>CM055273.1:36816184-38253030 GCA_029237695.1 Conchocele bisecta
AAGATGTGTTTTTTATGGAAAATAAGAAAAATATGCTATATTTGTGGTCTGTTTATTGTTTTCTGCAGCATGGTAAAGGTACCACAATATTTTTTATGCTTTTTGATACTCGCTACTTCTGATTTCAATTGGGTTTTTGGCAATTTTAATTGGGTATTTGATAGGATAAATATGCTATATTTGTGGTCTGTTTATTGTTTTCTGCAGCATGGTAAAGGTACCACAATATTTTTATTGCTTTTTGATACTCGCTACTTCTTACGCAGCTTATCTGGAGCTCTGCTATGTATTCGAACCCTATTGATTGATTTTCAAAAAATTCCGATAACTAACCTCACCTTGGCGGCCATTTTTAATTTTCGCACTCTGTGTCCTTGTCCACGCAATCCATTTGATACACATATTTATCCTATCAAGAGTTAGACCCCTATTAATTTTCAGTTCAGTGAGTTATCTCCCCTTGTTGATTGGCGATGCCACACAGGCATATTCAGGGATTCCGCTGGGGAAAATAAAAAAAAATCGCCACTTCAAAAAAAATAAAAAAAAATAAAAAATAAATTGTAATTTTTTATTGCCAACTGTATATTTTTATCGCCAATTGCGAAAGTGGCGAGCGCCAGCGGTATCCCTGGTATTTTGTGACCTTCGGCACTCTTGTTGAGCGGTATATCCATCTGTTTACTGATTTCTTTTTAGCTCACCTGAGCGAAGCTCATGTGAGCTATTGTTACCGCAATGTGTCCGTCTGTCCGTCGTCCGTCCGTCGTCCGTGAACATTTACAAACGTCTTCTCCTCGGTAACCATTGGGCCTATAGTCACCAAACTTCATGGTCATGGTCCTTAGGTAGGGGGATTACAAAATTGTTAAAATGACGTCATTATGTAATCCAAGATGGCCGCCATCTAAAAATAGCACAAATTCTTCAAAAATCTTCTTCTCAAGAACCGCCAGCCGAATTTCAACAAAACTTGGTAGGAATGATCGATGTACAATGCTCTTTCAAAGTTGTTAAAATGGTGACCCCGGGGTCAAAAATGGGCGTGGCCCGTGGGGTCAAATTGGGGTCAAATTTTATTTTTGACCGAATATGGTCATGTTATATATCAAATCGAAGGTATCAATGAGGCGATCACTCTGGTACATTTTTTGTCGAAATCGGATTGTTATGTCATTCAAGATGGCCGCCGAAATGTCAAAAGGTCGTTCTTTTATTAGAGATTTAAAAATTCTTCTTCACATGAACCGCTTGGCCCATGGTAGCCAAACTTAACAGTTAGGGTCCATGGGTGAAGCCTTTTCAGATTTGTTAAAATGGAGGTCATCTCTAATCCAAGATGGCCGCCGTCTAAAAATAGCATAAATTCTTAAAAAATCTTCTTCTCATAAACCGCTGGCCGGATTTCGACTAAACTTGGTAGGAATGATCGATTTACAATGCTCTTTCAAAGTTGTGAAAATGGTGACCCCGGGGTCAAAAATGGCCGTGGCCCGTGGGGTCAAATTAGGGTGAAATTTTATTTTTGACCGAATATGCTCATGTCATATATCAAATTGAAGGATTAATCCAAGATGACCGCCATCTAAAAATAGCACAATTTTTTTAAAGCACATGAACTCGCTGTCACATTCTCCTCTAGCGTTCATGGAGTCAGGTGAGCGAATTAGGGCCATCATGGCCCTCCTGTTCCATAGTTATTCCCCGTTGTATACTGACTATACGTTACCATGTAGTATTATAGACATATTGGTGCTTTGTATTGCTGTTTTGTGAATCTCAATATTTTATGTAGTTTGATCTCATCCCATCTGTTTTGTGGCTGTGACTCGAGAAATGTAGACTTATCGGATTTTTTATCAGATCAGATTTTTTATCAGTGTAGCTCCTGATCAAATAGCACATTCACGTTGCCTGATAACGATCTATATTACCTGTTAGAAGCATGGCAGGTGTTTCATTGATGGAATGGCAAACAGTGCAGATCCATCTCTCCAGTGACGGTCACATATATTTTGTATATGACATGCTACCCAGTGATTTACCGTGATTCTGGAGGGATTTATTTCCTTGAAGGAAATATTTCCTCCTAGATGTTCGCGAGACGTAAATGACGTCACGTTTTGACGTCATTTGCGGCAAAGAAACAATTCATACGCTAACAAATTTTGACAATGTTATAAGCTGGTCTAAGAGCAAATTTAACATTTTTCGAAGAGCTTGTAATACATGTATACCATTTATTTCATTACCATTTTGAGATACCAGATTTATTTCCCTTGACATCTGTAGATCTGGCAAAGAAACTCGTGCTCCGTACTCGTTTCTTATCGGATTTACAAATGTCTGGGAAATAAATCTGGTATTTCAAAATGGTAGTTGAATATATATATATATATAATAATTCCAACACAAAAATATTTACACAATTCCCTAACATTTGATTGGTCCGTAGCAAGTCTCTCACTGTCTCTGTCCAAAATTTATATCCCAGTAAACTCCAATGCCGAACTACTTTCCGTAACCGTCAGGCGCAGTTAAAATAATTCTTAAGAAAACGGAAAAGAAACACATTTATTTCAAATGCTGGAATTATAAGGAATGAATGGCCTTTTTGTGGAATTTATCGGGGGATATAAACTTGGAAAAGTCGCGGGAATACTGGACGAGGCCTTCCGGCCTTCGCCCAGTATTCCCGCGACTTTTCCAAGTTTATACCCCGATAAATTCCACAAAAAGGCCAGTCATTCCTATAATAGAGTTTTCCATGTTTCTAGAAGTATTGTTGTTTTGCATTGCCGTTTTGTGAATCTCGATATTTTACTTAGTATGATCTCATCCCATTTGTTAAGTATATGACCTTGTGGAATTAACAATTTTCGCAATTGCTGTAGATCCAGATCATCAGGATCTGCATCATTATACTCACTATTTTATAAAAAAAGGTACATTGTATATTGTTTTCGTCGTGGATGTCCATGTAGACTTTTGAACTATTCCATTAATCAGAAAGGGGGTGTTTTGCCAAAAAATCAGAAAATACTGATCCTGATGACGCAGCTGGTTGCGAGCCAGATCATCTGGATCTACACTGTTTGCAAACATTGGCAAAGCAATCTGTAGTGTTGAAAAGGGTTATGTTAGCGAGTCATATCTTAGCTCTGAATCTTACTGGCATTTTCACCTGGTGACATGTGATCTGGTGTAGTAAGGGGTGCCTGGCACTGGATCAGGATACTGTCTTTGTCGCTCCTGCTTTAGCAGAAGGAGAGACTACAGTCGCCGCTTTTTCCGTCTTCGTTATGCCACCATTAACCCATGACCTTGACCTTTTTTACTGTCAATTTTTTTGCAGAAACACTTAGCCATTTTTTTTCCGTCAAAAAGTTTGTACAAGCTTCATCATGGTATAATTTTAATATTACATGTACTCGATATATTGCTTCAATGTTTGGACACTTGATAAATGTAAGCATTTGGAACACACTGATGCTGCCATTAACATGATCTTGACAATTTTTACCTTCACATTTTTTGCGGAAACACTTATTCATTTTTTTTGCGTCAAAAAGTTTGTGCAATCTGTGTCATCATGGTATAACTTTAATATTACTTGACGGATTGCTTCAATATTTTGACACTTGATACATGTGAGCATTTGGAACACACTCATGCCGCCAATAACATGACATTGACCTTTTTTACCTTCACATTTGTGCGGAAACACTTAGCCATTGTCTTGTATCAAAAAGTTTGTACAAGTTCCTTCATTATGATATAACTTTAATATTACTCGACAGATTGATTTTTGCGTCAAAACGTTTGTACAAGCTTCTTCATCATAGTATAACTTTAATATTACCTTACAGATTGCTTCAATATTTTGACACTTGATACATGTGAGCATATGGAACACACTCATGCCGCCAATAACATGACCTTCACATTTTTGCGGAAACACTTGGCCATTGTTTTGCATCAAAAAGTTTGTACAAGTTTCTTCATTATGATATAACATGTAACTTTAATATTACTTGACAGATTGCTTCAATATTTAGACACTTGATACATGTGAGCATCTGGAACACACTCATGCCCCATGACCTTGACCTTTTTGACCTTCACATGGTTGTGGAAATGTGACCTTTTTCGTGTTTTAAGCATGCACTTCTCTGACGATTTTTGTGATACTTACTTTAGCACATGCCCATGATCATGTTGCGGTAAAATGCCTCGGCAGGCGTGACACCGTAATTTAAGCTCTGAACGTATCATACTCCCATTTTCCCAGGCAGGTGCATTGCCAGTTGTATATGTGGCTATGACTGGAGAAATGGGGCGTATGGGTTTTGTGGCCAGTGTAGCTCCTGATCAAATGGCACACTCGTATATCCCAATAACGATCTGTATTGCTTGTTACAAGAATGGCAGGTTTTTCATTGATGAATGGTGAACAGTGCAGGTCCTGATCAGACTGTGCGGATGCACAGGCTGATCTGGATCTACACTGGTCGCAAAACCCAGAGGCCCCATTTCTCCAGTCACATATGAATTTGCTGTTGAACTGATGTAAACCCCGTATCAATCAATATGTTTTTGTCATGGCAATTCACAATTTGATATAGCCATTTATGAGGACACTAATACTCCTTAATCACTGAATAATTTTGCGGTGTTTGTTTTACATTTTTCGAGTATTTATGTTAACATATTCTACCTGTATTAGTTGTTAAAGGATGTACATGTATGCTATTTATAAGACTATGCCGTGTTGTACAATAGAATTGTCATGTTGACCTTTTGGCAGGCCGTTAAACACCAATAAATCTAATGAAGTCTATACCAGTGTGCGTTATCTTGATGGGATTTGTGACTAGTCTAGCACTCCAGCAACTTCATAAGGATCTACACTGTTTGGTAGATGAGCTCACTGAATTCCGGACAGTGCAGATGCTGGTGGTCTGGTTCTACACTGGCATCACATTCCATTTCACCAGTCACTAGTTTCCATTTGATATGAGATTTATGAAACGAGTCGCACACAATTTATGCACCAGCAGGGTGATGCAGCCAGCCAATTAAATGTGCTCCAGGTGTTATTACACGTGTGTCGTAATATATTTATGAAATGGGTTAACACACGGCATAACAAGGATTTCATGTGATAAGCCACTTAACGGTGAATTTTACTGGGATTCACACCTGGGGCCAAGTGACTTGGTGTAGTAAGGGGTTGGGGGGGGGGTAAATCTTATTCTTCATCACTAATACAGAGGTTTCTTCCTTTTAATGATGACCATGTTCCAGCTGTTAACACTACACGTCTGCCAATTTCTCTGCAGAATGTTCAGATTAACCACATAAGGAATGCTGCTAATTTTGGTATTGGCGGACTCGGTAGTGTTAACGGCTGGAACGTTGTCATCATTAAAAAGCAGAAACCGCAACCGTATTGATGACAAATAAGATTTACCGGAGACCTCATGTGCGTCCAATGTAAACAGACCACATGATCCCATACCCTGAAAGAACCAAGATGAAAGTGTCTGGTCCAAAGACATTGTGATGTGACCATTGGCTCGACAAGTCAAATCCATACCACAGAGTCCGAGGTCAAATACCTTAACATCCATTTAACAATTGACTGGGTTACTGGGTAGAACCAGTCATCTTCACCAGTGTGGGGAATATTGAGCCGTGTTCACTAAATTCACAACATCCTGATGTAGTGGCAGGTGCCCTTGGCAAGTCCCATCACTTACCCAACTCCCCCTTTTCGCCGCATGTTGCGATATATTCTTGGAATGAGAAAAAAGTGAAAGTGAATGGGTTTAACGTCCCAGCAACAGCTAAGGTCATGTAGAGATGCGACCACAGTTTAAAGTGAAAGTGAATGGGTTTAACGTCCCAGCAACAGCTAAGGTCATGTAGAGACAGGACCACAGTTTAAAGTCTCATCCGACAGACCAGTGGGATGGAAACATTATGTAAGTATTTTTGATGCCTAATGTGAGGATTGTGAACTCGCAACCTCCGGTACTGAAGTTCAATGACATATCCCCTAGGCCACAGCCCATCCCTTTAGGAACGAGAAGCCAACCCTTTTGTTGTCGATACCACTCTAGAAGCCAAAATTGGAGAATTTTCCTTAAAGATACAGCATTGTTGAACAAATAGAAACGTGTCATTTTGATACATTTATTCGAGAGACATGTTACATGTAGATACAATAAAGAAACAGTCAGAACACGGGCACATTTTAAATTAATATAATTATCACAGATCTATAGAAACACGTGTTGTCGTTTGACAAAGGTACTTAACCCTTTCACCCCTAAGTAACTGGAATGGATTGTGATATGTTAATTTAAGGACCAATCCAATCATCACAATATGAATTTCAGACTAATCCATTTAAAAGAAGGGGGTATTTTATGTTCTAAAAATAATAAAACTTATTGCAAAAAGTGCAGATCCTGATGAGACGGCTCGTTACGAGCCGGCTCATCTGGATCTACACTGTTTGCAAACACTGCTAAAGAGGTACGAGTTTTGAAAGGGTTATGGCATTTGTGAACGGGAACACGTCGACAGGTGCTTATGTATACCCCCGGCTGCTGCCTGCACCAAGTTGGCTGGATTAGCTCAGTAGGTAGAGCGTCGGACTGCGGGTTGGGAGACCCCGGGCTCGAATCTCAACTCGACCAACTGCGAACAGCTAATTCGGCGTGACCTTGCGCAATACAACATCATGCTAGTCTTAAATAGTTGGTCCCGACATGCAAGGTCATCGAACCAGTGTCGTCATTAAATTAAAGCATTTACATTGCCTGCACCAACAAACCAAAACATTCTGGATGATGACAAACAAGCATATAACGTTTCAAGTTGGTCCAACTCGCAGTTGCAGAGATGTTGAGAACATCAGTGTTATGAATGGACGATAGGACAGATAGCGAAACAGAATTATGAAAACCACATACGATTTACCCTCGGCATATGTAGCTTAGCCAGCTTATTTTGAATGTAGGTCAGCGTGTATATCGTGTGACCAGTGTAGCTCCAGATAACCATGCATATCTGTGGTAGTTCAATCAGGACCTACACTGTTCGCTATCGAGTTAAGCAGCATTACCCTACTTCTTCTAATGAAAGAAGGGAGTCAGTGGAAGATCTTCACCTGACCCTTCAATCATTTACAATAAACTTGCCAGCACTTAAAGACACTGGGTCTCAGACATTCAATATGTGGTTGTTAGCTTTATGCACTGAATACGACCTATATCAAACAAACGCATTTTATTTGACCAAATTCTAAATGGATGGTATTTTATTCTACATAATACTATCACTACCTAATGATTTATAATGCATTTCAGCTGTTACTCTATCCCAAATTCACAATACCATTTGCAAAAACATTTTTCAGTTGTGAACTGTGACTAGAGAAAAGGGGCTTATGGGTTTTGCGACCAGTGTAGATCCAGATCAGCCTGTGCATCCACACAGTCTGATCAGGACCTGCACTGTTGACCATTTCATCAATGAAATACCTGTCATGCTTCTAACAAGCGATATAGATTGTTATCAAGCTACAAGAGTACGCTATTTGATCAGGAGCTAGACTGGTCACAAATCCCAAAAGCCCCATTTCTCAAGTCACAGCCACAAATAATACAACTATACCAACTACAGAAACAGGTGTCCATTCTATACACTAATTGAATTACTAACCATCAATTGCATAAAAACTAGCATTTGCATCGCTGATTGTTTTTCGTACTTAATATACTACTTTTTATTTAATACCAAACCCTATCTTTTTCAGACGAAAATGTAAATGCACTGTTGGGTTCAGAAATAGGATACAGATCTTAAAGGTACATGCCCACTCAGTAAGCACAAAATGTTCTTTATAGGAATTAAATAAGTGTATAATTGTGTCACTATTGCACCAGTTCTAAAAATTACAAGTGCCCGGAAAACAGATATAAACCTTTAGTAATATTTATTAGACTGATAGTGTCGCGCGTTGGTATCAGGATGAGGCATGGTATTATTTACTTATTTATACTAATGAAATGCGTAACCTGAAAAAATAATATTTTCGACAGATTATAGTATGATCATTGCACATCAAAAAATAATTACAGAGAATAAATAGTAATGTCCGTTAACATTTTAAGGAAACACGGTTATCGCCCCTGATATCGGTGTGAAAATTTTCATCTAAAATAAAATGTATAAGTCCAATCAATACGTGGGTTAATGGTGAATGAATGTTTATTTCGCCAGAAAATGTCATACATACAGAATATACAAAAGTATCTGTAACACTATATTATAACCTACTGCGTGGGCATGTACCTTTAAATTAAATTATTTGTCACTATTCCATTTCATCTCTTTCTGTGCATGTCGGAGATGCAGTGCCTTTAAATCACAAACGTCTAATGAACTATGTATACATTTAAAGTGAAAGTGAATGGCTTGAACATCTTGGCAACAGCCAAGGTCATACAGAGACGATTTTCAGTTTCATTGGAAGTTAAAATCATGTTATCAATGAGCATTTAACTTAATAATGATTACTGTCTGTTTCACGATAGCTGCCCAAATTTTACGGCTATATAAACAATTCAAAAACAAGATTTCTTTTGATAATATTAAATCAAAGGAAAAATTAAAAATGAGCCTTCTTTTTATTTCGTGAAATTTGGTCAAATATTGATTTTATTGTGAAAAAACAATTTCCCCATGTTAAATCCCCATAGACATCTTCAGGGAGTGAAGATGTCTATGCCAGACTATGGGGATTTAACATGGGGAAATTTGGTTGAATTTTAGAAATACTGGACCGATTTTTAAAATTTAACTTTTGTTTTCTTAGTTAGATCATATCCAAGCTATCTAGTCAGGTTTCGGAGTCCATTTCCAAAATATTTCGTTTTTTGACTCCTCCCACACTTCCTTACCACTTTTTCCCCCATCATGTTAAATTCCCATAGACAAATCAATTTTTCGTAATAAAATCAATATTTGACCGAATTTCACGAAATAAAAAGAAGGCTCATTCTTAAATTTTCCTTTAATTTAATATTATCGAAAATAATATTGTTTTTGAATTGTCTATACACTGTATAGCCGTAAAATTTGGGCAGCTTTCGTGAAACAGACTATAGTTACAGTGATTGATGAAGAAAACGATAATATGTGGCTGTGATTGGATTAATGGGGCTTATGGGATTTGTGACCACCGTTGCTCCTGATCAAATACCACACTCCTGTCGCCTGATAACGATCTATATTGCTTGTTAGAAGCATGGTGGTAGTTTCATTGATGGAATGGTGAACAGTGCAGATCCTGATCAGACTGTGCGGATGCACAGTCTGATCTGACCCTGGAGCCCCATTTCTCCAGTCACATGTGTACATGTAGTTAAGGATTGATTGTAAAGACACACAGACAGATTCCCTATTTGGGCCTATGGCTGACAAGTACACTACAAAATGTGTGGCATATGAATTTTATATGTTTTTCATATGAATTTCATATGAAAATTTCACATGCAAATGATATAAAGTGAGCCGATATGCAATTCATATGCAAATTATTCATATGAAAAGTCTTCATCATATGAATTTCATATCGGCTCTTTTCATATGAATTTCATATGCAATTCATGTTTTTCATATGTTTTACATATGCACACCATATGAATTTTGTTCACATGAATTGCATATGTGGCACATTTTGCTGTGTAGAGAATAACAAGCTAGTGTCTTGACATCAAGTTTATCAGGCAAGGCTAGGAAACGCATAGGAATTTCAAAACTCACCGAGGAATTCCTACACTGGAATTGATTCTAAATTGCGATCAAGCCGTGTTTTTGATGAGAAAAATTGAGAATAAAACATAAACAGCAGACGACGAAATTTACTTCAGCTTTGTAAGGGGTATTAGGTTTCACAGTATTTCAGTAACATCACGTGACATCACGTGAGATTTCAATGTACACATGAGCACATAATACATAAAACTATATAAACAGATTCCAAGTTTTATACAGAATCCAATTGAAGGCCACAAAGAAAAGTATTTTGGTTCTCGGACACAGGGTTTGCGGAATCTGACGAGGGAGGGTGGATTCGAGTATTGTCACTTGATCATTTCTGAAGCAATTGGGTATTTCTAAATTTTAATTGTGTAAAATAGAATCACACTACTGTTTACACATCAGCAGACCGCACTTATTGAATAGTTTGCTTCTAAATGACAATTCTAATGAAATACCAAGATGTGTTTTCATGGATAAATAAGAAAAACATGCTATATTTGTGGTCGGTTTATTGTTTTCTGCAGCATGATAAAGGTACCACAATTTTGTATTGCTTTTTGATACTCACTACTTCTGATTTCAATTGGGTTTTTGGCAATTTTAATTGGGTATTTAAGCAAATACGCAGCTTATCTGGAGCTCTGATAGTATGTTTTTATTTCTCCATGACACGGATGTGCAGTGATTTTTCTGACCCTGGCGATATCAGAGAACCAAACCACTTTTTTATGGCCTAATTTAATTGATATGTTTATTTTCCATATTGGACGGAATGTTTATGTCGAATAATGAATAGACGCAGTTTGGTTACAACAATATACCAGTCTTATAAATAGGTTGCTGATCTTGGAAAATCACGAGAAACTTCCCTTCGAACTACTTCCAGGGCATCATCGGTGATAAACTTGGCGGAGTTCTAATATTGGGATTTTGCCCCATTACAGCAGGTAACATATGGAATTTGACCCCGTTAACCCGGCTTAAACTTATCTTAGCTGTTGACAGGCATTAAACATCATTAAATATATAGAGAGAATAGTAGGTTAGTGCCGTGAATGGGAAAAAATATCTGGCAAGGCCGTGCTGCGCCAGATATTTTTTCCCATTCACGGCATTAACCTACTATTCTATTTATCCCGTCAACACCTACAAATGGCTTTAAAATGCAAAATAATAACCCCAGTCACCGCACATATTCATACGCAGTGATTAGGTCGTATTGACAGGATATCAAAAATGTTTCACGACACCGTGTTTCACGGCACATACGCAATGTGTTGACGGGATAAAAAAGAATTGAATCTCGCCGAGACCACTGCACTATTGGCATATCTTTGGGCGAGATTTTACGATTTGACGTCACATTGCTTAGTCTAAAACTAAACCAATTTATAAGACTGGTTGATTCCCAAATTGTTGGAGGCATGATTGGCATTGAATAACAGTGCAGACCCTGATCAGACTGCATGGATGTCAATTTTATTTCCTGATGTTTAACGGCCTGTCAACAGCTAACGTCATTTTAGGCCGGGTTAACAGGGACGAATACCATATGTTACCTGCTGTGATGGGGGTAAATCCAGAAATCAGAACTGAATATTTACCAAAAAAATATATCCAGCCCTGAAATTAAAACTAAACCAATTTATAAGACTGGTCGATTCCCAAAAGATTTGGAGGCATGATGAGCTTTTTTCATTGAATAACTTCCTGATCCGACTGCATGGATGTCAAACACCCGCCACAAATACCATACACCGCACTTCGACAATCACAGTGACTCGATCACAGTCATTAATTTCCCGCTCAGCTTCCACCGGTTTTGATGATCTTGAACAAGGCGTTGACGTTGTTGTTCTTGATGGCAGCGCGGCACGAATTCACGACAGCCGTCTTATACTTCCCCACTGAAACAAACAGAAAGAAAATTATAGGGTTAACTGTATTGTAATTTTCAAATTTGCGGCGTATATCAGAAAATGATAGGTTGGAAAATCTGTTTAATGGCGACGCACTAGCGGAGCCATTAAACATTTTCCGACCTACATCATTTTCGATATACGCCGCCATCATTAAACATGTTTTCCGACCTATCATTTTCTGATATACGCCGCAAATTTCAAAATTACAATGCGGTTAACCTATTTCTAATGCAATCCTTTACTACTGGCGTAGGAATACATATTGAAATAATTGAAACAATGATATACCTGTAATGTATGACCATCAGCCAATCAGATTTCGTGATATTTATAGAGTGCATTAGAAAGTACAGTTGATTCTCGTTTACTCGAACAGTAGCCGATTTCACCAACATTGCAAAGTATACTTATCTAGCAGAGTATACTTTGAGGGAGAAATTTTCAATTTAAGGAAAAATTTATTAATTTTTATTTATATACTGAATTTATTACCATTATCACAGCCATTTTGGCTGTGATAATGTAATAAATTCAGTATAATAATTCGGCATACTTTTAATCATCAACTATATGCAGTCGTTGGTTCTATATTAAATAATGCATTTTGGGGAAAATAAATGATTACTCCCTCAAAGTATACTTTGCTAGATAAGTATACTTTGCAATTTTAATGAAAACGGCTACGGGTCTACGTCGAACAGTCCGGAAAATTCAAACTCGCCCTTCAGTCCCGAAAAAATTCCTATAAAAATCATTACAAAATTTACCTAAAATTCGAACTACGGCAAATTCAAACTCTCGAAACAAAGCCCTTGGGCAGTCGAACAACGTTAATTACTATCAATAACTCGTACAGGCGAGTCCATTGTTGGTTTATCTGTTTGCCCAACGAGGTGTGAATTTCGCGATTGGTGGTCTCTTTGAATTGTTTCCCTCGAGTAATGACAGGCGAGTTACATTAAAACACAAATTTAATAATTAAGTGGTGTTAACTCGGTGCGTCAAGATAACCGCGTTTATACATTAATTTGAACAGCATTGAAAGTGAATGGGACCTGTTTGCATTAAAATCATGCATGTTGTTTATTTGATGTTTCTTCAAGAACACTTCACAGACGCCAAACAGTGGCGGCTTTCCTAGATGAAATCAAATCTTTGACTATTATATAAATTTCATTCTCTCGAACTACGCCCGACTCAAACTTGATGGTTCGAGAGATCGAACTTCTACTGTAGTATGAAAATTTTTAGATTTTTTTCGCTATTTTCTCTATTCTTTATTTCTGCATAAAAGTATATGTTGTTACCACTCATTTGAACCGTCTCGTCTCGACGGTTCAAATGAGTGGTAACAACATATACTTTTATGCAGAAATAAAGAAACATAATCTTTTCAATAAAAAATATCGTATCCATAGACGTTAATGGGTCAAACAAGGCATTAACGTTGTTGTTCTTGATGGTTGCGCGGCACAAATTGACAACAGCTGTCTTGTACTTCCCCACTAAAACAAACTTAAAGTACATAGAGCTGGGATAGATGGACGGTCTTAAAGGTACATACCATGCCCACTCATAGGCACAAAACGTTCTTTATAGGAATTAAATAAGTCTATAATTGTGTCACTATTCCACCAGTTCTGAAAATGATGAGTGCCCGCTATACAGATATAATCATTTAGTAATATTTATTTTACTGATAGTGACTCGCGGTGGAATCAGGCTATTTTCATATGCAAATGAGGCATGATATTTTTTAATTATTTATACTAATTAAATAAATAGTAATATCCGTTGACATTTTGAGGAAACACGGGTTACCGCCCCTGATATCAGTGCGGAAAAATACGTCTGATATCAAATGTATAATAACGCCAATCAATACGTGGGGTACCGGTGAATTAATTTTTTTTTTGCCAGAAAATGTCTCAGATGATGTGTCTGATATAAAGAACATTGTGTGCCTACTGAGTGGGAATATACCATTAACCCATTACAGGCCGGATACAGCTAGAGTAGAATGAACATTTGGAGAATTGTTCTCGTTATTTTCTTGATTTTTGCTTTAAAGTGTATGTTGTTACCACTCATCTGAACCGTCTCGATGAGACGGTTCAAATGAGTGGCAACAACATATACTTTAGAGATGAAATAAAGAAAATAGGATTGTTTCCCCTAAAAAGTTTCATGAGTGGCAACAACATATACTTCTTCACAGACAATGTGGCAACTATATGATCCCAAAATGTTTTTCAG
Organism: Conchocele bisecta; assembly: GCA_029237695.1. Taxonomy (NCBI): domain Eukaryota; kingdom Metazoa; phylum Mollusca; class Bivalvia; order Lucinida; family Thyasiridae; genus Conchocele; species Conchocele bisecta. The sequence goes on from CM055273.1 coordinate 36,830,203, forward strand.
GATACATAAAAACAGTGGACAACAATATGTCTCGCCATTTAATGGATACATTTCACTTTATACATACTTCGAAGTCGGCCAGCCTTCTGTATGACCTGATTGACGAGCTTCAGGGAAGAAAGTAGTTCCTGATGGTTGCCACAGCGAATCTTGTATCCATTCACAAGGTCACGGTTCATGTTGTACAACTCTGTATATCCCTTCCGCATATTAGCCCTGTGTAGGGATATAGAGGGTGGTTTAACATAATATTTATGTTAATATTTAGTGTATTCGATTTATTAGAAATTAGTATTTTTTTAGAAATAATAAAACGAGCCGGCTCATCTGGATCTACACATTTTGCAAACACTATTATTAGAGGTGTGTAGTTGTTGAAAGAGTTAAACAAATTTGCACAGCGAATCTTGTATCCATCTCTCAACAAGGTTCATGTAGTACAGCTCTGTATATCCCTTCCACATATTGCCCCTGTATAGAGATGTAGAAGAGGATTTACACGTATTTCTTTAGGTATATGATTTTTTTTAAATATTTTATTTTTCGTTATTTCGCGATGAAAGTATATGTTCTTATCACTCATTTGAACCATCTCAATGAGACGATTCAAATGGTGGTCGCTACATATACTTCATAGTATCTATAAAGAACATATGTAGGAAATTTCAACAAACAAAACAAAATGGCGTATCCTTAGCATGGAATTGGTAATATATAATATTTATTAATTGATTGATTGGTGCTTAACGGCCTATCAACAGCTAAGGCTGGGCCAACGGGTTGGACTATCCCGTATTTAACATGTCCATAATGAGGGAAATTTCCAAAATCAGAACTGAATATTTACAGAATATATATTCAGCCCTGAAATTAGAACAAATTTACTGTCAGAGGCGATACCCAGCTTCTTATGAAATCAATGAATGAGTTTAATAATCTCTAGCGTGGGCTTGCTCATGTTCTCCTTTAAATCTGACATGCGTGTCCATCCACTGTTTGAATTCCCCCTCAAAAAGGACTAGGCTAGGATGAAAGTGTCTTCGCGGCTCAAGGATGTGCCGAAATGATCAGCGGTCCAAGCGAGATTCAAACGGGGAACGATATCCAACACCACCGAGCCACCCCAGCTGCCCGGCTCATGTTGAAGCCTGGGTGACGGTGTAGAACTCTTATACAGAGGTCCCTGAACTTGAAAAATCAACAGTGACTTCCCTTAGATCTACTTCTGGGCAGTTTTGATGTTAGAATTGGTGGTGGTTGTTAGTTTGACGCAGGGGCGACTGCCGGATCAATAATTTTAACATATTTGTAATTCATGTATAAAAAAACGGAATGTAAATTTTTTTCTGCAATTTTTCTCATTTCTCATCAAAAGTGTATGTTGTTACCAATCAGTTGAACCGTCTCGGCGAGACGGTTCAACTGAGTGGTAACAACATACACTTTGGGTGGATACAGGGGGCACTCAGTAGATTCGCCGGACCAATAAAACTAAGCCAAGTGACGTAAAACTGACAAATTCTAACAACGATGATGCCTCGAAAGTAGGTGTGAGGGAAAATGCTCGTGATTTTCCAAGTTCGGGAACCTATTTATAAAACTGATCTACAACCTCTGCCTATTCTTCAAATAGGAAAGCTAAAGATTAACATCACTCCAAAATGCAACATATATGGTTGTGACTGGAGAAGTGGGGTTTATGGGTTTTACGACCACTGTAGATCCATATCAGTCTGATCAGGATCTACACTGATCGTCGATCCATCAATGAAACACCTGTCATGCTTCTAACAAGCAATATAGATTGTTATCAGGCTACAGGGGTGTGCCATTTGATCAGGAGCTACACTGGTCACAAATCACATAAGCCCAATTTTTCCAGTCACAGCCACAAATAAGCAATGTACATATATCCTATGATCTATATTGCGTGTTAGAAGCAATGAAAGTGTTTCATTGATGGACTCGCAAGTTGTGAAGATCCTGATCAGACTGTACGGACGCACAGGATGATCTTGATCTACACTGGTCGCAAAACCTGTAATACCCATTTCTCCAATGACAGCCACATATAAACAACATACATATCTCCCATGATCCTTGCGTCTTCCGCCCTGACAACCAGACTCCTGATCAGGTTAGAATGGTCGGCCATTTCTGCCGTCAACTTTTGTCGCACCGAGTGATATTCATCCACCTGCGGAAATATGTAAAGTTTATAGTGGTTTATGTTCAAGCGGTGAATTATAAGCATAAATGGCTTTTTTTTTATATTTGGAAATTTATCTAAATTTTCAGAAAATGATCAAATATCAACCGCCCGCCCGATGCGGTTGATATTGGATCATTTTCTGAAAATTTAGATAAATTTCAGCTACCTTTTTCTCAGCCGGGGGTTAATACTGGATCCTTTTCTGAAAATTTAGATAAATTTCTGAATATAAATATAACATTTACAACAAATTCAGGCGCTGAACATTCCCTCCTTAGGATTAGAATCTACTCATTTTCCTGATGGTTGTCAGTCCACTTCAGTGCCTGAATGCTGCACAATTGCATACCGTGCATCCGCACAGTTTGATCAGGGCCTACACCAGTCGCGAACGTGAATTCTGCATCAGCTGTGAATGTTTTTGATATAATATAAAGAACATATATCACCCCAACATATCAGACAGTGACTGTATCATGATAGTTATTCGGACTAGTTGATTATTCTACAAGAAACGAGGCACAGCCACGAAGGCCATTGACATTGGGCACTGGGGCCGCACGGTTGGGGGGTAGAATGAAAATATGGATGATGATAAACACCCATGTGAAGTTTCAAGGTAATGGGCGAAGCAGTTGCAGAGATATAGTATAATGAAAAACTTTTAATCAAAAAACTTTAACCAGACGTACGTTAAAAAGTTAACGTTGAAAATGGCTAAGTCAATTACGTAGAAATAATAGGTGAAGGTAAAAAAAAATGGTCACATGTTGGATAGTTGTATGTGGTATGAAGCTGTGAAAGTTTGGTGGTCCTAGGTGGTACAGTACCAAAGAAATGGACTTAAACACGAAAACTTAACATTGTAAACGCGAAAACTTAACATTGAAAATGGCTAAGTCGACTGCGCGGAAAACATGGGTCAAGTTTTAAAAAAAGGTAACATGTTGGATAGTGATATGTGGTGGGCACCCCTTGATTATGAAGCTGTGAAAGTGTGGTGGTCCTAGGTGGTACAGTAACAAAGAAATAGATTAAAACACGAAAATTTAACATTGATTGTGGACGCCGCCCTGCCCGCTGCCCGCTGCCCGCTGCCCGCCGCCCGCCGCCCGCCGCCCGCCAGGCTTTCGCCAATCCAATAGCCTGGATTTATTTTCAAAAAACCTAGCTAAAAATGGGTGTTTGCTTAAAATCTTAAAAGAATAATCACAAACATTGTTGAGACAGTTGGCTCATATGGATCTACAGTGTTTGCTGGTTCTGATTGGCAGATTGATTGGGGTTTACATTCGTTTAACAGCAAGGTCATATACAGACAAGGTGCATGTTCGTTTTATGGTCTGTAGAGTTGAAAGGGTTGAAACTATTTCCTACCTTGACGAGAACTTCACGGAGTTTTTCCATTTCGTCAGGATAGTCGGCCGTCGACTGTAAATCGTCGAGATTTAGGAAGAGCCCGAGTGCCTGGATTACGTCCCCAGCTAGGTCCATGTCGTCTGTCCGCACCGTTATCTGGCAACATGATAATGAAATATTCTGAGCACTCCTGCATGTTCGAATCTCAGTAATCCTCAAGTTAACCCTTTCACCCCTCAGTAACTGGAATCAACTGTGATGTGTTCATTTTCCGACCAATCCAATTGTCACAAAATTATTTTCAGACTAGTCCATTTATAAGAATGGGTTGTTATATGAATATTACAGTCGAACCTGTGAGCAACGACCGGCAAAGGGAAGTGGCCAAAGTGGTCGTTGTTGACAGGTGGTCGTTGTTCCAAGGGTCGAACATTTTCCTGGTTTCACAATAAAGTCGGCCATGTATTTAGCATTCTATTGTAATCTATATGCATGCATAGAAAACGTCTTGGCTGTATACACTTCCACCTGACGATTCACTATTGCACGATCGTGGAGTGTATCTCCTTTTCATCAATTAACAAGAAACGAGGCAAAGCCACGAAGGCCAGGTTTTTTCCAAGCATAGACACTTGGATAACATAATTATACCCACTTTTTGTAGACTAGATGGCCGTGGCCTGCATGTCGCGCCTTGGGGCGAGGCATGGACACTAAAAAAATAGATATAGTAGATGGAACAACTTTAACGAAAAAACATTAACCGGACACACGGACGGACGTACGGACGGACGTATGCCAAAATGCCGACGATATCGCGCTTTCCGCAAGCGGGTGCGACAATGATGATAAACACCCATGTGAAGTATCAAGGTAATGGGTGAAGCAGTTGCAGAGATATAGTACACGAAAAAACTTTAACAAAAAAATTCAAAGTAATTTGACCTTGACATTGGGCACAGGGGCCGCACGGTTGGGGGGGTAGAATGAAAATATGGATGATGATAAACACCCAATGTGAAGTTTCAAGGTAATGGGCGAAGCTGTTCAGCATGAGATTAGTATAACAAAAACGAAAAAACTTTTAACCAAAAAACTTTAACCAGACGTACGTTAAAAAGTTAACGTTGAAAATGGCTAAGTCAATTACGTAGAAATAATAGGTTACGGTAAAAAAAATGGTCACATGTTGGATAGTTGTATGTGATAGGCACCCCTTGGTTATGAAGCTGTGAAAGTTTGGTGATCCTAGGTGGTACAGTACCAAAGAAATGGACTTAAACACGAAAACTTAACATTGTAAACGCGAAAACTTAACATTCAAAATGGCTAAGTCGACTACGTGGAAAAAATGGGTCAAGTTAAAAAAAAAAAAGTAACATGTTGGATAGTGATATGTGGTGGGCACCCCCTGATTATGAAGCTGTGAAAGTTTGGTGGTCCTAGGTGGTACAGTAACAAAGAAATGGACTGAAACACGAAAACTTAACATTGAGTGTGGACGCCGCCGCGCCCGGGGCCCGGCCGGGCCCGCCCCGCCGCCCGCCCGCCCCGCCGCCTGGCTTTCGCCAATATCCAATAGCCTGGATTTTTTTTTTCTTTTTTTTTTTAAAAAACCTGGCTAAAAATTGCATGAAAATGGCTAAAATAGTCAATTTATTTTGTTTTGTCATCTTGTTGTTAGTGTTCTAAACCCAGCCTCACTTTGGAAATTATATACAAAGGGGAGTAATTATCTTCACGATAAGTATATCCCGCGGCTTGCTTTGGTGCAACATTTAATAGCTTGTCGTAATTACATGTAAGTGGTTTAATTTAGCATGACCATTAGTATTTTGTTTTCTTATTCTCAATTTCACACCATCAGTTGAAATTAATAACGGTCATATGGTCTTCATTAAAACGATAGCCTATGTGGCGTGGCCTGTGAAAACCGTGAGTTTTTTTGTAACAAAAATATTTCATTGAATGTGTCAAGTCGAGTAACCCACACGAGCTAGGTGTCCAAATCAAGAGAGAATACCAGGCTTATTTGCTTTCTGTCCAATGTATACTATCCTGGTCAAGCCCGAACATTTAAGCAGCCTATGACGAATTGGCAATGTCCACTGACGTAATTACTGATGTTTTTAATTAGATTCGCGAGCATTGTAAACCATGGGCAGACTACGCGAATCCACTGCCTGGTTTGGCCGCTAATGAAATAAGCTGGGATTTGTCGGAGATTGAGACCCAATTCATATAAACATGTTTGTCGTGTCACTTTAGACTGGTTCCCGGTCGCTAGGAATAACGCTAGGGTACGAGCCCATCCGACAGGGTACAAGTCTAGTGTGGACTACGTGACCGACGTCAGCAACTGCGTGTATTGATCTTTGATATGGCTGTGTGCCCCACGGTGTGAAATTTACACTTGACAAGCGCGGAGTGTTTGAAGTCTTAGTCTTGTCCCTGGAGACGAATCAGCATGGTGTAAACACAGTTTGCCAGCTAATGATGGAGTTTTATGACTTGCGCGGAATTGCATTATGCCTATTGGAATACACGACACGGAATACATATCGGGGAATTACCGTTAATGGAGTTATGCAATATTTTTCATGGAAAATGTTTAATGTTGCCAAAATGACACCGACCCTATCTGGCAAGGTAAATGTTTTCAAAAGAATGCGAATGTAATTGATGACTAATTGGTTACGACCAGTTGCAATTCAGATGATAGCGACCAGATTTTAATGAAAGGAAAATAGCGATTGTGGTGCTATTTTTTTTTGCCGACATAAACATGACATGGTCGCTGTTCACATACAAAAATGCTGTGTGGGAATGAAAATAGCTGGTCGCTGGTCGCAGTTCGGGGGTGGTCGTTATTCCAAGGTCTTATAAAGAACAAAATTGGATGGGGTGGGGGGGGGGTTAACTGGCAGTTGTGGACAGGTGGTCGCTATTCCCAGGTGGTCGTTAACACAGGTTCGACTGTACTTGCTTGCAAAAATTACCTGCAAAAAGTGTAGATCCTAACGAGACGGCTAGTTATGAGCCGGCTCATCTGGATTTACACTATTTGCAAACACTGCTAAAGAGGTTTGTAGTGTTGAAAGGGTTACGCAGTCGGCTACAATTATAGGCATGTATTCTGGCTTGAAATCGGGAGTTTTGATTGGTCCAGGATGGGATGTCTCAATTTTCCGATGGAATGTAGTTTTGACTTTGAATAAATGAGTGTAAACTGTACATCTATTTTGTCAAATTACAGAAACATGTTAGGTAATCATGACAGCTTCACCGTATGATGTTGAGCATATGCAATACATACAACCTAGAATTCATGATATTTATTTAAGTTCTCAACTACTTTTATAAAATAGCCTCGTTTCATATATAATTTATTTAACTCGTTGACTGATTTCATAACTTGGGATAGCCTCATTTCTTAAGAAATCAGTGAACTTGTTTAATAAACATCACATTAAACTATCACTCTCATGTGTTAACCCTTTCCCTGTTTTGCGATATTTCGACTCATCCAAATCCAAAACATCCGAATAAAAGAATCAAATGCTGGGTCAAATGATGGTTAAATTATCTGATAGAGTAGAAAACATTGTGGGAAAAGGAGAAATTGCTTGTTACAAGCAATTTCTCCTTTTCCCACAATCGTTTACAAAAGACATCTTCTGCAGAGGCGTGAAAAGTCGTCTCTATCAGGGAAAGGGTTAATCTACATGATTTGGGTCTCGTGCTGAAAATATATCCCTGCCTGGTAGTATCACTATATGTGGCTGTGACTGGAGAATTGGGGCTAATGGGTTTGCGACCAGTGTAGATCCAGATCAGCCTCTGATCAGGATCTGCACTGTTCGCAATTCCATCAATGAAACACCTGTGAAGCTTCTAACAAGCAATGCAGATCATTATCAGGCCACAGGAGCGTGCTATTTGATCTGTAGATAGACTGATTTTATTTTATTTAATGGTGTTTAACGGTCGATTCCCATATGTCACCAGTTGTGATGGGGGTAAATCCCAAAATCAGAACTGAATATTTACAGAAAAAACAAGAAATGCGTCTGTCGAACGTGGATGCCACCTGCAGCATATTTGAGAAACTGTGACAAATTGGTTAACCGAAAAGTGTGACGGACGGACAGACGGACAGACAGACAGACGGACAGATGGACGGACGGACGGACAGACAGACGGACGGTCCAAACACTATATGCCACCCGTTTCTTCGAAACCCGGTGGCATAAAAATATATTCAACCCTTAAATTAATTACCTGATCAGGTCCTCACCACACCAGTCACTTAGCCCCACTCTCCAAAAGTAATAGGATCAGTACTAATATTATTACTTGCATAATGGGTATAACCGGATTCAACACTCATGTACCAGAAAGCCAAAAAAGTCCTGTCCTGAGGGTCAAACCAGGGATACCGGGATTCCATTAAGGATGAAACCCATCAGTAAATGTACCCTTCACATGCTCCCAACCAACCACACAAGGAGATACGCTGCTCACAAATCCCATTTCTCCAGTCACAGCCACATTTTAGCTCTGAAAGAGTCAGTTTTTAACTTCATTTTCCTATAGAAAAAGGTATTTTTCACTCTTGCAGAGACCCAGATAAGTTTTGTATCTAAAGAGTATTATACCCCCATATTTCAAATTCAATGCATATTTTACAAAAATGTATTATTGATTTCCTTATTAAATAGGGAACAAATGATCAAAAATAAAACAAATTTAAAAATTCACTTATTTGAGGTGCATTTTACTACTCAATTTGAAAGCTGTGAGTATTTTGTACTCCCACCTTTGATAATCAATGTGTATTCTAATAAAATAAATACTTAAAATACACCCAAAATTTCACACTCAATATCGGTGAAAAATGAATACCGTGCCTACCTGGCCGCCTGACTCCATTTTTAGGTGGAATGGTCCAGAGCCGCGGAGTGAGAGGAATGCGAGGCTGAGTCCCGCGGGATCTACGACCACGTCTTCTTGCAGCAGGAAGTTCTGGTTCACCCACATCACAATCTGCAAATAACAAGTTACCTATTGATTCACCCACATCACAGTCTGGAAAAACCACAATGTTTAGTAACGGAAAAAACCTACTGGTTCACCCACATCGCAATCTGGAAATAACAGATGATTTATTTATTTAAGAGTGTTTAACTGCCTGTCAATAGCCAAGGTCATTTTAGGCCAGTTTGAGAGGGTCGAATCCCATGATTCACCTGTACGGATGGGGGGAAAATCCGAAATTGTAACCGTTATAAATTTACAGAAAAAATATATATTTAGCCCTGAAATTGGAATCACCTGAGCTGGTGCCATGTCCTAGGCACACCAGAATCACTGAGTCGCATTCCTAACAGTAAAAGGATTACTGTCTGTTCCACATGTTGCTACCGACGAACTTTTGGCTATTAAACATATTAAATGTGAACAAATATTTATATGCAAGTAATTTTTCATCAATAACCAAAAAGTCACCCTCCTTAATTTTCATGAAATTCCATAAAATATTGATTTTATTGCAAATTTTATGGGAATTTAACATGGGAAAAAAATGAGGGGAGGCTCACCAGGAGGGTAAAAAAACGAAAAAAACGTTGAAATGGACTCCGAAACCTGGCGAGATAGCTTGGAAATGATGACATAAATAAGAGAAAAGTTAGATTTTGAAGAAAAAAATTTGGGAGGGTGACTTTTTTGTTATTGATGCAAAAGTATTTACATTGAAACATTTTTTAGATTTAATGTGTTTAATAGCCAAACGTTTGTCGGCAGACGGTAGCACTAATCTTACTACTTTTATCATGGGTATAACTGGATTCAACCCTCCAGTGATGAAGAAAGCTATAAAGGTACCCCGAGGTCCAAACCAGGAAATTTGGGATTCCGTAAAGGATGAACCCCATCTACCCTTCGCATTAACGAAAAAAGCCATGTTTAACCCTTAATATTACACTGAATTAAATTTTTTCGTCTGCTGGAAATGTTTTATTTTCAATATTTCTCGATAAAAACCTGTTTTGACAGCGCATGAGAATCGTCTCCGCTGGAGACGATTCTCATGTGCGGCCAAAACAGTTTGTTTGTTAAGAATTAAGGCAAAAATGAAAAACAGCAGACGACTATTTTCGTCTCCCGCGTAGTGAGGGTTAGCCCTGACACTGCTGCCAGAATTATACACCGAGTGTATTCAACAGATTATTTGTTACTTTCAATTTTTATCAACAAAAATATAGTTTGGCTGCACTTTAGAATAATTTCCATCGGAAATGTTTTAATTGGAGAAAAAAGAGAAACTATGAAATAACAGTGGACACAATGACAACAGTTTTCGTGTCTCGCAATCTACTTTTCAGGGGTGTGAAGAAATCCTCGGAAAAAAATGAAAAATCGCACCCCTGACTTTTAATAAGGGTTAACCCAGAACACAATCTGGAAATAACAGCTACCATATGAGTTACATAACGTTCTCATTCACTAAGCTAGAAAATGTGTACATAGAACATAGATGCCCCACCTACCACTTTGATAGTAAACAAGGCAAAGATCAAAAGTGGGAATTAATCCATGGTCCAGATTCCACTTTGGGCATTTACGCACCATAAAGAAGCAGTCTTCGCGAAAGTCGTCGGTCCATCATCGGTCCGTCGGACATCTCCGTTTAGTGCCGCCGGTCCGACGGTAAACGGAAGTCGCCGGACCGAATGTCCGACTATAAAAAACTAGATGGCCGTGGCCTGCATGTCGCGCCTTATGGCGAGGCATGGACACTAAAAAAAAAGATATAGTATAACGAAAAACTTAACCAAAAAACTTAACCAAAAACTTTAACCAAAAAACTTAACCAAAAAACTTAACCAAAAACTTTAACCAAAAAACTTAACCAAAAACTTCAAAGTAATTTGACATTGGGCACAGGGGCCGCACGGAAGGGGGGTAGAATGAAAATATAGATGATAATAAACACCCATGTGAAGTTTCAAGGTAATGGGCAAAGCAGTTGCAGAGATATAGTATAACAAAAAACTTTAACCAAAAAACTTAACCAAAAAACTTAACCAAAAACTTTAACCACAAAACTTAACCAAAAAACTTAACCAAAAACTTTAACCAAAGAACTTAACCAAAATCTTCAAAGTAATTTGACCTTGACATTGGGCACAGGGGCCGCACGGAGGCGGGTAGAATGAAAATATAGATGATGATAAACACCCATGTGAAGTTTCAAGGTAATGGGCAAAGCAGTTGCAGAGATATAGTATAACGAAAAACTTTAACCAAAAACTTTAACCGAAAAACTTAACTAAAAAACTTAACCAAAAACTTTAACCAAAGAACTTAACCAAAAACTTTAACCAAAAAACTTAACCAAACAACTTAACCAAAAACTTTAACCGGACACACGTACGTACGCCAAAGTGCCGACTATATCGCGCTTTCCGCAAGCGGGCGCGACAAAAATCACCTTCCTTTGGTATGCGCTTCTAGTGCTAGCTAGCTTTTCTTATATTACTGATATACTTAAAAAGCTAAAAAGCTCTTAAATATCACACAAAATCAATTTTATTTTTTATAAAAAAAGATTTGGTCTGGTAAATTTTTGTCCGGTCTGGTAAAAATGTCAAGTTCACCAGACAGAGACTAAAGAAGTATCAAGTCTCCAGCTATTACGGTTTAAAAGTTGTACGAGTCTCAATGCAAATTTGTGAAAGACCAAAAGGAGGAGATAATCCATGATTCTGGGATCGAATAAAAATACTGTCCATACAATTTGATTTTGAATGTCCTTTCTCGTAAAAAGGGGCCAGTTTCTGGATTTTTGAGCGGATCAGTTGATGATCTGTTGGGGACAGGGTCTGATATGACTGGGCAGACTGGCACTCGATGTCATTGTTTCAGTAGCAGACAGTGCTCCAGATAAGGTGTGTATTTGCGTATTTTACACAATTATTTTATCTGAATATGCATTGATCATCAAAATTGGGAGTACAAAATATGCACAGCAATGTCAAAATACGCATTGATTTTCAAATAGAGTAGTGAAAATGCTGTCATAAAGTTGAAAATTCACTTAGTTGTGCTTTGCAGCTCAAGTAAGTGAATGTTTAAATTTGTTATATTTTTTTTTATCATTTGTTCCCTATTTAGTAATGAAGAAAATCGATAATCCATTTGTAAAAGTAAAATATGCAATGATTTTGAAATGAGGGGGTATAGTATGCTTTAGACACAAAACTTATCTGGAGCTCTGAGCTGACAATTGTTTATTAATGACAAGAATGCCTGCCGAGGCCTTTGACCCTGAACATTACAAGTAAATAAATGACCTTGACCTTCAGAATTTGGATGTGGGGGTGTGCGTAATGAAGCATCATCCCTAGACAAACATTGATGTGAAATATTATCAAAGTCTCGCAAGGGGTTAAAGAGATATTGTGAAAAAACAATAACTTTTAACACATTTCTGTTACAAAACCGGTGAACATTACAAGTAAATAAATGACCTTGACCTTCAGAATTTGGATGTGGGGGTGTGCGTAATGAAGCATCATCCCTAGACAAACATTGATGTGAAATATTATCAAAGTCTGGCAAGGGGTTAAAGAGATATTGTGAAAAAACAATAACTTTAACACATTTGCCGCGGACGACGACGACGGAAAAAGCGCCGACTATAGTCGCGCCTCTGCTAAAGCAGGCGCGACAATAACGGTCACATGTAATTGACGCTTCGCCATAGAGATTCACTTGACTGGTACTTAACAGTATTGATTATTTAATCCTGCTATCGAAAGAAAGTAATACGACACTATAAACCCGTCAACATCAATAATGACACATAAAAGAAGTCACATGGGACGAAGTTGTGTGGAAGTATCGATAGGAAACGAGTAGAACGGGCAAAAATTTGAATTCGCGAAATATGGTGCAATAGATCAATTTGATGGGGACATCGCCTATATAATTGCGTGATTCCCACAGTGGCGCGATCTATGCACAACACTGTGGTCACAAATCCCATAAGCCCCATTTCTCCAGTCACAGCCACAATTACCCTCTGTATTCTCTCGTTCACTTGGAATGTGACCGAACTCTTGGTTTCAGGTACGTCCGAGCTAACAAGGGCATACATGGAGAATCGTGGTAGTTGTCTCGTCAGCTCAAACACGTGGTACTGTAGGCTGAAATGAAAAATATTATTCAGGCTTTCCACTGGAGAAAACTAGATGGACGCGGCATGCATGTCGCGCTCGCCGAGACTTTGATAGTGTACCAAAAAATTTGAACCAAAACTTTAACCCGAACGCACGTTCGTGCGTATGCCAATGTGCAGACTATATCGCTCTGTCCGCAAGCGGGTGTGACAATAAAACTACCGTTAGGTCAGTGCGGGTGAGTGTCTCACTCATGAAGGCCAATGTCATGGAGGTCAAGGTCACACAAATGGGTGGATAGCCATCAATGTGACAAATATATTGATAAAGTTTGGTTATGATCCGATTAATGTATCAGGAGATATACACCATATGATCATATGTCCAAAATTGTTGACGCCTACAATGCCAGAATTGTGACCGCTATGTCTCACTTTCCACTAATGTGGATGAACTATTCCAAAGAGTCAGTGTACTAATGTGCTGGGGGCTATTTCACTGAACTTTGTATGACTAAAATGTTCGTAAGTGCTGTAAATTTCATATTAACAATGTTTTTTTGGTAAACAATTATTGGATTTACATTTATTGAGCATAGGCTGCATAGGCACAGTTAGTAAACAAGGGGAGATTACTCACGCAAAAGAAATTCCAAGGAAAACCAAATTTGATTAAGATCTGTTATTAGTAGATGTTGTGCCCGCCCGCCCACATATGATGAACATATTTGACCCGTTTTTCAAATGGGTGTATAACAAGAGCTGTAGGAGAACAGTATAGCTCGACTACGAGGGTTGTTGATGTACACATAGCTTGACAAACAAGGTGGCTGCGGCCTGCATAAAAACCTTAACCAAGGTTGACTAAAAAACTTAACCAAGGGAAATTAAGTAAGTAATTCAAGGTTAAATGTAGGTCAATGACAGATATAGGTCAGGGGTTATTGATGTACATCACTAGGAGATGACGTTTTCCAAGTATGGTTGCTGTAGGCCCAGGAGTATTCCATATACAAGGTTGACTAAAAACCTTAACCAAGGGGAAATAACTAAGTAATCCAAGGATAACAGTAGGTTAAGGTCAAATATAGGTCAGGGATTATTGATGTACATCACTAGGAGATGAAGTTGTCCAAGTATGGTTGATGTAGGCCCAGAGTATTCCATATACAAGCTTGACTATAAACATTAACCAAGTAATTCAAGGTTAAATGTAGGTGAAGGTAAAATATAGGTCAGGGGTTATTGATGTACATCCCTGTGAGAAAAAGTTATCCAAGTATGGTGTCTGTATGCACAATAGTATTGCATATACAAGCTTGACTAAAAACCTTAACCAAGGTTGACTAAAAACCTTAACCAAGGGGGATTAACTAATTAATTCAAGGTGAAATGTAGGTCAAGGTGAAATATAGGTCAGGGGTTGTTGAACTACATCACTAGGAGATGAAGTAAGTCAAGTAAATGGAATTGGTGTCCAAAGGTAAATTGGTTGGTGTAGGGCCAGGAGTATTCCATCTACAAGGTTGACTAAAAACCTTAACCAAAGAGAATTAAGTAAGTAATTGAAGAGGAAATGTAGGTGAAGGTCAAATATAGATCAGGGGTTATTGATGTACATCACTAGGAGATGAAGTTGTCCAAGTATGGTTGGTGTAGGGCCAGGAGTATTCCATCTACAAGGTTGACTAAAAACCTTAACCAAAGAGAATTAAGTAAGTAATTGAAGAGGAAATGTAGGTGAAGGTCAAATATAGATCAGGGGTTATTGATGTACATCCCTATGAGAAAAGGTTGTCCAAGTATGGTGTCTGTATGCACAATAGTATTCCATGTACAAGCTTGAGTAAAAACCTTAACCAATGTTGACTAAAAACCTTAATCAAGGTGACTTCAGTAAGTAATTGAAGAGGAAATATAGGTCAAGGTGAAATATATATATCAGGGGTTGTTGATGTACATCACTAGGAGATGAAGTTGTCCAAGTATGGTGGGTGTAGGGCCAGTAGTATTCCATATACAAGCTTGACTAAAAACCTTAACCAAGGGGAATTAACTAAGTAATTCAAGAGGAAATTTAGGTCAAGGTCAAATATAGATCAGGGGTTATTGATGTACATCCCTATGAGAAAAGGTTGTCCAAGTATGGTGTCTGTATGCACAATAGTATTCCATGTACAAGCTTGACTAAAAACCTTAACCAAGGTTGATTAAAAACCTTAACCAAGGGGAATTAACTAGGTAATTCAAGGTTAAATATAGGTCAAGGTCAAATGTAGGTCAGGGGTTGTTGATGTACATCACTAGGAGATAAAGTTGTCCAAGTATGGTTGGTGTAGGGCCAGGAGTATTCCATCTACAAGGTTGACTAAAAACCTTAACCAAGGGGAATTGACTAAGTAATTCAAGAGGAAATGTAGGTCAAGGTCAAATGTAGGTCAATGTCAAATGTAGGTCAAGGTCAAATATAGATCAAGGGTTATTGATGTACATCCCTATGAGATGAAGTTGTCCAAGTATGGTGGGTGTAGGGCCAGGAGTATTCCATATACAAGCTTGACTAAAAACCTTAACCAAGGAGAATTAACTAAGTAATTGAAGAGGAAATGTAGGTCAAGGTCAAATATAGATCAGGGGTTATTGATGTACATCCCTATGAGAAAAGGTTGTCCAAGTATGGTGTCTGTATGCACACTAGTATTCCATGTACAAGCTTGCCTAAAAACCTTAACCAAGGTTGGCTAAAAACCTTAACCAAGGGGAATTAACTAGGTAATTGAAGGTTAAATGTAGGCCAAGGTCAAATATAGGTCAGGGGTTGTTGATGTACATCACTAGGAGATAAAGTTGTCCAAGTATGGTTGGTGTAGGGCCAGGAGTATTCCATCTACAAGGTTGACTAAAAACCTTAACCAAGGGGAAATAACTAAGTAATTCAAGAGGAAATGTAGGTCAAGGTCAAATATAGATCAGGGGTTATTGATGTACATCCCTATGAGAAAAGGTTGTCCAAGTATGGTGTATGTATGCACAATAGTATTCCATGTAGAAAGCTTGACTAAAAACCTTAACCAAGGTTGACTAAAAACCTTAACCAATGGGAATTAACTAAGTAATTCAAGGTTAAATGTAGGTCAAAGTCAAATATAGGTCAGGGGTTGTTGATGTACATCACTAGGAGATAAAGTTGTCCAAGTATGGTTGGTGTAGGGCCAGGAGTATTCCATCTACAAGCTTGACTAAAAACCTTAACGAAAGAGAATTAACTAAGTAATTCAAGAAGAAATGTGGTCAAGGTAAGGTCAAATGTAGGCCAAGGTCAAATATAGATCAAGGGTTATTGATGTACATCCCTAGGAGATGAAGTTATCCAAGGTATGTGTGTAAAAAGGCCTTGGAAGTATCGTAAATCGGGGCAGAGAAAATTCATGTACAAGCTTGACTAAAAAACCTAACCAAGGAGAACTAACTAAGGGGTTAATTTGAATTAGGAAATGTAGGTCAAGGTCAAATATAGGTCAGGGGTTGTTGATGTACATCACTAGGAGAGTAAAGTTTTGTCCAAGTATGGTTGGTGTAGGGCCAGGAGTATTCCATCTACAAGGTTGACTAAAAACCTTAACCAAAAGAGAAATTAACTAAGTAATTCAAGAGAAATGTAGGTCAAGGTCAAATATAGATCAGGGGTTACTGATGTACATCCCTAGGAGATAAAGTTGTCCAAGTATGGTGGGTGTAGGGCCAGGAGTATTCCATATACAAGATTGACTAAAAACCTTAACCAAGAGGAATTAACTAAGTAATTGAAGAGGAAATGTAGGTCAAGGTCAAATATAGACCAGGGGTTATTGATGTACATCCCTATGAGAAAAGGTTGTCCAAGTATGGTGTCTGTATGCACAATAGTATTCCATGTACAAGGTTGACTAAAAACCTTAACCAAGGTTGACTAAAAACCTTAACCAAGGGGAATTAACTAAGTAATTCAAGAGGAAATGTAGGTCAAGGTCAAATATAGATCAGGGGTTCTTGATGTACATCACTAGGAGATGAAGTTGTCCAAGTATGGTGGGTGTAGGGCCAGTAGTATTCCATATACAAGGTTGACTAAAAACCTTAACCAAGGCGTGACGGTGACGCCGACGCCGGGGTGACAACATAAGCTCTACTTATTCTTTGAATAGTCGAGCTAAAAATGGAAAAGAAACAGCAGATAACAAAATTCAACTCTGACAGCATATACGCATTAAGTATTACTTACCAGTTTTTGTAGCCGATAAAGGCCTTTATATGCAGGTCTACAGGAATGTCCTTTGGGGGGATGATTGGCACTTTCAGGGAGTTGCTGATGGAATTCCCATTAGGATGACTGTAACAGCAAACCATTCCATAATTATATATCTCTGATCAATTGTTGTTTAATATAAGGTTCGACAATGTCCAGCCGTGGGTAAACATTTGCCGTGGCACGAAGGAACTGTTTGAACCCCAAGGCCGTAGGCCGCGTGTTCAAACAGGTGCCGAGTGCCACGAGCTCAAACAGTTTCCGAGTGCCACGGCAAATGTTTACCCACGGCTGGACATGGTCGAACGTTATTGTTAAATTTCCGTCGGAAACATTGTGTAATTTTAGCATATATGCAGTACTTTCGGTACTTTGATAACATGTTCCATTCAAGCAGCTGATTTACACATACAAAATTTCAGTGTGACCGTTGTGAACTGGTCTGGTGAAGTAATGGCGCGTTCTAGTAACGTCATGAGACACATGCATTACGTATGTTTTGGCTTGGCCCCTGAATGAGCATTGCCTACATTCATGATCAAACAGCACGTGTTATACGTTTGAACATAGCTGTGAGCGGTGTCAAACAACGGCAGTCATGTAACATAGCTTTTTATATCACATAGGTGCAGATATAAGTAAAGATTAACACACGATTCTTTTGACATGAAAGTTTAACACATATGTGTCATGGTATGTTACTATGGGGAGGAAGTGTGTACCTGCCTGATTAGTTGAGACAATAGAGTGATGGTACCGTAAACGAGAGGATCCGTGTTCGAGTCCTGTGAGTGGGTACATTTTTCTCACTCTGTGACATTTGGTACCTAACGACGGACCATGACTGATAACAAGAGCTATAGGAGAACAGCATAGCTCGACTACGAGGGTTGTCGATGTACACATAGCTTAACAAACAAGGTTGACTAAAAACCTTAACCAAGGGAAATTAAGTAAGTAATTCAAGGTTAAATGTAGGTCAATGTCAGATATAGGTCAGGGGTTATTGATGTACATCACTAGGAGATGAAGTTTTCCAAGGGGAATTAACTAAGTAATTCAAGAGGAAATGTAGGTCAAGGTCAAATATAAATCAGGGGTTATTGATGTACATCACTAGGAGATGAAGTTGTCCAAGTATGGTGGGTGTAGGGCCAGTAGTATTCCATATACAAGCTTGACTAAAAACCTTAACCAAGGGGAATTAAGTAAGTAATTCAAGAGGAAATGTAGGTCAAGGTCAAATATAGATCAGGGGTTATTGATGTACATCGCTATGAGAAAAGGTTGTCCAAGTATGGTGTCTCTATGCACAATAGTATTCCATGTACAAGCTTGACTAAAAACCTTAACCAAGGTTGACTAAAAACCTTAACCAAGGGGAATTAACTAAGTAATTAAAGAGGAAATGTAGGTCAAGGTCAAATATAGATCAGGAGTTATTGATGTACATCACTAGGAGATGAAGTTGTCCAAGTATGGTGGGTGTAGGGCCAGTAGTATTCCATATACAAGGTTGACTAAAAACCTTAACCACGGCCTGATGGTGACGGTGACTAAGCTCTAACCATTCTTCGAATAGTTGAGCTAAAAACGCTGCAAAATGTACCAAAAAACTGAATTCAGAGACAGATTAAAAATGGAATTCAGAGACAATTGAATTTCAGTTTAGTGGGAGAGTACTTCATGGTTGGTACGGGGAGGAAGTGTATATCTGTGCCCAGTTGGCTAGGTCAGTAGAGCGATGGTACGGTAAACCAGAGGTCCTGGTACGAGTCCGGAGGCCGGGTATGCACTCTTATTGCCCTGCGACATTGGTATTAAACTTTCCTAATAGTCTTAAATGTTTTTTGTTTAAATGTGTAAGACTTACACGACGTGACTCTCCCCTTCAAATATTCCCTCAGCAAATATCAGAACGGCTTTCACCATCGTGTCTGGAATGCAGGCACATGGTTTAACAATAGAACAGTTCATATTTTGGCATTTATGCTGAAAACAGCAGAGGACAAATATAGTATGTTCAGAGCTCCAGATATAGAGAATAGTAGGTTAGTTCCGTGAATGTGAAAAAATATCCGGCAAGGCTCAAGAATTTCTTTATTTCTCATCAGAAGTATATGTTGTGACCACTCATTTGAACCGTCTCGCCGAGACGGTTCAAATGAGTGGTCACAACATATATTTTGGTTCAGAAATAAGGAAAATAGATAGAGAATAGTAGGTTAGTGCCGTGAATGGGAAAAAATATCTGGCAAGGCTCAGGAAACGGGATGGGCGAGGCTCTGCCTCGCCCATCCCGTTTCTGTGCCGCGCCAGATATTTTTTCCCATTCACGGCACTAACCTACTATTCTATTTATCACGTCAAACACCTACAAATGGCTGTAAAATGCAAAAATAGTATTGACTGGATATCAAAAATGTTTCACGGCACTGTGTTTCACAGCACATACGCACTGTGTTGACGGGATATAAAGAGTATTATACCCTCAGATTTCAAATTCAATGCATATTTTACTTTTCGTAATGCATTATTGATTTTCTGCCTTATTAAATAGGGAATAAATGATAAAAAAAAAATAAAACACATTTAAAAATAGATTACAAGTAAATTACAACTTTATTACAGTATTTTCACTACTCAATTTGAAAAGCAATGCATGTTTTCACATTGGTGTGAGTATTTTGTACTCCCACTTTTGATAATCAGTGAGTATTCTGCTAAAATAAGTGTGTAAAATACACCATTATGCACCTTATCTGGAGCCCTGGTACGTCTACATGTGAACACGTTCAGGAGTCTATAAGCTCTGGAGCTCTCTTCTGAATCCAATTACACAAGTTGCATCCTTCATGATTTGTACTACCTGTGTATTTGCATGTGTCAAAATGTGATATAAAATAGTGTTTAATCCAATCACATATGAGACACGCCATGCGATTTTTTACCTAAGAACACGTGCGATATCTCATGAAAAATATTTATAAAAGTCAAGATATGACTGTAAATTTCTGTGATATTTCTGTAAATGACGTCAAAAGATGACAAAATTTTCGTAGCAAATGCGGAATACAATTCCGCATTTGCTACAAAAATTTTGTCATCTTTCGATGTCATTTACAGAAATATCACATTTTCTGTAAATATACTTCATGAAAAATCACACATTTTCTTAGGTACAAAATCACATGGCGTGTCTCATATGATGCATCAACATCATCTGTCAGTGTAAGTGCTGGTAACTAATTAGCCAGACAAAGTTCAGTGAAATGGGCCCCTGGTACACTGGAGCCCGCTTCAATAAACTTTGTACAATAAAAATGTCTGTATGAAGGATTTTATAACTTTACTTTAAAAAATGACTGTGGTTCACTAATGCTACCATTATGGTAACTACTGACATGCAGTGGTGATACGATGTGAACAAATTAAAATATCCCCAAAATCGGCTGGGAATGTGAACTTTGTATCAATTTTAGTTTTTGCACCGGGCCTCTGGAATTTAATTGTATGGGATCTGACAAATGTCATTATCTCTAGTTCTAAACATGATGTTAAGAAACATTAATCCATTACATTCAGAATACAACTTTACGGGTATGAATTTATTTTTATATATTTTATTTTTGTTATTTCTCAATGAAAGTATATGTTGTGACCACTCATTTGAACCGTCTCAATGAGACGGTTCAAATGGCGGTCACAACATATATTTCTGAGCTCATATAAATAAAATATTTAGGATTTTCCACAAACAAAATGGCGTTACCTCAGCATGAAATGGGTTAATCAAATTCATGCAGGATACTGATTTACTTGCAGCAAAATTTTCAAACATTTTTTTTATTTTCTTCATTTCATTACGAAAGTAAATGTACATGGAAATGGTGTGACGACACATTTGAACCGTGTCGATGAGACGGTTCAAATGAATGGTGACAACATATACTTCTATGTAGAAATAAGCAAAATAGTTGTACTTTTCTGCCAGCTAAATGTTGTATTCTTGGTAAGAAATGGATTAACAATACATGTGCATGATCAGCCTCTTGTAACTAAAACAGCAAAGTACTTACCATTTGTTGTGGCTATATACAGCTCGACATGAGCCTGTAGAAAAGAAACAAATTGCAAGTTCAACAACAAATTATAAGCGACTAGATGGCAGCGGCCTGCATGTTGCGCCCGCCAAGGCTTTGATAGTATACCGTAAACCTTTAACCAAAAACTTTAACCCGGATGCACGCACGCACGTACGCCAATGTGCCAACTATATCACACTGTCAGCAAGCGGCGCGAAAAAAATGTTGCCTGCAACTCCAGCAAACTTCTTAACTTCTCCTGGCTCTACCGAGACCAGGGGCATAAAAATCTGTCATTAAAACAAAGATGTAGCTTGCACATGTACATGTATATATTGATAGCCTTCAATGGAATGGTGCTTAACGGCCCACCAACACAAAAGAGTATCATTTAGGGCCCAGCAATTTAGATGAAGAATAGACATAATAGTAAAATAGTATGTCAGATGTGGTAGGCAATCAAATGATTTGGGTAAAAATAAAACTATGTGGAACAATATAAACAAGAAATGCGTCTGTCGAACGCGGATGCCACCTGCAGCATATTTGAGAAACTGTGACAAAGTAGTTAACCGAAAAGTGTGACGGACGGACGGACGGACGGACGGACGGACGCGGTTGGACGGACGTTCTTACAGTACTATACTTATGTTGCTTATCACATGTTAAATATTAACCACATAAAACGATTTTTAGCCACATAAAAGGATTTTTTAGGTGGCTAATTGTAACCAACCCTATCCTTTACCAAGTCCATAACCCTGTGGGGCTAGTCACATAAGTACCCTAATGTGTGCCCGGACAGACAGACGGACGGACAGACGGACGGTCCAAACACTATATGCCACCCGTTTCTTCGAAACCCGGTGGCATAATGAGCAACATGTATACAATGATAAAAATTGATTTTCCGATACAAGTTGGTTTCATGGAGAAAGCTAAGCAAACCTTCAATTAGAAACAAAATTGCTACCCAGCTGCATACCTCTCGCGAGGTAGATAACATATCGGAGGTGAATTATTGTAGCTACTGTCTGTTTCACGAAACGTGCCCAAATTTTACGGCTATATAAATAATTTAAAAACAATATTGTTAATAATATTAAATTTTATAAAAAATTTAGAATGAGCCTTCTTTTATTTCGTGAAATTTGTTCAAATATTGATTTTCTTACGTAAATTGAGTTCTCTATGGGAATTTAACCACAGGTGGAAGACTCGGACCTGTGACACCAAAATAAATGCCTATTAAAAAAATCCCATTACCCCACCCACTTGGTCTCGTACAGTACCATATGCTATATAGCATATGGTACTGTACGAGACCAAGTGGGTGGGGTAATGGGATTTTTTTAATAGGCATTTGTTTTGGTGTCATAGGTCCGAGTCTTCCACCTGTGAATTTAACATGGGGAAAAAAGAGAACCTGGAGGAGTCGAAAAAAATAATAATTTGGCAATTGATTCTGAAATCTAGCTAGATAGCTTGGAAATGATCTACCGGTAACTATAAGAAAACGAAAGTAACATTTTGAAAATCGGTCCACCATTTCTGAAATTAGAAAAAATGTTAAATCCCCATAGACATCTTCACTCTGTGGGGATTTAACATGGGGAAATTGTATTTTCGTCATAAAATCAATATTGGACGAAATTTCACAAAATAAAAAGAAGGATCATTCTTAAATATTGTTTTTCGATTGTTTATATCACTGTAAAATTTAGGCAGCTTTCGTGAAACAGACAGTAACCTTCAATGTTCTACACCTGGAATAACTCCGCAAGTGAAGTAAGATTTGCGTTGAACATTGGCAAAGTCGATACAGTCAAGAAGAATGTGTTGCAAGGTAAATGCGCTGTGGCATGGAATATACCATCTGTAGCCTATTTCACCAACATTGCAAAGTATACTTATCTAGCAAAGTATACTTTGAGGGAGAAATTTTCAATTTAAGGATAAATTTATTAATTTTTATTATACTGAATTTATTACATTATCACAGCCAAAATGGCTGTGATAATGTAATAATTCAGTATAATAATTCTGCATACTTTTAATCATCAAATATATGCAGTCGTTAGTTCTATATGAAATAATGCATTTTGGGAAAAATAAATGATTAATCCCTCAAAGTATACTTTGTTAGAAAAGTATACTTTGCAATGTTGGTGAAATAGGCTACGGATAGCCTTCAAATATTATCCAAAGAAACCAGGAAACTGTGGTCTATTGGAACACAAATGCCCCCAGTGGCAGATTGGAGAAACTCCAGCAAAGTTCTGAACTTCTTAACAGATAATTACACAGACGGACACACCGTTCAAACACCATATTCACATGGAGACAATTCTCGTTTGCTGCCAAACATATATGAATATGCCAAACAAATACGAAAAGAACACGCAGCAAACTAAATTATTAAGTTTGCCGCCTTTTAACCCTTTCAACACCACATGCCGGTACAGTGGTATTGGCAAAATTAACATATCAGAATCAATTCCAGTTACTTAGGGGTGAAAGGGTTAAGGAATAGTGAGTTTTGATTGGCCAGTATACCGGTTTTTTCTCGTCACCAGGGTTAACCGTTAGTGTCGTCTGCAACTGGGTGGCTGCCTGAAACAAATAAACAATAGATGTCTGGTAAAGGTGATAATATACACACAGAAAGTACATGTAAGTGTCCTGTAGCCTATTTCATCAACATTGCAAAGTATACTTTGAGGGAGAAATTTTCATTTTTTTTTTAATTTATTAATTTTTAATATACTGAATTTATTACATTATCACAGCCATTTAATGGCTGTGATAATGTAATAAATTCAGTATAATAATTCTGCATACTTTTAATCATGAAATATATGCATTTGTTAGTTCTATATGAAATAATGCATTTCAGGAAAAATAAATGATTACTCCCTCAAAGTATACTTTGCTAGTAAAGTATACTTTGCAATGTTGATGAAATGGGCTCCTGATTATCATTGAAGAACTTTCTGATTAGATTGGTTAGTTGGAGTTTTATGTCCACTATACAGCAATGGTTATTTGATCAGGATCTACACTGGACTGTCTCCAGTCACAGCCGCAAATAATGCACAAGTGATTGGTTCCTGATATTGTGTGGGTTTGAATGAAGTACATCTTCAGGAATTAATTACACAGCAGCATGTATGGATTTAATGTCCCACCAACAGCTAAGGTCATATAGAGACAGGACCACAGTTTAAAGTCTCATCCTACAGACCAGTAATAAAAAATAAAAAATTATTTTGTGTGATATTTAAGACCTTTTTAGCTTTTTAAGTATATCAGCCATATAAGAAAATCTAGCTAGTACCAGAAGTGCATACCAAAGGAAGGTGATTTCATTGAAGCTTAGGCCAGTTTTTTTTTATTTGTTGGTTTACGGATTTTTTTTCCGCGAGATCGGGTCGGTCGGTCGGAAAAAAATAAAAATAAAAAAAAGTTTTTTCAATTTTTTTATTCTTTTTGGCACAGGGTTGGGTCGGTCAAGGAAATAAAAAAATAAATAAATAAATAAAGTCGGAACGCGGATGCCACCGGCGGCATATTGAAGAAACTGACAAACGGGTGAACCAAAAGTGTTAAGTCAAAGGGTGAAGGTCATATGTAGTATGGCAAGGCAGGTGTAGCATACATGCAAATGAATGAAGTATGGAAATATTGAAGCAGTTAAGCAACTTATGTAGATGCTATGGCCAGTTTGAGAAACTGTGACAAATTGGTTAACCGAAATTGCTAAGTCCTTTCAGCAGCCCTGTGAAGGTCAAAAGGTCAAGGTAATATAAAGTATGACAAGGCAGGTATAGCACACATACCAATGAATGATGTGTTGAAATATTGAAGAACTTGAGCAACTTATGTAGAAGATATGGCCGGTTTGAGAAAACTGTTACGAAGTGGTTAACCGAACGTGTGACGGACAGACGGACGGTCCGAACACCATAAAAATCACCTTTTTAAGGCACATGGTTGGGTCGGTTCACCTTTTGAAGGCTCATGGTTGGGTCGGTTTGTGGTCGGTAAAAAACAAAAAGGCCAGTGATTGTGATAGAGTGAAACTTGTGTTAACCGGCATCGTCTCGGACCAAGAGTTTGTCGATTAACGTAGGGAGTCGGTTCAGCAAGTTTCTTTATATTCTACATAGCAACTCAGTTTTATATTCACATACTGTTGAATGTTGATCACTGTGAATGGGTTGCGTAATGCGTACATATTAATACCGTATCTGGTATTAATTAAATACAAGACAACGAAGCGGCGATATAGTTGAAACGAATATCAGTGGGGGTGGCACGAGTGTGGATTTGTGGCACGGCGGTAGAGGCGATATAGTTGAAACGAATATCAGTGGGGGTGGCACGAAT
The DNA here is from genome assembly GCA_029237695.1 of Conchocele bisecta. Classification (NCBI taxonomy): domain Eukaryota; kingdom Metazoa; phylum Mollusca; class Bivalvia; order Lucinida; family Thyasiridae; genus Conchocele; species Conchocele bisecta. The sequence goes on from CM055273.1 coordinate 36,855,717, forward strand.
ATCAGTGGGGGTATCAGTGGGGGTGGCACGAGTGTGGATTTGTGGCAGGGCGGTAGAGGACCCTAGGAAGAACGCATACATGAAATATGAAGCACATCGGAGCAAGAAAACAGAAAATATAGGCCATTTACCCGAGCGTTAAGGTTTTGAATTTTTGCATTCAATCTGAAACAGAGATATATCAGATCATATGAATCTATATCAAATCATATTGTCCATTCGCAGGTTGTTGTTGTTGTTGTCGCTGCTGCTAAGATCCGGTTTCCGCCACTTACTTTTACTTTTCTCGGCACAGCAAAAATTTTTTTTTTTTTTTTTTTTGGATCGGAGGTTAAAAAATCTAAAAAAAAATCGGAAATTAAATTTTTTATTTTTTTCCGCATTGTCAAAAAATCGGGTCGGCGGATCTGTAAACCAACTAATAAAAAAAAAATGGCCTTAGAATAAAAAATTAAAAAAAAATAATTTGTTTTTACTTTTTGTTTATAGTCGGATATTCTGTCATGCGACTTCCGGTTTACAGTCGGACCGGCGGCAATTTTAACATACATGTCCGACGGACCAACGACTTTTGCGGAGACTGCCAAAGCATGAAATATGTATAATATAAACATTGCCATACCGGTATAACGCCCATCGCACTGTGCTCGTACTCCAGTCCGGGGGGAAACGGTCGTTCTGCCGACACGGGACCACCGCCCGCTGCCGAAGCCCGGGCATTGAGTACACCCGTGGCAGCCGCCCCCGCCTTCGTGTTCTCCTCGTAGTTACGCAGCTCCATCAGCAGGTTCTGTTGATTGATTTATTGATTGATTGGTGTTCAACAGTTAAGGTCATTTAAGGCCGAGCTAACGGGTTCGATCCCGTATTTAACCTGCTGCAATGTAAGGAAAATTATAAAGGAATGTTTACATCGAAAACTACAAAATGTGTTCACAGAACACGGATGCCCCACACACCGCTTTGATAATAAACGAGGCAAAATTCCAAGTCCAAAAGGAGAGATAATCCATGACCCGGGGGTCGAATCAAAAATGAAAATAAACTTTGCACATCTACTCATCATAAGGCAGCTACATACATACCAAGTTTCAGGTCTGTAGCTATTACAGTTTAAAAGGTTAAGAGTGACAAGACAAAATTCTAAAGTCGAAAAAGGGGAGATAATCCATGACCTGGGGTCGAATTAAAAATCGAAATAAACGTTGCGCATCTACTCTGACATCATAACGAAGCCACATAAAAAATTCCAGGTGTGTAGCCAGTACGGTTTAAAAGTTGTACAACTTACAAGGCAAAATTCTAAGTAAAAAAGGAGGAGACAATCCATGACCTGGAGGGTCAAATAAAAAATCAAAATAAACTTTGCGCATCTACTCATCATAAGGAAGCTACATACCAAGTTCCAGGTCTGTAGCTGGGTCTGTAGTCTTACGACATACCTTACAATGTTGGTGACGGAAGGACGGATGGGACGGGACGAAAAATAATATATTCAGCCCTGAAATTAGAATAATCTGACCTGGTGCCAGGTCCATACCACACCAAAGTCACTTGGACCCTTCCACTAAAAGTAATAAGATTACGAATAATCGTAATACGCACATAGGGGAAGGGGTATAACCAGATTCAAAATGGCAACGACGTACGTGAGGGCCAAACCAGGAGTCCGGTCGGGATTCCGGTAAGGACGAACCCCGATCGTTATATTACCCATCGCAAGCTCCCACCTGCCACCCGCTCTATATGGGCCGCGCCATATGAAAACCGGGCTTAATGACAACGTCATGAAAAGCGATAAACGACGTCGGAAAAACGACGTTTCAAATTGTCTAGCGTCGCCGTAAAAATTCACAGTTTGCCCTCCGATTTACGTTTACTGGTGTTAGTTAACATTAAGTGTGAACAGAAAACGGAACATGATAACTTACTGAAACTTTCACTAATATGAGACGCGATATCTTGTACCTCGGTACACATATTATGACGTCATCACTTGACGTCACGTACTTGTGACGTCACTGGACGTGAATACATGTTTAACGTTATGGCCATGGTATCGTGACAAAATATTATAGCAAGGATACTTGCACGAGTTCCTCGCAGCATCAATGACTTAGAAATACTTCAGGTGCTGTACATTGTCGCATAACTGTCGTTCTTTGACATTTTTACTCTTTTTCGTCGGTTGTCCTTATGAATTCAAAATGGTGAACTCATCATTTAACTGGCTACATATCAGCGAAGTCTTCGCTTACACTGCACTTTGATTCCTAAATAATCTTAAATATGAACAACCTAGTGTATGCCAACGATATTACCATCTATTATCTTGGTAAATTGAGACTTTTGAACAATTATATCCAGTACTTAGCGAATGATATGCCATTTAATGCCACTCATTTTATTATAAATGGAGGTAGACACGCAGCTATATAATGACATAAATATCCGGGGTTTGTATTGAATTTAAAATAAATGCATCAACATATTAATTGGAAATGTGATGGTCATAAACTTGCTTTTGTAGTCGAAAGTGCTTGTGTAGTATCAAATCATCAGTTTATCACTTGACTGCATACTAATATAGACCAGGCGGTGCCTCAAGAAAGACACACGGCGACAATTATAAGCTATCCCGCTACCAAATCTGCCCGGTATCGTGTTTTATCACAAAGTTAATGTTATAAGCGGCCTACTGTCTACTTTAAAATATGTCGTCGCATACGAAATGTTAAATGATGTCGCTATTATTCCCCAAAATTATTTCAGACAGCAGCAAACAACAGGGAAACGCCTCATTATGCCTTATTTGAAACTTATTCATACGAAATTACGTTACTTGGGCCGCAATCCAAAACATAACGTTACATTAGCAACTGCAACACGAGCCATAAACATTATTTTCATACTTTGTCTTGGCCTAATGGGAGACACTTGGCCAGGCTACGAGATATCCAAATTTGGTTGACATGCGATCAAAGATGACAAATATATAGGACTTGTCCGGAACCAACACCCCAATGTATACGCCGTTGATAAAAACGTCGTAATTTCGACGTCATTGATCTAAAACGTCATATAAGTTTTTACCACGCGTCATAAAACTACTTCTAAAATGAAACATAATTGGGATACATTGATAATTTTGGCGGAATATGGCTTTTAAAAGATGTACAATTCAGAATAAGCGAAAAAGTAAAAACTGAAAATGTTGTCATTAAGCGCGGGTTTCGCACGGCGCGGCTCATATATTTTTGGCGTTCGTAGTTGTGCAAAAAGTACACACAAGATAATGTTGACTTTGCCCAAGGTTACGTGTCGTTTGTCAATTATTCACTAATAGTATAAAATTATACATACACTACTTAAAATCAACCTACATGGCAGGCCTATTCGTTTACTACTCCATTACGCTTAAACGTTCTTATCGACGTTGAAGTCGCCCGTTAGTGTTAACGTCGTAATTGCGACGTCATTGAGCTAAAACGTCGTTTGCGATTCTACCACGTGTTACAAAAATACATGTAACATGAAAAACAATTGAGATACAGTGATAGTTTTTGTGGTATATGACTTTTAAAAGATGCGGTATTCAGAATATGCAAAAAAGTGAAAAATTATTGTTTTGTCATTAAGACCGGTTTTCGCATGACGCGGCCCATATATAGAACCATGAATATTTAATGTAAAGGGCCATAGCCCTTACAATGCTGAATTAGAATTGTCGTCTGCTGTTTAGGTTTTATTTTCCATTTTATTCATCAAAAACATGGTTTGGCAGTACTTCAGAATCATTTCCAATGGAAATGATTCTAAAATGCTGTCAAACTACGTTTTTATTGACAAAGAATACAAAATATGAAACAACAGCAGACGACAATTTCGGTTGCTGCCTTTTAATTAACCCTTTGAACCTACAGACCATAAAGTAAACATTTGCAAACAATGTAGATCCGATGAACAGGCTTGTAACAAGACGTCTCATCAGGATTTGCAGTGTTTGTCAGTATTGTTTAGATATTTTAAAACAATATACTTTATATTACTAATAGAATAGTCCATAAATTAGCATGGGACTATCAATGTCAGACACTTTGGGGCGAAAGGGTTGATTTCCCTGAGGTGTTTGTAAAACCGCTTAAAAAACAAGGAGATATTTTACAGCATGATAGACGTCGTACATCGAGGTATTCATGTATTCAATACAGAAAAGTTCCGTAAACAGTAATAATGAGACAGTTTTCCAGTTTGTGAAAAAAAATGTGAATGGGTTTAACGTCCCAGCAACAGCAAAGGTCATATAGGGACTGGACTACAGTTTAAAGTCTCATCCGACAGACAAGTGAAATGGAAATACTATGTAAGTATTTTCACGCATAGGGTGAGGATTGAACTCACAACCTCCGGTATTGAATATCCCCTAGGCCAAGGCCCATCCCTCCCAGTTTGTGAAACACTCAGGGTGTGACCTTGGCATGAAGTTGGGTATATGATGTTCATATAAGGAATTAGTAATCAAGTATTTTCACTCCATCATTTCTAAAGCAATTGGGTATTTCAAAATTTTAATTAGGTAAAATAAAATCACACTACTGTTACACATCAACGAACAGCAATTATTGAATAGTTTGCTTCGAAATGAAAACATGTCTTGGCATTTCATTAGAATTGTCTCCCTTGGAGACAATTCCATTGAAATAACAAGATGTGTTTTTGTGGAAAATAAGGAAAATATGCTATATTTGTGGTCTGTTTATTGATTATGGTACCACAAAATTGTTATTGTTTCTGATTTCAATTGGTTTCTTTGGCAATTTTAATTGGATATTTAAGCAAATACGCAGCTTATCTGTAGCCGATTTCATCAACATTGCAAAGTATACTTTAGTAGCAAAGTATACTTTGAGGGAGAAATTTTAATTTTTTTTTTAAATTTATTAATTTTTATCATACTGAATTTATTACATTATCACAGCCATTTAATGGCTGTGATAATGTAATAAATTCAGTATAATAATTCTGCATACTTTTAATCATGAAATATATGCATTTGTTAGTTCTATGTGAAATAATGCATTTCTGGAAAAATAAATGATTACTCCCTCAAAGTATACTTTGCTAGTAAAGTATACTTTGCAATGTTGATGAAATAGGCTACAGGAGCTCTGATATATAGTGGACCATCAGGGAAATGCATGTGTGACATAGACTGTAAGAAATGTCTCCCAATGTCAAGACTGGGGACGTACTAAGTGTGACCGTGACCTTGGGATAAGCAGGGGTGAAAGGTCACAGATTTGTTACAGCATTTTAAGAGCACCATCAGAGGAATGCATGTGTGAACAATGAAGAATTCTGTGATTTGAAGCATCTTTAGGCGCCAAGTCTGTGGACGATGACTATGGATGATACCGGGAGCAAGGCATTAGCTAATGCCTTGCTCCCGGTATCGTCCATAGTCGGCAGCAGTGGTTTACACCACTCTCACTGCACTTCAAACAGGCGAGCTATAAACTAATTGTCCATATATTTGGTAAACACACGAGAGTGGTGTAAACCACTGCTGCCGAGTGGTGTAATTCACAGTTAGATTTCTGTAAACTACTAGCTGAAACGTAAGAAAAATCTGTAAACTACCGGATGAAATGTAAGCAAGGGAGATAATCACCTGTTTCCTCTGACTGAGCTCGCGTATCGTGTCCTGCTCCATGTTGGTGTCCATCAGGTTTCCCCGCATCTCCTCCGATGCTGCATTGAACCCTCGCACTGAAATACCATTGATTGATACATTCAACAGCAACGTCATATGTGGCTGTGTTTGTTTGTTGGCGTTTAATGGCCTATCAACAGCTAAGGTCGTTTAAGGCTGGGCCAACGGGTTCGATCCCGTATTCAACCTGCTGCATTCGGGGGAAAATCCTAAAATCCGAAAAGAATATTTAATTACCGTAAAGATTCTAATAGACGCCCATGCTCTAATAGACGCCCACCCCCCCCCCCCACTTTTTACGTTGAAAACGACACATTTTTTGGCCGATTTTCACGAAATTAGTGCCTCTAATAAACGCCCAGTACCGAATTGCTACTTTCACTTTCAAAAGCGGAAGCGAAATTCGACTGTTTCCGGTGTCACAGTAAATTCCTCATCAGCAGTAACTATTTGCACGGACACAGGGTGATCAGACTTTACACGGTTACGGAGACGCCATTTTTAAAGCATCTCAAACCCGACAGATCCGAAACGCTGACACTGACGAAACGTCCGTAGGCGTAAATCTGATCAGCATTAATTATTGACGCTGTCTTGATATACATTACCATTAAATTTAACATTTCTACCGACTGTACCATAATGACCAGAGTGGGCCGAAATGTCTTGGCCAAAATGACGTTTGAGAGTAACGTCCCTTAGTTATGTGTTTGTTCAGAACATCGTATATTTTTTTATCATTTTCCCTTTGCTGAATAACACTTGCCTCTATTAAATGCCCACCCTGGACTTTGGAGCCAGTGGTGATTCTAATAGACGCCCGGGCGTCTATTAGAATCTTTACGGTACATTGAAAGAAATATATATTCAGCTCTGAAATTAGAATAACCTGACCTGGTGCCAGGTCCATACCACACTTGTCACTTGGCCCCTTCCCCTAAAAGTAATAGGATCATTACAAATAATCGTATTACTCATACAAGGGGTATAACCAGATTCAACTCTCACATACAAGACAGCTGAAGACGTAAATGAGGACCAAACTAGGTCTCCGGACTGCAGTAAGGATGAATCCCGATCGTTAAATTACCCATCGCATGCTCCCACCTGCCACCCACCATATATGGCATGGCTGTGACTGGAGAAATGGGCCTTATGGGATTTGTGTGACCAGTGTAGCTTCTGATCAAATAGTGCACTCCAGTAGCTCAATAATGATCTATATTTCTCGTTAGAAGCATGATGGCTGAATCATTGATGGAATGGCGAACAGTGCAGATCCTGATCAGACTGCGCGGATGCGCAGGCTGATCTGGATCTACACTGGTCGCAAAATCCGAGAGCCGCAATTCTCCAGCAGTCACAGCCACATATACATGCAGGAATGCACTGGCACCGGAAATCAGCACTACAATTACAACTAAAATTGTCTCTATAGGACTCGGATGCCCCCACTTGCATGCTACATCAAGGGCCATCAATCTGTCTGTCCTTATTGGGGACAAGCATAAACACATTTTTACATACTATTTAACATTTCTGTAAAGTTTGAAGACACTTGGCAAAACACGTATGGAAATATACAACTTGATTACTGTCTGTTCCAGGTTTTGCTGCCGACAAACTTTTGGCTATTACACACATTAAATCTAAACCAGATGGCCACGGCCCGTATGTCGAGCCTGCCGAGGCATTTGATGGTCTCAGAGCGCATTTATTTGAAGTATGAATTAAGGGTTGTGATCTTAGGTATGTAAAAGCTTTAACGCAAACTTTAGTCATTTGATCTTGATCTTGTGCATGTGGGCCACATGGGTGGGCTATAGAATGAAAATATGGATGATAATAAAGTGAGTGAGTGAATAGGGTTTAACGTCCGCTTTTCTGACATAGAGGTACAAGCCTCAGGGAGTCTACACGCAGACGGGTCAACGGGGTCGTGTCCTGTATCCACCTGTCCGAGGGGGGTAAATCCCAACTTCAGAACTCAATATTTACAATCAAAATATATATTCAGTCCTGAAATTAGAACAACCTGATCTGGTACCAGGCCCTCGCCACACCAGCATCATTTATCCAATCCCCTAAAAGTAATAGGATTAGCGCTAATCTTATTTTTATATATGGGGCATAGCCTGACTCAACTCTCACATACAAGAAAGCCAAAAATGTACATGAGGGCCAAATTCGGTATATTGGGTTCCGGAAAGTATGAACCCAATCGTTAAGCCAGTTTAGTCGCCTTTTACGACAAGCAATGGCTACTGCAGCACTATTCTCAGGATCAGTTGATCCCACCCCGGTGCCTGCACGGGGCTATGATAATAAAGAATTATTTGAAGTTTGAAGTAAATCGGAGTAAGCGTTGTGGAGATATAAGGTTGGTAAAAACATTAACACAAATTTCATTTGACCTAGACCTTGGACATATGGACCACATGGGCAGGCTATGGAATGAAAATATGGATGAAAAGGAAGTATTGGAAGTTGGAAGTAAATTGGAGTAACAATTGTGGAGATATAAGGTATGTAAAAAATTTAACGCAGATTTTATAATAACGCAAACTTCCATGTCATTTGGCCTTGACCTTGGGGCACAGGGGCCGCATGAGTGAGACACAGAATGAATATATGGATGATGACTAATAAGCAAACAAAGTTTCAAGCAAATCCGACTTACGGTTACAGAGATAGTAAATTTTGACAAAAACAATTTAACGCAAACTTCTAAGTCATTTTACCATGACCTTGTGCACAGCGGCCGCATGAGTGGGACACATCATGAATACATGTATATGGATGATGACTAATAAGCATATGAAGTTTCAAGTCAATGTGAGAGTACTGCAGAGATATAAGGTATTTAGGAACTTTAACGCATATTTTGGACTGATGCACAGACGGACAGACACCCGGACGTCATTGTGATCACTATGTCTCGCTTTCCGCAAGCGGGCTCGACAAAAATATTTAAATGTAAGTACCGTATTCTTGCGATTATAAGTCGCAATCATGTATATGTCGCACCCCTATTTTCACTCCAAAATCTGGGGGAAAAAGTCTACATGGGTCTATAAGACGCCCTCAATTTTCTAAAAAAAAATGAAACAAAAACAAAAAAAATCGCAGAGTTGTAGTTGTTGTTGTTTATAAATACTACCAGGCGCTGTTTTTTTGGTCACTCACAAGCTTCGTACCCTGGACGTTTCGGACAAATAGAATTAATCGCCAAGTTGTTGTTGTTATTTAATACTAATTCCCTGCGCTGTTTTTTATTTATTTTTCGTACCCTGGACATTTCGGACCAATACAATTAATCGCCAAGTTGTTGTTGTTGTTATTTAATACTAATTCACCGCGCTGTTTTTTATTTATTTTTCGTACCCTGGAAGTTTCGGACCAATTCATGTAATCATTATTCTTCCCATTCTGATTTTGTGAGATTATTTTGCAACAGCAATACGGTTAAATGGCTATAAAAAGTGCTATTTGTGCAATTTTGACAATATATAGAGGATACTGTTCAAAATGCGATATGAGAAAACAAGAATTTTCGGTGGTATTTAACCCTACTGTCAGTTTGAGAAGATCTTCTCAATGTCAACACCTAATCAGAATATGACTCAATTATCGCGACAGGTTCTCACTAAGAAAACAAATCTGACCACTTCACACGAGAAATGGCTTGTGCCGAAAATTTAGTAATTGACGTTTGACACGACTGAGATTAAAGATGGCATTTAGGCAGTTCTCAGTTTCTCACCTTTCAAAATAACTGGCAAACACCGCAAATTACACATTGTCAACACATGGGAAACCCTTCTTGTCTATAATCGAAGCCCACTGTACATATTGTAGACACAGATCAGCTTGTAAATCAATGTGCATTCCCAATAATAAATGTATAGACCATTAACTCGGAACTTCAGTCAATTACGTGTTCCCGATACAGGGCCGTAACGAATATGGGGCGAACTGGTTGGGGTACGAACATGCCATTTTAAAAATAAGCTAAATCAGCAAACTGGATCTGATCGCCTTCGGTATAGAAAATGTGTACCGAATGTGACACAGGGTTGGAACGAGTAAGGCGCGAGTAAGGCGCGAACTGGTTAGAATACGAATCCATTTTTCCAATACCGGATTTTACCCCAAAGACTAACAACAACAACAAATATAGGAACGCATTTTATTTTTTTTATTTTTGGTCGTTTATTTCAATATTTCGGGTGGAAAAAAATGCTCATGTATCTACATGTATTTATAAGACGCAGGGGCTTTCTGGGATACAAATCTGAGTAAAAAAAGTGCGACTTATAATCGCAAGAATACGGTACATGTACTTTTTCATCAATAACAAAAAAGTCACCCTCCCATAAATATTGATTTTATTGCGAAAAAACAATTTTCCTATTGGAATTTAACTTTGGCAAATACACTGTCTGGCGTAGAGAGGTTTCACTGTAAATCAGGCATTTGATAATTCTGGGCCATAGTTGTGTGCTATGCGATCACGAACAGACACTATCACCGGAGATAAATGACCAAGAAACTCATGAAAAACAAGATCACAGGTGTTTTTTTTGGTGTTCGGTTTAGAGAGGTTCCACTGTATATAAGCCCCACCCCCAAAGTGAGAGCGTAATAGAAACTTTCAGCACTGATGTATGCAACCAGCATGACACAAGGTAGAACATCGCATGATACGTTGTAGGTCACATGACAAACTCACCTTCTCCCTCTGTGGAGACACAAATCAACTGCTGGCCGCCATCTTGTCTGTAGTCACCCTGGCAACAGGTAAACATTAATTAGGACTGGGGAATATGTATGGCCGCTGTTGAGCAAAATTACAGCATTTGCTACAATTACATAGCTTTGTTCCCTTCACAATTCACAGAATTAGTATCTAATAATTCCAATATTTGCATAAAAGGTCAATACGTAATAGTTCACATACTGAATTTTTAATAAATTAATTTTGCAGCGAGTGAGAAATTAGTTTATTAAAAATTAAATATGTGAACTATAACTAACTTATTGGTTGCCCCACCCCATCGTGGGCACCTGTCTATAAGAATGGAACGCTGCCCATAAACGTGTTTACAACAACAATACTATTACGTGATTGGCGGCGTGACACTGCATCGATCATACACATGGTGCGTGTCACAGGAAATTACATCAACAAATTATAAATATAAATTGGCGAGTTATTGCAACATTTAATGATTAATTTAATAGATATTTGCCAAAGCGTCGCAATATGCAACTAATTGAGACAAACTTCTCTGCTGTCATTGGTCGAGAAACTAGGGCGAACAATAAAACATGTTTGATTTCTTTAATTCATACAAGTTGACACTGAAAACAGCATGGTATTTTCTGTGTGTGGTTTGAATTGTCATCAGCTATGAGCTTACAACATATATTTTAAACTTATTTTTTCCAATTGTATTGCCCTTGAAGAAATGTGTGAATGGAGAACAGTGTAGGGCATGATCAGACAATACAGAAGTCATGGCAGGTATAATGAACGATGGTCAAATTGTTGGTATTCCGGTAACTCACCTGTACAATACCGGCCACAGCGTTGTTGAAGTTGTCTTTGAATATAACCTCCCCCGTTCGGTCGCTTCGCGCATCAATCTAAAATCAGGAATAAGCATAAATGGGGATTGTGGGTTTTGCGACCAGTGTAGATCCAGATCAGCCTGTGCATCCGCACAGTCTGATCAGGATCTGCACTGTTCGCCATTCCATCGATGTAACGCCCGTCATGCTTCGAACAAGCAATGTAGATCGTTATCAGGCTACAGAAGTTTGCTATTTGATCAGGAGCTACACTGGTCACAAAACCCATAAACCCCATTTCTCGAGTCACAGTCACAAATAATCTTAACCCTTAGACCGCTATCTTATTTTTCATTTTCTATTTTCCATTTTTATCATCAAAAACATGCTTTGGCAGCACTTTAGAATAATTTACAACATGCTTTGACAGTACTTCAGAATCATTTCCATTGGAAATGATTCTGAAGTGCTGTCAAACCATGTTTTTATTGAGAAATAAGGCAAGATATAAAAGCAACAGCAGACGACAATTGTTGTGAGTAGTGGCCTAAGGGTTAATTTAAGGTAGAAAATTCTAACAGCAATTTATTGAATATTTAGGTCAGGAAATTCTCTTTCAGTGATTCTATGGATGTGTTTTCATTGTGCAGGCTGATCTGGATGTACACTGGTCGCAAATGCCCATATTTCTCCAATCACAGCCACATATATTAACCCTTAGACCGCTACTCACAACAATTGTCGTCTGCTGTTGCTTTTATATCTTGCCTTATTTCTCAATAAAAACATGCTTTGACAGCACTTCAGAATCATTTCTAAGGGTTAAAAAGACTTCTATATTGACAATAGGACTTGGAAATTAGCAGCCAAATCATAAAAAAAAAAGACAAATCATTTTACATTTTCTTAATTGCTTCAATATTTGTAAACATAGTATACGACGTATGTTCTAATAATTTCTGAAATATTAGTAGCCAAATGGTGTCTACGGCAACTAGTAGTGCCAACCTAGAAAGTATTCCCAATTTCAGCTAGCCACGTACCTTGCCGTTACTCCAGCCTGTAATGAGCTCCAGGACTCCGTCAGAATCAAGGTCAAAACTGTGGATTGACACCGCCTGGTTCTTGGACTAGCAATACAAATCAAATAGATTGATTGATTTACTAACCTGTTACAATCAGAATACTAGTACTATTTTAGGTCTAAGAATTTTCTTTTCTATTTTTCTTCTTTCTCATTGAAAGTATATGTTGTGACCACTCATATGAACTGTCTCAGGCCAGGCGTTAAGGTATTGAATGCACCAAGTATGTGACCTTGTCTCTGGGCTTAACGGGGGGAAAACGAATGTGGATTTGTCACAGGGCAGTAGAAGACCATTGGAGCAATGCGTGTGTGAAATATGAAGCAGATCTGAGCAAGGAAACAAAAATTATAAGCCATTTACCCGACCGCTAAGCTTTAGTGACGGACGGACGCACGGACAGACAACCAGACTCCAGTATACCCCCCTCCAACATCTCATTGCGGGGGGTATAATTAGTAATACTCACAATGCTAGTTATTTTTCATAATTATACAATTTAATTTTTTCAACAAATGCCAGGTCCACATATGTTTCATATATAAGATACAAATCTACGGAATTTTTTTTATTAATCTCTTTCGTTACTTTAAACTAAGCAATGTGACATCAAACTGAAAAACTCCGCCGACCTAATACCGATGATGCCATGTATGTAGTTCAAATGGAATTACTTGAATTTCCAACTTTACATACTGATACACCTAAACACTATATGCTATTGACCACTATTGTTGTGGTGGCATACAAATAGCCCCTCTCTAATGGTAGCTACTCCTCATATATATCCAGTAGAACATTATATTTCAAAATACATGTACAACAAGAAAATGTAGCCTTTCGGCACACAAATTGATGGATTTCGTAAACATCATATCTTTGGCATCCCATTCCCAAATGACTGGGAACATTTAAAGAACAGGCTTAGCATGTGTTACACTCACTAGCCCTGTAACTAACAACTGAATATATTTGATGATTAAAAGGATGCAGAATTATTATACTGAATTTATTACATTATCACAGCCAAAATGGCTGTGATAATGTAATAAATTCAGTATAATAAAAATTAATAAAATTATCCTTAAATAGAAAATTTCTCCCTCAAAGTATACTTTGCTAGATAAGTATACTTTGCAATGTTGGTGAAATGGGCTACAGTTATCTCAAGAATAACAAGAAATCAGTAACACTGATGGATGTACCCCTCAAAAACTTTAACGCAACTAGACATTATTTTCGTAAAACATGGATATGCCCCCTTGGCTTACTTGACTCTAACTGGAGAAACTCTTACAAACTTTTAGACTTTTTGACGTAAATGTAAACGGATGGATGGACAACACAAGAGCAACGCAATATGCCCCCCTTGCTATAACATGGGGGAATAAAATTCTAAGTCATGTGACCTTTTGGGTGGGTTTTAGAACGTATATGAAGTTTTAAGCCATTTCGACTAATAATAAGAGAGATAGTATGTAACCAACAAGAGTGCCGCAAGTCACAAAATACGCCCGTCGAATATGGGCCAGACAGCGAAGATGCAGAAATGTGAAGCTGTCACCAAGGCAAGAAACATTAATGAGAATTTGAAAGTCTATAGCATTATTTCTTCATCTCGTTGTGCTAAACATGTATACTAATTAGGCAGAGATAGAAAAGTAGAGTGTAAAGTAGAAATGATAGGGAATTGGATACAATAATGTAGAAAAAATGGCTAAGTTAAAAAGGTGATATTTTTGTTAAAAAATATTTTTTCGGCATAAAATCACCAAGGTGCACATCTTCAATATGTGTAGAAGACGTGTGTATAGTTTCAGAACGATCGACTGAACAGTTTCGGAGGAGTTGTGTACACAAACTCTGTACCGTATATAGAATTGCATAGAAAAATGTAGAAAAAATGGCTAAGTTAAAAAGGTGATATTTTTGTTAATAAATATTTTTTCGGCATAAAAACACCAAGGTGCACATCTTCAATATGTGTAGAAGACGTGTGTATAGTTTCAGAACGATCGACTGAACGGTTTCGGAGGAGTTGTGTACACAAACTCTGTACCGTATATAGAACTGTATAGAAAAATGTAGAAAAAATGGCTAAGTTAAAAAGGTGATATTTTCATTAAAAAATATTTTTTCGGCATAAAAACACCAAGTTGCACATCTTCAATATGTGTAGAAGACGTGTGTATAGTTTCAGAACGATCGACTGAACGGTTTCGGAGGAGTTGTGTACACAAACTCTGTACCGTATATAGAATTGTATAGAAAAATGTAGAAAAATTAGCTAAGTTAAAAAGGTGATATTTTTGTTAAAAAATATTTTTTCGGCATAAAAACACCAAGGTGCACATCTTCAATATGTGTAGAAGACGTGTGCATCGTTTCAGATCGATCAACTGAAAGGTTTCGGAGGAGTTGTGTACACAAACTCTGTACCGTATATAGAAATGTATAGAAAAATGAAGAAAAAATGGCTAAGTTAAAAAGGCGATATTTTTGTTAAAAAATAAATTTTCTGCATAAAAACACCAAGGTGCACATCTTCAATATGTGTAGAAGACGTGTGTATAGTTTCAGATCGATCGACTGAACGGTTTCGGAGGAGTTGTGTACACGAACTATGCACTTTTTCTTCAGCCGCCCGCCCGCCGTGCGGTAAAACATAATACGTACCGTTTTTTAAAAACGGTCGTATAAAAATGGGTAAGTTAAAAAGATGATATTTGTTTGGCATAAAAACACCAATGTGCACATCTTCAATATGTGTAGAAGACGTGTGTTTAGTTTCAGAACGATCTACTGAACGGTTTCGGAGGAGTTGTGTACACAAACTCTGTACCGTATATAGAATTGTATAGAAAAATGTAGAAAAAAATGGCTAAGTTAAAAAGGTGATATTTTTGTTATAAAATATTTTTTCGGCATAAAAACACCAAGGTGCACATCTTCAAAATGTGTAGAAGATGTGTGTATAGTTTCAGAACGATCTACTGAACGGTTTTGGAGGAGTTGTGTACACAAACTCTGTACCAAATATAGAATTGTATAGAAAAATGTAGAAAAAAATGGCTAAGTTAAAAAGGTGATATTTTTGTTAAAAAATATTTTTTCGGCATAAAAACACCAAGGTACACACCTTCAATATGTGTAGAAGACGTGTGCATAGTTTCAGATCGATCGACTGAACGGTTTCGGAGGAGTTGTGTACACAAACTCTATACCGTATATAGAACTGTATAGAAAAATGTAGGAAAAATGACTAAATTAAAAAGGCGATATTTTTGTTAAAAAATATTTTTTCGGCATAAAAACACCAAGGTGCACATCTTCAATATGTGTAGAAGACGTGTGTATAGTTTCAGATTGATCAACTGAACGGTTTCGGAGGAGTTGTGTACACGAACTATGCGCTTTTTCTTCAACCGCCCGCCCGCCGGCCCACCCGCCGTGCGGTAAAACATAATACGTACCGTTTTTTAAAAACGGTCGTATAAAAAGGTTACCTAATTGGTAACCTATTTATAAGACAGGTGTATCGGGACATACCTTAATTCTCCAGTATCGGGATGAACGATCGTAGACGCCCACTGTACCATTGGCCAAAGCGTAGCCAAATCTGCTCTCTTGCATTGGACATAGACATGTAATGGCCTGAAATAGAGAGAAATTTGCCTTCCAGCATACTGTTTTTGTTGCTATAATCTGTCAACGAAATAAACTTGTCAAATTTGCTATCGGATATAACATGCTAAAGAAATAGAGAGAAGTTTTGAGACTTCCAGCATTTTGTGTTTGTTTCTATAATTTATGTTCGAAACAAATTGTCAATTCTACTGTCTTGCATCAGCGATAAACATGTTATTGCCTGAAATAGATGGAGAGAAGTTTCACGACTTCCAGCTTTTGCATTTGTTTTATGATTTTATTTTCTTTTAAAGTAAAAACTTTATTTATTTTACAACGATTACCAACAAGCGCAATAGCACTTATACAAATGCTTTCATTGGCACAGATGAAGGCGTAGGGGCGGTCATTAATGTGGGAGGAAACCGGAGTACCTGGAGGAAACCCACTTGTCCGATCTGGCGACCGCCATACCATCTCACATACTGCCCCTGCCGAGGATCAAACCCGGGGTCGCATTGGTGAGAAGCGCGCTCGTTTTATGATTTATTTTTTAAACAAAATGTAACATCTGCTGTCTTGCATCGGACATTAACAGATTATAGCTCGTAACAAATAGAGAGAAGTTTTATGTCTTCCAGCACTTTGTGTTTGTTTCTACTTTTTATCTTTGAAACAAACTGTCAAATCTACAATCTTGCATCATATCAGAGATAACACTGCTATAGCCAGAAATAGACATTGTGAAGTTTGTCATACAGCATTTTGATATTTTTCTGGAATTGCATTTCAAACAATCTGTCGGTCATGACTGTCAATATCTATATGTGGATGTGACTGGATAAATGGGGCTTATGGGTTTTGCGACCAGTGTAGATCAAGATCAGCCTGTGCATCCGCACAGTCTGACCAGGAGATGCACTGTTCGCCATTCAATCAATGAAACACCCGTCATGATTCTAACAAGCAATATGGATCGTTATCAGGCTACATGAGTCTGCTATTTGATGAGGAGCTACACTGGTCACAAATCCCATAAGCTCCATTTCTCCAGCCACATATATATTGAATACACACTGGGGTATGTTAATCCTGCAAATATTGGTCAATGATTATGAAATTTTTGCGCAGCTCATGCTCAATATCATGCAGTCTGATTGGTCCAGCATGTGCTCAAGCTCAACCAATAAAACTGCTAGATTTTGATTTGATAATTCCAAGAAATTGCTGTTGCTGTTATACTGGTATAATTCTAGCACAAAAATATTTTTACAATTCCCTAACATTTGATTGGCCCGTAGCAAGTCTCTGTCCAAAATTTATATCCCAGTAAACTCCCACGCCGAACTACTTTCCGTAACCGTGAGGCGCAGTTAAAATAATTCTCAAGAAAACAGAAAATAAACACATTTTCTTGATGAATTTATTTCAAATGCTGGAATTATAAGGAATGAATGGCCTTTTTGTGGAATTTATCAGGGATATAAACTTGGAAAAGTCGCGGGAATACTGGACGAGGCCTTCCGGCCTTCGTCCAGTATTCCCGCGACTTTTCCAAGTTTATACCCCGAAAAATTCCACAAAAAGGCCATTCATTCCTATAATATCCTCAACAACTCGAGTGCAGATGGGGATATAGAAACTAACACATATTTCAGATAGACTGACGTTGTTGTGTAAAGGGCTTTGAAAAACAATCAGTAATCCGTTTCAATCTGCATGAGGTGTCTAGCCGAGACGTGCAATATTTTGACGTACATTCAAATTTGTTCACGCCTACAACGTCACCGAGACGTGCAATATTTTGACGTACATTCAAATTTGTTCACGCCTACAACGTCACCTACTGGAATGTGACTGCTATGTCTCACTTTCAGACAAAAACACCTTTTTGTAGTATTCACATACAGTGATTATAGTGAGTACCGGTACATACTGTATTTATTCTTATAAACGCCCACGGGGCTATGCAATTTGTGGGATCAAAACGTGGAAAATATGATTAAAGTATGTTATGTTCACATACAAAAGCCATTTAAAACAATGTTTTAAATGGCTTTTGTATGTGAAAATAACATATTTAGGTAGTGGGAGGGGGGCTACTATTAGAGAGAGGGCTATTATTAGAATAAATACGGTACCTCTGTCTCCGTCATTTCCGCCATGATCTCGTCCTCGTGGAACACCCGGATGTCATAATCCTCGGACCCAACCAACAGCTGTAACAAGAATATACCACATGTCAAGAGAATTTGGATCTTATCATTGAGAAGGACACCGTTAACCCCATCATCCTTAAATATCTGACAGCTTCATGCTAATATTTTTGGACATTGCAAATGGGTATTATTTTTTAAAAATGTTGAAAATCATAACAAATACTGCAGATCCAGAGAAGATGGCTCGGAATGAAAGTACATGTACGTGGAAAGTATGAGGATGTACCTCTCAAAATTTACGCAAATAGGTGACGTATATACTGAAAAGATGGATGATGACAAATAAGCATATGAACCTTGACACTGAGCACAGATGGTGTATGGGTGGGCGGGCAATAGAATGAAAATATTGAGAAATAAGTATATGACAAAAGAAGCCAATCAGACCAACAGTAACAAGAGATAGCAGGTAGCAGAAAACATTATTGCAAATCTACGACAGACAGGAAGACAGTCGAATAGATGGACAGCATGGCGACTATAGCAGGGATTCCGCTGGCGATCACCACTTTCGCAATTGGCGATAAAAATAAACAATTGGCGATAAAAAATTACAATTTTCGAGAGAAAAAAAGTAAAAAATAAAAGTAGTGGCAATTTTGTTATTTTCCCCAGCGGAATCCCTGCTATACATGTATGTACCCCAAAATTGTCTTTGAAGTATAGCGTGGCGACTATAGCAGGGATTCCGCTGGCAAACGCCACTTTCGCAATTGGCGATAAAAATAAACAATTTGCGATAAAAAATTACAATTTTCGAGAAAAAAAAAAGAAGTGGCGATTTTTTTATTTTCCCCAGCGGAAACCCTGCTATACATGTATGTACACCAAATTTGTCTTTGAAGTACAAAACAAAAAGTGACAATTTTTGCGCCAGTGTATTTCATAGAGGATCGATCGTGCATGAGTATGATTTAATATACTACAGTATTTATTAAATGAGTTTACTGTTTAACAATTTCATTAAACAACATTTTTATAATTACATTGTACTTGAAAATTACATCATTGGGAGAAAGCTATTGATTGAACGTACCTCATTCTGCCCGTTACCATTGAAGTCCAACAATGCAAGGGAGCAAACTGTGTCTCCCGTCACCTGTAACCGATACAAGAAAAGTGAAAGGTTTCAACGTCCCAACAACAGCTAAGGTCATTTAAGGATGGCACCTCGGTTTCAAGTCTCATCTGAAAGACAGTGGGATGGAAATACTATGAAAGTATTTTTGTATGCCTAAGGTGAGGTCTGAATGCACAACCAAGACAGATATTCCAACCCCTAGGCCATAACCCATCCCTAACTAATACAAGAATAAATGACTGATTGATCCATTACATGCAGAATAGCCCTAAATGGCAGGGCTACAGTCGTAGCCACATTAACTCTTTCACCAATAAATATCCAACATTGGCTTGTCCATGCTCACGTTTGGATCTTAATGTTTCATTAATGTTTGTTTGTTTGGGTTTAACGGCCTATCAACAGCTAAGGTCATGTAAGGCCGGATTCCATTAATGAGAAAATGCATAATTATTTTTTGAATTGAAAAATACTGACAAATGCTGTAGATCCTGAAAATAGGTTGACAGTATTTGCACATGCTAGCTTTATCGTAGGATTGAAAGGTTTAATCTTTTTCATAAAACGAGATCGAAAAAAAATTTGTTACAAATCTGTCACAAAAATTTCAAAGTCCAAATGTGATTGAACTTCTCCCACAGCCACCTGGTCCAGTTCTACTGTTTATGAAACCAGTAGTATATAGCTGGACCTGTCTAATGACGGAATGGGTGGTGTGGGTGGAGAAAGCTTGATAAATTGTGGCCCAAGTGGAACATGTTTGCCGATGAATGCAGATGTCATCCTTCAGACTCCACGCACTTTAAACAGACCAACTGTTGTTCATAAGATTCATAGGAATCTTATTGTTTTACGTCGTTTTGTCGCAATTCATGGAACAGCGAAGTTGCCGGTCAATAGCGTGACATTATTGACAATGACGATGAACATCATGTAATCTAATCAACGTCGAGCGACATCACGTGGGCCTAATCTAATGTACTGGGATATGAACGCAATACGTTGAATGGGCATTTCCATTATGAATTGAAGGACAGTGTAAATATTCTAGATTGAACATTGCAATATCCACAATAGAGGAAGATAACCAACTTACCGTCCAGAAGCTTTCATTTCCCTCCAGGTCATATCCCTGGAGGGAGCAGTTACCTCCCACTATGACCATCGGCTGTCCAATCTCCCCGAGCTCCCCTATCACTATAGCATTGGACCCATCGGCAGTCTGAAACACAAAATGTGGCTGTGACTAAAGAAATGGGGCTTATGGGTTTTGCAACCAGTGCAGATCCAGTAGCCTATTTCACCAACATTGCAAAGTATACTTTTCTAGCAAAGTATACTTTGAGGGAGTAATCATTTATTTTTCCTGAAATGCATTATTTCAACTGCATATATTTGATGATTATAAGTATGCAGAATTATTATACTGAATTTATTACATTATCACATCCAAAATAGCTGTGATAATGTAATAAATTCAGTATAATAAAAATTAATAAATTTATCCTAAAATTGAAAATTTCGCCCTCAAGTATACTTTGCAATGTTGGTGAAATAGGCTACAGATGAGCCATAGCTACAATAATTCTCCTCCAATATGTTATCTACGGCTACAATTTGACCGATTCAAAAAATGTGAGCAACCAAAGTGCATTCCCAAACCTGTTGCATGTCGGTCAAAATTGATTAAACTGTATATTTTGTTCCTTTAAATAAATAATCTTTGATGTAGAACAAGTGAATTGCCAACAGCAATAGAAGAGCAAAATCATTTTCCCATGGAAGCCATCTTTTCTCTTGTTGTTGTTCAACATTCAACATAACGAAATGAAGCTTTCAAATTTACAAGATATACATGTAAATGTCAGATAAACACCTTGACACTCTAAAATAACCAATTTCTGCAAGTGTTAGTTCTTTATTTATAACTTATATTGATACAGCTTTGACAGTTTTATATCGCTAACATATCAAACACTCCGGATAACTGATTGCAAAAATCACTCTTCCATGTGGTACATTACATGATCAGCCTGTGCATCTGCAGAAGTGAATACATAGTGAATACCAGTCTAATGACTGTTGATATCATCAGGCAAGGCTGGGAATTCCAAGCAATAAATTTATACACACATGTGGCTGTGACTGGAAAAATGGGGCTTATGGGTTTTGCGACCAGTTTAGATCCAGATCAGCATGTGCATCCGCAGTCTGATCAGGATCTGCACTGTTCGCCATTCCATATGTACACATATATATATGTATATATACATACATATATATACACATATGTGGCTGTGACTGGAGAAATGGGGCTTATGGGTTTTGCGACCAGTTGAGATCCAGATCAGCATGGGCATCCGCACAGTCTGATCAGGATCTGCACTGTTCGCCATTCCATCAATGAAACACTGGTCATGTTTCTAACAAGCAAAATGTATTGCTATCAGGCGACAGGAGTGAGCCATTTAGTCAGGAGCTACACTGGTCACAAATCCCATAAGCCATCATAACTGTGATCAAGTGAACAATATTCTAGAGCCACCTTTAAAAAGCATTACAGTTATTTCTATTGTATGTTCAATGTGCATTGACCACTCACTATCAATAAGCATAGCTTAAGCTGGACTCATATGTTCGAACAAGTGGACAAAAGTTAGATCAAACAAATGAAACTTTAATATCTGGTTAACCTTAACCCTTAGACCGTTACTCACAACAATTGTCGTCTGCTGTTGCTTTTATATATTGCCTTATTTCTCAATAAAAACATGCTTTGACAGCACTTCAGAATCATTCCAATGGAAATGATTCTGAAGTGCTGTCAAAGCATGTTGTAAATTATCCTAAAGTGCTGTCAAAGCATGTTTTTTGATGATAAAAATGGAAAATGGAAAATAAACAGCAGACGTAAAAAAAAAATAATAAGATAGAGGTCTGAGGGTTAAAAGACTGACTTACACTTTAATGCCTGCTGTTTATTTTTCATTTTCTACTTTTCTCAACGAAAACATGTTTTAACAGCTCATGAGATAATTTGTTCACTCTTGCATTATTGAACTAGACTAGAACTTACATCTTTGTAAAACAGGTCTGTATTCTTGTCAACGTCGTACACCATCAGATTAGTCTGTGTACCGACCGCCAGCACATCGTTGGGCGCGTCGGGAACCAGTCTCCCCGCACACACGGCCGCCACCTGCTGATTGATGCTCAACAGGCTGATGTCCCCTTCCGTGTTGATCAGTCTCCCCTGCTGGTTTCTGTTGTGGGGATTGTGGATGAACACCTGGAAGAAAGTGAAGTATACGCTCTCTTAACCTTTTCACCCATGATTATTATAGTGTGGTCTATTTCATGTTAACTCTTTCACCACTAAGTAACTGAAATGGATTTTGATATGTCAATGTTGCAACCAATCCATTTATGAAAAGGGGGTGTTTTTGTTCTGAAAAATATAAAAATTACTTGCAAAAAGTGCAGACACTGATGAGACGGCTAGTCACGAGCCGGCTCATCTGGATCTACACTGTTTGCCAATACCACTATACAGGCCTGTGTTGTTGAAAGGGTTACTTGGCTGAGGTTGCTGCTCGAATCAAAGCATTTGTATTCACAACTCTAAACTTAATATCAATCTGCTTGATTGGCCGAGTCTGACCAGAGCTCAGTCTCACCCAATCAAACTGCTTGACACGAGCCGGCTCATCTGAATCTACAATTTTTGCCAATACCACTATACAGGCCTGTGGTGGTGAAATGGTTACTGTTGGACTATTTCATTCATCAAATAAGCAGTTTTGTTACAAATTATTAAAAATAATCACAAACACTGCTGATCCTGATGAGATGGCTCGTTACGAGCCAGCTCATCTGGATCTACAGTGTTTGGCAATGTTGGCTTTAGGAGTATAGCGCTGTAACAGTTAATAGATTAATCAATAGCCCTATCACGCTGTGACATTTCACTGTTTATCATATGTGAAGTTTCATGAAAATATTCCAAAGGGTATTTGAGTTATGCTCCGGACACGAAATCAGTGCATGCAAAACAAAAACTGGCATTGTTAAACGAAGCTAATTCCCTCGCTGGCAGCCTTCATAATAATAGTATATAAAAGGTTTTGCTTTACAAATAAGGTGAACATAAGTCTTCAGTAACCTTGACCCAGTGTGGTCGGACGTTGCTCATATGCAAAACAAAGCCCATCCATAGACACACATTTTTGCCAAATATTATCAAAATCAGAGAAGTGGTTCATGAGTTATTGAAAAATGAAAGGTGTTACTAAGGTATGTATGTACACACGTACGTACATGGACTAATGCTATATCCCCGCTTGCCTATCGGCGAGAGGATAATATAGGAATGAATGGCATTTTTGTGGAATTTATCGGGGTATAAACTTGGAAAAGTCGCGGGAATACTGGACGAAGGCCGGAAGGAATGAATGGCCTTTTTGTGGAATTTATCGGGGTATAAACTTGGAAAAGTCGCGGGAATACTGGACGAAGGCCGGAAGGCCTCGTCCAGTATTCCCGCGACTTTTCCAAGTTTATATCCCCGATAAATTCCACAAAAAGGCCATTCATTCCTTATAATTCCAGCATTTGACGAGGGGATAACAAAGTTAGATAATTATTTTGCACAACACACCTTTATGTCATGATCTACGCATATGTGAAGCTTCATGAAAATATTCCCAAGGGTATTCAAGTTAAGCTCTGGACGTGAAAAAGTCTGCGGTAAACGTGGAACGTTGCCAAATCCATAGACTTTCGTCAGGGGGATTATATGCTGATGTGAGACCCTTGAAAAAGAACAAGTGACATACCTTTCCGGCTGTTGTTCCACATGTCAGTGCTGAATGTTTGCCATCATACTTGCCGATGGTCACCATACGGGGATTCACCTTATGTTTAAGGTTCAACGTGAATATTGGCACCAACATGGTGTTCACTGCAATTACAACTAGAGAAAGTTAGTAGGGCTCACGTATACACCCGGCCGCAGCCTGGACCAACAAATAAAAACTTTAACGCAAATATTTAAAAAAAAGTCATTTGACCTTGACCTTGGACATGAAGTCCGTATGGTTGTGGTAGGGAATGAAAATATGGATGATAATAAGGAAGTATATGAAGTTTTAAATCAATCTGACTTACTGATGCAGAAATAATGGGTACCAGAAAACTTTAACGCAAATCTTACGGATGCCAATTTCGGATGCCAATCTCGGATGCCAATTTCTAAATAATTTTACCTTGAGCTTAGACATGAAGGTCGCATGAGTGTGGTATGGAATAAAAATATGGCTGATGATAACGAAGTTTGAGGTTAATCCGAATTACCATTACAGAGAAAATGGGTACCCAAAAACTTTAATGCGGACGGACGAATGGACAGAATTACAAAAACTATATACTCCTTGACATACTTGGTATGTCAGGTGCATACTTGTAACAAAAAGATAATAGTTTAACATAATACAATGAAACGCGAGTTCAAATGTTTCTGACAGAAGGGTTGGAAGGATGAGACCGACAAGGTTAACACTAAATATTCACTAAAAATCAAAAGTGAAGCAGGTAATCATGTTTTGAGGTCTAGCTGTTAAGTAATACCATTAAACACAGCATCAATGCAGAACGGTGTTGATAACATTTGGTCATATGTGAGACATTGAACATTTCATTCCGGAAAATGCCATTAATTCACTCAATATAAGTTCATTAAAAGAGGGAGAACTGTATTCTTGATTGCCAAGGTCCCTCACCATCCAAAATTGTTGATTACTGTCAAGCTATACGCACAACAGTGACAGTGTATACATGTACTGGTATACCCAGTTTCCGAGCATTTAAGCAATCCATTATTTGATCACAAGACATATATTTCAAGTGTGGCTCCCTCAGTAATTCTGTAACTTATATTATAAAGCACATATTCTTATCCTCAAACTTTCTGAGAATGCAGGAAATGGCGTTTCACGCCTTTTCGATTTAAGAAATTTACGGGGGAGCATGCCCTCGGACGCCACTAGCAAAAGCGGGCCTTTCGGCCATAACGACTGCCCCCAACCCCCAATAATTTTCCGGTTCGCCGCTATGTTCTCAAACATTATAAATAAGTGTGGGAAATATCTGCCGACAATAGGAATACGACGAACATTGGTATCGAATAACAGAAATTCAGATTAATTTTATGATTACATATCTACATTTTTACGACTACATTTTACACGTACACAATAATATGTGTACCTGATATAACTATCCTACCGAAAATGAATGAATATAATTAGAATTACAACATTTTCTTAAAACATTCGGTCGGCAATGAAAACAATTTCACCGGATGTGAAGCTGTTTATTCGAACAATTTGATTGGCCAATTGTGTTTTTAACCAAAAATAAATAAATAGACCGAAATGAAAGACATAAATACGGCCGTTGACTTTTCCCGTCACCTCTCCTGTAGCTTGCCAATCTTTTCGAAGACAGTTATAATTAAGCTTCTTATACCTGGTAATCAATAATGACAATTAATCGATACAATAATTAATACAACGTCAAAGTGCAGTCAACATTGGCAATCGGAAATCATTTTTCAGTAGAGTCTCTGAAACACTGATGTTATACTACCTATACCAAGTCTGAGTGAACTATACATATATATGCAAGAACAATATGCAAAAGAGAACCTCTAAAATTTCAATGGACAGAAATGGTGAATAAACAAATAAATCAATACTGGACTGATACATTTAAACTGGAAGCTGTCGAGAAGTCAACGTTGTGTATGATGAATCTAACAATGCTCGGTATATTGGCAACACGCATTCCATCTTGTAATCACTTGAATCGACCGTCACAGTGTATGAAAAGGAATAACACGTGCTCTGATGATCACTGGTACATACATGCTACAAACTAACAAAAGCAAATTCAGTTATTACCAAATTGACCCAGTATGCCCATTGTGCCGAATTGAAAACGAAGACTATCAACCACACGTTGACGAGATGCCCGGTCTCCCATGACTCACGGAAACTCTACTTTCCAAAACGTAATAATGAACCAATTAAATTACTGGGAACTGACACCTGGCAATATGAATACCGAACGAAGTATGCATTAACTAAAGTCATCATAGACAGTTCGCATCTACACAACATCAAAAGTAACATATAGATCTTCGCCTGCTGAACCGGCTTTCAATAGAAGTAATTGTGCGACAAAATGCATCTCCAGAGACTGAGCATACATGTACTAAGAAAATAATGGCTGCCCATACCCAACCTTAATTACTAACAGTTTTAGAAACTTTTTAGATAGAGCCCTAACACCAACTTACTACGAGGACGTTACGTATGTCCTTGGTGCACCTATGAAGAGGACAATACAGATCGAGACAAGAAGCTTGTTATACGACCTTGTAACCGTAACACATTAAAGGTACATGCCCACGCAGCAGGTTACACTGTACTACTACTTTTCATTTTTTGTCATGCCTTATATGAGCCATTTGTCTACCCACTAACAAGTTATTTTTAATTACGGCGCGTGTTAATTGGTGTTAAATCGCATTTTATATGCCGCAACCAGAAAGGGTATTTTCCGACCTCGTGCTATTTTTACCAATACGCGTCACGTGACACGGTCAATCATATCACATATTTGACATACGCAGTGAAGTATCGAAAGTTGAGAAGAAAAATCTCTGTTCGAGTCCAAATCTAAATCTCCACTTATAACTCTTTCCATTTGGTGATCTGGTCGCCAATATTAACCACTCTCTCTCTCTCTGTACTGCCTGTCCCTCAGACATTTCGCCTTTTTTTTGGCCGACGCCGTTTCATACAATTTCCGTCCTGAACGTTTCGACATGTTGATATTCTTGTTTACATATTGGGAAGCCTACTGGCGCGCGTAGTATACTGCGCATGCGCACCGCAAGCCGTGATGTGAAAGTCGTCGTCCCCGCATATTATCAAAATAGACTGTTACCGCCGCGCGTCGCTAACAGTAAATTGATAATGAATAAATTATTATATTTGTATAGCGGGCACTGGTAATTTTTAGAACTGGTGGAATAGTGACATAATTATACACTTATTTAATTCCTATAAAGAACATTTTGTGCCTACTGCGTGGGTATGTACCTTTAACAGTCAAACCAGTAAGCTTCTACCCAATTGAATTGCTTAAAGCATTATGGTTGCTGTGTAAAGTATCATAGTAATTAAGCCTCATATTTCATTTGTTGTGCTTTTTTTTTTATAAAGACCATGCAGGTACAATTTCTGCTTGGCTTGTCGTGCTTCTAGAGCACGGTATTCCACGGTTTCAGTCCGCTTACTGTGTCGCTCCCTTCTCAGCGAAGTAACATCGTATGTAGCGGTTAGAGTCGTATTTATTTGACTATTCGTGCTTCTTAGTCACCCTTCTGTCGTGTGGGTTACATCAGAAAGTTAACGGCGTATCAATACGGCATGCATACACACACGCACGCGTACATGCATACGCGCATGCATACGTATACATACATATTACACACGCGCGTACATGCATACGCGCATGCATACGTATACATACATATTACACACGCGCGCGTGCGTGCGTGCGTGCGTGTGATGGGGGTGTGGGGTGTATGGGGGTCCACGTGTACAAACCGCAAATGCATTTATGTTGTTAGGCCTAGTGAAAGAATATTAATTGCATGTTAAACATCTAGCCTACGTCTGGCCAACCTGTTCACCGTATTGTTTGAGATATGTGCATTTTACCATGTACACTAGTAAACTCACGGAGATAAGACCACTTAATATACTGAACCGATTTAAAAACGCAACAAGGAGATAAACATGTTAATCTCCAGAATTCCTGATTACCCCAAGTCAGTTTTACAGGTAAATTAGAAAAGGCGAGACCCAAAACTATAATCTGTTTCAAGAAATTACGGTTGTTTGGTGAATGTCAATTATCATACAAACCAACTATTTAAGTGATTTGATGTATAATTATTTGTTTACAGTTCCAGAACAAAATAAAATATATGATTGAAGAAATATAGTTATGTAATTTGTGAAGATGACGTTGAGGACGTGTGGTTCCAGGCGTTAGAGGACATCGGGAATGAGGATCTACCAGTGGACGTCACGACATTCACCGACTACGTCACCGAACAGTGGGTCGACAAGGACGACAAGGGCGTATGGAACCACTTTGCCACGGAGGGTCCCAGGACGACAAACCATCTGGAAGGGTGGCACAGCAAACTTAAGAAGGCTGTTCGCCATGCTCATCCCAGTTTTGGAATAAGACATATTGGAATCTTCACCGAAAAATGCAAGTTGAGAGACCAATTAGAATCGTCTGAATGAGACGATTTTAAAGCACTCACAACTTGACAGTTTTTATGAAGAAGTAAGAAAGTAAAATACAAATAAAAAATATTATATCTTCACCAAAAATGTCACGTATCAATGTGCTGTAATTTATCTATGTACATTTAAAATAAGTAACTATAAAACATGATACACTATCATTGACTTTCTATTGTATTTATTTCCTCTCATCTTTAAAAAAAATTAAGTTTCACAAGTTTACAACAGTTTCCAATAATGTTTGCAATTTATAAGTTGAAACAGAATATAATGTTTTCACACCCTAAGGCTATGTTAATACTAATCCCCTAACTGGACAAATTCCTGATTACCCCAAGTACAAAATGACCATTTTTTATAAACTTGGGGGAATGAGGAAGACACCGGACAGCCCTATGTGATTATTCATATGAAAGCAGTGAACCACATGACTTTGATGTATCGATTCCGGGATACATAATGAATTGCTATTTATCCTCATGGTAAACTATTATCACATTATGTAAGGGATGAATACATTATATATGGTTACCTCCTCGTTGCGTTTTTAAATCGTTTCAGTATAATGGTTGTTACTGGATAAATGGTGCTTATTGGTTTTGCGACCAGCGTAGATCCAGATCAGCCTGTGCATCCGCACAGTCTGATCAGGATCTGCTCTTTTCGCTTCTAACAAGGAATACAGATCGGTATCAGGCTACATGAGTGTGCTATTTGAACTACAATGGTCACAAATGTCATATAATGCCCATTTTTCCGGTCACGGCCACATATATAAACCATTGTATATTCACAATGATGGCAGAGGGCATGGGAAGATAAGATACGGAGCAGTGGGTTGAAGTCGTATACTCGCCAGAATGGCTCTGATCAAGGTCGTGTTTTGTTCCTTCATTGGTAAGTACATGTACTAATCCATATAATTATGCTAACCATGGTAATATCATTTGTGATTTTATTTAATTCTGTATCCGCACAGCCCAGCCTCAACAAACGTGAATATCAAATAAATACATGCAGTATGATAAGGAGCATTGTGATATTTAGGTTGACAGAGACACATGCAAGGAAATGCATGCTAACCAGGTTCAACCGCCCCAGTGGATCGTTTTACTCACTGGCCGTTCCTAAGCGGCACCATTGTTCTCATGTCTTCATGTACTGTTCTTCATTGTAATTTGTTGTTTTCTTCCTACTGGGACTCTCAACATGTCGGTAGTTCATTAGAAGAATAGTAGCTGTGGGTCGCTGGTTTGCTCTTTCCGCTGAGCATCGTGGAATGCAAGTTTGTGCCACGTTTAGTCACATCGACCACCGCTGTGTGCGTGTCATGTGTTTATCATAATGTACTAAATGTAGTGCGTTAGTTACTTCTTTACATGGGTCCATGTGTCTCTTTTGGATATCTTGTTCTCTATTGTTCCGTTTCAAACGAACATTTATTACAGCTTTTTATCAAAACTCATACAACTAATATAGACGCACATCCACTTAATATGTTGCAGGGACACGGCTTACAAGTTCGCAGTCACCATGTATGCTTTCAATTCGGAAAATTTCCTTCGACTTATATATGTACACATTCATTGTTCCAGGTCCATTGTTGATGGTGTCTCGTACCCTGCAAGCACAGTAAGTATTTTGGTAGTATCAATTGGATCTTAAGAATACATGTAATACAAGCAATGCACATCGATCGTTATTAGCCTACATGTAGGAGTGTGTTATTTGATCAGGAGATACACTGAGCACACATAACATAAGCGCAATTACTTTAGTCATACCCAAATATCAATATGCATTAGTCAACATGTCCATTCCATAATAAACTATCAATAGCATTCACGTTTATAGTTACCGCGTCAGTATAGATATATAGAATAGTAGGTTAGTGCCGTGAATGGGAAAAAATATCTGGCAAGGCTTAGGAAACGGGATAGGCGAGGCTCTGCCGAGCACACCTCGTTTCCGTGCCGCGCCAGATATTTTTCCCATTCACGGCACTAACCTACTATTCTATTAGTAGGTTAGTGCCGTGAATTGGAAAAAATATATGGCAAGACTTAGGAAACGGGATGGGCGAGGCTCTGCCGAGCACATCTCGTTTCCGTGCCGCGCCAAATATTTTTCTCATTCACGGCACTAACCTACTATTCTATTTATCCCGTCAACACATACAAATGGCTTTAAAACGCAAAAAGAAATAACACCAGTCAACCGACAACTGATGGGACATGGTTTATATCTAATTGACGCATGAACTGACTGGTTAGTATGGTAATTTATCATTGCCGTTACACGATCGTCATTACCGTTACACAATTTCGTAACGGAAATGACCGTAACGGTAATGATTTTTTCTTTAAAAACTCCCATTTTTCACCCCTCTGTATACAACGCATCATGAAGGTAGAATGTGCAAATACAAGGTTGTAAGTGTGTCTATCCACCCATTTTGGTTTCGGCCGACCTACATACATATGGACGTGCATAAACCACGAACGGTAATGATGCATGTAATGTGTAACCTTAAAATTATGAATACAGACCGGCCTCGTTCTCGGCAATGACTTAAGTTGTGTTACCACCGTACGTATTTATAAATTGCGCGCGCATAAACAGTTTTCATTGCATTAGTAGCTGAGAGTAGGAAAGGGAGGTTACTCTGATTTTACATTTTGTGTTCAGCGTAACGGTAATGATTCGATTTCTCGGGACAGATACATTAAAGTCAGTATTTATCACAACAAAAGGAAATTTTATTGCAGAATAAGTTTAATGTAAATGTTAAACTATTTTAATTCAGATGCAATGTATAGTAAAGTACAAATGGACAAGATTTGAGAATTACGGGCTTGTAAACTGTGCTGATTGATGACCGGGACATGCCCATTTGGTGGACCACACGTATGCCAACAACGGAAAATAATAACTAAACACACATAACAAGAATTGTAAATACTGTTTTAATGCCAACAACGGAAAATAATAACTAAACACACATAACAAGAATTGTAAATACTGTTTTCTTAATGGATTGGTATTATACATAGTTTCTTTAATGAAAACAA
This sequence comes from Conchocele bisecta, assembly GCA_029237695.1. Taxonomy (NCBI): domain Eukaryota; kingdom Metazoa; phylum Mollusca; class Bivalvia; order Lucinida; family Thyasiridae; genus Conchocele; species Conchocele bisecta. The sequence goes on from CM055273.1 coordinate 36,887,476, forward strand.
AAATAAATTTCCTTATAAATTGTGTGATTTGTCAGTAAATTACACCGGGACACCAGATGTACATAAAATATAGAATCACTGATAAACGCTGCTGTATTAGCGGTGTTCTTCTCACGATTAAGCACGCTTATCAATTTTAGCTCACCTGAGCAAAACTCAATTTATGTAAAGCGCTATATATTTCCGAAAACGACAAATATCTCACAATATGACAATGTTTTGATAATCGTGAAAATTCCATCCATTCGCTAGATTATTACATCCTTGTTCCGACTGAGAATTAATATCTTCTGAATCAATCACACGTATTCTGCCTCTTTGAGACTCTGCCCAGAAAGGCCACCCTTGTCCGCTCGTTGTATATTTAAGAATATCAAGTATGTACTCAATTCCAGCACCAACACGCCTGTGTATGGCTATGAGGGAGCATCGTCAACTTTAATATCGGGTCGACCCCTGCACTACCACATTGATCTTCAGAAATGCCATCTGGAAACTGGTATCGCTGTACCAGATCCTGAATTTGACGACCCGTTTGGCGGCTCGGTGGCAACATGGCGGACATTCAACGATCGCGAGATCACCGATATTCCATTCATGGTGTTTCACGAACAGAGGCTCACCCAGAATGGTACAGGTGTGCAACTATATTTTTTTTACCGATGTAGTATATTACCAAGGTAGTACATAAATAAACCAGTGTACGAGATATTTACTAGAAATTTAAACTGGAACTGAGCAGTTCAGCAAATACACGAGAACAAGTACAAATGTACACTGTTGCATATTCTGGATGTAATATTGAGCATATTTATATTGCTATTTTCGTCTGCTGTGACATTATTTGTTGCTCCACCATTGCAGGTTATGTTGAGATTCATTCATAGCATTCAGTATATGCTTTATTGACGTGTTGTTTGTTATTTTCTTGTGGGACGATACAATTCGATAGTTTTCTTGTGCACCAATGTGTCTGTTAAATGTCAGTTGATTATTCAAACTTACTTAAACATTGTAATACATACAGGTATATAATTCTTAGACAGGTAATACGGATTGGCAAGATAATGTTATTATTTTCCTGACCTTGGTTGCGTTGAGCACGGCTATATAGCTGTCATTTTAATAATTGTCACATTTTTCTTCTTGTGATTATAATTGCCAGTTTTTTTACACTGGATTTTGCTTTAAGACGGAGCTGGGAGGCGTGTGTGTTATGGACTGACACCGCAACAGATGGAACATATAGGACACAAATAAACCCGTGAAAGAAAATAGCACATGTCATGCATGATTTTCTACTTGTTATTTTCAGTGATTTTATGAATCGATTATATATACAATACATGTATATATACAATGAAAAAAAAAAGGTTATAAAGAGTGTGCTCATCTGTATTTTTTCTGACACACAAACAATACTGACCAGTTTTGCCAGGTATACATGCATTTTTAAATATAAATGAGTAACATGGTGTAATTGAAGGAAATAATTTAGTTATTTTCAATATACCAGTTTTGAATAACTGCATTACCATGATTATAATTTGTAGGCGATTTGGTTCAGCTGACAAGAGAGTTTAAAATGTGGTACAACAACACAGTTGACGTAACATCAGCTATATACACTCCGGGCTTTGGCATTTGTTTGTCGGTATACACGCACGTGTGCTCCATGTCTACTATCAGCAAAATGTAACTAAAGTTTCTTCTTCGTATTGTTATTGCTATTGCCAAGTGTGGTCTTTGTGTAAATGTCAAATACTAGTAGATTACTGAACAATAATTAGTATACGCTAAGTAGAACATACACATGGTAGAAGTAATCACATTGCATCATAGTTGCATGACGCGCTTACAGCGGTGACCGCCGAACACCGGTGTACTGTCACCAAAAGGAAGTAATGCATTTTCACCCAATGTGTAGATATCCGTTATATAATATTTACATACTTTAACGTAAATACCATTGAAGACTTTGAGAAAAGTGCTGTAAGTGTACGAATAGTATGGTATTGTTTTATCTTCATTATACTTATTTTCTAGTTTTCAATGAATAGTCCTTTTATCTAATTTGCCTTGGTGACATGGTTTCATGCATAAAAACGTAAGTACTATTCTCTTAATCGTTACCGCATATATATTTGCTGATATGTGCAGTTAAAGATAATGTTTGGCTATTTCATTAATCATAAAATGGCTCCAATAAGAAAAACGTGAACGGAACTCATCTAAAGATGTAATTATTGCACTTATTGTTAACCATTTGATGCAGTAATGTGCATAACCACATTCACTCACGCATTTCAGAGTACATTGAACTCGTTTCAATATTACAGGGGAGATATTGACCTGCGAGCAGGGAGTGAGCCATTAACTCAGCTAATTAGTTTTGGCGACATCGGCTCTGCTCTGACAGACGGAAGATATGTTCGTTTTACTGCCATGACGTTCCTTTGTGCTGGTGGTCGGGAACACACATTTTCTTCTTTTGGTGGACACCTGCCAAGTAAGTATAATATCCACAAAACAGTTCAGTTTCATAATATATAAATATTGAAATAGGCAAAACGGAATACAGATACAATCATCTATGTTCAAACTATAGTGTTCACGAATATAATAGCTTGAATAGTGTAGGGTAGGTATACTGCTTTGCCAACCGTTGAACGTATATTCGTTGAACTTTAAAACACGAAAAGCTTTATACATTAATTCATAGTATTGAACTGCAATGCATTCGTTTTTCATCTGCAGAAATGTTTGTTGTTTTTGGCTTTATTGGAATTTGTGTTCTATGACACGTTCGTTGAATTCATTATATGCCTTCTAGATTTTTGCTCGGTTATCACATTGAGTATCAAATTAGAATTAGAATGCAACCATTGTTGACTTTGTCTGTGTCTATATCTAATTTCATCTATCATTATACCAGGTAACGTGCTGTGTATTGACCAAATTAACATTAATTAGTAATAAAATATATCAGACATTGGCGATGATACAATATATCACAATCAAAGTCCAAAACTATTTTCGCTGACGTTCTATTTGTTGAACGACGTCACTTGCCTTTGCCGATTGACGTCAATATAGGGATGCGTCGTAATTACTATCAACGCATAGCATAAGACGTTACCTGATAAACAGAATACCCAAATGGTGTCACTTGATATGAAGTTTATCGGCGAGCCTCGAACTACCTACTGGTTTTCTAACCGAGTCTGATAAACTTGATAACTAAATACATTACTCCGTTATTCTCTTTATATTGGCAGATTACGAGCTCAGCAGAAATGGTCAGCTTAATACCATCGACGTTTCCGTGCAGACGACAGTTCACATGATGCAGAATATGCTGGTAGCTGACGTCATTAATATGCGCTTCTATGACAACCGCACCGTGGACATCATCGACACACGGACCAGACCTCCAATGATGGAGGTTGTTCATGAACATGTCTCTAAGTGTATCCTCTACACGGCTATGCCTGGCGGTACAGTCAGTTTGTTTGCCGATTAGAATTAAATTGGACATAATTATGTTTGCCTATGTTACTTTCATTCCATTTTGAATGGCATTAATGTAAGAATATGTATATTACCTAATTTTATACCAGCTCAGTCTCCTGAAAAGATCGGGCAATTAATGCACCACAGACAGGTTAATCGATTTTTATACTATACACGTGTACATAAAATGCCACTGATAGTAGTATATTTTATTACTTTATTGCATAAAGCGACGTGCAGCATAAATACCATAGAACGAAATTGATATAATGCAACTCGCCATGTCTGCCTCGTTGGGCTGTAGGTGGGTGGCTTTGTTCACGCTTGTGTTTTATGACACTGCGTTCATTTTATATATATGTTAGCCCATTATTGTGTTATTTTGTTTGTGTTGGGGTGGGGGCGGGTGGTTCCTCAATCAGTATATTAAGCTAACAGTTTAATTGGTAATCGTGTTTAATTGTGTGATGTCATACGGTTAATTATCTGTTATTGTACTATATAACAGTGGTGCATACATTTATGCTTTGCTTGTCACTTGCAGAGTAAGACACGACTAACAGCCATCACAACAGCTATGTACATTTAGCCTTTCAAACAGACCTTGTTTCTCCAATCATATTGAGTTTCGCATACATGTATACGCCGTTGATTGTGATAATACTGCTTTGTATTTTAGGGTTGAACTTAAGTTGGAGACTTTCTACACCCCTATATAAAAGGTTCGAACTTTGAGAAAGAAAACATGCTAGGTAATTACTGTGACTATAATGATGAAAAGTTCCCTGGTAATTAGTATTGTTCGATATATTTGATTACGTGATAGAAAATCAGATAATGCAACAAATAAAATCTAACATCCGTTAATTATCACTTAATTAATATGATATATAAGTTATTATACATCTTTTCAATACATATCATATCAAATTATCACTGATCCCTTTATTGTGGCTCTGAATGAAGAAATGGCCATGCATGGTCTGATGACATTTGCGATCATTGTACATATGTGCAGCCGCACGGTCTTACCAGGATCAGCACTGCTTGCTATTCAGTCAGTGAAACACCTGGCCTGCTTCTAACAATCAGTAGGCCTATATGTCCTTACCATGCCACAGGACTGTGATAGAAGATTATGAGATAGAATGGCCATACATAGCATAAGACCCATTTCTTAGTCACATATAGCCTGCATGCATACATAATGAGACCTAGGATTGTCTAATATAGCACGAGCAAATTGTGGTGAAAACAAACACAGGAATGAGAGAGCTCTTTGAACGGTCTTTGTAGAACGGTGCCATTACAAGCCAGTACACCCGTGCAGTCATCTTTCGCAACAAATAATATCTTATAAAAAAAATATGATAACGAAATAATCTCAGGTGAGCGATACATGCCAATTTTGGACCTCTTTCTTCGATTTGGGCAGTGCTATATTTAGCACAATTAGATTTCTACGGCTTGACCAATCAGTTTTCTGGAAAACACGTGTCCTTCATAATCTGTTTACTTCCGGTAGAAAACACATGTGAGTCAACTAGAAAAATCTACAAAAATAGCATTATTCTTCATTAATATTGCTATGAAATAAACAGATATTAGTTTTGAGACGATTTAGCCAAAGTTCGTATTGTAAATCAGGATGGCAAGCGTAAATACTCCGTCAGCAAGGTAAGTTATCAGAATGAGGAGGTCAACACAACTTAAGCTAAGTTAAGGTGAAATTAGTGGGTGGTGTACAGTAAATTATCGTACCACCTGGCGCAGTTTTTTAGTTGTCAGTCAATTAATATTTGTCTCTCAGAGTTGAGTATGACGTTGTGCTGGGCAAGTGTTACATTCAAATCAATGTTTTCTATGGAACGCCATGACTGCCTTAACTGAAGACATGTACTGCTCGTACATGTCTTACATGTCCTCTTCATCAACGATCTGCCAGATGCATTACCAAATGGGAGCAAAGTGTTCCTATATGCTGATGACACTAAAATATTCAGGGACATAAGAAACAACAGTGATAGAGACTTACTGCAGGAGGATATACTGGTGATAACACTCATGTGTGAGGGTATACCAGTATACCGGCAAAAGCAAAAACTGCATGCACAATTGGTCTGAAACATGGCTCCTAAAGTTTCATCCAGATAAATGTCATACCATGTCAATTGGAAAGAATACACTCGAAGAACGGCAATACAGTTTGAAAGCTGGATATCCACCAATGAATAAAAGTCAGTCAGAAAAGGATGTGGGAGTCGTCATTGATGACAAATTGACATTTGAGAAGCACATAGCAGAGAAGGTCAACAAAGCAAACTCAATAGCAGGTGTAATAAGACAATCATTTGAATATTTAGATAGCAATACATTCAGGCTTTTATATACCGCATTAGTGAGACCGCATTTGGAATACGCAAACCCAGTATGGAATCCCTATAAAAAGAAAGACATCACAACCATTGAAAATGTTCAAAGAAGATCGACAAAACTAGTACCCGGATTATCAGAGTTAACGTATACTGAGAGACTGAAAACACTAAAAATACCAACACTTGTATACAGACGTTTGAGAGGAATATGATTGAAGTTTTCAAAATCCTGAATGAAAAATACGACTTTCCGCCTGAGAAAATGTTTGACTTACGATACAACAATTCGACCAGAGGAAACAATCAGAAGTTATTCAAACCAAGGGCACGACTAAATATTAGAAAATACTCATTTACTCACAGAGTGATAGACACATGGAATTCTCTCCCAAACAGTGTTATCAGTGCAAATTCAGTACCCTCCTTTGAGAGACGTTTGGACAAATTTTGGAAAAAGCAAGAAATTTTGTATAATGAGCAAATCGCAACCAGACGCGACAGTAATAATAACGAAGAGCTGGAGTCAGAGGCTGAGGATAGCCTACTTCCAGAAGTCGACTTATGGTAACTTATATGGTTTCGTATTTATCTTACATGTATGTCAGTTCGTCTTTGTCTTATATCAGTTTGTCTTTATCTTGTGTGGATTCGTCTTTATCTCATGTCAGTTCGATTTTATCTTATGTCAGTTTGTCTTTATCTTGTGTGGATTCGTCTTTATCTTATATCAGTTCGTCTTTACCTCGTGTGGATTCGTGTTTATGTTATGTCCGTTCGTCTTTATCTTATGTCGGTTCGTATTTATCGTATATCAGTTTGTCATTATCTTAAGCGGTTTCGTCTATATATTATGTCAGTTCATCCTTATCTTGTGTGGATTCTTCTTGATATTATGTCAGTTGGTCTTTATCGTAAGTCAGTTCATCTTTATCGTATGTCAGTTCGTCTATATATTATGCAAGATCGTCTTTATATTAGGTCAATTTGTCTTTAGCTTATGTTGGGTGGTGGTTGGGAGCATGCGATGGGTAATTTAAAGCTCGGGGTTCATCCTTACTGGAATGCCGACCTACATGGTTTGGCCCTCATGTATCGTTTTGGCCCCTGGTATTCAGAGCTAAATCCTGTTATGCCCCATTAAAAAGGAATACGATCTGTACTGATCATATTGATTTTGGGGCTGGAGCTAAGTGACTCTGGTGTGGTATGGACCTGGCACCAGGTCAGGATATTCTAATTTCAGGACTGAATATATAGTTCTGTAAATATTGAGTTCTGATTTTGTGAATTTCCCTCATTGTGGACGGGTTGAATACGGGATAATCCATCCCGTTGGCCCGGCCTTAAATGACCCTGGCACCTGGGACAGTATGGCGTTTACTATAATTGGCACTAATTGGATATATAATTCCTTTTGCAAACGCACACAGAAAATGACTCGATTCTAATCGTCTTGCTGGTGTTATTAATACTACTCCATTGATGGAATAACAAACAGCGTAGACCCTGATAAGACTGTGCGGATGCACAGGCTGATCTGGGGCTACTCTGATTGCATATGTCGTAAGGTCCCTTTTGTCAGCCAGGGGGGTGGGGCATATATTGTGTCGGGTTGACATTATCTTTTGTGGGTATATCTTAATCTTATGTGGGTTCGTATTTCGGTTTTTCTTATCTTATGTAGATTTGTATTTATCTTAAGTGCAGTTCTCTTTATGTTCTGTCGTTTCGTCTTTATGTCGAACATTTTTAATATGGGGTTTATTTATTGGAGAGATATTTGTGTTGAAACCGGCTATTTCTTTGCCGCAACAACAACAACAACAACCATGTCGACACCCGTGTCGCAGGTGCTAGATAAAGATGAATCCACATTAGATAAATACGAATCCACATAATATAAAGATGAATCCACATAAGATAAAGACGAATCGACATAAAATAAATACAAATCCACATAAGATAAAGATGAATCCACATAAGATAAAGACGAATTGACATAAGATAAAGATGAATCGATATAAGATAAATACGAATCCACATAATATAAAGATGAAATGACATAAGATAAATGCGATTTGACATAATATAAATACAAACTGAATGTAAGGGCGAACTGACATAAGATAAAGACGCATCCACATAATATAAAGATGAATACACACAAGATAAATACGAATCCACATAATATAAAGATGAAATGACATAAGATAAATGCGATTTGACATAATATAAATACAAACTGAATGTAAGGGCGAACTGACATAAGATAAAGACGCATCCACATAATATAAAGATGAATACACATAAGATAAATACAAATCCACATAATTTAAAGATGAATTGACATAAGATAAAGATGAATTGGCATACGATAAATATCAATTGACATAAGATAAAGATGAATCAACATAAGATAAAGACGAATTGACATACGATAAAGATGAATCCACATAAGATAAATACGAATCCACATAATATAAAGATGAATCCACATAAGATAAAGACGAATCGAGATAAGATACATACGAATAAAGATAAAGACGAATCGAGATAAGATACATACGAATAAAGATAAAGACGAATCCACAGAAGATAAAGACAAATCCACATAATATAACTACGAATTGACATAAGATAAAGATGAATCGACATAAGATAAATACGAATCCACATAAGATAAAGACGAATTGGCATAAGATAAAGATGAATTGACATAAGATAAAGATGAATCCACATAAGATAAAGACGAATTGACATACGATAAAAATGAATCCACATAAGATAAATACAAATCCACATAACATAAAGATGAATCCACATAAGATAAAGATGAATCCACATAAGATACATACGAATCCACATAATATAAAGACGAATCCACATAAGATAAAGACAAATCCACATAATATAACTACGAATTGACATAAGATAAAGATGAATCGACATAAGATAAATACGAATCCACATAATATAAAGACAAATGAGATAAGATATACGAATCAATTGACATAAGATAAATAACTAAGATCACATGATAAATACGAATCGACATAAGATAAATATGAATCGACATAAGATAAATACAAATCCACATAAGATAAAGATGAATACACGTAAGATAAATACGATTCCACATAAGATGAAGATGAATCCATATAAAATAAAGATGAATCCACATAAGATAACAATATTAGTTCAGTTAAGGCCGTCATGGCGTTCCATAGTTTTCACTCATTCAAGTTTTGTGCATGCATCGGCTGGCTTAGTTTTAAATGAATTTTGTCAATAAAAATGATTTTTTTTTACTTTCTATAAACAGTTAAAGCTTAAAATACTGTAATGATGCGATCAATAAATGAATGTCCATCTTTCTTCCATCTTCGCAAAAATATCTTTGTTCCTTGAACAAGTAACTCCTTTTTTTCTGTACACAATATCATTGGAGCCCAAGGAGCACTTAACAATCCTATATAGTCTGATATACTGTTTCATATTACACGCTTAGCTGTTCACTTAATTGATGCAACGTTATTCTCCGGTCTTCGTCTAGTTTAGCGTTTACCAGCGTAACGTTTCTTCGTCAACTTGGACAACTTCATCTCCTAGGGATGTACATCAATAACCCTTGATCTATATTTGACCTTGACCTACATTTGACCTTGACCTACATTTCCTCTTGAATTACTTAGTTAATTCTCTTTCGTTAAGGTTTTTAGTCAAGCTTGTAGATGGAATACTCCTGGCCCTACAGCAACCATACTTGGACAACTTTATCTCCTAGTGATGTACATTAACAACCTCTGACCCCTGATCTATATTTGACTTTGACCTACATTTAACCTTGAATTACTTAGTTAATTCCCCCCTTGGTTAAGGTTCTTAGTCAACCTTGGTTAAGGTTTTTAGTCAAGCTTTCTACATGGAATACTATTGTGCATACTTGGACAACCTTTTCTCATAGCGATGTACATCAATAACCCCTGATCTTATTTGACCTTGACCTACATTTCCTCTTTAATTACTTAGTTAATTCCCCTTGGTTAAGGTTTTTAGTCAAGCTTGTATATGGAATACTACTGGCCCTACACCCACCATACTTGGACAACTTCATATCCTAGTGATGTACATCAACAACCACTGATCTATATTTCACCTTGACCTATATTTCTTCTTCAATTACTTACTTAAGTCACCTTGGTTAAGGTTTTTAGTCAACCTTGGTTAAGGTTTTTACTCAGGCTTGTACATGGAATACTATTGTGCATACAGACACCATACTTGGACAACCTTTTCTCATAGGGATGTACATCAATAACCCATGATCTATATTTGACCTTCACCTACATTTCCTCTTCAATTACTTAGTTAATTCTACTTTGGTTAAGGTTTTTAGTCAACCTTGTAGATGGAATACTCTTGGCCCTACACCAACCATACTTGGACAACTTCATCTCCTAGTGATGTACATCAACAACCCCTGACCTATATTTCACCTTGACCTACATTTAACCTTGAATTAATTAGTTAATCCCCCTTGGTTAAGGTTTTTAGTCAACCTTGGTTAAGGTTTTTAGTCAAGCTTGTATATGGAATACTATTGTGCATACAGACACCATACTTGGATAACTTTTTCTCATAGGGATGTACATCAATAACCCCTGACCTATATTTTACCTTCACCTACATTTAACCTTGAATTACTTGGTTAATGTTTATAGTCAAGCTTGTATATGGAATACTCCTGGGCCTACATCAACCATACTTGGACAACTTCATCTCCTAGTGTTGTACATCAATACTCCCTTACCTATATTTGACTTTGACCTACTTTTATCCTTGGATTACTTAGTTATTTCCCCTTGGTTAAGGTTTTTAGTCAAGCTTGTATATGGAATACTCCTGGGCTTACAGCAACCATACTTGGAAAACTTCATCTCCTAGTGATGTACATCAATAACCCCTGACCTATATCTGTCATTGACCTACATTTAACCTTGAATTACTTACTTAATTTCCCTTGGTTAAGTTTTTTAGTCAACCTTGGTTAAGGTTTTTATGCAGGCCGCAGCCACCTTGTTTGTCAAGCTATGTGTACATCGACAACCCTCGTAGTCGAGCTATGCTGTTCTCCTACAGCTCTTGTTTTGTCATACCACCGGTCAAGTTATCTCCCTTGGACAACTGCTCGCGTCATTCTCAAGACAATTCGTGGGCGGTAGAATGGATTGGGCTACGGCGGCGAAAAATTTCCGGTTAATTAGATAAAACTTAAATAATCACACTTCTTTATTTAGTCTAATTCCCCGTGTATGATCGACCCTACCTCATAAACCTACACCATACGCTCGTATGTGTATTGCAATCATGCGGACATGGAATTCTCTGATAAAATATAATGACTAAAGGAATATGCAAGGAAGACGCCAGTGAATGAAATATACAGTGGATTTGCATGGTAACATTCAAGTCGGTTACTTTCACTCTAGGCAAACGCAGAAAATTAATTTTGTGTTTCCCGATTAATTGTTTTTAGTTAGTAATTTAAAATATTCCGGTCGGCTTGTTTTTGCTGTACGTATCAAATCGCAAACTTTCAAAGGAATATACATTGACCATCCAAATCCGGTCCTGATTAATGAATAGCATTTATAGTTTACTTAGCGCCCGGCGAGCATATTTAACGTACGACTTACTATAAATATAAAGTCCATGCTACTTAAAACTATGTAATATTTACACCGAACAATTAGCGGCAATTTGTGCTCGAAATATGGATGGGACCATTACTCAGTCCAGTGTGTCCGCAGTGTGGAGCAATGTTATTATCGCAGCTTTACCGATTAGAATGCAGAAATCAAAATATGTTACGAATTAACAGGTATTCAATAAATGTATAGGAATTGAGATTTTACAGTTACACATACAATAAATACATAAGTACATATATATATATTACACATCAGGGCTTCTAAAATTTCAGAATGCCAATCGGTCCGGACGTAACTGTCGGCCCGAAGGAGCCGGTACGATTAGTGCTACCCCCACCCCTGCCTTTCATGTTTTGTCAATTTTTTATTTTCTAATAAACATGTTTTGGCAGCATATGATATGAGAATCATCTCCTAAGGCGATTGTTATGTGTCCTGTTGGGGACACGCTACAATCTCGCGTTTTTAGCTCACCTGAGCGAAGCTCATGTGAGCTATTGTTACCGCAATGTGTCCGTCGTCCGTCCGTGAACATTTTCAAACGTCTTCTCCTCGGTAACCATTGGGCCTATAGTCACCAAACCTCATGGTCATGTTCCTTAGGTAGGAGGATTACAAAATTGTTAAAATTACGTCATTACGTAATCCAAGATGGCCGCCGTCTAAAAATAGCACAAATTCTTCAAAAATCTTCTTCTCAAGAACCGCCAACCGGATTTCGACAAAACTTGGTAGAAATGATCGATGTACAGTGCTCTTTCAAAGTTGTTAAAATGGTGACCCCGGGGTCAAAAATGGGCGTGGCCCGTGGTCAAATTTTATTTTTTTCCGAATATGATCATGTCATATATCAAATCGAAGGTATCAACGAGGCGATCACTCTGCTACATTTTTTGTCGAAATTGGATGGTCATGTCATCCAAGATGACCACCGAAAGGTCAAAATGTTGTTCTTTTATTAGAGATTTCAAAATTATTCTTCACACGAACCGCTTGGCCCATGGTGGCCAAATTTCACAGTTATGGTCCATGGGTGAAGAAGCCTTTTCAGATTTGTTAAAATGGAGGTCATCTCCTATCCAAGATGGCTGCCGTCTAAAAATAGCATAAATTCTTAAAAAATCTTCTTCTCATGAACCGCTAGCCGGATTTCGACAAAACTTGGTAGGAATGATCGATGTAGAATGCTCTTTCAAAGGTGTTAAAGTGGTGACCCCGTGGTCAAAAATGGGTGTGGCCCGTGGGGTCAAATTTTATTTTTGACCAAATATGCTTGAAGGTATCGATGAGGCGATTGCTCTGGTGCAATATTTGTCGGAATCGGATGATTATGTCATCCAAGATGGCAGACGAAAGGTCAAAAGGTCATCCTTTTATGAGAGATTTTAAACATCGTCGTCTCATGAATCGATTGGCCAATTGTCAGCAAACTCTACCTGTATGTTCCTTAGGTGAAGCCTTTCCAAATTTGTTGAAATTAAGTTGGCCTGAAATCCAACATGGCCGCCGTCTAAAAATAGCACAAATTGTTAAAAAAATATTTTTCTCATGAACCGCCAGCAGGATTTCGACGAAACTTGGTAAGAATGATCGATGTACAATGCTCTTTCAAAGTTGTTAAAATGGTGACCCTGGGGTCAAAAATGGGCATGGCCCGTAGGGTCAAATTTGTGTTCATGGAGTCAGGTGAGCGAAAATTAGGGCCATCATGGCCCTCTTGTTTTATTACTGATGCTGAACACGTTTTGGTCTTCGCTAATCGCATAATATACAATAAGCTCAGTTTTGTCCGATCTCGTCGTACATAACATGCACCTGTATTTGTAATCAATACTGACTTTGACATGCGGAGGGTGAGACACGAAAGGTTACAAAGTCATGCCGATCTGACATTTGATACATGCCGACGCGATGTCAACAGACACACATTTACCATCAATTACTCAACACATATTTATCCATTTTGGGACACTATCAGGAATATAACTTTAATTAGTAAGGTTTGGTTCTGGAATTATCTTTCGCACATAATTATTCCATAACTTTATAACATCTGAAATTTACTGAAAAAGTCGGAGGTGCAGAATCCCAGAAAAGAAGATAAGGCAAAAACGGTTGATGCGATGCAGTAACCAATAACACATCGAAATATGTTTTTCCCCCAATAAACATGTATTGGTAGCACATAAGAATCTTCTCCTAAGACGACGATTATCATGTTTTTGTTTACACATCAACATACAGGAATTATTGAATAGTTTGCTTCGAAATGAAAACATGTGTTTGTCATTTCATTAGAATTGTCTCCTTGGAGACAATTCTAATGAAATACTAAGATGTGTTTTCATGGAAAATATGTTATATCTGTGGTCTGTTTATTGTTTTCTGCAGCATGATAACGGTACCACAAAATTTATATTGCTTTTTGATACTCGCTGCTTCTGATTCCAATTGGGTTTTTGGCAATTTTAATTGAGTATTTAAGCAAATACGCAGCTTATCTGGAGCGCTTTTTAGTATTTTCAGTGGTAGCCTGTGGCAAGAGTTTCTACATGAATAGATCACAGAACAGGTGAAAGTTATCGATTTGAAATTTTGAATATGAAAAAATATATTCACATTCCATTTTTTTTGAGTGACATTCGGCTTCCCACCATATTGTCATTTTGTCGTTTTATAATCTCACTGATTTTGACGTGGACATTCATAAAAAGAATACCGGAAGGCCTTCAGCCAATAATGTTGAGCTTGTATTAATGTAAAAGTACTCCAATAAAATAAAAAGTGTTGTTTATTCCTTTCATCAACTAGTGTAGATAATCTCAGCTCTTCAGATGGCTTTTACTATTGCATCTGTCTTTTATATTTTCCGTATCCTTTTTTGTATACATGTACATGTAGTTGAGATTATCTATACAAATGGCTTTTACTGTTTTAAAAGGATACAGAACATATAAAAAAACAGATGAAATACTAAAAGACATTCGTATAGCTGAGATTAATTAAGCGAATCATCAACTATTTTGTTGACAGCGACCATATGAACGGAAATGTCGTGGAAGAGCCATGCTCGAAGAAATCACGACAACAGACTGAACTCGAGAACTTTGATGCCGTTTTCCCAGAAATAGTCGACTTTCTGGTAGACCCCAGTCGAGCTGTGAAAGACCCAGAACTGTGTTCTGCATATTCCTGGTTCAGAGAGGTAAAATATGTCATCATACTGAAGATTTTATTATGCCCCCACCACCGAATGTTGAGGGAGGCATATAGTGTTACCGGCGTCCGTACGTCCCGAAACCTTAATGCTCGGGTAAAGGGCTTATAATTTTCCTTGCTCGTATATGCTTCACATTTCACACACGCATTGCACCAATGGTCCTCTGCCACCCTGTGACAAATCCACATTCGTCCCACCCCCGCTAAGCCCAGGGTGAAGGTCACAGACTTGGTGTGTTTGAAACCTTAATGCTCGGGTAAATGGCTTATAATCAAATGTGCCTCGTTTTCTTTGGCTGCCAGCGGGTGCATTCGTGTGCCGACAGGCCACATTTCTAGTTATAATTTCATTTCTGCATCGACATTGCTCCCGCATACAGGAGGGATGGGTTGTGGCCTAGGGGTTAGAACATCTGACTTACAATCCGAAGGTTGTGGGTTCAAACCTCCGTCTTGGGCATCAAACATTACTTTCATAGTATTTCCATCCCACTGGTCTGTTCGATAAGACTTTAAACTGTGATCCCGTCCCTATATGACCTTCAGCTGTTGCGGGGTTGTTAAACCCATTCACTTTCACGTTTTGCCCCTCCCCCATACAGGTGCTTTGCCATCTGTATATATGACCTTGTTGTTGAACAGTTATCAGAGCTCAAGTTAAGATGCGTAATTTGACCAAATATTCAAGGTATTTTTCTTAGTTCTTCACCAAAAATGGCAAGTTGGGAGTTCTTTAGGATCGTCTCAATGAGACGATTCTAAAGGACTCCCAACTTGCCATTTTTGGTGAAGAAATAACAAAATTCCCCCCAAAGTTGATCAAATTACGCACCTTAACTGAAGCTGTGACTTATATTTACACTCGTGTAAGAAGTATGAGAGCTACAGAAAACATGTCATTTATTTCAGCTGAATATGCATTAATTTTAAAAAGTTGTGAGTACAAAATACGCATACGGGTAATAATTTAAAAAACATAAAATTGTTCTAATAAAATAAAAAATTCACTTACTTGAGCTGAACATTTATGTCGGAAAATATTTAACACATTTCCAAGAATAAAATGCACAATGAATTTGAAATCAGTGTGCATAATACTCTTTAAACACAATGCTTATCTGGAGCTCTGGCAGGAATGACTCATTGTGTTCAAAAATAATTTGTGGAACTGAAAAATATCACCTGCTGAACATTATGCGAGTCCAGCCAATAAATTTTCATTTCAGTCTGATGTATTTGTTGTGGCTGTGCCTGGAAAGAATGTGACCATTGTAGATCCAGATCAGCCTGTGCATCTGCACAGTCTGGTCAGGATCTACACTGTTCACCATTCCATCAATGAAACACCCGTCATACTTCTATCAAGCAATATAGATCGTTATACGGCTACAGGAGTGTGCTACGGTATTTGATCTTGATTTACACTGGTCGCAAATCCCATAAGCCCCTATTTCTCCTGTCACAGCCACATTTCAGGTGTTAGAATACAATGTTCCGCATGGTAAGAAGAACCGGGGGCTGTTTGTCATCACGGCCTACAGATTCCTAATACAGAACCCCAAAGATGAAGACCTACACACAGCCCGAGTGTTGGGATGGTGTATCGAATGGGTAGGTAGATTTCTGGGTTTTGCCGTGACTTTGGCCCTGGGCCCGTTTCGCTAAATGATAATAATGTTCGTATGAAGAATTTTGTTAATTTGCTTTTCACATTAACGTGGTTAACCATTTTTATACGCCCGTTTGAAAAAACGGGACGTATTATGTATTCATCTTGTACGGGCGAAGAAGCCTATTGATTTTCAAAACTTTCCGATGACTTATCTCCCCTTGGCGGCCATTTTTAATTTTCTCGCTCTGTATCCTTGTCCATGCAATAACTCAAGTTCTACTTCACCGATCGAAATCAAATTCGGTATACATGTTTATCATAGCAAGACAAAGAAGCCTATTGATTTTGAAAATTTTCCCATACTTATCTCCCTTTGGCAGCCATTTTTAATTTTCGCACTGTGTATCCTTGTCCACGCAATAACTCAAGTTCTACTTGACCAATCATAACCAAATTCGGTATACATGTTTATCACGGCAAGACGAAGAAGTCTATTGATTTTGAAAAAAATTCCGATCACTTATCTCCCCTTGGCGGCCATTTTTAATTTTTGGACTGTATCCATGTCTTGTCCGACGAATCGAATCGTTCACTTGACCGAATCTACTTACGGATCGTAACCAAATTTGGTTACATGTTTATCACGTCAAGATGAGTTATCTCCCCTTGTTAACTGGCCTTGCCTCGACGGGCGTATATTGTGACCTTCGGAACACTTGTTACCATTGTGCACCTAAATGCACACACTATTTACATGTGAATACATCCACTGATACTGCAGTCAGTGTAAATGTGGTTCCAAAATTAAATTTTGCACTTACAAATTTCTTAGTCTTACAATGTTTAGTGTAACAGGCCCCAGGGTCTCAAATGATGTCTCAGAGAATCAAATTTCTCTTCATGCAATTTCAATAACATCTACCGGTATCTGCAATTGCACCAATTCGTTTGATCAGTTTCCAAGCAGTTTAGTTGTAATCATTATTTATATACTGGATCAGTCATTGTGATAATTAGATAATTTGTTAATGCATTTTAGCGATACACATTATGACATATCAGTAAAATAATATTATGCATTTTTATGCCACCGGGTTTCGAAGAAACGGGTGGCATATAGTGTTTGGACCGTCCGTCTGTCCGTCCGTCCGTCTGTCCGAGCACACATTAGGGTACTTATGGGGTAGGGGGCGTGGCCTAAGACAATAGAAGACAATGGAACTTATTCCGTACCCCGTAAGCCTATTGTGTCTTACGGGGTATTTCCTTTGATCTTTTATATAGCAAGTACCCCCTAAGGTCCGAAATGTAAGTTCGTCCGTCCGTCTGTCACACTTTTCGGTTAACCACTTTGTCACAGTTTCTCAAATATGCTGCAGGTGGCATCCGCGTTTGACAGACGCATTTCTTGTTTTGTTGTGAAATGAAGTTTACAAAAAGTTTCCATTATAAAATACTAGTTTAATTAATATGACATAAATTAGTCGCCATCGATTGCAGAAAATCTACTATTCCCAACATTGTTTATTTTTCTGCATCACAAACAAGCTTTTACAAATATCTAGTTCTTTTATAAGTGACTCACAAGTCGCAAAATCAATAAGCCTGGTATTGTCAGATTGTGCTCCAAATATATAAATATGATCTTCAAATATTATCACAAGTGTGTAGTATACAGAAGTTAACCCTTTCAACACTACATACTTCTATAACTGTGTTTGCAAACAGTGTAGATCCAGATGAGCCGGCTCATAGCGAGCCATCTTATCAGCATCTGCACGTTTTTGCTGGTAATTTTCATATTTTTGTATCCCCCGGACTCCGTCGGGGGATACTATGGATTTGACAGCGCGCGTCCTCGCCGTCCGCCGCAGACACTTCTTGTCCGGAGTTATCTCCCTTTTTTGTTTCTCGCACTGATTTCGTGTCCGGAGCATAACTCCACCACCCTTTGGAATATTTTCATGAAACTTCACACATGCATAGACCACGACCCGAAGGTGTGTCGCGCACAAGAATGACAACTCTTGCATAGCTAATTTTTTAGTTATCTCCCTTTTTTGTTTCGCGCACTGATTGACCATAACTTGATCACCCTTTGGAAGATTTTTATGAAACTTAACACATTCAATTAGACCACGAACCGAAGGTGTGTCGTACACAAGAATGACAACTCTTGCATAGCTAATTTTTTAGTTATCTCCCTTTTTTGTTTTCGCGCATTGATTTCCTGTCCGGAGCATAACTCGACCACCCTTTGGAATATTTTCATGAAACTTCACACATGCATAGACCACGACCCGGAGGTGTGTCGCGTACAAGAATGACAACTCTTGCGTAGCTAATTTTTGAGTTTTATCTCCCTTTTTTGTTTTGCACCCTCTACAAACTGGACAATAATGCATGAAGACCCGTTTTCTCGTCTGCTCTGTACACCTTTTCTCCTGTACTCTGTACACCTTACCTGTAGAGAGAACAATAGAGACTGGGAGAACCATGTGCTAGCATGGGCTAGCATGTGCAAATGTCCAGCGCTTGACCACTGTTGACCACAGGTAATTTATACAGGTAAATTACTACATTGGATATTACATTTCCGTAAACTGTGTTGAAAATATTGTGGCATTATGTGGACCTGTGCAGATATATGTAGATAAATATAGGACTATTAAAAAAAAAATCTGGGCTCCAGTAGCAAGCATTATTATTTTTAAACTTTTTTTTTCCATTTTATTTTTTTCATTTTTTTTTTCAAATTATTTTTCAATTTTTGTCTAGTAGCATAAGGTCGTAAGTGCTATATACAGACTATTCACCTGTGCATGTGCTAGCATGTGCAACTGACCACTTACAGGTAATTTATACAGGTAAAAGATTATATTATTACATTTCCGTAAACTGTGTTGAAAATATTGGTGGCAAATATGTGGACTGTGTATATATGATATGTAGATAAATATAGGACTATTAAAAACATTCTGGGCTCCAGTAGGGAGCATTATTCTTCTTTTTTTTTTTTAAATTTAATTTTTTTTTTCCATTTTTTTTTCCATTTATTTTTTACATTCTTTTTCAATTTTTTAACTGACCACTAACTTATTACAGGTAATTTATACAGGTACATTATTACATTTCCGTAAACTGTTTGTTTGACAATATTGTGCTGGCCAGTATGTGGACCTGTGCAGATATAATGTAGTAAATATAGGACTATTAACAAAAATTCTGGGCTCCAGTAGCGAGCATTATTATTTTATTTTTTTTTTGTATATTACATTTCCGTAAACTGTGTTGAAAATATTGTGGCATTATGTGGACCTGTGCAGATATATGTAGATAAATATAGGACTATTAAAAAAAATTCTGGGCTCCAGTAGCAAGCATTTCTAGTTATTTTTAATTTTTAAACTTTTTTTTTCCATTTTTGTTTTCATTTTTTTTTTCAAATTCTTTTTCAATTTTTGTCTAGTAGCATAAGGTCGTAAGTGCTATATACAGACTATTATCATATAATAAAACAATTATTGACTAGTGAGCCATAGAATATAATCTGATATTCTATGGCTCACTAGTCAATAATTGTATAATATGTTCGGGCCAGTGAAAATTGCTTTCGGGCCCAGGCTCGAGGTCAAGGCGGGACAAGGCGAGGCATCTGATTCCGCGGAATTCTTGTTTGCTTATCTCCCTTTGTTGTTTCGTGCTCTGATTTTGTATCCAGAGCATAACTCGAACACCCTTTGGAATATTTGTATGCCCCACCACGATAGTGGAGGGGGCATTTAGTGTTACCCTTGTCCGTCCGTCCGTCCGCACACACGAATGGGTACTTGTTGTAATCGGGGATCTTATTGGGTAGGGTTAGGATAGTGTTGGGTACTCTTGTTGGGTATTTTTATACAGTAAAAACCCAACAAGTATTCATTCGTAGGAACGTGCATCCCGTCCTCCCGTCCGTCCGTCACAAAACTTTAACACTCGGGTATATGTCTCATAATTTCTTCATCCTTGGACCGATCTGCTTCATATTTCATATACACATTGCTCTGATGGTTCACTACCGCTCTGTGCCAAATCCACGTTCGTCCTGCCCCCGCCAAGCCCAGGGTCAAGGTCACATACAAAAATTGTGTTCTTCACTTTAACGCATTCGGGTAAATATCTATATTTCTGTTTTCTTCACGAAATCACGGATCAGCTTCATATTTCATATACGCATTGCTCTAATGGTCCTCTACCGCCCTGTGCCAAATCCACGTTCGTTCTGCCCACGCCAAGCCCAGGGTCGAAGGTCACATACTTAGTGCTTCAAAAACTTTAACGCTCGGGTAAATATCTTATACTTTCTGTTTTCTTTCATGGATCATCTTCATATTTCAGATACGCATTGCTCTAATGGTCCTCTACCCCCCCGCCCTGTGCCAAATCCACGTTCGTCCTGCCCCGCCAATCCCAGGGTCAAGGTCACATACTTGGTGCTTCAAAAACTTTAACGCTCAGGTAAATATCTTATAATTCTTCTTTCCATTCACGGATCAACTTCATATTTCATATACGCGTTGCTCTAATGGTCCTCTACTGCCCTGTGCCAAATCCACGTTCGTCCTGCCGCCCCCACCAAGCCCAGGGTTAACATCACATACTTAGTGCTTCAAAAACTTTAACGCTCAGGTAAAAGAAAATTTTGACTTGGAATTTGGCCTCATTTATTATCAAAGCAATATGTGGGACATCCGTGTTCACATTTTCTAGTTTATTAAACTTCACACATGCATAGAAGACGACCCAAAGGTATGTCGCACGTAAGAATGACAACTCTTGCGTTGTTAATTTCTTAGTTATCTCCCTTTGTTGTTACGTGCACTGATTTCGTTTCTGGAGCATAACTCGAACACCCTTTGGAATATTTTCATGAAACTTCACACATGCATAGACCACAACCCTAAAGGTGTGTCACGCAAGAATGACAACTCTTGCATCACTAATTTTTTAGTTATCTCCCTCTTTTTTTTCCGTCACTGATTTTGTCTCCGGAGCATAACTCGAACAGCTATTGTTACCGCAATGTGTCCGTCGTCGTCTGTCGTCGTCGTCCGTGAACATTTTCAAACGTCTTCTCCTCGGAAACCATTGGGCCTATGGTCACCAAACTTCATGGTCATGGTCCTTAGGTAGGGGGATTACAAAATTGTTAAAATGACGTCATTACGTAATCCAAGATGGCCGCCGTCTAAAAATAGCACAAATTCTTAAAAAATCTTCTTCTCAAGAACCGCCAACCGGATTTCGACAAAACTTGGTAGGAATGATCGATGTACATTGCTCTTTCAAAGTTGTTAAAATGGTGACCCTGGGGTTAAAAATGGGTGTGGCCCGTGGGGTCAAATTTTATTTTTGACTGAATATGGTCATTTCATATATCAAATTGAAGGTATCAATGAGGCGATCACTCTGGTGCATTTTTTGTCGAAATTGGATTGTTATGTCATCCAAGATGGCCGCCGAAAGGTCAAAAGGTCGTTCTTTTATCAGAGATTTCAAAATTCTTCTTCACATGAACCGCTTGGCCCATGGTAGCCAAACTTAAAAGTTATGGTCCATGGGTGAAGCCTTTTCAGATTTGTTAAAATGGAGGTCATCGCTAATCCAAGATGGCCGCCGTCTAAAAATAGCATAAATTCTTAAAAAATCTTCTTCTCATGAACCGCTTGCCGGATTTCGACGAAACTTGGTAGGAATGATCGATGTACATTGCTCTTTCAAAGTTGTTAAAATGGTGACCCCGGGGTCAAAAATGGGCGTGGCCCGTGGGGTCAAATTTTATTTTTGACCGAATATGGTCATGTCATATATCAAATTGAAGGTACATGTATCAATGAGGCGATCACTCTGGTGCATTTTTTGTCGAAATTGGATTGTTATGTCATCCAAGATGGCCACCGAAAGGTCAAAATGTCGTTCTTTTATCAGAGATTTCAAAATTCTTCTTCACATGAACCGCTTGGCCCATGGTAGCCAAACTTAAAAGTTATGGTCCATGGGTGAAGCCTTTTCAGATTTGTTAAAATGGAGGTCATCGCTAATCCAAGATGGCCACCGTCTAAAAATAGCATAAATTCTTAAACAATCTTCTTCTCATGATCCGCTTGCCGGATTTCGACGAAACTTGGTAGGAATGATCAATGTACATTGCCCTTTCAAAGTTGTTAAAATGGTGGCCCCGGGGTCAAAAATGGGCGTGGCATGTGGGGTCAAATTGGGGTCAAATTTTATTTTTGACCGAATATGGTCATGTCATATATCAAATTGAAGGTATCAATGAGGCGATCACTCTGGTGCATTTTCTGTCAAAATCGTATTGTTATGTCATCCAAGATGGCCGCCGAAAGGTCAAAAGGTCGTTCTTTTATTAGAGATTTCAAAATTCTTCTTCACATGAACCGCTTGGCCCATGGTAGCCAAACTTAAAAGTTATGGTCCATGGGTGAAGCCCTTTCAGATTTGTTAAAATAGAGGTCATCGCTAATCCAAGATGGCCGCCGTCTAAAAATAGCATAAATTCTTAAAAAATCTTCTTCTCATGAACCGCTGCCGGATTTCGACGAAACTTGGTAGGAATGATCGATGTACATGCTCTTTCAAAGTTGTTAAAATGGTGACCCCGGGGACGTCAAAAGAAAGGGCGTGGCTCGTGGGGTCAAATTGGGGTCAAATTTTATTTTTAACTGAATATGGTCATTGTCATATATCAAATTGAAGGTATCAATGAGTGTCGATCTGGTGCAAGATATTTGTCGGAATCGGATGATTATGTCATCCATGATGGCCACCAAAAGGTCCATTTATTCAAGATTTTTAACGTCTTTTTCTCAGGAACCACATGGCCGATGCTGAGTGAAGCATTTTCAGATTTTGTAAAATGAGAGTCATCGCTTAATCCAAGATGACCGCCATCTAAAAATAGCACAATTTTTTTAAAACACATGAACTCAATGTCACATTCTCCTCTGGTGTTCATGGAGTCAGGTAAGCGAATTAGGGCCATCATGGCCCTCTTGTTTCAAACTACTTGTGTATCTGGGGAGGGGGATACACATGCGCTTGTCGACAAGCGTCCATTTCTAGTTTTAGAAGGAAACGTTACCCCTTTATTTAAATGGACTAGGCTGAGAATCATTTTATCACTTTTTGATTTGTTCTTAAAATAACATATCACAGTCCATTCCAGTTACTTAGGGTTGAAAGGGTTGGTAACTATTTCAATCTTTAATATAACAAGAACTGGCATCGTTAAATGAAGATATCCCCTCACTGGTAGCCTTACTAAAAAATAATAATCAAGTCTGCAGTGACCTTGGACGGTAGGATGTGGGTCGTTTGCAAAACAGCAGCCTCCCTAGATACACATTGTGGCAAAATATTATCAAAAGCGGTGAAGCGGTTGATGAGTTTTTGCCTTTACAAACAAGGTGAACATATGTCCTCAGTGACCTTGGGCGATTGGACGTGGGTCATATGCAAAACAAAGCAGCATCCCTAGACACATTGTGGCCAAATATTATCAAAATCGGTGAAGCGGTTTGTGAGTTATTGAAAAATGAAAGGTGTTACTAATGTATGTACGTACGCACACATGCACATACATACATAGACTAACACTATATCCCGTCTTTTCTATCTGCGAGGGGTTAATCATAGATTATAAGTCTTATAATATTGAAATGGATGATCTACGGCAACCCAACTTACCTTCCTTTATCAAACATAATCCTTCAATTGTACTATTTAACCTGTTTAGACCTGACTTCGGATTAATTTCAGTTACAGGCATATTTCCTGGTTGCCGATGATGTTATGGACCACTCGTACACAAGACGCGGGAAGCCGTGCTGGTACAAACGGGTAGGTTATACCTCCTTGTTAACCCTTATAAATGCTGTCTGCTGTTGGTTTATATATTGTCTTCTTTCTGTGTTTTTGCTTAGTCTCAAACACTGTCTTTGGAAAAAAATATACTTGACATATTACAGAGCTCCAGTTAAGGTGCGTAATTTGGAGGTAAGTTTCTTATTTCTTCATCAAAAATGGCAAGTTGGGAGTGCTTTAGAATCGTCTCAATGAGATGATTCTAAAGGACTCCGAACCTGCCATTTTTGATAAAGAAATAACAAAGTTTCACCCCAAGTTGTTCAAATTACGCACCTTAACTGGAGCTCTGATATTACCATATTGTTACTCATCTAATGAAACAAAAAAGAAAAAAAGAACAACATACAATTCTTAAATACATATATACCGGTAACTGTATTCGCAGGATGGGGTTGGGATGGAGGCGATAAACGATGCTGTATACATGGAGGCGTGTATCTACAAAATACTGAAGCACTACATCCGTGATAAACCGTACTATCTGGATGTCATGGAACTGTTCCATGAGGTAAGACTAATGTTGTTATGACTATGAAGTACCTTATATCTCATCATTCATGTCCTCGTTATACACAAGAGTAGTGTCGAATGACTACTATCTCTAAATACCTGCCTATATTTGAGGGATATTATAAAACTGCCAAGACTAGTCTTGTATTCCATTATCTTGTAATATGTGTTAATTTTCAGATAGCTAACACCATAAGTATGGATTTTACAGCACTTGTCCAAGTTTTTTATGACCACCCTTTGTATGTTATTACTATTATGTCATTATGTAATGCATTGTAGATTACGATGAACACCATCAACGGCCAATGTTTAGACATGACGGTCGCTCCTCCCGAGGGGTGTGTTGATTTCACCAAATACACGATGGACAAATACCTGGCCATCGTCAAATGGAAAACTGCTTTTTACTCGTTCTACCTTCCAGTCGCTCTGGCCATGTACATGGTACGTTATTGTCTGTTTTACCTAAATCCCGCCATCTGGGCCCGGTTGTTCAAAACATCCGTTAGCTTAACGGACTGTTAAATCCTTAACTGAATGGTTAAAATCTCTGTTTTAACAGAGATTTTAACCATTCAGTTAAGGATTTAACAGTCCGTTAAGCTAACTGGGCCCGGTTTGTTCAAAACATCCGTTAGCTTAATCGGACTATTAAAATCCTTAACTGAATGGTTAAAATCTCTGTTTTAACAGAGATTTTAACCATTCAGTTAATAAGGATTTAAACAGTCCGTTAAGGATTTAACAGTCCGTTAAGCTAACTGGGCCCGGTTGTTCAAAACATCCGTTAGCTTAACAGACTAGTTAAATCCTTAACTGAATGGTTAAAATCTCTGTTTTAACAGAGATTTTAACCATTCAGTTAAGGATTTAACAGTCCGTTAAGCTAACTGGTGTTTTGAACAACCGGGCCCTGATGTTCACTTATTTGACTCCATGGTCTCGGCGAGTATTCAAAACTATTGCATAGCCTATGTATTATGGAAAACCGGCTTGCTTACATTGTGTCATCACATGTACATTATTTTATTACATGATGTCATTTGAACAATGAAATGTCAGTGAACGTAGTTTTAAATACAGATTGATCATGCTATGTGGCTGCGATATGTGGGTGGCAGGTGGGAGTATGCGATGGGTAATTTAACGATCGGGGTTCATCCTTACCGGAATTCCGACTGGAGACCTGGTTTGGCCCTCACATACGTCTTTGGCATTTTGTATGTGACAGTTGAATCTGGTTATACCCCTTATGTGAGTATTACGATTATTCGTAATCCTATTTTAGGGGAAGGGGCCAAGTGACTGGTGTGGCATGGACCTTGCACCAGGTCAGGTTATTCTAATTTCAGGGCTGAATATATTTTATCTCGATGTAAATATTCCATTCTGATTTTGGGATTTTCCCCCCAATGCAGCAGGTTAACTCTTTCAGCGCCAGCTAGCTCGGGTAACAGACTTCCCAGCGCCAGCTTGTTTCAGGAATCTCACAGACAAATATGATGCCTCTCACTGCTTATAGCTAAAATGTAATAACTTTTTTATTTCTTAACTAATTGTTTTAAGATTTTCAGTATTTATCAAATATACATTAATCTTTCAAATGCACTAAATATATTCAATTATTTTTTAAATTTTAATTTTAATGTTTAAAATGACAACAACACCAATTTTTATTTTATTTTTATTTTAGATCAACATGCTTACAAGCTTCTAATATGCTGAAATAGTTATATATTTTTTCTCTAACTGATGGAGTATTATGTAAGTAATAAATTCTGAAAAATTTAGCACAATTGGTTGATATATGAAAAAGTTATAGCCAATTAGCCAGAGACACCAAATGTGTGTATTTTCATAATTGTGCCAAAAATAAAGAGAGAAAATTTGAATAACCATTAGGTCCATTACAATCATAATAAACCACCAAATACTGCAATGTAATAGTAAAACAATGATATATTAAACTTATTAACTAATATACAGAGGCTGTTGCACTACAAACATGACAAAAGGTACCTTACAACATACACAACCAGTGAATAGTGTGTTGCCCCATATGATCTTTGCTTACGTTGTTCGACATTTTAATTTCTTACATTTTGAATGTGTAGAAATACAGCATACAAAACTAGTGACATTCACTGTGGATGTGATCAGGGTATACACTAGCTACATTTATCATTAGGTGACTTTTGTATTTAGGCATGCCAGATATTACTAACCATGCTAACTACAGTTCATGCGCAACAGATAAGCATCATTGTATTTTAATTATTTCTATTTGTGTATGCTTTTATTTAGGAGACTAGTTAAGCACCATCTCATAAAAATGATTCAAAAGGAATATACAGAAAAGAAAAAATAATTATTTGAAAAACATACAGCTTATCTATTTCAATATGTACTCACGGTTTTGGTGGTCAGAATATCCAGCAAATATAATCCAATAATAATGAACACAAATATTCCATAGTAAACACAAAATAAACACTTCACTTTGACACATCACAGTAGCTCATAGACATTATTAACACTTTTTACAGACAGTAAATAATTATTTACACATATATGAACACTGTTATTTTATCTACATCTCAAATATTGTATTTTTGCCGTGCCGCCACTAGCTTGAAATCACGACATGTGTGATATAACCTGAAACACACTGTTGGGCACATGGTAGCTTACACTGCATATAGTAATATACAGTTTGCACCATTTTCCAACCATGAGTGCGCCTGTCACTACAAACTACACAGTCGGGTCTGTGTTTCTTGTCGTCGTATTGTCGGAAAGAAGACGCGGAAGTAGTCAACACACGAGAACTCTGACGTGTCGATAAGTATCCCCGTTTTGCGTGGCCCATTATCAAGCCAATCTGGGTGGTACGGGTCTTCAATGTTGTAGTCCTCCCACTCAATTACTTCTGGTCTCTGCACAGCCGCAACAACAGCAGCAGGCCCAAGAACTACCGCTGCACCAGGCTTATTTTGTATCGGCGGCTCCGCTCGCATTGTAACATAATTATCATCATTCTGAAAACAATAACATAACATAAATACCAACATAGCAATAGTGTCTGATGTTATGAAAACTTGTCGCTTGATAATGTTCAATGAATACTACACAAGAAAAATAAAAGGCGAAAGTGTAGTATGCCAAACTTTTACGGAATAAGCCGAAAAATGCAATTGACTTCCCTTCACACACATCCCCTCCCACTCGCAATTGAAATTATAGAGTATTTCTTTTGTAATTTACTTAGATGCCAATCATATTACAATAATACCTAAAAGATAGCTCAGTAAACATACATGTAAAACAGGTGTCTCATCGTCGGGTATTACCGGCATGTCAACTGGTATACCGCTCTGTGAAGTTTCACCAGCTTCGGTTGGTATTGGCGGATTCTCTCGCATGGTAATGTCATTGTCTTCATTCTGAAAATAATAAAATAATATGAATACTAACTTACAAATGTGTCTGATTGTTTTACAATTTGCTATTTCAACATGTTTCAAGAATTCCACACAAATAAATAAACAAATAGCTCAGTAAACATACCTCCAGTGCAGGTGTGTCATCGACAGGTGTTCCAGGTGTGTCAGCTAGTGTACAGGTCTGTGACAGGGAATTGTCAACATCAGAATCGTCTCCTTTGTCTTCAATCTCACTATCCGACATTTCAAAGTCTTCATTCGAGTCAGAATCGTGCATTAAACGATCTAAAACGTCGCTGACAGACAGATTAGCGGTTGGTTTCCTGGTAGGAATCTTGATTGAGAACTGTCACGTCAATTATGCACGAAGAATAGTTAAAAAACGTTAATTTCTTTCAAAAAGAGCACTGTTTTCTTCCAATGTTGCCGTAAAGCAATCTGGTATCCAAAAATAGGAGGCCAGACTCGATTGGGTGACCCGAAATGTCGTAAAACGGCCGTGGAATACACAGGGTGTTCTCGTGAAGTCCTGGTCGCAAATATGCGCCCGTGGCGCTCTGCTTAGTAGTCGCAAATATGCGCCCGTGGCGCCGAAAGAGTTAAAATGGGATTGAACCCGTTTGCCCGGCCTTACATGACCTTAGCTGTTGATAGGCTGTTAAACACCAATAAACAAACAAACATTTGACCAATGAAATGTCAGTGAACGTAGTTTTAAATACAGATTGATCATGCTCTGTGGCTGCGATTGGAGAAATGAGGCTTATGGGCGACCAGTGTAGATCCAGATCAGAATGTGCATCCGCACAGTCTGATCAGGATCCACACTGCTTTTAAGGAGCAATAGAGATTGTTATCGGGCTACAGGAGTGTGCTATCAGGATCTACACTGGTCACAAATCATAAGCCCCATTTCTGCAGTTACATTCACGTACATTGTATCTGACAACGTCAATGCCAGATACAGCATTTTGTTATCGGTCAGCGTGTATTTGGTCAATGTGCAGCTAGGCAACTGATAAATGAATTAACTGCACCATCAAGCCATTTGAGTGTTTGTTTCCCAGGATAATGCTGTGTCAGAGCAGTAAGGTCAGATCAGTACAGCAAAGACATAATGCTGGTTCTATGTGGCCATGACTGGAGAAATGGGTGAGTTGGCATTTGTGAGTTGTAACCAGTGTAGCTCCTGATCAAATAGCACACTCCTGCAGCCTGATAACGATGTATATTGCCTGCTGGAAGCATGGCGGGTGTTTCATTGATGGAATGGCGCACGGATTTAGACTGGTCGCGAAACTCATAAGCCCCATTTCTCCAGTCACAGCCACACATACATGTATGTATAACCGTTGCACAAAATATTACAGATCGCTGAAACCCGTCAAGGTGTAAAATTTTATGGATCGCCCTATATTTGTGTTACAGGCTGGAATATCGGATGAGCAAAGTCATACAAACGCCAAATGTATACTACTCAAGATGGGAGAATACTACCAATCGCAGGTAATCAATGCATTTTACATGTATGGCCCATGATCTGACGAACCTGGTCTTCTGTACCCAAGCTCAAGGTTGTTTGATTGAAGTAACATATGAGGGATAGATCTTAGCATGTTTATGCTCCAGCCCGATAGTGGAGGGGGCATTTAGTGTTACCCACATCTGTCCGTCCTGTGCTTCAGTCCTGTCCATCCGTCACACATATTGTAACTTGTAAAACTTTTAAACCGTAGTATGTAGAGGCTTGAAACTTGGTGTGTAGCTTCCGTGTTACCCTTGTCCTTCCATCACAAACATTAATACTTTTAAACCATAATGGATAGAGACTTGAAACTTGGTATGTAGCTTCCTTATGGTGTGTAGATGCGCAAACTTGCTTTCGATTTATTCTGTGTGGATACACAGGCTGATCTGAATCTACACTGGTCGTAACACCCATAAGCCCCATTTCTTCAGTCACAACCACATACTTATAATCAAGCAGTGTTCAATATGGGAGGGTCCATAAGCCCCATTTCTCCAGTTACAGCCACATATAATGAAGCAGTGTTTAATACATGGGAGGGTCTATCAAAGTCCACCCCATTTCTCCAGTTACAGCCACATTTGATCCTCTGTGACTGCTACTACTATAACAGGGATTCCGCTGGCGATCGCCACTTTCGCAATTGGGGATAAAAAATTACAATTTTCGAAAAAAAATCTTCTTTTTGTTTTCGAAAATTGTAATTTTTTATCCCCAATTTTTTGAAGTGGTGATTTTTTTATTTTCCCCAGCAGAATCCCGGCTATAACTACTGTCATATTTATTTTGCTGATCGCTGTGTACATAGTAAGCCCCATATTTCCTGGGTTGGGAATTTTTTTTTATAGAGCAGGTGCAATTTCTGCGGGGCGTGCCATTCTACTATCCTACCCGTCTTGTAGCTTTATGGGGTGCGCCGATGGAACGGCGAGAAATATGGCATACATGCATACTTAGACCACTATTTTAATGTTTTTTGTTGTCTGCTGTTTATTTTCCATTTTTGTCATCAAAAACATGCTTTGACAGCACTTTAGAATAATTTACAACATGTTTTTATTGAGAAAGAAGGCAAGATATAAAAGCAACAGCAGACGACAATTGTTGTGAGTAGCGGTCTAAGGGTTAAAACCTACTACTACTGTATTTTCCAGGACGATTACTTGGATAGTTTCGGTGACCCAGACGTGGTGGGAAAGATCGGCACTGATATCGAGGACAGCAAATGTAGCTGGCTGGTCGTGACTGCATTAGGGCTGGCAACGCCCGAACAGACACGCATATTGCAGGTATGGACAGGTGGGCCTGTGTTTATAAAATGTTCAGAACATGTGCTCGTTTCTGGTACTCGAAATCAGGAAGTTTGATTGGTCGAGACTGAGCTGTGTTCAGTATAGGCCAGTCAATCTGCCTGATTTTGAGTATGAATTTTGACAATGTGTTTAGAAAGTGACTGCCACAGGGTTTGTGTTTATAATAAATATAGTCACAGGGAGAGAAAAATGTATCATTATACCCCCGCAACGAGTTGTGGGGGGGTATACTGGAGTCAGGTTGTCCGTCCGTCCGTGTGTGCGTCCGTGCGTCCGTAAACTTAACATCAGAGAAATATTGTTATAACTTCTATTTCCTTCATCTAAAATGCTTGATATTTCACACATGCATACCTGTAAGGCTCTACTACCATGCTGTACCAAATTCACGACCGTCCAACCCCCGCAGATCCCAAGGTCAAGGTCAAATACTTGGTCCGTAAACTTAACATCAGAGAAATATTGTTATAACTTCTATTTCCTTCATGTATTTAAAAGTGCTTAATATTTCACACATGCATTCCTGTAAGGCTCTACTACCATGCTGTGCCAAATCCACGACCGTCCAACCCCCGCAGATCCCAAGGTCAAGGTCAAATACTTAGTCTCTTTAAAAAACTTAACATCAGAGAAATATTGTTATAACTTCTATTTCCTTCATCTAAAATGCTTAATATTTCACACATGCATTCCTGTAAGGCTCTACTACCATGCTGTGCCAAATCCATGACCGTCCAACCCCCGCTGATCCCAATGTCAAGGTCAAATACTCTTTACAAAACTTAACATCAGAGAAATAAGTTATAACTTCTATTTCCTTCATTGAAAATTCTTATTATTTCACTTGTGCATTCCTCTAAGGTTGTACTATCATGCTGACAAATCTACGTCTGTCCAACCCCCGCTGATCCCAAGGTCAAGGTCACATACTTAGTTCTCTTACAAAACTTAAAATCAAGAAATATGTTTTAACTTCTATTTCTTTCATTGAAAATACTTAATATTTCATATGCGTGACAAATCCCCGCTGCTCGAGGTCAACGTCACATACATACCGTATAACCTCGGAATTAACGCCCCCTCCTAATAAACCCCCCCCCCCCCCCCCCCTAAACCCCCCCCCCCCCCCCCTGAAAAACACACAAAAAAAAACTTTTTTTTATCAATGACCCAATGACCGCCAATTTCAAAACACAAATAACTTTAAATCCTTATTTGTGTTAAATTGGTGGTCCTGGTAATTTTGGCTAATAAACACCACCCCCCCCCCCCCCCCCCCCACATAAAAATAAAAAGATTTTACCAATGACCGCCAATTTCAAAAAACACATAATTCTTAAATCCTTATTATACCCCCCGCAACGAGTTGAGGGGGGGGTATACTGGAGTCAGGTTGTCCGTCCGTCCGTCCGTCCGTCCGGATAAACTTAACATCAGAGAAATATTGTTATACTTCTATTTCTTCATCTAAAATGCTTGATATTTCACACATGCATTCCTGTAAGGCTCTACTACCATGCTGTGCCAAATCCACGACCGTCCAACCCCCGCAGATCCCAAGGTCAAGGTCAATTACTTAGTCCGTAAACTTAACATCAGAGAAATATTGTTATAACTTCTATTTCCTTCATCTAAAATGCTTAATATTTCACACATGCATTCCTGTAAGCTCTACTACCATGCTGTGCCAAATCCACGACCGTCCAACCCCCGCAGATCCCCAAGGTCAAGGTCAAATACTTAGTCTCTTTACAAAACTTAA
Organism: Conchocele bisecta; assembly: GCA_029237695.1. Lineage (NCBI taxonomy): Eukaryota > Metazoa > Mollusca > Bivalvia > Lucinida > Thyasiridae > Conchocele > Conchocele bisecta. The sequence continues at coordinate 36,920,394 of CM055273.1, forward strand.
CATCAGAGAAAATATGTTTATAACTTCTATTTCCCTTCATCTAAAATGCTTAATATTTCACACAGCATTCCTGATGGCTCTAACTACCATGCTGTGCAAAATCCATGACCCGTCCACCCCCGCTGATCCCAATGTCAAGGTCAAATACTCTTTACAAAAACTTAACATCAGAGAAATAAGTTATAACTTCTATTTCCTTCATTGAAAATTCTTAATATTTCACTGTGCATCCTCTAAGGTTGTACTATCATGCTGTCACAAATCTACGAGTGTCCAACCCCCGCTGCTCCCAAGGTCAAGGTCACATACTTAGTCTCTTTACAAAACTAACATCAGAGAAATAAGTTATAACTTCTATTTCTTTCATGAAAATACTTAATATTTCATATGCTGTGACAAATCCCCGCTGACTCTCGATCACATACATACCGATAACCTTGGCTTAACGCACTCCTAATAAACACAAATAAAAAAAACAAAAAAAAATCCTTATTTGTGTTTGAAATTGGCGGTGGTGGTAAAAAACAAATTTTTTTCTTTTTTTTTTTTTCTTTTTTACTGGCTAATAACCCCCCCCCCCCCCCACCCCCCCCAAAAAAAAAAAAAAAAATATATATTTTTTTTACCAAGACTGCCAATTTCAAACACAAATAATCCTTAAATCCTTATTTGTGTTTGAAATTGACGGTCCTTGGTAATTTTCTTTTTTTTTTTTTTTTTTTTTTTTTTACTTTTTTTTTCTTTTTTTACTGGCTATAAACGCCCCCCCCCACCAATAAAAAATTAAAATAATAATAATTTTACCAATGACCGCCAATTTCAAACACAAATAATCCTTAAATCCTTATTTATGTTTGAAATTGGCAGGTCTTGGTAATTTTTTTTTATTTTTTTTTACTGGCTAATAAACGCCCTCCCTGTAAAATGTAACGCCTCCGGGGCGTTAATTCGAGGTTATAACGGTAGTCTCACAAAACTTAACATCAGAGAAATCGGTTATAACTTCTATTTCCTTGCTCGATTCTGCTTCACAGTTTCACACACTCATTGCTCCAATGGACTCTACCACTACAAATCACGTTCATGCCGCTCTCGCGCTAACCCAGAGTCAAGGTCATAAGCACATACACTTGGAAATTTGTACATATTTTTAGGGGTACTGGGCCCACGCGGGGGGTATATTCCGTAAGCCTCGCTTACTGACCAATCTATTTTGTGTTTGAAATTGGCGGTTCTGAATTTTTTTTTTTTTTTTTCTGGCTAATAACGCAACCCCCCCCTCCCCCCCCCCCCCCCCCCCCCCCCCCCCCTTTGTAAAATGTAACGCCTCCCGGGGGCGTTAATTCGAGGTTATACAGGTAGTCTCAAAACTTAACATCAGAGAAATCGGTTATAACTTCTTTTCCTTGCTCGGATCTGCTTCACATTTCACACACTCATTGCTCCAATGGACCTCTACCACCCTGTGACAAATTCACGTTCATGCCGCTCGCGCTAATCCCTGAGTCAAGGTCACAAGCCCACACACTTGGAAATTTGTACATATTTTAGGGGTACCTGGGCCCACGCGGGGGGTATTCCGTAAGCCTCGCTTACTGACCAATCTAGTTTTGTACGCGACTCGAACCGGAGTTCTCTTGATGACCATAAGGCAATGACATTTCCGATTCAGCTGACAGGACCACAGATACACTCATTACCTACCAGATACCATTACTCGAGCAACACTGTGCGTCATATACTTGGAATAAATAGAGTTTATTCAACTACCAATTTAAATACCGGATTTATTTCCCCGAGACATCTGGAAAGCCGATAAAGAAACGAGTGCAGAGCACAAGTTTCTTTGTCAGATTTACAGATGTCAAGGGAAATAAATCCGGTATTTCAAAATGGTAGTGGAATAAATTGTATATTACATGGTCTTCGAAAAATGTGAAATTTGCTCTTGGATCAGCATATAAGGTTGTTAAAATTGATAATTTTGACGTCCGCTTATGAATTGTTTTTTCGCCGGAAATGACGTCAAAACATGACGTCAATTACGTCTCGCGAACATCTAGGAGGAAATATTTTCTTCAAGGAAATAAATCCCTCCAGAATCACGGTAAATCACTGGGTAGCATGTACTAAATTAGTTTTATTGTTGGTGTTGAAAAATTCGGCTACAGGTGACCCTAAGCTGTCCTTGTGATAACTCAATCACAGTGAAACCATTGAATAAAGGCCAGCCATGGGAAGAGAACAAATCTGGCCTTTGTTCACAGGTGCATTTATGTATTTAACTTTGATATTTCTGTAGTTTATATATAATGATAACATATTCTCACAACTTCCTGAAGTGTTCATATTCTTGAATTACAGTGGAACCTCTTTAAACTAAACACCCTGGGGATGCCCCACAACCCCCCCCCCCCCCCCCCCCCCAACCCCCCCCCCCCCCCCCCCCTGGTGTTTGGTTTGGTTTGGTTTAGATGGATTGCACTGTACATATTCTTACCAATTACAGGACAATTATGGGAAGAAAGATGCAGCAAAGGTAGCGGTCGTCAAGTCGTTGTATAAAGAACTAGAACTGGAACGCGTGTTCAGTGAATTTGAAGAATCAAGTTACCAAGAGATTCTCATGTTAGCCAACAGCTCAAATGGCAGTGTACCAGGAGACTTATTCATAGCTTTTGCGAATAAAATTTACAAGCGCCACAAATGAGTATAGCTTTTGCTAAAACATGTACAATTTACAAGCCACACATGGGTACAGTTTTTGTTAATCAAATTTACAAGTGTAACCGCAAATGAGTATAGCTTTTGCTAATACAATTTACAAGCAACACAATCAAATGAATATCGCTGTTTCTAGTAAAATTTACTGGCAATGGAATGAGTAATGTATGGTGGTAAAATTAATAAGCCACAAAAATTGCTAGTAATATCTACTGGCAACATACATTTGCATATCCTTTGCTAGTAAATGTTACAAGCAAAACAAATGTGTATGGCATTTGGTAGTAAAATATACAAACAACACAAATTGGTATGCCTTTTAATTTACAAGCAACACAGATGGGTATACCAATGAGTGAGTTTTTATGCCGCTCGGTCTGTAGAGTCGGGAGGCATATAATGTTTGGACTGTGTGTCCGTCTGTGCGTCGGGTTAAGAAGGTGACAGGAGTTTTCCCATCTGCCACCAGGGGCGTATACTTGCAGATAGGCCACATAGCTTTTGCTTGTAAAATTTACATACAACACACATGAGTGTAACTTTTGCTTACGAAAGTTACAAGCTTCAGAAATGATTGGTGATTGTATTTAAGATGCTATTTACAAGCAGGATATTGTTAAACCATATGTCTAATTGGCAATTAATTATTTTTATTGTATCGTATTTATCTACTAATAATGACATTCTACACTGCATTTAGATCTGTTTCATAATTACACACATATTTAGCTTCATCCGTTCTTTGAAATTAAACTTTTATTTCATTTTTGTCTCGTCCGCGAAAGCGGAAAGCGAGACATAGGTTTTGCTTTTCCGGAGTCATTGGCGGCGGCGGCGTCGGCGGCGGCGGCGGCAGCGGTGTCATCATTCAATGTTACGTTTTCGTGTTACGGTCATTACTTCAACACCTTATCAGCTACAGTCATCAAACTTTATACATACCTTTACTATGATATGTACATGAATATAGGACTATTAAAAAAAAAATACTGGGCCGCAGGGTCTTCAGGGTCAAGGTCAAAATTTGTTAATACAATGTACATTCAATGTTAAGTTTTCGTGTTACGGTCATTACTTCAACACCTTATCAGCTACAGTCATCAAACTTTATACATCCCTTTACTATGATATGTAGATGAATATAGGACTATTTGTTTTTTTCTCGGTCCCCAGGGTCAAGGTCAAACTCTATGTTTTTAATACTTTCAATGTTAAGTTTTTGCGTTACGATCATTACTTCAACACCTTATCAGCTACAGTCATCAAACTTTATACATACCTTTACTATGATATGTAGATGAATATACGACTATTAAATTTGTTTTTCTTGGGCCCAGGGTCAAGGTGAAGGCGGAACAAGGCGAGACATTTGATTCCGCAGAATTCTTGCTTTCGTTTATACTTGTGCAATTTGCTTAACCTTTATAATGCTGAATTAAATTTTGTTGTCTACTGTTTCATATTTATTTTCCATTTTTCTGAAAAACATGGTTTGACAAAACATTAGAATCGGAAATTATTCTAATGTGTTTTCAAACCATGTTTTTGTCGCGCCCGCTTGCGGAAAGCGCGATATAGTCGGCCGTTTGGCGTACGTACGTACGTACGTACGTACGTACGTACGTGTACGTGTGTCCGCTTAAAGTTTTTGGTTAAGTTGTTTGGTTCAGAATTGTTTGGTTTAAAAGTTGGTTTTGAAGTTTTTTTAAGTTTGGTTATTTTTTTTGGTTAAAGTTTTTGGTTAAGTTCTTTGGTTAAAGTTTTTGGTTAAGTTTTTTGGTTAATTTGTTTGGTTAAGTTTTTTGGTTAAAGTTTTTGGTTAAGTTCTTTGGTTAAAGTTTTTGGTTAAGTTTTTTGGTTAAGTTTTTTGGTTAAAGTTTTTCGTTAAAGTTTTTCGTTATACTATATCTCTGCAACTGCTTTGCCCATTACCTTGAAACTTCACAAGGGTGTTTATCATCATCTATATTTTCATTTTACCCCCTCCCCTCCCGTGCGACCCCTGTGCCCAATGTCAAAGGTCAAATTCCTTTGAAGTTTTTGGTTAAGTTTTTTGGTTAAGTTTTTGGTTAAGTTTTTTGGTTAAGTTTTTTGGTTAAGTTTTTTGGTTAAAGTTTTTTGTTATACTATATCTCTGCAACTGCTTTGCCCATTACCTTGAAACTTCACATGGGTGTTTATCATCATCTATATTTTCATTCTACCCCCTCCCGTGCGGCCCCTGTGCCCAATGTCAAGGTCAAATTACTTTGAAGTTTTTGGTTAAGTTTTTTTGTTAAAGTTTTTCGTTCTACTATATCTTTTTTTTTAGTGTCCATGCCTCGCCACAAGGCGCGACATGCAGGCCGCGGCCATCTCGTTATTGAGAAAGAAGACACAATATAAAACCACAGCAGACAACAATTTAAGTTTCTCACTTTCTAAGAGTTAAGAAATCCAGACCATTGCCTCCTTCTTTGAGACACGGCTCAGTACAACAGTTATTGGAGCTAGCTCTTGTATAGCCTCCCTTATGCATCATCATTCGTTACCATGATTGATTTAAAATCAAAGTACTGAAAGTTCTGAAACTAGGTTAGCGCCACAAGATTACTAACAAGTATTATTTATTTATATAATGATATCTAGTGGCTTATCATCAGTTAGTCATTTTAGGTTGGATAACAGGGTCAAATCCCATATTACATGTGTATGGATAGAAGGAAAATCCCAAAATCAGAACAGAATATTTACAGAAAATAAATATAGTCGCATATATACATTTTGATAATTATCAGAAACAAGTATGCAAATAAAGTTCGCCTTTGTCACATGTTAGACAGTTTACGCGTGATCAGGGATCCACTATTGTTGTTGTACTTCATGAATCAATTCATGTCTTCGCACACCCGAAACTTTTACGATCTAACTTATACTTAGAATCTAACAATTAAAATTGATGTTCCGCATCAATTCATTATATTTTCAAATAATAAAGACATATTTACTAAATATTTATATTAACATCAACAGACTATTCAAACGTTTGTTTCACAGTGTATGAAAACAACAAAATTAATATTATTGACCAAACACCCACACCATCGCACCGATGACAATAAACCAACATTACTATCCTACGTACTCTTTGTGTCGGTGTGGTGTGTGGTGTCCGGCGGCTCTGATCTGAGATCATCAGGCAATATAAAATTAATTTACTGAATATAATCCCCACCCGCCCTTAAACATTAATTAAACATTAATTCCAGATTATTTTTTATTTGGAAATAAATCATTAATTATTGTTTGTTGACACTATTTGCAACAACTTTTAATACATGTAAAAAAATTAAAAATTAAGACGCACACCCGCCCTATATTCACCCAACATTTGGATATTCAATAAATCAACTTTATATGGCCTCAAAAGCGTCATAATGGTCGCAAGGTATCCTTCCACTAAACTGGTGTGATATCTATGGTGACAGTTCTGTTAACTATGGGACAGTATAATAAAACATTCAGTTGACTAGAATGTCAATATACATGTATAGTTAAATAATTCAGACTGTGTGCTTTAATCTTTAGTTTACAGGTGCTAATTCAGTAAAATTCAGTAATGAAACATTACAAATTCGACACTCATAATGGTACCGTAGTTTTAAATGTAGAAATAGTTGACATTCCATCTCTACGACTACTAGACTAGGTAGTTCCAAGGGAGCTACCCTAGTAAACAAGAGCTGTAGGAGAACAGCATAGCTCGACTATGAGGGTTGTCGATGTACACATAGCTTGACAAAGAAGGTGGCTGCGGCCTGCATAAAAACCTTAACCAAGGTTGACTAAAAACCTTAACCAAGAGAAATTAAGTAATTCAAGATTAAATGTAGGTCAATGTCAGATATAGGTCAGGGATTATTGATGTACATCACTAGGAGATAAAGTTTTCCAAGTATGGTTGATGTAGGCCCAGGAGTATTCCATATACAAGCTTGAATAAAAACCGTAACCAAGGGGAGATAACTAAGTAATACAAGGATAAAAGTAGGTCAAGGTCAAATATAGGTCAGGGATTATTGATGTACATCACTAGGAGATGAAGTTGTCCCAAGTATGGTTGATGTAGGCCCAGAAGTATTCCATATACAAGCTTGACTATAAACATTAACCAAGTAATTCAAGGTTAAATGTAGGTGAAGGTAAAATAAAGGTCAGGGGTTATTGATGTACATCCCTATGGAGAAAAAGTATCCTGCACAATTGTATTCCATCTACAAGCTTGACTAAAAACCTTAACCAAGGTTGAGTAAAAACCTTAACCAAGGGGAATTAAGTAAGTAATTTAATTTAAGGTTAAATGTAGGTCAAGGTGAAATATAGGTCAGGGGTTGTTGATGTACATCACTAGGAGATGAAGTTGTCCAAGTATGGTTGGTGTAGGGCCATGAGTATTCCATCTACAAGCTTGACTAAAAACCTTAAACAAAGAGAATTAAGTAAATAATTCAAGAGGAAATGTAGGTGAAGGTCAAATATAGATCAGGGGTTATTGATGTACATCACTATGAGAAAAGGTTGTCCAAGTAGTGTGTCTGTATGCACAATAGTATTGCATGTACAAGTTCGAGTAAAAAGCTTAACCAAGGTCGAGTAAAAACCTTAACCAACGGGAATTAACTAAGTAATTCAAGGTTAAATGTAGGTCAAGGTCAAATATAGGTCAGGGGTTGTTGATGTACATCACTAGGAGATGAAGTTGTCCAAGTATGGTTGGTGTAGGGCCAGGAGTATTGCATCTACAAGCTTGACTAAAAACCTTAACCAAGGGGAATTAGGTAAGTAATTCAAGAGGAAATGTAGGTCAAGGTCAAATATAGATCAGGGGTTGTTGATGTACATCACTAGGAGATGAAGTTGTCCCAAATATGGTTGATGTAGGCCCAGAAGTATTCCATATACAAGCTTGACTATAAACATTAACCAAGTAATTCAAGGTTAAATGTAGGTGAAGGTAAAATAAAGGTCAGGGGTTATTGATGTACATCCCTATGAGAAAAAGTTATCCAAGTATGGTGTCTGTATGCACAATTGTATTCCATCTACAAGCTTGACTAAAAACCTTAACCAAGGTTGAGTAAAAACCTTAACCAAGGGGAATTAAGTAAGTAATTTAAGGTTAAATGTAGGTCAAGGTGAAATATAGGTCAGGGGTTGTTGTTGATGTACATCACTAGGAGATGAAGTTGTCCAAGTATGGTTGGTGTAGGGCCATGAGTATTCCATCTACAAGCTTGACTAAAAACCTTAACCAAGGGGAATTAAGTAAGTAATTCAAGAGGAAATGTAGGTCAAGGTCAAATATAGATCAGGGGTTATTGATGTACATCACTATGAGAAAAGGTTGTCCAAGTAGTGTGTCTGTATGCACAATAGTATTGCATGTACAAGCTCAAGTAAAAAGCTTAACCAAGGTTGAGTAAAAACCTTAACCAAGGGGAATTAACTAAGTAATTCAAGGTTAAATGTAGGTCAAGGTCAAATATAGGTCAGGGGTTGTTGATGTACATCACTAGGAGATGAAGTTGTCCAAGTATGGTTGGTGTAGGGCCAGGAGTATTGCATCTACAAGCTTGACTAAAAACCTTAACCAAGGGGAATTAGGTAAGTAATTCAAGAGGAAATGTAGGTCAAGGTCAAATGTAGATCAGGGGCTGTTGATGTACATCACTAGGAGATGAAGTTGTCCAAGTATGGTGGGTGTAGGGCCAGTAGTATTCCATATAGAAGGTTGACTAAAAACCTTAACCGAAAGGAATTAAGTAAGTAATTGAAGAGGAAATGTAGGTCAAGGTCAAATATAGATCAGGGGTTATTGATGTACATACGTATGAGAAAAGGTTGTCGAAGTGTGGTGTCTGGATGCACAATAGTATTCAATGTACAAGCTTGACAAAAAACCTTAACCAAGGTTGACTAAAAACCTTAACCAAGGGGAATTAAGTAAGTAATTCAAGAGGAAATGTAGGTCAAGGTCAAATATAGATGAGGGGTTATTGATGTGCATCACTAGGAGATGAAGTTGTCCAAGTATGGTGGGTGTAGGGCCAGTAGTATTGCATATACAAGCTTGACTAAAAACCTTAACCAAGGTTGACTAAAAACCTTAACCAAGGGGAATTAACCAAGTAATTCAAGAGGAAATGTAGGTCAAGGTCAAATATAGATCAGGGGTTATTGATGTACATCACTAGGAGATGAAGTTGTCCAAGTATGGTGGGTGTAGGGCCAGTAGTATTCCATATACAAGGTTGACTAAAAACCTTAACCAAGGCGTGACGGTGACGCCGACGCCGGGGCCAGGGTGACAACATAAGCTCTACTTATTCTTCGAATAGTCAAGCTAAAAATGATGTAAAAAATTGACACAGACTTCATAACTGAGGATTCTGCATGAGCTCTGAATTTTATTGCAACACTATAAACTGCATATACAGAAAACTTGACTGATTTTCTAAATCAATATTGGCGTTAATCGGCGATTAGATATGTAGAAAATATGACTAAAATATTATTGTATATCCTTTTATTTACTACATATATAAAACAGTTTATTATACCATCCTATCAACAAACCGACTGCCTGTGCACATAGTTAGATTATTTAGTTAGATTCATATGGAATGACAAACAACATATGTGTTTCCATATATAATGAAGACTAATTATGACTTTTTGTGTTCTAAATTTGAGAGCTCGACTTAGAATGTGGAAACTGAAATTGTCGTCGGCTGTTGTTTCATAGTTTGACTTTTCTCTCAATAAAACCAGGTTTGACAGCATTTTTTAATCATTTCCATTGAAATAAAAAACAGACAACAAAATTTAAACCATCCCACTCTTCAGTTTGAACTGTAGACATATTATTTTTTGTTGATTTGTTAGATATGTATCCACACAATAACTGTTCATGTTACATTTATGGAGGTAATTGTGGCATTAAATCACATTACATGTAAAATGTGAATTGACATTCTTGTGATCAGGGGCGATAAGTGTATTTCTTTATTATATTAATGGAAACCACTATTTAGTGGCTCTATTTACTTTGTGTTGTGTAATGATCAACCTCTGTACTAATTGAACTGCAGTACACACAGCTCCAGATACGGCGCATATTTGTGTAATTTATGCATTTATATTTATAGCTGAATATTTATTAATTTTTAATGGTGGGAGTACACAATAATCACAACAATTGGAAAATACTCATTGATTTTCAAATCGAGGAGTAAAAAATGTTCTAATATACATGTAGTTGAAAATTCTCTTATTTGAGCTGGAAAAAAAACAAACACTGTGCTTTTTGCACCTCAAATGCAAACATAAATGTTATTCACATATCAACATGCATACTTATTAAATAAATATATGGTATATGCCCATTTGAAGAAGGAACACACAGGATGTATCACGGTATACATGGCACTGTCCATTGGTCAAAATATGATCCTGTTTTTGCAGTGGAGGGGGGTTTTCCAGGGTTATCCGGTCCCCCCCCCCCCCACCCCATTCAGCCACGAAGTTCACAAAGATCACAGTTTACCACGAGTTGGAGTCTGAATTTAAATGCCGTAAAACACAGGAAAGTGCATCTCGAAGAGCTAAAAAATAGGACAACCCGTAGTTGCGAACGGTAACTCTTGCGGTAGCTCACGTACCGTCCGTAGCGAGCTAAAGATTGCAAGAGTTACCTTCGCAACTAGACACCCCCCAAAAAAAATGATGGATCCGCCCCTGAATTGGTATGTGTTTCAACCACTACACTAGATGTTCTGTCTATGTTGTACTGCAGAACATTATTAGTTTTTCCATGTCCACTACAGAAATCAATCATCTAATGATATTAATCAGAAACTGATAAAAATCCATTTGACCTTCTTGGCACCTTGACCTTTCCTGCTTCATTGACTGCGCCTTGATAGGTATATATTGTTACCTGTGGTCGTCGTGTTTGTTTATATGTTGTATAATTTTTATTAATTTAATTTTATGCACATGTAATGATTAAATTATGATTTTGTTAATATCATTGTGTTTTCCATATTTCCATGTACTCCCAAAGCCTATTACTAGTAGTTTAGTAATGATCTACTGGTACAAAGCTGAAGCCAGCAATTTATGCAGCAGGTTACATGCAAGATTGGCCCGGCTTTAACTGACCTAATTGTTGATAGGCCATTAAACACCAATACATCAAAATCAGGCCAGCAGTTTAAAGGATGGGAGGGTATGAACATATTAACACTTAGAATGTGGGAAACAAAAATTGTCATCTGCTGGTGTTTCATATTTTGACTTTGTCTCTCAATAAAACTTGGTTTGCCAGCATTTTCCCTTACAATGCTGAATTAAATTCTGCTGTCTGCTGTTTGTTTTTAGCTCACCTGAGCAAAGCTCGTGAGCTATTGTTACCGCAATGTGTCCGTCCGTCCGTCCGTCCGTCCGTCCGTCCGTCTGTCAGTGAACATTTGCAAACGTCTTCTCCTCGGTAACCAGTGGGCCTATAGTCACCAAACTTCATGGTCATGGTCCTTAGGTAGGGGGATTACAAAATTGTTAAAATGACGTCATTACGTAATCCAAGATGGCCGCCATCTAAAAATAGCACAAATTCTTCAAAAATCTTCTTCTCAAGAACCACACACCGGATTTCGACAAAACTTGGTAGGAATGATCGATGTACAATGTTTTTTCAAAATTGTTAAAATGGTGACCCCGGGGTCAAAAATGGGCGTGGCCCGTGGGGTCAAATTGGGTCAAATTTTATTTTGGACCGAATATGGTCCTGTTATATATCAAATCGAAGGTATCAAGAGGCGATAACTCTGGTGCATTTTTTGTCGAAATCGGATGGTTATGTCATCGAAGATGTCCACCGAAAGGTCAAACGGTCGTTCTTTTATTAGATTTCAAAATTCTTCTTCACATGAACCGTTTGGCCGATGGTAGCCAAACTTAAAAGTTATGGTCCATGGGTAAAGCCTTTTCAGATTTGTTAAAACTGAGGTCGTCGCTAATCCAAGATGGCCGCCATCTAAAAATGGCAGAAATTCTTAAAAAATCTTCTTCTCATGAACCGCTAGCCTGATTTCGACGAAACTTGGTAGGAATGATTGATGTAGAATGCTCTTTCAAAGATGTTAAAATGGTGACCCCCGGGGTCAAAAATGGGCGTGGCCCGTGGGGTCAAGTTGGGGTCAAATTTTATTTTTTACCGAATATGGTCATGTCTATATCAAATCGAAGGTATCAAAGAAGCAATCGCTCTGGTACATTTTCTGTCGATTTTGGATGGTCATGTCATCCAAGGTGGGTGGCAGGTGGGAGCACGCGATGGGTAATTTAACGATCGGGGTTCATCCTTACCGGAATCCCGACTGGAGACCTGGTTTGGCCCTCACATACGTCTTTGGCATTTTGTATGTGACAGTTGAATCTGGTTATACCCCTTATAAGAGTAATCCTACCGGTATTACTTTTAAATAGGGGAAGGGGCCAAGTGACTTTGGTGCGGTATGGACCTGGCACCAGGTCAGGTTATTCTAATTTCAGGGCTGAATATGTTGTATCTCGATGTAAATATTCCGTTCTGATTTTGGGATTTTCCCCCCAATGCAGCAGGTTAAAACGGGATCGAACCAGTTTGCCCGGCCTTACATGACCTTAGCTGTTGATAGGCCGTTAAACACCAATAAACAAACAAACAAACATGTCATCCAAGATGGCCGCTGAAAGGTCAAAAGGTCGTTCTTTTATTAGAGATTTCAAAATTCTTCTTCACAGCGAACCGCCTTGGCCCATGGTGGTCCAAACTTACATTCACAGTTATGGGTGTGAAGCCCTTTATGTGTTGGGATCCATAGGGTGAAAGCCTTTTTCGGAATTTGTTAAAATTGAGGTCATCGCTAATTCAAGATGGCCGCCGTCTAAAAATGGCAGAAATTCTTAAAAAATCTGCTCATGAACCGTGGGGTCAAATTGGGGTCAAATTTTATTTTTGACCGAATATGGTCATGTCTATATCAAATCGAAGGTATCAGAGAGGTGATCGCTCTGGTACATTTTTTTTTTTCGAAATTGGATGGTCATGTCATCCAACATGGCCACCGAAAGGTTAAAAGGTTCTTTTATTAGAGATTTCAAAATTCTTCACATGAACCGCTTGGCCCATGGTGACCAAACCTCACAGTTATGGTCCATGGGTGAAGCCTTTTCATTTGTTAAAATGGAGGTAGTTGCTAATCCAAGATGGCCACCGTCTAATAATAGCAGAAATTTTTAAAAAATCTTCTTCTCATGAACCGCCAGCTGGATTTCGACGAAACTTGGTAGGAATGATCGATGTAGAATGCTCTTTCAAAGGTGTTAAAATGGTGACCCCGGGGTCAAAAATGGGCGTAGCCCGTGGGGTCAAATTGGGGTCAAATTTAATTTTTGACCGAATATGCTCGATCATGTCATATACCAAATTGAAGGTATCAATGAGGCGATTGCTCTGGTGCAATATTTGTCGGAATCGGATGATTATGTCATCCATGATGGCCGCTGGTGCAATATTTGTCAGAATCGAATGATTATGTCTATTTTGTCTATTATGGCTATTTTCAACCGTCCCGTGATGCCTTTGCATGTATCATACAGTGCGACCGTCAGTAGTTGCATTCTCTGTTGCGAAACTTGGTGAGATTCTAGCTCTTTAGCTTGCAATTATTGCATGACAGACTGGAAACCCCAAAATCATGTTTACAATGTGTTTTATTATTATTCTCTAATTGATTATGTTTTTGCTGGTATAACTATTCCCATCTTCTTGCTTTTATTCTTTGCCAAAACCTATTCAAGTGATACATGTGGGTGTGCAACAGCTTGCTGTGTTATCTGTGAGGTGTTGAGCAGTATATAATGAAATAAATAGACAACATTTGGTGCCCATTTTGAAGAAAAAATGCCTCCATTTGTTCTTGCTGCAACTTCTTGCTCCAGCGAAGCATAGTAACGCAACAATAAAATGTCAGCTCCGATAAAATTAAAAGTCAACTATGATATAGAGACATGGCATGCTAGTCTAGTGGTGTTAACTATACTGTTAGCTCGATTCTATATGTGTTTTTGGCGAGTTTTTGTAGTGGCGACTTAAGAGGCGAATTTCCGTAGGGGCGAGTTGACCAAATTGTGGTAAACCAAATCCCGTGTAGCTGAACTAACAACAACTGAGAGTTGCTAGGTCAAGTTTATTTATTGAATTTGCAGTCAACCTAAAGACTAATTATGCTCCATTAAAAATATACATAATGTATTGTTTTCATGCATATGTAAATAGTACCATGTTTGATAAAGTAGTTTTTCAATGTATACTGTTAGTGTCATTCGTTTTCGCGACCTTATAGGAGGTTTTGAGCTGACGTCATGCAGGGTATATTCCTGGTACTAAATATGCTAAATATAGCTGGCCGACAGCTTCTTGCTTCGGCGAAGAGCGTATTTACATGATTTACATTGCTCGGTGTGTATCAATAATAATTATTATCGGTATTTACTGACAATATCTGATGGGGAAAGAATGTGTGGTATTTGGTTGTACTAACAGAGATTCTGAAAAACAAGTAGCCTTAAAGCGCTGGAAACCCACATTTTTTGGTATTTTATTCTCGCTTCGTCTCAAAATCGTGTTTTGGCAGCACAGTAGAATCGTCTCAAGCTGAGACGATTCTAATGTGTTTCGAAAACATGATTTTAAATAGGAAAATATTTAAAATCAGCAGATGACAATTTTCGTTTTCAGCGTTCTAAGGGTTAAAAGTCTTTGGGCTATGATACAACATATTAAATATAAGAGTAGTGTAACAACAGGTGCTGACCAAGTGGGAAACATAGAGTATATAAAGGCATGTATAATGTTGATATGCATGACTTAAACAACCAGCTCAGAACAAACTATATAATCAGTACCCAGTTCTAATTTAAGTAAAGACTGAATTCAGGGTGGCTTAACAAGGATTTTCCTTTCACGGAGCCGAAGATTCAAGGTTCAAGGTGATGTCCACGGTGTCGGTGCAAGTAACTAAAGAGTCTGATTTACTGTGTCGTTGACATTCTCAAGGGGTGTGACCCAAGTAACTGACCTGCAATGGTCCAACTAATATTCAGACCAATCAATTGTTAGAAAAAAGCATTTAGATCAGTTCATTCATAAACAAATGGGTGCTTCCTAATGATAAAAGTACTTGCAAACAGTGCAGACGATCATTATGAGCCGGTTCATCTGGATCTACATTGTTTGCAAACACCAAGAAAGCGGTCTGTGGTGTGGAAAGGGTTAATAGTGGTGACCAGGTGGAACCAGTACCTCACATGTATTGGGAGAGGGTGGCGGGATCATAAACACAGCTCTACATGTTATTGCACTTACAATAGCCTGCTTTGATACCAGATCCATTGTTAGCTAGATGTGCTATACGAAACAACAACTATTTCTGGTAATATACATGTGCTTATCATTGTATTTATGAGGTGGCAAGCTAAAATATATATATCAACAATCGGACCTGTTACCTGGATGTGTTATAATGAACCGTAACTATTTCTGGTACCACACAAGGGGTCCGTTTCACAAAGCTTCGTACGACTAAAATGATCGTAAGTGCAAATTTTGAATCATCTGGAAATTTCAATTGATGAATTTACATCAATAAATGTAAATCCAATAATTGTTTACAAGAAAACAGTGTTAATGTGAAATTTAGAGACTATCGTAATTCTGCACTTACAAACATTTTAGTCATACGAAGTTTAATGAAACGGGCACCAGTGTAATAACTAATTATATTGAAGTTATGATGTCACACATGTTCACCATTATATTTACGGCGTGGCAAGTCAATAAATATACTTTACAATCAGACCTGTAGCCTGGATGTGTAACAATAAACCATAACTATTTCTAGTATTACACTACAGTAGTGTAATACATAATCATATCGAAGTCTAGTTGATGCCATACATATTCAATATATTTATGAGGTGGCAGGTCAATAAACATACTATACAATCAGACCACAGGCAATATTCGGCGTGTTTCGGCTTTCATCGGTATAACACTCTCTCTCTCTCTATATATATATATATATATATACACATATATAGGCTTCTAAGTTTGGTCGGACAAGACCTCGATCATCGTATCAAAACAAAATAGACATGTTTAAAATAGTAATTTTCTATGGAATCTGGAACGGGTCTGGTAGCGATCTAGAGTTTTTTTTCATACATAATCTTTTAGAAATATCTGTCTCTCGCATCCCTGTGATCCAACTCTTTGACGTAGAGAGACACACTTGACATATTTTGCTGACTTGTCAAATCCAATGTAACGCTCCGTGAAGAATCACAATGACCTGAATGGGCCACTGGCCGATCGATTGACGGCCAGCTATTTACGCATGCGCGAAAATGACATCACGATCGGAATTCCCAAAACCTCCTATAATTTCTTTGGTAAAATCATACTCATAGGCATTTTATCATGTTTATGGGATGAACGAACGAAATGATTGCTATCCAGTTGGATCTCCATTAAAAGAGGCCAGACGGCGGCCATCTTGTTTATTTTTTTTCAATCAACAGAAGTGATGTTAACCTTTGACTGGTTTTGTGAGTTACCTTTTGCCCAGCTCGCTAATTGTAACCGTGATGGGCCGGGTGTCGTAGGGCCGACTTGTCTTATGGCTGAGGTGTCGCTAAACCAATCCCGAAACCAGTCCGTACTTCCCAGCCTACATGCGCATTAGTAAATTACAATTCTGGAAGTCGGCGTGACGTATCACTAGTCCTGTGACCCGATATGTTTGGCGGTAAAAAGATACATTTCACTCTAAAATACATCATTTTTATGCCAGAATATTTCACATTTAGAACTACAAAAATACTAAATTGTGATAAGAATATTTTTTAATGAACAATTTAATATTATCAATTTGCATTTAAATTTGATTTAGCGATTGGAATTTAGTTGTTTGAAGCGTTCAAAAATTAGTAAATTATATATAAAACGAGTCCAATTTCCCCGGCGCTCCACGATAGGGGAGATAATTATAACCTGCAGGTGCGCGATATGGACAAAGTCCGACTTCCAGTACGTATTAGCGAGCCGGTCAAAGGAGAATGACATCACTTCTGTTGATTGAAAAAAACAAAACAAGATGGCCGCCGTCTAGCCTTCTCTTTTAATAGAGATCCAACTGGATAGCAATCATTATCACATCGGGTTTTCGTTCATCCCATAAAGTGCCTATGGGTAAAATAAATTGTGCCTTACCTTAGACATGTTAGATCATCTGTTATACGGATGTCTTTCACTATGTGAGAGTTGAATCGGATTATACCCCATCTATATACTATGAGTAATATGATTAATCATAATCATGTTACTTTTAGGCAGTAGTATTATAGGAGTCAAAATGATACCACCAATGTTTGTAACGTTATTAGGTGATAATAACACTCCTACACAATCTATGTGATAAAAAGTAGTCCCTAACATAAAAACATTGATCAAAATTGTTAAAAATTGATAACAATAAAAATGATATTTTGAATATTTTCAAATTTATATTCAAAATAATGGTATTCATAAATTTGACGAACAAAAGTGTGTATCAGCACCCACAAAAAGTAACATTTTTTGTCGCGCCCGCTTGCGGAAAGCGCGATATAGTCGGCACTTTGGCGTACGTACGTACGTACGTACGTACGTACGTACGTACGTACGTACATACGTGTGTCCGGTTAAAGTTTTTGGTTAAGTTGTTTGGTTAAGTTTTTTGGTTAAAGTTTTTGGTTTTAAGTTTTTTGGTTAAGTTTTTTGGTTAAAGTTTTTCGTTATACTATATCTCTGCAACTGCTTTGCCCATTACCTTGAAACTTCACATGGGTGTTTATCATCATCTATATTTTCATTCTACCCCCCTCCCGTGCGGCCCCTGTGCCCAATGTCAAGGTCAAATTACTTTGAAGTTTTTGGTTAAGTTTTTTGGTTAAAGTTTTTGCTTAAGTTTTTTGCTTAAGTTTTTTGGTTAAAGTTTTTCGTTATACTATATCTTTTTTTTTAGTGTCCATGCCTCGTCACAAGGCGCGACATGCAGGCCGCGGCCATCTAGTAGTATTAAAAGGGAGTCAAAATGATACCACCAATGTTTGTAACGTTATTTAGCTGTATTATAGCTCCCACCACCAAACAAAAGTTGGTGGTGGTATTGAACGATAAAAAGTGGTATTGTAGTCCCAATTATATTGGAAATTGAACAGAAAAAACACTACTAATTAATTTATGTTGTAATCACAACACCAAGCAGACGACAATGTTCCAATTACATGGGTTATGAACATGTGTGTATTTATAGCCGAGGTAAACAGACGGTACACACACGGTTATTTATAGCCGAGTGTATTTCTCCTTATCGATGGTATGTAAACGGGCTATCGGGAATTATTTTTCATCAACCTAGATCGGTCGGATTAGGAACGCCGTTGTCACGCAGTTATTTACCATAGTGATCTCATTTGTTGGGATAGAAGTTAAATAAAAGTTTTAAGTCCAACCGCGGCGCGAACTCGCGACCCACGTCTCTATAGAGTGTCGCCTTAACCCACACGACCACGAAGGCTGTTATGAAATATAAACCTGAAAATAAACACTACCTAGTGTTGTACAATTATTGATTTACACAGACAGTGTCAGCAGGGCTTAAAAATTCACTCGCCCCGCTCGCCATGGCGAGTCAATTTTCGTGTTGGTGAGAGGATTTTCTTGTCACTGGCCCGATTTGGCGAGTGACAAATCGGGAAAGGCCATTCTGTATTTTCCGAAAATTTACGGAACTGACAAAATTCGCTTCTTAAGTTCCATTCTTTTATTGGTTTTCCTAACGCTTTCCGCGATCTCAAAACCGGAAATGATGTTTTCAATGTTTACATTAGAAACCGGGATATTGATCAATTACAGCATCCCTGTACTCGACAATTGGACGTTCAGACAGTTGCTATGCGCTCGGTGGATAGTTTTTACTCACTCCTAAAACAGACCACGCGTCTCGTTCTGCTGACAGTGTGCCTCGTGTGTTTTAGTAAGGGCATTATCAGCAGATGCAATTTGTGCAGGGCGTGTCGCTGGAAGTGTACTGCGTTAACTACACACTTTTCACGATGGTCAGTGAATATAATCAGCGAATATACTGAATTAAAATAGTTTCCAAGACGCTACATACATAGCCACTGCAAAATGAATCTGTGTATAAGAAACGCTTAATAAAGTTACAAAGCATTTAGACAATTGATGCGTAGATCGTCTTCTAAATAATGATGCACCCGCGTTTTAATTAAAATTGTGGTTGTGACTGGAGAAATGGGACTTATTGGATTTTTGACCAGTGTATGTCCTGATCAAATAGCACACCCTCCAGCTCCTGTAGTCTGATAATAATCTATATTGCATGTTGGAAGCATCATGAGCGTTTCATTGATGGAATAGTGAACAGTGCAGATCCTGATCAAACTGTGCGGATGCACAGTGCCACAGGCTGATCTGGATCTACACTGGTCGCAGAACCCATAAGCCCCATTTCTCCAATCGCAGCCACAAATAACACTTGTTCTCATTATATTTCTTATTGCATAAAATAATTTCAGAAAGCATATAAACATGTTATGTACTATTCTATTGGATGGTTCTAAACAAGTTAATTGCCTAACCTTTTTCGAAAAGGTATTACTATACTTCTTGCATTTTCCTAAAATGTTGGGCAAGTAGCTTTTTGGTCTGGGCGAGTAGATTATAATTGTACTTGCCCAGCCGGATAGTGAATATTTTTCAGCCCTGGGTGTGTACACAGGTTATTTATAAACACTTAGAGAGGTTCACGAATTTACGGGATGGTTCGTTATTTTATTAATTTTTTAATTAATTTTTACAAAATTAATTATAAAATATCACAATTTCCTGCAGGTGGTGCTGTAACATTTCCTCCAACTTTATCTCCAAGTTTTACCCTAAATTTATCCCAATCAGTACTCTCAATCTTGAGCATGGTGGCTCGCACTTTGATTCTAATATCATTTTTGTCGCGCCCGCTTGCGGAAAGCGCGATATAGTCGGCACTTTGGCGTACGTACGTACATACGTACGTACGCCAAAGTGCCGACTTGTGTCGTACGTACGTGTGTCCGGTTAAAGTTTTTGGTTAAGTTGTTTGGTTAAGTTTTTTGGTTAAAGTTTTTGGTTAAGTTCTTTGGTTAAAGTTTTTGGTTAAGTTTTTTGGTTAAGTTTTTTGGCTAAAGTTTTTGGTTAAAGTTTTTCGTTATACTATATCTCTGCAACTGCTGTGCCCATTACCTTGAAACTTCACATGGGTGTTTATCATCATCTATATTTTCATTCTACCCCCCTCCCGTGTGGCCCTGTGCCCAATGTCAAGGTCAAATTACTTTGAAGTTTTTGGTTAAGTTTTTTGGTTAAAGTTTTTGGTTAAGTTTTTTGGTTAAGTTTTTTGGTTAAATTTTTTTGTTATGCTATATCTCTGCAACTGCTTTGCCCATTACCTTGAAACTTCATATGGGTGTTTATCATCATCTATATTTTCATTCTACCCCACTCCCGTGCGGCCCCTGTGCCCAATGTCAAGGTCAAATTACTTTGAAGTTTTTGGTTAAGTTTTTTGGTTAAGTTTTTAGCTCACCTGAGCGAAGCTCATGTGAGCTATTGTTACCACAATGTGTCCGTCGTCGTCCGTCGTCGTCGTCGTCCGTGAACATTTTCAAACGTCTTCTCCTCGGTAACCATTGCCTATAGTCACCAAACTTCATGGTCATGGTCATTAGGTAGGGGGATTACAAAATTGTTAAAATGACGTCATTACGTAATCCAAGATGGCCGCCATCTAAAAATAGCACAAATTCTTCAAAAATCTTCTCAAGAACCGCCAACCTGATTTCGACAAAACTTGGTAGGAATGATCGATGTACAATGCTCTTTCAAAATTGTTAAAATGGTGACCCCGGGGTCAAAAATGGGTGTGGCCCGTGGGGTCAAATTGGGGTCAAATTTTATTTTTGACTGAATATGGTCATAACATATATCAAATCGAAGATATCAACGAGGCGATCACTCTGGTGCATTTTTTGTCGAAATCGGGTGATTATGTCATCCAAGATGGCCGCCAAAAGGTCAAAAAGTTGTTCTTTTATTAGAGATTTCAAAATTCTTCTTCACACGAACTACTTGGCACCTGGTGGCCAAACTTCACAGTTATGGTCCATGGGTGAAGCCTTTTCAGATTTGTTAAAATGGAGGTTGTCGCTAATCCAAGATGGCCGCCGTCTAAAAAGAGCACAAATTCTTAAAAATTCTTCTTCTCATGAACCGCCAGCCGGATTTCGATGAAACTTGGTAGGAATGATCGATGTACAATGCTCTTTCAAAGTTGTTAAAATGGTGACCCCGGGGTCAAAAATGGGCGTGGCCCATGGGGTCAAATTGTGGTCAAATTTTATTTTTGACCGAATATGGTCATGTCTATATCAAATCGAAAGTATCAAAGAGGCGATCGCTCTGGTACATTTTTTGTCGAAATTGGATGGTGATGTCATCCAAGATGGCCACCAAAAGGTCGTTCTTTTATTAGAGATTTCAAAATTCTTCTTCACACGAACCACTTGGCCCATGGTGGTCAAACTTCAGTTATGGTCCATGGGTGAAGCCTATTCAGATTTGTTAAAACGGAGGTCGTCGCTAATCCAAGATGGCCGCCGTCTATAGCACAAATTCTTAAAAAATATTTTTCTCATGAACCGCCAACCAGATTTCGACGAAACTTGGTAGGAATGATCGACATAGAATGCTCTTTCAAAGGTGTTAAAATGGTGACCCCAGGGTCAAAAATGGGCGAGGCCCGTGGGGTCAAATGTTATTTTTGACCAAATATGGTCATGCCATATATCAAATTGAAGGTATTGATGAGGTATGAAGGTGAAAAAGTTTTTTGAGTTACAAGGAAAAAATGGGAAATTCTGAGTCCGAAAGGGGGAGATAATCCATAATGGAGGGTCGGATGAAAAATCCGAATTCACTGCCGCATCTGCACTGATAACGAAGCTACATGCAAAAATATGAGGCGGTAAGGTTATGGGGAAAAATGTTTTTCGAGTTACAAGAAAAAAATTGAAATTCTGGTCCGAAAAGGGGGAGGTAATTCATAGATGGAGGGTCGGATGAAAAAATCCGATTCACTTTTTGCGATTGCAATGATAACGAAGCTACAATAGCAAAATATGAGCGCGTGGGTATGAAGGTGAAAAAAGTTTTTCGAGTTACAAAGAAAAAATTGGAAATTCTGAGTCCGAAAGGGGGAGTAATCCATAATGGAGGGTCGGATCAAAAATCCGAATTCACTTTGCGCATCTGCACATGATAACGAAGCTACATAGCAAATATGAGGCGCGTAGGTATGAAGGTGAAAAAGTTTTCGAGTTACAAGGAAAAAATGGGAAATAAACTTAGTCCGAAAGGGGGAGATAATCCATGATGGAGGGTCGGATCAAAAATCTGAATTCACTTTGCGCATCTGCACATGATAACGAAGCTACATACCAAATATCAGGCGCGTAGGTATGAAGGTGAAAAAGTTTTTCGAGTTACAAGAAACGTGACGGACGGACGGACGTACGGACGGACGGACGTACGGACGGACGGACACCCGTGACGAAAACAATATACCCATTTTTTT
Source organism: Conchocele bisecta (assembly GCA_029237695.1). NCBI lineage: Eukaryota > Metazoa > Mollusca > Bivalvia > Lucinida > Thyasiridae > Conchocele > Conchocele bisecta. The sequence continues at coordinate 36,942,935 of CM055273.1, forward strand.
TTTACAAAAAAGTGGGTATAAAAATACATATATATATATAATGGAGTGTGTGACTTGTTGTAAGACTTTTGCATGTAAAGACTATCTACGAAGGCATCTATCGAGACGTAGAAAATTTCCTTTTGTCATCCCACAATTTCAATGCCCCAGATGCCCTTGTAAATTTGTTAGTGCCCAAACTCTTTGTAGACATAAGCAACAGCGCTGTCAGGTGGCTAAAGGTGAACGTGGTAGACTAGAGCTGGTAGAATTAGTTGCTGATCTGCGAAATAAATTAGCTATATTGGAGGAGAAAAATGGGGTGTTGGAATATAAACTATCACGCACAGACGCATTAAAATTGCATTAATGATTTCGACTTCCAATATAATTGGGACTACAATACCACCGCTATAATACAGCTAAATAACGTTACAAACATTGGTGGTATCATTTTGACTCCCTTTATACTAAAAATGTTACTTTTTGTGGGTGCTGATACACACTTTTGTTCGTCAAATTTATGACTACCATTATTTTGAATATAAATTTGAAAATATTCAAAATATCATTTTTATTGTTATCAATTTTTAACAATTTTTATCAATGTTTTTATGTTAGGGACTACTTTTTATCACATAGATTTACCCCTTTGTGTAGGAGCGTTATTATCACCTAATAACGTTACAAACATTGGTGGTATCATTTTGACTCCCTTTATACTACTTAGGCATATATGTCCCAAAATCCGCACCTTTGCACGAGGTCCATATCGCGCACCTGCTGGTTATAATTACCTCCCCTGTCGAGGAGCGCAGGGTTAAATATTACCCGTTTTCCTAAATTCCTAAATTCCAATCGCTAAATCAAATTTAAATGCAGATTTATAATGTTAAATGGTTATTAAAAATATTATTATCACCATTTAGTATTTTTGTCGTTCTAAATGTGAAATATTCTGGCATAAAAATGATGTATTTTAGAGCAAAATGTATCGATTAACCCCCAAATATATCGGGTCACGTGACTAGTGATACGTCACGCCGACTTCCAGTCCAGAATTGGTAACCGCTATGTTGCTTTCAGGGGAAGGGGCTGGATCTGGCATCAGGTCAGGGCCCAGTTGTTCAAAACACCAGTTAGCTTAACAGACTGTTAAATCCTTAACGGACTGTTAAATCCTTAACTGAATGGTTAAAATCTCTGTTAAAACAGAGATTTTAACCATTCAGTTAAGGATTTAACAGTCCGTTAAGCTAACGGATGTTTTGAGCAACCGGGCCCAGGTTATTCTAACCAACACTTTTGCCGGCTGACCTGTTGTTGAATCGGATTATATCGCATCTATGAGGGTGGTGGTCGATGTTTTCAATTCTCGGACCGAAAATCAATGTTATATAGTTTATGTGTTGCACTTGTGAACGGAATATCAGCGAACCACTATCCAATACAAGACAACCAGTGTGGAACGATATTATGTATATAAAAGAAATCATTTTACCACACATGACATGATCTGGCATTAAATCGGTAGGCGATTCTAGATTAATTGACTTGTTGAACATCACGATCATACCTACCGTATTCAATGTGTATTCCTGAAACAGTCTATATCCAATAGTCATACTGGCAACCAAAAGTTAAAAAACTGAAATGCCCACCCCCCTACCCACGAGACAGATGAAATAGTAAAATACATCCATATAGCTGAGATTAGCTATAAAACCGATGATTGGAGAAATTGGGCTTCCCTGATAAAATAGCACACTCATGTAGCCTGATAACGATCTATATTGCTTGTTAGAAGCATGACAGGTTAGATGCATTGATAACAAGAATCTTCGTATTAAAGGAACTTCAAGTAGTGAAATTCGAAATTCCCCTCGGCACATGACTGGCGTTTCTCCTCGGCGATAGTCAAGATTCAAGAACATCACTGCTTTCTGTTTTTGGCCCTTTATATTTTTCAACTAGAAAAAGTCGATGGCGCGCCATCGCAATATACCCACTTTCCGAAAGGGGGAGGTAATCCATGATGGAGGGTCGGATAAAAAATCCGAATTCACTTTGCGCATCAGCACATCAAAACGAAGCTACGAACCAAATATTAGACGCGTAGGTATGAAGGTGAAAAAGTTTTTTGAGTTACAAGGAAAAAATGGGAAATTCTGAGTCCGAAAGGGGGAGATAATCCATGATGGAGGGTCGGATCAAAAATCCGAATTCACTTTGCGCATCTGCACATGATAACGAAGCTACATACCAAATATCAGGCGCGTAGGTATGAAGGTGAAAAAGTTTTTCGAGTTACAAGGAAAAAATGGGAAATTCTGAGTCCGAAAGGGGGAGATAATCCATGATGAAGGGTCGGATCAAAAATCCGAATTCACTTTGCGCATCTGCACATGATAACGAAGTTACATACCAAATATCAGGCGCGTAGCTATGAAGGTGAAAAAGTTTTTCGAGTTACAAGGAAAAAATGGGAAATTCGGAGTCCGAAAGGGGGAGATAATCCATGATGGAGGGTCGGATCAAAAATCCGAATTCACTTTGCGCATCTGCACATGATAACGAAGCTACATACGAAATATCAGGCGCGTAGGTATGAAGGTGAAAAAGTTTTTCGAGTTAAAAGGAAAAAATGGGAAATTCTGAGTCCGAAAGGGGGAGATAATCCATGATGGAGGGTCGGATCAAAAATCCGAATTCACTTTGCGCATCTGCACATGATAACGAAGCTACATACGAAATATCAGGCGCGTAGGTATGAAGGTGAAAAAGTTTTTCGAGTTACAAGAAACGTGACGGACGTACGGACGGACGGACGGACGTTCAAACATTTGAGAGTTATGAGCTATTTGTTCTTTAAAAGATCAAAGGATTAGCTCCTAAAGATCAATGGAATTAGGAGCTTACCGACTATAACAAAGGAATCCTTTGTTACTAACCCTTACCCTAAGCTCCTAAACCCCCGATGTTGGCCCGGACGGACGGACGGACGGATGGACACCCGTGACGAAAACAATATACCCATTTTTTTTTCCTAAAAAAGTGGGTATAATAAAACTTGGCACATACAGCATCTAAGTAAACAAGCACTTGGATTGACCTGTAGTTTACATTTACAAACATACACCAGCATAATATTGCAGGGATCTCCTTAGAAAATAATTTTTAATAATTCCAGCACAAAAATATTTACACAATTCCCTAACATTTGATTGGCCCGTAGCAAGTCTCTGTCCAAAATTATATCCCAGTAAACTCCCATGTCGAACTACTTTCCGTAACCGTGAGGCGCAGTTAAAATAATTCTTAAGAAAACGAAAAATAAACACATTTTCTTGATGAATTTATTGCAAATGCTGGAATTATAAGAAATGAATGGCCTTTTTGTGGAATTTATCGGGGATATAAACTTGGAAAAGTCGCGGGAATACTGGACGAGGCCTTAAAAAATTACAATTTTCGGGGAAATTTTTTTTTTATTTTTGTTCGAAAATTGTACTTTTTTATTGCTTCGTCCAGTATTCCCACGACTTTTCCAAGTTTATACCCCGATAAATTCCACAAAAAGGTCATTCATTCCTATAATACACATGTTTAAGTTTGCACCGGCTGTGTTTGAGATGCTTGGCGGAGGTGCTTTCTCTTGCTTCGAGGGATATAAAAATAATTTCACACAAATGTTCCACACAATGTGTCGTGCACCATACCGAGCTCCCTGGTTTGAAGGTCAATGTCACAGCGGGGAATTCATGTTTTTTCCCAGAGTTTTCCTACGCATACAAAGTATACATGTATTTCGATAAATAGTTGGTCACACTTTTGCTATATTTTCAGTGTGATAGAACCTGACCATGGAGAGGGTCTACAATCATGACAGCATGAGCTCAGAGTTGATGCAGACAATTTGTCAGTACTGGCAGACTGGCAAACACTGCGATGCCGTCATTGTGCTGACCAGCGGACAAACTATAAAGGTAGCTAGTTCTTGAATATCAGAATTAAAAACTAATAAAAACCATCAGTGTTACTATTTTCTGGTTAACATATTAACACAAAGTCAATTGACCTCGAGCACAGGGACTGCATGGGTGAATAGGGACTGCATAGAATGAAACAGGGACTGCATAAAATGAAAATATGGATGATGACAAATGAGTATATGAAATTTCAAGTCAATCTAACTTGCGGGAACAGAGGTAGTAGGTAGCCAAAAACTTTGAAGGGATATATCGGGGATTTTTGAAAAAATACTATAAAAAATAAAAACGTGTTTTCATTATGGCCCTGTGTAAAGTAGTTTAATTGAAGATATATGATGATACTAGGACTGCTGTGTCATACAGATCCATCTCATCAGGATCTGCACTTTTTGCAAGAATATTTTTTAGAGAAAAAAGCCCCCACCATTTTATTATAAATGGACTAGTGTGAAAATCATTTTGTGAAAATATGATTGGTTCCCAAGTTAACATATCACAGTCCATTCCAGTTATTTAGGGTTTAAAGGGTTACAACTCTGTTGAAATTGCCTCCACATGACTCCCCGCAGTGTATTGGTCTGCCAACGTTAGTGGTGTCATTCCAGTTCCACAAGCTGGTCCTGTTGGCGGCCAGTCCGCGGGTGTTGACACGTGTCGCCCACACAGACGAGGACGGGCTCTTCCGGATGTTCTTACACGGTAAGGGACGGCTTGTAGTGAAGTGGATGTAAAACTCGCTTCACTTAATGAATTTATCTTGTTATTCATTCCATTCGTTTGTATGTCTATAACAGCAGTGTTTTCATTAACCCTTAGACCGCTACTCACAACAATTGTCGTCTGCTGTTGCTTTGCTGTCAAAGCATGTTTTTGATGATAAAAATGGAAAATAGAAAATAAATAGCAGACAACAAAAAAAATAAACAGGAATTGACATGAATTTCTCCCTGAAAATGACCAAAAGAAGCCTGAAATTGGTAGATTTCCTTCTTTGTCTATATAAAACAATTCCTGAAATTTTCATGAAAATCTATTGCTAAAAATCCATATTAATAAAAACACTGTAATTAACATTTGTGTTCAACAGTTTCTGCTGCCTCCGAATGTCTGATTGACTTCAATCAGCATAATTATGCTTGTTTATCATTATCTATATGTGTATCTTCATTCTATTGCCCACCCATGTGGCCCACATGCCCAATGTCGAGGCCAAATGACATTTGCAATACAGTTTTCACAAAATTTGATGAGAAGGTTCAAGTGGTGGTCGCGATATATACTTTTGAGCTCATAGAAGGAAAATATTTAGGATTTTCTGCAAACATAATGGCGTATCCTCAGCATGTGAATAGTGAATTTTACTGGGATTCACACCTGGTCGAGGTGGGTGGTGGTCGGGCGAATGAGACTGCGTAAATTAACGGTATGGGTTCCTCCTTATAGGAATCACGATTTGCCTGGTTTGACCCTCAGGTAGGTTTTTACATAGGGTACATGTGTATCCGTATGTATTGCGATCGAGCGGGATCATTTGGCCCGCCCACGACCCCCCGTGGTGCGGACGCCTGTGATTGACAACTTAGAATCGCGTCGGACAGTTAGCCACGCCCCAGATCCCCTCGATGGGCACGTCCGTAGTGATATCTTGGTAATAACCATAACAACAAAATGCATTGTGTTACTAAACGTTTAACTGGCATACGAACCACTAATTGAAAATAATATTATGAAAAACTTGCACTGCACAATATCAACAACGGTTGTTCTACGTACAAAAATACATCGGATTATTTTGTTGCGCGTGATTTGCCCCCATTTGCAGCACAAATCGTGCGGTCATCGCTAAATTTAGTAAACAGAGTTAACTCCCCTCCGAATACTCTCCGAAACAAGCGACGCGTTTAACACACAAACTACATCAAGTTTGACCTTCCGACAGCCTATTTTTAAACTCACCCGACACCTGTGCGAAACAAAACTCGCACGTGTAGGTCTAACTGATGTTTAATCCTCATTCTCTCTCTCTATCGATGGATCTACAGTGGATTTTAGTGACATTCCTGAATTCGGCCTGATTGACATTTGTCTATGGTGGCCAATACACGCCAACATGAGTGTCAATTCTACGTTCATGGAAGGGGGTCAAATAAGTCAGTATTTAAGGTGATAACTTACAGTCAGGGAACACATTAATGACAGTATAACACTGCAAGTACTGAAATACGACAAAAAAAAATCTAACAAGTTTCTAAACGTTACAAGTGCCCGCTATACAGATATAATCATTTAGTAATATTTATTTTACTGATAGTGACACGCGCGGTGGTATCAGGCTATGTTCATATGCAAATGAGGCATGATATGTTTTAATTATTTATACTAAAGAAATGCGTCACCTGAAAAAATAATATTTTCGACAGATTTTAAAGTATGATCATTGCACATCATAAAATAAATACAGAGATTAAAGAGTAATGTCCGTTAACATTTTAAGCAAACACGGTTATCGCCCCTCATATCAGTGTGTAAATTTACGTCTGATATAACATGTATAATAATGCCAATCAGTACGTGGGATAATGGCGCATGAATGTTTATTTTGCCAGGAAATGTCTCAGATGATGTCTCTGATGTAAAGAACATTTTGTACCTACTGAGTGGGCATGTACCTTTAAGGGTTAATGAAACTGTAACACCAGCAATCAATCAAGCAATCAATCTAGTTTAATATTGTAGTACCCTATGTTCAGTACTTTCAGTACTTTGATTATCTTTGGCTCTTTAGTTACCTGGGAGTTGAATTGGGTTATTGCCCATTATAAAAGTAGTAAGATTATTACTGATCCTACTGCTTTTGGGAGGGGCCAAGTGATTCTGGTGTGGCGAGGACCTGGCATCAGATCAGGATTATTCTGATTTCAGGGCTGAATATATAGTTTTGTTATTGTAAATATTCAGTTCTGATTTTGGGATTTTCCCCTCATTTGTACATGTATTTGAACATGTACATGTACTTGTACAGGTAATACATGGGATTTAGTACTAAACCCATTGACCCGGCCTTAAATGACCTTAGCTGTTGACAGGCCGTTAAACCCCAGCAAACAAACAAACTCCTGGTCAAAGTAATCCGGTGTAGTGATCTCTCAGTTTTTATTGCAAATTTAGTGCTGAATGTCAAGTGCTCCCTCGTACAGGTGCATTCTTGCCTGTACATGTGACTGACTGTGACTGGAGAAATGGGGCTTATAGGCTTTGCGATGAGTGGTGATCGTGATTTAATAGCCATTCCATCAATGAAACACCCGTCATGTTTCTAACAACCAATACAGATCATTATCGGGCTACAGCAGTGTATCATTTGATCAGTAGCCTATTTCACCAACATTGCAAAGTATACTTTGAGGGAGAAATTTTCAATTTAAAGATAAATTTATTATACCCCCACAAACAAAGTTTGTTGGGGGTATATAGGAGTCAGCTTGTCGGTCGGTCGGTCTGTCGGTCTGTTGGAAATTCCCTTCCGCTCTATATCTTCTACACCGATGCATGGATTATCAAATGGCTTGGCACAAATGTTTGTCATGATGAGAAGGTGTGTCACGATCAATAACCACGCACCTACGTCCAAGGTCAAGGTCACAGTTGAAGGTCAAAGGTCAAACCTATAGAAATTCCCTTCCGCTCTATATCTTCTACACCGATGCATGGATTATCAAATGGCTTGGCACAAATGTTTCTCATGATGAGAAGGTGTGTCGCGATGAATAACCACGCACCTACATCCAAGGTCAAGGTCACAGTTGAAGGTCAAAGGTCAAACCTATCGAAATTCCCTTCCGCTCTATATCTTCTACACCGATGCATGGATTATCAAATGGCTTGGCACAAATGTTTCTCATGATGAGAAGGTGTGTCGCGATCAATAACCACGCACCTACGTCCAAGGTCAAGGTCACAGTTGAAGGTCAAAGGTCAAACCTATTGAAATTCCCTTCCGCTCTATATCTTCTACACCGAAGCATGGATTATCAAATGGCTTGGCACAAATGTTTCTCATGATGAGAAGGTGTGTCGCTATCAATAACCACACACCTATTTCCAAGGTCAAGGTCACAGTTGAAGGTCGAAGGTCAAAAATATTGAAATTCCCAAATGGCTTGGCACAAATGTTTCTCATGATGAGGTGTGTCGCGATCAATAACCACGCACCTACGTCCAAGGTCAAGGTCACTGTTGAAGGTCAAAGGTCAAACTATTGAAATTCCCTTCCGCTCTATATCTTCTACACCGATGCATGGATTATCAAATGGCTTGGCACAAATGTTTCTCATGATGAGAAGGTGTGTCGCGATCAAAAAACACGCACCTACGGTCAAGGTCACAGTTGAAGGTCAAAAGTCAAACCTATTGAAATTCCCTTCCGCTCTATATCTTCTACACCGATGCATGGATTATCAAATTGCTAACCACGCACCTACGTCCAAGGTGACAGTTGAAGGTTAAAGATCAAACCTATTGAAATTCCCTTCCGCTCTATATCTTCTACACTGATGCATGAATTATCAAATGGCTTGGCACAAATGTTTCTCATGATGGGAAGGTGTGTCGCAATCAATAACCACGCACCTACGTCTAAGGTCAAGGTCACAGTTGAAGGTCAAAGGTCAAACCTATTGAAAGTCCCTTCCGCTCTATATCTTCTACACCGATGCATGGATTATCAAATGCCTTGGCACAAATGTTTCTCATGATGAGAAGGTGTGTCGCGATCAATAACCATGTACCTACGTCCAAGGTCAAGGTCACAGTTGAAGGTCAAAGGTCAAACCTATTGAAATTCCCTTCCACTCTATATCTTCTACACCGATGCATGGATTATCACACTATGCCCAGGGTCAAGGTCACAGACTTGATGCGTTTGAAACCTTAACGCTCGGCTAAATGGCTTATAATCAAAAATGCCTCGTTTTCTTTGGCTGCCAGTGGGTGTATTCGTGTGCCGACAGGCCACATTTCTAGTTAATTTTTAGCCAGGTTTTTTTAAAAAAAATCCAGGCTATTGGATTGGCGAAAGCCGGGCGGTGCGGGCGGTGCGGGCGGGCGGGGCGGCGTCCACAATCAATGTTAAGTTTTCGTGTTTGAGTCCATTTCTTTGTTACTGTACCACCTAGGACCACCAAACTTTCACAGCTTCATAATCAAGGGTGCCCACCACATATCACTATCCAACATGTTACTTATTTTTTAACTTCACACCATTTTTTCCGCGTAGTCGACTTAGCCATTTTCAATGTTAAGTTTTCGCGTTTACAATGTTAAGTTTTCGTGTTTAAGTCCATTTCTTTGGTACTGTACCACCTAGGACCACCAAACTTTCACAGCTTCTTAATCAAGGGGTACCCACCACATATCACTATCCAACATGTTACTTTTTTTTTTAACTTCACCCATTTTTTCCGCGCAGTCGACTTAGCCATTTTCAATGTTAAGTTTTCGCGTTTACAATGTTAAGTTTTCGTGTTTAAGTCCATTTCTTTGGTACTGTACCACCTAGGACCACCAAACTTTCACAGCTTCATAACCAAGGGTTGCCTACCACATACAACTATCCAACATGTGACCATTTTTTTACCTTCACCTATTATTTCTACGTAATTGACTTAGCCATTTTCAACGTTACCTTTTTAACGTACGTCTGGTTAGAGTTTTTTGGTTAAAACTTTTTTGTTATACTATATCGCTGCAACTGCTTCGCACATTACCTTGAAACTTCACATGGGTGTTTATCATCATCCATATTTTCATTCTAACCCCCAACCGTGCGGCCCCTGTGCCCAATGTCAAGGTCAAATTATTTTGAATTTTTTTGTTAAAGTTTTTTTGTGTACTATATCTCTGCACTGATTCAACCCATACCTTGATAACTTCACATGGGGGTTTATCATCATTGTCGCACCTGCTTGCGGAAAGCGCGATCCTGTGCCCAATGTTAAGAAAATGTCAAATTACTTTAATTTTTTTGTTAAAGTTTTTTTTGTGTACTATCTCTGCAACTGCTTCACCCAATAACCTTGATACTTCACATGGGTGTTTATCATCATTGTCGCACCTGCTTGCGGAAAGCGCGATCCTGTGCCCAATGTCAAGGTCAAATTACTTTAAATTTTTTTGTTAAAGTTTTTTCGTGTACTATATCTCTGCAACTGCTTCACCCAATACCTTGATACTTCACATGGGTGTTTATCATCATTGTCGCACCTGCTTGCGGAAAGCGCGATCCTGTGCCCAATGTCAAGGTCAAATTACTTTGAATTTTTTTGTTAAAGTTTTTTCGTGTACTATATCTTTGCAACTGCTTCACCCAATACCTTGATACTTCACATGGGTGTTTATCATCATTGTTGCACCTGCTTGCGGAAAGCGCGATCCTGTGCCCAATGTCAAGGTCAAATTACTTTGAATTTTTTTGTTAAATTTTGTTGTTCGTGTACTATATCTCTGCAACTGCTTCACCCACCCAATACCTTGATACTTCACATGGGTGTTTATCATCATTGTCGCACCTGCTTGCGGAAAGCGCGATCCTGTGCCCTATGTCAAGTTCAAATTACTTTGAATTTTTTTGTTAAATTTTGTTCGTGTACTATATCTCTGCAACTGCTTCACCCAATACCTTGATACTTCACATGGGTGTTTATCATCATTGTCACACCTGCTTGCTTGCGGAAAGCGCGATATCGTCGGCATTTTGGCATACGTCCGTCCGTTCGTCCGTGTGTCCGGTTAAAGTTTTTTGGTTAAAGTTTTTCCATCTACTATATCTATTTTTTTAGTGTCCATGCCTCGCCCCAAGGCGCGACATGCAGGCCACGGCTATCTAGTCTACAAAAAGTGGGTATAATTATGTTATCCAAGTGTCTATGCTTGGAAAAAACCTGGCCTTCGTGGCTTTGCCTCGTTTCTTGTTATTACACTGAATTTATTACATTATCACAGCCATTGGCTGTGATAATGTAATAAATTCAGTATAATAATTCTGCATACTTTTAATCATCAAATATATGCAGTCGTTAGTTCTATATGACAATGCATTTCGGGAAAAATAAATGATTACTCCCTCAAAGTATACTTTGCTAGATAAGTATACTTTGCAATTTTGATGAAATCGGCTACAGGCGCTACACTGCTCCTAACTCCCATTTCTCCAGTCACAGCCACATATGACCCAATCAATCAACCCTGTCGCATATTAACATTTTTACTTTACACTTACAGGTGCCTTTGACCATGTAGTGGTCAGAAACTGCCTGAAATACCTGTATGAAGGAACAGTCACACTAACCACTGCAAATGTGGACAAAATACTGACCATTGCCGAGCTACTGAACATTACAAGTCTTGCTGGGCATTGTAATACCTTCCAAAATGATGGTACAGCAGATTGTGATAATGCAACTCCGATTAAAGCTGAGAATGAAGGAGTTTATAAATGCACAAGCGAAATGTCAACTGCATTTGGAAAGAAGTGTAGACTAAGCAATGTTACAGTGAGAGACGAGGAGGACGAAAATGTGAAAATGTCTATAAATGATACTGTGGCAGATGCTCTTGATGGTTACTCTGCAATGGATGAGGAGGTGCTAGCCAACAGGGAAAGTAATTACTATGTTAACTGTGTTGGGAGGTCGACTGGGGATATAAGTTTCAATGTTAAAGACGAACCAGCTGGTAATTTAGATGACGATGATAGTGATAATGACGATGGTGATACTGAAGATGACAATGATAATAATGATGATGGTGATAATGACGATGGTGATTATGATGCAGACTACAAAGTGAATGTTGAGCCTGATGATAGTGGGACAGATGAAGAAAAAGAGGTGGATGATTCGACAGGAACATCACCTGTAAAGTGCAAAGACAAAAAGGTAGGGGAATATTTCTCATTGTTACAGTTCAGGATTTTATCCAGGCTCACCTCAACTCTTCAAGTTCCGAAGAGGAAAAGTTTTATATGGCCGTTTGAAAAATGGGACGTATTATGTTGTGGGGTTGTCCTACAGTTTTCCGCTGATCAAGCCCATACTTCCCATACATGACTACTATGAAGTCCTGCAGTGCGTAATGCAAAAATGTTTGCTCCACCTCAAATCCTTATGGAATTATGTCTCCCCCATATATGGGGAGACATAATGTTTTTGACATGGTTGTCTGTCCGTCCAAAATGTTTTTCGCACGTTTCTCAAAATGTATTTGAGTTAGTCGCGAAATTTTACAGGAATATTTGTAATCATGTGAAGTTGTGTCCGTCAGTTCCCGCCACCACCGCACCATCACAGTGAGAATCGTAGTAGGTTTGTATCACATTACAGGTAAATATATTAGCTGCATCCGAATCAATTATGACTGCTGTCGATATCTTATAAATTATACATATTGTACACTTGTACACCAGCATAATGCACTGTACGAACAAATATTGATTTCCTCTAAATAATTATTTATCGTTTGTTATCATTTTATATGATAATTGTGTATATTTATTACATTAATGACATATCTAATGGTCTTTGTCCAATCTGATCTTTAACGGCCATTTTCAGGGCCAATATTTTTTGCCTGGCATATATGATGCTCATAAAATATTATATAATATTCCAAAGCGGGGTCATAACCACCTCAAACTTTCGCTAAAAATGCCAGAAAAATACCTTAAATTCTGACGCGAAACCGTACCGGCGAGACAGCATAGCATGCGCCATTTTCCAAGATGTCAAAATCAACCGGAGCTAACATTCAGTTTCGTAGAATTATTAAATACTCTAAAAAACACACCTAGTCAAGCCTAGTCAAGCCTCCCAAAAGTCAAGAAATATTCATAAACCTATTTTTCTAGACGAACACTCTACCACGTCGCTATAAAAGCCGGCTTTTATAGCGACGTGGTAGAGTGTTCGTCTCTTACGCAGGCGGCCTGGGTTCGACCCCAGCTGCCGACAAGATATTTTTCACTTTATAACACATTCCCTCCTACTACATCTGTCACACCTCCATGTGGTGCCAGCTGGTAACACAATTTCATATAATAATTTCTACTTATATGAAATTGTGGCTAACGTGACAGGATATATTGTATCTGAGTAATACTAATGTGTTACCTATATATTTCTTTGTCACTGAATTATATTTGTAAATGCATTACAATATTTCTGTACATTATATATATAGGGGAGAAACGACCCGGGGCGAACGCTTTGTCAATCATAATCCCCCATTTAAGTAAATCAACAACAGTTGTGAGTGAGATAGCTTCACCCTGTGTATATAAACGACCTATTACTGATCCTACTGCTTTTGGGTGGGGCCAAGTGATTCTGGTGTGGCGGGGACCTGGCATCAGATCAGGATTATTCTGATTTCAGGGCTGAATATATAGTTTTGTTATTGTAAATATTCAGTTCTGATTTTGGGATTTTCCCCCCTTTTGTACATGTACTTGAACATGTACATGTACATGTACTTGTACAGGTAATATATGGGATTTACTACTAAACCCATTGACCCGGCCTTAAATGACCATAGCTGTTGATAGGCCGTTAAACTCCAACAAAGAAACAAACTGATTCACATTATTCGTTGATGTATAATCAATATTTTGTCGAGTGAATTTCGAACATTGTAAAGCATGACAAGAATCCGCAAATTGGTCTTCTAGACTTCCCTCTGAGGCAATAAGCTGTGATTTATCAGGATAGTGGTCCGATTCAGAAAACAGAAGCCGCTTGGTAAACCGTGTCATAATTTATTTTTATGCGAGATGACGTCAGCAATCGTGTCTTAATCTTTGAAATATCGGTATGGCGTGGATTTACAGTACACTCGGAGTGCTTTTTGCCTTTCCCACTCTGACACCGTGGGAGGAATTTTCTCGGAGTGGAAAATCACGGTGGGAGTTAAGTGCCTCCCCACGGTGGCCATATGTTTTTACCTGTATTACCACCGCGTACAGGGTGCAAGCTGGACAAACTTTGAATAGCCATAAAACGGCCATGGTGTTCCCCCATGGTACGACCCCGCATTCCACCGGGAAGCCGGGCTGGCTTACCTGTACAGTAATAAAGTAGTACCCAAGCATTTACACGTATTTAGACATATTTTTATGAGGTTTTCTTTTCGACGAGAAAAGCAACCTAGCTTATTAACAATGCCAATGCTAATATATATCGAGTTTCCCCAATCGAAATTTGCAGACAGCGTAAGTATGGTCATACGTATCCACAGTTAATAGATCGGTAAATGGAAAGAGTGATATTTTTATTTACCCTAGAAGTAATTAGAAATCGTATCGGCCCCGTTATTATTGGTTAAATTTATGACCCACCTCCATTTCGACCAACTCATTCGTCACCGTTTATTATGGAGAGAAAAAAACATAATTATTTCTTAAAAACGTATTTTTGACAAATCATGATAATCGTCTCCTAAAAACACGAGATATTCTATCGCTCACTAGTCAATAGTTGAATAATATGTTCGGGCCAGTGAAAATTGCTTTCGGGCCCAGGCTCGAGGTCAAAGCGGCGGGACAAGGCGAGACATTTGATTCCACGGAATTCTTGTTTCTCTTGCGTATAGATATCGCGTAACTGTATACATTAACTCTATGTTTTCAAAAGCATATCTATTACAGGGGTAGAGGCATCAACATGTGCTTGTATCATACAAGCCTAGAAAGACAAGCCATTAAACACTCAGTTCAGCCAGTTGAGTGTTAACAACGTATACTTTCAGTAGTATGTAGAATTTTTTTTTTTTTTTTTTTTTTTTCTTTATTTCATCTCGAAAGTATATGTTGTTACCACCCATTTGAACCTCTTGAACTGTGTCCATGTAATGAAACAGTATTTATGTAAATATTTTAGAAGAATAGCAAAGTAATATGTTTAAATTCATTTAAAATATCATTTATGAACTTGGATGTGCATAAATTCTGTATATTTAGTTAATACCAAACTGAATTATCAGAAAAATCGGGTTACGCTAACATCGATTGGAAAAAGTTAAAAAGTTGCAAAAGGACGAAACTATGTAGGTACGAAATCGCCGAAATTGTCCGTGATATTTACAGACTTTTTCATGTTTTCTGACAATAGTCAGCCATATTTGGTTGATATTATATAAATAGTTATTAATGTAATAAACAGTATTTGTTTTCAGCATCAAAGGATTTCAGTAGAATATATCAATTTCATATTTAATTCTTTCACACTTTCCATCGAAAAAAAAAGTTTCAATCATGGGCCTTCCGCATCCGCTGTGTAGGCCACGACGCGGTTCGCCAGGTGGCACCTCGAGCGGGTATACCCACAATCGTAGTTAACGATTGGATGCTATTTTTATTTCGGAAATGGTATCCCACAAAGTGTCATAAGATGACAAAAAAAATGTGTAGACTACTACAAAATTTGTTTGCCACAGGGCGACCCAGCTTATAATTTTTGCTAGTCCCGACCCAGAAACGACTCGCATCTGGCGCCCGTTATTTAAAACGCGTGTTTGTTTGTCTGGTTGAGAGTATTCGGAGGGAGTTAACTATACAGGGTTCATGATCAATCGACTATCACATTCGCCTATCGACCCGTGACTTTTATTGTCACAGCGGGTAGGCATGATTTTAGAGAATCGCGTAATGATGTGATGAAAATTTGGTCAATCAATCGGGTGTCGTAAAACAAATGGTATTGTAAACCGTTTGGCAGGCCTGCAATTAGCGAGATTTAGGTCACTGGGTGGGAAATGGGGATTACCTGAACAAATTTGGTTCCAGCTTTATTTTTAGAATTTCCTATATTTTGCGAGATTTTTTTAAGGCGAAATTAACTTCGGACACATAGGGCGACTTTGGCGAAAAAAAGCGACAACTTCACCTAAGTCGCCCCCAAAACTGAACCCTGACATACTTTCAAGATAGTATCACGCGATACAATGTCAAATATCGATAGTTGACGATAGCTAATCAATGCGTAGTCTACAGAAGCTTATTTGCATTGTCAATTGTCACAATGATGACTAAAACATCACTAAAAGTCTGAAAATGTTAAGTCCGGGAAACCATGTTCAACCAAGGCTCCTGATAAGGAATTAGTAATTATAACCCCCCCCCCCCCCCCCCCCCCACCCCCGCAACGAGTTGTGGGGGGGGAATACTAGAGTCAGGTTGTACATCCATCCGTCTGTGTGTCCGTGCATCTGTGTGTTCGTCCATCCGGATGTCCGTCTGTCCGTCACAAAACTTAACATCAGAGAAATATTGTTACAACTTCTATTTCCTTCATCTAAAATACTTAATATTTCACACATGCATTCCTGTAAGGCTCTACCACCATGCTGTGTCAAATCCACGACCGTCCAACCCCCGCTGATCCCAAGGTCAAGGTCAAATACTTAGTCTCTTTACAAAACTTAACATCAGAGAAATTTTGTTATAACTTCTATTTCCTTCATCTGAAATGCTTAATATTTCACACATGCATTCCTAAATAAGGCTCTACTACCATGCTGTGCCAAATCCACGACCGTCCAACCCTCGCTGATCCCAAGGTCAAGGTCAATACTTAGTCTCTTTACAAAACTTAACATCAGAGAAATATTGTTATAACTTCTATTTCCTTCATCGCTAAATGCTTAATATTTCACACATGCATTCCTATAAGGGCTCTACTACCATGCTGTGCCAAATCCACGACCGGTCCAACCCCCGCCCCCCCACCAGATCCCAAGGTTCAAGGTCAAATACTTAGTCTCATTTACAGAACTTAACAATCAGAGAAATTTTGTTGTTAATAACATCTAAAATGCCATTAATATTTCCCACACATGCATTCCTGTAAGGCCTCTACTACCATGCTGTGGCCAAATCCACGACCATCCAACCCCCGCTGATACCAAGGTCAAATACTTTAGTCCTCTTTAGAAAACATAACATCAGAGAAATATTGTTACTAAACTCTTCTAATTTCCTTCATCTAAAAATTAGCTTAAAATTTTCACTCATGCATTCCTGTAAGGGCTCCTACTACCATGCTGTGCCAAACATCCCACGACCAATCCCTAACCCCCGCTGATACCAAGGTCAAGGTCAAATACTTAAGTCTCTTTAGAAAACGTAACAACAGAAAAGAAATAATTTGTTCTAACTTCTATTTCCCTTCATCTAAAAATGCCTTAATATTTCCACACATGCATTCCTGTAAGGCTCTACTACCATGTTGCCAAATCCACGACCGTCCAACCCCCGCTGATCCCAAGGTCAAGGTCAAATACTTAGTCTCTTTACAAAACTTAACATCAGAGAAATATTGTTATAAAAACATCTATTTCTTCATCTAAAATGCTTAATCATTTCAACATGCATTCCTGTAGGCTCTACTACCATGCTAACGTGTCAAATCACGACCCGAAAACCAACGCTGATCCCAGGTCAAGGTCAAAATACTTAGTCTCTTTTTACTAAAACTTACATCAGATAAAATATATAAAGTTCTATTTCCACATCTCTGAAATCTTAATATTTCACACATGCATTCCTATAAGGCTCTACTACTACCATGCTGTGTCAAATCCACGACCGTCCCAACCCCCGCTGATCCCAAGGTCAAGGTCAAATACTTAGTCTCTTTACAAAACTTAACATCAGAGAAATATTGTTATAACTTCTATTTCCTTCATCTGAAATGCTTAATATTTCACACATGCATTCCTATAAGGCTCTACTACCATGCTGTGTCAAATCCACGACCGTCCAACCCCTGCTGATCCCAAGGTCAAGGTCAAATACTTAGTCTCTTTACAAAACTTAACATCAGAGAAATATTGTTATAACTTCTATTTCTTTCATCTGAAATGCTTAATATTTCACACATGCATTCCTGTAAGGCTTTACTACCATGCTATGCCAAATCCACGACTGTCCAACCCCCGCTGATCCCAAGGTCAAGGTCAAATACTTAGTCTCTTTACAGAACTTAACATCAGAGAAATATTGTTATAACTTCTATTTCCTTCATCTAGAATGATTAATATTTCACACATGCATTCCTGTAAGGCTCTACTACCATGCTGTGCCAAATCCACGACCGTCCAACCCCCGCTGATCCCAAGGTCAAGGTCAAATACTTAGTCTCTTTACAAAACTTAACATCAGAGAAATATTGTTACAACTTCTATTTCCTTCATCTAAAATACTTAATATTTCACACATGCATTCCTGTAAGGCTCTACTACTATGCTGTGCCAAATCCACGACTGTCCAACCCCCGCTGATCCCAAGGTCAAGGTCAAATACTTAGTCTCTTTACAAAACTTAACATCAGAGAAATAAGTTATAACTTCTATTTCTTTCATTGAATATTTTTAATATTTCATGCATGCATTCCTCTAAGGCTCTACTATCATGCTGTGAAATATTCCCGCTGATCTCGAGGTCAAGGTCACATACCTAGTCTCTTTACAAAATTTAACATCAGAGAAATCGGTTAGAACTTCTATTTCCTTGCTCGGATCTGCTTTACATTTCACACACGCATTGCTCCAATGGACCTGTACCACCCTGTGACAAATTCACGTTCATGCCGCTCCCCCTAAACCCAAAGTCAAGGTCACAAGCCCACACACTTGGAATTTTTTACATATTTTAGGGTACCTGCGCCCACGCGGGGGTTATTCCGTAAGCTTCGCTTACTGACCAATCTAGTTGAAAAATGGAATAATCTGAAAATAACATGGGAGTGTCCATGCCAGTTACTGAGGGGTGAAACGATTAATAACAAAAGACACTCACCTGACATACTCTATATCTTTGGTAGGGTGATATGAGCAACAGAAACACAATGTCTACAAATGCTCAATTGTTTTGATATTATGTTTAAACAGGCTCGGTTAGCTAGCCTCGGAATTCCTATGCGTTTTCCAGCTTTGCCTGATAAACTTGATATCAAAAGACACTAGCCTAGTATTCTATTTATCAAGTAGCGCTTTATGTTAGCCGATGGTCAAATATATCATGCTATTCTCTATATCTTTGGCAGGGCGACATTAACAACAGAAACACGATGTCTGGTGTGCGAATGGCTGGACCTGGCAACCCGGGAATGGCACATGGCCAACCGGCGCCACAAATGTCGCAGGACCAGGCAGCCATGATGGCCATGTCCTCTGTGCAGGGAACCAATCAGTTATCGTCTGGCATCCAATCACAGGCCGTCATGAGCGGGGCTACACCAATGAGCCAGGCAGGACAGCAGAATATTGTCGGACTACAGCCAGGAGTTAATCAAATGGGCGTAGCTAATCCAAATATTGGCGGTCCTATTGTGAATATGGTCGGAGCTAATGCGAATATGGAAAATCAAAGCATGCAGAGCGGGACCAATGCAGGTATGGTCGGACCTAGTCAGAGTATGAGCGGGGCGGATCTGAGTATGAGTGGTACTCAACTTAGCGGACAGCCAGGCCAACAGGCCCCGCCTCTTCCCGGGCCAAATCAACAGCCGACCAATCAACTGCAGAATAGGATGATCATCTGGCAAGGTATACCGTATTCTTGCGATTATAACTCACATTTTTTTACTCAGATTTCTATCCCAGAAAGCCCCTGCGTCTTATAAATACATGTAGATACATTAGCATTTTTTTCCACCCGAAATATTGACATAAACGACCAAAAATAAAAAAATTAAAATGCGTTCCTATATTTGTTGTTGTTGTTAGTCTTTGGGGTAAAATCCGGTATTGGAATATTGTATTCATATTCTAAACAGTTCGCGCCTTACTCGCACCTTACTCGTTCCGGCCCTGCGTCACATTCGGTACACATTTGCTATACCGAAGGCGAACAGTGTATACCAAGATCAGATCCGGTCGACATTTTCTCTGCCGAATCACAATCTTGCCTCTATCATTTTAATTACCTTTTGAAAACATTTACCGGGCCCATATCGGTCGGTGTCATTTTGCCGTGAAAAATATTGCATGACGCCATTAACGGTAAATCCCAATATGCATAATACCACGAAAGTTATAAAACTGATGAAAGTGGCAAGCCTAAGTTAGCTGGCCGACATCAAACACACCGCGTGTCAAGATTTACAACACAAAGCCATATCAAATATCAACACACGCGGTTGTTGATGTCAGTTTTGTATTCGTCACTAAACTGGTACCCTGTCTGATGCGTCCCAAGTGAAACAATACTACCGAGAACCAGACTCTATGACACGGCAAACGTGTTTATGTGAATTGGGTCTCTATCTCTGACAAATCCCGGCTTATTGAATTAGCGACCAGACCAGGCGGTGGATTCGCGTAGTCTGCACATGGTTTACAATGTTCGCCAATCTCTAATTAACAACATTATAATTACGTCAGCGGACAATGCAAATTCGTCATAGCTATAGGCTGCTTTCAGCGTCATTTACGGAAGATACAACTGATTTTGAAATATTACATACTGTAGGCGAAAGTTGTGTGTTGCTTTGTGGAAAAAAATTGATAACACACAACCGTGTCAACTAACAGGCGCTTATCTGATGTCATCATTCAGCACGAGACTGTAAACTGTGTGACCTTTAGGCTATGTTTTGAAATTGCACTGATTGGTCAACACGCTTTTTGATGTGTGCCGCAGATGTGGCGAACGTGCAGCTTTCATCCTCGCATCATGGGGGCAATCAGTAACCCATTTCATGCTCAGGATATGCTTATGTTTGCGGAGAATCCTAAATATTTTACTTCTATGCACTCGGAAGTATATGCTGCGATCACCATTTAAACCGTTTTGTCGAGACGGTTCAAATGAGTGGTGACAACATATACTTTCAGTGAGAAATAAAAAAAATAAAAATAAAATATTTAATAAATTTCATATCCGTGAATGTGTATTCATACGGAACGGGTTAAAAAAACACTGGATTATACGCACGCAGATCTGTCGCCATATTTCGCCGATATTGATTTCGAAAATAGTTTCCGTAAATGGTGTTGAAAAGAGGTAATACATACCGCAATCAATAATTAACAATATAATATCACTTTCGGCAGCAATATGATCGCAAATATAACACGATTTATGACAATAGTCTGTTACACATTTAACACGATTTTGATATACAAATAGGCAAACAAATCGGGAGCCAATGCACAAACGTGTACTAACCGAGCACGTGTTATAGTGAAGCGTGTACTACCGAGTTCACGGTGTAATTGAAGATACTAGAAAACGGTGAAATACGGACCGGGTAATCACGGACATAGTCAGAAAATTACGGACATAGCAAACTATGATGGGGAAAATACATACAAAAACGTCCAAAGGTACGAATAAAAAAAAATGTGGGGGAATAAATAACAACAACAACTTGGTGAGTTTTTTTCATTTTTTTGTTTCATTTTGTTAGGAAAATTGGGTGGGTCTTATAATCTCATGTAGACATTTTCCCCCAGATTTTGGACTGAAAATAGGGGTGTGTCTTATGCACGCTTGCGACCTATAATCGCAAGAATACGGTAGTCACATAAATAATATATAAATAGTTCCCTGAGGGGAATATTTTGAATTATCTTCTCGAGGAAACAATACCTCCCGAGGCGATAGCCGATGGAGATATCGCTTTCGAGGGGAGATAATTTTAAATCGAGGGGAGATACTGTTAACTTTTTCGCTATAAAATCAATATTTGATGGAGTTGATGTGTAAACAGTAGTGTGATTTTATTTTACCCAATGATGGAGTGACAATACTCAATTACTAATTCCTTATCTGGAACCCTGTGTATACCGTAATAACCCAAAATATTCTGACACCATTTATTTGGGGTAACATAAAATATATGGTTTCCCAACAGCAGTGAACTTAACTTCAGAGAAATCTGTTATAACTTCTATTTCCTTCGTTTAAAATGCTTAATATTTCACTCGTGCATTCCTGTAAGGCTCTACTACCATGCTGGGCCAAATCCACGACCGTCCAACCCCCGCTAGGTCAAGGTCAAATACTTGGGTCTCTTTACCAAACTTAACATCATATGTTATAACTTCTATTTCCTTCATCTAAAATTCTTAATATTTCATGCATGCATTCCTCTAAGGTTGTACTATCATGCTGTGACAAATCTACGACCGTCCAACCTCCGCTGATCCCAAGGTCAAGGTCAAATACTTGGTCTCTTTACAAAACTTAACATCAGAGAAATGTTATAACTTCTATTTTTTCCTTCATTGCAAATTCTTAATAGTTCATGCATGCATTCCTCTAAGGCTCTACTATCATGCTGTGACATATCCCCACTGATCTCAAGGTCAAGGTTACATACTTAGTCTCTTTACAAAACATAACATCAGAGAAATCGGTTAGAACTTCTACTTCCTTGCTCGGATCTGCTTCACATTTCACAGATGCATTGCTCCAATGGACCTCTACCACCCTGTGACAAATTCACGTTCGTGCCACCCCCGCTAAGCCCAGAGTCAAGGTCACAAGCCTACACACTTGGACAATTTTACATATTTAGGGGTACCTGGACCCACGCGGGGGTATTCCGTAAGCCTCCCTTACTGACCAATCTAGTTGTATCCCCCGGACTCCGTCGGGGGATACTACGGATTTGACAGCGGGCTGCGTCCGCGTAGACTCGTCCGCCGCAGACGCGTCCGCCGCAGACACTTCTTGTCCGGAGCATAACTCGAACACCCTTTGGAATATTTTCATGAAACTTCACACATGCATAGACCACGACCCGAAGGTGTGTCACACAAGAATGACAACTCTTGCATAGCTAATTTTTGAGTTATCTCCCTTTTTTGTTTCTCGCACTGATTTCGTGTCCGGAGCATAACTCCACCACCCTTTGGAATATTTTCATGAAACTTCACACATGCATAGACCACGACCCCGAAGGTGTGTCATGCACAAGAATGACAACTCTTGCATAGCTAATTTTTTAGTTATCTCCCTTTTTTGTTTCGCGCACTGATTGACCATAACTCGACCACCCTTTGGAATATTTTTATGAAACTTCAACACATTACAATTAACCGAACGAACCGAAGTGAGTCGTCGTGCACAAGAATGACAACTCTTGCATAGCTAATTTTGTAGTTATCTCTTATCTTCCCTTTTTTGTTTTCGCTCACATGATTTCCTGTCCGGAGCATAACTCGACCACCCTTTGGAATATTTTCATGAAACTTCACACATGCATAGACCACGACCCGGAGGTGTGTCACGCACAAGAATGACAACTCTTGCATAGCTAATTTTTTAGTTATCTCCCTTTTTTGTTTTGCGCACTCTACAAACTGGACAATAATGCATGAAGACCCGTTTTCTCGTCTGCTCTGTACACCTTTTCTCGTGTGCTCTGTACACCTTACCTGTAGAGAGAACAATAGAGACTGGGCATGTGCTAGCATGTGCAAATGTCCAGTCTTGACCAGTCTTGACCAGTCTGACCACAGGTAATTTATACAGGTAAATTACTACATTGGATATTACATTTCCGTAAACTGTGTTGAAAATATTGTGGCATTATGTGGACCTGTGCAGATATATGTAGATAAATATAGGACTATTAAAAAAAATTCTGGGCTCCAGTAGCAAGCTTTATTATTTTTAATTTTTAAAAAAAAAAATCCCATTTTTTTTTTCAAATTCTTTTTAAATTTTTGTCTAGTAGCATAAGGTCGTAAGTGGTATATACAGACTATTATCATATAATAAAACAATTATTGACTAGTGAGCCATAGGATATAATCTGATATTCAATGGCTCACTAGTCAATACTTGTATAATATGCTTTCGGGCCCAGGCTCGAGGTCAAGGCGGGACAAGGCGAGGCATTTGATTCCGCGTAATTCTTGTTTACTTATCTCCCTTTGTTGGTTCATGCTCTGATTTCGTATCCAGAGCATAACTCGAACACCCTTTGGAATATTTTTATGCCCCACCACGATAGTGGAGGGGGCATTTAGTGTTACCCTTGTCCATCCGCACACACGAATGGGTACTTGTTGTAAGCGTACGGGGATCTTATTGGGTAGGGTTAGGATAGTGTTGGGTACTCTTGTTGTGTATTTTTATACAGTAAAAACCCAACAAGTATTCATTCTTTATCCTTCGACCGATCTGCTTCATACTTCACTACCGCCCTGTGCTAAATCCACGTTCGTCCTGCCCCCGCCAAGCCCAGGGTCAAGGTCACATACTTGGTGCTTCAAAAACTTTAACGCTCGGGTTAATATCTTATAATTTATGTTTTCTTTCACGGATCAGCTTCATATTTCATATACACATTGCTCTAATGGTCCTCTACCGCCCTGTGCCAAATCCACGTTCGTCATGCCCCCGCCAAGCCCAGGGTCAAGGTTACATACTTGGTGCTTCAAAAACTTTAATTAACGCTCAGGTAAATATCTTATAATTTCTGTTTTCTTTCACGGATCAGCTTCATATTTCATATACGCATTGCTCTAATGGTCCTCTACCGCCCTGTGCCAAATCCACGTTCGTCCTGCTCCCGCCACGCCCAGGGTCAAGGTCACATACTTAGTGCTTCAAAAACTTTAACGCTCGGGTAAATATCTTATACGTTTCTGCTTTCATGGATCATCTTCATATTTCATATATGCATTGCTCTAATGGTCCTCTACCGCCCTGTACCAAATCCACGTTCGTCCTGCCCCGCCAATTCCAGGGTCAAGGTCACATACTTGGTGCTTCAAAAACTTTAACCCTCAGGTAAATATCTTATAATTTTTCTTTCCATTCACGGATCAACTTCATATTTCATATACGCGTTGCTCTAATGGTCCTCTACCGCCCTGTGCCAAATCCACGTTCGTCCTGCCCCCGCCAAGCCCAGGGTCAAGGTCACATACTTAGTGCTTCAAAAACTTTAACGCTCAGGTAAATATCTTATAATTTCTGTTTTCTTTCATGAATCATCTTCATATTTCATATACGCATTGCTCTAATGGTCCTCTACCGCCCTGTGCCAATCCACGTTCGTCCTGCCCCCGCCAATCCCAGGGTCAAGGTCACATACTTGGTGCTTCAAAAACTTTAACGCTCAGGTAAATATCTTATAATTTTTCTTTCCATTGACGGATCAACTTCATATTTCATATACGCGTTGCTCTAATGGTCCTCCGGGATCAACTGATCCTGAGAATAGTGCTGCAGTAGCCATTGCTTGTCGTAAAAGGCGACTAAACTGGCTTAACGATTGCGTTCATACTTTCCGGAATCCACTATACCGGATTTGGCCCTCATGTACATTTTTGGCTTTCTTGTATGTGAGAGTTGAGTCAGGCTATGCCCCATATATAAAAGTAAGATTAGCGCTAATCCTATTACTTTTAGGGGATGGGATAAATGATGCTGGTGTGGCGAGGGCCTGGCACCAGATCAGGTTGTTCTAATTTCAGGACTGAATATATATTTTGATTGTAAATATTGAGTTCTGAAGTTGGGATTTACCCCCCTCGGACAGGTGGAT
Source organism: Conchocele bisecta (assembly GCA_029237695.1). Lineage (NCBI taxonomy): Eukaryota > Metazoa > Mollusca > Bivalvia > Lucinida > Thyasiridae > Conchocele > Conchocele bisecta. The sequence continues at coordinate 36,968,463 of CM055273.1, forward strand.
ACGGGACACGACCCCGTTGACCCGTCTGCGTGTAGACTCCCTGAGGCTTGTACCTCTATGTCAGAAAAGCGGACGTTAAACCCTATTCACTCACTCACTCACTCACTCACTCACTCACTCACTCACTCACTCACTCACTCACTCTAATGGTCCTCTACCGCCCTGTGCCAAATCCACGTTCGTCCTGCCCCCACCAAGCCCAGGGTTAACATCACATACTTCAAAAACTTTAACGCTCAGGTAAATATCTTATAATTTCTGTTTTCTTTCATGGATCAGCTTCATATTTCATATATGCATTGCTCTAATGGTCCTCTACCACCCTGTGCCAAATCCACGTTCGTCCTGCCCCCGCCAAGCCCAGGGTCAAGGTCACATACTTTGTGCTTCAAAAACTTTAACGCTCAGGTAAAAGAAAATTTTGACTTGGAATTTGGCCACATTTATTATCAAAGCGATAAGTGGGACATCCGTGTTCTATGAACACATTTTCTAGTTTATTAAACTTCACACATGCATAGAAGACGACCCAAAGGTGTGTTGCACGTAAGAATGACAACTATTGCGTCGTTAATTTCTTACTTATCTCCCTTTGTTGTTTCGTGCACTGATTTCGTGTCCGGAGCATAACTCGAACACCCTTTGGAATATTTTCATGAAACTTCACACATGCATAGACCACAACCCTAAAGGTGTGTCACGCAAGAATGACAACTCTTGCATCACTAATTTTTTAGTTATCTCCCTTTGTTTTTTCCGTCACTGATTTTGTCTCCGGAGCATAACTCGAACACCCTTTTTTCAAACTACTTGTGTATCTGGGGAGGGGGATACACATGCGCTTGTCGACAAGCGTCCATTTCTAGTTTATTTTGGGAAACTGTGTTCAAATATGTAGGGTTAATACGGTAATCAGCTCATGGCTCGTACCCTATCTTTAGCAAAATGGCAAAACGGCAAGCCCCTGGTTCAAGCGAATGTTTCATATGTTCTTCTCCCAGTCGATTCATGAATCGGGTTCCTATCTTCAGGGCTCCAGATAAGGAATTAGTAATTGAGTATTGTTTGTCACTCTATCATTTCTGAAGCAATTGGGTATTTCAAAATTTTAATTGGGTACAATGAAATCACACTACTGTTTACACATCAACAGACAGCAATTATTGAATAGTTTGCTTCGTAATGAAAACATATCTTGGCATTTCATTAGAATTGTCTCCTTGGAGACAATTCTAATGAAATACCAAGATGTGTTTTCATGGAAAATAAGAAAAATATACCGTATTTACCCTATGTATTGGGACACCCTTTATATTGGGACACCCCAGTTTTGGGGAGAAATAATTATTTTTTAGGAAACAAGTTTTGGGACACATCACAATTTTAAAAAAAAATCAATAATTTCTGCACCTAAGTATTGGGACTTCTCTTCTTTTTTTTTAAATACTTTTAAACACAGTCAGGGATTCCGCTGGGGAAAAAAAAAATCGCCACTCCATTTTTTTATTTTTTTTTCACCGGCTACTGGTCATGCCGACTATTGGCACGTCTCGCTATAAACAGAGGCCGTCGCTGATTAACTAATATAACGCAGTGCTGACGGTAAATCTGAGCTCTGTTGATTAAATAGATTACCAATAAACCGTATACATCGACAATGCCGCCTGTCAATGCCGGAATGTGATTTATTTGCGAAAATTATTTCGATTCACACGGAAATACTCCTGATACATCGCCCCGCCCTCTCATCAATATTCACGAGGTAAGTTTAAAGTACGGACATGTATCCGGTCACGGCATGCTCTCCATGCTATTATATCCAGACACTACCGAGGGATGGCGTTTCGATCGGGACAACTGGGTGGAAAGTATAGTACAGTGCGACCCCGTTAGTACACGGAAGTCCGGCGACATACAACCTTCCGTGTTGCTTATCCGAACCGTGCTATATCCATTCTCGCCCAAGACGCATCATAATGTCAACAAAAAATACATGTACACTGTACACTGTGACTGCGAATGAACGACGTCGCCAATGCCTATAATATGTCTTAAGTTTTCACTGTTATTTTCGCATGTAATAAATATATTGAATCCAAGAATTGTTAACGTCATGTTTTATTTATTCATCATGTTCATGTAGAATGTAGATCTACGCAGGTCCGTGCAATCCATTATTGTAAACGCGTGTAGAAAAAAGTGTAGTAAACACATTCGATGACGCAATGACCCAATGATCGATATCCTGTTCTATCAGCTGCAACGTCACGTGACAAGCTTGTGCGTTGCAAACTGTGTTTACTCATATGGTGAGCACAGGTGGAAGACTCGGACCTATGACACCAAAATAAATGCCTATTAAAAAAATCCCATTATCCCACCCACCTGGTATCGTACTGTACATGACGTTAATAATAGAACGAGATCAAGTGGGTGGGGTAATGGATATTTTTATAATGGTCATTTTCTTTGTGTCATACGTCCGACTATTCCACCTGTGGGTTTGAGTACGCACAGATTTTTAACCCTTTCAACACCACAGACCTGTATAGACATGTTTTGCCCGACGTGTTATAATTTTGCGCCAGTTCATGAGGTAATCAGGCTTATCACGTGAGATTTTCGAAGAAGATGAATCTGATAATAGTGTACATTTTCTGTAAACGATATCGAATGTTGACGAATATTAAATTAGTAATTATTACGCATTTGCTCTGAAAATGTTATCAACTTTCCGATGTATATTTGCAGAAAAAAGTCAAATCATTCTCGGCGAAAATCTCGGTTATATAATAAAGTTGATTATCTCATGCACTGGCTCAATTATGACATAGCGAACAAGGCCAGTTGTCACGTACACATTTGTGTACATGCGCCGGGGACGTGGGCAGTGCTGTAACAATTTAGTTAATCTGGGTTGAGTTAATCTGCGCCACTGATACGCGATCTCCGATTGGTCAGCCTTTTACACCTAATTAATATTCCACCAATGGTGAGCGCGAACGCATGCCGGAAAAATTAAATCGAGCACATAACAATTAGCACTGCTTTGTTACTGGGACCAATAATTGATGTTATTCCCAGTTTGCTCGGATTAATTTACGAAATGTGCAAACGTGATCAGCTGCACATTCACATCGGTGAGATAAAAGGAGGCTATGCGTCCATAAAGAAAAAAAAAAAAAAAAAAAAAAAAAAAAAATCGTCCATTTTGTGTCTAATTTGGGAAAGAATCGCAAATTTAACACGATTTCTGACAAGTCATGTTACAAATTTAACACGATTTTGATATACAAATAGGCAAAAAATTCGGGAGCCAAGGCACAACCGTGTACTAACCGAAATTTCGAGGATACAAACTTTCAATATTAATAATTGGGACACCAAAAAAAAAATTTAATTTATTTTATATTATGTATTGGGACACGTATAATTTTATTTATTTTTTACTGTCCCAATACATAGGGTAAATACGGTACTATATTTGTTTGTGGTCTGTTTATTGTTTTTTGCAACATGATAAAGGTGCCATTAATTTTAAAATTTCTTTTTGAAACTCGCTACTTCTGATTATACCCCCCCCCTCCCCCCTCCCCCCCCCCCCGCCCCCCCACGCAACGAGTTGTGGGGGGGTATACTGGAGTCAGGTTGTCCGTCCCAGCTTACAAATGGATACATATGTCTAGGAGAACAATAGGTTATGTAATATTATATTGTTCCATGATTTTATGTGGCTAAAAATGGGTTTATGTGGCTACAGAACAATAGGGATGGACAAAGGAAAAGGTTAGGGTTAGCCACATAAGTATCCATTTGTAGGAACGTGCATGTGTGCGTGCGTCTGTCCGTCCGTCCATCACTAAACTTAACATCAGAGAAATATTGTTATAACTTCTATTTCCTTCATCAAAAATGCTTAATATTTCACTCGTGCATTCCTGTAAGGCTCTACAGTGGAACCCCTCTAAACCGAACACCCTAGGGACAGACTGAAAAGTTCGGTTTATAGGGGTTTTCGGTTTAGAGGGGTTGTCTATTTCCAGTTAAGGAAATGTATGTTTTCCATCATTAACTCTTGGATTTGTATAGTATATACCATTATTACCATATTGAAAATGGACCAGCCACCAGTATAGAAAATTTATGGAGTATTTTCATATTTCTCAACCGGAAAAAGTTAAGTCCCAATGAGACGATTCTAAAGCACTCCCAACTTGCCATTTGTATGGAGAAATAAGAAATGTACCCCCAAATTATGCACCTTAACGGGGGCTCGGCTACCGAGTTGTGTTTTATCATGTCGACATGTGTAATTCCCAATAAACAGAGTGCAGATGACATTGGATAAAGGCCCCTAAGTATTTTGTGCCACTGTGGAACTTTCTCGATCAGCTGGAGCGCTCTTTTAAGACCAGAATGTGTTTTTATCCAAGCATATTTGCTTGGATATAGTCCTTATACGGTTTTTGAGACCTCGCATGATTTATGCAAATGAGTAATTGTCGACCAACGAACGTACTTCATGCTTCATGATTCTAGCTACGCCACGTCAGAGAGTTCCAAAGCGAGCGGTGCATTATGAACGTGTCACTCACATTTTTGGCCAGCTACATATTTTTTCAGCTACAGTTATATTTTTAAAAACAGTTTGTGATTTTATAAAATATTAACTGTCGTGTTTCATAATAAATATTTTGTTAGGAAGGTTATATTTTTAGCGCAATGATCGACCGCTCCACATGTAATTTATACGTAGTTATACGCCATGAAAAATAGTTCTGATAGTGAGCTAACATTATATTGTGTAGTGTAATACATGTGTTGTTAATTTTTCTGTACGACATTTATATTACAAAATGTTTATCTGATTTAATATAATATAAACTGACATGTATTAATTTGAGTATATTATTTTTCACGCGCACTGATACAATTAACCTCGTGTCTCGTGAAAAGTAGTTTCCGCCATTTTATGCTGACAAATTACAGAATCGTTTACATAGTCATAGGTCAATGGCTCGATAAAATCCAACATTGGACAGCGAAATGATGATGATCTAAAACAGAAACATTGTTTTTTTGACAGTTACATACCGCATGCTTTAAATAATCATCTTGAGCCATCGATATTATTAATCAGTGTCCATTTTACTTAAAACATCAACTAATCTATAATGACGTTAAAAATGCAGTACGATACACTTCACAAAGGAAACATTGTCTTAGTTTGAATAATTTTAGGTTCCGCCGAACGAACGAGTACGCCGAAATATATTTCCGTACAAATCCAAAAACCTATTTATTATATACCCGTTCAACAAAACATGCATCCTAATCATTAAATAATCCGATAGTGTGATGAAATGCGACTCTCTATTATTTTTGTTGAACAATCCGAGCGCCTGTGATGGCTTCAGTTTATGCAAATTGACAAGGTCATTTCGCGCACCTGAATCGATACAATAATCAGGGGTTGAAATTTCACTCGCCCAGCTCGCCATGGCGAGTGCTTTTTGTGGCGGTCGAGTACTTTCTACAGGCACTCGCCCAGTTTGGCGAGTGAAAGATTAGGTCAGGATATTTTTTTTTGGAAGAAATTGCCAATTAATTCCATCGATAACGGCCAACAAATGGTATTAATTCAGCGACCATTTGTTGTTTACAGTTTTACGTCAATTTGCGGGAAGTAAGATTCAAGCAGTGTCTATGTACACGGTTACGGGTAGAATCTCTAGCGATTTTGAACACGGTCCATATCGGGCAAGTTTAATTCACGGATTATTTGTCGGCTTTTTACGCGGCCGGCTAACAAATAATAGGACTGCGAGTATAGACTAGTGTATACGCGGCCACATATATCGTCTCGTATACAGTTGGGTTAACGTGCATTTCAGACGCCGAACATAACGGCTTGGGACGAAACGGTCGGCGCCGGGTCCGAAACCATTGAATTTAGTAATTAAGGCAGCACGCAGCGCATGCAAACATAGCCACTATAAATTAAACTAAATCTATGTCACTCAACGCTTATAGAAAATAAGAAGTGTGCAAGCCTCTGAGCAAATTCGCTGCTATTTGTTTGTTTATGTTCATTTAATACTTAAAATATAAATAACAATAATAGTGAATATGTCTCATACGTTTTGGTAATGATCATATGTAAAAGCTTTTTTTTTTTAATAAGATGCAACATTACAAAAACTGGAAATAGCAATTTATTTTTAAAAAAAACTGGGCGAGTAACTTTTTGACCTGGGCAAGTACTTTTTTTTATATTTTCTACCTACCTTGGTTCAACCTTGGTTGAAGGCCGTTTCTTGTAAGCTAGGCTTGTACTGGCCTATTTTAGCGACGTCAAATTGGATAATTGTCTTTGAAACTGGGGGGAGAGGCAACTAAATCATGGTTAAAATGTCTGTACAATATTTTCACGTGTTGAATTTGCTGGGTCTCTTCTTCCAGGCGGAGTTAAGTGAACTTTTGAAACTATTTAGTGTGTTCGAATTTACACAATCACTAGGGAGTGCATTCCAGTCTGTGACGACTCTTTGAGAGAATACTTTTTGTCGCAACTGCGAAGGATTTCAGGACTTTCAGTCCTTTGATTTTTGTATTGACATTGCAAATAGTGCAGATTCGCAAGGGGTATAGCAAATAGTTCGCAATGTAATCTGAGTCTACGGTCTACACTGGTCGCAAAGAGCATATGACACATTTCGCGTGTGCCGTGTAGTTACCGCGAGCTGCTACAATAGCCCACAGGCTACAGTCACGAGTTTACAGCCTTGTTAAGTAATTTTCAGATTGTCTCAATTAATCGGTCGGTGGGTTCACAAATAATGTGCCGATTATTTTATTTCCGTAATTGTTACGTACGTGTATAATTAAATTGTGAACCATGCTATTGTAATGAGCTTGTAAAACAGCAAACATGTCTCGTATTTAGGTCGCATGTATTGAATAGATTCTTAACTTTGTAATGCCGCTTATGACATTAAAAAAACACGCCGCTTAGCGCATTACACGCATGGATAGCGCTTGTACAGAGCTCAAGTTAATGTGTGTAATTTGATCAATTTTGCTATTTCTTCCACACAAATGTCAAGTTGGGAGTCCGTTAGAATCGTCTCATTCTCGTGGCTCCGCATTTTGGGAACCAGAGCTGAACAATACTACCGGGAACCAGTCTATTGTAAACACGGTGTGATTTTGACACCCGCTTGAAACAACAACATTGAAATTGGGCGCGGTGTATTTCTTGGATGACATCCTGACAGGTGACCGTGTTTCCGGTTTTCCGGGGTTATTTTAACGCTGAAATATGGTTTTGGGACTTGAAATGGCGTCCGGATTACGGAGTAGAGGGGTTCCGGAATAGAGGGGTAGAAACTAATGTGTTTATATAGCAGAATATTCGGGACATGGTCGTATGTTCGGTATAGCGCGAATTCTGGTATAGAGGGGGTCCGGTTTGGAGGGGTTCCACTGTACTACCATGCTGTGCCAAAGTCTTGTCTATGCGTGTTCATCATTAGTCAATCTATCAAATCAATCAGTTGTGTTAAAGGTACATGCCCACTCAGTAGGCAAAAGGTGGGAAGCGAACCAGGGGTCTCCCGATCCGCAGTCCGACTCTCTACCTACTGAGCTTATCCGGCCAACAAAAAAATAAAATAATAATGGATTAAATAATCACTCATCTTAAAGGTACATAACCACTCAATAGGCAAAAAATGTTCTTTATAGGAATGAAATAACTGTATAATTGTGTCACTATTCCACCAGTTCTAAAAATTACGAGTACCAGCTATACATATATAATCATTTAGTAATATTTGTTTTACTGATAGTGACGCGCGGTGGTATCAGGCAATTTTCATATGCAAACGAGGCATGATATTTAATTATTTATACTCATTAAATGTGTCGCATGAAAAAGTAATATTTTTGACTGAATATAAAGTATGATCATTGCACATCAACAAATAAATACAGAGAATAAATAGTAATGCCTCTTAACATTTTAAGGAAACATGGTTATCGCCCTGATATCAGTGTGGAAATTTACGTTTGGTATAAAATGTATAATAAAGCCAATCAATACGTGGGGTAATGGTGAATGAATGTTTATTTTGCCAGAAAATGTCTCTGCAGATGATGTCTCGGATATAAAGAATGTTGTGTGCCTACTGAGTGGGCATGTACCTGTCATGGTGTATTCCTGTCTGTACATTTCTCTAGTTGAATGAACATAAATTAATTGGGAGTTTGTATTACTGTCTATACTGTTGACTCAATGTAGATCTTCAGTCAATCCATCAATCAGTTTTATGTTGTTGAATGGACGTAAAACCCATCCGCTATCATTACATGTCTGCTGTAATAGTGTATTACTGTTTGTTTATTGTTACATAAACGTAAATCTCCTATCAATCCATCATTCTAATGCACTCTATATATATATAAATACATGTATCACGCAATCTGATTGGCTGATGGTCATACATTACAGGTATATCATTGTTGATGAACGGTCGCAAATTATTTCAATATGTATTCCTACGCCAGTAGTAAAGGATTGCATTAGAAATAGGTTAACCGCATTGTAATTTTGAAATTGGCGGCGTATATCAGAAAATGATAGGTCGGAAAACATGTTTAATGGCTCCGCTAGTGCGTCGCCATTAAACAGATTTTCCAACCTATCATTTTCTGATATACGCCGCAAATTTGAAAATTACAATGCGGTTAACGCTATAATCAGTTACATTACAGGTGTGTGACATGTAAACATGTATATTCTTGAATGGAATTAAAACAAACAGTCAATCGGTTGTGTATTGCTGAATGGATGTAAATAGCCAGTCAATCCATCGATGGGTTGCTTTCTCAGTCTAGTGTAGTCCTCTCTACTGTCTGTTTCATGAAATCTGCCCAAATTTTACGGCCATATAAACAATGCAAAAACAATATTTTATCCAAATTTAAGAATGAGCCTTCTTTTTATTTTGTGAAATTTTGTCGAATATTGATTTTATTATGAAAAATTGATTTGTCTATGGGATTTATCTTGGGGGGGGGGGGGGGGGGAAGTAGGCGGTGGAGCTGGGGGAGGAGCAAAAAATGAAAACTCACTCTTAAATCTGGCAAGATAGCTTGAAAATGATCTAACTAACAAAACAAAAGTTAAATTTTGAAAATCGGTCCACTATATCTGAAATTAGAAAACTTTTCCCATGTTAAATCCCCATAGACATCTTCATAGAGTGAATACAATATGTCAATGGGGATTTGACAATGGGAATTTCCTTTTGTCGCGCCCACTTGCGGACAGCGTGATATAGTCTGCACATTGGCGTACATCCGTATGTCTGTACATACGTAGGTGCATCCGGGTTAATTATATTGGTTTTTAGCTCGCCTGCACGAAGTGTAGAAGAGCTTATGGCATACCACGGCGTCGTCTGTGTCCGCGTCGGCGTCCACAAACTTAACGTTGGGGTAAATGTCTTATAACTTCTGTTTCCTTTCATGGATCACCTTGTTATTATATCCCCCCCCCCCCCCACCCGCAACAAAGTTGCGGGGGGGGGGGGGGGGGGGGGTAAACTGGAGTCCGTCCGTCCGTCCGTCCGTTCCGTCCGTCCCGTCTCCGCCTCCGTCTCCGTCCCGCCGTCCTCCGTCCGTCCGAGTTTCCGTGTTTCCGTCCGTCACAAACTTCTCTTTCCCTTTGCGGAAATCTTTCATATTTTACCCGCCCCTTCTCTGACACTCGTACATCATTCTGCAACAAACCTACGACCCCCATTTATGCCAGGGGTCAAGGGCATGGACTTATAAACTTAGAAAAAAACTAAAACTTAACAAATGTAAATTTCCTTTTAACTTCTCTTTCCCTTTGCGGAAATCTTTCATATTTTACCCACCCCTTCTCTGACACTCATACATCATTCTGCAACAAACCTATGACCCCCATTTATGCCAGGGCTCAAGGTCACGGACTTATAAACTTAGAAAAAAACTAAAACTTAACAAATGTAAATTTCCTTATAACTTCTCTTTCCCTTTGCGGAATGCAGTGATATTTTACCCGGCCCTTCTCTGACACTCATACATCATTCTGCAACAAACCTACGACCCCCATTTATGCCAGAGGTCAAGGTCACGGACTTAGAATGTCTAGTTTGCTTTTTTCAACTGGAACCACCATCGCACTCTCCATATGTGCTGACATAGTCTTTTATCTGAAAATGATAGTATGCGAGCTGGAATTCATTCTAGGTCAGGGCTGACGCGGGGGGGTATTCCGTAAGCCCCCGCTTACTGACAAATCTAGTTTCATACATGTATTCCTCAGATGACCCTCTATCATGCTGTAGCAAAGCCATGACCCACCACCCAACCCTTACCCCAAGGTCAAGGTTACAAACTTAGCACATTCATAAACTTAACGTTGAGGTAAATTTCTTGTAACATCTGTTTCCTTTCATGGAATGCCTTGATATTTCATACACGCCTTCATCTGATGATCCTCTATTGTGCTACAGCAAATCCATGACCCAGCCCCCACCCCTTTCCTCAAGGTCAAGGTTACAAACTTAGCACATTCATACATGCATTCCTCATGTGAATAGCTATCGTGCTGTAGAAAATCACCAACTTCGTGCATTCGTAAACTTAACGTTGGGTTAAATTTTGTTTTACTTCTGTTTTCAGGGAGCGCATTGATATTTCATACATGCATTCATCTTAATATGCTATATTATGCTATAGCAAACCCACGACCCACCTTGCACCACTGACCCCAATGTCTACGGTCCACTGCACGCCCCTTAACCCAAGGTCAAGTTATATAATATTCATGTTTTTTTATGCAACTGTGCCAAGTTTGAGTGAAGGCTGCCAACAGGCGAGCTTCGTTGTCTTCTGACAACTCTTTGTTTTTTATGTCCCACCACGATAGTGGAGGGGGCATTTAATGTTACCCTTGTCCGTCCGTCCGTCCGTCCGTCCGGGCACACATTAGGGTACTTATGTGGCTAGCCCAACAGGGTTATGGACTTGTTAAAGGATAGGGTTGGTTACAATTAGCCACCTAAAAAATCGTTTTATGTGGCTAAAAATCGTTTTATGTGGCTAATATTTAACATGTGATAAGCCACATAAGTACCCTAATGTAAGAACGTCCGTCTGTCTGTCTGTCTGTCCCGTCCGTCCGGGCACACATTAGGGTACTTATGTGGCTAGCCCCACAGGGTTATGGACTTAGTAAAGGATAGGGTTGGTTACAATTAGCCACCTAAAAAATCCTTTTATGTGGCTAAAAATAGTTTTATGTGGCTAATATTTAACATGTGATAAGCCACATAAGTATAGTACATGTACTGTAAGAACGTCCGTCCTTCTGTTCATCCCTCACCAACCTTGTTAGTTGTAAAACTTTTAAACTGTACTAGCTACAGACCTAAAACTTGGTATGTAGCTTCCTTATGATGAGTAGATACGCAACGTTTATTTCGATTTTTTATTCGACCCCGGGGTCATGAATTATCTCCCCCTTTTTGACGTAGAATTTCCAATTTTAGCTTGTAAGTCATAACACTTTTAAACCATAATAGCTACAGACCTGGAACTTTGTATGTAGCTTCCTCATGATGAGTAGATGCACATAGTTTATTTCGATTTTTTATTTGAACCTGGGGTGATGGATTATAAAAGTTGTATGACCTACAAGCCAAAATTGGAAAATTGTAAGTCATAAAACTTTTAAACTGTAATAGCTACAGACCTGAAACTTGGTATGTAGCTTCCTTATGAGGAGTAGATGCGCAATGTTTATTTTGCTTTTTGATTCAACTCCCGGATCATGGGTTATCTCCCCTTTTGGACTTGGAATTTTGCCTCGTTTATTATCAAAGTGGTATGTAGATATTATTATGCCACCGCAACAATAGTTGTCGGTGGAATATAGTGTTTACCCTGTCCATCTGTCTGTCCTTTCGTCTCAGAAGTAGACAATTTTCCTTGTCTAGCGAACTACTTCTACAGTTTTTTTGCCGATTCTCTTCATATTCGGTATACATCCCAACCATCAAGTGCAGGAGTGTGTAACATACATATTTTCCCTGTCCCACTGATCCATTTGCAGTTATTCCCCTTTTTCAACTCTGAAAATATTTGTTTTGCTTGTCCGGCGAACTGCTTCTACAGTTTTTGGCCGATTCTGTTCATATTCGGTATACAGCCCTAGCATCATGTACGGGAGTGCATTTCCTTTGCTGTCCCACCGTTCCATCCGCAGTTATGCCCCTTTTTCGACTCTGAAAATAATTTTTCTCCAATCACTCACTCAGTTATTGCTGTTGTATTCATGAATGCTCAACAGCGGTGGATTTTGTTTTACAAACAATTGTCTAGTTTATATAGCCGTAAAATTTGGGCAGGTTTCGTGATACATGTCTCTTGTTGAATGAACATAAGCCAGCTGGAATGGTGTATTTCTGGAGAAATGGGGCTTATGGGATTTCTGACCAGTGTAGCTCCATATCAAATAGCACACTCCTGTAGCCTAATAACAATCTATCTTGCTTGTTCGAAGTATAACGGGCGTTTCAGTGATGGAATGGAGAACAGTGCAGATTCACATGCTGATCTGGATCTACACTGGTAGCTATTTCTCCAGTCACAGCCACATATGAGACATGCCATGTAATGTTGTACCTTCGGACATCTGTGTAATTTCATTAAATACGTTTAAAGTCAAAAGTTTGAAAATTTTGTCAACTTTTGACGCCATTTACGGAAAATATTGTGTATTGTTAAATGGCCATACAATGTCGATCGTCTATTGTTACAGGTCATCTGGAGTGGCAGGACAAGAAGCAGGCGGCTGCAGTGGTGCCCGGTCCCAACAGTAGAATCACGCGCACGCTCGGCTGTATAGTGACTATTGCCCAAACCGACCAAGAAATGTATGTGTCTTAACCCTTAGAACGCTACTCACACCAATTGTCGTCTGCTGTTGCTTTTATATCTTGCCTTATTTCTCAATAAAAACATCATTTCCTGAAGTGCTGTCGAAGCATGTTGTAAATTATTCTAAAGTGCTATTAAAGCATGTTTTTGATGATAAAAATGGAAAATAGAAAATAAACAGCAGACGACAACAAAAATAAGATAGCGGTCTAAGGGTTAATAACCCGAAATATTCGCACTTGATTTTGTACCTCATCAAAAGTTGACGAAATTCTGTTTCGCACCTGCTCTGAAAATGTTGATGTCATTTACAGAAAATATCTTATGAACATATTTTATGAAAAATCGCTTATCTTAGGTACAAAAATGGCGTGTCTAGTATAAATATCTGGTGTCCCACATCAAAGAATGTCCCATTGCTTAGGTTAGGATTAGTATGGCTGTACCGATTTATTGCAATGATAATATATTTGGATACAATTTGTTTTGGGAAACCCCCATTTTTTATTGGGTCGACTTGGGTTATTGCCCATTATAAAAGTAGTAAGATTATTACTGATCCTACTGCTTTTGGGAGGGGACCAAGTGATTCTGATGTGGTGAGGACCTGGCATCAGATCAGGATTATTCTGATTTCAGGGCTGAATATATAGTGTTTTTTTAGCTCACCTGAGCGAAGATCATGTGAGCTATTGTTACCGCAATGTGTCCGTCGTCCGGCATCCGTGAACATTTTCAAACGTCTTCTCCTCGGTAACCATTGGGCCTATAGTCACCAAACTTCATGGTCATGGTCCTTAGGTAGAGGGATTACAAATTTGTTAAAATGACGTCATCACGTAATCCAAGATGGCCGCCATCAAAAAAAAATAGCACAAATTCTTCAAAAATCTTCTTCTCAAGAACCGCCAACCGGATTTCGACAAAACTTTGTAGGAATGATCGATGTACAATGCTCTTTCAAAGTTGTTAAAATGGTGACCCCGGGGTCAAAAATGGGCGTGGCCCGTGGGGTCAAATAGGGGTCAAATTTTATTTTTTACCGGATATGGTCATGAAAGGTCAAATGGTCGTTCTTTTATTAGAGATTTCAAAATTCTTCTTCACATGAACCGCTTGGTCCATGGTAGCCAATCGATGTACAATGCTCTATCAAAGTTGTTAAAATTGTGACCCCGGGGTCAAAAATGGGCGTGGCCCGTGGGGTCAAATTGGGGTCAAATTTTATTTTTGATCGAATATGGTCATGTCTATATCAAATCGAAGGTATCAAAGAGGCGATCGCTCTGGTACATTATTTGTCGAAATTAGATGGTCATGCCCGTGGGGTCAAATTGGGGTCAAATTTTATTTTTGATCGAATATGGTCATGTCTATATCAAATCGAAGGTATCAAAGAGGCGATCGCTCTGGTACATTATTTGTCGAAATTAGATGGTCATGTCATCCAAGATGGCCGCCGAAAGGTCAAAAGGTTCTTTTATTAAAAATTTCAAAATTCTTCTTCACACGAACCGATTGACCCATGGTGGCCAAACTTCACAGTTATGGTCCATGGGTGAAGCCTTTTCTTCAAATTTGTTAATATGGAGGTCATCGCTAATCCAAGATGGCCGCCGTCTAAAAATAGCACAAGTTCTTAAAAAATCTTCTCATGAACCGCCAGCCGGATTTCGACGAAACTTGGTAGGAATGATCGATGTACAATGCTCTTTCAAAGTTGTTAAAATGGTGACCCTGGGGTCAAAAATGTGCGTGGGCCGTGGGGTCAAATTTTATTTTTGACCGAATATGATCATGTCTATATGAAATCAAAGGTATCAAAGAGGCGATCGCTCTGGTACATTATTTGTCGAAATTGGATGGTCATGTCATCCAAGATGGCCACCGAAAGGTCAAAAGGTCGTTCTTTTATTAGAGATTTCAAAATTCTTCTTCACACGAACCGCTTGGCCCCTGGTGGCCAAACTTCACAGTTACGATCCATGGGTGAAGCCTTTTTAGATTTGTTAAAATGGAGGTCGTCGCTAATCCATGATGGCCGCCGTCTAAAAATAGCACAAATTCTTAAAAAAATCTTCTTCTCATGAACCGCCAGCCGGATTTCGACGAAACTTGGTAGGAATGATCGACGTAGAATGCTCTTTCAAAGGTGTTAAAATGGTGACCCCGGGGTCAAAAATGGGCATGGTCCGTGGGGTCAAATTTTATTTTTTACCAAATATGCTCATGTCATATATCAAATTGAAGGTATGAGGCGATTGCTCTGGTGCAATATTTGTCGGAATCAGATGATTATGTCATCCATGATGGCCTCCAAAAGGTCCATTTATTCGAGATTTTGAACGACTTTTTCTCAGGAACCACATGGCCGATGCTGGCCAAACTTCATAGTAAGTTAAGATCCTTGGGTGAAGCATTTTCAGATTTGGTAAAATGAGAGTCATCGCTTAATCCAAGATGACTGCCATCTAACAATAGCACAATTTTTTTAAAACACTTAAGAAATCAATGTCACATTCTCCTCTGGTGTTCATGGAATCAGGTGAGCGAATTAGGGCCATCATGGCCCTCTTGTTTATTGTAAATATTCAGTTCTGATTGTTGGATTTTCCCCCCATTTGTACATGTACTTGACCATGTACATGTACTTGTACAGGTAATATATGGGATTTAGTACTAAACCCATTGACCCAGCCTTAAATGACCTTAGCTGTTGATAGGCTGTTAAACCCCACAAACAAACAAACTACAGTGAAATCGCGATGGCTCGTAATGTCGGGCTCTCTCGAAATAGCATCGCGGTCCCGATAGAAGAAATAAGTAAAAAATCTGATTCCCGCATTTTAACCCACTGTGCTCTTAAGTATTCATGTATAACACATTTTGGCTGACACATTTCTCCATAAAAGTTATAATGTTGCCACTCATTTGAACCGTCTCGATGAGATGGTTCAAATGAGTGGTAACAATATATACTTTCGAGAAGAAATAAAATAATTAGGATATTTTTTTCTCAAATTTCTCAAACCATCCCGCATGTAATGGCTTAAATTACATGTGTAATTACAGAAACACTACAAGCTGGCCGACCACCCTGATCATGCAGATGATGCCACAGACGCTGCTCAACACGAACCAGTTACATCCCCGCTCTTCAAGAACAGCCGCCAGGTGGCGTTCCATTTCCAAAACAACCAGCTGGAACATCTGAAGAATCTGTATAAAGTTATGGGCAACGGCTTTGTAAGTATTCTTGACTGCATTAACCCTTACTACGCTGAATTAATTTTTGTCGTCTGCTGGAAATGTTTTATTTTCAATATTTCTCGACAAAAACCTTGTTTTTACAGCGCATGAGAATCGTCTCCATTGGGACGATTCTCATGTGCTGTCAAAACCGGTATTTTCTTACGAATTAAGGCAAAACTGAAAAACAGCAGACGACAATTTCCGTCTCCAGCGTAGTGAGGGTTAAAAACTTAATTGCACATAATGGGTTAAAGCATCACTCATCTTAAATGTGGCTGTGGCTGTGACTGGAGAAATGGGGTTCATGGGATTTGTGACCAGATCCAGATCAAATAGCACACTTGTGTAGCATCATACGATCCATATTGCTTGTTAGATGCATGACGGGTGTTTCCTTGATGGAATGGCGAACGGGGATCTTGATTTTGTTATTCATATGCTATTCATTCCAAGCTGGTTGCGTGTAATTCCTATCAAATATTGTGTTGTCATCAATCTGTGATTATATGTGGTTGTGACTGGAGAAATGGGGCTTACAGGTTTTGTCACCAGTGTAGATCCAGTTCAGCCTGTGCATCCGCAGTCTGATCAGGATCTGCACTGTTCTCCATTCCATCATGCTTCTAATAATCAATATGGGATCATTATCAGGCAACAAGAGTGTGCTATTTGATGAGGAGCCACACTGATCACAAATCCCATAAGCCCCATTTCTCCAGTCACAACCACATATCATAGTAAAACTATTGGAGTGCTGAATAATATTATTCGCCCTGTCTGTCTGTCTGTCTGTCTGTCTGTCTGTCTGTCCGTTTATTTTATGGAAGTTTTTGTACGAGTTTCTCAAATCACCTATAAGGGCACTAAGTGCGTTGACAGACCACATTTTCTAGTTGTAGTACATGGTGACAGGGGTTAGACAACAATGGCGTCTCAGTAAGGTAGTTACGGTACTTTCCAGGCTGGCTGCGTGCACTTCCCATCGAACATTCCCTGCGATATCCGAGTGCTGTTGTTGTTGTTCAGCAACAAGCGCAAGTCGTTTGTTGGCCTCATCCCCAACGACCAGAGCGGCGTCGTCAACGGGATCCGCCACGTGATCACCCAACATAAGCAAAGGGTACGTTTTGACATTAGGATAAATATGTATAAATCCAACATACCAATCTTATAAATAGGTTACCTGGGGGCCGTTTCACTAAACTTTGTACGACTAAAATGTTTGTAAGTGCAAAATTAGGATCAGCTGGAAATTTTAATTGATGGATTTACATTTATTGAACATAATCCAATAATTGTTTACAAGAAAACTTTGTTAATGTGAAATTTACAGACAATCATAATTTTGCACTTACGAAGATTTTTGTTGTACAAAGTTTAGTGAAACGGCCGGCCTCCTGACTTGGAAAATTGTGAGTAAATTCCCTTTGCAGTATGTCTGGGGCATTCTTTATGTTAGACTTGGTGGAATTTGTAAGTTTCACGTCACATTTCTGAGTTTAACATTTTCAACTATTAACCCTTTGAACCCGAAAGCCCGCTATAGCGATTTATGCAAACAGTGCAGATCCAGATGAACCGGCTCGTAACGAACCGTCTCGTCAGGATCTGCACTTTTTGAAAGTAAGTTTCATATGTTTCAGAACAAAAGATACCCTCTTTTCATAAATGGACTAGTCTGAAAATTTTGTAACAATTGGATTGGCTGCAAAATTAACATATCAAAATCCATTGCAGTTACTTAGGGATGAAAGGGTTAAAGCAACGTGACGTAAAACCAACAATTTTCCATGTTATCTATCATCCAACATAAACAAAGGGTATGTGTTGAACAGTCTTATAAATAGGTTACCGATATAGAAATTTCATGAGTAATTTCCCTTTGTGCTACGCCTGGGGCATCATTTAACTCTAAGCATTGGAATTTGTGGAGTTTTTATACCCCCCGCAACGAGTTGTGGGGGGGTATACTGGAGTCAGGTTGTCCGTCCGTCCGTCCGTGCATCCGTCCGTGCGTCTGCGTCCGTCCGTGTGTCCGTCCGTGCGTCCGCGTAAACTTAACATCAGAGAAATATTGTTATAACTTCTATTTCCTTCATCTAAAATGCTTGATATTTCACACATGCATTCCTGTAAGGCTCTACTACCATGCTGTGCCAAAATCCACGACCGTCCAACCCCCGCTGATCCCAAGGTCAAGGTCAAATACTTAGTCTCTTTACAAAACTTAACATCAGAGAAATATTGTTATAACTTCTATTTCCTTCATCTAAAATGCTTGATATTTCACACATGCATTCCTGTAAGGCTCTACTACCATGCTGTGCCAAATCCACGACCGTCCAACCCCCGCAGATCCCAAGGTCAAGGTCAAATACTTAGTCCGTAAACTTAACATCAGAGAAATATTGTTATAACTTCTATTTCCTCCATCTAAAATGCTTAATATTTCACACATGCTTTCCTGTAAGGCTCTACTACCATGCTGTGCCAAATCCACGACCATCCAACCCCCGCTGATACCAAGGTCAAGGTCAAATACTTAGTCTCTTTACAAAACTTAACATCAGAGAAATAAGTTATAACTTCTATTTCCTTCATTGAAAATTCTTATTATTTTACTTGTGCATTCCTCTAAGGTTGTACTATCATGCTGTGACAGATCTACGACTGTCCAACCCCCGCTGATCCCAAGGTCAAGGTCACATACTTAGTCTCTTTACAAAACTTAACATCAGAGAAATATGTTATAACTTCTATTTCTTTCATTGAAAATTCTTAATATTTCATATGCTGTGACAAATCCCCGCTGATCTCGAGGTCAACGTCACATACATACCGTATACCTCCTAATAAACGCCCCCCTCCCCCCAAATAAAAAAAAATAATAATATTTACCAATGACCGCCAACAATTTCAAACACAAATAATCCTTAAATCCTTATTTGTGTTTGGCGGTCCTTGGTAATTTTTTATTATTTTTTTTTATTTTTTTTACTGGCTAATAATAACCCCCCCCCCCCTTTTGTAAAATGTAACGCCTCCGTGGGAGTTAATTCGAGGTTATACAGTAGTCTCTTTACAAAACTTAACATCAGAGAAATCGGTTATAACTTCTATTTCCTTGCTCGGATCTGCTTCACATTTCACACACTCATTGCTCCAATGGACCTCTACCACCCTGTGACAAATTCACGTTCATGCCGCTCGCGCTAATCCCAGAGTCAAGGTCACAAGCCCACACACTTGGAAATTTATACATATTTTAGAGGTACCTGGGCCCACGCGGGGGTATTCCGTAAGCCTCGCTTACTGACCAATCTAGTTCGGTTTGGCATCATGAGGCTTGGCAAAATTACGGTGACATTGGATTGTCAAATATTTGCATAATATAAGTAATATCACTTGCCTGAAACGAGAACAATTCTGAATGTGGGATATGCTTGTTACATGATAATATTCTGCCTATCTGGAGCTGTTTAGCAACACATGTTACCACCATTTCTCCAATATTCACCATCCTCATGAATATTCATTGGAATATATATTACTGTAATATACAAAACAAAGTTCATAGTCGAGCGTCTGGCAGTGAAGTTTACTGTTGCTATTTATTACGAGTGTCGGTGTGTATTTTGTGTTATTGTTTTTAACAAGATTAACATTGTGATTAACACTGACAACACTGAATTCAATGTTGTGATCTACCTTTTTTATGCCTTCCAGTCTCTGTAGAACCGGGCGGCATATAGTGTTTGGACCGTGTGTCTGTGTGTCTGTGTCTGTGTGTCCATGGGTCCGGTTTGCCGGAGTTTCTTCAATCTGCCACGAGGGGCATTTTATGCAGAAAGGCCACATTTTCTTGTTTTTCAAGTTTTAACAATAAAACATGTTTGTCAGCACATAAGAATCATCTCAATGCACATAAGAATTATCTCCAATGGAGATTATTATTATGTGCTGACAAACCTTTTTTCTATGGAGAAATAAGATAAAATAGTGGATGACAATATTTGATTCTCGTATTAAATCCTTTCAACCCTAGAGGCCAGAAATCCAACATGTGCAAACGCTGTAGATTCAGATGAGCCGGCTCGTAGCGAGCCGTCATCAGGATCTGCAGCATTTGTCACTGTTATTCACCTATAAAAAATTTGTAATTAATGAAATAATTCAAAAATTAATATGAAAAAGCCAATGTTGAAAGGGTTAATGAGTTAAATGACATAACTGGAATATTACTTTGAGTAATTATAACCACTGTAAAGTAATTATGTACTCTCATCAGAATAGAACCTGTCTGTTATATTGACCTTTAACATCATGAACATCGCATGTATGTTAGAACGACACTCGATTAACCCTTATAAAGGTAGGAAACAAACATTGTCGTCATAAGTATAGTGTGGCTTATACACAAGAAAATATTGTGTCTTTCAACCCTAAGTAACTGGAATGGACTGTGATATATAAAGGATTTGATGTGAGATTTATGAAACGAGTCACGCACATATTATGTAGCGAGCCTCTGGCGAGGTGCATAAAATTGTGGACGAGTTTCATAAATCTCATCAAATGGAAACGAGTTTGAGATTCTGTTTATCACATGACTTTCACCTTCCATAGGGCAGCCAACTTGTAGATATCCAATACGTTTCAGTGAGCAGATGCCCTTGTTTATTTTCGCATCTAGTAGTTAAAAATCTCCACAGAGAAAAATAGTTTTAATCCCTGCAAGAAAAGTATTATAAATACAATGTATGCCATATAATAGGTTCCTTTTATTTGGGATGGGTTGTGGCCTAGGGGTTAGAATACCTGACTTCCAATCCGGAGGTTGTGGGTTCAAACCTCGCCTTAGGCATCAAAAATATTTTCATAGTATTTCCATTCCTCTGGTCTGTCGGATGAGACTTTAACCCGTGATCCCGTCTCTATATGACCCTAGCTGTTGGTGGGACGTTAAACCCATTTACTTGTTATTCCTGTTATTTGTAAGCACTTCATATTGCCAAAGGGGAGGACATTCAAACAATTTCAATAATTTTGATGAGTTACTGACGCTTCTATTGATGTTTCAAACATGATGACGTTAACGTCAAAACATCATTGCTTTGTCACGCCATGACGGACGTCATTTGGAACGTCTCCATTTTATTAATTTGACATAACGTTGGTGCAAAATACGAATACATAATTAGTGTGATTCGACCAGCCAATCAAATTCTCTCTAGGAGTTATTACACCTGTGTCATATCTCATTTACGAAATGGGTTACAGCACGTAATGTTTTCATGTGATAAGTTAATTTAAGGACCAATCCAACATCACAAATTAATTTCAGACCAGTCCATTGATAAGGGGGTGTTGTTTTCTGGGCCCGTTTCACTAAACTTCGTACAACTAAAATGCATGTTCGTAAGTGCAAATTTAGGATCGTCTGGAAATTTAATGGATTTACATTTATTGAGCATTGGCTGTATGTGCAGCGTATGCTCAATAAATGTAAATTAAATGTTAATATGAAATTTACAGACTATCATACTTTTATACGTACGAACATTTTAGACTCACAAAGTTTAGTGAAACAGGCCACATGATCTACACTGTTTGCAACCACTGCTAAAGAGGTCTGTAGTGTTGACAGAGTTAACTCTTCAGGCGTTGACAAATTCTTAATTTACCACTTGTCCAGATTGGATTTCAACTCGTACATTGCTATATATTTTAATGTTTATGCCTTACGGTCACTTCAAATTACCACTCGTCTAAACCAAATTTTTAACCCTTTGACTGCTACTCACAACAATTGTCGTCTGCTGTTGCTTTTAAATCTTGCCTTGTTTCTCAATAAAAACATGGTTTGATTGGAAATGATTCTGAAGTGCTGTCAAAGCATGTTGGAAATTACTCTAAAGTGATGTCAAAGCATGTTTTTGATGATAAAAATGGAAAATAGAAAATAAACAGAAGACGACAAAAAATTTAAGATAGCGGTCTAAGGGTTAATGTTTATGCCGTACGGTCACTTCAAATTACCACTCGTCCAGATCGAAAACTCACTCGCCAATATGAGCGGACAAGCAGATTTGTAAACAGTGTAGATCCAGATGAAAATTTTAATTGTGTAAAATAGAATCACACTACTGTTTACACATTAGCAGACCGCACTTATTGAATAATTTACTTCTAAATGAAAACACATCTTGGTATTTCATTAGAATTGTCTCCTTGGAGACAATTCTAATGAAATACCAAGATGTGTTTTCATGGAAAAATAAGAAAATATGCTGTATTTGTGGTCTGTTTATTGTTTTCTGTAGCATGATAAAGATACCACAAATTTGTCATTGCTTTTTGATACTCATAACACACGATCTCATCAGGATCTGCACTGTCAGTGCATATTTTCTGATTTTTGACAAAACACCCCTTTTGTGATTAATGGAGTAGTTCAAACAGTCTACATGGAAGGGTCCATAGCAGGGTTAAAATCTGACAAACATTATGACAGTTCCCACAGATCCTTTGTTGTGAACAGGCTCATCTGGATTTGCAGTATTTTCATATATAGACCAGTCATAAATAGATGACTAAGCTTGGAAAATCACAAGTAACTTCGTAGAATAATTTCTAGGGCATCAGGGACGTTAAAGTTTGTGGAGTTGGTAGTTTTATCATCACCAGGGCTCCAGATAAGGAATTAGTAATTGACTATTGTCACTCCATCATTTCTGAAGCAATTGGGTATGTCAACATTTTAATTTGGTAAAATAAAATCATACTACTATTTACACATTTACTACAGCAATTATTGAATAGTTTGCTTCAAAATGACAACATGTCTTGGCATTTCATTAGAATTGTCTCCTTGGAGACAATTCTAAGGAAATACCAAGATGTGTTTTTATGGAAAATAAGAAAAATATGCTATATTTGTGGTCTATTTATTGTTTTCTGCAGCATGGTAAAGGTACCACAAATTTCTTATTGCTTTTTGATACTCGCTACTTCTGATTTAAATTGGGTTTTTGGCAATTTTAATTACCGGTTGGTATTTAAGCAAATATGCAGCTTATCTGAAGCTCTGCATCACTGTGCTTTGTTTAGTCTAGTCTAAGCAATGTAATGGCAAACCACAAATTTCGGAAGTACATTTGTACATGTAGTTCTAAGGGAATTTGCTTGTGATTTTCCGAGTTTGATAACCTATTTATAAGACATCTATTGGCCGTATGACCTGATTGGGCCAATTTTGTAAAAGAACCCTAATGCAGTTTAGGAAAAGAACAACAGATGAACATATTTGTTTCCTACCTTCAAAAAGAAATGAACGTAACATAGCATTTTCAAAATCATTCTTATGCTGAATATTAAGAAACTTGTTTCTAGAAATTTGTATACATGCATTCCTCAGATGACCCTCTATCATGCTGTAGCAAATCCACGACCCACCACCCAACCCTTACCCCAAGGTCAAGGTCACAAACTTAGCATGTTCATAAACTTAACGTTGGGATAAATGTTGTGTAACTTCTGTTTATTTACAGGGAATGCCTTCATATTTCATACATGCATTCATGTAACTCCATCGTGCTATAGCATATCCATGACACCCACCCCTTTCCCCAAGGTCAAGGTCACAAACTTAGCAAATTCGTAAACTTAACATTGGGGTAAATGTAACATCTGTTTCCTTTCATGGAACGCCTTGATATTTCATACATGCATTCATCTGATGATACCCTATCATGCTATAGCAAATCCATGACCCACCGCCCACCTATTACCCCAAGGTCAAGGTCACAAACTTAGCACATTCATAAACTTAACGTTGGGGTAAATGTCTTATAGCATTTGTTTCCTTTCATGGAACGCCTTGATATTTCATACATGCATTCCTCAGATGACCCTCTATCATGCTGTAGCAAATCCACGACCCACCACCAAACCCTTAACCCAAGGTCAAAGTCACAAACTTAGCATGTTCATAAACTTAACGTTGGGGTAAATGTTGTGTAGCTTCTGTTTCTTTAGAGGGAACGTCTTCATATTTATGCCCCTGCCACCAAATGGTGAGGGGGGCATATAGTGTTACCGGCGTCCGGGACTTACGTACGTACCTCCCGAAACCTTAACGCTCGAGTAAATGGCTTATAATTTCTGTTTCCTTTTTCGGATCTGCTTCACATTTCACACACGCATTGCTCCAATGGTCCTCTACCGCCCTGTGACAAATCCACATTCGTCCCGCCCCCACTAAGCCCAGGGTCAAGGTCACAGACTTGGTGCGTTCGAAACCTTAGCGCTCGGGTAAATGGCTTATTATGCCCCTGCCAACGAATGGTGAGGGGGGCATATAGTGTTACCGGCGTCCGTACGTATGTGTACCGAAACCATAACACTCGCTTAAATGGCTTATAATTTCTGTTTCCTTGCTTGGATCTGCTTTACATTTCATACACACATTTCTCCAATGGTCCTCTACTGCCCTGTGACAAATCCACATTCGTCCTGCCCCCACTAAGCCCAGGGTCAAGGTCACAGACTTGGTGCATTCAAAACCTTAACGTTCGGGTAAATGGCTTATAATTTCTGTTTCCTTGCTCGGATCTGCTTCACATTTCACACACGCATTACTCCAATGGTTCTCTACCGCCTTGTGACAAATCCACATTTGTCACGCCCCCGCCAAGCCCAGGGTCAAGGTCACAGACTTGGTGCGTTTCAAACCTTAACGTTCGGGTAAATGGTTTATAATTTCTCAAATGTGTCTCGTTTTCTTTGGCTGCCAGCGGGGGCATTTGTGTGCAGACAGGCCACATTTCTAGTTCATACATGCATTCATCTGATGATACTCTATCGTGCCATAGTAAATCCATGACCCACCGCCCACCCCTTACCCCAAGGTCAAGGTCACAAACTTAGCACATTCATAAACTTAACGTTGGGGTAAATGTATTATAACATCTGCTTCCTTTCATGGAACACCTTGATATTTCATACATGCATTCCTCAGATGACCCTCTATCATGCTGTAGCAAATCCACAACCCACCACACAACCCTTACCCCAAGGTCAAGGTCACAAACTTAGCATGTTCATAAACTTAACATTGGGGTAAATGTTGTGTAACTTCTGTTTCTTTACAGGGAACACTTTGATATTTCATACATGCATTCATCTGATGATCCACTATTGTGCTACAGCAAATCCATGACCCACCCCACCCCTTTCCCCAAGATCAACATCATAAACTTAACGTTGGAGTAAATGTATTTTTATGACTTCTGTTTCTTTACAGGGAATGCCTTGGTATTTCATACATGCATTCATCTGATGATACTCTATCGTGCTATAGCAAATCCATGACCCACCCCTTTCCCCAATGTCAAGGTCACAAACTTAGCACATTCATAAACTTAACGTTGGGGTAAATGTCTTATAACATCTGTTTCCTTTCATGGAATGCCTTGATATTTCATACATGCATTCATCTGATGATACTCTATCGTGCTATAGCATATCCATGACCCTCCCTCCCACCCCTTATTCCAAGGTCAAGGTCACAAACTTAACACATTCATAAACTTCACGTTGGGGTAAATGTCTTATAACATCTGTTTCCTTTCAGGGAACGCCTTGATATTTCATACATGCATTCCTCAGATGACCCTCTATCATGCTGTAGCAAATCCACAACCCACCACCCAACCCTTACCCCAAGGTCAAGGTCACAAACTTAGCATGTTCATAAACTTAACGTTGGGGTAAATGCATTCATCTGATGATCCTCTATTGTGCTACAGCAAATCCATGACCCATCCCCACCCCTTTCCCCAAGATCAACATCATAACCTTAACGTTGGAGTAAATGTCTTTTTATAACTTCTGTTTCTTTACAGGGAACGCCTTGATATTTCATACATGCATTCATCTGATGATTCTCTATTGTGTTACAGCAAATCCATGACCCACCCACCCCACCCCTTTCCCCAAGGTCAAGATCACAAACTTAGCACATTCATACATGCATTCCTCATGTGAATAGCTATCATGCTGTAGAAAATCACCAACTTAGTGCGTTCATAAACTTAACGTTGGGTTAAATTTTGTTTTACTTCTGTTTTCAGGGAGCGCATTGATATTTCATACATGCATTCATCTTAATATACTATATGATGCTATAGCAAATCCACGACCCACCTTCCACCACTGACCCCAATGTCAAGTTCAAAGCACACCCCTTAACCCAAGGTCAAGTTATATAATATTCATGTTTTTTTATACAACTGTGCCAAGTTTGAGTGAAGGCTGCCAACAGGTGAGCTTCGTTGTCTTCTGACAATTCTTGTTTATTGAGAAATAAGGCATAAGATATAAAGCAACTGTAGACGAACAATTGCTGTGTGTAGTGGTCTAAGGGTTAAGTTTTGTTTCACATCAAATGACAGCCAACTAAACCTGACTAACCAGGTGCTCTTGAAATCACGATGTTTAGAATCGGTTAGTTTTGGTCCGTTCATGATCGGCACCACCTTCAGTTTCGGTCCGTTCATGGCCGACAGTTTCTTCCGCCGAACACTGAACAGGCGATCACAGCCTCCGTTTCCGGAGAATGGGATTTGTTGGTGGGGGGTTGAGAAACAATGCTAGTCCCGGCGCTACATTCACGATCTTCAGAATCATACAGCTTTGCATTTATCGCGAAAAAATCGAGAGTATTTACACTTTTACGTTTTGGTAACGACAATTTCGCAGATTGTCTCGTGTTTACAAAGGTTGACCAGTGAAATCACAGCTTACATAAGTTACATATCTAATTACTGTAACCAACATTTATGTGCGCTGTCGGGGCGCATTGGCATAGTTTATTTTGGGTCATTCATGACAAAATTCATGAAAAAATAGCGCCACTAGAATGAACACTATAACCTTTAGACGTGAAACAGTATTGGATTTAACATAATTTTGCATGGTAGTGTGTTTTATAGTATCATGTGACAAATTTATAGTACAATTTTATTTCTCCATTACGATTATGCAGACACGGCGATATTTGAGAAACAAAGCTCTTTTGTTTTATGGCCTAACATTTTGTTGTCTGCTTGTTTAAACCCAATTTAACCGTTTTAGTCCGATTTTGTTTCCGTGCAATATTTTTAGTTTCTATTCAACCATTTGCTCCAAGCTCAATTTGATTTGTATCTCAATTACTTTACACAATAAAATGCAGTAGCACCCGAGAAATTATATACATGTACATGTATTATCTCCTGCCGCAATTATTTCGAGAATTTATATTATTGTATGTTTTCTTAAAGGTACATTCCCTGTCAATAGACACAAACTGTTCTTTATATCAGAGACATCATCCGAGACATTTTCTGACAAAATAAACATTAATTCACCATTACCCCACGTATTGATTGGCATTATTATGCATTTCATATCAGACGTACATTTCCACACTGATATCAGGGGCGATAACCGTGTTTCCTTAAAATGTTAACGGACATTAGTATTTATTCTCTATTTATTATTTGATGTTCAATGAATTTATAATCTGTCGAAAATATTGTATTTTCAGGTGACACATTTAATTAGTAATAATTAAAAGATAGCATGCCTCATTTGCATACGAAAATAGCCTGATATCACCGCGCGTCACTATCAATAAAATAAACATTACTAAATGATTGTATCTGTATAGCGGGCACTCGTAATTTTTAGAACTGGTGGAATAGTGACACAAGTATACACTTATTTAATTCCTATAAAGAAATGCTGTGCCTAGTGAGTGGGCATGCACCTTTAAAATAACTTAACCCATTACATGCAGAATACACCTTTACGGGTATGAAATTTATTAAATATTTTATTTTTTATTTTTGTTATTTCTCAATGAAAGTGTATGTTGTGACCACTCATTTGAACCGTTTCGATGAGATGGTTCAAATGGTGCTCGCGACATCTACTTCTGAGCGCATAGAAGGAAAATATTTAGGTTTTTCCGCAAACATTATTGTGTATCATCAGCATGAAATAGGTTGAACACATTTTAGTCACTTCATTGATGTTTTCTTTCCAGTTCAACAACATCAATTGCAGCAGAGACAACAGTTAATGTTACAGCAGCAACAACAACAACAACAGTTTAGATTACAAGTGAGTATATAAGTATCTCTCGCCAAGACATTATGAGATATAAACAACTTGTTTTGATTATTTATTAGGGTATAAACTTTAAAGAACACTTGGCAATTTGGTGATTTTTATGCAACCAAGTTAAGTGCTTGATTAAACAGTTGTAAATTGAAGGGGTCAGTGGAAGAAGGGGGCTAAGACCATGAAGGACCCCCTTCTTCCACCGACCCATTAAATTGATCATAAAAATGTGATGCTTATAAATCTGAAACATTGGTGTATGTAACATTTTGAAATGTGGCTGTGACTGGAGAAATGTAGCTCATGGGATTTGTGACCAGTGTACATCCTAACCAGTCTGTGCATCCACACAGTCTGATCAGGATCTGCACTGTTCGCCATTCCATCAATGACACATCCATCATGCTTCTAACAAGCAATGCAGATTGTTGATTGGCTACGGGGGTGCGCTATTTGATCTGGTCATGAATCCCATATGCCGCATTTCTACAGTCACAACCCCAACACAATTTTTATTTCCTCAGCAAAGACAACAAATGATGATGCAGGGTCAAAGTCAAGGTCAAGGCCAGGCCATGATGTGAGGTCAAGGTCAGCCTGGGATGATGGGGGCCGCCCAGCAGGGAATGCCACCCCAAGCTCCCGGCAGGATGCAGCCGATGGCACAACCTCAGCAACAGAATATGTTCCTCGATGACTTTGACCTCAACACGTAGGTCAAGGTCACTGTTGGCCTGTCAGAAGGTCATGGTCATCATCAGTTACAATGACAATTCAACATCGGCCAGTCGCCGAACATGTTCCTGGATGATGACTGGCCTCAATATGTGAGCCTACATTCATTCATAGGTTACGGTTACTGTAAGTCGGTCTGAAGATCACCATCAGTCCCACTGAGAGATTGACATCAGCCAGCAACAGAACATGTTCCTTGATGACTTTGACCGTAATACATGTATGTAGGTCAACGCCAATCTGGAGGTCTAGGTTACCGTCAGTCACACTGAGAATTCAACATCAGCCAGCCACAGAACATATTCCTCGATATGTCAATATGTAGGCCTACAATCATAGGTGTGGGTGGTGGTAGGGCGAATGAGACGGTGTAAATTAACGGTATGGGTTCCTCCTTATAGGAATCACGATTTGCCTGGTTTGGCCCTCAGGTACGTTTTTAGCTCGACTATTCGAAGAATAGTTGGAGCTTATGTTGTCACCCCGGCATCGGCGTCACCGCCTTGGTTACGGTTTTTAGTCAAGCTTGTATATGGAATACTACTGGCCCTACACCCACCATACTTGGACAACTTCATCTCCTAGTGATGTACATCAACAACCCCTGACCTATATTTGACCTTGACCTACATTTAACCTTGAATTACTTAGTTAATTCCCCTTGGTTAAGGTTTTTAGTCAATCTTGGTTAAGGTTTTTAGTCAAGCTTGTACATGGAATACTATTGTGCATACAGACACCATACTTGGACAACCTTTTCTCATAGGGATGTACATCAATAACCCCTGATCTATATTTGACCTTGACCTACATTTTCTCTTGAATTACTTACTTAATTCCCCTTCCCCTTGGTTTAAGGTTTTTAGTCAACCTTGTATATGGAATACTACTGGCCCTACACCCACCATACTTGGACAACTTCATCTCCTAGTGATGTACATCAATAACCCCTGATCTATATTTGACCTTGACCTACATTTCCTCTTGAATTACTTAGTTAATTCCCCTTGGTTAAGGTTTTTAGTCAAGCTTGTACATGGAATACTATTGTGCATGCAGACACCATAGTTGGACAACCTTTTCTCATAGGGATGTACATCAATAACCCCTGATCTATATTTGACCTTGACCTACATTTCCTCTTGAATTACTTAGTTAATTCCCCTTGGTTAAGGTTTTTAGTCAAGCTTGTAAATGGAATACTCCTGGCCCTACACCAACCATACTTGGACAACTTCATCTCCTAGTGATGTACATCAACAACCCCTGACCTATATTTAACATTGACCTACATTTAACCTTGAATTACTTAGTTAATTCTCCTTGGTTAAGGTTTTTAGTCAACCTTGGTTAAGGTTTTTAGTAAAGCTTGTAGATGGAATACTATTGTGCATACAGACACCATACTTAGATAACTTTTTCTCATAGGGATGTACATCAATAACCCCTGACCTATATTTTACCTTCACCTACATTTAACCTTGAATTACTTGGTTAATGTTTATAGTCAAGCTTGTATATGGAATACTCCTTGGCTTACATCAACCATACTTGGACAACTTCATCTCCTAGTGATGTACATCAATAATCCCTGACCTATATTTGACCTTGACCTACTTTTATCATTGGATTACTTTGTTATTTCCCCTTGGTTAAGGTTTTTAGTCGAGCTTGTATATGGAATACTCCTGGGTCTACAGCAACCATACTTGGAAAACTTCATCTCCTAGTGATGTACATCAATAACACCTGACCTATATCTGACATTCACCTACATTTAACCTTGAATTACTTAATTTCCTTTGGTTAAGGTTTTTAGTCAACCTTGGTTAAGGTTTTTATGCATGTTATCTTTGGCTCTTTAGTTACCTGGGAGTTGAATTGGGTTATTGCCCATTATAAAAGTAGTAAGATTATTACTGATCCTACTGCTTTTGGGAGGGGCCAAGTGATTCTGGTGTGGCGAGGACCTGGCATCAGATCAGGATTATTCTGATTCAGGGCTGAATATATAGTTTTGTTATTGTAAATATTCAGTTCTGATTTTGGGATTTTCCCCCCATTTGTACATGTACTTGAACATGTATATGTACATGTACAGGTAATATATGGGATTTAATAAACCCATTGACCGGCCTTAAATGACCTTAGCTGTTGATAGGCCGTTAAACCCCAACACACAAAAGAAACAAACAAACAATCATAGGTGAAGGTCATTGTAGGTCAGTAAGAAGGTCAATGTTACCATCAGTTACAAACAAGTTGAAATCAACCAGCAACAGAGCATGTTCGTAGATGACTTTGATCTCATACCATCTCTATGATCTTCTCGTCAAATGGACACTAAACTTCATCAATCAACCTTATATATTGGTCAGTCATTGAAGGTCATACCGAGGTGTCAAGATCAATCATTGTGAATATAAAATCATAAAACATTAACCAGATGATGAGCTTGAGGTTCTACTTCTATGCTCGAAATCAAGCAGTTTGAAAGTTGAGCACGGCTTGAGCTCAGACATTCAAATTGATTCATTTCTCGCGTTCTAGCGAGTTTGTTACACACGTACCAGACTGTACCTACGGGGCGCCATGCAGGACAGGTTAATTATGTGTACAAAACAGACAAAATTGAGTTTTGTAACACTAAAAATCACAAAATCCAATTATGTAAAATTCTGATATACAAAATTCATTTTTGTTATAAAGGATTCAATTTTGTAAGACAGAATTGAGTTTTGTAAACAAAATTCAGTTTTGTGGGACAGAATTCAGTTTTGTCCACAAAAGTCAGTTTTGTCCACAAAAATTAGTTTGCGTAACTGATAGTCTATGTCATCTCTACGTTGATTGGTTGAGATCGGTCTTAGTCCATTTTACTAGATGGTGGAGTACACTTGCAGGTTTAAATATTTCAATGCGAAAATATAACCCAATATATCAATATTATACTTCTTTATGGACAGTTATTTTGGTTATATTATGATTACAAAATATATACTAGTTCTATCCAATAATCTTATTGTGACTAATCATGTATGCGGATGCCAGGGCGGCCAAATTACAACTAGTTTATATAAACATTTTAACAATAGCATCGTTTTATTTCAAGTAACCAACATTGGGATAGCGTTATTAAATGTATGTACATAGTCAATACATAATTACAATAAACGGTTGTCATGGCAACCAATTCACAAAATGTTATTTTCCATCCAAATTCCATCATGTTTGTTGCTGATATATTTTTATACATATTATTCAGGCCACATTTTTGTCATACTGTATCTGACCAATGGTAGTCCTTCTTACATGCGTGTGCCATATTTGGGCAACAGAATCGAAACGTATGCAAATACGTATACGAAACGTATGCAGAATTGAATTTTGTGACACAGAATTGAATTTTGTGACACAGAATTGAATTGAATTGAATTTTGTGACACAGAATTGAATTTTGCGACACAGAATTTAATTTTGTTACACAAAATTCAATTTTGTGACACAGAATTGAATTTTGTTACACAGAATTGAATTTTGTGACACAAATTGAATTTTGTTACACAGAATTGAATTTTGTGACACAGAATTGAGTTTTGTGGCACAAAAGTGAATTTTGTGACACAGAATTGAGTTTTGTGGCACAAAAGTGAATTTTGTTGACAAAATTGAGCCATGTCCCACTTGGCGCCCCGTAGTACCGTCACACAACTTGCAAATCCATTTCATGACGGGGGGAAAAACTGGTACCAATAGGTGGTAAAATTATTTTTGTCAAATGAATTGAAAGGGTCAGTGGAAAATGAGGGAGCTCAGTCCCCTTCTTCCACTTACCCCTTCAGCTGCAAGGAGTTCGACATAGTGATCATATTGGAGTCTACATGGGTCTGAATCTACATTAATACTTCAACACCACAGGCCTGTATAGTTATAGTGGTGTTGGCAAAAAGTGTAGATCCAGATGAGCCGGCTCGTGACGAGCCATCTCATCAGGATTTGCACTTTTTGCAAGTAAATTTCATATTTTTAGACAAACCCCCACCCCCCCCCCCCCCCCCCCTTTTCTTTTCAAAAAATGGACAAAAATTCATGCGAAGCGGAAAGAAAGCGAGAGATAGGTTTTGCTTTTCCGGAGTCGGCGGCGGCGGCGGCGTCATCATTCAATGTTATGTTTTTGTGTTACGGTCATTACTTCAACACCTTATCAGCTACAGTCATCAAACTTTATACATACATTTAATATGATATGTACATGAATATAGGACTAAAAAAATGTTGGCCGGCCCCAGGGTCTTCAGGGTCAAGGTCAAACTCTATTTGTTAATACATTCAATATTAAGTTTTCGTGTTACGTTTCGTGTTACGGTCATTACTTCAACACCTTTTCAGCTACAGTCATCAAACTTTATACATACGTTTACTATGATATGTACATGAATATTGGACTATTAAAAAAAAATTGGTGTGCTTCAGGGTCAAGGTCAAACTCTATTTGTTAATAAATTCAATGTTAAGTTTTTGTGTTACGTTTCGTGTTACGGTCATTATCATCAACACCATTGTCAAGGCAAATGCACTTTAGTCATCAAACTTTATACATACGTTTACTATGATATGTACATGAATATAGGACTATTAAACAACCAGGGTCTCCAGGGTCCAGGTCAAACTCTATTTGTTAATACTTTCAATGTTAAGTTTTTGTGTTACACCTTATCAGCTACAGTCATCAAACTTTATACATCCCTTTACTATGATATGTAGATGAATATAGGACTATTAATTTGTTTTTCTCGGGCCCCAGGGTTAAGGTCAAATTCTATTTTTTTAATACTTTCAATGTTAAGTTTTCGTGTTACGATCATTACTTCCAATATGATATGTAGATGAATATACGATTATTAAATATTTTGTTCTCCGCCCCCAGGGTGAAGGTCAAGGCGTAACAAGGCGAGACATTTGATTCCGCAGAATTCTTGTGTGACAATTGGATTGGTTGCACAATAAACATATTGAAATCGAAAATCCAATTACTCGGGTGAAAGGGTTAAATATTATTTTAACAGATTGTGACTTTGTGGGGTCGGCATATTATGGACTGTGGCACTGTCTATTTTTGTCGAGCCCACTTGCAGAAACATTTATCACAGTGACATTTGTACATGCGAAGTTTGTGTTTTTAAGCACCTGGTATCTCTGCAAGCATAAGTCGAATTGACTTGAAACTTCACATCATCCATATTTTCATTCTATGGCCCACCCATGCAGCCGGTCAAGGTCAAATGACATAGAGATTTGTGTTAAAAGTGTTTGTGGATATTTTTACGTACATTATATCTCTGGAACATTAAGTCAAATTTACATGAAAATTTACGTTTGTTTATCATCATCTGTTTTTATACGACCATTTAAAAAAAAAATGGTACATGTACGCATTATGTTTTACCGCGGGGCGGGCGGGCTGGCGGTGGACAGAAAAACTGCATAGTTTGTGTACACAACTCCTCTGAAACCGTCCAGTCAATCAATCTGAAACTATACACATATCGTCTACATATTGAAGATGTGCACCTTGGTGATTTTATGCCGAAAAAATACTTTTTCTACATTTTTGTATTCAATTCTATATAGGGTACAGAGTTTGTGTACACAACTCCTCTGAAACCGTTCAGTCAATCGATCTGAAACTATACACACATGTTCTACACATTGAAGATGTGCACCTTGCTGTTTGTATGGCGAAAACAAAAATTTAACAAAAATATCACCTGTTTAACTTAGCCATTTTTTCTACATTATTGTATCCAATTCTATATAATTTCTACTTTACACATCTCTACCTAAATTAGTATACCTGTTTATCACAACAAGAGGAAGAAACGATGCTATAGATTTTCAAATTCTCATTAATGTTTCTTGCATCAAGACAGCTTCACATTTCTGCATCTTCGCTGTCTGGCCCATCTTCGACGGGCGTATTTTGTGACTACGGCACTCTTGTTCATTCATTTTATAGCCCATCAAATGAGGTCTGCATGCCCAAGATCAAGGTCAAATTACTGAAAGTTTTGTTGAACTTTTTAACCATTTCAACACCACAGGCCTGTATTGGCAAACAGTGTAAATGCAGATGAGCCGGCTCGTGACGAGCCGTCTCATCAGGATCTGCACTTTTTGCAAGTAATTTTCATATCTTTGAGAACAAAAACACCCCCCCCCCCCCCCCTTTCAAAAATGGACTGGTCCAAAAATCATTTTGTGACGGTTGGATTGGTTGCAAAATTAACATATCAAATCCCATTCCAGTGACTTAGGGGTGAAAGGGTTAAATGCCTTATATCGCTGCAACTATCTCTGCATGACGGTTCATAAAGTGTCGCAGTATATTGAAAAATATGTGAAATATGAAATAGAAAAACAGTTTTTCTCCCTCTGAACTGGGTCCCCAGGGCTCCAGATAAGTTTTGTATCTAAAGAGTATTGTACCCCCAGATTTCAAATTCAATGCGTATTTTACTGTTACAAATGTATTATTGATTTTCTTCCTTATTAAATAAGGAACAAATTATAAAAAATATAACAAATTTAAAAATTCACTTATTTGAGCTGCAAAAAGCAAAACACTGTTTGCTTTTTGAAGTTCAACTAAGTAAATTTTAAACTTTATTACAGCATTTTCATTGCTCAATTTGAAAATCAATGCATATTTTCACATTGCTGTGAGTATTTTGTACTCCCACTTTTGATAATCAATGCGTATTCTGCTAAATTAAGTGTGTAAAATATGCCAAAACGCACCTTATCTGTAACATTGGTCCCAATATACAGGTACCAAGGACTGCCAGTCATTTGTGTATGAAATGTGATAATGTATTATAAATCCTATTTAATAAACTCAACTATTGCATGAAAGAAGAATTATAATATATTAAAATGTAAGTGAACTAATTTTATATTTCTTTTTTGTACTGACTGTAGTGTCTGTTTCACCCATTTCTCAAATTATCTGCTGAAAATATGTTAAAAGAGTGGTCACAACATATATATTTTTGGAAGAAATAATTTTAAAAAAATGGCAAAAATTATTTCAATTTGTTTGTAATCCGTATAAGTGTATTCCGCATAAAATGGTTTAATAAATATATATCATCAAGTATGTAGATCCACAATGCATACGGCCATGTGCCACTATTAGTAGGGAATTTCAAATATCTGTAACGGCCCGACTTTTTTATGGTTTCACTAAACTTTGAACGACTAAAATGTTTGTAAGTACAAAATTATGATAGTCTGTCAATGTCACATTAACAATGTTTTCTTGTAAACAATTATTGGATTTACATTTATTGAGCATAGGCTGCCTATGCAGCCTATGCTCAATAAATGTAAATCCATCAATTGAAATGTCCAGACGATCCTAAATTTGCACTTACAAACATTTTAGTTGTTCGAAGTTTAGTGAAACGGGCCCCTGTTTCTTACATGGTACGATATGCTAAAGGGTTTCCGAGTTTTAAAGATACAATTTCTAGTTTTCCTGATGCTGTGCATGCATGTACATTAACTTTTGTATCGACTTTAAAACTGAATTATTTCAGTGGATTTGAGATAATATAAAGCATTGTTTATATTTTTATGGTATTATGTTATTGTATCCGTGCGATTGTTGCTATTAAGGAGCTATCTTTTGTGTCCGTTTTGGGTCAATGTTGTACGAGAGAATTGCCACTTTTTCGGTCACTGGTGTATACTACAACGTCCCAAATTTGGACTCGAATAGTATTCGGGCACTCGTAATTATTAGAGCTGGTGGAATAGGGACACATTTATTCACTTATTTAATTACTATAAAGGAACAGTTTGTGCCTACTGAGTGGGCATGTATCTTTAAAAGTTTGCATGCCTGATAAATTCTCCAAAAATGTTGTTCATTACTGGAATACATGTATTTCTACAGTGAATGTAATACAAGATTGTGACCTGTAATTTATTACTGTGATAGGGCCATGTGACTGTGACTGGAGAAATGGGGCTTACGGGTTTTGTGACCAGTGTAGATCCAGATCAGCCTGTGCATCCGCACAGTCTGATCAGGATCTGCACTGTGTTGCCATTCCATCAATGAAACACCCGTCATGCTTCCAGCAAGCAATATAGATTATTCCCAGGCTACAGGGGTGTGCTATATGATCAGGAGCTATACCGTTCACAAATACCATAAACCCCATTTATTCAGTCACAGCCACAAACAAATGATTTGTTTGCTGTAACCAGACCTGTTGCTCCGATTTTGTTTGTCTTGCCCACATTAGGGGAAAGTGAGACAGTGATCACAATTACGGCATCATTGCCATTGTCGTATTCGTCATCTGAGGCATCAACAATTTTGAATGTACGTGTACAGTGAAACCTCTCTAAACTGGATACCCTGGGATGTCCCCCAATGTGTCCGGCTTAGAGAGATTTCACTGTAAATCAGACATTTGATCATTCTGAGCCATAGTTGTGTGATATGCGACCACGAACAGACATTATCACCTGAGGTAAATAACCAAGAAACTCATCAAAAATAAGTTCACAGGTTTTTTCTCTGTTTCCGGTTTAGAGATCGTTCAACTGTACGTCAACCTTTTTTAAATCTTTATCCATTAATTTTTTTTTTTAATGTACAAAATTGTTGATTCATCAGATGATAACAACAACAACAATGGCTATGATCTCATCATTGGTGGTGGTTGGTTGGAAGCATGCGATGGATAATACCATAATCCCGACCGGAGACCTGTAGCTGATTTCATCAAAATTGCAAAGTATACTTATCTAGCAAAGTATACGTTGAGGGAGTAATCATTTATTTTTCCTGAAATGCATTATTTCATATAGAACTAACGACTACATATATTTGATGATTGAAAGTATGAGGAATTATTATACTGAATTTATTACATTATCACAGCCAAAATGGCAGTGACAATGTAATAAATTCAGTATAATAAAAATTAATAAATTTATCCTTAAATTGAAAATTTCTCCCTCAAAGTATACTTTGCTAGATAAGTATCCTTTGCAATGTTGGTGAAATAGGCTACTGGTTTGACTCTCAGGTACGTCTTTGGCTTTCTTGTATACGAGAGTGGAATCTGGTTATACCCCTTATAAGAGTAATCCTACCAGTATTACTTTTAGGGGCAGGGACTAAGGTGTGATATGGACCTGACACCTGGTCAGGTTATTCTAATTTCGGGGCTGAATTATTTTTATTTTTATGTAAATATTTTGTTCACATTTTGGGATTTCTAAACACCTGGTCGCAATTCTAATGAAATGCCAAGACATATTCATGATATTTATAGGGAGAAATAAAAGATAATACAATGAATTGTCGTCTGCTGTTTTTTAACTATTTATAGCCCACAAATTTCCCAGCATGCAAAGAGTTAATCAATAACTTCCTCATATTGGTGGCTATTCACCAAATGTCATTCGGGAGACATTGAGACTCGCCAGCCATCGCCTTGTTATAAAATGCATGCCGTTTTTCTTCTTTTCAACTAGAATGTACGAAACTATATTATTTCCAGTCATTTTTATACGACCGTTGCTGACAGAAAAAGTGCATATATATAGTTTGTGTACACAACTCCTCCGAAAACGTTCAGTCGATCAATCTGAAACTATACACCCATCTTCTACACATATTGAAGATGTGCACCTTGGTGTTTTTATGCCGAAACAATATTTTTTAACAAAATTATCACCTTTTTAACTTAGTCATTTTTTTCTACATTTTTCTATAGAATTCCGGCGGCTCTGATCAGAGATCATCAGGCAATATAAAATTAATTTACTGAATATAATCCCCACCCGCCCTTAAACATTAATTCCAGATTATTATGCCACCGGGTTTCGAAGAAACGGGTGGATATAGCGTTTGGACCGTCCGTCTGTCTGTCTGTCTGTCTGTCTGTCTGTCTGTCTGTCTGTCTGTCTGTCTGTCTGTCTGTCTGTCTGTCCGTCCGTCCGTCCGTCCGTAGCGTTTGGACCGTCCGTCTGTCTGTCCGTCTGTCTGTCTGTCTGTCTGTCTGTCTGTCTGTCTGTCTGTCCGTCCGTCCGTCCGTCCGTCCGTCCGTCTGTCCGTCCGTCCGTCCGTCACACTTTTCGGTTAACCAATTTGTCAGTTTCTTAAATATACTGCAGGTGGCATCCGCGTTTGACAGACGCATTTCTTGTTTTTTATTTGAGTTTATTTGGAAATAAATCATTAATTATTGTTTGTTGACACTATTTGCAACAACTTTTAATACAAGTTAAACAAATTAAAAATTAAGACTCATACCCGCCCTATATTCACCCAAAATTTGGATATTCAATAAATCAAGTTTATATGGCCTCAAAAGCGTCATAATGGTCGCACGGTATCCTTCCACTAAACTGGTGTGATATCTATGGTGACAGTTCTGTTAACTATGGGACAGTATAATAAAACATTCAGTTGACTAGAATGTCAATATACATGTATAGTTAAATAATTCAGACTGTGTGCTTTAATCTTTAGTTTACAGGTGCTAATTCAGTAAAATTCAGTAATGAAACATTACAAATTCGACACTCATAATGGTAGTTTTAAATGTAGAAATAGTTGACATTCCATCTCTACGACTACTAGACTAGGTAGTTCCAAGGGAGCTACCCTAGTAAAAAAATGATATAAAAAATTGACACAGACTTCAGAACTGAGGATTCTACATGAGCTCTGAATTTTATTGCAACACTATAAACTGCATATACAGAAAACTTGACTGATTTTCTAAATCAATATTGGCGTTAATCGGCGATTAGATATGTAGAAAATATGACTAAAATATTATTGTATATCCTTTTATTTACTACATATATAAAACAGTTTATTATACCATCCTATCAACAAACCGACTGCCTGTGCACACAGTTAGATTATTTAGTTAGATTCATTTCCTGATGGAATGACAAACAACATATGTGTTTCCATATATAATGAAGACTAATTATGACTTTTTGTGTTCTAAATATGAGAGCTCGACTTAGATTGTGGGAACTGAAATTGTCATCTGCTGTTGTTTCATAGTTTTACTTTTCTCTCAATAAAACATGGTTTGACAGCATTTTTTAATCATTTCCATTGAAATAAAAAACAGACAACAAAATTTAAACCAATGATCCCACTCTTCAGTTTGAACTGTAGACATATTATGTTTTGTTGATTTGTTAGATATGTATCCACACAATAACTGTTCATGTTACATTTATGGAGGTAATTGTGGCATTAAATCACATTACATGTAAAATGTGAATTGACATTCTTGTGATCAGGGGCAATAGGTGTATTTCTTTATTACATTAATGGAAACCACTATTTAGTCGCTCTATTTACTTTGTGCTGTGTAATGATCATACTCTGTACTAATTGAACTGCAGTACACACAGCTCCAGATACGGCGCATATTTGTGTAATTTATGCATTCATATTTATAGCTGAATATTTATTAATTTTTAATGGTGGGAGTACACAATATATAATCACAACAATTGGAAAATACTCATTGATTTTCAAATCGAGGAGTAAAAAATGTTCTAATATACATGTAGTTGAAAATTCTCTTATTATTGCTGGAAAAAAAACAACCACTGTGCTTTTTGCACCTCAAATGCAAACGTAAATGTTATTCACATATCAACATGTATACTTATTAAATAAATATATGGTATATGCCCGTTTGAAGAAGGAACACACAGGATGTATCACGGTATACATGGCACTGTCCATTGGTCAAAATATGATCCTGTTTTTTGCAGTGGAGGGTTTTTTTCCAGGGTTATCCGGTCCCCCCCCCCCACCCCATTCAGCCACGAAGTTCACATAGATCACAGTTTACCACGAGTTGGAGTCTGAATTTAAATGCCGTAAAACACAGGAAAGTGCATCTCGAAGAGCTAAAAAATAGGACAACCCGTAGTTGCGAATGGTAACTCTTGCGGTAGCTCACGTACCGTTCGTAGCGAGCTAAAGATTGCAAGAGTTACCTTCGCAACTATAGACACCCCCCCAAAAAAAATTATGGATCCGCCCCTGAATTGGTATGTGTTTCAACCACTACACTAGATGTTCTGTCTATGTTGTACTGCAGAACATTATTAGTTTTTCCATGTCCACTACAGAAATCAATCATCTAATGATATATTAATCAGAAACTGATAAAAATCCATTTGACCTTCTTGGCACCTTGACCTTTCCTGCTTCATTGACTGCGCCTTGATAGGTGTATATTGTTACCTGTGGTCGTCGTGTTTGTTTATATGTTGTATAATTTTTATAAATTAATTTTATGTAATGATTAAATTATGATTTTGTTAATATCATTGTGTTTTCCATATTTCCATGTACTCCCAAAGCCTATTACTAGTAGTTTAGTAATGATCTACTGGTACAAAGTTGAAGCCAGAAATTTATGCAGCAGGTTACATGCAGGATTGGTTGGCTTCAACTGACATAATTGTTGATAGGCCATTAAACACCAATACATCAAAATCAAGCCAGCAGTTTAAAGGATGGGAGGGTATGAACATATTAACACTTAGAATGTGGGAAACAAAAATTGTCGTCTGCTGGTGTTTCATATTTTGACTTTGTCTCTCAATAAAACTTGGTTTGCCAGCATTTTCCCTTACAATCTGAATTAAATTCTGCCGTCTGCTGTTTGTTTTTAACTCACCTGAGCGAAGCTCATGCATGTGAGCTATTGTTACCGCAATGTGTCCGTCCGTCCGTCTGTCCATCCGTCCGAGCAACCAAGGGTGTAGAAGGGGTCATGGTCCTTAGGTAGGGGGATTACAAAATTGTTAAAAATACGTCATTACGTAATCCAAGATGGCCGCCGTCTAAAATAGCACAAATTCTTCAAAAATCTTCTTCTCATGAACCGCCAGCCGGATTTCGAAGAAACTTGGGTAAGAATGATCGATGTACAATGCTCTTTCAAAGTTGTTAAAATGGTGACCCCGGGGTCAAAAATGGGCGTGACCCGTGGGGTCAAATTGGGGTCAAATTGGGGTCAAATTTTATTTTTGACCGAATATGGTCATGTCTATATAAAATCGAAGGTATTAGAGAGGCGATCGCTCTGGTACATTTTTTGTCGAAATTGGATGGTCATGTCATCCAAGATGGCCGCCGAAAGGTCAAAAGGTCGTTCTTTTATTAGAGATTTCAAAATTCTTCTTCACACGAACTGCTTGGCCCATGGTGGCCAAACTTCACAGTTATGGTCCATGTTTGAAGCCTTTTCAGTTGTTAAAATGGAGGTCGTTGCTAATCCAAAATGGCCGCCGTCTAATAATAGCAGAAATTCTTAAACAATCTTCTCATGAACCGCCAGCCGGATTTCGACGAAACTTGGTAGGAATGATCGATGTAGAATGCTCTTTCAAAGGTGTTAAAATGGTGACCCCGGGGTTAAAAATGGGCATGGCCCGTGGTGTCAAATTTGGGTCAAATTTTATTTTTGACCGAATATGCTCATGTCATATACCAAATTGAAGGTATCGATGAGGTGATTGCTCTGGTGCAATATTTGTCGGAATCGGATGATTATGTCATCCATGATGGCCGCCAAAAGGTCCATTTATTCAAGATTTTGAACGTCTTTTTCTCAGGAACCAAATGGCCGATGCTGGCCAAACTTCATAGTAAGTTAAGATCCTTGGGTGAAGCATTTTAAGATTTGGTAAAATGAGAGTCATCGTTTAATCCAAGATGACACATAGCAAAAATAGCACAATTTTTTTAAAACACATGAACTCCATGTCACATTCTCCTCTGGTGTTCATGGAGTCGGGTGAGCGAATTAGGGCCATCATGGTCCTCTTGTTTATTTTCCCATTTCCTAATCAAAGCGTGCTTTGACAGCATTTTAGAATCATTTCCATCAAAACATGCTTTAACAGCATTTTAGAATCATTTACATTGGAAATGATTCTAAAATGCTGTCGAAGCATGTTTGATTAGAAAAAGATTTAATCCAGTACTGTAACAGTTAACAATGAATCCAAAATTTAATCCAGTACTGTAACAGTTAACAATGAATTAATTCTCAAGTGAGCCACTGGTGTGGTAATGATCACTACTAAAGGATATAATAAAGATCTTCTGGGCCACAGGGCTGAGAAAGGGAACTTTACGAACTTGTAACAACCCCAATAGCCCCAGATCGGATCACCAATCCTTTATCAACAACAGCAAGCAAATGTAGTATAAACCAATGTTATCGGTCAACACTAACTGGTGTCCAGAGGGCTGAGACCACCATATTTTCAGATTAGGACCCACTGAACTTCCAAACAGACCTAGAGTGACAAGGTCTCCTTTGAACACTCTACATTTTAGGAAACGGTATGAGCCTTGCTTATAAGCAGTCTTGCTGACCACCTGCTCCAAAAGTTAGTTTTGACCCATGAATATTGTTATTATACCACATTGGGATATACATGTACATGTATTCTTTAACTGCTAAAAAGGCTCTCCTGACATGTGTGACTAGATCCTGATAATCATGTGCTTCCGAAATCAATAATCTAAGGCTGAAAAACAAATGGTTATATATGTCAATGGCTATGCTGACTGAATGGCAACCAACATATGCCCTGATCAGACTGCATTGATGCCTGGGCTGATCTGGGACTTTTGATTGTTAATGTGCGCTTTCTCATCCATATGCCCACATATGCATTTGTGCATGGCGCCGGATGATGCAAAATAGTAAATATAAGCAATGCAGGGAGAATGTATTGGAATTATCATAGGAGTCTGGAAAAGGGTTGTACAAACAGAAGACAACAAAATATCAGATTGTTCTATCCTTAAGTACATCTTATCCCATTTAGTCAAATGACTCATAATGAGCCATCTCGTCAGCATCTGACATCGTCAGCAAGTTATTTTCATATTCTTCGGAGAGAAAAAAAACACCTTATAAATGGATTAGTCTGAAAATCATTTTGTGACCCTATCACAGTCCATTCCAGTTATTTAGGGTTGAAAGGGTTAACCCCAAAACTGTCTTTAATCCCCAAATCCGAGAGCATGCGTACAAAGCGCTTTTCCGCTCACGAGTAGAGTATGCTATATACATGATATACGATGATGGAGTGGCTGCTGTTCTGCCCCTGGTCAACGTTATTCTGCTCTGTGTCCGTTCTGATTCTTGTACCTGTCTGGTTTCGTCGTTTTGCAAGACACGTCTAGAGCTAGAGGATGTCTATATAGTGCTGTATGGGACCCTCACATACAAAGTAGCAATTAACAACATTCAAATTATTCAACTGAATAGTATGGGTCAGATGCTTGCCTGTGTCTTTGAGAAGATTATTAGTATTCAATGTGGCTGTTCCAATGCCAGCATTTATTCAGCAATCCCACATTTTTACTTGAAATATTATCACAGGTAAGTTACAGACAAATTCATATTGGAGCATAAGTGTTCATT
This sequence comes from Conchocele bisecta, assembly GCA_029237695.1. Taxonomy (NCBI): domain Eukaryota; kingdom Metazoa; phylum Mollusca; class Bivalvia; order Lucinida; family Thyasiridae; genus Conchocele; species Conchocele bisecta. The sequence goes on from CM055273.1 coordinate 37,013,111, forward strand.
GTTACCTTTGGCTATTTCATATAGTACTACCGTCAGCAGTTCCATTCTCTTTTGCGAAACTCTATAGCTTGCAATTAATTTCATGACAAACTGGAAACCCCAAAAATCATGTTTACACTGTTTTTTACCTGAGCGAAGCTCATGTGAGCTATTGTTACCGCAATGTGTCCGTCCGTCCGTCCATCCGTGAACATTTTCAAATGTCTTCATCGGTAACCATTGGGCCTATAGTCACCAAACTTCATGGTCATGGTCCTTAGGTAGGGGGATTACAAAATTGTTAAAATGACGTCATTACGTAATCCAAGATGGCCGCCGTCTAAAAATAGCACATATTCTTCAAAAATCTTCTTCTCAAGAACCGCCAACCGGATTTCGACAAAACATGGTAGGAATGATCGATGTACAATGCTCTTTCAAAGTTGTTAAAATGGTGACCCCAGGGTCAAAAATAGGCGTGGCCCGTGGGGTCAAATTGGAGTCAAATTTTATTTTTGACCGAATATGGTCATGTCTATATCAAATCGAAGGTATCAAAGAGGCGATCGCTCTGGTACAATTTTTGTCGAAATTGGATGCTCATGTCATCCAAGATGGCCGCCGAAAGGTCAAAAGGTCGTTCTTTTATTAGAGATTTCAAAATTCTTCTTCACACAAACCGCTTGGCCCATGGTGGCAAACCTTCACAGTTATGGTCCATGGGTGAAGCCTTTTCAGTTGTTAAAACGGAGGTCATCGCTAATCCAAGATGGCCGCCGTCTAAAAATAGCAGAAATTCTTAAAAAATCTTTTTCTCATGAACCGCCAGTCGGATTTCGACGAAACTTGGTAGGAATGATCGATGTAGAATGCTCTTTCAAAGTTGTTAAAATGGTGACCCCGGGGTCAAAAATGTGCGTGACCCGTGGGGTCAAATTTGGGTCAAATTTTATTTTTGACCGAATATGCTCATATCCTATATCAAATTGAAGGTATCGTTGAGGCGATTTGTCGGAATCGGATGATTATGTCGTCCATGATGGCCGCCAAAAGGTCAATTTATTCAAGATTTTGATCGTCTTTTTCTCAGGAACCACGTACATGGCCAATGCTGGCCAAACTTAAATTGGGTGAAGCATTTTCAGATTTGGTAAAATGAGAGTCATCGCTTAATCCAAGATGACCGCCATCTAAAAATAGCACAATTTTTTAAAAACACATATGAACTGAATGTCACGTTCTCCGCTGGTGTCGAATTAATTGGGTGAGCGAATTAGGGCCATCATGACCCTCTGTTTATTATTATTCTCTAATTGATTATTTTTTTGCTGGTATAACTGTATTCCCATCGTCTTAATTTTTTTGTCTTTATTCTTTGCCAAAACCTATTCAAATGATACATGTGGGTGTGCAACAGCTTGCTGTGTTATCTGTGAGGTGTGAAGCAGTATACAATGAAATAGATAGACAGCAATTTGTGGCCATTTTGAAGAAAAAATGCCTCCATTTGTTCTCGTTGCAACTTTTTAACCACGTTTAGACAATTGACCCATGATATGTATAGTATAACCATCAAAGGTTATCTGGTGGTGGTGGGGTTGTTCAATGCTAATATACATAGAGCTATGGCCAAACCGCTCCAGCGAAGCATAGTAACGCAAAAATAAAATGTCAGCTGTGATATAGAGACATTGCATGCTAGTCTAGTGGTGTTAACTATGCTGTTAGCTCGATTCGATATGTGTTCTGGGCGAGTTTTCGTAGTGGCGACTTAGAGGCGAATTTCCGTAGGGGCGAGTTGACCAAGCTAGTGGTAAACCAAATCCCGTGTAGTTGAACTAACAACAGCTGAGACGAACTGAGAGTTGCTACTTCAAGTTTATTTATTGATTCCGCAGTGCAACCTAAATACTAACTATGCTCCATTAAGAATATTGACATAATGTATTGTTTTCATGCATAGTTAAATAGTGTCATGTTTGCTAAAGTATTGTTTCAATGTATACTTTTAGTATCATTAGTTTTCGCGACCTTAGAATTTCTTTGGTAAAATCATATGCACTTTATGGGATGAACGAAAACCCGATGTGATAATGATTGCCTGTTTATTTTTTTTCAATACACGAAAGTGATGTCGTTCACCTTTGACTGGTTTTGTGAGTTACGTTTTGCCCACCTCGCTAATTGTAACTTGCGCGAAGGCCGGGAACCGTGATGGGCCGAGGTATCGTAGGGCCGACTTTTATTATGGCCGAGGTGTCACTAAACTAATCCTGAAACCAGTCCGTACTTCCGTTGTTTGAAAAAAAAATGGTTCCCAGCCTACATGTACATGCGCATTAGTAAATTGCAATTAGCGAGGCGATCAAAGGTGAATGACATCACTTCCGTTGATTGAAAAAAATATAAACAAGATGGCTGCCGTCTGGCCTTCTCTTTTAATAGAGATCCGCAGTCCAACTGGATAGCAATCATTATCACATCGGGTTTTCGTTCATCCCATAAAGTGCCTATGGGTTAAATAAATTGTGGCTTACCTTAGATAATCTCAGTTATACGGATGGCTTTTACTATTTCATCTGCCTTTTATTAATAATGCTCCCGCCACCGAATGGTGAGTGGGACATATAGTGTTGCCAGCGTCCGTACGTCCGTTAAAACTGGGGTAAATGTCTAATTCCTATTTCCTTGCACAGATATTTCATACACGCATTGCTCCAATGGTCCTCTACCGCCCTGTGACAAATCCACGATTGTCCTGCCCAGGGTGAAGGTCACATAATCGGTGCGTTTAAGACCTAAACGCTCGGGTAATTTAGGGGATAACCATGCTTTGTTTTTCGATTTGGAGCGGTATGTGGGAGGTTTTATGGTCTGTGAATCAGTTTTACGGCGACGCGTCAGCGGAGCCGTAAAACTGATTCACAGACCATAAAACCTCACACATACCGCTCCAAATCGAAAAACAAAGCATGGTTATCCCCATTCTAATGCACCTAGTGTGCTCCCCGCTTTCTATAAACGTCGTAGCATATCACGAACAGTAATCTTTTTCATTACGTCAGCAGGTTGTTGTCGTCATATCGATAACCGCCTCACACCAAATGAATTTGAAGAAATTAACTCCGCCGAAGAATATTCCCATTTCAAATAGAGATTAACGGGACTTTTTCAAAGACATGTATACATTTATTCAACTGTAATGTTTATATTAACTATTGTATTGCTTTTGTATGTTTAATTGCAACAGTTATTTGCTTTTATTCATTTAAAGAAATGCCAACAATTCTGCATTGGGTTCGTGTGATTTTACAAAGGAAATGTCAGCAACAACTTGTGTCAACGGCCTAGAAACTTCCCCTCCTCTCCGCCCGAGGTTTCCCCACCCCCCCCCCTCCCCTCTCTCGCTCCCCTTCCTGCCGACCCTCCCCTCAATCAATCAATCGATCAATCAATCAACCTCAGCACATATATAGCTTTAAAATATGAACATTTGGGGACGATTTGCTGCATATCTGGCCCGTACTGCATAGACACTTGACATTTACGGACGTGGTCATATTTTCAAGCTATATATGCTGAATTTGATTGATTGATCGATTGATTGATTGATTGATTGAGATAAAAAAAACAGATGAATAAACATTTGGAATGGTAAATAACTTGCATGTTTCATTTATCATTATTTTATTTAATCAATCAATCAATCAACCAACCTCAGCACATATATAGCTTTAAAATATGAACATTTGGGGATGATTTGCTGCATATCGGGTCCGTACTGCATATATATAGACACTTGACATTCCGGACGTGGTCATATTTCCAAGCTATATATGCTGAATTTGATTGATTGATTGATTGATTGATTGAGATAAATAAACAGATGAATAAACATTTGGAATGGTAAATAACTTGCATGTTTCATTTATCTCCCTTGCATTTATCTCATAATTTATTTTGGATGATCTCCCTTGGCTGCTAGAATGCCTAAGTTAAATTAAAACTTCGAAATAAGACTCTTTTTACCATAAAAATGTATTCAAATCGGGTTCAATAACTTCTTAAGAACGATATTAAAAGGTTTTGAGACATATCAATTGGATAACTTATTAATTACATGAGGATTTGGGGAGGATTTGGGGGGAAATGAGGATTTGGGGAGGATTTGGGTGAATCGTGCGCCCGATTTCATCTGCCTTTTATTAATAATGCTCCCGCCACCGAATGGTGAGTGGGACATATAGTGTTGCCAGCGTCCGTACGTCCGTTAAAACTGGGGTAAATGTCTAATTCCTATTTCCTTGCACAGATATTTCATACACGCATTGCTCCAATGGTCCTCTACCGCCCTGTGACAAATCCACGATTGTCCTGCCCAGGGTGAAGGTCACATAATCGGTGCGTTTAAAACCTAAACGCTCGGGTAATTGTCTTATATCCGGCCTTAAATGACCTTAGCTGTTGATAGGCCGTTAAACTCCCCCAAAAAAAAAAATGTCTTGTAATTTCTTTTTAGTGGGTGGCAGGTGAGAGCATGCGATGGGTAATTTAACGATTCATCCTTACCAGAATCCCAACCGGAAACCTGGTTTTGCCCTCATGTACATGTACATCTTTGGCTTTCTTGCCATATATGCTTTCTTGTATGTCATAATCATATTACTTTTGGGCATATATGGCCCAAAATCCGCACCTTTGCACAAAGGTGTGCATTCTGGAAGTCGGACTCCCTCCATATCGCGCACCTGCAGGTTATAATTACCTCCCCTGTCGAGGAGTGCAGGGGGGAAATATTACCCGTTTTCCTATATAATTTAATCATTTTTGAACACTGCAAACAACAATTCCAATCACTAAATCAAATTTAAATGCAGATTTATAATGTTAAATGGTTATTAAAAATATTATTATGTATCACCTGGCATGCATTTAGTATTTTTGTCGTTCTAAATGTGAAATATTCTGGCATAAAAATTATGTATTTTAGAGCAAAATGTATCGATTAACCCCCAAATATATCGGGTTACTTGACTAGCGATACGTCGCGCCGACTTCCAGAATTGGTAACCGCTATATTGCTTTCAGGGGAAGGGGCCAAATGGCTTTGGTGTGGTCTGGATCTGGCACCAGGTCAGGTTATTCTAATTTCGGGGCTGAATATACTTTCGCTATATTTTCAGTGTGATAGAACCTGACCATGGAGAGGGTTTACAATCATGACAGCATGAGCGCAGAGTTGATGCAGACAATCTGTCAGTACTGGCAGGCTGGTAAACACTGCGATGCCGTAATTGTGCTGACCAGCGGACAAACTATAAAGGTAGCTAGTTCTTGAATATCAGAATTAGAAACTTAATAAAAACTATCAGTGTTACTAATTTCTGGTTAACACATTAGCACAAAGTCAATTGACCTCGAGCACAGGGACTGCATGGGTGGGCTATAGAATGAAAATATGGATGATGACAAATAAGTATATGAAGTTTCAAGCCATTCTGACTTGCGGGAACAGAGGTGGTAGGTAGCCAAAAACTTTGAAGAGACATATCAGGATTTTTGAAAAAATACTATAAAAAATAAAAACGTGTGTTCATCATGGCCTTGTGTAAAGTGGTTTATTTGAAGATGCATGTATATGATGATACTTGGACTGCTTGGTCATAAAGATCTGTCTCGTCAGGATCTGCACTTTTTGCAAGAATATTTTTTAGTGAAAAAAGCCCCCACCATTTTTAGCCAGGTTTTTTGAAAAAAAAATCCAGGCTATTGGATTGGCGAAAGCCGGGCGGGCGGGCGGTGGGCGGGTGGCGTCCACAATCAATGTTAAGTTTTCGTGTTTGAGTCCATTTCTTTGTTACTGTACCACCTAGGACCACCAAACTTTCACAGCTTCATAATCAAGGGGTGCCCACCACATATCACTATCCAACATGTTGGCTTTTTTTTTTACTTTTTTTTTTAACTTCACCCATTTTTTCCGCGCAGTCGACTTAGCCATTTTCAATGTTAAGTTTTCACGTTTTCGATGTTAAGTTTTCGTGTTTAAGTCCACTTCTTTGGTACTGTACCACCTAGGACCACCAAATTTTCACAGCTTCATAATCAAGGGGTGCCCACCACATATCACTATCCAACATGTTACTTTTTTTTTAACTTGACCCATTTTTTCCGCGCTGTCGACTTAGCCATTTTCTATGTTAAGTTTTCGCGTTTACAATGTTAAGTTTTCGTGTTTAAGTCCATTTCTTTGATACTGTACCACCTAGGACCACCAAACTTTCACAGCTTCATAACCAAGGGGTGCCTACCACATACAACTATCCAACATGTGACCATTTTTTTACCTTCACCTATTATTTCTACGTAATTGACTTAGCCATTTTCAACGTTAACTTTTTAACGTACGTCTGGTTAAATTTTTTGGTTAAAACTTTTTCGTTATACTATATCTCTGCAACTGCTTCGCCCATTACCTTGAAACTTCACATGGGTGTTTATCATCGTCCATATTTTCATTCTAACCCCCAACCGTGCGGCCCCACAGGTGGAAGACTCGGACCTATGACACCAAAAAAATGCCTATTAAAAAAAATCCCATTACCCCACCCACTTGGTCTCGTACAGTACTATACGTTAATTCAAGGTGAGTATAAATAGCGCTATTATAGAAAGAGCCCTCTTTTTTCCAGCTCGCACAAACACAATAAACATCGATTAAATGTATGAAATATGTCTCTGGCAATCGATAAAGGTATTAGGTGTGTGAATATACTCACTTCAAATCGCTGTTTCAAGTATTTATTGAGTTATTCGCGTTTTGATTACCCCATCCAAAGCGAAAGTTGCGTGTACGAAAGAATCTCACACAGAATTGGAGGCCGTCCGGCTGGATTATCGGTCATATTTGGCCGATAGCTGATCGCCAGCTCAAACTAAAGTCGTGCACCATGATCATATACATTAGAGACTCCAACCATACAAAGTTCGTCCACTTTTTTCTAATTTTATTGACTTTCTTTCATGATTCGCGTACTATCAGATTATGTCTTCCGGAAACCCTGAAAAGGGAAAGTCCTCGCGTCTATTTTTAGGTTTAACCAATCAGAGATGTTCTTACATAGACGCTTCGGTGGTTGTATTATGGAAGATAGTGCATTGACCCAGTTCCAGATAATGAACGAAATTATAGAAAAAAGTGTTTTTTAGATCGGCGAACGATCACAATTGGACGAACTTGGATGACATATTTCATACATTTAATCGATGTTTATTGTGTTTGTGCGAGCCGGAAAAAAGAGGGCTCTTTCCTAATAGCGCTATTTATACTCACCTTGAATTAACGTATAGTACTGTACGAGACCAAGTGGGTGGGGTAATGGGATTTTTTTTAATAGGCATTTTTTTGGTGTCATAGATCCGAGTCTTCCACCTGTGTGCGGCCCCTGTGCGCAATGCCAAGGTCAAATTACTTTGAATTTATTTGTTAAAGTTTTTTCGTGTACTATATCTCTGCAACTGCTTCACCCATTACCTTGATACTTCACATGGGTGTTTATCATCATTGTCGCACCCGCTTGCGGAAAGCGCGATATCGTCGGCATTTTGGCATACGTCCGTCCGTCCGGGCAAACATCAGGGGTTTAGGAGCTTAGGGTAAGGGTTAGTTTCCTTTGAAGTTCTTTGAACTTATACCATTAGCCCATAAAACCTTTTGAAGTTTAGGGGCTAGTCCTTTGATCTTTTATATAGCAAATAGCCCATAAACCCAAAATGTTGGTACGTCCGTACGTCCGTACGTCCGTGTGTCCGGTTAAAGTTTTTTCGTTAAAGTTTTTCCATCTACTATATCTATTTTTTTAGTAGTGTCCATGCCTCGCCCCAAGGCGCGACATGCAGGCCACGGCCATCTAGTCTACAAAAAGTGGGTATAATTATGTTATCCAAGTGTCCATGCTTGGAAAAAACCTGGCCTTCGTGGCTTTGCCTCGTTTCTTGTCTTATAATTGGACTAGTCTGAAAATCATTTTGTGAAAATATGATTGGTTCCTAAGTTAACATATCACAGTCCATTCCAATTATTTATGGTTTAAAGGGTTACAACTCTGTTGAAATTGCCTCCACATGACTCCCCGCAGTGTATTGGTCTGCCAACGGTAGTGGTGTCATTCCAGTTCCACAAGCTGGTCCTGTTGGCAGCCAGTCCACAGGTGTTGACACGTGTCGCCCATACGGATGAGGACGGGCTCTTCCGGATGTTCTTACACGGTAAGGGACGGCTTGTAGTGAAGTGGATGTAAAACTCGCTTCACTCAATGAATTTATCTTGTTATTCAATCCATTCGTTTGTATGTCTATAACAGCAGTGTTTTCATCAACCCTTAGACCGCTACTCACAACAATTGTCGTCTGCTGTTGCTTTGCTGTCAAAGCATGTTTTTGATGATAAAAATGGAAAATAGAAAATAAACAGCAGACAACAACAAAAATAAACAGGAATTGACCTTGAATTTCTCCCTGAAAATGACCAAAAGAATCCTGAAATTGGTAGATTTCCTTCTTTGTCTATATAAACAAATTCCTGAAATTTTCAAGAAAAAATCAATGGCTAAAAATCCATATTAATAAAAACACTGTAATTAACATTTGTGTTGAACATTTTCTGCTGCCTCCGAATGTCTGACTGACTTCAATCAGCATAATTATGCTTGTTTATCATTATCTATATGTGTATCTTCATTCTATTGCCCACACATGTGGCCCACATGCCCAATGTCGAGGCCAAATGACATTTGCAATACAGTTTTCACAAAATTTGATGAGAAGGTTCAAGTGGTGGTCGCGATATATACTTCTGAGCTCATAGAAGGAAAATATTTAGGATTTTCTGCAAACATAATGGCGTATACTCAGCATGTGAATAGTGAATTTTACTGGGATTCACACCTGGTCGAGGTGGGTGGTGGTCGGGCGAATGAGACGGCGTAAATTAACGGTATGGGTTCCTCCTTATAGGAATCACGATTTGCCTGGTTTGACCCTCAGGTAGGTTTTTATCTTTGGCTCTTTAGTTACCTGGGAGTTGAATTGGGTTATTGACCATTATAAAAGTAGTAAGATTATTACTGATCCTACTGCTTTTGGGAGGGGCCAAGTGATTCTAGTGTGGCGAGGACCTGGCATCAGATCAGGATTATTCTGATTTCAGGGCTGAATATATAGTTTTGTTATTGTAAATATTCAGTTCTGATTTTGGGATTTTCCCCCCATTTGTACATGTATTTGAACATGTACATGTACTTGTACAGGTAATACATGGGATTTAGTACTAAACCCATTGACCCGGCCTTAAATGACCTTAGCTGTTGACAGGCCGTTAAACCCCAGCAAACAAACAAACTCCTGGTCAAAGTAATCCGGTGTAGTGATCTCTCAGTTTTTATTGAAAATTTAGTGCTGAATGTCAAGTGCTCCCTCGTACAGGTGCATTCTTGCCTGTACATGTGACTGACTGTGTCTGGAGAAATGGGGCTTATAGGCTTTGCGATCAGTGGTGATCCAGATTAGCCTGTGCACCGTTTGCCATTCCATCAATGAAACACCCGTTATGTTTCTAACAACCAATACAGATCATTATCAGGCTACAGCAGTGTACCATTTGATCAGTAGCCTATTTCACCAACATTGCAAAGTATACTTTTCTAGCAAAGTATACTTTGAGTGAGAAATTTTCAATTTAAAGATAAATTTATTAATTTTTATTACACTGAATTTATTACATTATCACAGCCAAAATAAATTCAGTATAATAATTCTGCATACTTTTAATCATCAAATATATGCAGTCGTTAGTTCTATATGACATAATGCATTTCGGGAAAAATAAATGTTTACTACCTCAAAGTATACTTATCTAGCAAATAAGTATACTTTTGTCAATTTTGATGAAATCGGCTACAGGCGCTACATTGCTCCCAAATCCCATTTCTCCAGTCACAGCCACATACCCAATCAATCAATCCTGTCGCATATAACCATTTCTACTTTACACTTACAGGTGCCTTTGACTATGTAGTGGTCAGAAACTGCCTGAAATACCTGTATGAAGGAACAGTCACACTAACCACTGCAAACGTGGACAAAATACTGACCATTGCCGAGCTACTGAACATTACAAGTCTTGCTGGGCATTGTAATACCTTCCAAAATGATGGTACAGCAGATTGTGATAATGCAACTCCGATTAAAGCTGAGAATGAAGGAGTTTATAAATGCACAAGCGAAATGTCAACTGCATCCGGAAAGAAGTGTAGACTAAGCAATGTTACAGTGACAGACGAGGAGGACGGAAATGTGAAAATGTCTATAAATGATACTGTGGCTGATGCTCTTGATGGTTACTCTGCAATGGATGAGGAGGTGCTAGACAACAGGGAAAGTAATTACAATGTTAACAACTGTGGTGGGGAGTCGATGGGGGATATAAGGTTCAATGTTAAAGACGAACCAGCTGGTAATTTAGATGACGATGATGGTGATAATGACGATGGTGATAATGAAGTTGACAATGATAATAATGATGATGGTGATAATGATGATGGTGATATTGATGATGGTGATAATGACGACGATTATAATGATGCAGACTACAAAGTGAAGATTGAGCCGGGTGATAGTTGGACAGATGAAGAAAAAAAGGTGGATGGTTCGACAGGAACATCACCTGTAAAGTGGAAAGACAAAAAGGTAGGGGAATATTTCTCATTGTTACAGTTCCGGATTTTATCCAGGCTCACCTCAACTCTTCAAGTTCCGAAGAGGAAAAGTTTTATATGGCCGTTTGAAAAATGGGATGTATTATGTTGTGGGGTTTTCCGTTCTTCCGTAAACTTTAGTCTTGTCCTACAGTTTTCCGCTGATCAAGTCCATACAGTGCGTAATGCAAAAATGTTTGCTCCACCTCAAATCCTTATGGAATTATGTCTCCCCCATATATGGGGAGACATAATGTTTTTGACATGGTTATCTGTCTGTCCAAAATTTGCGTCACACGTTTCTGAAAAAGTATTCGAGTTTGTCGCGAAATTTTACAGGAATATTTGTCATCATGTGAAGTTGCGCACCTGGGGTTTTAGTGTGCATTCATCCAGTATTCGCAGAGTTATGGCCCTTGACTTAGTGAAAAGTGGCGATTTTCAACTTATGTTGCACATAACTGAATAACTATTTGAGCTACAGTCATGAAACATTATAGAAATGTTATCAACATGTGGAGTTGTGCATCTGGTGATTTTGATTTGGAGTTATGGCCCTTGACTTAGTGAAAATTGCCGTGCCGCCGGTAATTCAAATGAAACTATATAGGAATTTTAATCAGCATGTGTAGTTGTGCACCTGGGCTTTTGTTTCCGGAATCATTAGAGAAATATGTTATAACATATGCCAAATCCACGACTGTCCAACCCCCGCTGATCCCAAGGTCAAGGTCAAATACTTAGTCTCTTTACAAAACTTAACATTTGAGAAATATGTTTTAACTTCTATTTCCTTGAACATTGAAAATTCTTAATATTTCACATGTGCATTCCTCTAAGGTTGTACTATCATGCTGTGCGAAATCCACGACCGTCCAGCCCCTGCTGATTCCAAGGTCAACATCACATACTTAGTCTCTTTACAAAACTTAACATGATTAGAGAAATATGTTATAACTTCTATTTTTCATCGAAAATTCTTAATATTTTATGAATGCATTCCTCTAAGGCTCTACTATCATGCTGTGACAAATCCCCGCTGATCTCAAGTTCAAGGTCACATACTTAGTCTCTTTACAAAACTTAACATCGGTTATAACTTCTATTGCCTTCCTCGGATATGCTTCACATTTTACACACGCATTGCTCCAATGGACCTTTACCACCATGTGACAAATTCACGTTCGTGCCGCCCCCGCTAAGCCCAGAGTCAAGGTCACAAGCCCACACACTTGTATTTTTTTTTTACATATTTAGCAGGGTAAATATAGCTGGATAGACGCTGAAGTACCAGTTTCTTCCTTACAGTGTGTTGGAATGATGACGAGAGGGCTCAATATGTATGGTGGCCAGCTGAATAATGCTGCACACACGATGCCAGGAGAGTTAGACGTAACACGCTGCAATATGCCAGAGACGTTCACCTTATCAACTGTGTCGCCGACTGTATTGCCGTCAAAGTGTGTCACTAAGAAAATTGACAATGGCATGTACACCTGCAGGATATGTCAATACAGGAGTGCATCCTATGGTAATCTGTTCCGACATGCGCATGCCGTGCATCAGCAGCGGACTTTCATATTCAACACTTGCTGGAAACCCCACAGAAGAAGCCGACACCGCATCACAATGCATGCTTCCAACCAGCGTTATACGTGTGAAACCTGTCATAAAAACTTCTATAAGAAGTTTTGTTATGAGGCACACATGGACAAGCACAAAGGAGTGAAACCATTCTCGTGTCGAGGATGCAAGAAGTCATTTTTGTACAAGTCTACTATGCAACGTCATGCCAAGTACTGCTCAGAGCTACACACAATTGGAGCTATTGAAACATTTATGTGCCCATTATGTGGCATCTCACTGAAAACCAAGTCCAGCTTAGAGGATCATATTACTGGTAAACATGGCAAAAAGGTGATGGTGTGTACGTGTGGACAAACATTCTCCGGGCAATCGTCATTCTCACGGCACAGGAATAAATGCCAATTTACTGCTAATCCGCCACCGGATGAATTTCGCATCTCCACCACAACTATTCCAGATAAAGTCCCATCCCAATTATCCAGTTTCATTGTTCCAGATAAATCTCAGAAAAAGGCCGAAGCATAAAAAGCCCAGCGATGGAGTGTACGCCTGCACACAATGCCCTTATGCCACAGTTTCCCGTGGAAATATGTCCCGGCACAACAGCACTGTCCATAGCAATCGCACGTTTGTCTGCTCCACCTGCGGCAAATCACGGAAGGACAAAAACGAACTGAAACGCCACATTTGCTCCGTTCATCAGAACAAACCATTTCTTTGTGAAATCTGTTCGAAAACTTTCAGCACACGTAACACCTTAGTGCGACACCATAATCAAAAACACACAGGGATTGATATGTTCACATGTGGTATATGCAACAAATCATTTTTCGAAAAGAACCATTACAAAGGCCATATGAATAAACACACAAACACCAAGCCATATTCATGCAAACGATGCCGTAAGTCGTACGGATATCAAAACAGTCTGCGTCGCCACTTGGCAGACAATAAATGTACTGAACGTGGTTCAGTTAAAGTGGAAATTGACGGGTTCTACATATGTCCAGTTTGTGGGATAAATACAAAGTCCAAGATTATTTTGGAGGATCACATCAAGGGAAAGCATGGAGACAAAGACTTCACTTGTCTCTGTGGGAAGATTTTGTCCTGGCGCAGTTCGTACATACGACACAAGAGCCGGTGCAAACTGAAACGCGACTCGTCAATTGCAGATGCATAGAATGGGATTTGGTCCATTGGCCGCCAAAGGTATTATGCAAAATATGTTGCACATACAGTGGAATATCTCCAATGGACACCTGTGACTGTGAGATCTGTAGACAGAAAGTCAGAAGTGTGTCTGTCTGGGAGTGGGAGTTGGAGGATACTATAGTTTTAACCACAGGTGGAAGACTGACCTGTGACACAAAAAAATGCCCATTAAAACAAATCTATTACTCCACCCACTTGGTCTCGTACAGTACTATGCTCCGGAGCATAACTCATATACCCCTTGGCCTTCATAAAACTTAACACATGCATTGACCATGACCCGAAGGTGTGTTTTTCATGAAACTTGAGCACTCATAGACCAGAACCCAATGTTTGTTGTGCAAAAGAATGACATCTCTTGCATCACTAATCTTTTAGTTATCTTCGTTTATTTTTTCACAGATGATTTGCTGTCAATCCAAACTTGATTACTCTTTGGAATATTTTCATGACATTTCACACTTGCATAAACCACGACTCAAAGGTGCGTCTCATGCCAGAACGACAATTCTCACCTTACAAACATATTAGTTTTTTTTGCAGACTGCATGCATGTGCTGAGGGGGACACTTGTGCTTGTTGGCAAGTGTCAATTTATAGTTTCTTGAACATATGGCTAGATATCGAGCCAAAGGTGTATCCAAGAATGACATCTCGCTTTGCTCTTGGAGATTCGTCTGTGGTCATTTTACAGCACAATAGCTGGCAACTTGATATTTCTTGTGTAGCTTCTTTTATATGGTGTGCAGATGCATAGAATGAATTTCATGTTGTGATTTAACCCGCATATCATGGATTATCCCATCAACACAGTGCGTATGTGCCGTGAAACACGGTGCCATGAAACATTATTGATATCATGTCAATACGACGTAATCACTGCGTATGAATATGTGCGGTTGTCATACTAGTCGATTCTCCGATTTTGAGGATGTGGCTGGGGTTATTTTTTTGCATTTTAAAGCTATTTGTAGGTGTTGACATGTTGACGGGATAAATATAATAGTAGGTTAGTGCCGTTTCCTAAGCCTTACCAAATATTTTTTCCCATTCACGGCACTAACCTACTATTTTCTATTTATCTCCCCATTTTGGACTTAGAATTTCGCAATTTTGCCAAGATATTTGTTATGTAGCTTCTTTATGTTGTGCAGATGCACAAAGTGAATTTTGATTTGTGATTTTATCCCCAGATCATACATATACTGAGCAAAAAAATAAACTTTACTGTCGTTAATTTGTAATAACTTTTTTATTTCTACGTGTATATACATGTACACGCTACCTGTGTCAAAATGTCGGTCAAGAGTGCCCCTACCTTGTGTGTATCTGATTTGTTGTCATCGGACAATGTGTAATGATCGAATCGTCAGAAAGTCGTTTCGAGCTATTTGCACATGCTCGTGCTCAATGAATGGGTAATTCGATTTGGCCTACTTGAGCAGACAAGTCATTCGGTACAAAGTCCAAAACATACACAAATCTGTTTGACAAATATGCCGCGTTTATCACAAGCGCAGAGAAATCAGGCAACTGGGATGCTTCGAGCTAGCGTTGCTCCTGTTGCCATCAGTAGAGTGTTTGGTTGCAGCCGCATAACCATTTTCAATTAGATTATGCGTATGCAGCAAACTGGGGATGTGGCTGATCGTCCTAGGGCAGGGCGACCACGAGTTACTACGTTGCGTCAAGATCGGGAAATCCGACTGACGCATTTACGCGATAGGTTCCAACCGGCACGTCAATACCGCGTGTCCGGGTAGATGGTACGTAATTGTCTAACACGCCAGGAACGACCTGTAAGGGCGTACAGGCCATACACTGGCAGTATTTTAACAAATCGTCACCGCTGTGCCAGACTGCAATGGGTGAGGCGTCACCGTCATTGGCGTCGACATGACTGGGGTACTGTACTGTTCATCGACGAGTCGTGCTTCAGTCTCAGCCACGTCGATGGCTGGCAGCGAGTGTATCGCCGTAAAGGTGAATGCTACGAGAGAGAGACAGGTTTGGGGGTGGTGGCGTAATGGTCTGGGGAGGGCATAAAACAAGACTTGTTGTCATTCGTGGAAACATGAATGCCGCTCGCTACATAAACGAAATTCTTATTGCAGAGGCGATCCCTTTTCTGCAGAGACACGGCCCAGGAACGTTGCAACAGGACAATGCGCGTCTGCATATGGCTCTTGCCACTCGAAACCATTTGGCTGCTAGCAACATCAATGTTTTGCCGTCCCCAGACTTGAATCCCATAGAACACATGGGATGAGCTGGGGAGATGTGAGCGACAACGGCATGTGCCGAACAATGTGAACGAGCTGGCCAACGCACTAGTTTGGGAATGGAACGCTATTTCCAAAGCTGTGGTCCAAAATTAAATTCCATGTGACGTCGCGTCAACGCACTAATAAACGCCCGTAGTGAACACAACAGATATTAAACAGATATCAGTTAAATTTCGACCTACCAGAAACAATAAATATCTCATCGATAACATCAACCAGAAATGCAAAGCGATTTTTTTGGAAACTTGTGTTTTTCAGTTTTGCACCTTGTTCCCTTAATCATAGTTTTTCGAGTATGTGATCAACTTTTAGATTTCCAACAGAAATGCAGATGTGTTGCCAAATGGTCACTTGACATATAAATATCAACATCATTGATGTATCGCTTGAAATGACCTAGATATGAACAAAATGAGTACAGTAAAATTTCTTTTTTTTCTCCGTATAGATTATCTCCCCATTTTTGGACATTTATGGTGTGCAGCTGCACAATGTGAATTTTGATTTTTGTTTTCACCCCTAGGTCGTGGATCATCTTTCCGTTTTAGAAAGTTTTTATTTTTTTATTTTTATTTTTGTTATTTTTTTTATTTGATTCCCGGTCTCTATGTATTATCTCCCATTTTTTTGGACTTTTACATTTGTAAAAGTGGGTATACTATATAATATTGTGATGGTGTGCCAGCAAATTTTCTCTAGTTCAAGGTTATACATCACAGCTATGTATTGTTTTAGCTGTGGGAGCGAGCGTAATTCCCACAGGCATACCTAGCCATCAATGGGAGTATGTGTACTTCAGTTACGAAGCCCGTTTCCTGACAAATGATTATCGTATCGACCGAAGTTGAAAACTACTTTTGGTGATGTTTCATTGGTAGAACAACGTCACTTGACGTTACTGACGGTTTGTAAACAACTCTGTTCTATTTCCAACTTCTTGTTCAGCGACTGAATGGCCAAAGTGTACAGTGTAGGCCCTGATCAGACTGCAAACATGTGCAGGCTAATATTGGGCTATGCTTGTCACATGTGGTAGGGTACCTTTTCTTAGCTGGCAGTCCAATTATGAACAATATAACATTGTGTAGCATAAAAGGTTACCTAATAAATAGAATACCAGGCTGGTTTCTTGTGTATCAAGTTGATCAGGCTTCATTCGGAATTCCTGTACATGTGCATTTCGTGGGTGGTTGGTCGAGCGAACACGATGGCGTAAATTAACGGTATGGGTTCCTCCTTATAGGAATCACGATTTGCCTGGTTTGGCCCTCAGGTACGTTTTTATCTTTGGCTCTTTTGTTACCTGGGAGTTGGATTGGGTTATTGCCCATTATAAAAGTAGTAAGATTATTGCTGATCCTACTGCTTTTGGGAGGTGCCAAGTGATTCTGGTGTGGCGAGGACCTGGCATCAGATCAGGATTATTCTGATTTCAGGGCTGAATATATTTTTTTTTATTGTAAATATTCAGTTCTGATCTTGGGATTTTCCCCCCATTTGTACATGTAATATATGGGATTTAGTACTAAACCCATTGACCCGGCCTTAACCCTTAGACCGCTATCTTATTTGTTTTGTCGTCTGCTGTTTATTTTCCATTTTTATCATCAAAAACATGCTTCGACAGCACTTTAGAATAATTTACAACATGCTTTGACGGCACTTCAGAATCATTTCCATTGGAAATGATTCTGAAGTGCTGTCAAACCATGTTTTTTGTCTGTCGCTGCTTAGTCGGCGCTTTTTCCGTCGTCGTCGGCCGTTTTTTTTGTAAGGCAAATGCGTTAAAGTTATTGTCAAATGCCTCGGCAGGCGTGATACCGCTTCCGTGGCGGAATTCTTGTATTGAGAAATAAGGCAAGATATAAAAGCAACAGCAGACGACAATTGTTGTGAGTGACGGTCTAAATGACCTTAGCTGTTGATACATGTAGGCCGTTAACCCCAACAAACATGTGCATTTCATAACCTTGACTGATAAATTTGAGATCAAAAGACACTAGCATGGCATTGCCTATGTATATAGTATCTTGCAGTATGTGATGTAGTATTAGTAGTGTTGGACACTGATCATTAAATGGGACTGTCACTGAAGAAATTGGGCATTTTGGTGCAACTGTTACAACTAGTGTAGATCCAGATCAGCCTGTGCATTCGCACAGTCTGATCAGGATCTGCACTGTTTGCCATTCCATTAATGAAACGTCCGTCATACTTCTAACAAGCAATACAGATCGTTGTCTGGCTACAACAGTGTGCCATTTCATCTGGATCTACACTGGTCACAAATCCCATAAGCCCCATTTCTCTAGTCACAGCCACAAATCAGTCAAATTTCTATTTCCACTTACAGAGTGTCGACCTGACTGGTAATACAGCACCAGTTGGAGGTTCCTGCACGAGTACCATTGAAGAAACACCGACGCCTGACAACGGTGTCCGTGGTGAAGAATACATCGCCAATTCCGTTTCAAAGCAACTAAAAATCTACCTGTGCTCAATCTGTGGGTACAAAACCACTAACAGAGGGAACATGTCGATGCACGATTCGTACAAACACAAGAATTTAACGTTCCGTTGCCCGCACTGTGATAAACTGTTCAAGTCCAAGTCGTACATGAAACAGCATGTGAGGGGTGTTCACAAATTGGAGAAACTGGTATGTGAACTGTGTTCGAAGTCGTACGGAACCCGACAGTCTCTGAATCGTCATAAACGTGTAGAGCACGGTGGAGCAAAGAGGTTTACATGTAACTACTGTGAACGAGAGTTCTATATAAAATCTCACTTCGAAGGTCATATGAACACGCATCAGAACACTAAACCTTTTATGTGTAAAACATGTGGTAAATCATTCTCTTACCCACAGAACATGACCAGGCATGAAAAGACGTGTACGCCAAAAGATGTTAATGCACCAAATGAACGGCATATGTGTCCCGATTGTGGACAAATGTTCAGGTTAGCCACATCTTTGAACGATCATATACTGGGAAAACACGGCGAGAAGAACAAAGTTTGTGCATGTGGGAAAGAGTTTTCTTGGAGATCGTCGTACGAACGCCACATCAGGAAATGTGTTATATCGGTCTGCAACAAGGACACCACAATGTCTGAGGTACCAGTAGATGATGGTGGTACTATATCTGATTCTGAATCACAACCCGACGGTGCTGTATGTGATTTGGATGATGTAGACGCTGTTTACGAGGCTGAAGACCAAGGCAGTTTGTGACTGGGCAAATCAAGTTGCATTGCACTTTCACCCCTAAGTAACTGGAATGGATTTTGATATGTTGACTTTGCTACCAATCTAATCGTCACAAAATGATTTTCAGACTAGTCCACTTATGAAAAGGGTGTAATTGTTATAAAAAAAAATATGAATATTACTTGCAGCAAAAAGTGCAGATCCTGATGAGACGGCTCGTCACGAGCCGGCTCATCTGGATCTGCACTTTTTGCCAATACCACTATACAGGCCTGTGTTATGGAAAGGGTTAATAATTTGCTAAAAAATTGCAAAATTCATTCAGACAAAACAAACCAAAACTGCAACACCAACGGAAAAGCGTATTCTGAATATAATTGGTTAATTTATTAGATGGTCTGTTTATAGGGTCACATAATAAATTATGCATCGTGGCATTGCAGTGACAAAATCATGGATGCTATAATCATCTAACTATGACAAACTGCTGCCGACAAACTTTTGGCCATTAAACACATTAAATCTTAACAAATATATAAATGCAAGTAGTTTTTCATCAATAACAAGTCACCCTCCCCAAAAAAACATTATTTCAAGAAGTTCTATCAAATGTTGAAAAAAACGATTTTCCTATGGGAATTGTGTCGAGTCTAGCTCCTACACATGTGGAGTTCAGTAAAGACCTATGCATGATGGGTACCTACCGGCTGAATGGCGAACAGTACATACCCAGATCAGACAGTGTTGATGCACAGGCTGATCTGGGTGTATACTGATCGCAAATACCATAACCCCCATTTCTCCATTCACAGCTAAATATGATCCCTTGGACCACAGTGCCTGAAGTGTAGTAACAGCCCATCTGTTTGTTCATCCACCCAACGATGGAAACTTATAATTGTGGCTGTGACTGGAGAAATCGGGCTTATGGGTTTTGCGACCAGTGTAGATCCAGATCAACCTGTGCATCCGCAGTCTGATCAGGATCTGCACTGTTCGCGATTCCATCAATGAAACACCCGACATGCTTCTAACAACTTTCAAGCAATACGGATCGCTATCAGCCTACACAGGTGTGCAATTCGATGAGGGCCTACACTGGTCACAAATTCCATAAGCACTATTTCTCCAGTCACAGCCACATATGCTTGTAATGCTTGATTGTATGTGTGAAGAGGAAAAAGTAACTCTTGAAGGAAATTGATGCAAAATACAGCACAGGAACCCGAATAATTTGTATTCTTGCACCAGTACTTTTCACACATGTACTTTTCACACATGTACTTTTGTACTTTTCACACATGTACTTTTCTCGCAATAATTCTGAAACAGTCACAGCTATCGGGACAGCAAGGGATGGTGATTTGTTTTGCATACGACCTACGTCCAACCGCCCAAGGTCAGAGTGACTTCTGTTCACCTTTGTAAGGCAATTTTCTCTTTTTTGTTATCAAGGCTGCCAGCGAGGGGATTGCCTTCGTTTAACGATGCCATTCCTTGTTATTTTCTGGGGTACATGTAGCTGCGCTTTACCGTATCAAAATTTCTCCAAGCTGATGAGTGTGGCACACTTTACCAAGAAAGGAAATCGCAAATTAACTGAATTTTCAAACGGGAGGATTATTCAAAATTAACCACTGAATTTTCTACATTGAATTAAACACTAAATTTAAATAAATTGTTGAATTTTCATCACTGGACCTTGCTCTGATGCTAGGTGTGTCTTTCAATATTGAAAACCATCACCATTTATGCCGAGCATTAGCAAAGAATTCCATTATTCTGTGCAACTACCCAGGGGCCCGTTTCACTAAACGTCGTACAACTAAAATGTTCGTTCGAAATTGCAAATTTAGGATCGTCTGGAAATTTCAATTGCTGGATTTACATTTATTGAGCATAGGCTGCATATGCAGCATATGCTCAATAAATGTAAATCCAGCAATTGTTTACAAGAAAACATTGTTAATGTGAAATTTACAGACCATCTTAATTTTGGACTTACAAATATTTTAGTCGTACAAAGTTTAGTGAAACGGCCCCCTGGAGATGGCAAGGTCTTGCTCGATTGGGGCTCTATATCCTTCAACACCATGGCCATATATTTACACTGGCCTTACATTCATAATGGAAATGCCCATTCAATGTATTGCGTTTATATTTCAGTACATTACGTTAGCCCCAAGCGATGTTGTTGATTCTTTAAAGTTTGGTTGATGTCTTTCAAATACATGACGTTCATCGTCGTTGTCAATAACGTCGCGCTATTGACCGGCAATGTCGCTGTTCTATGAATTGATAAAAAATGGTGTAAAACAATAAGATTCCTAATTGAAAGTTTAAATTAAATTTGGTCATTTACATTTTTGAACTATCAGAAATTGAAGTGTAAATATATATAGAAATGTGGCCTGTTGGCACACGAATGCCCCCGCTGGCATCCAAAGAAAACGAGGCATATTTAAATTGTAAGCCATTTACCCGAGCGTTAAGGTTTCGAACGCACCAAGTCTGTGACCTTGACCCTGGGCTTGGTGGGGGCGAGACGAATGTGAATTTGTCACAGGGCGGTAAAGGAGCATTGGAGCAATGCGTGTGTGAAATATTATAAGTCATTTACCCGAGCGTTAAGGTTTCGGGACGGACGTACGGACGCTGGTAACGCTGTATGCCCCCTCACCATTCGGTGGCGAGGGCATAATAAAACATTGGGCTGTTGCGGTTACTGTGGTGCACAGTACATTTGATCTGTTTAATGTTTGCGAGGAATCCGAAAACTTTAAACAGGCCAAATGTATTATAAACCACAGTAAACGCAACAACCCATGGGTTTATTCCTTAAATACAGATGGGAATGTACCTGTATGGTGGGCAGCACGGTACATGTTTAGCTGAAATTAATAAAATTATAATAATCAAGGCCATCATTATCATCAAGCTAATCCCCTCACTGGCAGCCTTGATGATAACAAACAAAACCGTTAACATTTTTACCTTACACACAAGGTGAACATATGTTCCAAGTTCTTCTTGCCTATTGGCGAGGGAATAAAAAAAACTGTCGGCACTGAAAGACCGTCCTGATACAAAGACACTGTTACTACACCTGGGGGCCGTTTCACTAAACTTCCTACGACTAAAATGTTCGTAAGTGCAAAATTATGATAGTCTGTAAATTTCACATTAACAATGTTTTCTTGTAAACAATTGTTGGATTTACATTTATTGAGCATAGGCTGCATATGCAGCCTATGCTCAATAAATGTAAATCCATCAATTGAAATTTACAATCCTAAATTTGCACTTACGAATATTGTAGTCGTACGAAGGTTAGTGAAACGGGTCCCAGTAGTCTATTTCACCAACATTGCTAGATAAGTACACTTTGAGGGAGAAATTTTCAATTTAAGGATAAATTTATTAACTTTTCTTATACTCCATTTATTACTCGGTATAATAATTCTGCATACTTTTAATCATCAAATATAAGCAGTCGTTAGTTCTATATGAAATAATGCATTTCGGGGAAAAATAAATAATTGCTCCCTCAAAGTATGCTTTGCTAGATAAGTAATAAGTATACTTTGTAATTTTAATGAAATCGGCTACAGATGTATAATTCCAGCACAAAAATATTTACACAATTCCCTAACATTTGATTGGCCCGTAGCAAGTCTCTGTCCAAAATTTATATCCCAGTAAACTCCCACGCCAAACTACGTTCTGTAACCTTGAGGCGCAGTTAAAATAATTCTTAAGAAAACGGAAAATAAACACATTTTCTTGATGAATTTATTTCAAACGAGGTCTTCCGGCCTTCGTCCAGTATTCCCGCGACTTTTCCAAGTTTATACCCCGATAAATTCAACAAAAAGGCCATTCATTCCTATAGTATCGCCGGGCATGAATCCCAGTCAGATGTTCAGATATGACTGATAGACATGTCTACGGTTGTATGTCCGTTGAGCATTGAAATTACAACAGAAACTTTGCAAGATTTTAATCCTAAGGTATCAATTAATGTTAACCCCTATTAAATAACTGGCATGAATTTAATGAAGTTAATTTTCCGACCAATCCAATCGTCACAAAAGGATTTTCAGACTAGTCCATTTATGAAAAAAGGGGGTGTTTTTGTTCTCAAAAATATAACGAGGATGGCCGCGGCCCGCATGTCGAGCATTTGATGGTCTTGGAGTGTATTTATTTGAAGTTTGATGCCCAATAAGATACAAAGTTACGGTTACAGAGATAGGTATGTGAAAACTTTAACACAAATTTAGAAGCAAACTTCTAAGTCATTTGACCTTGACATAGGGGCACAGGGGCTGCATGAGTGGGACAGAGAATGAATATATGGATGACGACTAATACGCATAGGAAGTTTCAAGTCAATGTGACTTAGGACTGCAGAGATATAAGGTATTTAAAAACTTTAACGCAGATTTTGGAACGCAAACAGAAGTCATTTGACCTTGGGCACAGGGGCCACATGAGTGGGATACAGCATGAATATATGGATCATGACTAATAAGCATATGAAGTTTCAAGTCAATGTGACTTAGGACTGACTGCAGAGATATAAGGTATTTAAAAACTTTTAACGCAGATTTCGGACGCACGGACACCCAGACGTCATTGTGATCACATCAAGTAGATTGGAAAGAAAACAACAAGTTGAATAATTTTTGTCATCACTTGAGAAACATGACCTATCTGCTTTCAATAACAGGGTATTGGATCACGTGGTTTCCGAACATTTTCCAACACTACGTAATCTTTTACGTAATTTTTACAGAATATTTTTTTTAAAATCGTCCTGACAATTTATAAAACGACGGATGATAAAGACGATGACATGTGTTTTATCAGTGCTATAAAAGTTCTGAACAACTTTCACGAAGAATCAAGTAACAGTTATTTCTTACATTCACATGCTAGATTTTTATTTACATGATGGTAACCAATTCTTCATGAAAACGACAGTTTGTTAGTTTGTTTTTTGGGGTTTAATGGCCTATCAACAGCTAAGGTCATTTAAGGCCGGGTCAATGGGTTTAGTACTAAATGCCATATATTTATGAAAACGACAGAATTATCAGATTAAAGCAAACTGAACAATTCAGGTCAAACTGTTCCGCATTTGCTACGCTACGAGCCATAAAAATCTGTCTTCCGTTAGAAAGATATTAAGGGAAATCTACTGTAAGCGCAAATAAAACATACTGTCACGCCGTTCGGAAACCACATGATCTCGCACCCTGAATAATCATATGCACATAGGTCACTCGGACTCTCGAGTGGTGATGTATCAGTCATCATTTTATTTCACAACATAATCAACAGCATGCACGATTTAGCACTGAACACATGATCAACGGCAACAAATCACGGTTAATACTACGGTAACAACTAATACTTGTCACTGGAGAAATGGGGCTTAAGGACTTTGCGACCAGTGTAGACCCTGATCAGCCTGCGCGGATATCCGCGCAGTCTGATCAGGGCCTGCACTGTTCCAAAATCTGTCGGTGAAACACTGGTCATGCTTGTATAGATCCTCAAGAGGCTGAAGAAGTGTGCAAGCAGAGAATGATCACAAATTCCCCAAGCCCTTTTCTCCTTTCATGTATGTCATGCAGCGACACAATGACGGTGAGCTATTGATGGACTGATTGAATGGGTTAACATCCGCTTAACAATGATATGTACAATTTTTGACGTGTGTAGCTTCTGATCGGCTAGCACATTCCTGTGGAATGATCAGTATTGTGATTTGTTTGAAATTGTTTATAAGCATTAAACTGTTTGCGAGAAAAGTAGGGTGTGACTCGGAGTAAATGGAGATTGATTGATGTTTTATATCCACTCGACCGCAATGCTGTATACAGATGGGAAGGTATGTTTGCATTGAAATTACAATAAACAATTCATCACAGAAACCACAATATCAATCTTCACAGTTTACCACCAGCTGGAGTCTGAATTTAAATGCCGTAAAACACAGGAAAGTGCATTTCCGGACATTTATTTGCAGAAGTGGTAGATGATCTGGAGCTACACTGGTCAAATACATATTAACCCTTTCACTCCTAAGTAACTGGAATGGATTATGTTAATTTTACAACCAATCCAACCGTCACAAAATGGTTTTCAGACTAGTCTATTTATGAAAAGGGGGTATTTTTTGTTCTCAAAAATATGAATCAAAAGTGCAGATACGGAGGCGCTCGTAACCGGCTCATCTGGATCTGTACTGTTTGCATAAACCGCTATAGTGGGTGTTCGAGTTCAAAGGGTTAAGCTGCTTTATCAAGTGTTGGGTCATTACTATTTACAAGATCTGTGACAGGAGAAATGGGTCTTATGGCATTTGTGACCAACTCCTGATTAAATAGCACACACCTGTAGCCTGATAACGATCTGTATTATAGGAATGAATGGCCTTTTTGTGGAATTTATCGGGGTATAAATTTGGAAAAGTCGCGGGAATACTGGACGAAGGCCGGAAGGCCTCGTCCAGTATTCCCGCGACTTTTACAACTTTATATCCCCGATAAATTCAACAAAAAGGCCATTCATTCCTTATAATTCCAGCATTTGAAATAAATTTATCAAGAAAATGCGTTTATTTTCCGTTTTCTTAAGAATTATTTTAACTGCGCCTCACGGTTACGGAAAGTAGTTCGGCGTGGGAGTTTACTGGGATATAAATTTTGGACAGAGACTCAAATGTTAGGAAATTGTGTAAATATTGCTTGTTAAACACATGAATGGTGTTCCATTGATGGAATGGCGAACAGTGCAGATCCCGATAGGCTGATCTGGATCTACACTCGTCACAAAAATCATAAGCCCTATTTCTTCCATCACAGCCACATATCAATATGGTGAATCACATAACCAAAACATGACAGCAAAATATTTACAAAGATCAGCCAACACATTGGGGTAAATTGATATTATATTTGATCTACTATAGCCTACTGAATGCATGATTGACCCTTAGACCGCTATCTTAATTTGTTTGTCGTCTGCTGTTTATTTTCCATTTTTATCATCAAAAACATGCTTTGACAGCACTTTAGAATAATTTACAACATGCTTCGACAGCACTTTAGAATCATTTCCATTGGAAATGATTCTGAGGGAATCATTTCCATTGGAAATGATTCTGAGGTGCTGTCAAACCATGTTTTTATTGAGAAATAAGGCAAGATATAAAAGCAACAGCAGACAAAAATTGTTGTGAGTAGCGGTCTAAGGGTTAAAACCCTTTCAACATTACAGACCCCTTTAGCAGTGTTTGCAACAAGAGGCCCAAATGGGCCTGTATCGCTCACCTAAAAGCCTCCATAGTGGTCATCTTGATTTCACAAAGACTCTTCACTTACAACTTCAAATGTTCCACAGAATTTGTTGGTACCTTCTGATCTAACATATATTGCGAATGTGCATGTGATTTACTGCTATACCTTCGATTTGATATATAAAATGACCATATTCGGTTAAAAATAAAATTTGACCCCTATTTGACCCCTCGGGCCATGACAATTTTTGACCCAGAGGCCACCATATGAACAAATCTGAATCAGCGTTAACTATCGATCATTCATACAAAGTTTCGTCGAAATTGGCCTGGCGGTTTGTGAGAAGAAGATTTTTTGACAATTTGACCTACTTTTCAATGGCAGACATCTTGGATTTGGTGATGACCTCCATTTTGACAAAAATTAACAGGCTTCACCAACAAACCATTTCAGTTAAGTTTGGTCAATATCGGCCAAGCAGTTCACAAGAAGAAGTCCTTTAGTAAAAGAACAACCTTTTGACCTGTCGGTGGCCATCTTGGATGACGTAATCATCTGATTTTGGCAAAACATGCTCCAGAGTGATCGTCTCGTCGATACCTTGGATTGGATATATTATATGACCATATTTGGTAAAAAATATAATTTGACCCCTAGTTGACCCCTCGGGCCACGCCCATTTTTGACCCAGGTGCCACCATATGAACAAATCTGAAACAGAGTTAAATATCAATCATTCACACCAAGTTTCGTCGAAATCAGCCTGGAGGTTTGTAAGAAGATTTTTTTGACAATTTGACCTACTTTTCAACGGCGGACATCTTGGATTTGGTGATGACCTCCATTTTGACAAAAAAATGAACAGGCTTCACCAACAAACCATTTCAGTTAAGTTTGGCCAATATCGGCCCAGCAGTTCACAAGAATAATACGTTTGAAATCGTAAAACAAATTTTTTACCTTTCGGTGGCCATCTTGGATGACAACATCATCTGATTTAGACAAAACATGCTGTAGAGTGATCGTCTCGTCGATACATTCGATCCGATATACTATATATATTCGATCCGATATACTATATGGCCATATTCTGTCAAAAATAAAATTTGACCCCCATTTGACCCCTCGGCCACACCCATTTTTGACCCAGGGGCCACCATATGAACAAATCTGAAACAGCGGTAACTATCAATCATTCTTACCAAGTTTCGTCGATATCGGCCTGGAGGTTTGTGAGAAGAAGATTTTTTGACAATTTGACCTACTTCTCAACGGCGGCCATCTTGGATTTGGTGATGACCTCCATTTTAACAAAAATGAACAGGCTTCAACCACAGACCATTACAGTTAAGTTTGGCCAATATCGGCCAAGCAGTTCACAAGAAAAAGACGTTTGAAATCTTTAGTAAAAGAATGACCTTTTGAACTATCAGTGGCCATCTTGGATGACGTAATCATCTAATTTAGACAAAAAATTCTCCAGAGTGATTGTCTCGTCAATACCTTCGATTTGATATATTATATGACTATATTCGGTTAAAAATAAAATTTACCCCTATTTGACCCCTCGGGCGACGCCCATTTTTGACCCAGGGGCCACCATATGAACAAATCTGAAACAGCGCTAACTATCGATCATTCATACCCAGTATCGTCGAAATCGGCCTGGCGGTTCGAGAGAAGAAGATTTTTTAAAAATTTGACCTACTTCTCAACGGCGGCCATCTTGGATTTGGTGATGACCTCCATTTTAACAAAAATGAACAGGCTTCAACCACAGACCATTACAGTTAAGTTTGGCCAATATCGGCCAAGCAGTTTACAAGACAAAGACGTTTGAAATCTTTAGTAAAAGAATGACCATTTGAACTATCGGTGGCCATCTTGGATGACGTAATCATATGATTTAGACAAAAAATGTTCCACAGTGATTGTCTCGTCAATACCTTCGATTTGATATATTACATGACTATATTCGGTTAAAAATAAAATTTGACCCCTCGGGCGACGCCCATTTTTGACCCACGGGCCACCATATGAACAAATCTGAAACAGCGCTAACTATCGATCATTCATACCAAGTATCGTCGAAATCGGCAGGTTCGTGAGAAGAAGATTTTTTAAGAATTTGACCTACTTTTCCATGGCGGCCATCTTGGATTGTCGATGACCTCCATTTTAACAAATCTGAAATGGCATCACCCATATATCATCCCTGTGAAGTTTAACCAATATCGGCTCAGCAGTTCGGGAGAAGAAGATGATTGAAAATGTTCATGGACGGATGCCGGACGACTGACGCCGGACGACGGACACTTTGCCATAACAATAGCTCACATGAGCTTTGCTCAGGTGAGCTAAAAAGTGTAGATCCACATGAGCCGGCTCCAAACAAGCCGTCTCATCAGGATTTGCACTTTCCACAGGCAATTTTTCAGAAACCGCCACCCCATAAATGGACTAGTCTGAAAATCATTTAATGACAATTGGATTGGTCGGAACATATGGCAGTCCATTCCAGGTATTTAGGGGTGAAAGGGTTGATGCTGAATATGCTTCGTGTAAACACTATTTCTACAATGGTAAATGGATCGCTAAAGTACACCGTACACTCACTACACATATTCACCGTGTTCATACAAAATATGCGAGTCTCCTGAAAACTAAATAACGTATATGCCAGAAGGTTCAGCATTAACCCTTAGACCGCTATCTTAATTTTTTGTCGTCTGCTGTTTATTTTATATTTTCCATTTTTATCATCAAAAACATGCTTTGACAGCACTTTAGAATAATTACCAACATGCTTTGACAGCACTTCAGAATCGTTTCCATTGAAGTGCTGTCGAACCATGTTTTTATTGAGAAATGAGGCAAGATATAAAAGCAACAGCAGACGACAATTGTTGTGTGTGGCGGTCTAAGGGTAAATAAAGAGATATTTTGTAGGCTATGTCAGTAGCCTATTTCACCAACATTGCAAAGTATACTTTGAGGGAGAAATTTTCAATTTTAGGATAAATTTAATAATTTTTATTATACTGAATTTATTACATTATCACAGCCATTTTGGCTGTGATAATGTAATAAATTCAGTATAATAATTCTGCATAGTTTTAATCATCAAATATATGCAGTCGTTAGTTCTATATGAAATAATGCATTTCAGGAAAAATAAATGATTACTCCCTCAAAGTGAAATAGGCTACAGATACAACCTGTCAAATACAGGAAATCAGTAAGACTGATGGATGTACCCCTTAAAAACGTTAACGCAAATTTCAAAGTCATTTGACCTTGAGTATAAGGGCGACATGGGTGGGCTATGGAATGAAAATATGAATGATGACAAATAAGTTTAAAACTCATCCGACTTGACGTGTAACCGAGACAGAAGTTTTTGGCTACCTACAAGGTGGCAACTATATGTACTCTAAAAATAAATTTGGGGTACAAAAAAGATTTACTACCATTTTATTTTCAAGTTTTAGTCACATGATTTTGCCCATAGAAACTGCACACTACTGTGGGAACATTGCAAATTCAATGATGCATGTATGTACAAAGAGCACACTTCATAACTACACTACATAAGGCAAGCAAATTCACACGATTTTAGCCCCAAAATAAAATTGTATTTGTTGTAACTAGACCCAAAATAAAATTCGGACACAAAAAATGACTGGAAATAATATAGTTTTGTACATGCTAGTTGAAAAGAAGAAAAACGGCATGCATTTTATAACAAGGCGATGGCTGGCGAGTCTCGAGGTCTCCCGAACGACATTTGGTGGATATGAGGAAGTTATTGATTAACTCTTTGCATGCTGGGAAATTTGTGGGCTATAAATAGTTAAAAAACAGCAGATAACAATTCATTGTATCATCTTTTATTTCTCCCTATAAATATCGTGAATATGTCTTGGAATTTCATTAGAATTGCGTCTAGGGGGCTGTTTCACTAAACTTCGTATGACTAAAATGTTCGTAAGTGCAAAATTATGATAGTCTGTAAATTTCACATTAACAATGTTTTCTTGCAAACAATTATTGGATTTACATTTATTGAGCATAGGCTGCATATGCAGCCTATGCTCAATAAATGTAAATCCATCAATTGATATTTCCAGACGATCCTAAATTTGCACTTACGATCATTTTAGTCGTACGAAGTTCAGTGAAACGGGCCCCAGGTGTGTAACCACCTATCAACAGTTAAGGTCATTTAAGGCCGGGCCAACAGGTTCGAAATCACAAAATGTGAACGAAATATTTACATCAAAATCAAAATAATTCAGCCCTGAAATTAGAATAACCTGACCAGGTGTCAGGTCCATATCACACTTTAGTCCCTGCCCCTAAAAGTAATACCGGTAGGATTACTCTTATAAGGGGTATAACCAGATTCAACTCTCGAATACAAGAAAGCCAAAGACGTACCTGAGGGTCAAACCAGTAGCCTATTTCACCAACATTGCAAAGGATACTTATCTAGCAAAGTATACTTTGAGGGAGAAATTTTCAATTTAAGGATAAATTTATTAATTTTTATTATACTGAATTTATTACATTGTCACAGCCATTTTGACTGTGATAATGTAATAAATTCAGTATAATAATTCCTCATACTTTTAATCATCAAATATATGCAGTCGTTAGTTCTATAGGAAATAATGCATTTCGGGAAAAATAAATGATTACTCCCTCAACATATACTTTGCTAGATAAGTATACTTTGCAATGTTGATGAAATCGGCTACAGGTCTCTGGTGGGGATTCTGGCAAGGATGAATCCCGATCATTAAATTACCCATCGCATGCTTCCAACCAACCACCACCATTGTTGTTGTTATCATCTGAGGCATCAACAATTTTGGACATACATGTACATGTACATTAAAAAAAATTAATGGATAAGGACTCATTAAGGAGATCTTAAAAATGTTGATGTACAGTTAACTCTCACTAAACCTGAAACAGAGAAAACACCTGTTAACTTATTTTTTATGAGTTTCTTGGTTATTTACCTCGGGTGATAATGTCTGTTCGTGGTCGCATAGCACACAACTATGGCTCAGAATGATCAAATGTCTGATTTACAGTGAAATCTCTCTAAGTCGGACACCATGGGGACCTCCCAGGGTATCCGGTTTAGAGAGGTTTCAAAATTGTTGCTGCCTCAGACAATGGCAATGATGCCGGAATTGTGACCGCTATGTCTCACTTTCCCCTAATGTGGGCAAGACAAACAAAATCGGAGCAACGGGTCTGGTTACAGCAAACAAATCATTTGTTTGTGGCAGTGACTGAATAAATGTGGTTTATGGTATTTGTGACCGGTATAGCTCCTGATCATATAGCACACCCGTGTAGCCTGGGAATAATCTATATTGCTTGCTGGAAGCATGACGGGTGTTTCATTGATGGAATGGCGAACAGTGCAGATCCTGATCAGACTGTGCGGATGCACAGGCTGATCTGGATCTACACTGGTCGCAAAACCTGTGAGCCCCATTTCTCCAGTCACAGCCACATGGCCCTATCACAGTAATAAATTACAGGTCACAATCTTGTATTACATTCACTGTAGAAATACATGTATTCCAGTAATGAACAACATTTTTGGAGAATTTATCAGTAGCCTATTTCACCAACATTGCAAAGTATACTTATCTAGCAAAGTATACTTTGAGGGGGACATTTTCAATTTAAGGATAAATTTATTAATTTTTATTATACTGAATTTATTACATTATCACAGCCATTTTGGCTGTGATAATGTAATAAATTCAGTATAATATTTCTGCATACTTTTAATCATCAAATATATGCAGTCGTTAGTTCTATATGAAATAATGCATTTCAGGAAAAATAAATGATTACTCCCTCAAAGTATACTTTGCTAGAAAAGTATACTTTGCAATGTTGGTGAAATCAGCTACAGGCATGCAAACTTTTAAAGGTACATGCCCACTCAGTAGGCACAAACTGTTCTTTATAGGAATTAAATAAGTGAATAATGTGTCCCTATTCCACCAGCTCTAATAATTACGAATGCCCGAATACTATTCCGAGTCCAAATTTGGGACGTTGTAGTATACACCAGTGACCCAAAACGGACACAAAAAATAGCTCCTTAATAGCAAAAATCACATGGATACAATAACATAATACCATAAAAATATATTCAATGCTTTATATTATCTCAAATCCACTGAAATAATTCAGTTTTAAAGTAGATACAAAAGTTAATGTACATGCATGCACAGCATCAGGAAAACTAGAAATTGTATCTTTAAAACTCAGAAACCCTTTAGCATATCGTACCATGTAAGAAACAGGGGCCCGTTTCACTAAACTTCGTACAACTAAAATGTTCGTAAGTGCAAATTTAGGATCATCTGGAAATTTCAATTGATGGATTTACATTTATTGAGCATAGGCTGCATAGGCAGCCTATGCTCAATAAATGTAAATCCAATAACTGTTTACAAGAAAACATTGTTAATGTGACATTTACAGACTATCATAATTTTGCACTTACGAACATTTTAGTCGTACGAAGTTCAGTGAAACGGGGCCCCTGAACCATAAAAAAGTCTGGGCCGTTACAGATATTTTAAATGCCCTACTAATAGTGGCACATGGCCGTATGCATTGTGGATCTACATACTGATGATATATATTTATTAAACCATTTTATGCGGAATACACTTATACGGATTACGAACAAATTGAAATCATTTTTGCCATTTTTTTTAAATTATTTCTTTCAAAAATATATATGTTGTGACCACTCTTTTAACATATTTTCAGCAGATAATTTGAGAAATGGGTGAAACAGACACTACAGTCCGTACAAGGAGAAAAAAGAAAAGAAAAAAAATAGAAATATAAAATTAGTTCACTTACATTTTAATATATTATAATTCTTGTTTCATGCAATAGTTGTGTTTATTAAATAGGATTTATAATACATTATCACATTTCATACACAAATGACTGGCAGTCCTTGGTACCTGTATATTGGGACCAATGTTACAGATAAGGTGCGTTTTGGCGTATTTTACGCACTTAATTTAGCAGAATACACATTGATTATCAAAAGTGGGAGTACAAAATACTCACAGCAATGTGAAAATATGCATTGATTTTCAAATTGAGCAATGAAAATGCTGTAATAAAGTTTAAAATTTACTTAGTTGAACTTCAAAAAGCAAACAGTGTTTTGCATTTTGCAGCTCAAATAAGTGAATTTTTAAATTTGTTTTATTTTTTATAATTTGTTCCCTATTTAATAAGAAAGAAAATCAATTATACATTTGTAACAGTAAAATACGCATTGAATTTGAAATCTGGGGGTACAATACTCTTTAGATACAAAACTTATCTGGAGCCCTGGGGACCCAGTTCAGAGGGAGAAAAACTGTTTTTCTATTTCACATTTCACATATTTTTCAATATACTGCGACACTTTATGAACCGTCATGCATAGATAGTTGCAGCGATATAAGGAATTTAACCCTTTCACCCCTAAGTCACTGGAATGGGATTTGATATGTTAATTTTGCAACCAATCCAACGGTCACAAAATGATTTTTGGACTACCGGTAGTCCATTTTTGAAAAGGGGGGGGGGGAGGGGTGTTTTTGTTCTCAAAGATATGAAAATTACTTGCAAAAAGTGCAGATCCTGATGAGACGGCTCGTCACGAGCCGGCTCATCTGCATTTACACTGTTTGCCAATACAGGCCTGTGGTGTTGAAAGGGGGGTTAAAAAGTTCAACAAAACCTTCAGTAATTTGACCTTGATCTTGGGCATGCAGACCTCATTTGATGGGCTATAAAATGAATGAACAAGACTGCCGTAAGTCACAAAATACGCCCGTCGAAGATGGGCCAGACAGCGAAGATGCAGAAATGTGAAGCTGTCTTGATGCAAGAAACATTAATGAGAATTTGAAAATCTATAGCATCGTCCCTTCCTCTTGTTGTGATAAACAGGTATACTAATTTAGGTAGATATGTGTAAAGTAGAAATTATATAGAATTGGATACAATAATGTAGAAACTAGATGGCCGCGGCCTGCATGTCGCGCCTTGTGGCGAGGCATGGACACTCAAAAAAAAGATATAGTATAACGAAAAACTTAACCAAAAAACTTAACCAAAAAAACTTAACCAAAAACTTTAACCAAAAAACTTAACCAAAAACTTCAAAGTAATTTGACCTTGACATTGGGCACAGGGGCCGCACGGGAGTGGGGTAGAATGAAAATACAGATGATGATAAACACCCATGTGAAGTTTCAAGGTAATGGGCAAAGCAGTTGCAGAGATATAGTATAACGAAAAATTTTAACCAAAAAACTTAACCAAAAAACTTAACCAAAAACTGTAACCAAAAAACTTAAACAAAAACTTCAAAGTAATTTGACCTTGACATTGGGCACAGGGGCCGCACGGGAGGGGGGTAGAATAAAAATATAGATGATGATAAACACCCATGTGAAGTTTCAAGGTATGGGCAAAGCAGTTGCAGAGATATAGTATAACGAAAAACTTTAACCAAAAAACTTAACCAAAAAACTTAACCAAAAACTTTAACCAAAAAACTTAACCAAATACTTTAACCAAATACTTTAACCAAATAACCACTTAACAAACTTTACTTAACCAAATACTTTAACCAAATACTTTAACCAAAGAACTTAACCAAAAACTTCAAAGTAATTTGACCTTGACATTGGGCACAGCGGCCGCACAGGAGGGGGTAGAATGAAAATATAGATGATGATGAACACCCATATGAAGTTTCAAGGTAATGGGCAAAGCAGTTGCAGAGATATAGTATAACGAAAAACTTTAACCAATATGTAGAAGATATGTGTATAGTTTCAGATTGATTGACTGGACGGTTTCAGAGGAGTTGTGTACACAAACTATGCAGTTTTTCTGTCCACCGCCAGCCCGCCCGTCCCGCGGTAAAACATAATACGTACCATTTTTTTTTTAAAACGGTCGTATAAAAACTGATGATGATAAACAAACGTAAATTTTCATGTAAATTTGACTTAATGTTCCAGAGATATAATGTAAGTAAAAAATATCCACAAACACTTTTAACACAAATTTCTATGTCATTTGACCTTGACCGGCTGCATGGGTGGGCTATAGAATGAAAATATGGATGATGATAAACAAGCATGTCAAGTTTCAAGTCAATTCGACTTATACTTGCAGAGATACCAGGTGCTTAAAAACACAAACGAATACGAATGAACTGTTTCTGCACGTGGGCTCGACAAAAATAGACAGGGCCACAGTCCATAATATGCTGAGCCAACAGTCACAATCTGGTAAAATAATATTTACGGTAATCCCTTTCACCCCTAAGTAATTGGAATTTGATTTCAATATGTTTATTTTGCAACCAATCCAATTGTCACAAAATTGTTTTTGGACTTGTCCATTTTTGAAAAAGGGGGGGGGGGGTGTGTTTTTGTTCTCAAAAATATGAAACTTACTTGCAAAAAGTGCAGATCCTGATGAGACGGCTCGTCACGAGCCGGCTCATCTGGATCTACACTTTTTGCCAACACCACTATAACTATACAGGCCTGTGGTGTTGAAGTATTAATGTAGATTCAGACCCATGTAGACTCCACTATGATCACTATGTCGAACTCCTTGCAGCTGAAGGGGTAAATGGAAGAAGGGGACTGAGCTCCCTCATTTTCCACTGACCCTTTCAATTTATTGGACACAAATAATTTTGCCACCTATTGGTACCAGTTTTTCCCCCCGTCATGAAATGGGTTTGCAAGTTGTGTGACGGTACCGACTAGTACGTGTGTAACAAACTCGCTAGAACGCGAGAAATGAATCAATTTGAATGTCTGTGCTCGAGCCGTGCTCAACTTTCAAACTGATTTCGAGCATAGAAGTAGAAATTCAAGCTCAAGCTCATCATCTGGTTAATATTTTATGATTATATATTCACAATGATTGACCTTGACACCTCAGTATGACCTTCAATGACTGACCAATATAATTATAATGTTGATTGGATGAAGTTTAGCGTCCATTTGACAAGATCATACAGACGGTATGAGATCAAAGTCATCTACGAACATGTTCTGTTGCTGGTTGATTTCAACCTGTTTGTAACTGATGGTAACATTGACCTTCTTACTGACCTACAATATGATTGTAGGCCTACATATTGACATATTGAGGTCAAAGTCATCTAGGAATATGTTCTGTGGCTGGCCGATGTCGAATTCTCAGTGTGACTGACGGGAACCGAGACCTCCAGATTGACCTAGACCTACATACATGTATTACGGTCAAAGTCACCAAGGAACATGTTCTGTTGCTGGCTGATGTCAATCTCGCAGTGGCACTGATGGTGATCTTCAGACCGACTTACAGTAACCGTAACCTATCAATGAATGTAGGCTTACATATTGAGGTTAAAAGTCATCATTCAGGAACATATTCTGCGACTGGCCGATGTTGAGTTGTCATTGTAACTGATGACGACCATTACCTTCTGACAGACCCACAGTGACCTTGACCTACATGTTGAGGTCAAAGTCATCGAGGAACATATTCTGTTGCTGGGGTTGTGCCATTGGCTGCATCCCGCTGGGAGCTTGGGGCGGCATTCCCTGCTGGGCGGCCCCCATCATCCCAGGCTGACCTTGACCTTGAGCTCCCATCATGGTCTGGCCTTGACCTTGACCTTGACTTTGACCCTGCATCATCATCTGTTGTCTTTGCTGAGGAAATAAAAATTGTGTTGGGGTTGTGACTGTAGAAATACGGCATGATTCATAACCAGATCAAATAGCGCACCCCCGTAGCCAATCAACAATCTGCATTTCTTGTTAGAAGCATGATGGATGTTTCATTGATGGTATGGCGAACAGTGCAGATCCTGATCAGACTGTGTGGATGCACAGACTGGTTAGGATGTACACTGGTCGCAAATCCCATAAGCTCCATTTCTCCAGTCACAGCCACATTTAAAAATGTTACATACACCAATGTTTCAGATTTATAAGCATCACATTTTTATGATCAATTTAAGGGGTCGGTGGAAGAAGGGGGTCCTTCATGGTCTTAGCCCCCTTCTTCCACTGACCCCTTCAATTTACAACTGTTTAATCAAGCACTTAAGTGTTTTTTAAAGTTTATACCCCAATAAATTACCAAAACAAGTTGTTTATACATTGTATATCATTATGTCTTGGCGAGAGATACTTATATACTCACTTGTAATCTAAACTGTTGTTGTTGTTGTTGTTGCTGTTGCTGCTGTTGTTGTTGTTGCTGTAACATTATCTGTTGTCTCTGCTGCAATTGTTGTTGTTGTACTGGAAAGAAAAGATCAATGGAAGTGTTCAACCTATTCATGCTGAGGATACGCAATAATGTTTGCGGAAAATCCTAAATATTTTCCTTCTATGCGCTCAGAAGTATATGTCGCGACCACCATTTGAACACGCATTGCTCCGATGGCTCCTCTATCGCCCTGTGACTCATCGAGACAGTTCAAATGAGTGCTCACAACATATACAATACTTTCATTGTGAAATAAAAAAATAAAAATAAAAAATTTAATAAATTTCATACTCGTAAAGGTGTATTCCGCATGTAATGGGTTAAGTTATTTTAAAGGTACATGCCCACTCAGTACACAGGTGATTCTAGCGTCTCTTGGATGGTCAATTATTGTTTGTATATACATAAAACACCTTTCTAAACAATGTACAAAACAATTCAAATGTGCCCGGGTGTAAATATAATAGTACTTAGAAAGGTACAAAACTCCCAATTCGCCACCATTGTAATGAATCCCCACGCGATATAGACAATTGGAACACGCCTATGCAACGCATTACAGCGTGTCGAAACCGCTGCTTGGGGTTTTATGTATATACAAACAATAATTGACCATCCAAGATATGTTAGAATCACCTGTGACTCAGTAGGCATAAAATGTTCTTTATAGGAATTAAATAAGTGTATACTTGTGTCACTACAAACTATTCCACCAGTTCTAAAAATTACGAGTGCCCGCTATACAGATATAATCATTTAGTAATGTTTATTTTACTGATAGTGACGCGCGGTGGTATCAGGCTATTTTCATACGCAAATGAGGCGCTATATTTTTTAATTATTTAAACTAATTAAATGTGTCACCTGAAAAAAATAATATTTTCAACAGATTATAAATTATGGTCATTGCACATCAAAAAATAAATACAGAGAATAAATAGTAATGTCCATTAACATTTTTAAGTAAACATGGTTATCGCCCCTGATATCAATGTGGAAATGTACATCTTATATGAAATGTATAATAATGCCAATCAATACGTGGGGTAATGGTGAATGAATGTTTATTTTGACAGGAAATATCTCAGATGATGTCTCTTATATAAAGAACAGTTTGTGTTTGGAATGTACCTTTAAGAAAACATACAATAATATAAATTCTCGAAATAATTGCGGCAGGAGATAATATATAATTTCTCAGATGCTACTGCATTTTATCAAGTAAAGTAACTGAGAAACAAATGCAGATCAAAGTGAGCTTACGCAGCAGGAGCCCGTTTCACTAAACTTCTTACGACTAAAATGTTCGTAAGTGCAAATTTAAGATCGTCTGTAAATGTCAATTTATGGATTTAAATTTATTGAGCATAGGCTGCATATGCAGCCTATGCTCAATAAATGTAAATTCAATAATTGTTTACAAGAAAACATTGTTAATGTGACATTTACAGACTATCATAATTTTGCACTTACGAGCATTTTAGTCGTAAGAAGTTTAGTGGTATTGGCAAATAGTGTAGATCCAGATGAGCCAGCTCGTGGCGAGCCGTCTCATCAGGATCTGCACTTTTTGCAAGTAATTTTAACATTTTCGAGACCAAAAACACCCCCTTTTCATAACTGGACTAGTCAGAAAATAATTTTGTGACGATTGGATTGGTCCGGAAATTAACATATAAAATATAGATTCCAGTTACTTCCAAAAAATAAACGGATGGTCAGACAGACGGACAGACAGGGCGAAACCTATAGGGCACCGGCAAATTTCGGAGGGGCCCTAATTACTTGAAAAAACAAAATGAACCCTTACAAGGTGGAAGAAAATAGTGTTGTCTTGATTATTATGAACTGTCAAGTATTGTTTTTGTAAGAAATATTGAAAATAATATGAAATTTGAAGCAAATGGCTGTATAGAAACTAAAGATATTGCACGAAAACAAAATTGGACTAACGGTTAAATTGGGTATAAAACAAGCAGACAACAAAATGTTAACACAAAAGTACTTTGGTTCTCAGATATCGCCGCATAATCGTAATGGAGAAATAAAATTGTACTATAAATTTGTCACATGATCTATAAAACATGCAAAAATATGTTAAATCCAAAAATCTTGTCATTTTTCAGGTACAGTATAGTAAATTTATAGAACATATTTTTTGTTTCAGATGTTCGTCTGATTTTTGTCAAATTGCCAGATGCATTCAGGCAACTTGAAAAACAAGAGCTGTAGGAGAACAGCATAGGAGATGAAGTTGTCCAAGTATGGCCCAGTAGCCTATTTCACCAACATTGCAAAGTATACTTTTCTAGCAAAGTATACTTTGAGGGAGAAATTTTCAATTTTAGGATAAATTTATTAATTTTTATTATACTGAATTTATTACATTATCACAGCCAATTTGGCTGTGCTAATGTAATAAATTCAGTATAATAATTCTGCATACTTTTAATCATCATATATATGCAGTTGTTAGTTCTATATGAAATAATGCATTTCAGGAAAAATAAATGATTACTCCCTCAAAGTATACTTTGCTAGAAAAGTATACATTGCAATGTTGGTGAAATCGGCTACTGGAGTATTCCATATACAAGCTTGACTATAAACCTCAACCAAGTTTGAGTACAAACCTTAACCAAGGGGAAATAACTAAGTAATTCAAGCTTAAATGTAGGTGAAGGTAAAATATAGATCAGGGGTTATTGATGTACATCCCTATGAGAAAAGGTTGTCCAAGCATGGTGTCTGTATGCACAATAGTATTCCCTCTACAAGCTTGACTAAAAACCTTAACCAAGGTTGACTAAAAACCTTAACCAAGGGGAATTAACTAAGTAATTCAAGAGGAAATGTAGGTCAAGGTCAAATATAGATCAGGGGTTATTGATGTACATCCCTATGAGAAAAGGTTGTCCAAGTATGGTGTCTGGATGCACAATATTATTCCATGTACAATCTTGACTAAAAACCTTAACCAAGGTTGACTAAAAACCTTAACCAAGGGGAATTAACTAAGTAATTCAAGGTTAAATGTAGGTCAAGGTCAAATATAGGTCAGGGGTTGTTGATGTACATCACTAGGAGATGAAGTTGTCCAAGTATGGTGGGTGTATGGCCAGGAGTATTCCATCTACTAGCTGGACTAAAAACCTTAACCAAGGTTCACTAAAAACCTTAACCAAGGAGAAATAACTAAGTAATTAAAGGTTAAATGTAGGTGAAGGTAAAATATAGGTCAGGGGTTACTGATGTACATCCCTATGAGAAAAGGTTATCCAAGTATGGTGTATGTATGCACAATAGTATTCCATCTACAAGCTTGACTAAAAACCTTAACCAAGGTTGACTAAAAACCTTAACCAAGGGGAATTAACTAAGTAATTCAAGAGGAAATGTAGGTCAAGGTCAAATATAGATCAGGGGTTATTAATGTACATCCATATGAGAAAAGGTGGTCCAAGTATGGTGTCTGGATGCACCATATTATTCCATGTACAAGCTTGACTAAAAACCTTAACCAAGATTGACTAAAAACCTTAACCAAGGGGAATTAAGTAAAT
Organism: Conchocele bisecta; assembly: GCA_029237695.1. Taxonomy (NCBI): domain Eukaryota; kingdom Metazoa; phylum Mollusca; class Bivalvia; order Lucinida; family Thyasiridae; genus Conchocele; species Conchocele bisecta. Next base: position 37,054,364 of record CM055273.1, read on the forward strand.
AATTCAAGATTAAATGTAGGTCAAGGTCAAATATAGGTCAGGGGTTGTTGATGTACATCACTAGGAGATGAAGTTGTCCAAGTATGGTGGGTGTAGGGCCAGGTTATTCCATATAAAAACCTTAACCAACGTTGACTAAAAACCTTAACCAAGGGGAATTAACTAAGTAATTCAAGGTTAATTGAAGGTCAATGTCAAATATAGGTCAGGGTTGTTGATGTACATCACTAGGAGATGAATTTGTCCAAGTATGGTGGGTGTAGCGCCAGGAGTATTCCATCTACAAGCTTGACTAAAGACCTTAACCAAGGGGAATTAACTAAGTAATTAAAGAGGAAATGTAGGTCAAGGTCAAATACAGATCAGAGGTTATTGATGTACATCCCTATGAGAAAAGGTTGTCCAAGCATGGTATCTGTATGCACAATAGTATTCCATGTACAAGCTTGACTAAAAACCTTAACCAAGGTTGACGAAAAACCTTAACCAAGGGAATTAACTAAGTAATTCAAGGTTAAATGTAGGTCAAGGTCAAATATAGGTCAGGGGTTGTTGATGTACATCACTAGGAGATGAAGTTGTCCAAGTATGGTGGGTGTATGGCCAGGAGTATTCCATCTACTAGCTGGATTAAAAACCTTAACCAAGGTTCACTAAAAACCTTAACCAAGGAGAAATAACTAAGTAATTAAAGGTTAAATTGTAGGTGAAGGTAAAATATAGGTCAGGGGTTACTGATGTACATCCCTATGAGAAAAGGTTATCCAAGTATGGTGTATGTATGCACAATAGTATTCCATCTACAAGCTTGACTAAAAACCTTAACCAAGGTTGACTAAAACCTTAACCAAGGGGAATTAAACTAAGTAATTCAAGAGGAAATGTAGGTCAAGGTCAAATATAGATCAGGGGTTATTGATGTACATCCATATGAGAAAAGGTGGTCCAAGTATGGTGTCTGGATGCACCATATTATTCCATGTACAAGCTTGACTAAAAACCTTAACCAAGATTGACTAAAAACCTTAACCAAGGGGAATTAAGTAAGTAATTCAAGGTTAAATGTAGGTCAAGGTCAAATATAGGTCAGGGGTTGTTGATGTACATCACTAGGAGATGAAGTTGTCCAAGTATGGTGGGTGTAGGGCCAGGAGTATTCCATATAAAAACCTTAACCAACGTTGACTAAAAACCTTAACCAAGGGGAATTAACTAAGTAATTCAAGGTTAATTGAAGGTCAAGGTCAAATATAGGTCAGGGTTGTTGATGTACATCACTAGGAGATGAATTTGTCCAAGTATGGTGGGTGTAGCGCCAGGAGTATTCCATCTACAAGCTTGACTAAAGACCTTAACCAAGGGGAATTAACTAAGTAATTAAAGAGGAAATGTAGGTCAAGGTCAAATATAGATCAGAGGTTATTGATGTACATCCCTATGAGAAAAGGTTGTCCAAGCATGGTATCTGTATGCACAATAGTATTCCATGTACAAGCTTGACTAAAAACCTTAACCAAGGTTGACGAAAAACCTTAACCAAGGGGAATTAACTAAGTAATTCAAGGTCAAGATCAAATATAGGTCAGGGGTTTAAGGAGGAGATTAAGTTGTCCAAGTATGGTGGGTGTAGGGCCAGGAGTATTCCATATACAAGCTTGACTAAAAACCTTAACCAAGGCGTGACGGTGACGCCGACGCCGACGCCGACGCCAGGGTGACTACATAAGCTGTAACTATTCTTCGAATAGTCGAGCTAAAAACCAGAGACGAACATCTCAAACAAACAAATATAAAATATATTTTAAAAATCCGCCCTCCTGCTTCGCATTGTGCAAACCCCGTGTCTGAGAATCAAACTACTTGTTTGTTATGGCATTATCCAACACTGCAAGGGCTAATAATGATGATAATAATAAACAGGAAGTAAATATATAGTACAAAAATAACATAACAATTGTTAACAATAAAGTGTGGGAAATACATTAACAGGATAAATATTCTTGCAGCAAAGTAAGGGAAGAAGAGAAATATGATCATGCATACATTTATACATGGAAATAGTAAAAAGAAAATAGAGAATATAAATCAAATTGATACAACATTAAATTTGATACTCGTGAAAATAAAGAGAAGATAAAATCATTCAATGATGAAACACAGCAATACAGGTTAGGCATAATAATATACCTGCCACACAAAAGGGACTATGCAGTTTGCGACCAATGTAGTCCAACTCGGAGATCGTCTATGTTTTTCACTATTGAACTGGCAAAAACAAACACTTATCTATCTGATTGATGCCCAGTATTCATGGCGCTATTTTTTCATGAATTTTTCATGAATTACCCAAAATAAATTACGCCAATGCGCCCCGACGGCGCACATTAATTAGATATGTAAGCTGTGATTTCATTGGTCAACCTTTGTAAACACGAGACAATCTGAGAAATTGACGTTACCGAAACGTAAAAGTGTAAATACAGATTTTTTCGCGAAAAAGGCAAAGCTGTATGATTCTGAAGATCGTGAAAGTAGTGCCGGGACTAGCATTGTTTCTCAACCCCCCACCAACAAATCCCATTCTCCGGAAACGGAGGCTGTGATCGCCTGTTCACTGTGTTTGACGGAAGAAACTGTCGGCCATGAACAGACCGAAACTGAAGGTGGTGCCGATCATGAACGAACCAAAACTAACCGATTCTGAACATCGCGATTTCAAGAGCACCTGGTTAGTCAGGTTTAGTTGGCTGTCATTTGATGTGAAACAAAACTTAACCCTTAGACCACTACACACAGCAATTGTCGTCTGCTGTTGCTTTATATCTTATGCCTTATTTCTCAATAAAAAAACATGATTTGACAGCACTTCAGAATCATTTCCAATGGAAATGATTCTGAAGTGATGTCAAAGCATGTTGTAAATTATTCTAAAGTGCTGTCAAAGCATATTTTTGATGATAAAAATTAACAAGAGGCCCAAATGGGCCTGTATCGCTCACCTAAAAGCCTCCATAGTGGTCATCTTGATTTCACAAAGACTCTTCACTTACAACTTCAAATGTTCCACAGAATTTGTTGGTACCTTCTGATCTAACATATATTGCGAATGTGCATGTGATTTACTGCTATACCTTCGATTTGATATATAAAACAAGAGCTGTAGGAGAACAGCATAGCTCGACTACGAGGGTTGTCGATGTACACATAGCTTGACAAAGAAGGTGGCTGCGGCCTGCATAAAAAGCTTAACCAAGGTTGACTAAAAACATTAACCAAAGGAAACTAGAAATGTGGCCTGTCGGCACACGAATATCCCTACTGGCAGCCAAAGAAAACGAGGCATTTTTGATTATAAGCCATTTAGCCGAGCGTTAAGGTTTCAAACGCATCAAGTCTGTGACCTTGTCCCTGGGCATAGTGTGATAATCCATGCATCGGTGTAGAAGATATAGAGCGGAAGGGAATTTCAATAGGTTTGACCTTTGACCTTCAACTATGACCTTGACCTTGGACGTAGGTGCGTGGTTATTGATCGAGACACACCTTCTCATCCTGAGAAACATTTGTGCCAAGGCATTTGATAATCCATGCATCGGTGTAGAAGATATAGAGCGGAAGGGAATTTCAATAGGTTTGACCTTTGACCTTCAACTGTGACCTTGGACGTAGGTGCGTGGTTAGCAATTTGATAATCCATGCATCAGTGTAGAAGATATAGAGTGGAAGGGAATTTCAATAGGTTTAACCTTTGACCGTCAATTGTGACCTTGACCTTGGACGTAGGTGCGTGGTTATTGATCGCGACACACCTTCTCATCCTGAGAAACATTTGTGCCAAGGCATTTGATAATCCATGCATCGGTGTAGAAGATATAGAGCGGAAGGGAATTTCAATAGGTTTGACCTTTGACCTTCAACTGTGACCTTGACCTTGGACGTAGGTGCGTGGTTATTGATTGCGACACACCTTCTCCTCATGAGAAACATTTGTGCCAAGCCATTTGATAATCCATGCATCGGTGTAGAAGATATAGAGCGGAAGGGAATTTCAATAGGTTTGAGCTTTGACCTTCAACTGTGACCTTGGACGTAGGTGCGTGGTTAGCAATTTGATAATCCATGCATCGGTGTAGAAGATATAGAGCGGAAGGGAATTTCAATAGATTTGAGCTTTGACCTTCAACTGTGACCTTGGACGTAGGTGCGTGGTTAGCAATTTGATAATCCATGCATCGGTGTAGAAGATATAGAGTGGAAGGGAATTTCAATAGGTTTGACCTTTGACCTTCAACAGTGACCTTGACCTTGGACGTAGGTGCGTGGTTTTCCAAGTATGGTTGCTGTAGGCCCAGGAGTATTCCATATACAAGCTTGAGTAAAAACCGTAACCAAGGGGAGATAACTAAGTAATCCAAGGATAAAAGTAGGTCAAGGTCAAATATAGGTCAGGGATTATTGATGTACATCACTAGGAGATGAAGTTGTCCAAGTATGGTTGATGTAGGCCCAGAAGTATTCCATATACAAGCTTGACTATAAACATTAACCAAGTAATTCAAGGTTAAATGTAGGTGAAGGTAAAATAAAGGTCAGGGGTTATTGATGTACATCCCTATGAGAAAAAGTTATCCAAGTATGGTGCCTGTATGCACAATAGTATTCCATCTACAAGCTTGAATAAAAACCTTAACCAAGGTTGAGTAAAAACCTTAACCAAGGGGAATTAAGTAAGTAATTTAAGGTTAAATGTAGGTGAAGGTCAAATATAGGTCAGGGGTTGTTGATGTACATCACTAGGAGATGAAGTTGTCCAAGTATGGTTGGTGTAGGGCCATGACTATTCCAATTACAAGCTTGACTAAAAACCTTAACCAAAGAGAATTAAGTAAGTAATTCAAGAGGAAATGTAGGTCAAGGTCAAATATAGATCAGGGGTTATTGATGTACATCACTATGAGAAAAGGTTGTCCAATTATGGTGTCTGTATGCACAATAGTATTCCATGTACAAGCTTGAGTAAAAAGGTTAACCAAGGTCGAGTAAAAACCTTAAACCAAGGGGAATTAAGTAAGTAATTCAAGGTTAAATGTAGGTCAAGGTCAAATATAGGTCAGGGGTTGTTGATGTACATCACTAGGAGATGAAGTTGTCCAAGTATGGTTGGTGTAGGGCCAGGAGTATTCCATCTACAAGCTTGACTAAAAACGTTAACCAAGGGGAATTAAGTAATTCAAGAGAAATGTAGGTCAAGGTCAAATATAGATCAGGGGTTGTTGATGTACATCACTAGGAGATGAAGTTGTCCAAGTATGGTGGGTGTAGGGCCAGTAGTATTCCATATAGAAGGTTGACTAAAAACCTTAACCAAAAGGAATTAAGTAAGTAATTGAAGAGGAAATGTAGGTCAAGGTCAAATATAGATCAGGGGTTATTGATGTACATACCTATGAGAAAAGGTTGTCGAAGTATGGTGTCTGGATGCACAATAGTATTCAATATACAAGCTTGAAAAAAAACCTTAACCAAGGTTGAATAAAAACCTTAACCAAGGGGAATTAAGTAAGTAATTCAAGAGGAAATGTAGGTCAAGGTCAAATATAGATCAGGGGTTATTGATGTACATCACTAGGAGATGAAGTTGTCCAAGTATGGTGGGTGTAGGGCCAGTAGTTCTATATAGAAAAAACCAAGTATGGTGTGTAGGGCCAGTAGTATTCCATATATAAGCTTGACTAAAAACCTTAACCAAGGCGTGACGGTGACGCCGACGCCGGGGTGACAACATAAGCTCTACTTATTCTTCGAATAGTCGAGCTAATGACCATATTTGGTCAAAAATAAAATTTGACCCCTATTTGATCCCTGGGCAATGACCATTTTTGACCCAGAGGCCACCATATGAACAAATCTGAATCAGCGTTAACTATCGATCATTCATACAAAGTTTCGTCGAAATCGCCCTGGCGGTTTGTGAGAAGAAGATTTTTTGACAATTTGACCTACTTTTCAACGGCGGACATCTTGGATTTGGTGATGACCTCCATTTTGACAAAAATGAACAGGCTTCACCAACAAACCATTTCAGTTAAGTTTGGTCAATATCGGCCAAGCAGTTCACAAGAAGAAGTCCTTTGAAATCTTTAGTAAAAGAACAACCTTGTGACCTGTCGGTGGCCATCTTGGATGACATAATCATCTGCTTTTGGCAAAACATGCTCCAGAGTGATCGTCTCGTCGATACCTTGGATTGGATATATTATATGACCATATTCGGTCAAAAATATAATTTGACCCCTAGTTGACCCCTCGGGCCACGCCCATTTTTGACCCAGGTGCCACCATATGAACAAATCTGAAACAGCGTTAAATATCAATCATTCACACCAAGTTTCGTCGAAATCAGCCTGGAGGTTTGTGAGAAGAAGATTTTTTGACAATTTGACCTACTTTTCAACGGCGGACATCTTGGATTTGGTGATGACCTCCATTTTAACAAAAATGAACAGGCTTCACCCACAGACCATCACAGTTAAGTTTGGCCAATATCGGCCAAGCAGTTCACAAGAAAAATACGTTTGAAATCTTTAGTAAAAGAATGACCATTTGAACTATCGGTGGCCATCTTGGATGACGTAATCATATGATTTAGACAAAAAATATTCCAGAGTGATTGTCTCGTCAATACCTTCGATTTGATACATTACATGACTATATTCGGTTAAAAATAAAATTTGACCCCTATTTGACCCCTCGGGCGACGCCCATTTTTGACCCACGGGCCACCATATGAACAAATCTGAAACAGCGCTAACTATCGATCATTCATACCAAGTATCGTCGAAATCGGCCTGGCGGTTCGTGAGAAGATTTTTTAAGAATTTAACCTACTTTTCCATGGCGGCCATCTTGGATTGTCGATGACCTCCATTTTAACAAATCTGAAATGGCATCACCCATATATCATCCCTGTGAAGTTTGACCAATATCGGCTCAGCAGTTCGGGAGAAGAAGATGATTGAAAATGTTCACGGACGGACGGACGGACGGACGACGGACACTTTGCCATAACAATAGCTCACATGAGCTTTGCTCAGGTGAGCTAAAAATAGAAAATAAACAGCAGACAATAAAAAAATTAAGATAGCGGTGTGTAAGGGTTAATGTTTTTTTTAACCTTTTGTTACTGCCCCTATTTTTCCAGAATGGCCCCCTAAATAGAAAATAAACAGCAGACAATAAAGAAATTAAGATAGCGGTGTGTAAGGGTTAATGTTTTTTTTAACCTTTTGTTACTGCCCCTATTTTTCCAGAATGGCCCCCTAAAAATTACCTCTGTGGGCCATATGGCCCCTTCACTTTTCATCCTAGAATGAACACTGGATACCTCTGCCTAAAAGAACTTTAGAACCATATATCGGCTACAAAAGTATACGAGCCAGGTACTTTTAGTGGTCATTTGTATAGCTATCAATAAGGTATATTGTCAAGAGTATGTTATTTTCCCAATTTCAGGAAAAAATCCGAATTGAAAACTTAAAACGTAAAAACTTCCTATTTACTGTCTGTCTGTTCCACGTTTTGCTGCCGATGAACTTTTAAATTGACTCTGAAACCTAGCTAGATAGCACAGAAAATAAAAGTTAAATTGGTCCACCATTTCTGAAATTATAAAAATGCCCCCCATATTAAATTCCGATACATCTTCACTCTGTAAAATTGGTGGCCGGATTAGCTCAGTAGATAGAGCCTCGGACTGCGGATCGGGAGGCCCCGGGATCGATTCCCACCTCGACCTGCTCCGAATGGCCGATTCGGTGTGTCCTTGGGCGAGACAACTTCGTGCTAGCCTAGTCGTATCGGATGGGGACTTAAATTGTCGGTCCCGACATGCAAGGTCATCGAGCCAGTGCCGTCGTTAAATCAAAACATTTACATTTACATTTACATCTTCACTCTGTAACATGGGAAATTGTTCTTCGTAATAAAATCAATATTGGACCAAATATCACAAAATAAAAAGGCTCATTCTTAAATTTTGATAAAATGTAATATCATCCAAAAAAAATAAATGTTTTTGCATTGTTTATATACATGTAGCCGTATAATTTGAGCAAGTTTCATGAAACAGACAGTAGTACTACATAGCTATAATGGTCAAAAACTCAATAAGCCCCGTTTTGTCGTGGCTTGTAACAGAATATTGTAAAGAAGGTGGGGAAAGTTAGAAGAAAGTTCAAGTAATGATGAAATGATCATTTTCAGCTGATGGTGTAGAAGGTAAATCGTATGAAATTGGATAACGATGGGTAATCGCGAAAACGAACGATTGTAACATGGCCCCAACAGGTCACCGTAATTAACACGTTCGGCTGCCACACGCTACCCTGCCTACATGTAACCCACCACAACGAAAGCAGCTGTTAACCCTTTCAACACCACAGGCCTGTATAGTGGCTTTGGCAAACAGTGTAGATCCAGATGAGCCGGCTCGTCACACGAGCCGGCTCATCAGGATCTGCACTTTTTGTAAGTAATGTTCATACACCCCCTTTTCATAAATGTACTAGTCTCAAAATCATGTGTCCCAATATGTGGCCGTGACTGAAGGAATGGGGCTTATGAAATTGCGATTGGTGTAGATCCAGATCAGACTGATCGTCATTCAGTCAGTGAAATACCTGGGGGCCGTTTCAATAGCCTTCGTCTGACTAAAATGTTTGTAAGTGCAAATTTGTCTGGAAATTTCAATTGAAAAAAAAAATTGTTATTGTGAAATTTACAGACTATCATAATATTAGACTTACAAACATTTTAGCCGTACAAAGTTTAGTGAAATGGACTCCAGGTCGGCTTCTAACAAACAGAACAGGCCCTTACGATGCTGCAGGACTGTGCTAGAAAGTCAGGAGTGACACTGGTCATAAATCCTGAAAGCCCCATTTCTCCAGTCACATCCACATATATAGAGATATTACAGTACTGCGCAAAAGACTGGGGGATCACAAGACAACACTACATCTGACCAGCTATCCAGCATGCATACTTTATATACACCATTCACAGTGGGTTATATATACATCACACATACCTGTTATATAAGCCTGCTTTGATCTATATTTTGCTAAATATCTCAGCAAATTTTGGAGCAATTTTATTGCAATGGCGCGAAGATATCTATGGAAATTATGCAATTTTATTGCAATGGAATGAAGATATCTATGGAAATTATGCAATTTTATTGCAATGGAGTGAAGATATCTATGGAAATTATGCAATTTTATTGCAATGGAGCGAAGATATCTATGGAAATTATGCAATTTTATTGCAATGGAGTGAAGATATCTATGGAAATTATGCAATTTTATTGCAATGGAGTGAAGATATCTATGGAAATTACAAAAAATCGCTTGCCGACATTGCTGTTTCTGAATTATTTTGAGGAAACTAACATTTTGTGATGGCTACAGCAGTAAAGTCGATACAATCAAGTGCAGCTACCAACGAAATGGCATGATATTGCTCTCTGATGCTGTCATTCTCGTAGCCTACGAGAATCACAGCATCAATATTGTACTATTTCCTGGGGTACAGGTGCACTTGATTAATTACATACATGCACAATATCGCACGTTGATGCTGCCATACCTCGTTGAATACAACAATGGCAGCATTTAGAAGGCAATATTGTACCATTTCCTGGGGTAAGTGCACTTGATTACGTACATGCACAATATCACATACTGATGTTGAATACGAGAATGGCAGCATCAGAGAGCAATATATGCCATTTCCTGCGTAGCTACCATTGATTGCAGCCACATGTCTCCATGTGAAGATACAATGTATTGAGGAACATGTAGCTCGACACAGGCTTAGATAGCAGGTAGTGGCATACATTATCCCACAGCTCCCGTATCCCTGAGTCCCCCCCCCCCCCGCCCCCCCAGTTGTTGGGATAACCAGACATTGTACAATACATGAGGGCTGGGATAATTGTTTCTTGTAGCTGGTCGGTGACTACCCTCAGTGTGTATCATGTCATGGTGGGAATTGTCTGTCACATGCGCCTGCCATTTAGGACATCTTCCATCTACATCATTTTCCTATGTATCTCAATAACTGGGGTAATTTTGATGTGATAAGTGTATAAATCACAGGAATCACATTTCGGTTTTATTTAACCCATTAAAGACGGGATACAATATATAGTAGTATGAACATTTTTAGGGGAAAAAATCCTATTTTCTTTATTTCATCTCTAAATGTATATGTTGTTACCACTCATTTGAACTGTCTCGATGAGATGGTTCAAATGAGTGGTAACAACATATACCTTTATGGAGAAATAAACAAAATGAGATTTTTTCAACACATATCTAAATCATTTGGAGCTACATGTAGCTCTAAATATTTAATGCTCGCTCTAATTATTTAGAGATAGCAATAATTATTTGAGTTTATGTAGATTTGGCGTTCCATACAAATTGGACAGAAATAGCATGTCACATACATTTCCCATCGTATGTATACTCAAATTACTGTGCAGACTATGGCACAGGCCGATCAGGGCCAACACTGGTCAAAAACATTTTATAACCCCGTTTTGGTAGACCAAGCCGTTTCACAAACTTTGTACGAGGAAAAAAGGTTCTATGAGGATTTTGATGAAAAGGATTGCAGAAAATGATGCAAAAAACATGTTTCAATAAACTAAAAGTTGGTAACTGCAAAATTAAAATTTACGAAAACATTTGCATCGACAGTCAATGTTTGCAAACCTGTAGTAGATTTGTTCACATTTAATCCTTAGAATGCGGAATTAATTTTTGTTGTCTGCTGTTTATTTTCTATTTTCCATATTTTTCTAGTACATGTACATGTACATGTACATACTATATCCCGTCAACACAGTGTGTATGTGCCGTGAAACACGGTGCCGTGAAACATTTTTGATACCCTGTGACAGGATATATTCATACGCAGTGATTAGATTGTATTGACAGGATTCCTAGTACGACCTAGTCACTGCGTATGAATATGCGGTCGTCATACTAGTGGATTCTCTGATTTTGAGGATGCGGCTGGGGTTATTTTTTTTGCATTTTAAAGTTATTTGTAGATGTTAACGGGATATATAGAATAGTACCCGTAGGATAAGCCTTGCCAGATATTGTTTTCCCATTCACGACACTAACCTGCTATTCTCTATTTTCATTGCACAGAGTTTAGTGAAACAGTCTCCTTGATCTTTGTGAAATACTGTGCAAAGTTGGAAAATTTTCATACTTGGAATATTATTATATGGGGTATGATCAGACAAAAGACACACGTATTTCGTTTCTGATCAGTATAGACCCTGATCCTTTACCAGCTACTACCCACAAGCAGCCTGGTATTTCCACACTAGCTAGATTTGTAAATTATGTACCAATAACCCTTAAATGGCGGGAAACAAAAATTGTCGTCTGCTGTTGTGTCATATGGTTTGACAGCACTTTAGAATCATTTCCTATGGAAATGATTCTAAATTGCTGACAAACCAGGTGTTTTTCTTTTAGAAAACTGGATTTTTTTTTTTTTTTAGAAAACTGGAAATTAAAAAATAAACAACAGGCGACAATTTAATTCAGCGTTGTAAGGGTTAACTGAATGGCGACCTGTGTCAACATGAATCATACTGCGCAGAAACGCAGTTTGATTTGCATTTACACTGGCCGCAAAACCCATTTTTTGTCCGCCCATAGCCCATACGTGAATTTTCCAAATCATTATTTTGGTGAAAAGCTCATGCATCGATTCCAATACAAATAACATGTCCCATAAACATTTCTGCGTTGATCTACGGTGACCCGCCCTCGCTGAAATACCTACCCGTATACATGGGTTGTGGAGGCCCAAAGTACATCTCGTCTGATTGGAAGATATATATAGCAACACAAATGATAATCACTCGAAACTGTGACATAACTTACAAAGTGAAAGTGAATGGATTTAACATCACAGCTCTGGTTATATGGAGATAGAGACGAGACAACAATTTCATCCAGCAGACCAATGGGATGGAATTACTATGTAAGTATTTTTCACGCCTAGGGTGAAGATTGAACTCACAACCTCCGGTATTCAAGTCCAATGTCATAGCCCATAGGCACAGCGCATCCTTTATAGTCTTACAAAACAGGGCTTATTTCATTTGGGCTGGCAAAGGAGGAACGTTGTTTCTCGCTCATCAGGTGCCCTGAGACAAGGATATCCGTATTGTCACGCCCATGTGAGCTTTCCTGGTCTCGCCATACACGTACTCGTCTCACATCTAGCAACAAGCTATTTTCTAATAGGGCAAAATTACGGATAATGTGTCTTACAATTGCCCCATACAATAATAAATGACTTATTGTTTGTTTGTTTGTTTGTTTGTTGGGGTTTAACGGCCTATCAACAGCTAAGGTCATTTAAGGCCGGGTCAATGGGTTTAGTACTAAATCCCATATATTACCTGTACAAGTACATGTACATGTACATGTTCAAGTACATGTACAAATGGGGGGGGGGGAAATCCCAAAATCAGAACTGAATATTTAAAATAACACAAGAATTCCGCCACGGAAGCGGTATCGCGCCTGCCGAGGCATTTGACCGTGTTGTGAAAAAACAATAACTGTAACGCATTTGCCTTACAAAAACGACGACGACGACGGAAAAAGCGCCTACTATATTCGCGCCTCTGCTAAATAACAAAAATATATATTCAGCCCTGAAATCAGAATAATCCTGATCTGATGCCAGGTCCTCGCCACATCAGAATCACTTGGTCCCTCCCAAAAGCAGTAGGATCAGTAATAATATTACTACTTTTATAATGGGCAATAACCCAATTCAACTCCCAGGTAACAAAAGAGCCAAAGATAAAAACGTACCCGAGGGCCAAACCAGGCAAATCGTGATTTAATGACTTATTGACGTGTTTATATTATCGCGTCATAGCGCCATAACGTCATTTTATTTTCGTACATTTTGGCGTCGCTAGGACTGTATGGTGATGACATTCAACATTAATTTTATATACCTTTTTCAGCTGAACAACCATCTATAGCAAGGATTCAATAGATGGCTAATGTATACCGCAACTGGCACCAAACCAAGACGATGTCCTGCATTTATTATAACAAACACCACATGGACTATGTATGACAGAGAACAGGCGATTGTCATTGAGTGTCTCACACGAGAGGTCAAGATTATCAAGGTCAAGGTCAGCCAGATGACACTGGACGGATGGCCATCAATGTGAGAAAGCTATTAACGCTTTGCATGCTGGGAAATTTGTGGGCTATAAATAGTTCAAAAATAGCAGATGACAATTCATTATATTTTCTTTTATTTCTCCTTATAAATGTCATGAATATGTCTTGGAATTTCATTAGAATTGTGTCCGGAGGACACAATTCTAATGAAATTTCAAGACATATTTACAGAGAGAAATAAGATATATACTCCTAATTCGTTTGGCGGATATTTTCGCCGCTAGCATGCAAAGAGTTAATGAAGTTTGTTTGGTAGTATCCGACTTAAAGATCTGGGCCAGATTGCTCAAAACCTCTGTTAGCTTAACAGACTGTTAAATCCTTAGCAATGCTAAGGATTTAATAGTCTGTTAAGCTAACAGAAGCTTTCAGAAACCGGGCCCAGGAAATATTCAACATTTTGACACAATTGTTGCCGCCTACGATGACGCCGCCTACACCAGAATTATGACCACTATGTCTCACTTCCAACTAAAGTGAGCGAGACAAAAAAACACAGAAATGTTAATGTTTGAAATAACATATTTTGGGAATATGAAAAGTGTGAGATATGGGGGAGGGGAGGGGTACTATTATAATACATATGGTACTTAACCGTTTTAACACTACAGCCCTGTATAGTGGTATTTGCAAACAGTGTAGATCCAGATGAGCCGTCTCATCAGGATCTGCAATTTTTGCAAGTTATTTTCATATTTTTGAGAACATAAAACACCCCCTTTTCATAAATGGACTAGTCTGAAAAACAGTTTGTGACGATTGGTTGGTTGCAAAATTAACATATGAAAATAATTCCAGTTACTTAGGGGTGAAAGAGTTAATATTTGAAAGAGATTTTACAATATTTATAAATTCACCTCTGAGGTTACAAGTACCTTCAAGCACGAATTAGTATGGTTAATCAACACAAATATTGCAAATTAAAGAAATGCAAAAGCCATACACCCTCAAAATAGGAAATAGGCTGGGTTAGAATTAGGCAATGTACCATATTTATTCCAACAGTAACTCCCTCTCAAATAGTAGCCCACAGCGCCTCTTGTATTTTCAGTGAAAATGTTATTTTCACATTCAAGTTGTTTTAACCCTTAGACCGCTACTCACAACAATTGTCGTCTGCTGTTGCTTTTATATCTTGCCTTATTTCTCAATAAAAACATCGTTTGACAGCACTTCAGAATTATTTCCAACCACGGAAATGATTCTGAAGTGATGTCAAAGCATGTTGTAAATTATTCTGAAGTGCTGTCAAAGCATGTTTTTTATGATAAAAATGGAAAATAGAAAATAAACAGCAGACGACAAAAAAAATAAGATAGCGGTCTAAGAGTTAAAATGTAATATTTTCCAAGTTTTATTTAATGGTGTTTATCAACCTGTCAAGAGTTAAGGTCATTTTAGGTTGAGTTAATGGGGTCGAATCCCATATCTCACCTGTACAGATGGGAGGAAAATCCCAAGATCAGAACTGAATATCTACAGCAAAAAAAAATACATATTCAGCACTGTTGTGATGTAACAATACATTTTCGATACCAAAAATTGCACAGCCGATGGGGGTATTTATTAGAATAAATATGGTTTGTTATAAATGAATACAATTCATAGTTAGTGAGATTGATTACTGTTTGTTCCACGCTTTTCTGCCGACAAACTTTTGAGCGTTAAACACATTAAATCCCAAAAATATTTAAAAGTACTTTTTCATCAATAACAAAAGTCCCCCTCCCCCAAAAATTATTTGATGAAATTCCGTAAAATATTGATTTTATTGCGAAAAAATTATTTTCATATGGGAATTTAAAATGGGGGCTAAAAATAGATTTCTTTTTAGATTTTGTTTATTTGTGGACCGATTTTCAAAATCTAACTTTTGTTATCTTAAGTTACATCATTTCCAAGCTATCTAGCCAGGTTTCGAAGTCAATTTCCTTTTTTTTTCCCCGCTATTAAATCAATATTTGATGGAATTTCATCAAACAAACAAAATTGGGGAGGGTGACTTTTTGTTATTGGTGAAAAAGTACTTGCATTTAAATAGTTTTTAGATTTAATGTGTTGAATAGCCAAAAGTTCGTCGTCGGCAGCAAAACGTGGAACAGACAGTAGTGTAAATAATTAACACAGATAAAACAGCTCATGGTATTACTGTTAAAACAAGATCATGCTAGCTACAAATTCGCTACATTTAAACTGTCCAATGATTGGTCGAAAATGAGCCACGAAACAGGACCAGTATAATTTATGCGATCAGCATAGCTCCAGATCAGACTGTGCGGATCAGACGTAATGACATATGTAACCAGAGGCATACATGTGGCTGTGACTGGAGAAATGGGGCGTATGGGTTTTGCGACCAGTGTAGATTCAGATCAGACTGTGCAGATCAGACTTAATGTGCACCAGCATCAGACTTATGACATGGGGTATGTGCGAACCAGTGTAGGATTCATACGATGTGCGATAGACTAATGACATATGACCAGACATCTGGGGCTAGTGGGACTGAAAAGGGGCGTATGGGTTTTGCGACCAGTGTAGATTCAGATCAGACTGCGCAGATCAGACTTAATGACATATGTAACCAGAGGCATACATGTGGCTGTGACTGGAGAAATGGGGCGTATGGGTTTTGCGACCAGTGTGGATTCAGATCAGACTGCGCAGATCAGACTTAATGGGAATATGTAACAGAGGCAGGCATACATGTGGCTGTGACTGGAGAAATGGGGCGTATGGGTTTTGCGACCAGTGTAGATTCAGATCAGAAATCCGCACAGTCTGATCAGGATCTGCACTGGTCGCAATTCAATCAATGAAACACCCAGCATGCTCGCAACAGATAATATCGATCACTATCAGGCTACAGGAGTGTGCTATTCGCTCAGAAAGTAGTGGTCACAGATTCAAATAAGCCACATTTCTCCAGTCACAGCCACAAATAATGTGGAATTGACAGAATGCAATCAGCAGTCTGATCTGGAGCTAAAATGGCCGAAAATATCGTAAGTGTCCTTTTTTTTTCAGCCTGATTCCATAATTATTGAATCTTGATCAAGATACAAATGTATGTATGGTAGTATGATTCATACAGACGGTGGTAACATACTTCTGTATATTAAATAGAAACTTTATATATCTAGGGGCCATTTCACTAAACTGTACAATTAAAATGTTCGTAAGTGGAAATTTCGGATCATCTGGAAATTTCAATTAATGGATTTACATTTATTGAGCATAGGCTGCATATGCAGCCTATGCTCAATAAATGTAAATCCAATAATTGTTTACAAGAAAACAATGTTAATGCGAAATTTACAGACGATCATAATTTTGCACTTGTGAACATTTTAGTCGTACACGAAGTTTAGTGAAACAAGCCCCAGGTGCTATTCGTTTGCATTACGGAAAAGTCAACGGCTTACTGAAAGCATTTACTTTTATTTTTCATGACGGATACACAGAGATGACATGCAAGTTTTGTCAGATAAGGCTGGTCTGAAAGCTAAAATATTTAGCTTTATATGGCCTGAAATAAGCATTACAGAATCCTCTATTTCACGTCTATTCTCCATATTTAACCAGAGTGATGAACATCCTATTTACCTGGGGCCCATTTCACAAAACTTCGCACGACTAAAATATTCGTAAGTGCAAAATTATGATAATCCGTAAATTTTACATTAATAGTGTTTTCTTGTAAACAATTATTGGATTTACATTTATTGAGCATAGGCTGCATATGCAGCCTATGCTTAATAAATGTAAATATATCAATTGAATTTTACAGACTATCCGAAATTTGCACTTACGAACATTTTAGTCGTACAAAGTTTAGTGAAACGGCCGCCAGATTAATTGACTGACAGATTGGTCAATTTATTTGGGTTAACGAGTATATGATAACTAGGAGAGTGTATTCATGTATATTGACTGCATGACTGGAGAAATGGGGCTTACGGATTTTACGACCAGTGCAGATCCAGATAAGCCTGTGCATTCGTACAGTCTGATCAGGATCTGCACTGATCCCGACACACCCGTCGTGCTTCTAACAAGCAATATACATAATTATCAAGCTACAGGCATGTGATTTGATGTGATGCGACACTGGTCACGAATCCCAACGCCCCATTTCTCCTGTCACAGCCACATACGAGACAAGCCAAGAAATTGTGCGATTTTTCATGAAATATATTTACAGAAACTGTGACATTTTCTTTAAATGACTTAGAAAGATGACCAATTCCGCATCTGCCATGAAAATGTTGTTCTTGGGTACAAAATTGCATGGCTTGTCTCAATTATAGGAAGCCCTGTGTAGTACACGGTATGGCAGTTATGAGGCCTCACAATTGAGCTTACCTAGAAGTTGTTGTTGTCGAGCCTTCTGATCTTGCTGCAATTTTATTGCCTGCGCCTGAAAATTAATATTTCACAATCAGACAAGGTGTGGAAAATTGCTTAAAATGTAGTGTTTCCCAATCAGGAGGTCGTTTCACTTTGTACCACTAAACTGTCCGTATGTGCAAATTTACGCACGTCTGGAAATTTCAATTATTGGATTTACATTTATTGAGTATAGGCTGCATATGCAGCCTATGCTCAATAAATGTAAATCCAATAATTGTTTACAAGAAAACATTGTTAATGTGAAATTTACAGACTATCATAATTTTACACTTTATACGAACATTTTAGTCATACAAAGTTTAGTGAAACGGCCCTCTGGCAAGGTTGAAATTGATCATAGATACTAACTTGATTGACATTTTGAAGAGAGGATCTTACAATACACGAGTGATGATGTAATGTGATATGTATTACGAGAAACAAGTTTACTGATTCCATAAGAAACAAGGCTACAATTCCAGCACAAAAATATTTACACAATTCCCTAACATTTGATTGGCCCGTAGCAAGTCTCTGTCCAAAATTCCACAAAAAGGCCATTCATTCCTTACAATTCCAGCATTTGAAATAAATTCATCAAGAAAATGTGTTTATTTTGACAGACGGCAGCCATTTGTTCACATTGACAGCACTGACAGCGCACCTGTAGAAAGTAGTTTCGGCGTGGGAGTTTACTGGGATATACATTTTGGACAGAGACTTTCTACGGGCCAATCAAATGTTAGGGAATTGTGTAAATATTTTTGTGCTGGAATTATTATGTTAATGGATATTCTTAACCCTCACAACGCGGGAGACGGAAATTGTCGTCTGCTGTTTTACATGTTTGCCTTAATTTTTAACAAAAAACCTGTTTTGACAGCACATGAGAATCGTCTCTACAACCAATTTCTCCAGTCACAGCCACATATCAGGAGCTAGACTGGCCATAAATGTCATACATCCAATTTCTCCAGTCACATCCACAGATCAGGAGCTGACTGGCCATAAATGTCATACAACCAATTTCTCCAGTCACAGCCACAGATCAGGAGCTAGACTGGCCATAAATGTCATACAACCAATTTCTCCAGTCACAGCCACATAGCAGGAGCTATACTGGTCATAAATGTCATACAACCAATTTCTCCAGTCACAGCCACAGATCAGGAGCTAGACTGGCCATAAATGTCATACAACCAATTTCTCCAGTCACAGCCACATAGCAGGAGCTATACTGGTCATAAATGTCATACAATCAATTTCTCCAGTCACAGCCACAGATCAGGAGCTGACTGGCCATAAATGCCATAAAACCCAATTTCTCCAGTCACAGCCACATATTAGGCGCCGACTGGCCATAAATGTCATACAACCAATTTCTCTAGTCACAGCCAAAGATCAGGAGCTGACTGGCCATAAATGTCATACAACCAATTTCTACCTGTCACTGCCAACATAGCATGGAGCTAATACTGGTCCATAAAATGTCAATACAAACCAATTTACTCCGAGTAAGTCACAGCCAACAGATTCAGGAGCTAGGGGGACTGGCCATAAATGTCATACAACCAATTTCTCCAGTCCCACAGCCCCACATAGCAAGGAGCTTATACTGGTCATAAATGTCATAACAAATCAATTTCTCCAGTCACAGCCACAGATCAGGAGCTGACTGGCCATAAATGCCATAAAACCCAATTTCTCCAGTCACAGCCACATATTAGGCGCCAACTGGCCATAAATGTCATACAACCAATTTCTCTAGTCACAGCCACAGATCAGGAGCTGACTGGCCATAAATGCCATACAACCAATTTCTCCAGTCACAGCCACAAATTAGGAGCTGACTGGCCATAAATGCCATACAACCAATTTCTCCAGTCACAGCCACAGATTAGGAGCTGACTGGCCATAAATGCCATACAACCAATTTCTCCAGTCACAGCCACAGATCAGGAGCTAGACTGGCCATAAATGCCATACAACCAATTTCTCCAGTCACAGCCACAGATCAGGAGCTGACTGGCCGGCCATAAATGTCATACAACCCATTTCTCCAGTCACAGCACAAGGATCAGGAGTAGACTGGCATAAATGCCATACAACCCCAAAATTTCTCCAGTCACAGCTACAGTCAGGAGTCTGACTGGCCGGCCATAGAATGCCATACAACCAATTTCTCCAGTCACAGCCACAGATCAGGAGCTGATTGGCCGGCCATAAATGCCATACAACCAATTTATCCAGTCACAGCCACAGACCAGGAGCTGACTGGCCATAAATGCCATACAACCAATTTCTCCAGTCACAGCCACAGATTAGGAGCTGACTGGCCATAAATGCCATACCACCAATTTCTCCGGTCACAGCCACAGATCAGGAGCTGACTGGCAATAAATGCCATACAACCAATTTCTCCGGTCACAGCCACAGATTAGGAGCTGACTGGCCATAAATGCCATACAACCAATTTCTCCAGTCACAGCCACAGATCAGGAGCCAGACTGGCCATAAATGCCATACAACCAATTTCTCCGGGCACAGCCACAGATTAGGAGCTGACTGGCCATAAATGACATACAACCAATTTCTCCAGTCACAGCCACAGATCAGGAGCTAGACTGGCCATAGATGCCATACAACCAATTTCTCCAGTCACAGCCACAGATCAGGAGCTAGACTCGCCATAAATGATAGATACGGTTCACATGGTAGTCACACCATATATTTTTGAGAAGAAATAAGAAAGAAATTATTTTTGCAAAAAAACTCTTTGCGGAAAACTGTGTATCCTCAGCATGCGAAGTGTGAAAAGGTAATAAGCCAGACATATTACCATCTGATTATTATCCTGCTCGATGCCCGGGGGTAGCCCCGGCCGGGTTCCCTGCTGCATACCCATAGACGGCACCTGAAAATATAGTCACACATTAACCCATTCTATTGCTGAAAATGAACAAATTGACATAATTTTTTCTATTTTTCTTACTTCTTCTCAAAAGTATATGTTATTACCGCTCATTTGAACCACGGTTCCAATGATAAGTGGTAACAACATATACTTCTGTCCATAATTAACCCATTATGGGCTGGATACAATTACAGCAGTATGAAAATTTGGAGATATTTATTTGCTATTTTCTCTATTTCTGTTCGAAAGTATATCATGTTGTTACCACTCATTTGAACCGTCTCAACGAGACGGTTCAAATGAGTGGTAACAACACATACTTTTATGGAGAAATAAAGAAAACAATCAGACTTTTCAATAAAAAAGTGTTGTATCCACAGATATCAAAGGGTTAACAACGGTGGGTAAAGTATGCCCCACACAGATCCACGATCATTTTCCTACAGATCTCAGCAATTCCTGGAGTGATTTTGATGCGATAAAGCGCAGATACCACATGTAATTAAACAACATGGCTTGTCGAAAACGTCATCACCATAGTTATAGCCATCTCGTGGTTATTTTGAGAAAACTAACATTTATATAAGTTTTCTTATAAAACCTCAGAAATGAAAGCAGCTACGAGCACATATGTTTATGGCAAATATCCCGGGGTGTCCGGTTTAGAGAGGTTCCCATGTTATTCAAATACGTGAGTCTCATAATGTGTCTGTATGATTTGCAATGATAAACATACATTAACCATTTCACCCCTGAATGACTGGAATGGACTGTGATTTGTTAATTTTCCTACCAATCCAATCGTCACAAAATGATTTTCAGACTGGTCCATTTATGAAAAGGGGGGGGGGGGAGGGCATGTGTGGAATTTCAAGGAGTTGGGCCTCATCTCCTGACCTGTTTGTTTGTTTGTTTGTGAAGATTGATTGATTTTATTGGCGTTTAACAGCTTATCAACAGCTAAGGTCATATAAGGCCGGGCCCACGGGTTCGATCCCTTATTTATCCGGCTGCATTGGCTGGAAAATCCCAAACTCAGAAAGGAATATTTACATAAAGAAAAAATATATTCAGTCCGGATATTAGAATAACCTGACCTGGTGCCATGTCCACACCACACCAAGTCACTTGGCCCCTTTCACTAAAAGTAATAGGATTAGGAATAATCGTATTACTCATACAAGGGGTATAACCATATTTAACCCTCACATACAAAAATGCCAAAGATGTACGTGAGGGCCAAACCAGGTCTCCAGTCGGTATTCCAGTAAGGATGAACCCCGATCTTTAAATTACCCATCGCATGCTCCCACCTGCCACCCACATCCATAGAGGAAGGCATGTGTGAAATATCAGGGAGTTGGGCCTTTATCTCCTTACCTGACCAGCGGTGGGTTGGGCGCCGGTTGGGCCCATGCCGATATTGGGTTGGTCCATTCTGGGCATTCCACCAGGGCCCGCCGGTCCAGGGCCACCCATGGGGTTGTTGGGATTCTGCTGCATCTACAATCATAGCAATAATCATTAGTCTTGTATCGATGATGGATAATAATCGAAAATTGATTGAAATTTTGTCTCTATCGATCTACTAACGATAGTGATTTTGTCCTAATAAATTTTGCTGAAGACCACAACATTTATTTGTGGCAATGTCTGGAAAAAAGGGGCTTATGGGATTTGTGGCCAGTGTAGCTCCTGATCAACGAGCACACTCTTGTAGCCTGATAACGATTTATATTCCTTGTTAGAAGCATGTTTCATTGATGGAATGGTGAACAGTGCAGATCCTGATCCTGCGGATGCACAGACTGATCTGGATCTACACTGGTCGCAAAACCCGTAAGCCCCATTTCCCCAGTTACAGCCACTTTTAGTGATCTACTTCGGACATAGGATTAACTGCACACTGCTGTAAAACAAAAACACAGCACAGCCGTACTACGCTGAATTGAATGTTGTCATCTGCTGGAAATGCTTTGTTTTCAATATTTCTCAACAAAAACCTGTTTTGCCAGCGTATGAGAATCGTCTCCACTGGAGACGATTCTCATGTGCTGTCAAAACTGTTGTGTTTTTGTTAAGAATTAAGGCAATAATGAAAAACAGCAGACGGCAATTTCTGTCTCCTCGTAGTGAGGGTTAAGCACTGCTGATGTCGGCTGCATACCTAAACAATATCAAAATTCATGTCTTGATGTATATTTAACCTTATATACGGTAATTTTTCAACTATATAAAATTAATAGTACACAATCAATATTAAAGGTACATGCCCACTTAGTAGACACAAAATGTTCTGGCAAACTAAACATTCATTCACCATTTACCCCACATATTCATTGACATTATTATACATTTTATATCAGACACTACCACACTACTTTCAGGGGAGATAACTGTGTTTCCTTAAAATGTTAACGGACATTATTATTTATTCTCTGTATTTACTTTTTGATGTGCAATGATCATGCTTTATAATCTGTCGAAAATATTATTTTTTCAGGTGACGCATTTAATTAGTATAAATAATTTAAAAAATAGCATGCCTCATTTGCATATGAAAATAGCCTGATACCACCGTGCGTCACTAACTGGTGGAATAGTGACACAATTATACACTTATTTAATTCCTATAATAAACATTTTGTGCCTACTTAATCTATAATCAATCGATAATCAAGCAAATTCAGTCATCGGTTAATCGATAGGCAACTTTCACCCCTGAATAGCCAGTATTTGGCTTTCAATGGTACCTTTTTTGATGATTCCCTTAACCCATTTCAGTCTAAGGATATGATAAAAAAAATCTCATTATTTTCTTTATTTCATCTCGAAAGGTATATGTTGTTACCACTCGTTTGAACCGTCTCAACGAGACGGTTCAAATGAGTGGTAACAACATATACTTTCGAGATGAAATAAACAAAATAGGAATATTTTTTCTCATAAAAGTTCCATACTACTATAATTGTATCCCGTCTTTAACTGGTTAATGAGAACATAGATTGTTTTTAAATTTAATAATACTGACAAATGCTGCAGACCCAGACTCATTTAGAAGCCGGCTCATCTGGGTCTACATTATTTGCACATTTATGGCTTTATGGTCTGTATGGTTGATTGACTGATTGGTTGACTGTTAGGGGTTTCATGTATGTTCAATCACAATGTCCTATGAGACGAGCCATGTGATTTTGTACCTAAGAAGCTGTGCGATTTTTCATGAAAAATATTTACAGAAACTGATATTTCCTGTAAACGAAAGTTGACAGAATTTTCAGAGCAATTGCTCTGAAAATTTCGTCGACTTTCAACGTCATTTAAGGAATATATCGTAAAATTTGTAAATAGTTTTTTTGAGATGTTGCACATATTCTTACGTACAAAATCACATGACTCGTCTCAAATGGAGATGAGAATACACCAGCTTGTAATGTAGCAATACAAATACAAATCTGCATAAACATTCGACGAAAACAAAATTACTATATACATGTACTTACTCATTCCAGTTGATAATTTTTTTTACCATAGACGACGGTGCGTTTTTACTGTATTTTACTGAAGTTAACAAATTTCCTGGCCAGATATGATAAACTACATGTACTAAATGAGACGCGCCATGTGATTTTGTACCTTCGGACATCTGCGTAATTTCATTAAATAAGTTTACAAGTTGACATAACTTTTCAGAGTGCATGTACATAATTCCGCATTACACCTTTTGACGCCATTTACGGTAAATTGTGTAAACATATTTCATAAAATTAAGCAGATGTCCGAATCACATGGCGTCTCTCATGTAAAACAGCTTTCAGTACATGTCAGTATCAAAATATGCCAGTATTGTGCTCTTTATTGTTGTCTGGTTTTTTTACTCATGTTTACATGCTGAAATGCAGTTTGGTTTTCAAAGATACACAGAAAGTACTATACATGCACATGTACATACTCTGACAAATTATTGCGATAACTTTTCTTTAACCCTTAACCTATTAACTGGAATGGATTTTGATAAGTTAATTTTGCAACCAATCCAATCGTCACAAAATCATTTTCAGACAAGTCCATTTATTAAAAGGGGGTATTTTTTGTTCTCAAAACTATGAAAATTACTTTCAAAAAGTGCAGATCCTGATGAGACGGCTCGTTACGAGCCGGCTCATCTGGATCTGCACTGTTTGCATAAACCGCTATAGTGGGTTTTCTGGTTAAAAGGCTGGAAATATTGGAAATATATATTGTTGCCTGCTTTTTTTTTTAAAAATATTTATCTTATTTCTTAACGAAAACACATTTGGCAGCACATGAGAATCATCTCCTGAGGCAAATACCATGTGTCACAAGGCGAGAAACATACATATCCGACCCGAGGCTTGAACCAGGAATCTCTGGATTACCGTACCATCGCTCTAACCGACTGAGCTAGCCGGGCACGAATACACATCTTCTCCCCATAGTGTGTGACACATGCATTTCAATTTTCGTCAAGAACAAGACTACCACATTTATTCTAATAGTAGCCCCCTCTCTAATAGTAACCCCCTGCCCATATTTGCATTATAAATATATTTTCACATACAAAAGCTATTTAAAACATGTTTCAGTATGTGAAAATCAACATATCTTGATCCTATTTTCCACGTTTTTCCACGCCTTGGGGGGGGGGGGGGGTGGTGGGGGTTTATTATAATAAATACGGTATGTGGCCTGTCTGCACACACATTTCCCTGGTGGCATATTGGAGAAACTTCTTAACCGGTCCCACAGACGCACAGTCCAAACACTATATGTCTCCCAGCTCGACTTAGACAAGGGGCAACAAATGAAAAATGTGGCTTTGACTGGAGAAATGGGGCTTGTGGGAATTGTGACCAGTGTAGCTCCTGATCAAATATAAGAATCCTGTAGCCTGATGACAATATAATGTGTTTGCTTGTCAGACGCATGACGGGTGTTTCATTGATGGAATGGTGAGCAGTACATGCCCTGTAGCCTATTTCACCAACATTGCAAAGTATACTTTTCTAGCAAAGTATACTTTGAGGGAGAAATTTTAAATTTTAAGATAAATTTATTATTTTTTATTATACTGAATTTATTACATTATCACAGCCATTTTGGCTGTGATAATGTAATAAATTCAGTATAATAATTCTGCATAGTTTTAATCATCAAATATATGCAATCATTAGTTCTGTATGAAATAATGCGTTTCGGAAAAATCAATGATTACTCCCTCAAAGTATACTTTGCTAGAAAAGTATATTTTGCAATGTTGGTGAAATCGGCTACTGATCAGACTGCGCTAATGTGCAGGATGATCTGGGGCTATACTGGTCGCATAACCCATAAGACCCATTTCTCCAGTCACAGCCACAAATGATTAGCAGACTACAACATTTAATTGTACATTGTAACGGTTAACTCTAGCATACCGGTATTGTATTTTCTATAACATCAAACTAGCATGGAATAGATGTTTCCTTAGAATATATGAATATCGAACTGAACAAGGAATATATATATATATATATATATATAGACGAGCTGTCTCATCAGGATCTGCACTTTTTGCAAGTAATTTGCGTACTTTTGAGAACAAAAACACCGTCTTTTCATAAATGGACAAGTCTGGAAACTATTTTGTGACAACTGGATTGGATTGGTTAGAAAATAAATTAACATATAAAAATATATTCCAATTACTTACGGGTGAAATGGTTAAGGCCAAACATAGTGCGTAAAACATTTGAGACTCATGTGAGTTTATACCTTCGGACATCTGCGTAATTTCATGAAATACATTTACAAAATTTACAATAGTTTCCGTAAATGGCGTCAAAAGTTGACAAAATTTTCAGAGTACATGCGGAATTATAATTCCGCATGTACTCTGAGAATTTTGTCAACTTTTGACGCCATTTATGAAAAATATTTTAAATTTTGTAAACGTATTTAATGAAATTACGCAGATGTCGATCCGAAGGTACAAAAGTGCATGGCGTGTCTCATATGTAGTAGAACATCACTGCCTGCACCACAACATATTTTAGGCGGTATATGGTTCTCTAAGTACAGAATCCCATGCAATATCCCAGCCAAATCCTGAATATAAGTATTATTGTATGACTTTCACTGTCATGCACTATCAATTCAGTTGTATCAATTGATGGAAATCGGGCTCGCTCTCTATGTAGGTGTTGCACACAGCCTGTCGTGATTCAGGTCACAGAAAATTTATTTGCAGATTCTCATCCTCACCTGCGCCCAAAATGAATTTGTTTTTAAATTTCACTTAATATCTTTTTGAAATAAGTTTTAAACCAATTTGAGCAAACAAATAATTAAAGCCTCACTCTGCCTGAATTAATTCAAAATTTTGATGCGAATCTACAAATTCATTTTCTGTAGCCTAAGCCGGTATTCATACATTAGGCTGTAAAAAAAAGTACTTTGTTTCTCAGACACGAGGTTTGCGAAATGTGATGCGAGAGGGTGGATTTTTCAAAATATTTGTATTTTTTTTTAGATATTTGTGTCTGACTTTTTTCAAGTTGCCAGATGCATATATGTTCTATAAAGTTACTATATGACTAAGAATTCACTGTCCAGGACTTTTTGTTATGTCACAAATGTCTTGGTGTCCAAGAGTTTAATAACTATAAAATGCAGATTTATTTAAGCGAACCAAACCCGATTCAAGGTAGCTAAATGCTGTACCAATGACAAGATAAACGCATCGAAGTGAAGACCGAAAATAATGTGTCAAAGTTTTTCATTTTTGTGGATGTAACACTGGACGCAATGGTCAAATTAC
The DNA here is from genome assembly GCA_029237695.1 of Conchocele bisecta. Lineage (NCBI taxonomy): Eukaryota > Metazoa > Mollusca > Bivalvia > Lucinida > Thyasiridae > Conchocele > Conchocele bisecta. Next base: position 37,081,794 of record CM055273.1, read on the forward strand.
TGTAAAATATTAACAGCATGGTGATTGCCTAGGTTTTCTTGATGTAGAAACAATAGAATGCCAATCAACTGTTGCAGTTTACATATTCAAACAAATGATGCACCTGCAACAAACACAGTATGGATGCTATTGTTTATGGATGTAACTGGACACCAAACACATTATCTTGGGTTGATTTGTGGTGTCTTTGTTATGACGATTTGCGTCCAGTTGCATCATTTCCACAATCCATAAAATTCATCAACATTACTAAAGCAACGAATGTGCGTACATTTGCAATGCGTTCCTGTTACACGATCTCGTCACATACCGATGTGTGTCATGTCATAAAACACAAAAGGCCGTGTAATAGTCAATTGATTTATTATGACGCAACCAGGACAATATACATTATTCGGGACGTAATCGATTTTAAACTTACCGAGATGGCAGCGTGCCGGCATTGATCGTTGCTGTTTCTGGCGGGCTGTGCCACGAGTGCCACAAACGGACACGATGTCGTTAAGTTTAATGTCGCAAATCGGCATAAATACAATTATATCATGAAAATAATCACAAATAAGCTCACTAAGAGTACTTAAATATATAATTTGGGGCGTAACTTTTTGACACGGAAATCAATTGGTAATTTTAGATTTAGTTCTTGCCTTTCAGGTTTATATAACTGTCCAAACTACTATTTGATTATACAGTATGACGTTTTGCCAAACGCAATACATCTTCACATGTCTAGTAACGAAAATGTAAACACGTTTTTAACTGAGTTTATAGGGAGTAACACAATTGGACACTAAATATTACGTCCACAATATGTGTTTTAATTCATCAGATAATAACATAAATCAATGAAATCCTCCATATGTTATGATTTTATACCGTTGTTCAACATCAACGTGCTACCCTGACATAGAGAAACGCAACAAAAATTTCAGTTCACTGTAATTTTGATAGGCTCTAAGACGAACATCCAAAAATTTGCTAATGGAAATGTCCCAGGTTGGAGGTATGTTTCAAAGAATAATAGTGCTAATAACCAACATAACCGACTTGCCAGTTCAAAAACTTATCTCGGAAGGATTTATCACATAAACATAGATGAACAACACCCTAGGAAACAGTTGATTTTCCCAGATAAAACGCATTTTTTCTGGACGTAACGCAAATTCCTGGACAGTGAATATCTCCATGCCGATAAAATGCTTAACGCACAGGGATTATTCTGACGCGGCGATATCTGAGAACCAAAGTACTTTTTTATGGCCTTATGCACAGGTGACATTATCAGATAAGATTTCCAGGAAGATATAGATAAATGGGATGTGTTTTTTGGAACTGATCTTGATGGAAATCTTATCCCTATAATGTCACCTGTGGCCTTATGTACATGTAGACGGACTGTAATATCTGGCTGTGACTGGAGAAATGCAGCTTATGGCCTTTGTGACCAGTGTAGACCCTGTCCAGCCTGCACAGACATACATTATACAGACAGACATATATCTATGTATCATTTACCTAAATTCATTCAACATTTCAAAAATTTCTTTTCATTTACCATATATACATTAACCAATTTCCTGCTGAGGGTATGCCATTTTGATTGGAAAAAATATTTTCTTTAAACGCGCTTAGAAGAATATGTCGCGACCACCATTTGAACCGTCGTTCAAATGAGTGGTCACAACATATACTTTCATAAAGAAATAATAAAAATAAAATATTTTAAAAAAATCTGCATGTATTCCGCATGTTTGTTTGTTTGTTTATTAGTGTTTAACAGCCTATCAACCGCTAAGGTCATGTAAGGCCGGGCAAACGAGGTCGATCCCATTTTAACCTGCTGCATTGGGGAGAAAATCCCAAAATCAGAATGGAATATTTACATCAAGAACAAATATATTCAGCCCTGAAATTAGAATAACCTGACCTGGTGCCAGGTCCATACCACACCAAGTCACTTGGCCCCTTCCCCTAAAATAGGTTTACGAATATCGTATTACTAACATAAGGGGTATAACCAGATTCAACTGTCACATACAAAATGGCAAAGACGTATGTGAGGGCCAAACCAGGTCTCCAGTCGGGATTCCAGTAAGGATGAACCCCTGATCGTTAAATTACCCATCACATGCTCCCACCTGCCACCCACGAATCCCGCATGTAATGGGCTAATTTGTATGTAGACATGAAGAAATTCCCAGCTGATATATGGGCTACCAGCCGAGAAAAGGTACCCTACGACATTAGAAACAATTTTAGACAATAACCTAATTGAATCTAATTAGTTTTCCGACAGCAGTTAGCCTACTACAGTGACTTGATGACGAACAGTGTAGGCCCTGATCATACTATGTGGATGCGCAGGCAGGCTGTTCTGGGGCTATGCTGTTCACAGTCATAAAGTCCCTTTTGCCACTCGACGGCCCATATACCTGAAGCGCCCAGCCCCAAAATATAAGTTTTTCCGGGCCTGCGTGTTATTTTTGGTTTGACACTGCTAATACCTTCTTTGGGACCCTGGTAATATATTTCAACTGTATAGACCTTCCAAATTTTTGCTCAATGCTCAGGAACGGAAATTCAAAATGGCCGCCCACATTTCGAGTTAAATACCATTAGTGCCGCAGGAATTATTTGAAATGTCATAAACATCCATAGATTGTGGCGTAGCCATACTTAGTCGATTCATATTACATGAAATAGAGAAACTATTCATATGAAATTTCGATTTTATAGAATACTCCGGATTCCTCACATAAAAAAATCACAAACGTTCCGGAACAAAGTGAACTGTGTCTAAATGTCTGAAGAGTTACACAAATAGGTGCGTATTTGATTTAAATAGTCATAGTTTCACACATCAATTGTGTCTATGTTGAGCAGTTTCCCCGCTGTATAGCATGTACATGCTTATAATATCAGGCGGCACTGAGTGTGTTTATTGATTTTTCGCGCCACATTTCCATACAACGCGTGTATCGTCGAATTTTAATGTCAGCGTTGTTAACGTATAGTAAAGCAAATCAAACTATTGAATTCGCAGGATATACATATATCGAGTGAAGCGGGATCTTATCCATTGCAGTTGGTTTCTATTAATTGCCCCCATAGAAGCATTGCTATAATTGTATTATCATGATAGAAGTACTGAATGGAAATTTATAGCTAGCTTTAAGCGTCTATAGTAGAAGTATCATAATAATTATTTTGTAATTTAGCTGTACATCTGTCTATCTGTCTGTCTGTTCTTTACTGGTAGTGACCGCCGTCCGTCACTACCCGCAGCAACGCTTTTTTATTTTGTGTTACGTCACACAATTTGTTCTGTTTGTTTCATTTAAATACTTGTGTGTGACATTTTCTATTCCCGGCTAATTAAAATTGGCCGTGGACTTGTGTGTATATTACATTTTGTGTGATTAAATCTGAAAATGGCTAGTCCACTTCGCAGTGGAAGCGTTTCCCTGACACAGTGTGGTAAATGTGGCGTGTCAGTAGGATGGAGGCACTGGATTATGCACTGTGCATAATATGCCAAAGAACAAGTACAAAACATATGTTCAATGTAACTGCGAATAGCCTAACGGGGTTACATAGAGCAATGGAAGGACGATGTGACGAAACTGCTGAAAGGTTAGGATCTATGAAGCAAATATGCCAATTGATTACAAACCATGAATCCAAAATGGCACAAAAGTTGTAGATGTGAATACTTGTTGACGAAGAGCATACATATTGCCAAAAAGAGACGAAAGGACAATACATTGCATGATGACGAAGAGCCTGTCACGTCAACCGTCATCTCGCCAGTGAAAACAAGATCGAAGGTGCCAATGTATAGACCGAAGTCGATGTGTATAATATGCAACAAAGTTTGGTGTAAAGGCAAAGTAAAGTTACGTCTGGCACTAGAGAGACAAACCTGAAAGCAAAAGCAAAACAATTAAATCGTCAAGATATTTTGCGACGTATATCTGGTAACTTGATGAAAACAAAGCTGCACATATCATTTACTTAGGTGATGATTGGTCAGCAAGGCCACTAACACGGACAGATAGAAACCTGTACCTCAGTGGAGGATTCAAAGAGAAGACGAAAACCATATCAGTTACACATGAACAGGTGTCCCCTGTTCCTCAGCTTGAAACCACACAAGAGGAAGCAGATACACAAATTATTCTGCACACAGTTTATGCCGTTGAACAGTGCCGAGAGGGTAATCGTGCATGCCAATGACACAGATGTCGTGGTACTTTGCATTTACTATGCAAACACAGATAGACTGGAGAACTTGAGGAATTGCGGGTTCGCACTGATTTTAACACATATTTACCAATCCATGACATTGCATCAGTGCTCGGGCCCTCTGTGTGTGACAGACTGCCATTTGTCCACAGTCTCATTGGCAGAGACATCACCAGCTACCCATATTTCTCTGGGAAGAGGGCATGGTTTGATGCAATGTTGACGGTTGAGACACCTGCCATGGAGCTCTTCGGCGAACATGACAACGATATCGGGTCAGAGATCACCAAAGAGGCAACACAGTTGTTGATCAAGGTATACAACAAGAAGGACGATGATTTTGCTGATATTGTAAGTTTACGAGCACACAAGTTCCTTAATCAGAAATCATCTCTGTCTTTCTCAAGTTACTCCCACCGACGTATGATGCATTCAGCCAGCATGTAAAATGGTCTGCACTTGGCACTATGATTGACAAACGTACCCACCTGGCAAAACCGACTTTGTCAGCCTTCAACAGCTTCGGCTGGTGTGACGACGACGCTGGAAAATCACCCGGCCCTGTATATCCTCTAATCATTGGCCTGAATTAATGTCACAGTCTCTGTCATGCAATTGCAAGACTGGTTGTACAAGTAAACGATGCTCTTGCTCGCGAAGAAGAGTTCGCTGTTACATCGGTTGCAGATGCACCGGAACACAAAGTGCCATCGTATTCAGGACATTGATTGGACTACTAGATTCTACATCAGTATCATATTGTTGATTGTAGACATACTATATGGAAAACGACGCCAACATTCAAGACACGTGTCCATAATCATTATGTTGTGTAACGAACATGGTTAAGATGATAAATACAGCCAGTATGTGGCAGCCATTTTGAATGATGAAACAAAATGTTCACTAATTGGAATGGTTGGTGGACATTTAACTGTATCATATAATCATGTTTAAACTGACATTGTTGAATCTCGTTAACCAAACACGTGTTTCGTGCATATATATCTGTTACTTGTTAGGTATTTGTAGGTTTGACCAAAATTGGTGGCCATCTTGATTCTCGTATATATTGATACACACCGTTTTTGATATGAGGAAATTAATTAAAAGTGTTTTCTATCCATTGAATCGTCATGTCCAGTCCGTATAAAGCATGTGTACACAATTTTCACCTATGAATCTCTTTTCATTGTCTATTTTCAGAGGCCATCTTGAATATAATTTATTTATTTCGATATAGGTAAATGTAGAATGTTTAAAGTTTCATTATCTGCATAATTGACATGTTTTTGGATTATTACTGATGCAGGAAAATTAAAAAAATAGAACGTTTATTTTCCAAACACTTTGGCAACATTATGCATATGGGGTACTGTCTTGGAACGGTCGTTGGAGACATTGAGCAAAAATTCCAGAGGTCTATACAGCATTTTTTACTTACTATAACCCTATAGATGACGTACCAAAAATAGATGACGTATCAAACCAGAAATAGCATGCGGGCCCGGAAAAAAATCATTGGCGCTTTAAGTAATATGGGTTCCCCTGATGCTAAGACTAGCCACCAAAATAATCGTGCAATCTCAAGGTGCATGATCACATGGTTACAACAACAACAACGTCGCCCACTCCAAAGTAAGTATTAATTGATATTTTCCTTAATATGCAACAGATTTTGATGAGCAAATGCGTCTTCATGAGCTGCATGTGGTGGTCCAGTGAGTTCGGCACAGACTTATGTCGTTTTTGTGAAGAATCGATTTCCATGTCTACCGACAAAAACTTTGCAAAAACAACAGAAGTTTGGGCGAAAATACAGAGACCACCAAATGCCGCTTAACAAGACGAGTTTGATGCGCCATATGTCATCAAAATGTTGTTAGTACCACATGATCATACACCTTGAATCTTAACCCTTAAAATGCTGAATAAAACTGTCATCTGGGATCTATTTTCTCTTACATTCTCTTACATTTAAATTGAGAAATAGAAATCTTTATCAAGGCGATCACTGGCAGGTGTCTCATACATGAAGGTCAATTTCACCAAGGTCAAGGTCACCCACGTTACACTGGGTGGATAGCGATCAATGGGAGGAAGCTATTGAAATTTGGTAACGATCCGACAAATAGATCAGGAGATATTCAACATTTGGACGCATGTCCAAAATTGTTGATGCCTACTACTGCTACGCCGCCGCCTACGCTGGAATTGTGACCGCTATGTCTCACTTTCTGCTTATGTGGGCGAGACAAAAACCAATTAAGAGATGACAATATTTGTGTCCTGCCACTTAAGGGTTAAAACCTTAATCAGGATCTACAATTGCTACAATGCCATAAGGTCCTTTTTCTAACCCAGCGGCCCAAATTATTCCCAAACCACTCACACCACCATATCTGTCACCAATATAACCTATTACATTCAGAATACGCTTTAAAAGAAAACTTTTTAAAAAAAATGTGTTTCTACGGGAAAGTATACCGGTATGTGTAGACTAAAACCAGCTGGCATATTCTCTAATCAGTATATTTTGCGGAATCACAATCTAAGCTATAAAAAAGAAAGAAAGAATTACAATTGTATCAGATAAACACCCATATAATTTCCTGGGGCCCGTTTCACTTCTTACGACCAAGAAGTTTGTAAGTGCAAAATTGAAATCCACAATAACATTTTGGAAAATCATTCGTGGATGTGCTGCATTTAATGACTAGGTACAAATGGTAGGATTAGAGAAACACGTTAATGTGAGAAGCAAATTCATGGAAATCTTTGTACGAACATTTTTATCGTACCAAGTGAAACGGGCCCCTGTAGAATTAACTCTATGCGTGCTAGCGGCAAAAATATTCGCCAAACGAATTACGAGTGTATGTTTTATTTCTCTCTGTAAATATGTCTTGAAATTTCATTAGAATTGAGTCCTGTATGTTTTATTTCTCTCTGTAAATATGTCTTGAAATTTCATTAGAATTGAGTCCTCCGGACTCAATTCTAATGAAATTTCAAGACATATTAATGATATTTACGGGGAGAAATACAAGAAAATATGATGAATTTTTGTCCGCTAGTTTTGAACTATTTATAGCCCACAAGCTTCCCAGCATGCAAAGAGTTAAGTAAAAGTAGATGTGTTTTTTCATAATAAAGGTGGCGTATTCTCAGAATGTAGAAGGATAAATGAATGCTGTTTTCATAAAGGACCATGTATCGGGTATTCTATCAATTGCATATTTGGCGTGTTTCAGTAGCCTATTTTATGGAATATACCATCTGTAGCCTATTTTACCAACATTGCAAAGCATACTTATCGAGCAAAGTATACTTTGAGGGAGAAATTTTCAATTTAAGGAGAAATTTATTAATTTTTATTATACTGAATTTATTACATTATCACAGCCATTTTGGCTGTGATAATGTAATAAATTCAGTATAATAATTCTGCATACTTTTAATCATCAAATATATGCAGTCGTTATAGTTCTATATGAAATAATGCATTTCGGGAAAAATAAATGATTACTCCCTCAAAGTATACTTTGCTAGATAAGTATACTTTGCAATTTTGATGAAATCTGCTAGATTTAATTGAAAATGTCTTTATATCGGTTTGCATCTTCTCCATTTGACAGAATGGCCTGTATGACAATGAGACCAGGGCTCCAGATAAGGAATTAGTAATTGAGTATTGTCACTATCATTTCTGAAGCAATTGGGTATTTCAAAATTTTAATTTCCCAGGTAAAATAAAATCACACTTCTGTTTACACATTAACAGACAACAATTATTGAATAGTTTGCTGAATAGTTTGCTTCGAAATGTAAAAACACATCTTGGCATTTCATTATAATTATCTCCTTGGAGACAATTCTAATGAAATACCAAGATGTGTGTTTTCATGGAAAATAAGAAAAATATGCTATATTTGTGGTCTGTTTATTGTTTTCTGCAGCATGATAAAGGTACCATAAAATCTTTATTGCTTTTTAATACTCACTACTGATTTCAATTGGGTTTTTGACAATTTTAATTGGGTATTTACGCAAATACGCAGCTTATCTGGAGCTCTGTAGCCGATTTCATCAACATTGCAAAGTATACTTTACTAGGGAGTAATCATTTATTTTTCCTGAAATGCATTATTTCATATAGAACTAACAAATGCATATATACTGAATTTATTACATTATCACAGCCAAATTGGCTGTGATAATGTAATAAATTCAGTATAATAAAAATTAATAAATTTATCATAAAATTGAAAATTTCTCCCTCAAAGTATACTTTGCTACTAAAGTATACGTTGAAATGTTGATGAAATAGGCTACTGGAGACACCTCATTGGCAGCTGCTGTGTTTATGTCACAGTGCAAGAAAATGTGCAGTCGGGTACAGGGGCCCGTTTCACTAAACTTTGTAAAATGTTTGTAAGTGCAAGATTATGATAGCCTGTAAATTGCACATTAACAATGTTTTCTTGTAAATAATTGTTGGATTTACAGGTATTGAGCAGCCTATGCTCAATAAATGTAAATCCATCAATTGAAATTTCCAGACGATCCTAAATTTGCATTACGAACATTTTAGTCGTACAATGTTTAGTGAAACGGGCGCCAGGAGTCAAACACGGGTCTCCCACTTACAAGGTGGTTGCTCTACCGACTGAGAACTGGGCACAGATACACAGTTCTCCCCCGAGTGGGTCTATCAGGTTCAGCACGGACGTCGAATCTCAAAATTCCTATGCATTTCCTATTCACGAAACCTGCCCAAATTTTACGGCCATATAAACAATGCAAATTTGGTCAAATATTGATTTTATTACGAAATATGAGTTCTCCATGGGAATTTAACATGGAGGAAAAAAGAGGTGGGGAACCTGGAGGAGGAGTCGAAAAACAAATAAAAAATTTGGAAATTGATTCTGAAACCTAGCTACATTGTAGATAGCTTGGAAATTATCTAACTACCAGTAAGAAAACAAGTTACATTTTGAAAATAGGTCCACTATTTCTGAAATTTCCCCATGTTAAATCCCCATAGATATCTTCACTCTGTGAAGAGGTCTATGGGGATTTAACAAGTGGAAATTGTTTTTTTGCAATAAAATCAATATTGGACCAAATTTAATGAAATAAAAAGAAGGCTCATTCTTAAATTTTGCTAAAATTTAATATTATCCAAAAAAAATATTGTTTTTGCATTGTTTAGCTGTACAATTTGGGCAGGTTTCGTGAAACCGACAGTAGGTTTGCCCGATAAATATGTACTTGATATCAAAAGACACTACCATTGATGCGCTTGTTTGACCCAAGTTGGCTGTAGACTGGTATTTTCTATCCCCCACTCTCAAAAGATGAACACAAGTGTGAGGCAACCCGAAACCAGTTTAAGAATACCCGATGCATGGTGTTGGAGGGGAATGACGTAGATACAAGTACCTGTGACAATAGATGGGGACTCTGACTGCCAAAGTGGCTTAGTAACTTGTTTTGCTGTCAGAAAACAGAATCCAAAACAAGTCTATATTATACAGTATGAACATTTCTAGAAACAAGTTTCATAATATTCAGCATAAGAATGATTCTGAAAATGTTATGTTACGTTAATTTCTTTTTGAAGGTAGGAAACAAATATGTTCATCTGTTGTTCTTTTCCTAAACTTCATTAGGGTTCTTTTACAAAATTGGCTCAATCAGGTCATACGGCCAATAGACGTCTTATAAATAGGTTATCGAACTCGGAAAATCACAAGCAAATTCCCTTAGAACTACTTCCGAAATTTGTAGGTTTGCCATTACATTGCTTAGACTAGACTAAACAAAGCAATGTGATGCAGAGCTCCAGATAAGCTGCGTATTTGCTTAAATACCCAATTAAAATTGCCAAAAACCCAATTGAAATCAGAAGTAGTGAGTATCAAAAAGCAATAAGAAATTTGTGGTACCTTTACCATGCTGCAGAAAACAATAAAAAGACCACAAATATAGCATATTTTTCTTATTTTCCATGAAAACACATCTTGGTATTTCATTAGAATTGTCTCCAAGGAGACAATTCTAATGAAATGCCAAGACATGTTTTCATTTTGAAGCAAACTATTCAATAATTGCTGTCAGTTGATGTGTAAATAGTAGTATGATTTTATTTTATCCAATTAAAATGTTGAAATACCCAAATGCTTCAGAAATGATGGAGTGACAATACTCAATTACTAATTCCTTATATGGAGCCCTGGTGATGTCAAAACTACCAATTCCACAAACTTTAACGTCCCTGATGCCCTGTAAATTATTCTACGAAGTTACTTGTGATTTTCCAAGCTTAGTCCTCTATTTATGACTGGTATATATATGAAAATACTGCAAATCCAGATGAGCCTGTTCACAACAAAGGATCTGTGGGAACTGTCATAATGTTTGTCAGATTTTAACCATGCTATGGACCCTTCCATGTAGACTGTTTGAACTACTCCATTAATCACAAAAGGGGTGTTTTGTCAAAAATCATAAAATATGCACTGACAGTGCAGATCCTGATGAGATCGTGTGTTATGAGTATCAAAAAGCAATGAAAAATTTGTGGTATCTTTATCATGCTACAGAAAACAATAAACAGACCACAAATATAGCATATTTTCTTATTTTTCCATGAAAACATATCTTGGTATTTCATTAGTATTTCAAGATGTGTTTTCATTTAGAAGTAAATTATTCAATAAGTGCGGTCTGCTAATGTGCAAACAGTATTGTGATTCTATTTTACACAATTACAATTTTCATCTGGATCTACACTGTCTACAAATCCACTTGTCCGCTCATATTGGTGAGTGAGTTTTTGATCTGGACGAGTGGTGGTAATTTGAAGTGTTAATCCAGCATTAACATTAACCCTTAGACCGCTATCTTAAATGTTTTGTTGTCTTCTGTTTATTTTCTATTTTCCATTTGTATCATCAAAAACATGCTTTGACATCACTTTAGAGTAATTTACAACATGCTTTGACAGCACTTCAGAATCATTTCCATTGGAAATGATTCTGAAGTGCTGTCAAACCATGTTTTTATTGAGAAATAAGGCAAGATATAAAAGCAACAGCAGACAACAATTGTTGTGAGTAGCAGTCTAAGGGTTAAAGATTTGGTTTAGACGAGTGGTAATTTGAAGTGACCGTACGGCATAAACATTAAAACATATAGCAATGTACGAGTTGAAATCCAATCTGGACAAGTGGTAAATTAAGAATGTGTCGAGGCCTGATGAGTTAACACTGTCAACACTACAGACCTCTTTAGCAGTGGTTGCAAACAGTGTAGATCATGTGGCCCATTTCACTAAACTTTGTGCGACTAAAATGTCCATACGTATAAAAGTATGATAGTCTGTAAATTTCATATTAACATTTAATTTACATTTATTGAGCATAGGCTGCACATACAGCCAATGCTCAATAAATGTAAATCCATTAAATTAAATTTCCAAACGATCCTAAATTTGCACTTACGAACATTTTAGTTGTACGAAGTTTAGTGAAACAGGCCCAGATGAGCCGTTTCCACAGGATCTGCCCTTTTTTAATTTTCTTTCTTTTAAAAAAAAAAAAAAAAAAACCAACCCCTTATCAATGGACTGGTCTGAAATTCATTTTGTAATGATTGGATTGGTCCTTAAATTAACATTCCTTAAAATAACGTAATGAAAACATTACGTGCTATAACCCATTTCGTAAATGAGATATGACACAGGTGTAATAACAAATTAATTGGCTGGTCGCATCACACTAATTATGTATTCGTATTTTGCACCAACGTTATGTCAAATGAATAAAATGGAGACGTTCCAAATGACGTCCATAATGGCGTGACAAAGCATTGCTTTGTCACGCCATTATGGACGTCATTTGGAACGTCTCCATTTTGACGTTGACATCATCATGTTTGAGACATCATTAGAAGTAAAGTAACTCGTCAAAATTACTGAAATTATTTGAATGTCCTCCCCTTTGGTAATATGAAGTGCTTACAAATAACAGGAACCTAGTATATGGCATATTTATAATACTTTTCTTGCAGGGATTACAACTATTTTTCTCTGTGGAGATTTTTAACTAGATGCGAAAATAGTCAAAATATCTACAGGTTGGCTGCCCTATGAAGGGTGAAAGTCATGTGACAAACAGAATCTCAAACTCGTTTCCATTTGATGAGATTTATGAAACTCGTCCGCAATTGTATGCACCTCGCCATAGGCTCGCTGCATAATATGTGCGTGACTCGTTTCATAAATCTCACATCAAATCCTTTATATACTTAGGGTTGAAAGACACAATATTTTCTTGTGTATAAGCCACACTATACTTATGACGACAATGTTTGTTTCCTACCTTTATAAGGGTTAATCGAGTGTCGTTCTAACATACATGCTATGTTCATGATGTTAAAGGTCAATATAACAGACAGGTTCTATTCTGATGAGAGTACATAATTACTTTACAGTGGAGTTATAATTACTCAAAGTAATATTCCAGTTATGTCATTTAACTCATTAACCCTTTCAACATTGGCTTTTTCATATTAATTTTTGGATTATTTCATTAATTACAAAATGCGGATTTTTTATAGGTGAATAACAGTGACAAATGCTGCAGATCCTGATGAGACGGCTCGTTACGAGCCGGCTCATCTGGATCTACAGCATTGGCCTCTAGGGTTGAAAGGGTTAAAAACGAGAACCAAATATTGTCATCCACTATTTTATTTTAAACCGTCTCTAATAGAAAAAAGGTTTGTGAGCACATAACAATCATCTCCATTGGATATGATTCTTATGTGCTGACAAACATGTTTTATTGTTAAAAGTTGAAAAACAAGAAAATGTGCTCTTTCTGCACAAAATGCCCCTCGTGGCAGATTGAAGAAACTCCGGCAAACCGGACCCAAGGACACACAGACACACAGTCACACAGACACACAGTCACACAGACCAAACACTATATGCCGTCCGGCTCTACAGAGACTGGAAGGCATAAAAAATGTAGATCACAACATTGAATTCAGTGTTATCAGTGTTAATCACAATGTTAATCTTGTTAAAAACAATAACACAAAATACACACCGACACTCGTAATAAATAGCAACAGTAAACTTCACTGCCAGACGCTCGACTATGAACTTTGTTTTGTATATTACGGTAATATGTATTCCAATGAATATTCAGGACGGTGAATATTGGAGAAATGGTGGTAACATGTGTTGCTAAACAGCTCCAGTAGCCGATTTCATGAAAATTGCAAAGTATACTTTACTAGCAAAGTATACTTTGAGGGAGTAATCATTTATTTTTCCCGAAATGCATTATGTCATATAGAAACTAACAACTGCATATATTTGATGATTAAAAGTATGCAGAATTTTTATACTGAATTTATTACATTATCACAGCCAAAATGGCTGTGATAATGTAATAAATTCAGTATAATAAAAATTAATAAATTTATCATAAAATTGAAAATTTCTTTGCTACTAAAGTATACTTTGCAATTTTGATGAAATAGGCTACAGAATGTTATCATGTAAAAAGCATATCCCACATTCAGAATTGTTTTTGTCTCAGGCAAGTGATATTACTTATATTATGCAAATATTTGAAAATCCAATGTCGCCGTAATTTTGCCAAGCCTCATGATGCCAAACCGAAAACCCCCACAAATTCCAATGCTTACGAGTTATGATGCCCCGGGCGTAGCACAAAGGGAAATTACTCATGAAATTTCTATATCGGTAACCTATTTATAAGACTGTTCAACACATACCCTTTGTTTATGTTGGATGATAACGTGGAAAATTGTTGGTTTTACGACACGTTGCTTTAACCCTTTCATCCCTAAGTGACTGCAATGGATTTTGATATGTTAATTTTGCAGCCAATCCAATTGTTACAAAATGATTTTCAGACTAGTCCATTTATGAAAAGGGGGTATCTTTTGTTCTGAAACATCTGGATCTGCACTGTTTGCATAAACCGATATAGCGGGCTTTCGGGTTCAAAGTGTTAATAGTTGAAAATGTTAAACTCAGCAATGTGACGTGAAACTGACAAATTCCACCAAGTCTAACATAAAGAATGCCCCCGACATACTGCAAAGGGAAGTTACTCATGATTTTCCAAGTCAGGGGACCGGCCGTTTCACTAAACTTTGTACAACAAAAATCTTCGTAAGTGCAAAATTATGATTGTCTGTAAATTTCACATTAACAAAGTTTTCTTGTAAACAATTATTGGATTTACATAAATTGAGCATTATGTTCAATAAATGTAAATCCATCAATTAAAATTTCCAGACGATCCTAATTTTGCACATTTTAGTCGTACAAAGTTTAGTGAACCGGCCCCCAGGTAACCTATTTATAAGATTGGTATGTTGGATTTATATACATTTATCCTAATGTCTATACGTACCCTTTGCTTATGTTGGGTGATCACGTGGCGGATCCCGTTGACGACGCCGCTCTGGTCGTTGGGAATGAGGCCAACAAACGACTTGCGCTTGTTGCTGAACAACAACAACAGCACTCGGATATCGCAGGGAATGTTCGATGGGAAGTGCACGCAGCCAGCCTGGAAAGTACCGTAACTACCTTACTGAGACGCCATTGTTGTCTAACCCCTGTCACCATGTACTACAACTAGAAAATGTGGTCTGTCAACACACTTAGGGCCCCTATAGGTGATTTGAGAAACTCTTACAAAAACTTCCATAAAACAGACAGACAGACAGACAGACAGACAGACAGACAGACAGACAGACAGACAACAACAGACAGACAGACAGACAGACATACAGACAGACAGACAGACAGACAGACAGACAGACAGACAGACAGACAGACAGACAGACAGACAGACAGACAGGGCGAAACCTATAGGGCACTGGAGCCCTAATAATTAATATTATTCAGCACTCCAATAGTTTTACTATGATATGTGGTTGTGACTGGATGGAGAAATGGGGCTTATGGGATTTGTGATCAGTGTGGCTCCTCATCAAATAGCACACTCTTGTTGCCTGATAATGATCCCATATTGATTATTAGAAGCATGATGGAATGGAGAACAGTACAAATCCTGATCAGACTGCGGATGCACAGGCTGAACTGGATCTACACTGGTTACAAAGCCTGTAAGCCCTATTTCTCCAGTCACAACCACATATAATCACAGATTGATGACAACACAATATTTGATTAGAAATACACGCAGCCAGCCTGGAAAGAATATCATATGAATAACATGATCAAGATGAATTCTGGCTGTGACTGGAGAAAAGGGGCCTAAGGGTTTGTGACCAGTGTAGATCCAGATCAGCCCGTGCATCCGCACGGTCTGATCAGGATCTGCACCGTTCGCCATTCCATCAAGGAAACACCCGTCATGCATCTAACAAGCAATATAGATCACATAAGGCTACACAAGTGTGCTATTTGATCTGGATCTACACTGGTCACAAATCCAATGAGCACCATTTCACCAGTCACAGCCACATTTAAGATGAGTGATGATTTAACCCATTATGTGGCTGTGACTGGAGATATGGGGCTTATGGGATTTGTGACCAGTGTAGCTCAAGATCAAATAGCACACTCCTGTAGCCTGATAACGATCTATATTGCTTGTTAGATGCATGACGGGTGTTTCATTGACGGAATAGCGAACAGTGCAGATCCTGATCAGACTAATCTGGATCTACACTGGTGACAAAACCCATAAGCCCCATTTCTCCAGTCACAACAACATATCATATTCATTTATGTCGACCATTTTAGCTCCTGGTCAAATAGCAGACTCTTGTTGTTGGATAACAAGCTATATTGATTGTTAGACAGGTGTTTCATTGATGGAATGGCAAACAGTACAGATCCTGATCAGACTGTGCGGATATGGATCTACACTGGTGGCCAAATCCATAAGCCCCATTTCTCCAGTGACAGAGTTCTATAATGTCTTGGGATACATAATGGACATTATGTGCCAGGGGCCCATTTCACTAAACTGTGTACGACTATGAAGTGCCAAATGGAAATCCACAATAACATTTTTATTGTACCGACATTCGATTTTTGAAAGTCTTTCATGGATGTGCATCAATTAATGACATGAACCCATAGGTACAAACTGGTAGCATTAGAGAAACACGTTAACCCTTTCAACACCAAGTAACTTAATAGTATGTTCCATGCCAATGTTTCAGACTATTCCATTCATAAAAAGGGGATATTTTTTGTTCTCAAAAATATGAAAATTACTTTCAAACAGTGCAGATCCTGATGAGACGGCTCGCTACGAGCCGGCTCATCTGGATCTGCACTGTTTGCATATAGCCGGCTTTCGGGTTCAATTAATGGCATGAACCCGTAGGTACAAAATGGAAGCATTTGAGAAACACGTTGCTGTGAGAAGCAAATTCATGGAAATCGTATGAACATTTTTATCGTACAAAGTTTAGTAAAATGGGCCTAGGCTCTTGTATGATCTGCCTTATTCATAGCTGTTGTTTTTTTTAGAAATACTGAATAAATGACGTCACAAGTTGACAGAAATAGTCAACATGAGAAATACTGAATAGATGATGTCACAGGTTGACAGAAATAATCCAAATGTGCTCTGAATTATTTTGTGATCTGTCATTCTGTTTTTTATCCAAAATCAACATTGCTGATAAACAACAACGTCCATTTTATGCAATAAATGAGTTTTTAACCCTCACTACGCTGGAGACGGAAATTGTCGTCTGCTGTTTTTCATTTTTGCCTTAATTGGTAACAAAATACCGGTTTTGACAGTACATGACAATCGTCTCCAGTGGAGACGATTCTCATGTGCTGTCAAAACAAGGTTTTTGTCGAGAAATATTGAAAATAAAATATTTCCAGCAGACGACAAAAGTTAATTCAGCGTAGTAAGGGTTAATGCAGTCAAGAATACTTACAAAGCCGTTGCCCATAACTTTATACAGATTCTTCAGATGTTCAAGGTGGTTGTTTTGGAAATGGAACGCCACCTGGCGGCTGTTCTTGAAAAGGGGATGTAACTGGTTCGAGTTGAGCAGCGTCTGTGGCATCAGCTGCATGATCAGGGTGGTCGGCCAGCTTGTAGTGATTCTGTAATTACACATGAAATTTAAGCCATTACATGATGGTTTCAGAAATTTGAGAAAAAAATATCCTAATTACTTTATTTCTTCTCAAAAGTATATATTGTTACCACTCATTTGAACCGTCTCATTGAACCGTCTCATCGAGACGGTTCAAATGAGTGGCAACATTATAACATTTATGGAGAAATGAACAAAATCATCAAGATTTTTTCAGCCAAAATGTGTTATACATGAATATTCACTGAAGAGCACAGTGGGTTAAAATGCGGGAATCAGATGTTGTTGTTTGTAATTTTTGACATATTTCTTAAGAAAATCCTGGAGCATTTTAGCAAGAGCTACAGTCATATAGAGACGGGACCTCAGTTTGAAGTCTCATCCGAAACATCAGTGGGATGGAAATACTTGCAAAGAAATTGTTCATGCCTAAGTCGGGGATTGAACCCATGACATCCGGTATTGAAGTCCAATACTCTACCACTAGATATTCAAGCCATTTCTCCAATATTAAAAGATTGATTTTACATCCATTCAACAGTAAAGTCATATATAGAAACAAAATTGCTACCTCGCTCCATACCTTTCACGAGGGTAGCAATTTAACCACATCTGACATTTACATTATGTTATGTTGAATGTTGAACAACAACTAGAGAAAAGATAGAATGAATAGTCATACTTCCGCTCTCGCTACAGGTAATAGCCGATTACCGCTACGCATATTGTAGCTAGAGAAAAGATAGCTTCCATGGGGAAATAATTTCCCTGTTCTATTATTTTTGGCAATTTACTAGTTCTACATCAAAGATTATTTGTTTAAAGGTATAAAATATACAGTTTACTAAATTTTGACATAACATCAACAGGTTTGGGTATGCACTTCGGTTGCTCACATTTTTTGAATGGGTCAAATTGTAGCCGTAGATAACATATCGAAGGCAAATTATTGTAGCTAGGTCATATACAGACGGGAAAAGATCTATATGTATAACACAAGGCAATCGACAGTGAGTGTCTCACAAGGTCAAGGTCACCCCAATGGCACTGTGTGGCTTAATGTGAGGAAGCTACTGATGAAGTTTGGTAATAATCCGACTAACGTATAACAACAGATAATCAAAATTTTGAAATAATTGTCAGAACATACGACAAAGTAGGTTGGGACTACTGGTATTGAAATGGTACTGTGTTTTTACAAATATTAGTATAGTCCTTTTTTCGCATTGTCAGTTCAGTTTCGCTATTATTTCAAAATCCATGCACAAACCTACAGTGAAATTGCGATGGCTGTATATTTTTTTTGAGAGATCGCATCTTTCGAGCCATCGCATCTTGTGATTTTGGTATATTTGTTGACTACTGTACCCGTCGGATGTAGGAAATAACGAAGCATAACAGAGGGTATCCATGTTTTAGACGATAATAATATTTATTCGTAGATTAAAGTTATCATGTGAAATTAAATAAACTGTATTTAAATGTATTTACAAAACTGTCTTTATTTCAATTATTATCAAAGGAGAAAAGCTCCAGTATTTACTATAAATAATGGCACATATAATTAACGTCGCAGGTGGTTGTGACGTCTCTCGAAACACCTCAAACGATGTTGTTATTCATCAGTCATGAATCGTAAAATGTTGTGACGCAACAAAACGTGCTTTACTTAGTTTGTGACCAGTGTAAACACTGATCAACTTGCAGACTCCTCTGCCTAACTAGGAAGTGCGGTATTATTAATGGGTGTTTTTCATTGTAACTCCTGGGTAGCGACATGAATAACACGAGGACCACTAGAACAATCAGAGTTCCAACTCAAGTTAATTTTAACCTTTAAACCATACTCGAGTAACTATAATCAAACTCATGCCGGGTGGTGGGTTACTAGGGTTCCAACTCGACTTGAATCCGAGCAACGACACTGGTTGTTCCTGTGATTCTCGGGTTATTCGAGTATAACCCGGGAGTTACCACGAAAAACGACCAATGACTCTATTAAATGCGCCGAGTGGTCGAAGCCCAGAATATTTAATAAATCACCGTATGTCGTTGATCGAAATCAACAACGTTAACGATCAAATTGCATCGCTTTAGGCAATTAACTGCACTTGAAAAGAAACCACATTTCATAGACAGGTAGAGCGCGGCTCGGCCTTTGATCGTAATAAGTCAGATGCGGAGGTGTGAAAATTAGCCAAACATAAACTTCGACATGACTTTCGAGTCATCGTATAGCAAAATAGCGAGAAATGAGTCCGCGGGACTTGAAAAATGTTTCGAGGGATCGTATTTTTCAAGGAGTTGCATTTGAGCCATCGCATGTAAATTACATTAAACATATAGGGAAAACTATCGGGACCGCGATGCTATTTCGAGCCAGCCCTACATTACGAGCCAGCGCGATTTCACTGTAGTTTGTTTGTTTGTTTGTTTGTTTGTTGGGGTTTAACAGCCTATCAACAGCTAATTTCATTTAAGTCCGGGTCAATGAGTTTAGTACTAAATCCCATATATTACCTGTACAAGTACATCTACATGGTCAAGTACATGTACAAATGGGAGAAAATCCAAAAAAAACACTATATATTCAGCCCTGAAATCAGAATAATCCTGATCTGATGCCAGGTCCTCGCCACACCAGAATCACTTGGCCCCCTCCCAAAAGCAGTAGGATCAGTAATAATCTTATTACTTTTATAATGGGCAATAAGCCAAGTCAACCCAATAAAAAATAGGGGTTTCCCAAAACAAATTGTATCCAAATATATTATCATTGCAATAAATCGGTACAGCCATACTAACCCTAAGCAATGGGACATTCTTTGATGTGGGACACCAGATATTTATACGAGACACGCCATTTTTGTACCTACCGGTAAGATATGCATGTATAAATACAGTAAGCAAGACATCAGTAGCCGATTTCACCAACATTGCAAAGTATACTTTTCTAGCAAAGTATACTTTGAGGGAGAAATTTTCAATTTTAGGATAAATTTATTAATTTTTATTATACTGAATTTATTACATTATCACAGCCATTTTGGCTGTGATAATGTAATAAATTCAGTATAATAATTCTGCATACTTTTAATCTGATCAAATTATGCAGTCGTTAGTTCTATATAAAACTAGATTGGTCAGTAAGCGAGGCTTACGGAATACCCCCCGCGTGGGCCCAGGTACCCCTAAAATATGTACAAATTTCCAAGTGTGTGGGCTTGTGACCTTGACTCTGGGATTAGCGCGAGCGGCATGAACGTGAATTTGTCACAGGGTGGTAGAGGTCCATTGGAGCAATGAGTGTGTGAAATATGAAGCAGATCCGAGTAAGGAAATAGAAGTTATACATGTAACCGATTTCTCTCATGTTAAGTTTTGTAAAGAGACTACCGTATAACCTCGAATTAACGCCCCCGGAGGCGTTACATTTTACAAAAGGGGGGGGGGGGGGGGGGGGGCGTTTATTAGCCAGTAAAAAAAAATAATAAAAAAAAATAAAAATAAAAAAATAAAAAATAAATAAAATTACCAAGGACCACCAATTTCAAACACAAATAAGGATATAAGGATTATTTGTGTTTGAAATTGGCGGTCATTGGTAAAAAATTTGTGGGGGGGGGAGAGGGTTTATTAGGAGGGGGGCGTTAAGTCGAGGTTATACGGTATGTATGTGACGTTGACCTCGAGATCAGCGGGGATTTGTCACAGCATATGAAATATTAAGTATTTTCAATGAAAGAAATAGAAGTTATAACATATTTCTCTGATGTTAAGTTTTGTAAAGAGACTAGGTATGTGACCTTGACCTTGGGATCAGCGGGGGTTGGACAGTCGTAGATTTGTCACAGCATGATAGTACAACCTTAGAGGAATGCACAAGTGAAATAATAAGAATTTTCAATGAAGGAAATAGAAGTTATAACTTATTTCTCTGATGTTAAGTTTTGTAAAGAGTATTTGACCTTGACATTGGGATCAGCGGGGGTTGAACGGTCATGGATTTGGCACAGCATGGTAGTAGAGCCTTACAGGAATGCATGTGTGAAATATTAAGCATTTTAGATGAATGAAATAGAAGTTATAACAATATTTCTCTGATGTTAAGTTTTGTAAAGAGACTAAGTATTTGACCTTGACCTTGGTATCAGCGGGGGTTAGATGGTCGTGGATTTGGCACAGCATGGTAGTAGAGCCTTACAGGAATGCATGTGTGAAATATTAAGCATTTTAGATGAAGGAAATAGAAGTTATAACAATATTTCTCTGATGTTAAGTTTTGTAAAGAGACTAAGTATTTGACCTTGACCTTGGGATCTGCGGGGGTTGGACGGTCGTGGATTTGGCACAGCATGGTAGTAGAGCCTTACAGGAATGCATGTGTGAAATATTAAGCATTTTAGATGAAGGAAATAGAAGTTATAACAATATTTCTCTGATGTTAAGTTTACGGACTAAGTATTTGACCTTGACCTTGGGATCTGCGGGGGTTGGACGGTCGTGGATTTGGCACAGCATGGTAGTAGAGCCTTACAGGAATGCATGTGTGAAATATCAAGCATTTTAGATGAAGGAAATAGAAGTTATAACAATATTTCTCTGATGTTAAGTTTACCAGGACGCACGGACGGACGGACGGACGTTCTTACAAATGGATACTTATGTGGCTTATCACATGTTAAATATTAGCCACATAAAACGATTTTTAGCCACATAAAACAATTTTTTAGGTGGCTAATTGTAACCAACCCTATCCTTTACTAAGTCCATAACCCTGTGGGGCTAGCCACATAAGTACCCTAATGTGTGCCCGGACGGACGGACGGACGGACAACCTGACTCCAGTATACCCCCCCACAACTCGTTGCGGGGGGTATAATAATGCATTTTGGGAAAAATAAATGATTATTTGTTGGTGAAATAGGCTACAGATATTTATATGAGACACGCCATTTCTGTACCTAAGATAAGCGATTTTTCATAAAATATATTTACAGAAACTGTGATATTTTTTGTAAATGACATCAAAATTTTCAGAGCAGATGCGCAACAGAATTTTGTCAACTTTTGATATCAATTACGGAATATATTGCAAATGTTCTTTCACGAGATATTGCACATGTTCTTTCACGAGATATTGCGCATGTTCTTTCACCGAGATATTGCACATGTTTTTTCATGAGGTATTGCACATGTTCTTTCACGAGATATTGCACATGCATGTTCTTTCACGAGATATTGCACATGTTCTTTCACAATTCACAAGATATTGCACATGTTCTTTCACGAGATATTGCACGTGTTCTTTCACGAGGTATTGCACATGTTCTTAGGTACAAAATCATGTGCAAATATTTAGGGTTATTAATTAACCCTTAGACCGCTATCTTATTTTTGTTGTCGTCTGCTGTTTATTTTCTATTTTCCATTTTTATCATCAAAAACATGCTTTAACAGCACTTTAGAATAATTTACAACATGCTTCGACAGCACTTCAGAATCATTTCCATTGGAAATGATTCTGAAGTGCTGTCAAACCATGTTTTTATTGAGAAATAAGGCAAGATATAAAAGCAACAGCACACGACAATTGTTGTGAGTAGCGGTCTAAGGGTTAAGACACGTACATTTCTTGGTCGGTTTGGGCAATAGTCACCATACAGCCGAGCGTGCGCGTGATTCTACTGTTGGGACCGGGCACCACCGCAGCCGCCTGCTTCTTGTCCTGCCACTCCAGATGACCTGTAACAATAGACGATCGACATTTTATGGCCATTTAACAATACACAACCGATTGAAGAATTCACTGGAGATTTGCATCCATTCAACAACATATGAGACATGTGATTTGGTACCTTCAGACATCTGCGTAATTTCATGAAATACGTTTACAAATTTACAATATTTTCCGTAAATAGCATCAAAAGTTGACAAAATTTTAAAGTTTTTTACTTTAAACGTATTTAATGAAATTACACAGATGTCCGAAGGTACAACATTACATGGCATGTCTCATATGTGGCTGTGACTGGAGAAATAGCTACCAGTGTAGATCCAGATCAGCATGTGAATCTGCACTGTTCTCCATTCCATCACTGAAACGCCCGTTATACTTCGAACAAGCAAGATAGATTGTTATTAGGCTACAGGAGTGTGCTATTTGATATGGAGCTACACTGGTCAGAAATCCCATAAGCCCCATTTCTCCAGAAATACACCATTCCAGCTGGCTTATGTTCATTCAACAAGAGACATGTATACTGTATGTTTCACGAAACCTGCCCAAATTTTACGGCTATATAAACTAGACAATTGTTTGTAAAACAAAATGCCACCGCTGTTGAGCATTCATGAATACAACAGCAATAACTGAGTGAGTGATTGGAGAAAACATTATTTTCAGAGTCGAAAAAGGGGCATAACTGCGGATGGAATGGTGGGACAGCAAAGAAAATTATGTTACGCACTCCTGCACTTGATGGTTGGGATGTACATATATACCGAGTACATGTATGAAGAGAATCGGCCATAAACTGTAGAAGTAGTTAGCCGGACAAGGAAAACAGAAATTCAGAGTCGAAACAGGGGCATAACTGCGAATGGATCGGTGGGAGAGCGAAAATGTTACGTTACGTACTCCTGTACTTGATGGTTGGAATGTATACCCGAGTATGAAGAGAACCGGCCAAAAACTGTAGAAGTAGTTTGCCGGAAAAGGAAAAAAATAATTCAGAGTCGAAAAAGGGGCATAACTGCGGATGGATGGGTGGGAGAGTGAAAATGTTTACGTTACGCACTCCCGTATGTGATGGTAAGGCTGCATACCGAATATGAACAAAAACTGTAGAAGCAGTTCGCCAGACAAGCAAAACAAATATTTTCAGAGTTGAAAAAGGGGCATAACTACAAATGGATCAATGGGACAGGGATGGTTGGGATGTATACCGAATATGAAGAGAATCGGCAAACAAGAGGGCCATGATGGCCCTAATTCGCTCACCTGACTCCATGAACACCAGAGGAGAATGTGACATTGAGTTCATATGCGTTTTAAAAAAATTGTGCTATTTTTAGATGGCGGTCATCTTGGATTAAGCGATTTTACCAAATCTGAAAATGCTTCACCCAAGGATCTTAACTTACTATGAAGTTTGGCCAGCATCGGCCATGTGGTTCCTGAGAAAAAGACGTTCAAAATCTCGAATAAATGGACCTTTTGGCAGCCATCATGGATGACATAATCATCCGATTCTGACAAATATTGCACCAGAGCAATCGCCTCATCGATACCTTCAATTTGATATATGACATGAGCATATTCGGTCAAAAATAAAATTTGACCCCAATTTGACCCCACGGTCATAATGGACCCCACGGTCATATGGCGGCCATCTTGGATTAACTATGACCTCCATTTTAACAAATCTGAAAATGCTTCACCCATAGACCATAACTTTTAAGTTTGGCTACCATGGGCCAAGCGGTTCATGAGAATAATTTTGAAATCTCTAATAAAAGAACGAACTTTTGACCTTTCGGCGGCCATCTTGAATGACATAACCATCCGGTTTCGACAACAAATTCACCAGAGTGATCGCCTCATTGATACCTTCGATTTGATATATAACATGACCATATTCGGTAAAAAATAAAATTTGACCCTAATTTGACCCCACGGGCCACGCCCATTTTTGACCCCGGGGTCACCATTTTAACAACTTTGAAAGAGCATTGTAATTCGATCATTCATACCATGTTTCGTCAAAATCCGGCTAGCGGTTCATGAGAAGATTTTTTAAGAATTTATGCTATTTTTAGACGGTGGCCATCTTGGATTAGCGATGACCTCCATTTTAACAAATCTGAAAAGGCTTCACCCATGGACCATAACTTTTAAGTTTGGCTACCATGGGCTAAGCCAAGCCGTTCATGTGAAGAAGAATTTTGAAATCTCTAATAAAAGAACGACCTTTTGACGTTTCGGCGGCCATCTTGGATGACATAACCATCCAATTTCGACAAAAAAATGCACCAGAGTGATCGCCTCGTTGATACCTTCAATTTGATATATGACATGACCATATTCGGTCAAAAATAAAATTTGACCCCAATTTTTGACCCCGGGGTCACCATTTTAACAACTTTGAAAGAGCATTGTACATCGATCATTCTTACCAAGTTTTGACGTTTGAAAATGCTCACGGACGACGACGACGATGACGGTCGACGGACACATTGCGGTAACAATAGCTCACATGAGTTTCGCTCAGGTGAGCTAAAAACTGTAGAAGTACTTCGCTGGACAAGGAAAATTGTCTACTGACAGACGAAAGGACGGACAGATGGACAGGGTAAACACTATATTCCACCGACAAATATTGTTGCGGTGGCATAACAATATCCACATATCACTTTGATAATAAACGAGGGGAGATAACCCATGATCCGGGGGTTGAATCAAAAATCAAAATAAACTTTGCGCATCTACTCCTCATAAGGAAGCTACATACCAAGTTTCAGGTCTGTAGCTATTACAGTTTAAAAGTTTTACGACTTACAAGCCAAAATTGGAAAATTCTAAGTCGAAAATGGGGAGATAATCCATGACCCCAGGGTCGAATCAAAAGTCGAAATAAACAATGTGCATCTACTCGTCATAAGAAAGCTACATACAAAGTTTCAGGTCTGTAGCTATTATGGTTTAAATGTTTTATGACTTACAAGCTAAAATTGGAAAT
Source organism: Conchocele bisecta (assembly GCA_029237695.1). NCBI lineage: Eukaryota > Metazoa > Mollusca > Bivalvia > Lucinida > Thyasiridae > Conchocele > Conchocele bisecta. The sequence goes on from CM055273.1 coordinate 37,107,938, forward strand.
TTTAAGTCAAAAAGGGGGAGATAATCCATGACCCCGGGGTCGAATCAAAAATCGAAATAAACATTGCGTATCTACTCATCATAAGGAAGATGTTTTCATTTCGAAGCAAACTATTCAATAATTGCTGTCTGTTGATGTGTAAACATTAGTGTGATTTTATTTTACCCAATTAAAATTTTGAAATACTCAATTGATAGAGTGACAAACAATACTCAATTACTAATTCCTTATCTGGAGGCTGGAGCCCTGAAGATAGGAACCCGATTCATGAATCGACTGGGAGAAGAACATATGAAACATTCGCTTGAACCAGGGGCTTGCCGTTTTGCCATTTTGCTAAAGATAGGGTACGAGCCACAACCGTATTAACCCTACATATTTGAACAGTTTCCCAAAATAAATTATATTCAAATACATTGTTATTGTAATTAGACCACTACTGCCATACTAACTCTACATATTTGCACGCTCACTGCTGTTGGGAAACCATATATTTTATGTTTCCCCCAAATAAATGGTGTCAGAATAGTTAGGGTTATTACGGTATACACAGGGCTCCAGATAAGGAATTAGTAATCGAGTATTGTCACTCCATCATTGGGTAAAATAAAATCACACTATACTACTGTTTACACATCAACTCCATGAAATATTGATTTTATAGTGAAAAAGTTAACATTATCTCCCCTCGATTTAAAATTATCTCCCCTCGAAAGCGATAGGAAGATAATTCAAAATATTCCCCTCAACAAAAGGAACTATTTATATATTATTAATGTGACTATACCTTTCCAGATGATCATCCTATTCTGCAGTTGATTGGTCGGCTGTTGATCTGGCCCGGGAAGAGGCGGGGCCTGTTGGCCTTGTTGGCCTGGCTGGCCTGGCTGGCCGCTAAGTTGAGTACCACTTATACTCGGATCCGCCCCGCTCATACTCTGACTAGGTCCGACCATACCTGCATTGGTTACGCCCTGCATGCTTTGATTTGCCATATTCGCATTAGGACCGGCCATATTTGGATTAGCTACGCCCATTTGATTAACTCCTGGCTGTAGTCCGACTATATTCTGCTGTCCTGCCTGGCTCATTGGTATAGCCCCGCTCACGACGGCCTGTGATTGGATGCCAGACGATAACTGATTGGTTCCCTGCACAGAGGACATGGCCATCATGGCCGCCTGGTCCTGCGACATTTGTGGGGCCGGTTGGCCACGCGCCATTCCCGGGTTGCCAGGTCCAGCCATTCGCACCCCAGACATCGTGTTTCTGTTGTTAATGTCGCCCTGCCAAAGATATAGAGAATAGCACGATATATTTGACCATCGGCTAACATAAAACGCTACTTGATAAATAGAATACCAGGCTAGTGTCTTTTGATATCAAGTCATCAGGCAAGGCTGGAAACCCTACCAAAGATATAGAGTATGTCAGGTGAGTGTCTTTTGTTATTAATCATTTCACCCCTCAGTAACTGGCATGGACACCCTCATGTTATTTTCAGATTATTCCATTTTTCAAAAAGGGGTAGTTTTTAGAAATAAGAAAATATCTGCAAATAGTGCAGATCCTCGTTATGGGCTCATACAGGGGCGAATTCACATAGGGATGCCTTGAAGAGATAAGATGAATGTACAGTAACGGTACTTAAAGTTGACAAAGCCCCAGATAAGGTGCATATTTGCTTAACTCATTGCATGCTGGGAAACTTGTGGGCTATAAATAGTTCAAAACTAGCGAAAAAAAATTCATCAGATTTTCTTTTATTTCTCCTTATAAATGTCATGAATATGTCTTGGAATTTCATTAGAATTGAGTCCTGAGGACTCAATTCTAATGAAATTTCAAGATATATTTACAGAGAGAAATAAAACATATACTCCTAATTCGCTTGGCGGATATTTTCGCCGCTAGCACGCAAAGAGTTAAATACCCGATTAAAATTGCCAAAAACCCAATTGAAATCAGAAGTAGTGAGTATCAAAAAGTAATGAAAAATTTGTTGTACCTTTATCATGCTACAGCAAACAATAAACAGACCACAAAAGTAGAATATTTTTCTTATTTGTCCATGAAAACACATCACTGAAATACCAAGACATGTTTTCATTTAGAAGCAAACTATTCAATAATTGCGGTCTGCTGATGTGTAAACAGTAGTGTGATTTTATTTTACCCAATTAAAATTTTGAAATACCCAATTGCTTCAGAAATGATGGAGTGACAATACTCAATTACTAATTCCTTATCTGGAGCCCTGGTTGAACATGGTTTCCCGGACTTAACATTTTCAGACTTTTAGTGATGTTTTAGTCATCATTGCTTCTGTAGACTACACATTGATTAGCCATCGTCAACTATCGATAATTGACATTGTATCGCGTCATATTATCTTGAAAGTATGTATCACGATCTACCGATGCATCAATAGTATTGGTCCACCACAAATGAACACCCATGAATGTGAATATGTGCTTCACACGAGATATTAATCCTTTTCATGCTGAGGATACGCCATTATGTTTGCGGAAAATCCTACATATTTTCCTTCTATGCGCTGAGAAGTATATGTCGTGACCACCATTTGAACCGTCTCGTCGAGACGGTTCAAATGAGTGGTCACAACATATACTTTCATTGAGAAACTAGAGAAAGTGAGCAGGGGCCCACGTATACCCCGGCCGCCGCCTGGACCGACAATTAAAAACTTAAACACAAATATTTGTAAGTAATTTGACCTTGACCATGAACAGGAAGGCCGCATGGGTGTGGTATGGAATGAAAATATGGATGATGATAAGGAAGCATATGAAGTTTGAAGTCAATCCGACTTACCGTTGCAGAGAAAATTGATACCCAAAAACTTTAACGCAACTCTTACGGATGCAAATTTCTAAGTAATTAGACCTTGGACATGAAGGCCGCATGAGTGTGGTATGGAATGAAAATATGGATGATGATAAGGAAGTACATAAAGTTTGAGGTCAATCCGACTTTAATACCGTTAGATATGAAAGATGAAAAACTTTAAGGTGGACGGACGGACGAACGGACGGAAGGACGGACAGTATTATCAAAACTATATACCCCTCGACATACTTCGTATGCCGGGGGTATAATAACAAATATAACTAGGAAATGTGTTCATAGAACACGGATGCCCCACCTATCGCTTTGATAATAAACGAGGCAAAATTCCAAGTCCAAATCCATGACCCGGGGGTTGAATCAAAAATCGAAATAAACTTTGCGCATCTTCTCATCGTCAAGCCCCAGTCACACATAACAAGGATGAACTACGGATGGCCACGGAGGTCTGGGGTTCATCACCGGGGCCATGTGGAAAGCTGATCAAATATTTTGTGAGGAACACGGTGCCAGTACGGTTCTACTATGGTGAGACTATGGACAGCCACGGATAGCCAAGGTATGGCTACGGATAACTACGGTAGTCCGGGGTAGACCGCAGTAGGTCCATAGTATATCCGGCAAACATGCCGGATTCAACACGGTGTCACTCAGGGATTCCGCTGGCGATCGCCACTTTCGCAATTGGCGATAAAAATAAACAATTGGCAATAAAAAATTACAATTTTCGAAAAAAAATCGCCACTTCAAAAACAAAAAAAAGGTTTTTATTTTTTTTTGAAGTGGCGATTTTTTTTATTTTCCCCAGCGCAATCCCTGGTCACTATGGATGAGCAAGGTTCGTCCTGGACGGCCCCGGAGGCGCTACGGACACACTATGTGCTGCCACGATAGATTCAGTGTCTCCGTAGTGATACCATATTATCACCGGGATAAACCGTGTTGTCAACCTCTTCCAAAAACACTCCCGGTCCACCCCTGATCGCCACAGAAGGACTATGATGGTACTACGGACCCACTATGGCCATCCCGTTGCTACTACGGATTTACTAAGGTATCAGACAGTTCCAAGGATTATCCCGGATGGCCACGGATGTTTAGAACAGTTCTAAACGAATGTTCTAAACCGGGCCGACCTACGGACCATGCCGGTTTGTCACGGTATTACTACGGTCTGGCCACGGACTGACCAAGGTTCTCCACGGACCGAGATCCGGGACAATCGGTAGCCCTGGTGAAAAGGGGGAGATAATCCATGACCCCGGGGTTGAATCAAATATCAAAAAAATAAACTTCGCACATCTACTCATCATAAGGAAGCTACATACCATGTTTCACGTGTGTAGCTATTACGGTTTAAAAGTTTTATGACTTACAAGCCAAAATTGGAAAATTCTAAGTCAAAAAGGGGGAGTTAATCCATGACCACGGGGTCAAATAAAAAATTTAAATAAACTTTGCGCAAGCTACTTATCAAGTTTCAGGTCTGTAGCTAGTACGGTTTTAAAGTTTTACAACTTACAAGGTTGGTGACGGACGGACAGAGGGACGGACGGACGGCAAGTTGGACAGGGACGGACGGACAGGCGGGACAGACAAGGGTAACACTAAATGCCCCTTCCACTATCGTGGTGGGGCATAAATATAAAAGATTTAACAAATTTCATACCCGTAAAGGTTTATTCTGGAAGGAACGGGTTAAATGACTAAAACTACTCACCTGACTAGTCACAGCCATGCCCTGCCCAGGTACATTTTGTCCCGGCATATTTTGTCCACGCCCCATACTGCTGAACTGTCCCATTTGACCTGGATTCTGTCCTTGAGTCACCTGACTTTGGCCCATTTGACCTTGGGACATTTGACTCTGACCTTGGGTCATTTGGCCCTGACCTTGACCTATTTGACCTTGGGTCATCTGACCCTGAGCTTGACCCATTTGACCTTGGTTCATCGGATTCTGTCCTTGTGCCATCTGGCCTTGAGTCTGGCCCATCTGACCTTGAACCTGGCTCATTGGACCTTGAGCCTGGCCCATTTGACCTTGTACCTGACCTATTTGACCTTGAGATTGGCCCATCTGACCTTGAGTCTGGCCCAATTGACTTTGACCTTGAGCTTGACCCATTTGACCTTGAGTCTGACCCAATTGACCTTGAGCTTGGCCTATTTGACCTTGAACTTGGCCCATTTGACCTTGGCCTTGCTGCATGTTCTGTTTCTGCTGATTCCTCTGCATGATGAGTCGCTGTTGTTGTTCCTGCAGCTGTTTATTGGGCTGAAACAAACAGCACAATTTAAAACAAGAATTCCGCCACATAAGCGGTGTCGCGCCAGCCGAGGCATTTGACCGTAGCATGATCATCGGCATCACAAAAACTGTCGGAACAGTGCATGTTTAAAACACGATGATGAAGAAACTTGTACAAACTTTTTGATGCAAACAACGGCTAATTTTTCCGCAAAAATGTGAAGGTACAAGAGGTGAAGGTCATGTTAATGGGGGCATGAGTGTGTTCCAAATGCTCACATGTATCAAGTGTCCAAATATTGAAGCAATCTGTCAAGTAATTTTTTTTTCTTTTGAATTGCCAGTGGACAACCCCTTTATTTATTATTATTTTTTTGTATCAATAAATAACAAACGACATAGTGTGGAAGCCGATCAGACCATGGTTATGCCTGATTAATTAAAGGAGATATAACAAGCTTCTGTTTTCACGATACGCTTATGTATTCATCATTTATATATCAAATAAAACAAATTTTACAGTAATCCGACCAGTATGTGCCGTTATTTTACGGATTTCATATTCCGGACAGCTAGTTTTTCCAGCCGTCACTGCAGGACTAACTTCCCCTTATTTTGCTTACGACAGTTATTTCCCTTTGCGGTCACGTGGGTATATGACGCATCAGTAGTACTTCCGAAATGTATGCATAATACGATTATTACATGTAATAGTTCAACAGACTACTTAGAACTCCAGTTTATTAGACCGCTGATATAAATATATGGGACTGTACTGTACTGTAAAAATATAAGAATGACTTAGTTACAAACTACTGAAATGCGACAGTGGGTGACAAAATGGACATACTGTGCAATTTTCAACAGCTGTAGGATACCAGTCTTTATTTATATTTACATCGTTAGGTCACAATCTATTTTTCACCGATAGTACTATCAGATCAAATCATCGGATAAGTTGTTTGCTATGCCGAACTATTAATGACCTCCGGCGGCATCCGTTTGAACATAGCTACACACGTGTGTCACTGATTATTTCAACTCGAAATTGTCAAAGCACAAGTATGCTGAAGTAACAAGCATTGCAGAATCAATTTACGAAATGTCGGAGATTATGTCAGCATTTTGTAAAAAAAATAGAAATATAACATTTAATTTCACTTTTTTTTTCTGATTCTGGCTCTGCTGTCTGTTTGACCGTGAATTACAACCGACTTCCACACAAATAGTCGTCGCCGACGATTGCAACAAACGTATAAATAATCCAAGTATAACTAGCCGAAAGAAACAATAACGATTAACATATATATATTAAACAACAAAAACGAAGAAATTATGCAACAAATACATGATGTCCATGAATCCAAATGATATTATATAAGAAACCTTCATCCACCAATCAGGAAAGCTGTACTATTGCTACGTCATAGCGGCTATTTTTACAGCGCCACCTCGCGCCAGTAGGTCGCAGTAACACGAGAGATAAGCGATGACCAATTCATTGTATGGCTCTGTATAGGTGTCAGATAAGGTGCGATATGAGAAATCTCAATATCACGAAAAATACAAATGAATCGGAAATCGGTTATTAGGGTCGCCTTTTAGAGCATTTTGAAGAAAATAAGTGATAGTTTGTAATGTGCTTAAAGGTCACATTACAAACTATCACTTATTTACTTCAAAATGCTCTAAAAGGCGACCCTAATAACCGATTTCCGATTCATTTGTATTTTTTGATCCGATTTTTCAACGAATACATCTAACTCACGCAGATGCTTGCTGTTTCCATGTCAGTGTGAATATAATATCACCAAGGTAAACATTTTAGTAAAATTTGCTGAAAGCATTCCCCAACTGTATCTACAAATTGTTTACAATGTCAAAAGTCGCGCGGAGGCACAATCGAGTGCGCCCATTGCATCTTTGCAATGTTCTATAAATATAATAAATTCTATAAATACAGTGTTTTCCAAGAAACGAATGCTGTTTACACTGGTTTACAGGCGATAACATTGATTTCAAGGTGAGAACAGAAGTTATAAGATGAGTATACGTTTGTCTGGATAACTGATTGTCGATGTTAATTTTGGGGGCAACCTTATGACTGATGACCTGACCCAATTTTAAGTGAGAAAGATGGCACAATTTGCTAAGAGGAAGCAAGAACCGAGGATTGTTCTGTGAAAATGTTATGCCCGTAGCTGCTATTTTAAGAAAATATCGTAAAAAAAACTGCCATATTTGTCTGATAATCTGGATCTGTATGGAAATATATCATAAGAAATCTTAATCACATTCAATAGTAATAGCATGTAGTATGTAATTATTACAGAATACCTGCTGTTGTTGTTGTTGTTGTTGCTGCTGAAGCTTCTGTTGTTGTTGTTGTTGGAACTGAGACTGCTGTTGTTGCTGTTGTGCTGCTGCTGCTGCTGCTGCTGCTGTGCTGTGTTGTTGTTGTTGTTGCTGCTGAGTGTTCTGATTGGGTGCTTGAGCCATGGTACCTTTAAATTAGACAAGCCATATGATTTTGTACCTAAAAAGATATCTCATAATAAAACTAGAAATGTGGCCTGTTGGCACACGAATGCCCCCGCTGGCAGCCAAAGAAAATGAGGCATATTTGTAAACAAACACAGAAGGCCAGAGAAACATGGATCTGTTGTCACAACCTGATAGCAGACCTTCAGAGCAATGGGTGTGTGAAATATCAAGCAGATCCATGCAAGGAAACAGACGTTATAAGACACTTATACCGAGTTTTGAACACACCAAGTATGTGACATTGACACTGGGCTTAGCGGAGGTGGGACGATAGTGGATTTGTCACAGGGTGGTAGAGCAATGCGTGTGTAAAATATCAACCAGATCCATGCAAGGAAACAGAAAATACAAGACATTTACCCGAGCGTTAAGGTTTTGAACGCACCAAGTCTGTGACCTTGACCCTGGGCTTAGCGGGGGCGGGACAAATGTGGATTTGTCACATGGCGGTAGGGGACCATTGGAGCGCTGCGTGTGTAAAATGTGAAGCAGATCCGAACAAGGAAACAGAAAGACTAAGCCATTTACCCGAGCGTAAGGTTTCAAACGCACCATGTCTGTGACCTTGACTCTGGACTTAGCGGGGGCGGGAAGAATGTGGATTTGTCACAGGGCGGTAGAGGACCATTGGAGCAATGCGTGTGTGAAATGTGAAGCAAATCCATTTGAAGCCATTTACCCGAGCGTTAAGGTTTCGTATGTACAGACGTACGGACGTAGGTAACACTATATGCCCCCCTCACTATTCGGTGGCGGGGGCATAAAAATATATACAAAATTTATGATATTTTCCGTAAATGATGTCGAAAGCTGACAAAATGTTTAGAACAAAAACGGAATAGTTTACTTGTTTGTTTATTAGTGTTTAACGGCCTATCAACAGCTAAGGTCATGTAAGGCCTGGCAAACCATTTTAACCTGCTGCATTGGGGGGAAAATCCCAAAATCAGAACGGAACATTTACATCGAGAACAAATATATTCAGCCCTGAAATTAGAATAACCTGACCTGGTGCCAGGTCCATACCACACCAAAGTCACTTGGCCCCTTCCCCTAAAATAGGATTACGAATATCGTAATACTCACATAAGGGGTATAACCAGATTCAACTGTCACATACAAAATGCCAAAGACATATGTGAGGGCCAAACCAGGTCTCCAGTCGGGATTCCGGTAAGGATGAGCCCCGATCGTTAAATTACCCATCACGTGCTTCCACCTGCCACCCACTAATGTGGAATAGAAACCCACATTTGCTATGAATTCTTTTTCAAATTTCAACGTCATTTATAAATAATATCACAGTTTCCGCAAATATTTTTCATGAAAGATCGCACATCTTCCTATGTACAAAATCACATGGCTTGTCATAAATATATGTGGGCCCTTGTAAGAAAAGCTACCTTACAACATGTGTGCCCAGTGAAGCCCAATATCAGCCTGCCCATCCGCGCAGAATTCAATTCCGCATTTGCTATGAAAATATTGTCATCTTTCGACGTCATTTACAGATAATTCCAGCACAAAAATATTTACACAATTCCCTAACATTTGATTGGTCCGTAGCAAGTCTCTGTCCAGAATTTATATCCCAGTAAACTCCATGCCGAACTACTTTCCATAACCGTCAGGCGCAGTTAAAATAATTCTTAAGAAAACGGAAAATAAACACATTTTCTTGATGAATTTATTTCAAATGCTGGAATTATAAGGAATGAATGGCCTTTTTGTGGAATTTATCGGGGATATAAACTTGGAAAAGTCGCGGGAATACTGGACGAGGCCTTCCGGCCTTCGTCCAGTATTCCCGCGACTTTTCCAAGTTTATACCCCGATAAATTCCACAAAAAGGCCATTCATTCCTATGATAATATCACAGTATCCACCACAAGAGTGGAGTGGGCATTTAGAGTATAAAAATAGCATGTGTTTACAATATCATTTACAATAGCAAAGCAACAGTTACAACTACTTGAGAGGTGGCTCTGTTGTTGCTGTGGCTGTTGTTGTTGTTGTTGTTGTTGGGAGGCAGGAGAATGTTGCTGACCCAGTGGCGACTGTTGTTGTTGTTGTTGTTGTGCAGACTGCGGGGAGGCTTGCGACTGAATGGTTGATGGCAGCACTGAAATAGAGTAGCAGAAATGTGCCAACATAAAACGATGATATGAGACACGCCATGTGATTTTGTACCTTCGGACGTATGCGTAATTTCATGAAATATGTTTACAAAATTTAAAATATTTTCCGTAAATGGCGTCAACAGGTGACAGAGTTCATGCGGAATATTGTAAATTTTGTGAATGTATTGAATGAAATTACACAGATGTCCGAAGGTACAAAATCAAGGTGTATGATCACGTGGTACTAACAACAACAACAAGTACTGAAACTTCCAGAATCCATCTGATTCAAAGTACGTATTCTTTTATAGTGTCCTTATAAAATGTAATGGATTTTGATGAAATATGGCGCATCAAACGCGTCTTGTTAAGCTGCATTTGGTGGTCTCTGTATTTTCGCCGAAACTACGGCACAGAAATAGATTCTTCGCAAAAACGCCATAAGTCTGTGCCGAACTCACTAGACCACCAAATGCAGCTCATGAAGACGCGTTTGCTGTGCCATATTTCATCAAAATACGTTGCATATTAAGGAAAATATCAAATAATACTTACTTTGGAGTGGGCGACTTTGTTGTTGTTGTAACAACGTGATCATGCACCTTGAAAATCCCGTGGCAAGTCTCATATGTGGCTGTGACTGGAGAAATTGGGCTTATGGGAATTTGTAAAAAGTGTAGCTCCTGATCAAATAGCGTACTCGTGTAGCCTGATAACGATCTATATTGCTTGTTAAAGGTACATGTCCGCTCAGTAGGCACGAAATGTTCTTTATAGCAATTAAATAAGTGTAAAATTGTGTCACTATTCCACCAGTTGTAAAAATTACGGGTGCCCGCTATACAGATATAATCAGTTAGTAATATTTATTTTACTGATAGTGATGCACGGTGGTATCAGGCTATTTTCATATGCAAATGAGGCATGATATTTATTAATTATTTATACTAATTAAATGTGTCATCTGAAAATATAATATTTTTGACCGATTATAAAGTATGATCATTGCACATCAAAAAATAAATACAGAGAATAAATAGTAATGTTTGTTAACATCAAATGTATAATAATGCCAATCAGTACGTGAGATAATGGTGAATGAATGTTTCTTTTGCCAGAAAATGTCTCAGATGATGTCTTTGATATAAATAACATTCTGTGCCTACCGAGTGGTCATGTACCTTTGAAAGCATGCCGGGTGTTTCATGTATGGAATGACGAACAGTGCAGATCCTGATCAGACTGCAGTCGCATAGGCTGATCTGGATCTACACTGGTCGCAAAATCCACAAGCCCCATTTCTCCAGTCACAGCCTCATATGAGACACACCATCTGATTTTTTTACCTAACAACATGTGCGATTTTTCATGAAATATATATACAGAAACTGTGATATTTTCTGTAAATGACGTAGAAAGATGACGAAATATTTAAAGCAAATGCGGAATATAATAATTCTGCATTTTATATTCCACATTTGCTACGAATATTTGGTCAACTTTCAGAGTTATTTACTGAAATATACAGGAAACATTTTACGCTGGTGCGGAGTCCAGCAGCAGTGGCGTGAATCCCGAGAACCATGGAGATACACACATTTCTAAATTAATTGTGAAATTTGCATAAATTAATTACGTAAAGAACATAAAATACCTAACAGTGTTAATCGGATTCACAAATTGTGGTAATAATATAAACTATTTATGTCAATTTGGTGCACTAATTATGTTAAGTGGATAAACAACTAGAGCAAGCGAGCAGACGCTCATGGATATCCTGGGCCCGGTTGCTCAAAACATCAGTTAGCTTAACGGACTGTTAAATCCTTAACTGAATGGTTAAAATCTCTGTTAAAACAGAGATTTTAACCATTCAGTTAAGGATTTAACAGTCCGTTAAGCAAACGGATGTTTGAGCAACCGGGCCCAGGCCGCCACCTGGATCAATGAATAAAAACTTTAACCCTTAGCCCGCTACTCACAACAATTGTCGTCTGCTGTTGCTTTTATATCTTGCCTTATTTCTCAGTAAAAACATGGTTTGACAGCATTTCAGAATAATTTCCATCATTTCCAATGGAAATGATTCTGAAGTGCTGTCAAAACATGTTTTTGATGCTAAAAATGGAATATAGAAAATAAACAGCAGACGACAATTTTTTTTAGATAGCGGTTTAAGGGTTAATGCAAATCTTACGGATGGATAGGATGGACAGACGGCATGACGAAAACTAGAAACCCCTTGACATACTTTGTATGCAGGGGGTATAATTATGCTAAGTGGATGAACTAATTATGGTAATAGGATAATCAAATTATGCTAATTGAACTAACAAATTATGTTAATTGGATAAAGTAATTGTGTTACCTGAAGGGGCGGCCGTAGGCACTTTAAACTGGCTGTCATTCGACGATGGTGGGGCAGGGGATCGGGCTGTGGAAACAGAAATAGGGTCAGATATAAAAAAATCAATGTTTGTTTATTATAGTGTCACCCCTCGTGAATGGGTCAGCCATATTTGAATTATGAGACACTCTAACGAACAATCAGTAACGGTACTTCCCAATTCCTATCCTTTATGCCAGGCACTGGCAGAAAGGCAATTGGTATCTTTAAATTTAAACTAGCTGGAGGCTCACCAACCGGCCATGTAAGTCCGAGGAGAGGCTCGAACAGTGCCTTATCCACTAGCCACAGCAATTGGTTAATTGTAGATTATTAGATAAACAGAAATATGGTCATTTAACCCTTTGAACAAAAAAACGTTGTTTGCTGTTATTTTATATTTTGTCTTCTTTCTCAATAAAAGCATGGTTTCACAGCACTTGAGAATCATTTCCCATCTAAAGTACTGTCAAACCATGTTGTTGATGAGAAAAATGGAAACCAAACAAGGTGATCACCGGGGAGTGTCTCACGCCATGATGGTCAAGTTCACCAAGGTCAAGGTCACAATATGATGAAGTCCAAAATTATTGATATGAAGGTCATGGTCACACAAATGACACTGGGTGGACAGCCATCAAGGTGAGGAAGATATTTGTGAAGTTTGGTAATGAGCCGACTAAAGGACCAGAGAAATTAAACATTTTGACAAATTATTGACAAAAAAAGTCAAGGTCACCAAGGTGACGGTCAAGGTCACCGTAATGACACTGGATGGATAGCTATCAATGTGAGGAAGCTAATTATGAAATTTGGTAATGATATGACTAACGGATCAGGAGAATATTCAACATTTGGACGCATGTCGAAAATCATTGACACCAAGATGAAGGTCATAAAAGTCAAGGTCAGCCGAATTACTCTGGTAGATATCCATCAATGTGAAGAAGCTATTAATGAAGTTTGGAGATGATCCGACTAACGGATCAAGAGATATTCAACGTTTGGATGTACGTCCAAAATTATTGACATGAAAGTCAAGGTCACCGAATGAGACACTGGGTGTACAGCCATCAATGTGAAGAGGCTATTGATGAAGTCTGGTAAAGGATCCGACTAACAGATCAGTAGCCTATTTCATCAACATTGCAAAGTATACTTTAGTAGCAAAGTATACTTTGAGGGAGAAATTTTAAATTTTATGATAAATTTATTAATTTTTATTATACTGAATTTATTACATTATCACAGCCAATTTGGCTGTGATAATGTAATAAATTCAGTATAATAATTCTGCATACTTTTAATCATGAAATATATGCATTTGTTAGTTCTATATGAAATAATGCATTTCAGGAAAAATAAATGATTACTCCCTCAAAGTATACTTTGCTAGTAAAGTATACTTTGCAATGTCGATGAAATAGGCTACAGGAGGTATTTAACATTTGGACATACGTACAAAATTATTGACACAAAGGTAAAGGTCACCAAGGTGAAGGTCAATATTTAAAGTGAGAAATAAAAGAAAATGTATATGAATTATCGTCTGCTATTTATAGCACACAAATTTCCAAGCATGCAAAGAGTTAAAATTAATTTTCAAACAATTACCGTAATACCTAACATGAAAATATTATTTTATTAAAAGTTTGATTTAGGTTATATTTACAATAGAGAAAAATACCATTTCCTTTGATAGTCAAAACAGGCATTGATCTTTTAAAGAATTTTTGAATATTTCACCACTATACAGTAATAACAGTCTAATGCAAGAATACATTCAACAATGTTTTGGCATATACAGAATGGTTTACATACCTTTCCAAAAACATTTTTTTAATTACCAATTCAGTATTGTTTTAATTGAGAAAAGGTAATTTGCCTTGCCATCTTGTTTGTACTTAAATTGCTGTGTGACTATCAAAGTTATTTTTAAAACAGGCTATCATTGTAATTATAAATAGCGCACAGGATTGTATTGCAATGAGACATGGGCAATTTGAACGTGAATAGGGAAGTAAAATACTTAAATTCCCAACTTGGATATAAAAGCCATCAGATGGCGCTCAGCAGGCTTTTTGATAATTTTATGCATGCTTCACTTCAGGGACACATTTTCAGATATTTTAGAAATACCACTGAACAAATAATTACAATATTTCACACAGACATAGATAATAATACTATGAAAGGTTTAGAAAAATTTGGATTTAAGAAAACAAATGTAAATGTGCTTTTGAAGTAATACAATGTACTCAACTGACAACTGATTCAAACTTGCCGGACGGAGCGTAGCTGTTACGTATGTTATTCATTCATAGAGCTGAGTTCATGACCCGACATTGTAAACAACCCCACGTGTTTAGTGATAATGCTAACAGCTATAACTAACTGCCTGTATGGTCAACATCAGACAGTGTGCCAGCTGCACAACTTTGATTTTGGACAGTAACACATGGTATGCACATAACAAAGTGAATGAAACAAAACCATGGTTTAATAGACCAGCAAGATAAATATGTTGCCTAGAAACTTGATACAGTGGCTGTGAAAATGCAGTTTATCCCGTCAACACAGTGCGTATGTGCCGTGAAACACAGTGCCGTGAAACATTTTTGATATCCAGTCAATACAATTTTTGCATTTTACAGCCATTTGTAGGTGTTGACGGGATAAATCCTCGCCCATCCCGTTTCCTGAGCCTTGCCAGATATTTTTCCCATTCACGGCACTAACCTACTATTCTCTATACATGTATATACTAATTATAAACAGTATAAACTCAGGTCAGGATGCACATTCACAAAACAGCATGGATGTGCAGTCTGATCTGGAATTCACATGACTACATGACTACATGAATTCACGTTTGCTAGCAGCCTTATCTTTTGTATCCTAACACATACCAGTATGGCTATTTCAACACTGGTTTCTAATTAGCTGTCAGCATATATTATACAATGTACATGTATCTGAAGCAATGCAGTCTAACTGGGAAGGGTTATCTGTGGATATTATAGGAATGAACGGCCTTTTTGTGGAATTTATCGGGGTATAAACTTGGAAAAGTCACGGGAATACTGGACGAAGGCCGGAAGGCCTCGTCCAGTATTCCCGCGACTTTTCCAAGTTTATATCCCCGATAAATTCAACAAAAAGGCCATTCATTCCTTATAATTCCAGCATTTTAAATAAATTTGTCAAGAAAATGTGTTTATTTTCCGTTTTCTTAAGAATTATTTTAACTGCGCCTCACGGTTATGGAAAGTAGTTCGGCGTGGGAGTTTACTGGGATATAAATTTTGGACAGATACTTGCTACGGGCCAATCAAATGTTAGGGAATTGTGTAAATATTTTTGTGCTGGAATTATTCTGATATATTGGTTACTACATGTACTTACAAAATACATCGGAGACAGGAACCATGTTAAGGTCCAGAAGTACAATATAGGTTTCACTATGTGACACACTCTAAGTAAATGGACACGTTACGACATGCATATCCCCGGATCAGCTGGTGCATCCTCACAGCCTCATCAGGATCTACACTGTTTAGCTTGGTGGTCATTCATGATGGCTCTAAATTAATGATGTAAACTGCATCATGCTGAAGTCATGTGCTATCTGAATGTGAGTTAAACTGGTCAAACACTCAATAAGTCCCATTTTGTCATTGTATGTCACATGGAAAGGTGCTTCATTCAATATTACTTCCTTCTACTGTAAACCAACTAATATTCGTGCGCTAGATAGATACCTTAGCGTTCTTCGCGATGGATTGAAATTTGCGAACATAAATCTCTGCGAATGTTTCCACATTTCCTAGCCCAAGATTGTTAAAAATATTTTGCTAATAGATGCCGGGCCTCTTTTTAACTATAGTTACATTTCTCATATATGTAGGTGTCATTTGGTGACACTAGTTAATCCTAGATGTTTTGAATTACATGTAACTATATTCATACGTGTTCTCCGTCGTGTATTCCGGTAGACATACTATAATTCTATACTCTATGATCAGTTTCAAAACTCGTACAAAACAGCTTCGGGATAAATTTAACAAGAGCTGTAGGAGAACAGCATAGCTCGACTACGAGGGTTGTCGATGTACACATAGCTTGACAAACAAGGTGGCCGCGGCCTGCATAAAAACCTTAACCAAGGTTGACTACAAACATTAAACAAGGGAAATTAAGTAAGTAATTCAAGGTTAAATGTAGGTCAATGTGGCCGCGGCCTGCATAACAAGAGCTGTAGGAGAACAGCATAGCTCGACTACGAGGGTTGTCGATGTACACATAGCTTGACAAAGAAGGTGGCTGCGGCCTGCATGAAAACCTTAACCAAGGTTGACTAAAAACATTAACCAAGGGAAACTAGAAATGTGGCCTGTCGGCACACGAATACCCCCACTGGCAGCCAAAGAAAACGAGGCATTTTTGATTATAAGCCATTTAGCCGAGCGTTAAGGTTTCAAACGCATCAAGTCTGTGACCTTGACCCTGGGCATAGTGTGATAATCCATGCATCGGTGTAGAAGATATAGAGCGGAAGGGAATTTCAATAGGTTTGACCTTTGACCTTCAACTATGACCTTGACCTTGGACGTAGGTGCGTGGTTATTGATCGAGACACACCTTCTCATCCTGAGAAACATTTGTGCCAAGGCATTTGATAATCCATGCATCGGTGTAGAAGATATAGAGCGGAAGGGAATTTCAATAGGTTTGACCTTTGACCTTCAACAGTGACCTTGACCTTGGACGTAGGTGCGTGGTTTTCCAAGTGTGGTTGCTGTAGGCCCAGGAGTATTCCATATACAAGCTTGAGTAAAAACCGTAACCAAGGGGAGATAACTAAGTAATCCAAGGATAAAAGTAGGTCAAGGTCAAATATAGGTCAGGGATTATTGATGTACATCACTAGGAGATGAAGTTGTCCAAGTATGGTTGATGTAGGCCCAGAAGTATTCCATATACAAGCTTGACTATAAACATTAAGCAAGTAATTCAAGGTTAAATGTAGGTGAAGGTAAAATAAAGGTCAGGGGTTATTGATGTACATCCCTATGAGAAAAAGTTATCCATGGTGTCTGTATGCACAATAGTATTCCATAAAGAAGCTTGACTAAAAAAGCTTAACCAAGGTTGAGTAAAAACCTTAACCAAGGGGAATTAAGTAAGTAATTTAAGGTTAAATGTAGGTCAAGGTCAAATATAGGTTAGGGGTTGTTGATGTACATCATTAGGAGATGAAGTTGTCCAAGTATGGTTGGTGTAGGGCCATGAGTATTCCATCTACAAGCTTGACTAAAAACCTTAACCAAAGAGAATTAAGTAAGTAATTCAAGAGGAAATGTAGGTCATGGTGAAATATAGATCAGGGGTTATTGATGTACATCACTATGAGAAAAGGTTGTCCAAGTATGGTGTCTGTATGCACAATAGTATTCCATGTACAAGCTTGAGTAAAAAGCTTAACCAAGGTCGAGTAAAAACCTTAACCAAGGGGAATTAAGTAAGTAATTCAAGGTTAAATGTAGGTCAAGGTCAAATATAGGTCAGGGGTTGTTGATGTACATCACTAGGAGATGAAGTTGTCCAAGTATGGTTGGTGTAGGGCCAGGAGTATTCCATCTACAAGCTTGACTAAAAACGTTAACCAAGGGGAATTAACTAAGTAATTCAAGAGGAAATGTAGGTCAAGGTCAAATATAGATCAGGGGTTGTTGATGTACATCACTAGGAGATGAAGTTGTCCAAGTATGGTGGGTGTAGGGCCAGTAGTATTCCATATAGAAGGTTGACTAAAAACATTAACCAAAAGGAATTAAGTAAGTAATTGAAGAGGAAATGAAGGTGAAGGTCAAATATAGATCAGGCGTTATTGATGTACATACCTATGAGAAAAGGTTGTCGAAGTATGGTGTCTGGATGCACAATAGTATTCAATGTAGAAGCTTGAAAAAAAACCTTAACCAAGGTTGACTAAAAACTTTAACCAAGGGGAATTAAGTAAGTAATTCAAGAGGAAATATAGGTCAAGGTCAAATATAGATCAGTGGTTATTGATGTGCATCACTAGGAGATGAAGTTGTCCAAGTATGGTGGGTGTAGGGCCAGTAGTATTGCATATAAAAACTTGACTAAAAACCTTAACCAAGGGGAATTAACCAAGTAATTCAAGAGTAAATGTAGGTCAAGGTGAAATATAGATCAGGGGTTATTGATGTACATCACTAGGAGATGAAGTTGTCCAAGTATGGTGGGTGTAGGGCCAGGAATATTCCATATACAAGCTTGACTAAAAACTTTAACCAAGGGGAATTAAGTAAGTAATTCAAGAGGAAATGTAGGTCAAGGTCAAATACAGATCAGGGGTTATTGATGTACATCCCTATGAGAAAAGGTAGTCCAAGTATGGTGTCTGTAAGCACACTAGTATTCCATGTACAAGGTTGACTAAAAACCTTAACCAAGGGGAATTAACTCTGTAATTCAAGGTTAAATGTAGGTCAAGGTCAAATATAGGTCAGAGGTTGTTGATGTATATCACTAGGAGATGAAGTTGTTCAAGTATGGTGGGTGTAGGGCCAGGAGTATTCCATATACAAGCTTGACTAAAAACCTTAACCAAGGGGAATTAACTAAGTAATTCAAGAGGAAATGTAGGTCAAGGTCAAATATAGATCAGGGGTTATTGATGTACATCCCTATGAGAAAATGTTGTCCAAGTATGGTGTCTGTATGCACAATAGTATTCCATGTACAAGCTTGACTAAAAACCTTAACCAAGGTTGACTAAAAAACCTTAACCAAGGGGAATTAAGTAAGTAATTCAAGAGGAAATGTAGGTCAATGTCAAATATAGATCAGGGGTTATTGATGTGCATCGCTATGAGAAAAGGTTGTCCAAGTATGGTGTCTGTATGCACAATAGTATTCCATGTACAAGCTTGACTAAAAACCTTAACCAAGGTTGACTAAAAACCTTAATCAAGGGGAATTAACTAAGTAATTCAAGAGGAAATGTAGGTCAAAGTCAAATATAGATCAGGGGTTATTGATGTACATCACTAGGAGATGAAGTTGTGCAAGTATGGTGGGTGTAGGGCCAGTAGTATTCCATATACAAGGTTGACTAAAAACCTTAACAAGTCACATGGCGGTAGAGGACCATTGGAGCAATGCGTGTGTGAAATGTGAAGCAGATCCGAGCAAGGAAACAGAAATTATAAGCCATTTACCTGAGCGTTAAGGTTTCGATCGCACCAAGTCTGTGACCTTGACCTTGGGCTTAGCGGGGGCGGGTCAAATGTGTATTTGTCACAGGGTGGTAGAGGACCATTGGAGCAATGTGTGTGTGAAATGTGAAGCAGATCCGAGCAAGGACACAGAAATTATAAGCCATTTACTCGAGCGTTAAGGTTTTGAATGCACCAAGTCTGTGACCTTGACCCTAGTGTTATCGGGGGCGGGACGAATGTGGATTTGTCACAGGGCGATAGAGGACCATTGGAGCAATGTGTTTTTGAAATGTGAAGCAGATCCAAGTAAGGAAACATAAATTATAAGCCATTTATGCAAGTGTTAAGGTTTCGGGACGTACGTACGTACGGACGCCGGTAACACTATATGCCCCCCTCACCATTCGGTGGCGGGGGCATAAAAATGTCCGCTCGGTCGACTATTTTGCAATACTTGACTATATTATCGAACGAGCTATGCTCGTTCGATAATATAGTCAAGTATTGCCGAGCTATGCTCGTTCGATAATATAGTCAAGTATTGCAAAATAGTTACGCCCCCCCCCCCCTAACCCGAAATCCTGGATCTGCACCTGCAAGCGGCTTGTGTTTTCTGAATAAGCCGCTATCCTGATAAATCACGGCTTATTGCCTCAGCGGGAAGTCTAGAAGACCAATTTGCGGATTCTTGTCATGCTTTACAATGTTCGAAATTCACTTGACAAAATATTGATTATACATCAGCGAACAATGCGACTCAGTAATAGGCCGTTTATATACACAGGGTGAAGATATCTCACTCACAACTATTGTTGATTTACTTAAAAATGGGGGATTATGATTGACACAACGAGGTCTGCCCAATGTAAAGTGTATACCGTTTCGTTCTCTGACAAACTCGTCCACTATTTTGAGTGACATGACAAAATTCATGCAGCAGTTCTGTTTCCGGGTCAAAAATTGTAATGAAAACATATTATTTCCAAAATTGATCGTGAAAGTTAATAGCGTGCCTGTAGCCAATTTCACCAACATTGCAAAGTATACTTTTCTAGCAAAGTATGCTTTGAGGGAGAAATTTTCAATTTAAGGATAAATTTATTATTTTTTATTATACATTTTGGCTGTGATAATGTAATAAATTCAGTATAATAATTCTGCACACTTGTAATCATCAAATATATGCAGTCGTTAGTTCTATATGAAATAATGTATTTCAGGAAAAATAAATGATTACGATAATCGTGAAATTTAGTAGCCGCAAAATTTTATTTGGTTTACAGTATTTCTATAATAGCATCAAAATACTCATTGCTTTGAAATAGTTAGCAGCAAAATATTATATAATTTTTAACACTGAGTAAATTCTCAATCATTTTCCTGCACAAATAAAACATACAAGCACTACGTATACACCGTCTCATTTGTGTGTTTTATTGGACCACAACCTTGATACCACACCATGCATATCATATATCTAGATTATGGTCAGTACAGAAACACCTACACTGGCTATCCAGCAGCCCCCTCACTGTTCTACATTGGGAGCAGACGACAAACATGTGTTGCTGTTTATGTATTCTATTTATAAAGCCAGTGTATAACTGACAGGCTAGGGACGCTATCAGTAATTGGATATGCCCCGCCTTCTAAATTCAGTACCAGGGCACCGATTGTTGGGCCTTAAACCCTTAGAATTCTAGGAACGAAAACCGTCGTCTGCTGTTGTTATATATTTTGGCTAATTTCTCAATAAAAACATGGTTTAACAGCACATTAGAATCATTTCCAATGGAAATGATTCTAAAGTGCTGTAAAAACATGTTTTTCATGACAAAAATTAAAAAAAGGCGTTTGCCATGGAGTGTCTCACCCACTAAACAAGGCGATCACCACGAAGGTCACGGTCACAAATGTCAAGGTCACAATATGAGGAAGTCCAAAATTATTGATATGAAGGTCACGGTCACCCAAATGACACTGGGTGGACAGCCATCAAAGTGAGGAAGCTATTGGTGAATCTTGGTAATTATCCGACTAACAGATCAGAGATATTCAACATTTGGAAGTACGTCAAAATTATTGACACGAAAGTCAAGGTCAACAAGGTGATGGCCAAGGTCACTGAAATGACATTGGAAGGATAACTATCAATGTGAGGAAGCTAGTTATGAAGTTTGGTAATATGACGAACGGATCAGGAGATATTCAACATTTGGACGCATGTCCAAAATGGTTAACACCAAGGTCAAGGTCAGCCAAATTACACTGGTAGATATCCATCAATTTGAAGAAGCTTTTTATGAAGTTTGGAGATCCGACTAACGGATCAAGAGATAATCAACGTTTGAATGTACATACATCCAAAATTATTGACATGAAGATCAAGGTCACCATGGTCACGGTCACCTGAATGACACTGGGTGGATAGCCATCAATGGAAGTTTGGTAAGGATCCGACTAACGGATCAGGAGGTATTCAACATTTGAACGTATGTACAGAGTTATTGACACAATGGTTAAGGTCACCAAGGTGAAGGTCAAGGTCACCCAAATGACACTGGGTGGATAGCTATCAATGTGAGGAAGCTATTGATGAAATTTGGTAATGATCCGACTAACAGATCCAGAGATATGGGAAATTTGGCTACATCCAAAATTTACGTCCCAAATTGTTGACGACACCTGCGGAATTGTAACCGCTAGGTCTTACTTTCATGTGTAAGAAAAAATTGAAGATTGCTTAATTAATTACTAAAATACTGAAATGTTGCCTAGGTAACATGGCTAGCCCTTTCAACACTACAGACCTATCCCAATATTTGCAAACAGTGTAGATTCGGATGAGTCGGCTCGCAACGAGCTGTGAAGAATGTCCAAACATTTCGTCATTTGGATACGAAACCACGTGATTCCACACCGACAGGAGTAACCTACCTAGTAAGCTCTTCATGTGCGGATCTTGTTTTTCATCTTCTGGCACAGGCGTGTGGCTTCGTTCTGCGGACATACAATAACTCACTGAAGTCTATGGATTACTTTATACTGAAAAAAATCTGATTATTTTGTTTATTTCCGCATAAAAGTATATGTTGTTACCACTCATATGAACCGTCTCGTTGAGACGGTTCATATGAGTGGTAACAACATATACTTTCAAACAAAAATAGAGAAAATACCGGTAGCGGTAAAAAAGTCTCCTTAAGTCTCCTTAAAAAAGTCTACTTAATTGTAGGTAAACATGGGTGATTCATAGATTCTATTAGGCACCCAGCTGTGCATTGACCAAATATGTGTGCAATGGCGTCAGTGTACATGTATTGATGCAACGTAAACAAGTCCACTTTCTTTTCAATGACCAGATGGCCGTGGCCTGCATGTCGAGCCCGCCGAGGCATCTGGTCATCTCAGGGTAAGTATATAATGTTGCAACAGATACATTGGAAAACAAGAACTGGCATCGTTAAACGAAGCTAATCACCTCGCTGGCAGCCTTAGTAATAAAACAAAATATTAAAACAAATCACGTCCTCAGTGACCTTGAACTTTGGCGGTCGGACGTGGGTCGTATGCAAAACAAATCACCATCCCTAGCTGTCCTGATAGCTGTGGCTGTTTCCGAATTATTGCGAGAAATGTACATGTGTGAAAAGTACTGCTGCATCTATGGGGTACAATGAGTGGCAGTTGGGAGAATGAGATGGGTAATTTAACAATCGGGGTTCATCCTTAACTTTTTGCATGCTAGCGGCGAAAATATCCGCCAAACAAATTAGGACTATACGTTTTATTTCTCTCTGTAAATATGTCTTAGAATTTCATTAGAATTGAGTCCTCAGGACTCAATTCTAATGAAATTCCAAGACATGTCAACTATTTATAGCCCACAAGTTTCCCAGCATGCAAAGAGTTAACGGAATTCCGACTGGATACCTGGTTTGGCCCTCACATACATCATTGTGGCCAAATATTATCAAAATCACTTAAGCGGTTGATGAGTTATTGAAAAAAGAAACAAGAGCTCCGTGGAGCAAGATGTCCCGCCTGGCACAGTTTGATAGTACATAAGGAGCACTATGGGATTTCTGTAGAATGATGTGACATGTTAAAAATACACCTATGAAATATTAAAGCATTCCATTGAGGGAAGGAGAAGTTGTAATGAAGTGTAAAGTTTTTGAAACAAAACATTTTCTATGTCCTTGACCTTGGGGTAAGCGGCACCATCTGTAGAATGATGTTACAGACGCATCTATGAAATATTAAAGCGTTCCATCAATGGAAACAGAAGTTATTGCAGATAAACCCCAATGTTATTTTTTGTGATGGACAGACGAACAGACAACTTTTGCATCCCTATATCCCCTTTTCGCTACGCGAGGGGATAATAAACTGAAACCAAAACACTTATTTTCCAACAAACACAGCTAAACACAAACAAGAATGCCGCCAACGACATGCATCTCCTGGCACCGATGCTAAATTTCTATACTAGACATTTTTGAAGTCCGTGACCTTAACCTTGGGGTTACCGGACACCATGAACTTTCTGCAGATGATGTGAAATGTTCTTACAAATGTATGTATGAAACATTAAAACATTTCATCAAGGGAAACAGAAGTTACAATAAATTAACCCAAGCATTAAGTTTTCAAAACTGAGCATTTTCTAAGCCTGTGACCTTGACCTTGGGGTTAGTGGGCACCATGGGCTTTCTGTAGAATCATGCCGAATGTTGCTATAGTTTACACCTAAGAAGTATTAAAGCATTCCATCAAGGGAAACAGAAGTTGTAATAAATTAAACCGAGCGTTAAGTTTTCCAAAACTGGAATTTTCTCAGCCTGTGACCATGACGTTTGGGGTTAAACGTTGAATGCATGTGAAAAGTAGGTCAATAAACCATGAAAACTAGGCCATGGGCTCCCTTTGTGTGAGATGGTTACACCACAGTGTGGATGTATATCAAGTTTGGAGGTCGTAGGACTTATAGTTTTCCGGAAACTGAGCTAAATGTAAAATTTAACATTGAATGAATGTGAAATGTAGGTCAATAAACCATGAAAACTAGGTCAAGGTTGCATGGGCTCCCTCTGTGTGAGATGGTTACACCACATTGTTGATGTATACCTAAGCATTCCATCAAAGGAAACAGAAGTTGTAATAAATTAAACGGAGCGTTAAGTTTTCCAAACCCGGAAATTTCCAAGTCAGAAATTGACGTTTGGGTTAGCGGGCACCATGGGCTTTCTGTAGAATGATGTGGGATGTTGTTACAAATGCATGTATGGAATATTAAAGCATTCCGTTGAGGGAAACAGAAGTTACAATGAATTAACCTGAGCATTAAGTTTTAGAAACACAAAAACTTAACGTTGAATGCATGTGAAAAGTAGGTAAATGAACCATGAAAACTAGGCCAAGGTCACATGGGCTCCCTCTGTGTGAGATGGTTACACCATAGTGTTGATGTATACCAAGTATGGAGGTCGTAGGACATATAGTTTTCTGGAAACTGAGCGAAACGCAAAAACTTAACGTCAAATGTTGAGGGGCCGCCTATGCCGCCATATACGCAGACGGAAAAGCTATGCCTATGTCCCACTTCTGCTAAAGCAGGAAGGGACAAAAAACTGTAACATTTTTGCCTTACAAACAAGGTGAACTTCTCACTCAGTTGACCTTGACCTTGGGCACAGTGGCTGCGTGCATGGGACAGAGAATGAATATATGGATGATGACTAATAAGCATATCAGGTTTCAAGTCAAAGTGACTTAGGACTGCAGATATAAGGTATTTAAAAACTTTAAAGCAGATTTCGGACGGACGGACACATACACAGACTGATGCACGGACGCATGAACGCACACACGGACGTCAAAGTGATCACTATGCCTCACTTTCCGCAAGCGGGCTGAACAAAAACCACAGTAAACATATCCATGTTGTAGGAAAATAAGAGTTGTCAGACGACAATGAAACACGCCATGTGATGCTGGTCTAGAATGTGTGGCAGGTGACAGACAGACAGACAGCACTCCTTCGGAAGTTTTTAACATGAATTTACCTTTGTTGTTTTTTCAAGGCCTTGTTTATTTTTTTTATTTTTACCGGATACATAGCTAGGTTTTGGTCAACTGAGTGGACGCTTAACAGAGAAAAGATATGGTATGACCTAATATAGGATGAATGGCCTTTTTGTGGAATTTATCGGGGTATAAACTTGGAAAAGTTGCGGGAATACTGGACGAAGGCCGGAAGGCCTCCTCCAGTATTACCGCGACTTTTCCAAGTTTATATCCCCGATAAATTCCACAAAAAGGCCATTCATTCCTTATAATTCCAGCATTTGAAATAAATTCATCAAGAAAATGTGTTTATTTTCCGTTTTCTTAAGAATTATTTTAACTGCGCCTGACGGTTACGGAAAGTAGTTCGGCATGGGAGTTTACTGGGATATAAATTTTGGACAGAGACTTGCTACGGACCAATCAAATGTTAGGGAATTGTGTAAATATTTTTGTGCTGGAATTATCAATAAATAAACCAGATTGGTCAGTAAGCGAGGCTTATGGAATACCCCCGCGTGGGCCCAGGTACCCCTAAATATGCAAAAAAAATCTTGGCTTGTAACATTGACTCTGGGCTTAGCGGGGGCGGCACGAACATCAATTTGTCACAGGGTGGTAGAGGTCCATTGGAGCAATGCGTGTGTGAAATGTGAAGCAGATCCGAGCAAGGAAGTAGAAGTTATAACCGATTTCTTTGATGTTAAGTTTTGTAAAGAGACTAAGTATGTGACCTTGACCTCGAGATTAGCGGGGATTTGTCACAGCATGATAGTAGAGCCTTAGAGGAATGCATGTGTGAAATATTAAGAATTTTCGATGAAAGAAATAGAAGTTATAACATATTTCTCTGATGTTAAGTTTTGTAAAGTGAGTGAGTGAGTGAATAGGGTTTAACGTCCGCTTTTCTGACATAGAGGTACAAGCCTCAGGGAGTCTACACGCAGACGGGTCAACGGGGTCGAGTCCCATATCCACCTGTCCAAGTAAATCCCAATTCAGAAAAATCCCAACTTCAGAACTCAATATTTACAATCAAAATATATATCAGTCCTGAAATTAGAACAACCTGATCTGGTGCCAGGCCCTCGCCACACCAGCATCATTTATCCCATCCCCTAAAAGTAATAGGATTAGCGCTAATCTTACTTTTATATATGGGGCATAGCCCGACTCAACTCTCACATACAAGAAAGCCAAAAATGTACATGAGGGCCAAATCCGGTATAGTGGGTTCCGGAAAGTATGAACCCAATCGTTAAGCCAGTTTAGTCGCCTTTTACGACAAGCAATGGCTACTGCAGCACTATTCTCAGGATCAGTTGATCCCGCCCCGGTGCCTGCACGGGGCGCAGTTTTGTAAAGAGACTAAGTATATCACCTTGACCTTGGGATCAACGGGGGTTGGACGGTCGTAGATTTGTCACAGCATGATAGTACAACCTTAGAGGAATGCACGAGTGAAATATAAAGAATATTTTCAATGAAAGAAATGGAAGTTATAACTTATTTCTCTGATGTTAAGTTTTGTAAAGAGACCAAGTATTTCACCTTGACCTTGGGATCAGCGGGGGTTGGACGGTCGTGGAGTTGGCACAGCATGGTAGTAGAGCCTTACAGGAATGCATGTGTGAAATATTAAGCATTTTAGATGAAGGAAATAGAAGTTATAACAATATTTCTGTGATGTTAAGTTTTGTAAACAGACTCAGTATTTGACCTTGACCTTGGGATCAGCGGGGGTTGGACGGTCGTGGATTTGGTACAGCATGGTAGTAGAGCCTTACAGAAATGCATGTGTGAAATATTAAGCATTTTAGATGAAGGAAATAGAAGTTATAACAATATTTCTGTGATGTTAAGTTTTGTAAACAGACTCAGTATTTGACCTTGACCTTGGGATCAGCGGGGGTTGGACGGTCGTGGATTTGGTACAGCATGGTAGTAGAGCCTTACAGGAATGCATGTGTGAAATATTAAGCATTTTAGATGAAGGAAATAGAAGTTATAACAATATTTCTCTGATGTTAAGTTTAGTGACGGACGGACGGACGGACAACCGGACTCCTATATACCTCCCCACAACTCGTTGCAGGGGGTATAACAACAGTTTCTATTGTTACAAGATTGGGACAAAGTAAAAAGTGCATGCTAGTTGATTCCTAGTAGTAGTCATCACAAGGTGTATGATCACGTGGTACTAACAACAAGTACTGAAACTTCCAGAATCCATCCGATTCAAAGCACGTATTTTTTATGTTGTCCTTATTACGTAACAGATTTTGATGAAATATCTTGTTAAGCTGCATTTGGTGGTCTCTGTACTTTGGCCCAAACTTCTGTCGTTTTTGCGAAGATTACAAAAACGACATAAGTCTGTGCCGAACTCCCTGGACGACCAAATGCAGCTCATGAAGATGCGCTTGCTATGCCATATTTCATCAAAATCCGTTCCATATTAAGGAAAATATCAAATAATTCTTAATTTGGAGTTCAACACTTTCAGCCACTGTTGTTGTTGTTATAACCACGTGATCATGCACCTTGCATTAGATGCTTGGCAGACACATACCTTGTAGCTGGTATCCATGCAGCAAGATTAGATGTTGAAGGTCTATAGAGAAATCTTTGGTCTGGGCTGGGCATTCTGGCGTTGTGGACTAAAACAGATTGCAGAGCTCGAGATAAGCTGCGTATTTGCTTAAATGCCCAATTAAAATTGCCAAAAGCCCAATTGAAATCAGAAGTAGAGAGTATCAAAAAGCAATACAAATATTTGTGGTACCTTTATCATGCTGCAGAAAACAATAAACAGACCACAAATATACCATATTTTTCTCATTTTCCATGAAAACACATCTTGGTATTTCATTAGAATTGTCTCCAAGGAGACAATTCTAATGAAATGCCAAGACATGTTTTCATTTTGAAGCAAACTATACAATGATTGCTGTCTGTTGATGTGCTAACAGTAGCGGGATTTTATTTTACCCAATTAAAATTGTTACACACGCAATTGCTTCAGAAATGATGAAGTGACAATACTCAATTATTAAGTCCTTATCTGGAGCCCTGGATTGATTGGTATTTAACGGCATATCAACAGCTATGGTCATTTAAGACTACAATAGAATACCAGATGGCCGCGGCCCGCATGTCGAGCCTGCCGAGGCATTTGATGGTACGGACGTACTGTACTCCCTGAAGTGACGTTGTGGGGTTTGTTGCATGTGGGGTTTTTGGCCAAGTCCTTTGGGGTTTTTTGGGTGCTATTTGTGGGGTGCAAACAATGCTAAAGGTGTTATCTCCCCTATACTAACTTGATCTCGTTTTCTTATGTCTCCTGCATGCACTTGTGGGGTATTTGGGTTTGATCAGTGAAGTACAATATGTACTTGTGGGGAAATTTAGTCAGCCATTGTTTGTGGGGTTTGGATGGACGGACGGTTTTGACCATCACCCTCTGGGGCGTCAATTTTTTATAGCTTTTTTGGGCTTTTCAGAAGTGATGGAGTTCATTAAGATATAGTTGCGTATGGGGTGCACCCCACATGCAACAAAAAACCCACATGCATGTCATGTACTCGTGAATCACCCCACAACGTCACATCAGGGAGAGCGGACGCACGCACGCACGCACGGACACCCGGACGTCATTGTGATCACTATGTCTCGCTTTCCGCAAGCGGGCTCGACAAAAATTATGTTTAACCCTTTCAACCCTAAATAACTGGGTTTCACTAAACTTTGTACGACTAAAATGTTTAGGACCATCTGGAAATTTCAAATGATGGATTTACTTTTATGGAGCATATGCTACATATGCAGCCTAGCTCAATAGATGTAAATCCAATAATTGTTTACAATAAAACATTGTTAATACAAAATTTACAGATTATCATAAATTTGCACTTACAAACATTTTAGTCGCATGAATTTAAGTGAAATGGCCCCCTGGAATGGACCATGATATGTTAATTTTCCGACCAATTCAGTCGTCACAAAATGATTTCTAGACTAGTCCAAAGATGTGTTTCTTTCTATAAAAATTACCTGTAAAAATTGCATATACTGATAGGATGGTTCGTTCTAGCATGGCACGGCGCCATGCCCGATAAAATTTATTTTTTATAATTTCCTTATTACAATTTGCTGACACCATTACATGCATTATCATTATTCAACTATATTTTTAAACTCAAAATATTTTTTTTACTACCATTCAACATTTTATGACGATATCATTTTCTGGTAGCAGCCAATACAATTGTTACAAAATGATTTTCACACTAGTCCATTTATGAATAGGGGGCATTTTTTGTTCTCAAAAATATGAAACTTACTTTCAAAAAGTGCAGATCCTGACGAGACGGCCGGCTATCTGGATTTGCACTTTTTACATAAACCACAATAGCGGGCTTTCGGGTTCAAAGGGTTAATAGTTAATAGCTATGCGACATGAAACTGACAAATTTCACCAAGTCTAAAACATAAAGAATGCCCCAGAAATACTGCAAAGGGAAGTTACTCACGATTTTCCAAGTCAGGGGGCCGTTGCACTAAACTTTGTACGACTAAAATCTTTGTAAGGGCAAAATTATGTTTTCTTGTAAACAATTATTGGATTTACATTTATTGAGCATAGGCTGCATATCAGCATATGCTCTATAAATGTAAATCCATCCATTGAACTTTCCAGACGATCTTAAATTTGCAACTGCTAACATTTTAGTCGTACAAAGTTCAGTGAAACGGCCCCCAGTGCCTTAAGGTGTGTGTACCCTCCCAGGTATTCCGCTGGGGAAAAAAAAACAATAAAAAAAACAAAACAATTGGCGATAAAAAAATTACAATTTTTGAGAAAAAAAATCCAAAATTGTAATTTTTTATCGCCAATTGTTTATTTTTATAATGGTTTATCGCCAATTGCGAAAGTGGCGATCGCCAGCGGAATCCCTGCCCTCCAGTCCAATGAGTGACGAGAAACTTACTTCTTCATACAGCTTCTGGAGATAGGGGATCTTCCGTGGCGACAGGATCGACAAGTTTATCCCCCGCTGCAATCACACAAACCATGGAATATTGGCACATGTTCATCATTAAAATAAACTGGCATATGACTTGCTGCAGAGATATAACATATTTTAAAAGGGTAAATGTTGAAAAAAAACTAGAGAACAGTCGATGGCGCTACAACGCAATATACCCACTTTTCCCAAAATGTTAAGTCGAAAGAGGGAGATAATCTATGACCAGGGGTCGAATCAAAAGTCGAAATTCACTTTGCATATCTACACATCATCAGGAAGGCACACACCAAGATTCAAGTCCCTACCTATTAGGGTTAAAAAGTTGTACTTCTTACAAGGCAAAATTGGGAAATTCTAAGTCGAAAAGGGGCGGGGGTGGGGGGAGATAATCCATGACTTGGGGTTGAATCAAAAATCGAAATTCACTGTGCGCATCTACACACCATAAGGAAGGCACACACCAAGTTTCAAGTCCCTACCTATTACGGTTAAAAAGGTTTACTTCTCACAAGAAACATGACGGACGGACGGACGGACATACGGACGGACACCCATGATGAAAATAATATACCCATTTCTTTTCGGAAAGTAGGTATAAAAAGTTGTTTGCTCTTGATGTTTCAAATCATTGCCCAGTAGCCTATTTCATCAACATTGCAAAGTATACTTTAGTAGCAAAGTATACTTTGAGGGAGACATTTTCAATTTTATGATACATTTATTAATTTTTATTATACTGAATTTATTACATTATCACAGCCAATTTGGCTGTGATAATGTAAGAAATTCAGTATAATAATTCTGCATACTTTTAATCATGAAATATATGCATTTGTTAGTTCGATATGAAATAATGCATTTCAGGAAAAAATAATGATTACTCCCTCAAAGTATACTTTGCTAGTAAAGTATACTTTGCAATGTTGATGAAATAGGCTACAGATATAAGTACAGTGGAACCTCTCTAAACCGGACACCAAGAAAACATCTGTGATCATATTGTTGATGAGTTAATTGGTAATTTATCTCAGGTGATAATGTATGTTCATGATCGCAAAGCACACAACTATGGCTCAGAGTGATCAAATGCCCAATTTACAGTGACACCTCTCTAAACCGGACACCCTGGGGACCTCCCAGGATGTCCGGTTTAGAGAGGTTTCACTGTAATTTAAAAACATGCAGATTTTGGATGGACAGATGTATGGACACGTAATTGATGATCACTATGACTTGCTTCTAACAAGCGGGCTCGAGAAAAAAAAGTGAAATGGTGTAACGTCCCAGCAACAGTTAAGGTCATATAGCGATGGGACCACAGCTTAAAGTCTCATCCGACAGACCAGTGCAATGGAAATAGTATGAAAGCATATTTTGTGCCCCAGGGTAGGTTTTGAACTCACAACCTTCAGTATTGAAGTCCTGTCGTCTACCCCTGAGCCACAGTCAATCTGGACAAAAAAATGATTTTGCAAACTGAATGGCCACTATACCTTAGCGAGCATCTGTGCCAACTGATCACTGTGGAAGCCTGTATATCGGCAACCTTGCATGCTGGCCAGCTGGTACGGCGGAGAGTTACACACGAGTATACAGTGGCGCACTGGCGTGATTCTGGAAAATATAAGGACAAGAGAGTTTTACGCCTATTCAATGTCAAGGTCATAGCGTGATTCTGGAAAAAAAAATATAACAAGATAGCAGAGGCTCACGGATACCCCGGCCGCCGCCTGGACTGACAAATAAACACTTTAACGCAAATCTTACGGACGGACGAACAGATGGAATGACAAAACATATATACCCCTCGACATACTTCGTATGCCGGGGTTATAATAAGGACAAGAGAGTTTTACATCCATTCAACAAGGTGCAGATGTGGATACCGTAATAACCTATATGTGGACACCATTTGTTTTGGGAAACCCCTTACATAATTAGGGCACATGGGCTAACGCGGGGGGTATTCCGTAAGCCTTGCTTACTGACAAATCTAGTTGTTGTGGGAAACCATACATTTATATGTGTTTCCCGAAATATATGGTGTCCATATATTTAGGGTTATTATGGTACATTGCAGTGCTTTATTAAAGTATTCTTCAAGCATTGACAGTTTTGTGTATTCCCCTGTGAGGCAGTTGTACAGTTATTGGTTCAAAGTTGTGATGGTCAAAAGGTCATGGTCATATTAAGGACAGCATGGATGTGTGGTATTTGTGCACAAGTATGATGTAATAATTCCAGCACAACAATATTTACACAATTCCCTAACATTTGATTGGTCCGTAGCAAGTCTCTATCCAAAATTTATATCCCAGTAAACTCCCATGCCGAACTACTTTCCGTAACTGTCAGGCGCAGTTAAAATAATTCTTAAGAAAACGGAAAATAAACACATTTTCTTGATGAATTTATTTCAAATGGTGGAATTATAAGGAATGAATGGCCTTTTTGTAATTTATCGGGGATATAAACTTGGAAAAGTCGCGGGAATACTGGACGAGGCCTTCCGGCCTCCGTCCAGAATTCCCGCGACTTTTCCAAGTTTATACCCCGATAAATTCCACAAAAAGGCCATTCATTCCTATAATGACATAATTGAGAAACTCCTGCAAAGTTCTAAATTTGTGAAAAAGTTCAAAGTTGTCAAGGTCATATTAAGGGCAGCATGGATGTATGGCATTTGTATGGCGAACTTCTCAATGTGCCGGACACATGGACGGACGGATTCACGGACACAGTCGTGAGTGAGTCCAAACACTACATAGCAAGACTGGGGTATAAAAACATAAGCCCCATTTCTCCAGTTACAGCAACAAATGATAGAATACCTGTCATTGTTCCGCTTTTCCTTAATATCGTCAAAGACGTGTAACGCTGTCCGCAGGCCCTCTGCTATATGACTATGGCTCTCTCCACAACCCCCAATAAACCTGAAAGTCATAAATATCCGAAAGTCCCTGATAACATCCAAGGTGTGTGCTTACACAAGGTGATCATCGGCGTGCGTCTTAGCCATGAAATAACACAGGGCGGTTGGCCACTACTGTGAGAAAGCTATTGATTTTGTAAAGATCTGACTAACATATCTGTAGCCTATTTCACCAACATTGCAAAGTACACTTATCTAGCAAAGTATACTTTGAAGGAGAAATTTTCAATTTAAGGATAAATTTATTATACTGAATTTATTTTGGCTGTGATAATGTAATAAATTCAGTATAATAATTCTGCCCACTTTTAATCTGACATCAAATATATGCATTTGTTAGTTCTATATGAAATAAGGCGTATAATAAAATATTAAATGTTTCCCCTCCCGCGACCAACCCGGTAAAATCGCCGCGACCCAAAATATTTTTTTGGCAAAACGGAAACAATATTATTTTTATTTAGTGTCAAAACTGGCACAGCAAAAATGGGCTGTTCCGACAGAAAATATTGCCGAAAATCTCGTTTTTTATCGTTTACTTTATGGCGAGTAAAAAACCCCAGCTGATATGCCTTTACTAGCTTAGAACATGAAGTGAAAGTTATGGCGATGTGTTTGTTTACAAAAATGTGTCGGTGAAAATGGTTGTAAGCTGCTTCCCTATTGGTGAGTAGCAATCCCAAAGTCAAATGTCAGTGGTCTGCATGCCAATAGCCAATCAAATATCGCGTTTTATAAACTACACGCATCCGAATCGTGAATCAATAACTTTTGTTTGTTTCCGTAATGACCGCCCTCAATAGAATGATGTGTAACAGTTTTCACACGCTAGCGACACTGTTTCATTGGATACTTCAGACATTTATAATTAATTTATTCACAAAATTACTACACTTGGTCCCAACAAGGAAATTGAGTAATTTTGTTTCTAAGAATAGAACCACGCTTGATTTCGCTGAAACGAATATGCGTATACATGTACGTGTTTTTGAAAATCCAACTTCCAAGTTATAGTTTTGCATATTTAGCGTCAACACCGATCCAAACTGGCAAGAAACACTGAATATATTCAATTGAGTATGTGTTTCAACAAAAGATTTACACTGATTTACGATCGAAAGTGAGTTTTAAGCTGAAAGAATAATAAATATCATGTCTCATTTGCATATGAAAATAGCCTGATACCACCGCGCGTCTCTATCAGTAAAATAAATATTACAAAATGATTAGATCTGTATAGCGGGCACTCACAATGTTTAGAACTGGTGGAATAGTGACACAATTATACATGTATTTAATTCCTATAAAGAACATTTTGTGCCTTATGAGTGAGCTTTAATACTATTTGCTGGAAAGAAATGTATAGCTTGTACACAATCATTCAAATGACACAGAACCTTATAATGTGAATACAAATAAATTAGTGCCTACTGTCGAGATATTAAAATAAAAATTATGACATAATTGTTATTTATATATGCAATAGAAGACTTCACCGAAAACCCAGGGCCCAATCTTCCAGACGGATTTGATGTAACAACAGCAACACCACTGGATTATTGTTGGCTTTTGTACAAGCCAGAGATCATATGTTTACTGCCATGGAGAGACATAAACAACTACGCTAGGAGTTATTTTCATCTACAGCGAGCAATGTAAATTGGTCCAGAGACATAATTAATACTACAATTATATAGGTATTATTTGCACAACTGAATTGTTATTTATGGTACATCATTGAAGTAAAACATTTTACCAGATTGACAGTGATCAAGCTAATTTTTTTCCAGACGAAGACAATGCGACGTAAGGGATGGTAGAAACTTGTAAGGGCTGGTAAATTTCAAATCTTACTAGCCCGGCTGGCTAGTACATATTTTTGCTTAGTTTCAAGCCCTGCCGTAGTATGTAAAAACAAGAAAAACATGGCGATGCAAGAAGATTTGGCGACACTTTTCTTGTAAACAGTTTTCATGAAATATCGCACATGTTCGATGGTACAAAATCACACGGCGTGTCTCGAATAGGTAATAATTCAATCTAGTCATGTACATGTCATGTCAACAAATGGTTTTCACCTTACTCCATGTGAGTTTAATATCTCTAGTCAATAAAACAGTCATTTTACATGGTGTCTGCATATGTATTCCTTTGTATAAGGAACTTGTACCTTTAATAGTAATATATTATGGCAATAGTTGGCGTTTCTAGGCCGAGATATGTTTCTAAATACATGTTCACAAATTTCATTATATTAAAAAACTAGAAATGTGGCCTGTCGGCACACGAATGCCCCCGCTGGCAGCCAAAGAAAACGAGGCATATTTGATTATAAGCCATTTACCCGAGTGTTAAGGTTTTGAACGCACCAAGTCTGTGACCTTGACCCTGGGCTTAGCGGGGGCGGGACGAATGTGGATTTGTCACAGGGCGATAGAGGACCATTGGAGCAATGCGTGTGTGAAATGTGAAGCAGATCCGAACCAGGAAACAGAAATTATAAGCCATTTACCCAGCGTTAAGGTTTCGAACGTACCAAGTCTGTGACCTTGACCCTGGGCTTAGCGGGGGCGGGACGAATGTGCATTTGTCACAGGGCGGTAGAGGACCATTGGAGCAATGCATGTGTGCAATGTGAAGCAGATCCGAGCAAGGGAACAGAAATTATAAGCCATTTACCCAGCGTTAAGGTTTCAAACGCACCAAATCTGTGACCTTGACCCTGGGCTTAGCGGAGGCGGGACGAATGTGGATTTGTCACAGGGCGGTAGAGGACCATTGGAGCAATGCGTGTGTGCAATGTGAAGCAGATCCGAGCAAGGGAACAGAAATTATAAGCCATTTACCCAGCGTTAATTTGGTTTCGAACACACCAAGTATGTGACCTTGACCCTGGGCTTTAGCGGGGCGGGACGAATGTGGATTTGCACAGGGCGGTAGAGGACCATTGGAGCAATGCGTGTGTTGCAATGTGAAGCAGATCCGAGCAAGGGAACAGAAATTATAAGCCATTTACCCAGCGTTAAGGTTTCGGGACGTACGTATGTACGTACATACGGATGCCAGTAACACTATATGCCCCCCTCACCATTCGGTGACGGGGGCATAATAAGGCATTTACCCAGCGTTAAGGTTTCGAACGCACCAAGTCTGTGACCTTGACCCTGGGCTTAGCGGGGGTGGGACGAATGTGGATGTCACAGGGCGGTAGAGGACCATTGGAGCAATGCGTGTGTGAAATGTCAAGCAGATCCGAGCAAGGAAACAGAAATTATAAGCCATTTACTCGACCGTTAATGTTTCGTACGTACGGACGGATGTATGTTACGTACGTACGTACGCCGGTAACACTTTATGCCCCCCTCACCATTCGGTGGCGGGGGCATAAAAATATATTTTACCTACCTACCTACCCACACCTCATTGGCACGGGTAGCGGGAGGGGAAACACACATATTTTTAAGGTCGGCCTAATGCATTTTGGGGAAAATAAATGATAACTCCCTCAAAGTATACTTTGCTAGATAAGTATACTTTGCAATTTGATGAAATCGGCTACAGGAGATAGGAAGGAAACATTTTGATGCATGTCCAAAATTGACTACGCCTACAATGATGATGTCTACGATGACAAAATATGGTATGGAGAAAATATATGCACAGGGTTGAGAAAATATCAAAATTGCAGGTGTTGTTTTTTTTGGAAATTTTTAAACACGGAGTATTCATTCTGTCTATAATTACTAGAACATTACTCACGGTACGGCATCCAACCATCGCAGAAATTGATGTGTGCTCGTCGTAAGATTCGAACATTTGGTCGCAGAGCCAGGGGCTATGTCGGCCGAATAAAATGTCACGAGGTTGTACAAAGTGCAGCTATACTGAAATGATAAAGATTCGAACAAAGATATAGGGGCCATGGGTATGTGATAGAATGAAAAGACATATTATGATCAAGAAATATGTGGCTGTGACTGGAGAATAGGGTGTCGACACCAGTGTAGCTCCTGATTATTAGTACACTCATATAGTCTGATAACGATATATACTGCGTGTTAGGTGTTTCATTGATGGAGTGGCGAACAGTCCAGATCCTGATCAGACTGTGCAGATGCACAGGCTTATTAGGATCTACACTGGTCAAACCCCATAAGCCCCATTTCTCCAGTCACAGGCAAGCATATAGCGGTAATAACAGTCTTCAACAAGCACTGATTGCACTCTAAGACTATCAGTGTATGCATTAAAGTAACATTAAGACACTAGAGCAAGTGAGCAGGGGCTCACAAATACCCCCGGCTCACGCCTTGTCCGACCAACAAATATTTCAAAGTCATTTGACCGTGACATTTGCCATGAAATCCACATAGTTGAGCGAGAGAATGAAAATATGGATTATAATAAGGAAATATATGAAGTTTGAAGTCAATCCGACTTACCGTTGCAGACATAATGGGTACCCGAAAACTGTAACGCAAATCTTAGACGGATGAACAGATGGACGGACAAACAGATGGAATGAAGAAATCAATATACCCCTTGACATACTTCATAACAATACGCCTACCTCACAATACGATACATATTGCGATACTTCGGTCAAGATACGATACATCTCATGATACTATTGCCTCATTCACAAAATACATTTTCCGAAATCCATATACATTTATTTTATTTAATGCATGAAACTGAACACAACAAGAGACGAGGCAAATCCACGAAGGCTAGGTTTTCTTCAAGGCATAGACAATTGAATAACAGATAATTGGCTATTAATGTCATTATGACCACAATTGAAAGTGACCACTGTCAGTGGCCTAAGATGGCAAATGAAGCCAATAACTTATATGTTGAAAACTGCTACGTCAATTACTTGGACAAAATAGGTCACGGTCACATGTTGGATAGTGGTATGTGGTGGGCACCCGTTGGTTATGAAGTTGTGCAAGTATGGGGGTTCTAGGTGGTACAGTAACAGAGAAATGCACAAAACTTAACATTGGACTTGGACGCCGCCTGTCTTTCGCCAATCCAATAGCCGGGATTTTTTTTAAAAAACCCGGATAAAAATGATTCCAGACCGCTAGACTTGTTTCTGTATACCGGTATTCTACCTGATAATTTAATTTTAGTATTTTTAAAAGGTACCTACATGTAATAATAATGTATATTTTTAAGATAATTTGGAATTCCAAAGTATTGACTTGTGAAAAACGTATTGAATCAAATATCAGTATCGCATATGGTGAATCGCATCGTTGGCAAAACATCACGCTGCATCGAATGTTCGGTGAATCGATAAGCCCCTAAAAATCAATGAAGCAAAATTAAATGGTGGGACTCGGGAGAATATGGAAAAGACCATACTATTATAGACGTGTACTTACATCATGGCCGTAGTCAGTGGGATCTGGAGGACCTCCGTTGAAATATCTGAAACATACACATTTAGATTACAGATACATGTACATGTACTTCGCAGTGCTTTAATCAATATTGATTTTTTGGAATTGTTTTTGTTTTTTATAAAAAATTCAGGAATTATTTTATAAAGACAAATAGAAGATCTACCAATTTCAAAAATGTTTTGGGCATTTTCAGGGAGCAATTCAATTCCAATTCCTGTTATTACAGATACTTCGGGCAGATGGCTAACACAAATGTTCTACAAATCTCTGTCTCAGTTCAGGCGACCTATATGTGGCTGTGGCTGGAGAAATGGGGCTGATCGGTTTTGCGACCAGTGTAGATCCAGATCAGCAGTGTTGTGCTTAGAGCAAGCCTGGAGGACATTTATTTTCCCCCATCTCAATTCGCCCATGTTCCTTAACCCATTCCTTTCTGAAAACACATTTAAGGGTATGAAATTTATTAAATATTTTATTTTTATTATTTCTCAATGAAAGTATATGTTGTAACCACTCATTTGAACCGTCTCGACTAAATAAATGCCAAGACATGTTTTCATTTTGAAGCAAACTATTCAATAATTGCTGTATGTTGATGTGTAAACAGTAGTGTGATTTTATTTTACCCAATTACAATTTTGAATTACCTAATTGCTTCAGAAATGATGGAGTGACAATACTCAATTAGTAATTCCAGCGCTCCAGATAAGGAATTAGTAATTCAGTATTGTCACGCTATAATTTCTGAAGCAATTGGGTATTTCATTAATTATAATTGGGTAAAATGAAATCACACTACTGTTTACACATCCACAG
The DNA here is from genome assembly GCA_029237695.1 of Conchocele bisecta. Lineage (NCBI taxonomy): Eukaryota > Metazoa > Mollusca > Bivalvia > Lucinida > Thyasiridae > Conchocele > Conchocele bisecta. The sequence goes on from CM055273.1 coordinate 37,147,618, forward strand.
ACAGCAATTATTGAATAGTTTGCTTCGAAATGAAAACACGTCTTGGTATTTCATTAGAATGGCGAGACAATTCTAATGAAATAACAAGATGTGTTTTCATGGAACATAAGAAAAACAACCTATATTTGTGGTCTGTTTATTGTTTTCTGCAGCATGATAAATGAACCATATTTTTTTTTATTGCTTTTTGATACTCGCTACTTCTGATTTCAATTGGGGTTTTGACAATTTTTATTGGGTATTTAACGCAGCTTATCTGAAGTGCTGAATTGCTGATCTGGAGCCGTGCTTCTGCATTAAAGTCCAATGCCGTACCAACAGACTGTGCAGCCATGCGTACAGCCTATTAGAGGTTTGAATGTATCGTCAACTTACTCGAGAGTCGGTGATATGTAGAATGTTTTCAGGTCATCGATGTATGGGTACAAGTTGGCTGTCCCCTCCACCACGAAGACAACATCTGCAGGAGGGCCGTCGAATGTAACCATGGCAACCAACCATCAAAGTAGGTGCTGAATACAGAGGATCGATCGATTGCTTAAATAACAACGAGGTCGTGTAGCCACATTGAGTATTTTGTACTCCCACTGTTGAGCTCCAGATAAGCTTTGTGTCTAAAGCGTACTATACCCCCTGATTTGAAAATCATTGCATATTTTACTTCTACAAATGGATTATTGATTTTCTTCATTACTAAATAGGGAACAAATGATGAAGAAAATATAACAAATTTAAACATTGTTTGCTTTTTGCAGCTCAACTAAGTGAATTTTAAACTTTACGACAGTATTTTCACTACTCAATTTCAAAATCAATGCGTATTTTCACATTGCTGTGCGTATTTTGTACTCACACTTTTGATAATCAATGCGTATTCAGTTAAAATAATGCCATAAAATACACAAATACGCACATTATCTGGAGCTCTGGATAATCAATGAGTAGTCAGCTAAAATAAGTACGTAAAATATGCCAATATGCACCTTATCTGGAGGTTATCATTTATATTAATAAGTGAGCTTATCCACTCTTGTTTTCATTTCATCTGAATAACAGTACAGTATATCAAAGTTTGAATGCGTATTTCCATAGAATATATGAGATTTTTTTACGCGAATTTGAAAACTAAATGCACATGTAACATTTTTGGGAACTACATGTAGTTTCTTAAAGGTACATGCCCACTCAGTAGGCACAAAATGTACATGTAGTTTCTTAAAGGTACATGCCCACTCAGTAGCACAAAATGTACATGTAGTTTCTTAAAGGTACATGCCCACTCAGTAGCACAAAATGTACATGTAGTTTCTTAAAGGTACATGCCCACTCAGTAGCACAAAATGTTCTTTATATCAGAGATATCATCTAGGACATTTTCTGGCAAAATAAACATTCATTCACCATTATCCCACGTATTTATTGGAATTATTATACATTTTATATCATACTTAAATTTCCACACTGATATCAGGGGCGATAAAATGTTAACGGACATTACTGTTTATTATCTGTATTTATTTTTTGATGTGCAATGATCATAATTTATAATCTGTTGAAAATAATATTTGTTCAGGTCATGCATTTAATTAGTATAAATAATTAAAAAATATTATTTCTAAATGATTATATCTGTTGGTGGAAAAGTCACATGATTACACACTTATTTAATTCATATAAAGAACATTTTGTGCCTACTGAGTGGGCGTGTACCTTTAAAGGGCAAAAGTTTGATTTCCTAGATATTCTGCAAGGACAAAAATTGCTTAAGATGTACTCAGTCGTCGGTCCGCCAGACATGTCTGTTAAAATTGCCGCCGGTCCGACGGTAAACCGGAAGTCGCTGGACCGAATGTCCAACGGTTACACTTTTCTATTCTAAGCTTCAATGAAATCACCTTCCTTTGGTATGCGCTTCTGTAGCCGATTTCACCAAAATTGCAAAGTAAACTTTTCTAGCAAAGTATACTTTGAGGGAGTAATCATTTATTTTTCCTGAAATGCATTATGCCATATAAAACTAACAACTGCATATAGTTGATGATTAAAAGCATGCATAATTATTATACTGAATTGATTACATTATCACAGCCAAAATGGCTGTGATAATGTAATAAATTCAGTATAATAACAAGAAACGAAGCAAAGCCACGAAGGCCAGGTTTTTTCCAAGCATGGACACTTGGATAACATAATTATACCCACTTTTTGTAGACTAGATGGCCGTGGCCTGCATGTCGCGCCTTGGGGCGAGGCATGGACACTAAAAAAATAGATATAGTAGATGGAAAAACTTTAACGAAAAAACTTTAACCGGACACACGGACGTACGGACGTATGCCAAAATGCCGACGATATCGCGCTTTCCGCAAGCGGGTGCGACAATGATGATAAACACCCATGTGAAGTATCAAGGTAATGGGTGAAGCAGTTGCAGAGATATAGTACACGAAAAAACTTTAACAAATAAATTCAAAGTAATTTGACATTGCGCACAGGGGCCGCACGGTCGGGGGTTAGAGTGAAAATATGGACGATGATAAACACCCATGTGAAGTTTCAAGGTAATGGGCGAAGCAGTTGCAGAGATATAGTATAACAAAAAAGTTTTAACCAAAAAATTTAACCAGACGTACATTAAAAAGTTAACGTTGAAAATGGCTAAGTCAATTACGTAGAAATAATAGGTGAAGGTAAAAATGGATAGTTGTATGTGGTAGGCACCCCTTGGTTATGAAGCTGTGAAAGTTTGTTTGGTGGTCCTAGGTGGTACAGTACCAAAGAAATGGACTTAAACACGAAAACTTAACATTGTAAACGCGAAAACTAACATTGAAAATGGCTAAGTCGACTGCGCGGAAAAAATGGGTCAAGTTAAAAAAAAAGTAACATGTTGGATAGTGATATGTGGTGGGCACCCCTTGATTATGAAGCTGTGAAAGTTTGGTGGTCCTAGGTGGTACAGTAACAAAGAAATGGACTTAAACACGAAAACTTAACATTGTAAACGCGAAAACTTAACATTGAAAATGGCTAAGTCGACTACGTGGAAAAAATGGGTGAAGTTAAAAAAAAAGTAACATGTTGGATAGTGATATGTGGTGGGCACCCCTTGATTATGAAGCTGTGAAAGTTTGGTGGTCCTAGGTGGTACAGTAACAAAGAAATGGACTCAAACACGAAAACTTAACATTGATTGTGGACGCCGCCCGCCGCCTGCCCGGCTTTCGCCAATCCAATAGCCTGGATTTTTTTAAAAAAAACCTGGCTAAAAAGTAACATGTTGGATAGTGATATGTGGTGGGCACCCCTTGATTATGAAGCTGTGAAAGTTTGGTGGTCCTAGGTGGTACAGTACCAAAGAAATGGACTTAAACACGAAAACTTAACATTGAAAACGGGAAAACTTAACATTGAAAATGGGTAAGTCGACTGTGCGGAAAAAATGGGTCAAGTTAAAAAAAAAGTAACATGTTGGATAGTGATATGTGGTGGGCACCCCTTGATTATGAAGCTGTGAAAGTTTGGTGGTCCTAGGTGGTACAGTAACAAAGAAATGGACTCAAACACGAAAACTTAACATTGATTGTGGACGCCGCCCGCCCGCCCGCCTTTCGCCAATCCAATAGCCTGGATTTTTTAAAAAAAAACATGGCTAAAAATTAATAAATTTATCCTAAAATAAGTCATCGGAAATTTTTCATAATCAATAGGCTTCTTCGTCTTGCCATGATAAATATGTATACTGTATTTGGTTACGATCGGTGAAATAGAACTTGGGAGTTATTGCGTGGACAAGGATACAGAGTGCGAAAAATAAAAATGGCCGCCAAGGGGAGATAAGTCATGGGAAATTTTTGAAAATAAATAGGCTTCTTCGTCTTGCCATGATAAACATGTATACCAAATTTGGTTACGAGCGGTGAAGTAGAACTTGAGTTAACGTGTGGACAAGGATACAGAGTGCGAAAAATAAAAATGGCCGCCAAGGGGAGATAAGTCAAAGGAAATTTGTTTACAAGATGAATACATAATACGTCCCCTTTTTTGAAATGGGCGTATAAAAAGGGTGATATCACCTATTTTAATGTGTGATATGCTTTCAAATGTGCGATATCACCAATTTAAAATGAATGGATGATATAAGCCATTTGAATATGTGATACATGTCATCCTTTCAAATAAGTGATAGCACCTATTTGAATGTGTGATATTACCTATTCGAATAGGTGATATCACCCTTTGGTGTTCAATCAATGATATCACCCATCCGAATCAGTGATATCCCCCTTTCAAATGGGTGATATCATTTATTCAATACAAACAGGTGATATCACCCTGTCGAATGAGTGATATCACCTATTTGAATGGGTGATATCACACATTCCAATAGGTGACATCACCCATGTGTATTTTATGGACTACAATGGACTTTTTATGTTGAATTGGTGATATCACTCATTCAAAAGGGTGATATCACCCATTTGAATAGATGATATCACTCATTCAAATAGGTGATATCACCCTTTTGAATATGTGATATCATTGATCTGACACAAAATTATTCACATGAGTGATGTCACCTATGCCAATGGATGATATCAATCATCCTTTGGGATGGGTGATATCACCGATTCAAATCTAAACTGATATCAACCATTCAAATTATTGATATCATCCATTCAAATCTATGATATTAGACTAAAATGCCATATCTCTATATCATTTTGAACTTTTATTTCTCTTTATATGTATCATTTTAATTTATTATTTACTTTGCTATAGGTATCGGTAGTAAAGCCATAGTGCTATGTCTAAGGTGATATCAAATATTTCAATGGGAGGTATTACCTTTTCATGTCCAATCAGTGATATCACGTATTTAAAAGTATATCACCCATTCAAATAGGTGAAATCATAAAGTGTTGTTAACGTCCAAAACAGCGCCCCATTGATCAGTAATTCTATATTTTATGTACATCTGGTGTCCCGGTGTAATTTACTGACAAATCACACAATTTATAACGAAAAAAATATTTTCAGTAAAGAAACTATGTATAATACCAATCCGTTAAGAAAACAGTATTTACACTTCTTGCTATGTGTGTTTAGTTATTATTTTCTGTTGATGTCATACGTGTGGTGCACTAAATGGGCATGTCCCGGTCATCAATCAGCACAGTTTACAAGCCAGTAATTCTCAAATCTTGTCCATTTGTACTTTACTATACATTGCATCTGAATTAAAATAGTTTAACATTTACTTTAAATTTATTCTGCAAAAAAGTTGCCTTTTGTTTTCAAAACACTGACATTAATGTATCTGTCCCACGAAATCGAATCATTACCGTTACGCTGAATAAAATAATGTAAAATCAGAGTAACCTCACTTTCCTACTCTCAGCTACTAATGCAATGAACACGCGAATGGGCGCGCGATTTATAAATAAACACGGTGGTAACACAACTTAAGTCATTGCCGTGAACGAGGACGCCGGTCTGTATTCGCAATTTTAAGGTTACACATTACATGCATCATTACTGTTCGGGTTTTATACAAGTCCATATGTATGTAGGTCGGCTGAAGCCAAAATGGGTGGATAGACACACTTACAACGTTGCATTTGCATATTCTACCTTCATGAGTTGTATACAGAGGGGTGAAAAAAGGGAGTTTTTAAAGAAAAATCATTTCCGTTACAAAATTGTGTAACGGGAATGACGCTGTAACGACAATGATAAATTAACAAACTAACCAGTTTTGTTTAATTTTACTGATTCATATTAAATACATGTTGGGTTACCATAAATGAGAAATTCCACAACTTGCTACTAAATTGCTGTTTCAAACTAATACAATTAGCCTACCATATTCTTGACAATTTCTTAATAGATGCCCCCCCCCCCCTTCAGTTTTATGTATAATACCGTTGAAAGAAAAAAATGTAAATGTAAAGCTATATGAAGTATTTCTAAGGGGAAAAAGTGTCGCCCGATGTGGGGTTTGAACCCACGACCCCCATAACACTAGCACAGCGCTCTTATACTGAGCTAACCGGGTGATCATGTCTCAACACCACACCGAACACTACACTCCTCCCCTTCTTATATTTGGGAGCCAGGCATCAACCTCACAGCTTCATGAGGAGTATAGCCAGCAACCCAAAGTATACCCAGGCATAATCCTGTTTACTTCTGACACCATTGAAGTATTTCTAAGGGGAAAAAGTGTCGTCCGATTTGGGGTTTCAACCCACGACCCCCGTAACACTAGCACGGCGCTCTTACCAACTGAGCTAACCGGGCTATCATGTCTCAACACCACACCTAACACTAGTCTACATATATTTACGTCATGTAAATGTACGTAACGGAAATTACATTTCTGAGACCCCTGGTCCCATGAAGTGGAAATAAAATATATAAATTACGAGAACAATTGGCTATACTAGAATAAATGTAACACCTGTAGCCTATTTCATCAACATTGCAAAAGTATACTTTGGTAGCAAAGTATACTTTGAGGGAGAAATTTTCAATTTTAGGATAAATTTATTAATTTTTATTATACTGAATTTATTACATTATCACAGCCAATTTGGCTGTGATAATGTAATAAATTCAGTATAATAATTCTGCATACTTTTAATCATGAAATATATGCATTTGTTAGTTCTATATGAAATAATGCATGTCAGGAAAAATAAATGATTACTCCCTCAAAGTATACATTGCTAGTAAAGTATACATTGCTAGTAAAGTATACTTTGCAATGTTGATGAAATAGGCTACAGGACTGTCATTCAATGGAATAAACACAGTTTCTGAATTATTGGTTCTACCTTGAAACTAGAAAAACGGCACGAAGATGTACATAAAACTTACATTATCACAGCCAATTTGGCTGTGATAATGTAATAAATTCAGTATAATAATTCTGCATACTTTTAATGGATTACAGTCAAAACGGCCCCAGTCCAAAACGGCCCCAGTCCAAAACGGCCCACTTTGTCCAAAACGGCCCCATAAAAATGACCAAAACGGCCCCAGTCTGACCAAAACGGCCCCAGTCCAAAACGACCCCAGTAATGTAACTATAATTAATGATAATTCACCCCCCCCCCCGCCCACCCCCACCCAGTCTGACCAAAACGGCCCCAGTATTGTAACTAGAAATAATAATAATTTCTAACAGTGATGTTATGCTCTACACTGTTTGCAACATCCAATGGACGTAGAATTAGTACTTTGGTACATGTAGCAAAATCGATTATAAGTAATGTATGTGAGCAATAGTGTTTGTTGTTATAGGCATTATTAAGAGCCTATCAATTTATCGCCACGAAAAAAAGATATGAGTTTAACAAACAATGTGGCAAAAATAACCCCGCACACTCTGATCATGGCCTAAAATCGATGATATTAAACAATAGAAATCGAGTCTGCGTCACAGGTTGCAGTCCTGTACCTGGGATGTTGAAAATGAAAACGAATGAAAAATATTGATTGCAATATGAAGGCCATTTTAAGGAAATTGTAGATTTACACTCTATATTTTCCATAAAATTGCCTTCATATTGAAACCGATATTTTTTTCCATTTTTTTATTTTCTACATCCCAGGTACATTACTGCAACCTGTGGTCTGCGTAAGCTGAAATGCCTTTGAACAAGATATTATGTCCCATAATGAAACATTCAAGTTTCGTTTGATGTGGCCTAGTTAGCCAGATCAGAGAATGTTGTACTGATGCGGCGTTTTGATTGATTGTTGAAAGCCGAGCCGCAACATGTCACATTTAGTCAAGGCAATGCGCTGTCGCGTGTTGTCTGTAAATTGTAATACGTGCAATAAGGAATATATAATATGCCAGATGTATTTAGAGCCTCGCCCATCCCGTTTCCTGAGCCTTGCCAGATATTTTTTCCCATTCACGGCACTAACCTACTATTCTCTATATTGTTGAAAATTATAAAAAATAGACCAGCAGACAACAGACTGAAGTTTTCCGATCTACATCACAGAGCTCCAATTTAGATGCGTGATTTGGGGGGTAAACGTCTCAATAAAAAAATGGCAAGTTGGTAGTGCTTCAGAATCGTCTTTTCGAGACGATTCTAAAGAGCACCCTACTTGCTATTTTCAGTAAAGAAATAAATGTCTCAATAAAAAAAATGGCAAGTTGGTAGTGCTTTAGAATCGTCTTTTTTATAAATTGTGCGTAGCGTAAAGTTGAAGTAAATAAAGGACTTTTTGATACGCCGCGGCCACATGTGAAATATGGTATCTGTAAGAAATCAACACGGTAAGTGTGATAACTGCGTGTAGACATACGCCGGACGGCATACATGCGGTTCAATTGCATAATCAGCGCACCGCGTTTGATGAATTTCCATGGATCATCGCCTTTCACGGCGGTGTCTGCGTCTGAATAATTCCCATATTTTAACCGATCAGTGAATGCGCAATTAATTGAATTAATTGTTCTGGATTTGCGAATGTTCTATTTGTCAAAAGTAGAAATATGCCATGTGATTTAGTAACTTAGGATATCCAGGCGCGGATACAGAAATAATTGTAGGGGGGATCTGTAATTAAAATTCGGCATAGCCGACCTCTGTGAGCGCGAAATCGTAAAGTAGGGGGGTCTGGGGGTCCTCTCCTCCCCCAGGAAATTTGTAGATGCCAGATCGCCGCAGATGCGATTTCCTGACACCTAGGCCACGAAAAAAGTCATCCAACTATTCGAGTATTGTAGATTTTCGTTTTTTTTGCCGGGAGTAGGGGGGGGGGGGGGGGGGGGGGGCTGAATCCTGATCCGGACCCCCCCCCCCCCCCCCCCCCTGTATCCGCGCCTGATATCCGCGTAATTTCATGAAATACGTTTACAAAAAAATCCACAATATTTTCCATGAATGACGTAAAAAGTTGACACAAAAATCTGAGTACATGCCGAATTTAGACCTGGCAATTTCTGACTCAATTTATGCAAACCTTTTTACATTTTGTAAATATATTTTATGTAATTAATATGTCCGACGTTAAAATCATATGGCGTGTCTCAATTAGTATACGTCGGTGACTGGCAAAATGTAGACCCAAAATCAGACGGTGCATCCGCGCTGTACATATACACTATTATTCATTAAACGGGAATATTCAATGTATTCGTCGAAAATAATACATGTATTACGATTGTACAATACACATACATTACATGATCATCTTTCTTGATTGATTGAACTTATATTTAACGGTGCACGTGGGTATTGGCTCGAAGAAATTCCATACCTGGATCATCTTGCTTGTTAGATTAATAAATTATATATATTCAGACAGATTTGTTGTAATTAAAACAAATAAATTAAAACCGAAACAAACCGGATCCAAATATGGGCCGCTATTTTCCATCTATGAATATTCATGAGTTAGCGGTCACGTGACATGGCTGAGCATCGCTATTACAGAGGTCATGTGGTTCCGGATATTCGAATAGCCAATGGAATATTCGAAAATAGGTTTTGCCATCCGTACCAATTAACATGCAAGTGATTACATAAATACTGCCGTTAAACGTAAAAATATGTTAATCGTTGCATTACTTACGTGACAGTAAGTTTGGACTTAATTTATTCTGGAATACTGGATACATTTAAAGAATTTGTTTTTTTATTTCATTATGTTGATACACATGTATTTTCTTTTGTTAAATACATTCTGTTTGCGATAGAAACAAGAGTTTGATTGCTTATAATGTATCAACATAATAATATATATATAATTGTTTTTACTTTTAGGATTGACAGTGCGTAAATAACAGTGGTGCAGGGTCCCCAACATAAACAGGAAAGACAACAGAGTAACTAAATGCAGAATATGATTGAGAAATGTGCACATGTCCCAAACTGCTAAGTAAACATCTACAAGGTCACAGTCAATGGTTAAGGTCATGATATCGGTGGGTGTAGTGTGAGCATGCTTATATGTATCAATTATTAATTTGCAAAATTGTGTTGTAGACACTAAGGACAAATAAAACAAAATGGCAGCAATACAGCTATATACAGCTGCAGTCTTCAACAAGGTCAAATAAAATGCAATCCACAACCTGCGGTGTGCGATCCTTAACAAACACAAGAACTAAGAGCACACAGAAAAATATTACAGAATGCAACAAAAGCCCCACAAAACAGGAATGACTAAGAAAATAACGATCCATTGTGAAGTTATTGTAGATTTTAGAAACTTGCACATATATTTATTTTTAAGATTTATTTTTGGGAAAACTATGATGAAATATTAGTTTTGGCCCTTTAAAGGTAAAAAGGTAAAATAAATGGAAGTCTATGTCTCATTAAACACTTCTAATTCACAAAATATACAGAGAAAACATATAATAATAATACACTATAACTGGGGCCGTTTTTGACTGGGGCCGTTTTGGTCAGAACTATGGGGCCGTTTTGGTCAACACTGGGGCCGTTTTGGACAAAGTGGGCCGTTTTGGACAGAACTATGGGGCCGTTTTGGTCAACACTGGGGCCGTTTTGGACAAAGTGGGCCGTTTTGGACTGGGGCCGTTTTGGACTGGGGCCGTTTTGACCTGCTACCCTTTTAATCATGAAATATATGCATTTGTTAGTTCTATATGAAATAATGCATGTCAGGAAAAATAAATGATTACTCCCTCAAAGTATACATTGCTAGTAAAGTATACTTTGCAATGTTGATGAAATAGGCTACAGGACTGTCATTCAATGGAATAAACACAGTTTCTGAATTATTGGTTCTACCTTGAAACTAGAAAAACGGCACGAAGATGTACATAAAACATAGAATCACCGAGATCAGATAGCATCTCTTTGCAAATGGGAATCAAAACTTTTATTTTATCGGGTATATAACTATAATATTTGATATTTTAAAAGTCTATCAATTACGAATTGTAAATTTTAATTATTCCATCACCATTCATCAAATGTCGTATCGCTCATTGGTTTGGTCGGTAACTGGTTTCTTTGAGATTGGGCATAAAAAAACAAACATGTTGCGCAATGGATTTTAATGGTTACCTTCAATTGATACAATTGGGTTAATTGCCTAACATTTGTCAGTAACTTTAGTAACATAAAATACATAAACTATGACAAAAACAAATAAATAAATTAAAATTTCATAAGCGAAACATTTGGGATTTTCCCATTTCCGGAACAGGAAGCTGAATAGACAATGGAATATGGTCCACTATGCACTATAAATGTTTTCCGGGGGTAAAAACCTGGTTGTCTGTCTGTAAAACCTGTTCTGGGGACATTCATCCATACACACACAGATGCACCCACATGCACCCATCCACCAAGTCGCATCCACTAGTCCGCCTCTCCGTCCGTCCGTCCGTCCGTTAGTCCGAAAACCGTGTCTGCCTGCCCAATCCCTCCCACCAGTCCACCATTTTCATATATATAGTACATTAATAGCCTAGGCATAGTGGAGCGCGTGGTCGAGCGGTCTGAGGCACTGGTGATAAGCCTCAGTACTGAGGGTATACTGGCAAAAGCAGTATACCAGTATACTGGCAAAAGCAAAGAATTATAAAAACTGTTTTAGTACATTTACGATCATTTTAAGAAAAAATAACAAGGCTAAGAATCTTCAGTGACAGGCAGGGAGGCAGGGAGGCAGGCAGGCAGGCAAGCAGGAGAGAGAGAATGACAGAAAGAGAGAATGACGGAAAGAGAGAGAGAGAGAGAGAGAGAGAGAGAGAGAGTGGGGAGAGAGGGACACACAGACAGAGACGCATGGTGAGAGAGAGAACACACAGACAGAGACGACATGGATAGAGAGAGAGAGAGAGAGAGAGAGAGAGAGAGAGAGAGAGAGAGAGAGAGAGAGAGAGAGAGATACACACACACACACACAGACAGAGACAGACATGGATGTGGGAGAGAGATAGAGACACAGACAGACAGAGACATGGGTTTGGGAGAGAGAAAGGTACGCGTGTTAAAGTAAATACTGCATAATGAAAATCCGTTTCGTTGCAAATTGTTTTTCTTCTTTTTTCCATAAAATATTCCAATGCTCATTTAAGGCATTTGTACACATACCATTTAAAACGAATATTTTCAAGCGTCTCTCGAGATAATTTGAAGATGTTACGAAATGGTGCGATGGTTTCCGAGTGATTCGTGTATCCTTGGGGACTCTCGTAAGCGAGTCTATGTACAACGACAACACAACTATTTTGAAATGCAGTAACTTCGTAAGCTATATTCAGTATACTTGCCGACGTTATATACATTTTGTTTTATAATCATTTGGCACATGTACATAGTGCCCCCCCCCCCCCCCCCGCCTCCCCACCCCTTGAGCTGCGCCTCGCGTGAATAGCTTGAACAATATAGATGCAGACTGGCAACATATCACAATACTAACTGCACATGTTTAAGTAACCAAGTAGATTACTGTAGTGTTCGGTGTGGTGTTGAGACATGTTCGTCCGGTTAGCTGAGTTGGTAAGAGCGCCGTGCTAGAGTTACGGGGGTCGTGGGTTCAACATCGGGCGACACTTTTCCCCTTAGAAATAATTCAGTGGTGTCAGAAGTAAACAGGATTGTGCCTGGGTGTACTTTGGATTGCAGGCTATACTCCTCATGAAGCTGTGAGGTTGATGCCTGGCTCCCAAATATAAGAAGGGGAGGAATGTAGTGTTCGGTGTGGTGTTAAGACATGATCGCCCGGTTAGCTCAGTTGGTAAGAGCGCCGTGATAGTGTTACGGGGGTCGTGGGTTCAAACCCCACATCGGGCGACACTTTTTCCCCTTAGAAATACTTCATTACAATGTACAGTACCGGTAGCATTTCAATCAACCATACAGTACATAAAAACACAGATTTCTAACGTTGAAGACTGCTGGTATATTTACAGAAATAATACGTTGCATGGTAAACATAACTGATGTGAAAATTGGCATGATATATATGATCATCATGTGCCTATTGGCTATGGGTGTTAAACATTATATGTATGTATATATACATCGAATCTGGGTCATAATAATGTATATTCTTATGACCCAGATCGAATGTATCTTGAGAAACTGACCCAATTTGCTAACCGGTCACTTTTTTAATATTCGATTATATGTTAAAGATATGCATTTTATATTGTCTGTAGTTTATTATTGCGTACCACTAAACCGAAATAGTGATTTGTCGGGTTCAACGTATGTGCGAGTTCTCGTGCGTAACCAGTTGGCTGTAAACCGGTTGTTCTGTCCGTGCTTCACGGAACAGATGTGTATCACGTGACTATGCAGATCAGTGTTTGCAGTTATATCGGCCACATCAGAAAAACATAACAACAATAATCGGTATGCCTCGACTGACCATTGCGGACAGCGGACGTGCGGTGATACATGATACCGACTGGACATTATGTGCGGCAGATAAGCATTTTCTTTGTTTATTTTTCAACCAAAGGCTTGTATTATGCTATGGTGTTGTCATCCCATCAGAACACCAACCCATGCCAAGCTTCTGATTGTTTGCCAACCCGCCTCCTCGAAAGTCGTAGGTACTGCCCACCCGAATGCCGACGCACTCCCCCACACATACATTACTCATGGCATTTATACTTGCTATGTTTGCTATGTTGCATACCGCTAGTGTAACTCGTTTTCCTATGTCAGCCATACTTGCAAAATCATGTACCATTTTTTCTAGCCAAAAAATATGTTAGTAATTTCCAATAACCTCCGAAGGGAAGCACATGTGGTTTATGGCCATGTGGTAGAAAATTTAATAAAAAGAGTGACTTTAAAACAATGTGCACACAAATATGCTTTTGTAATTGGTATATTTTCTGTCCGTAGATAATTACCCACGATACGAGTGTTTTTAATGTCACAGGTCGCACGCATAATGAACCGGAACTTATTAACCATTTCAAAACTTGTGAAGGATGTATACGTACGTGCACCAGAATTGTTGACAATACGTGTAATGACACCCGCATGAGATCGATACATGGGTTTGCTATCACATCTACGCAACAGGAGATTATCCGCGATATGCATGCATAGCAATTCACAAGTCACACTGCAAGAGCGACTCGTCAATTACTCGATGATAACACAATATGACTAAGAGTCTTGGAATGGCCACCGAAAAGCCCTTATCTCAACCCAATAGATAGAATTTGTGTGGGGCGAGTTAGGCAGGCGCATCTAACTCTCGAGGAATTGAGGGGAGACATTCTTGCAGATATGGACCAACAATCAGCAACCTCGCTTCAGCAATTACACCAATTCCATGGGACAGCATTGCCAAGCTATAATCCGTGCAGAAGTCAGACACAGCCGTTGCTAGAAATTACCGTTCAGTTTTGTGAAATTTTATTTTAACCCCTATCCACAAAATTCAATAAAACAAATGGTTTCTAGAAATCTTTGTCCACAGCAAATTATTTATTTCAAAGTGTTATATATACTGAAAGGATAAAGAAACGCAGGGTAAACATTTGAGGTGATTTAAAGTAATGTGTTTGCTGTTATATACAATATTTTATATGAGTATTAAAAAAACATATTTAGTCAACACATTACCAAAATTGCATTAGGTTTTGACTTTTAATTAATTAGTAATTGAATTACAATTGACGGTACCCCCCCCCCCCTCCCCAATATCGCACAGTGAAATCCACTGTGTTGTCAGTATCTCGTATGCCCCCTCGCGCATCTGTCACAGCCATGATTCTATTGTGCATGGACTTCATCAGTGCATTTATTCTTATTATTGGGATATTGTTCCACTCTTCCAACAATGCAGTCCTTAGTTGGTCGAGATTAGAAGGGGTATTCCGACACCCGCTTATCCTCCTGTCAAGTTCGTCCCACAGATGTTCGATTGGGGACAAATCGGGACTGTACGCTGGCCAGTCGAGTGGGTTAATGTTATGGTCAGCGAGAAAGTCTTGACAAACTCTGGCCACATGGGGCCGGGCATTATCATGCTGGAAAATTAGTTGACGCTGTTGCACAAATGGAACAACAACAGGGCGGAGGATTTCATCCCTATATCTTACGGCGGTTAAATTCCCGGCTACCACAATCAACAGTGACTTTACCCCGTGAGATATCCCTCCCCAGACCATAACCGAGTCACCCCCAAACCTATCCCTCTCATGAACGCAAGCGTCGGCGAAGCGTTTCCCGCGACGTCGGTATACACGATGTCGACCGTCCGGACGAAAAATAGTGAATCGAGACTCATCTGTGAAAAAGACTTCTCCATTGCCTCATTGGAAATCGTCTGGGAGCATGTGCCGCCAACCAAGTCATACGACGCGCGCGACGTGCACGAGTGAGAGGCAGACCAACGTAGGGACGACGTGCTGGCAGACCAACCTCGCGCAATCGATTTCTTACAGTTTTGGGGTGAATGTGGCGATCATGATTGCCTACCGTGTTAATAGCGGTTTCAGTGGCAGTAACGTGGCGATTACGTAGGTGGGCGAGACGAATAGCCCTGTCTTGACGTCGCGACGTTACGCGCGGACGTCCCGATCTCGGTCGGTCGGCAACCCTTCCGGTCTCTCTCAGACGACGGACAAGACGTTCTATGGTGGAAACATTCACACCGAACTGCATAGCAACCTGCTGTTGCGTTTGATCTTGCAATAGCCTGACCCCTCTGAACTTCCGTCAGACGTACCATGATTGTGAGAGCTATAAATTCAGCGTAAATCGCGGAAAACGATGTGTATACCTCAAGCGTATCAAGTGGTATGAAAAATGTTTCGACGAACTTATCATCATCATGCTGCACTTATTTTTGGCTTTTTATCACTTTCTCTATGTGGTACGGTGCATTAAACGGTTGAGTAACTTTAGGCACCGGTTTGGGTGCACAGTGACCAAGATAGTCGCCTGACCGGTTTTCATAATTTTAGGCCAAGCATTTAAATAATTATTGCGTATATTGTTACCCTGCGTTTCTTATTAGTTTTCATAAATTCAACAATATCTGAAGAAAAAAAATATATCCGCAAAATATATAATGCGACATGATGTAGGTGATCGGTTAGAAAATTGGACTAGTATATATAGTCAATATTGAGTTCACTATTGACGTTCACTTAAAGGCCCTGAACGGCTCAGTATTACAATTTTCCGATTTTTTCAAACACAAAAACATGTTTGGCAACTGATTTAGTAAACAAAACTAACATATACTGCCTAATAGATACATCTCAAGTGTTGAGATTTACATCTTAATCGCAATGTGAAGACAACAAAAACTTGTTTTGTGTACCACTCGGTGCAAAATTTCAATATTGACAATTTAATTTCCGTAACCCAACGGCTTCGGCTCGGAAGCGAGTCGATAAACTCCGGCTATCGGAATTCATCGGCCGCGAATCGGGCAGTTGAGCAGTTGACCCGAGCGTCTATCGGAAAATCGATCGGGCTTTGAAACACGCATCTGCTGTTTGTTTATCAACAAATATTGATATTTTCATCGACTACAAACTCATTTTTGTACCAAAATGAATGCAAACAGTTTCAAAGTGTGTGTAAATAGAAACCTGTTGGATTTATGTGTGGGAAAACCCAATAGGAGGCCAAATTCGGCAACTTGAGCCGCATAGGGGCTTTAATGAAAACACAGATGGCATGTTGCACCCTTGACGCGTCACATATAAATACGAAAGTAGCAGAATGAGATCTAATTTTTGAATTTTGAATACGTTGTTAAATTCTATAGAATTAAGGTAGTAGGTCATAGATAGATACACCCAGCTTCAATGACAATTGCTTCATAAGAGTGATGTGATATATGAATATAACATATGTAAATATTGACGTGTTACTGTATACTATATGGTACATTGAGTTGCCATCTCCGCCATCTTTGTATGAACAATTAAGCCATCGTACAGTTTCACTACTTCGCGCGTTTGACACATGCAGCAAACAATATGACAGTAAACCAAATAAAGTTTGGTGCAATACATAATAGACATATATGACAGCGGCAAGCTATACATATTATGCCAGCGACCTATACAAAAGACGAGATATCTGAGCATTTCTCCCATCAATCTCAAAATAAAGTTTGATGTGTAAAGTTTTCAATCTGATGCACAGCCTATGTTAGTGTACACGTTGCCAATAGGTAAACACATGTTTACTCGCATAGTAGGTGAGTAGACACCAGGGACAATACACTCAGGTAATTGCTTACATGTCACTGGATTTGATAGTTAATAACAGAGTAAAGTAGTGGATATATATGGTATGTGTTGTGTGGTTGGCCAGGTAAAAGTGATACACTGTGCGATTTTATGTGTATGATGCTATCTATAACGGTGTGTTCATGTTGTTGAAAACACAGGCACCAACCTGACATATGTTACAGTTTGGTGTAATATAATGAATAGGAGTCAGTTCTCCTGGCTTTTCTACATGTGATTATAGCTACATTATATCATAAGTTCTACTTCACATTTTGATTTCTTTGTCAAACGGCAGAACAGGTGAAACTGGCTGATAGCTGAAACACACAAAGATGGCCGACTTGTGGCCGACATATATTATATCATTTACGAAGCAATTATCTTTGAACCGAACAATGATCATGTATAGAACGGGTCCTTAAATGTTAGTAGTATATGACCTGGTTCTTTTCTCCGTTTAATCCGCCTTTCCCAGGCGCACCGAAGAATGGGGTCTTCGTAACCTATATGAGTTAGCAAACATGAAGTTGAACAGATAAACAGTTTAAACGTGCGGAACACCTATAGTAGCACAGACATGTATACTTATGTACAGTAGGAGGCTGCAAACAGATTTGTTACGGGGCCAATCGAATATCTCGTACTCCTTTGAACAGTATCTGTCCTGCAGTTATGAAGTTTACCAAATACTGCAACACAGAAACGCCCCCTATCGGCAAAGTGCGCGTCAATCAAGCGTAAATTGGTCGGGTTTGTTTGTATCGACTATAGGCTACTTCCATGCATTGACGTTTTAACAAAACTAATTGTTCGTTCCAATACCTGTTCGCCATAAAACTGTTAGTCAGGAATTTATTAGCTTATATTTTATTGTTGCTTCTTTTCCGCTAATGAATATGCCAGTCCAGTGGATTTAAAACTGAGTACTATTCGTGTTAACTTAAAAAATATGGAAACTAATGCTAGCACAGAAAAAACCTCTCTAAACCGGAGACCCTGATCCGCAGGGTGAGCGGTTTAGAGATGTTCTGCTGTGCAATAAAATAAACATGTCCGATTTAGAGAGGTTCCACGTTAATTCTGGTATATGAGTGTTACAATACATATGTATAGACATTGCGATCATGAATATATTCATTACCAATATAAGTATACAGTACAGTTAAAGCTACCAAAATTTAACAAACTGATTCGGTCTTGCTCTCTGGTTTAGAGAGATTTTACTGTAATATCATATTTCCCATCACATGGGTGGGGTGCTTTTGCAAGCTAAACCATTTGGTAGAAAAACACTTTCATGGAAAAATATAAAGCAAATTAATTAAATACACTCAGAGTGGTACTATAATTACTTAAGAACCAAATTCGGATTGTCGAAATGCTGGTGTACAAAGTATACTATGATATCTACATAGCAGGGGCGCTGGAAGCATCATAAGATTGGTCCGGCGAATCTACTGCCCCCCCCCCCGGTATCCACCCAAAGTGTATGTTGTTACCACTCAGTTGAACCGTCTCGCCTAGACGGTTCAACTGAGTGGTAACAATATACACTTTTGATGAGAAATAAGAAAAATTGCAGAAAAATATTTACATTCCGTTTTTTTTATACATGAATGGCAAATATGTTAAAATTATTGATCCCGCAGTCGCCGAACCTGTCGGACCTGTTCCGGTACCCCTGCATAGTCATTATAACGACTGTGGAAAAATTTAACCATATTCACCCACAGGTGGAAGACTCGGACATATGACACCGAAAAAAATGCCTATTAAAAATATCCCATTACCCATCCACTTGGTGTCGTACAGTACCATCTTATATATAAGAGAAGATAGTACTGTATGAGACCAAGTGGGTGGGGTAATGGATTTTTTTGTAATGGTCATTTTCTTTGTGTCACAGGTCCGAGTCTCCACCTGGTGAAAAACGCCAAAACAAGATACAATTATGCAAGCATTGTTTCTTCTTCTTCTTCATTCTTCTTCCTTCTTCTTCTTCTTCTTCTTCCTCCTTCTTCCTTCTTCTTCTTCTTCTTCTTCTTCTTCTTTTCTTCTTCTTCTTCTTCTTCTTCTTCTTCTTCTTCTTCTTCTTCTTCTTCTTCTTCTTCTTCAGATTTACAGCACTCCTTCATAACTGAAGATTATGCTACATGTATACAATCAAGTCCAGCATATTACACATCCAAACAAAAGCTGGGAAATGAGTATTTATTTCCAATAAATGTTAGGCGTAAAGCTCAAATATGAATAAAACGAGGACAGCATTGTTGTTGCGTATTGTGGTTATTGTTTTAACTGTTCTAATATGGGTAAGCTCACCTGTCGTTTTGTGTGTATGATTATCACTATTATTGGAGACAAATTGACAGTCTTGCATTTCAAAACAGAGTTAATTTATCATAAAATATGCTGTATTGACACTCATTGGCGCTGTGGAGTACCATGCATATATTGTTACTAACTCCAGATAAGCTGTGTCTTTATAAAGTGACATGATAATTGCATTCGGAAATGCAATTATTTCATTTAATTTTCGTAGAATGTGTAGCGTGTTCAGTTTCAATGGTCCAGATAAGCACAGGCACTTTGTTGTATAAATGATAAATCTCTTTAAATCAGACCCAATGTACTCCGATATTTGAAATACATTGTATCTACAAGGTATGACACTCGCCATTTTTTTAACCAACATACATGTAAGTGGATTATATTCACCTTGGGCCCTGCTCGCAAGCGAAGCAGTTTCAGAGATATAGTGTTCTTAAAAACTTTAACCTAAATCCAAAAAAAAAATTTAAGGTTAATTTCAAAGTACTTTCACATTGGGCACAGGGGCCGCCTGGGTGCGGCGTAGAAAGCCTGCCGAGGCTTTGATAGTGTGATGAAAATTTTTGACCAAAACATCAACCTCGGACGCGCATAATGTGCCAACTAACGCGCTGTCCGTAAGCGGGCGGCAAATGATATTTATTACATTCATTTTTTTGTATTCTATCGGCCTAGGCGGGCGCGACATGCAGGCCGTGGCCATCTGGTCACTAGAAACTTGGCATAGCATTGTTTCTTACCAAATCCCAGTTTCTATATGACCTTAGCTGTACCTGGGACGTTAAACCCGTTCACTTTCATTTTCTTCGTAAATCAGTAATCTTGTTTCATAAATATCAAAACAAATTACCACTCGTGTAATATCCTCTATTTATGCAATAAAAGCATGTACATGTTCACGGTTTTCTCTTCTTGTAGCTGATTGGTGCAACAGTGCTGGGCTTTTCACTATGGCTCCGCCTTGACTTCTGGGTTAACCAATACGTGAGTGCGAGCGAAGAACTTATGAAATACACGGTGGCGGTGTATTTCTTCATCGCGACGGGAGCCGTAATTGTTCTGTTTGGCATAGTCGGTGTATATGGAGCAGTCAGACCAGATCGATTTGCACTCATTGTGGTAAGTTTACGCCAATTTTAGCGGAGGATTCACCATTTTTCTGACTGCAAAATATTAACCCTTTCACTGGACATGGAATGGACTGTGATATGCTAATTTTCGACTGTCCAATCCAATCATCACAAAATTATTTTCAGATTAGTCCATTTATTTAAAGGTGCTCAAAAATATAAAATAAAAGTGCAGATCCTGATGAGACGCGAGCCGGCTCATCTGGATCTACACTGTTTGCCAAATTACCACTATACAGGCCTGTGTGTTGAAAGGATTAATATTGCATTCTTGTTTATGCATTGAACTCTGATGTGACCACTCATTTGGTGACAACTTATTCTTTATTTGAGTTTCCGTCCCTATAGGGAACTCAAATAAAGAATTAGTTGTTGCTGGGACATTAAAGGTACATGCCCACTCAGTAGGCACAAACTGTTCTTTGTATCAGAGACATCACCTGAGACATTTTAGTAGGCACACAATGTTCTTTATATCAAAGACATTATCTGAGGCATTTTCTGGCAAAATAAACATTCATTCTCCATTACCCACGTATTGATTGGCATTATTATACATTTTATATCAGACGTAAATTTTCAGACTGATATCAGCGGCGATAACCGTATTTCCTTAAAATGTTAACATACATTACTATTTATTCTCTGTATTTTTGTTTGATGTGCATGATTATACTATATAATCTGTAGAAATTTCAAAATATTAATTTTTTCAGGTGACGCATTTAATCAGTATAAATAATTAAAAAATATCATGCCTCATTTGCATATGAAAATAGCCTGATACCACCGCGCGTCACTAACAGTGAAATAAATATTACTAAATGATTATATCTGTATAGTGGGCACTCGTATTTTTAGACCTGGTGGAATAGTGATACAATTGTTTACTTATTTAAGGTACATGCCCACTCAGTAGGCACAAACTGTTCTTTAAAGGAATTAAATAAGTGTATAATTGTGTCACTATTCCACCAGTTATAAACATTACGAGTGCTCGCTATTCATATATAATCATTTATTAATATTTATTTTACTGAGTGACGCGCGGTGGTATTAGGCTATTTTCATATGCAACTGAGGCATGATATTTTTTAATTATTTATGCTTATGAAATGAGTCACCTGAAAAAAAAAGAGATATTTTCAACAGATTATAAAGTATGATATTGCACATCAAAACATAAATACAGAGAATAAATAGTAATATCCATTAACATTTTAAGGAAACACAGTCATCGCCCCTGATATCAGTGTGGACATTTACGGCTGATATAAAATGTATAATAATGCCAATCAATACGTGGGGTAATGGTGAATGAGTGTTTATTTTGCCAGAAAATGTCTCAGATAATGCCTTTTTTTTATAAAGAACATTGTGTGCCTACTAAGTGGGCATGTACATTTAAAACCATTAATTTCATTTTATTTGAGTAATAAGAAAAATATGGGGAAATATTAAAATAGTTCAGTTTTGATACACTCAAAGGGGTATTGTGCCTAACCCTATCGACCATCCTAAACAAGTATAGCATCATGACATTGTCCCATTTACTTAGTCTGACATTTTATTTGGATGACAAACCCAGAGCTCCAGATAAGCTGCGTATTTGCGTAAATACCCAATTAAAATTGCCAAAAACCCAATTGAAATCAGAAGTAGCTAGTATCAAAAAGCAATAACAAATGTGTGATACCTTTATCATGCTACAGAAAACTAACTGGACCACAAATATAGCATATTTTTCTGATTTTCCATGAAAACACATCTTGGTATTTCATTAGAATTGTCTCCAAGGAGACAATTCTAATGAAATGCCAAGATATGTTTTTATTTCGAAGCAAACTATTCAAGAATTGCTGTCTGTTGTTGTGTAAACAGTAGTGTGATTTTATTTTACCCAATTACAATACAGAAATACCCAATTGCATCAGATATGATGGAGTGAAAATACGCAATTACCAATTCCTTATCTGGAGCCCTGCAAACCTTTTTCTTCTTCTATATTTTAATGTAGATAACCGGAATACCCGGACGACGCCCACTTATGCGATCTGTTATAGTGATATAGTTATAGTGATCGCCCAATCACACAAGTGTATTTCCTTTGGGTACTTCAGTTTCTTCACACATTAAGGAACAGCCTTATAGAGAATAGTAGGTTAGTGCAGTGAATGGGAAAAAATATCTGGCAAGGCTCAGGAAAGCCTCGCCCATCCCGTTTCCGTGCCGCGCCAGATATTTTTTCCCATTCACGGCACTAACCTACTATTCTATTTATCCCGTCAACACCTACAAATGTCTGTAAAATACAAAATTAGTATTGACTGGATATCAAAAATGTTTCACGGCACGGTGTTTCACGGCACATACGCACTGTGTTGACGGGATAAATGCCTTATCTGTGCCAACAACAGCAGTTGTATAACAGAGCTCCATATAAGGTGCGTATTGCATATTTTACTCACTTATCTTAGCAGAATACGCATTGATTATCAAAAGTGGGAGTACAAAATACTGACAGCTATGTGAAAATACGCATTGATTTTCAAATCGAGTAGTGGAAATACTGTAATAAAGTTGAAAATTTACTTAGTTGAGCTGCTAAAAGCAAACACTTTTTGCAGCTCAAATATGTGATTTTTTTTTTTTTTTTTATCATTTGCTCTGTATTTAATAAGGAAGAAGATCAATAATACATTTGTAAAATTGAAATATGAAATATGGGGTTATAATAATCTTTAGATACAAAACTTATCTGGAGCTCTGGTATAATCTCCAACAAAATATGTATAGAGAGCAATCTGATTTTGCTAGATCATGGCCCATATATACAAGTACATGTAACATACTTGTCTGTCACTGAAAAAATGGGGATGCAATCATGCATATGGTTTTTATCCGCACAGTCTAATCAGGATCTGCACTGGTTGCCATTCCATCAATGGAACACCCATGATGCTCCTAACAAGGAATAGAAGTCATTATCAGGTTGTCCTTAAAAAATTGTTTGTTTCCTGTAACCCGACCCAGAATTTTAGAAGTGGGTCGGTTGGTAGGCAATTATTTTTTTTTCTGTCACATGACATATTGAATTTAAAAATTATTAATATTAAAAAGGTACAATATGTTAACACTTGCATTGCAAGTGTTAAAATATTGTACCTTTTTAATATTAATAATTTTTAAATTCAATATTGCAAGTCTTGCAATAAAAGTATGTCAATTGCTGTATGTGTTGTTGTATGAACATGTATGCCATTTAGGACCAGAGATTATATTAACCCGTTTAACCCACTGTAGCACTAAATTGAAAAAAAAAAAAAAAAAATTGTGAACAAAATTCCAATAAAAAAAATCGGGTCGCACCGTTTTTAGCGGGTCGGTCGGGTTACAGGAAACGGAAATATAATTATGGATGGCCTGAGGCTACAGGAGTGTGATATATGGTCATGAGCTGCACTGGCCACAAATCCCATTAGCCCAATTTCTCCAGTCACAACCACATATAAGAATACAAGGTGAGGATCTTTCGATGTCAGTAGCCTATTTACCAACATGGTGAAGTATTCTTTGAGGGAGTAATCATTTATTTGTTCTCAAATGCTTAATTTCATATAGAACTAACAACTGCATGTATTTTATGATTAAAAGTATGCATAATTATTATACTGAATTTATTACATTATCACAGCCAAAATGGCTGTGATAATGTAATAAATTCAGTATACAGTCGAACTTCGATGAGTCGAACCCTGGTAAACTCGTCAGCCATGCTTGCCTCGAACTAGCCTTTAGGTCCCGGCAGAATTCCTATATAAATACGTTAAAACTACCCGGTCGGTATAGGTCGAACTTGTGAAAGTCGAACAACCCTCAATGCCTCGAATCGCTGTCACGCCCGGTCGTGTATAAATCCACTATAAACACCACAAAAACTCGAACATGTCAGACGATTGTCTCCAGATTAGTTGATTGACTTTCACACCTATTGTTAACCGGTTGTCAAACAAATCTCAAGTGGTCATTTGAGCGTATACAATAACGGCAGTTGTGACCAGCATACGTGGTAATTATGCATTGACCAATGTCGACTGTGACAATCAACCGTAAATGCAAATGTAAGCGCATTTATATGAAACAACGTGTCGTAATGACGACTTGTTTCACTTAGTACACTGACCAACTCGTCGATCTGTAATGGTTACAGTAGAAAATCCCGATGGGTCGAACAACGGATGGGTCAAACTAAAACTTAACCCCGCAGGCTGTTCGACCCATCGAAGTTCGACTGTATTATAATAAAACATAATAAATTAATCCTAAAATTGAAAATTTCTCCCTCAAAGTATACTTTGCTAGAAAAGTATACTTTGCAAGGTTGGTTAAATTACCCATCGCATGCTCCCACCTGCCACACACATTTACAGTGGAACCTCTCTAAATCAACCACTATAAAATGTCTGATAATGTAATAAATTCAGTAAAATAAAAATTAATAAATTTATCCTAAAATTGAAGATTTCTCTCTCAAAGTATACTTTGCTAGAAAAGTATACTTTGCAATGTTGGTGAAATAGGATACTGATTGATCAGCTCGGAATTCCCACACGCTTCCTAGCCTTGCCTGATATACTCTACTATCCGAACAAAAACATAAGAAAGGGACGTTACTCTCAAACATTTTTGACTAAGACGTTTCGGCCCATTTTAGTCATTATGGTACACTCGGTAAAAACGTTAAAATACTGGTAATGTGTATAGCAAGACAACGTCAATCATTAATGCTGATCAGATTTATGTTTCGGACTGTCACTGTTTCGGACCATGGATGTGTCGGCCCGTGGACATTTCGGTCTGTATCAGTGCGATTAATTTCGGGCCACGTCCAGAACAAGACATATTTATTTTTTGCTGATCTCATAGGAAATATCGGCCAACAATCAAACACGATGTCAATTTCACCCATATTATACGAGATGGGTTAGAGATGCTTTGAAAATGGCATCTCCATAAACGTGTAAATAGCTACTGCCGATGAGAAATTTACTGTTACACCAGGAATTTCGCTTCCGCTTTTGAAAGTGAAAGTAGCAGTTATGTTGTTTTTTTTCTCCGATTTTCAAGGAAGTTATCTTCGAAATACTGGAAAGAAAAGATATCTATACTGAGCAAAACTAGAAACGTCCCTCCATGTTTAAGGAAAGATTCATCAAAAACCAAAAGGGTTACTTTTAAAAATCAAAATGGAAAAACAAGTTCATTCATTTCTCTATCAAAGCCAATAAATTGCATTTGGATATCTTGTTAAATATTCGAGAGATAACCGGCCAAGGGCGGTAGGGGTCAAAATCAAAAATCACAAAAACTCAGAAATGTGTTACTTAATGTTTAGAGATGGAATTTCAATAAGTAATGTGGCAAATTCAGTAAATCTCGTTAGTACCGAGTGTGGCCACCATTTGCATGAATGCATGCAATGATCCTACGCCGCATCGACGTGACGTAACGCAATACAGTGCGTTGGGCAAATTCCTCCATTCCCGTTGTAACGCCCGTGTAAGATCGCGAACATTGTCAATCTGATGGTTAGCTCGTCTTTGCGGCCCAGCTCATTCCATATGTGCTCAATGGGATTGAGATCCGGGGAGACCGCGGGCCATGGCATGACGTCGACGTTGTTTTGCTGTAAGTATTGAGTGGTGACCCTGGCTACGTGAGGGCGGGCATTGTCGTGCATCAATGTCACACCAGGACCATGCTGACGGATAAATGGTAAGGCATGTGCATTTAGCACATCTGCAACATAACGTTGTGCATTGATGTTGGCCCTGTACAACAACCAAATCTGTCTTCCGGTTTCCCATGATCCCACCCCAGACCATTACGCTCCCTCCCCCAAACCTGTTCTTCTCAACAATGCAACAATCGGTGAATCTTTCATTTTTTACGCCTGTATACCCGTAATCTTCCGTCAGCATGACTAACTGTGAACCGAGATTCATCGGTGAACAAAACTCGGTTCCAGTCAGCCCTTCTCCAGTTCAGATGACGTCGCGCCCATACCAGTCTGGCAGCACGGTGACGTTGGGTCATTATCTGACCAGTGTACGGGCGGCATGCCCGGATTGGTTGGCGTTACGACGTAACCGGTTTGCGAATGGTCTGCCCTGAGACACCGTATCGCCTAGCAGTGACTGTGGCTGCATCGACGTTGACGTAAGTGCGTCAACGTAATGTAACGATCGGCTCTAGCCGTTCGTTACACGAGGCCTACCAGGTCGCTGCCGGTCGTGAACAGCCCCAGTCTGCTGGTACCAGGCTGCAAGACGATCAATCGTCTTCCGACAGCAACCAAACCGAGGCGCGACCGCCCTGGCGGCCCATCCCACCCGCAAGCATCCCAATTGCCTGATTTCGCTCGTTTTCGGAAAGCCGTGGCATATCGAAAACAGTGAAAAATTAAAAAAGTTTTTTAATTTTAACCGAATAGCCCCTATCGCATGAATGGTACGACATGAACTGAATCACCTTATCGATGACAAGTATAGCGTGCACGTGCAAAAAGTGGAAATCAACGTTCCGATCACTGGCCGCTATGTAAACCGTGTGTATCGGCTAAACTCTACACGATCGTATTCTGAACATCGCCACGGTTTAAAATACATGTACTTTGAACATGTGGTACATACATAGACAAAGCTACACCGGCTATAAAACAGGGACGTTTCTAGTTTTGTTGAGTATAGTT
This sequence comes from Conchocele bisecta, assembly GCA_029237695.1. Lineage (NCBI taxonomy): Eukaryota > Metazoa > Mollusca > Bivalvia > Lucinida > Thyasiridae > Conchocele > Conchocele bisecta. The sequence continues at coordinate 37,175,066 of CM055273.1, forward strand.
GGACAATTAGCTCCGATTTTGTTTCAAGTTAGTACTGGGCGTTTATTAGAGGCACTAATTTCATGAAAATCTGCACAAAAATTGGTAATTTTCTACGTAAAAAGTGGGGGTTGGGCGTCTATTAGAATCTTTATGGTACATGTACTTGATATCAAAAGACACTAGACTAGTATTCTATTTATCAGGTAACATTTTCTGCTAGCCGAAGATCAAATATACAGCAGTTTTTGTGGACTTGTTGCGTCATTACTCTAACGTGATTCAGCAACGTCATGTGACGCCGTTCCAATGAAACGTTAGTTTTAAATTTTTTGTAACCCGGATATTCGTGTCAGGTGATTATGTTATCAGTCTATAATTCCAGCACAAAAATATTTACACAATTCCCTAACATTTGATTGGTCCGTAGCAAGTCTCTGTCCAAAATTTATATCCCAGTAAACTCCAATGCCGAACTACTTTCCGTAACCGTCAGGCGCAGTTAAAATAATACTTAAGAAAACGGAAAATAAACACATTTTCTTGATGAATTAATTTCAAATGCTGGAATTATAAGGAATGAATGGCCTTTTTGTGGAATTTATCGGGGATATAAACTTGGAAAAGTCGCGGTAATACTGGCTTCGTCCAGTATTCCCGCGACTTTTCCAAGTTTATACCCCGATAAATTCCACAAAAAGGCCATTCATTCCTATAGTAGGTATTCACCCAATACCAACCTCGTTACCTGATCAAATGTTTATCTGGTAGCAAAAGCCACCTGTTTTTATTTTATTTTCAGAGTTTAGTAAATCAATGAGCAACTTCTTATAAACTGATAAAACAGCATTAACCAATTATCTGCCGGATACAATTACTGTGGTATAAAATATTGGAGAAATTTTCCCGCTATTTTTATGCCCCCGCTACCGAAAGGTACGGGGGCATATAGTGTTACCGGCGTCCGTCCGTCCGTCCGTCCGTCCGGGCACACATTAGGGTACTTATGTGGCTACAATTAGCCACCTAAAAAATCCTTTTATGTGGCTAAAAATCGTTTTATGTGGCTAATATTTAACATGTGATAAGACACATAAGTATAGTACTGTAAGAACGTCCGTCCGTCCGTCCGTCCTCCGTACGTCCCGATATTACCATATTCTTTAATAACTTCTACATGGTTTCACATATTATGTCAATATTTATACACGTGATACATATGAACATGCCTTACACACTCCACCCCCAGTACTTCGACCTTGACCTTTGGCCTTGACCTTTTCCACTTTAAATGCTTGCTTGGCACTTTGGGACAAATCTACGTGCACGTTTCTCAATCCTACACTAACTTCTCAATACTTTTGCCAATCGCTTAAATATTTATACACATGATACATATGAACATGCCCTACACACTCCACCACCCAGTACTTCGACCTTCACCTTTGGCCTTGACCTTTTCCACTTTAAATGTTTGCTTGCTACTTTGGGACAAATCTACGTGCACGTTTCTCAATCCTACAATAACTTCTCAATACTTTTGCCAATCGGCTTAAATATTTACACACATGATACATATGAAACAGCCTCCTTACACACTCGACCACCTATTACTTCGACCTTCACCTTTGACCTTCACCTTCACTACCACCCTGTGACAAATCCACATTCGTCCCGCCCCCATTAAGCCCAGGGTCAAGGTGCGTTCAAAACCTTAGCGCTCGGGTAAATGGCTTATAATCAAATATGCCTTGTTTTCTTTGGCTGCCAGCGGGGGCATTCGTGTGCCGACAGGCCACATTTCTAGTTTATATTATGTTCAAATGTATATGTTGTTACCACTCATATGAACCGTCTCGATGAGACGGTTCAAATGAGTCGTAACAACATATATTATTATCGGATAATGAACCTGTTGCTATAAATCATGACTAACTTCCACATTCAGCTTGCGTGCAATTATGTGCTGTGAACAAAAGGTTGCACCAGTTGATCTGTGGCGTTACTTAAATACATGTAGTGCTCCAGATAAGTTTTGTATCATGTAAAGAGTATACCCCCAGATTTCAAATTCAATGCATATTTTACTTTTACAAATGTATTATTGATTTTCTTCCTTATTCAATAGGGAACAAATGATAAAAATAAAACTAACTTAAAAGTAACAGTTTCAAACTCAACTAAGTAAATGTTTATCTTTATTACAGTATTTTCACTACTCAATTTAAAAATCACTGCATATTTTCACTTTGCTGCGAGTATTTTGTACTCCCACTTTTGATAATCAATGTGTATTCTGCTAAACTCCACGTAAGTGCGTAAAATACGCCAATATGCACCTTATCTGGAGCGCTATACAAGCCTTTCTTAGAAAAACCTGTCACGATGGCTGAGAAAAGAGCTCTTGCAGCACAAGCGATTGCAACTAGACTGTCAATTAACACATTGAGTTAGAATTAAATATTGTTTAAAGGCATCTGTAATCTATGTTGGTGCTAATTTTTTGTAGCCAAATTCATTCAAGGGAAACAGCAGCACAAAAACGCCCTAATATTTGAAATATTTGCGTCTTTATTATAGGAATGAATGGCCTTTTTGTGGAATTTATCGGGGTATAACCTTGAAAAAGTCGCGGGAATACTGGACAAAGGCCAGAAGGCCTCGTCCAGTATTCCCGCGACTTTTCCAAGTTTATATCCCCGATAAATTCCACAAAAAGGCCATTCATTCCTTATAATTCCAGCATTTGAAATAAATTCATCAAGAAAATGTGTTTATTTTCCGTTTTCTTAAGAATTATTTTAGCTGCGCCTGACGGTTACGGAAAGTAGTTCGGCATGGAGTTTACTGGGATATAAATTCTGGACAGAGACTTGCTACTGACCAATCAAATGTTAGGGAATTGTGTAAATATTTTTGTGCTGGAATTATTTTGTAAAATCAGTAGATGTGCAACTCAATGTATTTAAGAAATACAGTAGCAAAATAATTACTGTGGCTCAGTGCTCCAGATAAGGTGCTCATTTGCTTAAATACCCAATTAAAATTGTCAAACACCCAATTGAAATTGAAGTAGTGAGTATCAAAAAGCAATGAAAAATGTGTGGTATATTTTTGTCATGCTACAGAAAACAATAAACAGACCAGATGTAACATATTTTTCCATGAAAACACATCTTGGTATTTCATTAGAATTGTCTCCTTGGAGACAATTCTAATGAAATGCCAAGACATGTTTTCATTTTGAAGCAAACTATTCAATAATTGCTGTCTGTTGATGTGTAAACAGTAGTGTGATGTTATTTACCCAAATTGAAATACCCAATTGCTTCTGAAATGATGGAGTGACAATACTCAATTACTAATTCCTTATTTGGAGCCCTGGTGGCTACCTGCACTGGTCGCAAAACGCCAGAGCCGACTTTCTCCAGTCACAGCCACATATGGGTGTTCACAAAATGTAGTTCTCTCTTAAATTCTCTGCAGAACGTTTATTAATTCAATATGGCCCTGATGAAAAATTACATTGCTTTTTTTTCTGTCGGCAGTTATTCACTGTCAATTAGCGAGTGGAGCAGTTGTGTTACTTCACGCAAAATGTTTGAGACTCGTTGTTTTACTGCATGTGTGATCTAGGACTACACTGGTACAGTATTCCGTACATTGTACATGTACATGTATAATTTAAAGATATTTACAGGACTCCAGATAAGGAATTAGTAATTGAGTATTTTCACTCCATCATTTCTGAAGCAATTGGGTATTTCAAAATTTTAATTGGGTAAAATTAAATCACACTACTGTTTACACATCAACAGACAGCAATTATTGAATAGTTTGCTTCGAAATTAAAACATGTCTTGGTATTTCATAATATTTCATAAGAAACTTGGCATAGCCTAGTTAGGGCCCACCGTTTATAGGTTACACCCTGTCTGTCTGTTTTTTGGAAGTTTTTGTAAGAGTTTCTCAAGGGGCCCAGAGATCCAGATAAGCTGCGTATTTGCTTAAATACCCAATTAAAATTGCCAAAAACCCAATTGAAATCAGAAGTAGCGAGTATCAAAAAGCAATAAAATAAATTATGTTACCTTTATCATGCTGCAGAAAACAATAAACAGACCACGAATATAGCATATTTTCCTTATTTTCCATGAAAACGCATCTTGGTATTTCATTAGAATTGTCTCCAATCTAATGAAATGCCAAGATATGTTTTCATTTCGAAGCACACTATTCAATAATAGCTGTCTGTTAATGTGTAAACAGGAGTGTGATTTTATTTTACCCAATTAACATTTTGAAATACCCAATCGCTTTGAAATGATAGAGTGACAATACTCAATTACTAATTCCTTATCTGGAGCCCTGGGGGCCCTAAGGGCGTCGACAGACGGCATTTTCTAGTTTCTTACGTTAAATAAATAAACTTGTTAAATAAACACCATATTAAATCATTACTCAAGTACATGTACATGCAAGATTGTCCATACATTTTAGCAGAAAATTTGAAAGTTAACATTCCCAGTAATCATGGTGAACACTATAGAGACAGGGCTCCAGGTAAGGTGCGTAATTTGACCAACTTGGGGTGAAATTTTGTAATTTCTTCATAAAAAATGGCAAGTTGGGAGTGCTTTAGAATCGTCTCATTGAGACGATTCTAAAGCACTCCCAACTTGCCATTTTTAATGGAGAAATAAGAAATTTACCTCCAAATTACGCACCTTAACTGGAGCTCTGAGAGAGCCTGGCTTTAATTTGTGAATTTGTGGCACGCCATGAGACTAATTGGTCTACATTTCTTGATTTCTTAAAAATGGATCAGTCTTACCAGCATTAACCGCTATCTTAATATTTTTATCGTCTGCTGTTTATTTTCTATTTTCCAGATTTAGCATCAAACACATGCTTTGACAGCAGTTTAGAATCATTTCCGACATGCTTTGACAGCACTTTAGAATAATTTCCATTGGAAATGATTCTAAAGTGCTGTTAAACCATGTTTTTATTGAGAAATAAGGCTAAATATAAAGCAACAGCAGACGACAATTGTTGTGTGTAGGGGTCTAAGGGTTAAAATAATCCCCAGTGAATTCAGCCTTTCAGTGGGACTACGTCTGGGGCCAACTGATCTGTAGCCAATTTCATCAAAATTGCAAAGTATACTTTATAGGTGGGGATGATTGCACAGGGTCAGCATAGCATCATAGTGCAGATACTGCAGTTGGTAATATCTAGCAAAGTATACTTTGAGGGAGTAATCATTTATTTTTCCCGAAATGCATTATTTCATATAGAAATAACGACTGCATATATTTGATGATTAAAAGTATGCAGACTTATTATACTGAATGTAATAAACTCAGTACATATAATAAAAATTCATAAATTTATCCTTAAATTGAGAATTTCTCCCTCAAAGTATACTTTGCTAGATAAGTATACTTTGCAATGTTGGTGAAATAGGCTACAGATCAGTTGGCCCCAGATTTGGAATTTGAAATACAATGTAGTCCGCCATACATGTGCATTCACTGTCTGTATACAGCTTTATTGCTGAATAGAGATAAAACAGCATTCAAATAACCAATCAAATCATGGCCCAAATATTGACAGGATTGTACTACTGTCAGGCAACAGTGCTCCAGATAAGCCGTGTATTTGCTTAATGAAAATTGCCTGCAGAAAACAATAAACAGACCACAATATAGCATATTTTTCTTATTTTCCATAAAAACACATTTTGGTATTTCATTAGAATTGTCTCCAAGGAGACAATTCTAATGAAATGCCAAGACATGTTTTCATTTCGAAGCAAACTATTCAACACTTGCTGTCTGTTGATGTGTAAACAGTAGTGTGATTTTATTTTACCCAATTTATACAATTTTGAAATACCCAATTGCTTCAGAAATGATGGAGTGACAATAAATACTCCATTACTAATTCCTTATCTGGAGCACTGGGCAATACAATGGACAACAACTCACCATGCTCAGTATGCATTATTTTGTTTCTGCTTTTAATAGAAAGAATGTATTATTACACCCACTAGTCTAGTAGTTCAGTGAAGCAATTGGGTATTTCAATATTTTAATTGGGTAAAATAAAATCACACTACTGTTTACACATCAACAGACAGCTTATTGAATAGTTTGCTTCGAAATGAAAACATGTCTTGGCATTTCATTAGAATTGTCTCCTTGGAGACAATTCTAATGAAATACCAGATGTGTTTTCATGGAAAATAAGAAAAATATGCTATAATTGTGATCTGTTTATTGTTTTCTGTAGCTTGATAAAGGTACCACAAATTTGTTATTGCTTTTTTATACTCGCTACTTATGATTTCAATTGGGTTTTTGGCAATTTTAATTGGGTATTTACGCAAATATGCAGTTTATCTGGAGCTCTGGTAGTTGAAATAATGACAGATGAATACACTTTATTGTCGCGCCCGCTTGCGGAAAGCGTGATATAGTCGGCCGTTTGGCGTACGTACGTGTGTCCGGTTAAGTTTTTGGTTAAGCTGTAAGGTTAAGTTTTTTGGTTAAGTTTTTTGGTTAAAGTTTTTGGTTAAGTTCTTTGGTTAAAGTTTTTGGTTAAGTTTTTTAGTTAAGTTGTTTGGTTAAGTTTTTTGGTTAAAGTTTTTGGTTAAATTCTTTGGTTAAAGTTTTTGGTTAAGTTTTTTGGTTAAGTTTTTAGGTTAAAGTTTTTGGTTAAAGTTTTTCGTTATACTATATCTCTGCAACTGCTTTGCCCATTACCTTGAAACTTCACATGGGTGTTTATCATCATCTATAATTTCATTCTACCCCCATCCCGTGCGGCCCCTGTGCCCAATGTCAAGGTCAAATTACTTTGAAGTTTTTGGTTAAGTTTTTTGGTTAAAGTTTTTGGTTAAGTTTTTTGGTTAAGTTTTTTGGTTAAAGTTTTTCGTTATACTATATCTCTGCAACTGCTTTGCCCATTACCTTGAAACTTCATATGGGTGTTTATCATCATCTATATTTTCATTCTACCCCCCTTCCGTGCGGCCCCTGTGCCCAATGTCCTGGTGTTATTACTTTGAAGTTTTTGGTTAAGTTCTTTGGTTAAAGTTTTTGGTTAACTTTTTTGGTTAAGTTTTTTGGTTAAAGTTTTTGGTTAAGTTTCTTGGTTAAAGTTTTTCCCCTGTGCCCAAGGTCAAATTACTTTGAAGTTTTTGGTTAAGTTTTTTGGTTAATGGTTAAGTTTTTTGGTTAAGTTTTTTGGTTAAAGTTTTTCGTTGTACTATATCTCTGCAACTGCTTTGCCCATTACCTTGAAACTTCACATGGGTGTTTATCATCATCTATATTTTCATTCTACCCCCCTCCCGTGCGGCCCCTGTGCCCAATGTCAAGGTCAAATTACTTTGAAGTTTTTGGTTAATGTTTTTGTCGCGCCCGCTTGCGGAAAGCGTGATATAGTTGGCACTTTGGCGTACGTACGTGTGTCCGGTTAAACTTTTTGGTTAACTTTTTTGGTTAAGTATTTTGGTTAAAGTTTTTCGTTATATTATATCTCTTTTTTTAGTGTCCATGCCTCGCCACAAGGCGCGACATGCAGGCCGCGGCCATCTAGTTATAAAGGTGTGGTGTGCACGCGGAACAATGTCTAGTACTGCATTATGATAATTGCTTGAATAGAAACCGACACCAAAATTGGTCATAGACAGTGTTACATATCGTTCATATTTCTCACTCGGTGTAGCTCGTGGTCGCCATTTGAACCGTTTTAATATAACGGTTTGAATGGCTGATCGCGGCATACAGCCTGGGTGAGCAAGATGAAAATAGTATGTGAAATTTAATGAGGGCAGAAAGTGTTTAGAATGCAGTGGACTAGCAACAAACTGATTGTGGAATGATTTAGCCTAATCATATCTCTTGGCTAATATGTCTAGTGATTATACATTTCCATGAAACCATCATACATGTTTGTTATGTGGCTATAAATATGCGTCTTGCTGTTTAATGCCAATAAACAAATAAACAACTTGATATGATTACAAATATTGTAAGCCAATTTTCAAAAGTCACTGTATGAAAACTTAAAATTATACGGTCAAACGATATTTTTATTTTGTGACATTTGGATTGGTCTGTTAATTAACATATCAAAATCTATTCCAGTTACTTAGGGGTGATCGGGTTAAGTCTGTTCAACAGCCAGGTCACATACAGACGGGTGGGTTATACAGAAATGATGAGAAGAGAATTAGATTACGATCAATAGTTGTTGGTATTGGGCATAAGATCAGTTAATGTCAAGGTCATCAGACCGAATATAGATGACTACTTCCCCATGAATACGGTATGTTGTGTGACGCCACTTTAATCCCCCACGGATACTGCCATGTTGTACTTCCCCATGAATACGGTATGGTGTGTGACGCCACTTTAATCCCCAACCGATACACAGGTGGAAGACTCGGACCTGTGGCACAAAAAATAATTCCCATTACACAAAATGCATTACCCCACCCACTTGGTATTAAGATAGTTGTGTATGAGACCAAGTGGGTGGGGTAATTTTTTGTGTGTCACAGGTCCGAGTCTTTCACCTGTGAACAGTGCCATGTCAGATGCCGCAGTCTGATATTTGGTTGCATTCAATAAAATTATTTCTTGGCCCACTGGGGTTCTCCAGTAGCCGATTTCATCAAAATTGCAAAGTATAGTTATCTAGCAAAGTATACTTTTAGGGAGTAATCACTGATTTTTCAGAAATGCATTATTTCATATAGAACTAATGAATGCATATATTTGATGATTAAGACTATGCAGAATTATTATACTGAATGTATTACATTATCACAGCCAAAATGGCTGTGATAATGTAATAAATTCAGTATAATACAAATTGATACATTTATCTTAAAATTGAAAATTTCTCCCTCAAAGTATACTTTGCTAGGAAAGTATACTTAAAGTATACTTTGCAATGTTGGTGAAATAGGCTACAGATGTCTGACTTGTACAAGACAGTAAACATTGAGACGTTTCAAATTGTGACAAGCCCATTATACATGTATGTGTCTGTATCAGTAGCCTATTTCATCAACATTGCAAAGTATACTTATCTAGCAAAGTATACTTTGAGGGAGTAGTCATTTATTTTTCCCAAAATGCAATATGTCATATAGAACTAACAACTGCATATATTTGATGATTAATAGTACGCTGAATTTATTACGTTATCGCAGCCAAAATTCAGTATAATAAAAATTAATAAATTTATTGACGCGCCTGCTTTAGCAGAGGCGCGACTATAGTCGGCGCTTTTTCCGTCGTCGTCGTCCGCGTCGTCCGGGTTTTTTGTAAGGCAAATGCGTTAAAGTTATTGTTTTTTCACACTATCTCTTTAACCCCTTGCCAGACTTTGATAATATTTCACATCAATGTTTGTCTACGGATGATGCTTCATTACGCACACCCCCACATCCAAATTCTGAAGGTCAAGGTCATTTATTTACTTGTAATGTTCACGTTCAAATGCCTCGGCAGGCGCGATACCGCTTCCGTAGCGGAATTCTTGTCCTGATAAAGAAGATACAAACTTTGAAGTGACTGTGAATGGTGATTGAAGTCTGTTATCTCAGAGAGATGAGAAAGGATATGGATATTAAAAGAACCAACCAACAAGTGGCTCAGCATTCTCAAATAGTGCCTCTACATGCTCAGATGCTCTTTTACACAGGATCGTTTTCTCTAGATCTAGGCTAGTGCATTAAAAGCTCTTATTGACACAGTTACAGAACTCCAGATAAGTTTTGTATCTAAAGAGTATTATACCCCCAGATTTCAAATTCAATGTATATTTTGCTTTTAAAAATGTATTATGATTTTCTTCCGTATTAAATAGGGAACAAATGATAAAAAAAAGGAAAAAAAGTTCACTTATTGGAGTTGCAAAAAACAATCACTGTTTGCTTTTTGCAGCTGAACTAAGTAAATTTCAACTTTATTACGGTATTTTCACTACTCATTTTGAAAATCAATGCGTATTTTCACATTGGTGTGAGTATTTTGTACTCCCACTTTTGATAATCAATGCATATTCTGCTAAAATAAATGTGTAAAATACACCAATACGCACCTTATCTGGAGCTCTGCAGTTACGGACAGATAGCTGAATGATAGGAAGAATGCATATACAGTGAAACCTCTCTAAACCGGACACCCTGGGGACCTCCCAGGGTGTCTGGCTTAGAGAGGTTTCACTGTAAATCAGGCATTTGATCATTCTGAGCCATAGTTGTGTGCTATGCGATAACGAACAGACATTATCCCCTGAGATAATGACCAAGAAACTCCTCAAAATCATGATCACAGATGGTTTTTGTTGTCCGGTTTAGATAGGTTCCACTGTATACAACTCAAAATGGTACAAATGAGGAAAGGCATATGTCTAATATTTTCCTGCCTATAAATAAGAGAAGAGCTCCCAACAGATTGCGAACGCCAAGTTGTTGTGTATTTAATAAGCTATCTTTGACTTAATTGCCTTTCAAGGGTATTGATTCTATGTGCTGCAGCAAATCCACTGGATTTATTGAGGTTTGAATGTCCATTCTGTTATTGGAGAACTGGAGAAGAGCGGAGATGCCTCGCTAACACCATACACTATACTAGTAGCTGTTGTGCAGTCAAACATCCTTCAACTGGACTCCCACAAAATATCTTTTCATTCAATCGTTCGGCTTATATTTAAGGGTGGGAATTGGCTCGAACACCTTCCATACCCAGCCATGTGTGTTTAATTTTGTGTCATTTATCGCCAATGATAAGTCTGATAATGATTGCAAAGTGTGCAGAAAATGGAGTCAAAACTGCCTTAAAGGTAAATGTCCACTCAGTGGGTTATAATATAGGGAGACAGATAGTTTTGTATATTCTGTAGATATGAAATAAACATTCACTCACCATTACCCCATGTATTGATTGGCATTATTATGCATTTATATCAGGGGTGATAACCGTGTTTCCTTAAAATGTTAACAGACATTACTTTGCTATTTATTCTCTGTATTTATTTTTTGGTGTGCAATGATCATACTTTATATCATCTGTCGAAAATATTATTTTTTCAGGTGACGCATTTAATTAGTATAAATAATTAAAAAATATCATGCCTCATTTGCATATGAAAATAGCCTGATACCAGTGCGAGTCACTATCAGTAAAATAAAGGTTACTAACTGATTATAAACATTTTGTGCCTACTGACTAACCCAAACATCACAAAATGATTTTCAGACTAGGTACCTACCTAGTCACCTAGTCCATTTAAAAATATGAAAATTACTTGCAAAAAGTGCAGATCATCATGATGAGACGGCTCGTCACCAGTCGCCTCCTCTGGATCTACACTGTTTGCAAACACTTCAAAAGAGGTCTGTAGTGTTGAAATGGTTAAAGATTACAAAGTGCACACACGTGTCTGGAAAGTTGGTGTGCTAATAAGTCTGAATAGAAGAGATAACAGGAATAAAGGGGCTAACTCTCTCATGGAGTTGGCCCCCGCCTTCCACCGACCCTCTAATTACAGTGAAACGCCTCTCAATTGGCCACTCTGGAGAACTTGGTTTCAGGCCTCATCCAATATACCAGTGGGTATTTGTTCATGTCTATGGCACAGGTGATTCTAGCGTGTCTTGGATGGTCAATTATTGTTTGTATATACAAACAATAATTGACCATCCAAGACACACTAGAATCAACTGTGGTCTATGGTGGGCATTTAACGTCCAACCTCAGTAGCCTATTTCACCAACATTGCAAAGTATACTTTGAGGGAGATATTTTCAATTTAAGGATAAATTTATTAATTTTTATTACCGGTATACTGAATTTATTACATTATCACAGCCATTTTGGCCCAAGAGCTGTGATAATGTAATACATTCAGTATAATAATTCTGCATACTATATGCAGTCGTTAGTTCTATGAAATAATGCATTTAGTGAAAAATAAATGATTACTCCCTCAACATATACTTTGCTAGATAAGTATACTTTGCAATTTTGATGAAATCGGCTACAGGTATCGAGGTCCACTGCTCTACGACTGGACTACCAACCAATTCCTTGAGAAAACAAAACCCAACATTGCCTATGGCTAACCTTGGGCATTAGTTTTTCTGGTACATGTTCTACCAAATAGTATTAAAATCTGTCAAGCGGTTATAAACTTAGTGCTAATCAATTAATCAGGCTTGATAATAATACTTTGCTGACAGAAAAATACACTAGTATACACTGTATATATATAAATTCTCCTTGAAGATTAAGTTTGGACCATGATTGAGCTCTTTCATGGAGATGTACTTTTGTGCTGAACCAAGAAAACGGTATTGAAAAAGAATATAGACAAGAATGCTTCAAAAGTGTGAAACATACGAATGTGAAGCTGTATCCTGCATGATCTAGGCCAGAACTCGGGCAGAAAGAAGCAATCAATCAAACTTTAACATGCAGGATACACCTTCACGGGTATGAATTTGTAAAAATATTTTATTTTTATTTTTGTTATTTTTCAATGAAAGTATATGTTGTGACCACTTATTTGAACCGTCTCGATGAGACGGTTCAAATGGTGGTCGCGATATATACTTCTAAGCACATTTAAAGAATATGTTTCTGATTTTCCCCAATAAAAGAGGCATATCCTCAGCATGACATGGGTTAAAGTTTAGTTTTATCTAGGTCTACATGTATGTGACCTTCACCTCGACAGCAGCATTAGAGTTCCTTATCAGATGAACAATTTCAGAGTATGAATAATAATCAAATTTATGTTTTAAAGCCTTGCTACTGGTGTGTTGAAATAGATTTTGTTGTCCTTATCAGATAAATAATTTCAGAGTATGAATAATAATCAAATTTATGGCATGTTGAAATAGATTTTGTTGGCTGCTGTATATTTCATATTTTCCATTTTGTTCAACCAAAAAAACATGGTTTGACAGCACTTCAGAATCATGGAAATGATTCTAAAGTGCTGCCAAGCAATGTTTTTGATTGAGAAGAAATGACGAGCAGTCTCTTCAGGATCTGCATTTTTTGCAAGAAATTTTCATATTTTTTTAGAGAAAAAACAACACACACTTTTCATAAATGACCTGGTCTGAATATCATTTTGTGACGATGGATTGGTCAGAAAATGATTTATCACAGTCCGTTCCCACAAGTCCCACAGGTTGAAGTAACAGACCAAGGTCTATACATACATTAAATATACATAAAAAATAGCTGAACAAAATTCTTTAAAGGTACATGCCCACTCAGTAGGCACAAAATGTTCTTTATATCAGATATCATCTGAGACATTTTCTTGCAAAATAAACATTCATTCACCATTACCCCATGTATTGATTGGCAGTATTATACATTTTATATCAGACCTAAATTTACACACTGATATCAGCGGCGATAACCGTGTTTCATTAAAATGTTAACGGACATTACTATTTATTCTCTGTATTTATTTTTTTATGTGAAATGATCATACATTATACTCTGTCAAAAATATTAGTATTTTAGGTGACACATTTAATTAGTATAAATAATGAAAAAATATCATGCCTCATTTGCATATGAAAATTGCCTGATACCAACGCGTGTCACTATCAGTAAAATAACTATTTATACTAAATGATTATATCTGTATAGCAGGCACTTGTAATTTTTAGAACTGGTGGAATAGTGACACAATTATACACTTATTTAATTCCCATAAAGAACATTTTGTGCCTCCTGAGTGGGCATGTACCTTTAATTCCCCTACACAACTTAGTTTCTACCCCCCCCCCCCCCCCCCCCCCCCCCCCCCCCCCTTCCCTGTCCGTCCTCAATAAACTTAACATCAGAAGAAATATTGTTATAACTCATTAACTTCTGTCCTTCATCTAAAAGCCTTAATCCACACATATTTTTTCCTGTAGTTCTACTACCATGCTGTGCCATCCATACGTCCAACCTCGCTGAATTCCCATAGTCCCCCCCCCCCCAAGGTCAATACTGGTCCTTTACAAAACTTAAGAGAATTATACTTAGTATAACTGCTTTATTTCCTTCATTGAAAATTCTTAATATTTCACTTGTGCATTCTTCTAAGGTTGTACATCTGCTGTGACAAACCTACAACTCCAACCCCCGCTGATAACGGTTCAAGGTGACATTTCTTAGTCTCTTACACTTAACATCAGAGAAATATGTTATAACTTCTATTTCTTTCATCGAAAATTCTTAATATGTCATGCATGCATTCCTCTAAGGCTCTACTTTGATGCTGTGACAAATCTGATCTCGGGGTCAAGGTCACATACTTAGTCTCTTTACAAAACTTAACATGAGAGAAATTGGTTATAACTTCTATTTCCTTGCTCGGATCTGCTTCACATTTCACACACGCATTGCTCTAATGGACCTCAAAACCGTGTGACAAATTCACGTTCGTGCCCAGAGTCAAGGTCACAAGCCCACACACTTGGATTTTTTTTTACATATTTAGGGGTACCTGGGCCCACGCGAGGGGTATTCCGTAAGCCTCGCTTACTGACCAATCTAGTTTACTTTAGGAGGGTGTAAAGAAATATTTTTTAGCGTACCCATATTTTTTCTCTCACTTATTGATGCTTTTAGGTATATTTAATGTATTTATAGGCCTTGGTCCATTACTTCAACCTGTGTCTACATTCCAGGGTTGAACGGGTTAAATTGGACGGAAAATTTCAGGTCAAATTAGCCCTTATACCGCTATCTTAATTTTTTGCTTTGACAGCACTTTAGAATAATTTACAACACGCTTTGACAGCACTTCAGAATCATTTCCATTGGAAATGATTCTGAAGTGCTGTCAAACCATGTTTTTATTGAGAAATAAGGCAAGATATAAAAGCAACAGCAGCCAACAATTGTTGTGAGTAGCGGTCTAATGGTTAAAAATTAGCATGGTTTACTTGATATTATGTAAAATGAACTTCCTATCGGCTTTGGTAGCAGAATACATGTACAAGCGTAGGGAATACAATTCCTTGCTCCAGCACACAAACATATACATGTAGTTATTTCATGTTTCATTATTTACAGTCTCAGAAACTGATATGATCAGACATACACACGTGTATGCCTGTAAGCAATCAGTTATATGAAACTTTTTAGTCTGTATCATACCGTGGAATGAAATTGCGGCTTCTTAACTGACTGTGTCTCGCCATGATAAACGGGGGCTTATTCACCCATAACATTCTAATGCTATATATTTTGAACTATTTTATCTTTTCTTATTCTTATTTTTAATTGAAGTATATGTTGTGACCACTCATTTGAAGCGTCTGACGAGACTCTTCAAATGACGGCCACAAAAAATATTTTAATATGAAAGAAGAAAAATATTTCAAATATTCCAAAACTAAAATAGTGTCCTAAAAGTGTATTCAACATGTGGTAATTGTGACCGTGGCCTGACAACTGGGGTTTATGGGTTTTGCGACCAGTGTAGATCCAGATCAGCCTGGGCATAGGCACAGTCTGACCAGATCTGCACTGTTCGCCATTCAATCAATGCAACACCTGTCATGCTTCTAACAAGCAATATTCTGTAGATGGTTATCAGGCTACAGGAGTGGTCTTATAATTTGATCAGGAACTACACTGGTCACAAATCCTATAGGCCTCATTTCTCCATTCTCAGCCACAATTATGTTTTCAGCCAGTGACCGGCGCATATTAGTCGGCAACTACACTATACAATGTATATATATACTTCAATGTATGTCACATTTGTGCCCTAGATATTATGGGTGTTATTTCTCTGTTTAGTTCTGCGGACCAATTAGTTTAACCTTTAGACCGCTACACACACCAATTGTTGTCTGCTTTTGCTTTTATATCTTGCCTTATTTCTCAATAAAAACATGGTTTGACAGCCAATGGAAATGATTCTAAAGTGCTGTCAAAGCATGTTGTAAATTATTCTAAAGTGCTGTCAAAGTATGTTTTTGATGATAAAAATGGAAAATGGAAAGATAGCGGTGTAAGGGTTAAACAACATTCAATTCCGTCCGATTTAAATTTCTCTGCAGAATGGTCAGATTAACGATTAACTACACAAGTAATACTGCTAAATTTGGTATTGGCATCCTCGTAGTGTTAACGGCTGGAACATGGTCGTCATTAACCCTTTCAACACCAAGTAACTTAATAGGATGTTCCATGCCAATGTTTCACGCTATTTCATTAATTTTGTTCATTCAAATTATCCCATTCTTCTAAAAGGGTAATCTGTACGACGTTTAAAATTATTAACAAACAGTGGAGATCCTGATGAGACGGCTCGTTACGAGCCGGCTCATCTGGATCTGCACTGTTTGCAAACATTGTCTCTATAGAGGTCTGTGGTGTTGAAACTGAAAGGGTTAAAAGGAAGAAAGTGAAACAGCTAGGGTTAAATATAATTTTTATTATGCTGAATTTATTACATTATCACAGCCATTTTGGCTGTGATAATGTAATAAATTCAGTATAATAATTCTGCTACTTTTAATCATCAAGTAGATGCAATCATTAGTTCTATATGACATAATGCATTTCGGGAAAAATAAATGACTACTCCCTCCCTCAAAGTATACTTTGCTAGAAAAGTATACTTTGCCATGTTGGTGAAATAAGCTACTGGTACAGTCACATATACATATATAATGGGCTTGTCATTTAGAAACCATTGTGAAAGTGAATGGGTTTAACGTCCCACCAACAGCTAGGGTCATATAGAGACGGGACCACAGTTTAAAGTCTCATCCGGCAGACCAGTGGGATGGAAATACTATGAAAGTATTTTTGATGCCTAAGGCGAGGTTTGAACCCACAACCTCCGGATTGCAAGTCTGGGCCCGGTTGTTCAAAACATCAGTTAGCTTAACGGACTGTTAAATCATTAACTGAATGGTTAAAATCTCTGTTTAATAGAGATTTTAACAATTGAGTTAAGGATTTAACAGTCCGTTAAGCTAACTGATGTTTTGAACAACCGGGCCCAGGTGTTCTCACCCCTGGGCCAGTCCATCCCTGATTAAAAGGAAGAAACCGCAGTCGTATTGATAGTGTAAACAATAGACCACATGATCCTATACCTTCAAGGCATGATCACGTGGTTAGAACAACAGCAACAATGGTTGAAAGTGTTGAAAGTGCGCCCACTCTATAAAGTAAGTATTATTTGATAGTTTCCTTAATATGCAACGGATTTTGATAAAATATGGCGCGGCAAACACGTCTTCATGAGCTGCATTTGGTGGTCTCGGGACTTAGGCACATAAATGTACTTATGTCATTTTTGCGAAGAATCAATTTCCATGTCGGTAAACGTGGTAAACACGGAAAACGACAGCAGCTTGGGCCAAAGTACTGAGACCACCAAATGCAGCTTAACAAGACTCGTTTGATGCGCCATATTTCATAAAAATCCGTTACATAATAAAAGAATACGTACATGTACCTTGAATCGGAGGCGCTTCTGGAAGTTTCAGTAATTGTTGTTGTTCTTGTAACCACGTGATTATGCACCTTGACCCTGGCTTTGAAGATTTCCGGAAAGTAACATTTCAGCACTACAGGGATTCCGCTGGGGAAAAAAAATTGGCGATAAAAAATTACAATTTTTTTTTTTTTAATTTTTTTCTTCGAAAATTGTAAATTTTTATCGCCATTTGTTTATTTTTATCGCCAATTGCGAAAGTGGCGATCGCCAGCGGAATCCCTGGCACTATTGAAAGTTACATATGCATGTACTATGTTACTAGGATGCAATAGAACCTCTCAAAACAGGGGGCCGTTTCACTAAACTTCTTACGACTAAAATGTTCGTAAGTGCAAAATTATAATAGTCTGTGAATTTCACATTAACAATGTTTTCTTGTAAACAATTATTGGAGTTACATTTATTGAGCATAGGCTGCATATGCAGCCTATGCTCAATAAATGTAAATCCATCAATTGAAATTTCCAGATTTTAGTCGTACGAAGTTTAGTGAAACGGGCCCCAGGACTCCTCAGTGTTTTTGAAGTGATTTTATTTATCCTTATTAGTAATGTCTGTTCATGATTGCACAGCTACATGTATTGACATTGTGGTGTTCCTGTACTAGAACTACAGTGGAACCTCTCTAAACCAAAGGCTGTGGAAATGGGTGAGTGGGGTAACGTTTTCCAAATGAGCCAAGTATTGGGTCCGAAAAGGTAACGTTTTCCAAATGAGCTTTTCGAAAAGGCTGCAAGGTATAGTGTATGGAAATGGGTGTGTGGGGTAACATTTTCCAAATGAGCCAAGTATTGGGTCCTAGGTCCGAGTCTTCCACCTGTGTACTGACCATCTGTTCAAACAGCTGTGTCTGATGACTGAAGACTGCATATATATTTACAGCAGATCTACAGTGGAGGCATTTTCTTTGCACACACAGTTTTGTTGAGTTCCTACACTGTACTGTTTACAAGTAAACGCCATCTTGTGGAGAAACTATTTGTTTTTGTGGTAACTGATATGTTCGAAGTTCACAGTGGGTAGTCTCTAATATTCCTACCAATAACTGATTCAACAGTTACATGTGGAGCTTAGAATAGATAAGAAATATGGGCGGCTCTGGAATTAACCATGTCGTATTGCCATATTGTGCCGATTCTGATTTCTTATTTTATGAAAATAACATTGAAAATTGACAAAAACTTCAAAATTCTGTTGTTGTTGTTGTTTTTAAAGCATACATGTGCCGGTATGTTTGCAATTCAGAGTATGAACTGAAAATAAGTTAAGGACATGTTCTATACCTGATCATCGTTTGATTGAAAGATAATTGCTTTGTAAATGTGAGGGAATATATGTACATGACATATATGTGAACATTCTCTTGTTACTACATGTATATCCTATATGGCGCATGGAGTTACCATCTGGACCATCTTAGTATTTACATGACTCAGTCAGTTTCCCCTCTTGTAGCGTTTGACACATACTACAAACATATGAGACATAAACTAATACAATTTGTTACCACATGTTGCAAGGATAATCATTTACAACATGCTATCAATTATCTCATACCCAGGGCTTCTAAAATTTTCAGTTTTCCGGTTCTGGACCGATTTTTGAACCCTCTTTGAAATTGACAGTCGGCTGCTATTTCGCTATAATCCTTGTTTATTTACCGGTTTTGACCACCAAGTAATTTATGACACATATACGCGGGCCATATCCGTGTTAAACCAGTGTGCAGCTCGCTGTGTATTCAGTTTCTCCAAGTATCGATTTTTCTTAACACACGCGTGGTACAGGTGTATAGCAGATTAGTGACTTAAATAGACTGGCTTCAGCATAAGGATACGAGAGTTCCTAGACTCGCCATTCCTGATGATGTTAAAATAAAATAAAGAAACCATGCACTGTGTTTATCTGTGTTCGTAATATTTAACCCCAAGTAACTGACACGGACTATCGGCCCGGGCTATTCCATATTAAGTTAGGAACTGTTACATTACGCTGTATTAGGGGTCATGTTTGTGTATATAAAATGTACATGTATGTAGGAATGCCGCAGATCCTGTTGAGGCAGACGAGGCAGCCGATTTTATTTTATTTATTTTTTTATTTTTATTTAATGCCGTATCCGGTGACCTAAGTGCCGGGAAATCGCGTCTATGACGATCTAGATGTCAAAATTTTCTTGGGGGGAACACCCCCAAGCCCCCCGCATTAGCTGTGCGCGTCGCGCTCGCTTGTTCACAATATTTTGTTCGCCTCCTCTCATTTGTAGGTCTGGCTATGGCCCTGTCCGTCATTCGATTATTATTGAAATGGCACAACAAACTATTTTTTCGTTATTCACAAAGACAACTTACCGGCTTGGCAACCCGGCAGAGAGGAATAAATATAAAACGAAACAAGACACAGACTTGTAAAATTTTAATTTATTTCAGTCTACCGAAAATTTACCTGCAATCAATCGGCATCACGATTCGTCTCTGTTGTTTCGCATTTTTTCCGTCTTTGCACTATTTAGGCACACCATGTGACCCGGTGCATACACAATTTTGTCCACTTTTGTTCTTTATAAACACGATTTATTTATCCCCAATACAACATTTATCCCATTATTTCTAGTACTTTGTTTGAACTTCGAAATTTCAGTTAAAGTTTTTAATAGTGGAGGGTGGGGGGGGGGGGGGTCTGCTCCGACAATGGCCAACAATGGCCGACAGTGTTACGTCTGGACTCTGGACCGATTGGCATTCTGAAATTTTAGAAGCCCTGCTCATACCAATGTATACACCATGATTGATACATTGGTTATAAATGTTATCATTTCCCAAATCTACAATGGCCATGTTACATTGTGCAAATCATCAGGTCACTCCACTCACCTACTTTTGGAACTACACTGTACAGGTACAACAACCTTACCACTTATAACCTGCTAGCAACACGTTTATGATATCAGCACATGTCCATACAAAAGCAATATAACTTATTGCACTCAATACAGTGTACATGTACATGG
Organism: Conchocele bisecta; assembly: GCA_029237695.1. NCBI lineage: Eukaryota > Metazoa > Mollusca > Bivalvia > Lucinida > Thyasiridae > Conchocele > Conchocele bisecta. Next base: position 37,195,623 of record CM055273.1, read on the forward strand.
TAAATACTCTGTGTACTGGTAAGATAGCATATATGACTGCTCACTTTAGATCGCCTATGTAGAGATTTCTGTGTTTTAAAAAATGGGCACATTCATCGTCCAAAATCAGACTTGGTATTGACATGCTACATTCAACGGATAGTACATTGGAAATAATTATTTTTAAAACATATTGCACTAAATTTTATTACTTTATCCGTCAAATTTTGAGCTGTCTGTGTCAAAAGCTACAAGAGGTGAAACTGGCCAATAGCTTTTCCATGCTAAGATGGCTAAGATGGGAACTCAATGCACAGTATAGTATACACTAAGACGAACAGGGTCAGAAACACTTTGAAACAAATGATGAAGTCGGTCCTGAATCATACAATGCATGTATAAATACATTAAGCAAGACATCAGTAGCCGATTTCACCAACATTGCAAAGTATACTTTTCTAGCAAAGTATACTTTGAGGGAGTAATCATTTATTTTCCCCAAAATGCATTATTTCATATAGAACCAACCACTGCATACATTTGATGATTCAAAGTATGCAGAATTATTATACTGAATTTATTACATTATCACAGCCATAATGGCTGTGATAATGTAATAAATTCAGTATAATAAAAATTAATAAACTTATCCTAAAATTGAACATTTTTCCCTCAAAGTATTCTTTGCTAGAAAAGTATAGTTTGCAATGTTGGTGAAATAGGCTACAGGTAGCGTCATCCCATAATCATGTATGATACATGTAAATGAATAAGAAGTTCATATTGTATGTATTATCAAGCGTTCTTGGTTCATACAGTTGCATTTATCCTCCTTTTGATTGGCAGTGTAGATATGACTATCAGCAGTTTTATTGCATTAAAATAAAAGGGAGAAATCGAGAGTAGATATAGTTACTGTCTGTTTCACGAAAGCTGCCCAAATTTTACGGCTATATAGACAATTCAAAAACAAGATTTCTTTTGATAATATTAAATTAAAGGAAAAATTAAGGATGAGCCTTCTTTTTATTTTGTGAAATTTGGTCAAATATTGAATTTATTGCGAAAAAACAATTTCCCCATGTTAAATCCCCATAGACATTTTCACTGAGTGAAGATGTCTATGGGGATTTAACATGGGGAATTTTTTTTGAATTTTAGAAATACTGGACCGATTTTTAAAATTTAACTTCTGTTTACTTAGTTACATCATATCCAAGCTATCTAGTCAGGTTTCGGAGTCAATTTGCAAAATTCTTCGTTTTTTGCTCGTCCCACACTTCCTTACCACTTTTTCCCCCATCATGTTAAATTCCCATAGACAAATCAATTTTTCGTAATAAAATCAATATTTGACCGAATTTCACGAAATAAAAAGAAGGCTCATTCTTAAATTTTCCTTTAATTTAATATTATCGAAAATAATATTGTTTTTGAATTGTCTATATAGCCGTAAAATTTGGGCAGCTTTCGTGAAACAGACTATAGTTATTAATAGCGCATAATGTTTCCATTAACCCAATTACTGTTTCACGACACCATTTACCATAATTATTCAATAAACGCTGAAGTACTTTTGGCAATAAATTGCATAAAAACACAGAAATTTGATTTCTTAGTTGACTTTCCTGCATGTACGTGAAATTAAAATAATTTGACCGAAAATATAAGACGTAGGGCTACAGTTACAGAGGGGGCTACTACAGACGGTACTGTATACATGTAAATACCCAGTACTGTTACATATTGGTGAATTGAGTGCATCTGCAAAGTCATCACACACATCATGCAACACTATAGATTGTTAATCCATTAAACATGTTGAAGACAATTTAAATTTTAGTAGTATGAAACTTTTTAGGGGGAAAAAATCCTATTTTCTTTATTTCATCTCAAAAGTATATGTTGTTACCACTCATTTGAACCGTCTCGACAAGACGATTCAAATGAGTGGTAACAACATATACCTTCATGGGGAGAAATAAAGAAAATAATGAGATTTTTTCCAAAAAAATATGGTATCCTTTGACTGAAATGGGTTAACAGGCTGCAGGAGTGTGCTAGGCTGCTGGCAGATCAGGAACTAGACACACACACCACAAGTGACATTGAAGAATCGTAGCATAAACCAAAACGAATCATACAAACACAGAAAATTCACATCCTTAGAGGTTTCTAAAATTACATGTAAGTGTAAATCTGTATGTTTGGTAATGACTCACTCAGGCCAGCTGTTATTCCCCCTTGTCTCATGAATCAAACCAGGACACTGGCAGTCTAAGAGTTATTTCCCATGAGGGACATTCCGTAATAACCCTAACTATTCAGACTGCATTTGTTTTGGGAAACCTCTATTTGATAGGGGGTTTCCCAAAACAAATGCAGTCTGAATTGTATCCACTAATTGTATCCACATTGTTATTGTGATAAGCAAATACAACTACATTTATACTAACTGTAAATATTTAGATATGCTTTGAGTGGGTGGCAGGTGGGAGCCTGCGATGGGTAATTTAACGATCGGGGTTCTTCCTGACCAGAATCCCGACCAGAAACCAGGGGCCCGTTTCACTAAACTTCTTACGACTAAAATGTTCGTAAGTGCAAATTTAAGATCGTCTGTAAATTGATGGATTTACATTTATTGAGCATAGGCTGCATATGCAGCCTATGCTCAATAAATGTAAATCCATTAATTATTTACAAGAAAACATTGTTAATGTGAAATTGACAGACTATCATAATTTTGCACTTACGAACATTTTAGTTGTACGAAGTTCAGTGAAACGGCCCCCTGGTTTGGCCCTCACGTATGTCGTTGGCATTCTTGTACATGTATGTGTTGGGTTTTTATTTTGTTTGGCTAACTAATTGTCTCGGACTTCAGCCAGACCTGTGTCAACGTAGCAAGCATCGGCACAATCGTATATTAACTTTAAGCCGGTATACGGTGATAGTACCTATGCGCTACCCAAAGCAAATCAATGAGTGTATCTGCTATTGACAAGCCCTGTAAAGTCGTTCCCTGATCTACCAACAATAGTGAAATCATTATATATTATTAGAAAAATACAGCCTGTCCACACGACCACAGAAAGGGTTATAACACAACAAATAGGTGTGTAATAATTTTATACCAACAACTTTATTAAGGAAATTTGATATTATAATTCATTGATAACATGAAACTGTCTACATATATGCAATGTGACTAAATTTAATATTTACCTTACAACCAATACACATAAATATGCATTTTCAACAATATAGCATTTTAGCTCATAGCAGGCTAATTATAGTATCATAACAGGTTGGTAAGTGCACCATGTGGTAAGCGTATATAGTTATAAATATAATAACAACAAATCAAAGGTGCATGGTTATATGGTAAAATAATAAAATAAAAAATATGTATTATCAGCCAGTGTAATTGCCATACTCTGTGCATGAATTTTATTAGGTTACCATAGCAAACCACTCACAACACAGGCACAAAACAAACCAAAACCATCTCGCTGTCAATATCATATTTGTATGTAATATTATATTTGTATGTAATATTCTAATTATGCATATTATATTCTAACACCAGGCTCGTAGCCAGACCTGTTTGAAGGGAGGGTCGTTTCGAAGGCCCAAGTGGCCTGAGGTATCTAGGGGGGTCCGGGGTCGAGGCTGGGGTGGTGGTGGGGGGGGTTCGTCCGACCGCTCCGACAACACTCATAAACAACACACATAACAAATCCCCCTCTTGGAATATTGTCACATCTCCATACATAAGTACAACTATGAGTAAGAGAGATCTGATGTGCATGTGTTATTCCACTTATAAAATAAAAGGAATTAATTATAGGTTGTAAGGTTGTAAATGGTCTATAAACCACTATGGTCATTAAAAAAATATATTATCTTTGAACTCAATGATTGTAGTTCTATATGGAGGAAGGGCCAACTCAGTGATGGAGTTCAAATTGGAAGACGGGTTAATTCAATGATGGAGGTCTCAATGGAAGAAGGGGCCTACTAAATGATGGAGTTTACATTGGAAAAAGGGCCAAACATAATGATGGTGTTCTCAGTAAAACGGGCTAACTTAGTGATGGAGATTTATCTCAATGATGGAGCTGTCAGTGGAAGGGGGCCAATTTATTGATGGAGGTCTCTGTGGGAAAAAGAAGGCAATTCAATGTATGGAAAAATGTGCTAACTCAGTGATGGAGTTTTCGGTGGAATAAGGGGTCTAATCAGTGATGAAGGTCTCAGTGGAAGATAGGGGCTAATTAAATGATGGAGTTTTTGGTGGAATAAGAAGTCTGCTCAGTGATGAAGGTCTCAGTGGAAGATAGGTAGGGGCTAACTTAATGATGGAGGTCTCAGTGGAAGGTAGGGGCTAATTTAATGATGGAAGTTTCAGTGTGAATAAGGGGTCAACTCAACGATAGCGTTCTCAGTGGAAGAAAGTACTTGATACAGTGATGGTGTTCTTAATTAGTAGGTTAACTTAATGATAGAGTTCACAGTGTAAGAAGGGGGCTAACCTAGTAATGGAGTTCCCAGTGGAATACGAGGCTAACTCAGTGATGGAGTTCCCAGTGGAATACAAGGCTAACTCAATGATGGAGTTCCCAGTGGAATACGAGGCTAACTCAGTGATGGAGTTCCCAGTGGAATACAAGGCTAACTCAGTAATGGAGTTCTCAGTGGAATACGAGGCTAACTCAGTGATAGAGTTCCCAGTGGAACGAGGCTAACTCAGTGATGGAGTTCCCAGTGGAATACGAGGCTAACTCAGTGATGGAGTTCCCAGTGGAATACGAGGCTAACTCAGTGATGGAGTTCTCAGTGGAATACGAGGCTTAAACTCAGTGATGGAGTTCCCAGTGGAATACGAGGCTAACTCAGTGATGGAGTTCCCAGTGGAATACGAGGCTAACTCAGTGATGGAGTTCCCAGTGGAATACGAGACTAACTCAGTGGTGGAGTTCCCAGTGGAATACGAGGCTAACTCAGTGATGGAGTTGTCAGTGGAATACGAGGCTAACTCAGTGATGGAGTTCTCAGTGGAATACGGGGCTAACTCAGTGATGGAGTTCTCAGTGGAATACGGGGCTAACTCAGTGATGGAGTTCCCAGTGGAATACGAGGCTAACTCAGTGATGGAGTTGTCAGTGGAATACGAGGCTAACTCAGTGATGGAGTTCTCAGTGGAAGAGAGGGGTCAACTTATACAATGATAGAGCTTTCAGGCTAGGGATATTTACATTATGTCATCTATGTTTCATCTTTTGATATCTTTAAGCATGTCAACCAGTTACCAACCATACAAACACCTCAGTAAAATACACAATATACATAGAGATGTGACAAAAAAATCCCCAAGTAAGGGTACACATTAAGACTGTTTGATTGCTGTTAGGTAAATTTTGTAATTTGCTCATGTGTAACATATGTCGGTCACAATTATTATTATATATATCAATGTCAATCACAATCGCCACATGAGGTATTGACCATAATAATTGAAATTACATTTCTATTTGCAAAACAATAAACATCACAAAAATGAACCTGTAACGCAATAATAGGGTGTATTATAGACAAAATTAGTTAATATCTTATGTTTTTAAAGTGGCATGTAAGTACAATGGTGGTACAATGCCATGTGAACAAATAAATAGTGGTTAAAGATGGGCAATCGAGGTTAGTATTTGAAAATGTACATTGTTAGCAGGAGTTGTATGTTGTAATGTCAACATTGACGGTGAGTAGTATTGGAAATTAGCATACTGTATATCAGGTTGTTATGATTGAAATAGGGTTTAACCCTCCCTGATAGAAACGACTTTTCACGCCTCTGCAGAAGATGTCTTTTGAAAACATTGTGGGAAAAGGAGAAATTGCTTGTAACAAGCAATTTCTCCTTTTCCCACAATGTTTTCTACTCTATCAGATAATTTAACCATCATTTGACCCAGCATTTGGTTCTTTTATTCAGATGTTTTCGATTTGGAAGAGTCGAAATATCGCAAAACAGGGAAAGGGTTGGATGCTGGAACAATCACGTTACTAACTTACATTCATCGATTATAATATATTGTATGTTACAATAATGTAATGTCAAAATAATATAATCTTCACTTCTGTTGCTTCTGTGATCATGGTAAAGGTCAGAAATTCCTGTGTAAAGGAGTAACATTTCTCACATAACATAGCCAAATTTGACATATCGTACACTATTACAATATATGGCAATATTATGTTGAGAACAATAACATATATGTATACGGTTTTTTGAGTGGGTGGCAGGTGGGAGCCTGCGATGGGTAATTTAACGATCAGGGTTCTTCCTGACAAGAATCCCTGGTTTGGCCCTCACGTACATCGTTGGCATTCTGGTACATGTATGTGACAGTTGAATCTGGTTATGCCGCTTATATGTGAGTATTACAATTATTCGTAATTCTATTACTTCAAGGGGAAGGGGTCAAGTGACTATGATGTGGTATGGACCTGATACCAGGTCAGGTTATTCCAATTTCAGGGCTGAATATATATATGCAGCAGATTAAATGCGGGATCAAACCTGTTGGCCCGGCCTTAAATGAACATAGCTATTGATAGGCCAATAAACAAACAACCAAATTAGACATGCTTTGCTGTGAGAATCCATGAATTAAAGGATGCAGGTCCCCCCCCCAACCCCGGAATAAATTGTGTCCGAATATTTAGGGTTATTACAGTATGCCAGGAGTACTTGTACACACCTTGTTCACTGAATGAGATACAACATATCACTATTCCAGTGAAACTGGCACTAAATATCTAATACAAGTACTTTGTTGTCAAGCACACATGCAGAAGGCAAGACAGTGATCACAGTGACGTCCGCATTTGCATTTATCTGTCCGTCCATCCCCGTCCATCCCCATACCCAATGGCGTAGCCAGGTTCTTGCTGATGGGTTTGGGGGGGGGGGGGGGGCAGGGATTCCGCTGGGGAAAATAAAAAAATCGCCACTTCCAAAAAAATAAAACAATTGGCGATAAAAAAAAATACAATTTTCGAAAAAAAAAAAAAAAAATTATCGCCAATTGTAATTTTTTATCGCCAATTGTTTATTTTTATCGCCAATTGAGTTAGTGGCGATCGCCAGCAGAATCCCTTGAGGGGAATATTGAGTTTGGAAAGGGGTGCGGGAGCATCCTTCCACGGAACAAAGATTAATTTATACACCAGGTTTTCCTTGATTATAGTGATTTTAAATTTATGTTTTTCATATTATATTGTAGATATTTCTCTCAGAAAAATGTCTGTTAAAGTAAAAATACATATCTGACCAAATTTCAGGGTATGCGTTCCCACCCCTCGCACCCTCCTGGCTATGCCACTGATCCTCATTCATCATCCTCAATTGATTGTTCAATCAATCAATCAATCAATTGATCAACCAACCAACCAACCAATCAATCAATGTTTATTTACTTGCAGTATTTGATATTCCTGCCGGTGGTGTTTTGTATGATGATCGGGGCCGGTGTCTACGGCTATATCTACCGTGAAGAGGTAAGTTACATTGTTGTTAGTTGTACGGTGATGTTCAAGCATAATTGTAAGCTGATCAAAATGGCTCTTCAATTCATGGATTTACATTTATTGAGCATAGGCTGCATATGCATATGCAGCCTATGCTTAATAAATGTAAGTCCACTAATTGCTTACAAGAAAACATTGTTAATGTGAAATTTACAGACTATCATAATGTCGCACTTACGAACATTTTAGTCGTACAAAGTTTAGTGAAACGGCCCCCTGATTCAAACATTTCAGAGCTCCAGTTAAGCTTTGTGTCTAAAGAGTAGTGTACCCTGGCCCTGATTTCAAATTAAATTCGTATTTTATTTTTACAAATGGATTATTGATTTTCTTCATTATTAAATAGGGAACAAATGGCCAAAACATAGAACAAATTTAACCATTCACTTATTTAGTAAACAGTGTTTATTACAGTATTTGAATTTCCACTGCTCAATTTGAAAATCAATGTTTATTTTCACATTGCTGTGAGTATTTTGTACTCACACTGTTGATAATCAATGTGTATTCAGCTAAAATAAGTGCGTCAAATACGCCAATACACACCTTATCTGGAGCTCTGCATTGTTAATGAAATGACATAGAAACCATTCCAAACCAACTACTCTGGGCATCTACCATCCGTGTGTTCATATACCTGATTGGAGGTTGGAGAGAAAGACTGGTCTTAAGGACATGGGGTTTCACTAAACATCGTACGACTAAAATGTTCGTAAGTGCAAATTTAGGATCGACTGTAAATTTCAATTGATGGATTTACATTTATTGAGCATAGGCTGCATATGCAGCCTATGCTCAATAAATGTAAATCCAATAATTGTTTACAAGAAAACAATGTTAATGTGAAATTTACAGACTATCATAATTTTGCACTTACGAACATTTTAGTCGTAGGAAGTTTAGTGAAACGGGCCCTTGTTCTATACCTGAAATTCATTTGATTCAAAGATAGGAGTCCGTTACCCTGGCTTTCCTATGTATAATTAGCTACATTATTATATCATATGTTCTACTTCGCATTGTCAGTTTTCTTGTCAAACGCCAGGGGCCCGTTTCACTAAACTTTGTACGACTAAAATGTTCGTACGTGCAAATTTGGGATCATCTAGAAATTTCAATTGATGGATTTACATTTATTGAGCATATGCAGCCTTTGCTCAATAAATGTAAATCCAATAATAAGAAAACATTGCTAATGTGAAATTTACAGACTATCATAATTTTGCACTTACACATTTTTAGTCATATGAAGTCTAGTGAAATGGAGCATGGCTGTAACACACAAAGATGGTCGACTTACCCACTCCCTGTGCCATATAGGACACGGTAAGTTGGTATGGAAAAGAAAATATATGGTCAAAATAATGATTGGCAGAAAACACAAATTAAGTAGTTTATTGCATTGGAAGGTGAACGACCACAAGAAGATTGCATTGGAAGCATTATTTAATCTAGACAAAGGTGAACCAATTATCATTCACACTAGTTGACTTAATTTGATGCCCAGGCTATTTTGTCATCATTTCAGATTGAGAACACAATAAAGAATTCCAACACTCTGCGTGAAATCGTGGAAAAACAATATGGCATTGAAGATCGAGTCACATCCGCATTTGATTACATGCAGAGTGAGGTTAGTATCGTCCACAGATGATTGAAAAGTAATATTATTTAATTACAGTAAATGTAAATTGTGATTTCTATTGTCCATATATGATTGAAAAGTAATATGTATTTAATTACGGTAAATGTAAATGGTGATTTCTATAGTCCACATCTGATTGAAAAGTAATAATATGTATTTAATTATGGTAAATGTAAAGAAAAGTAATACTATGTATTTAACCCTTTCAACACCACAGGCCTGTATAGTGGTATTGGCAAAAAGTGTAGATCCAGATGAGCCGGCTCATGATTGAGCCGTCTCATCAGGATCTGCACTTTTTGCAAGTACTTTTCATATGTTTGAGAACAAAAACACCCCCTTTTCATAAATGGACTAGTCTGAAAATCATTTTGTGACGATTGGATTGGTTGCAAAATTTCCATATCGAAATCCATTCCAGTTACTTAGGGGTGAAAGGGTCATGATCTTTTGGGTGTAGCAAGGGCACTTGGTACCAAAGCAGGACGATGCTGTAGAATCACTAAATGTGCAGTTCCCCCACCATACTTGTAGGTGCAGACTGGTTCTACCAAGTCACAGAGATGGATTTTTTAGTCTACTGTCTGTTTCACGAAAGCTGCCCAAATTTTACGGCTATACAAACGTGAAATTTGGTCAAATATTGATTTTATTGCGAAAAAACAATTTCCCCATGTTAAATCCCCATAGACATCTTCACGGAGTGAAGATGTCTATGGGGATTTAACATGGGGAATTTTTTTTGAATTTTAGAATTTTAGAAATACTGGACCGAGTTTTAAAATATAACTTGTGTTTTCTTAGTTAGATCATATCCAAGCTATCTAGTCGGGTTTCAGAGTCAATTTCCAAATTTTTTCGTTTTTTTGACTCGTCCCACACTTCCTTACCTCTTTTTCCCCCATGTTAAATTCCCATAGAGAAATCAATTTTTCGTAATAAAATCAATATTTGACCGAATTTCACGAAATAAAAAGAAGGCTCATTCTTAAATTTTCCTTTAATTTAATATTATCGAAAATAATATTGTTTTTTGAATTGTCTATATACCGGTAGCTTTCGTGAAACAGACTATAGTGGTAGTGACTTGCACATCGATAGTGAAGGTCATGGGTTCAATCCAATTATTAGAAATACAAGTATTTTTTCCATGCTTGGGAAAAATGGAATTGAAATTTTCTATCCCATTTGTCTTTTGGATGAAACATGGCAACAGAGGCCCCGTCTTTATATGACCTTAGCATTTATCTCGTCTACACAGTGCATATGTGCCGTGAAATATGGTGCCGTTAAACATTTTTGATATCCTGTCAATACGACCTAATCACTGCGTATGAATATGTGCGGTTTTGCATTTTAAAGCTATTTGTAGTGTTGACAGGATAAATAGAATTGTACATGTAGGTTAGTGCCGTGAATGGCAAAAACTATCTGGAGCGGCACGGAAACGGGATGGACTCGACAGAGCCTCGCCCATCCCGTTTCCTAAGCCGTGTCAGATATTTTTCCCATTTACGGCACTAACCTACTATTCTCTATATTGAAGCCTCCTTGTGTTAGCTCATTCAATCTATCGACCGACTAACCAACCAATAAACCAACCAACATTCCAGCTGTTGCGGACTTACGGGCAGAGCTCCAGTTAAGGTGCGTAATTTGACCAACTTGGGGTGAAATATTATTATTTCTTCATCAAAAATGGCAAATTGGGAGTCCTTTAGAATCGTCTCATTGAGACGATTCTAAAGCACTCCCAACTTGCCATTTTTGATGGAGAAGTAAGAAATTTACCTCCAAATTACACACCTTAACTGGAGCTCTGCTTACGGGCTACCTATCATCATCAAGTAGCTTTCTTGTGTTTGTTCAATCAATCAATCAACTATTGTTACATGACTGTCGTTGTTTGGCACCGCTCGCAGCCGTGTTCAAACGTATATCGTGTTCTGATTGACCCTGGCTGTAGACAACGCTCATTCCGGGGCCAGGCCAACACCTATGTAATGCATGTGTTTCATGACGTTACTAGAATGTGACGTTACGTCACTATACCGGTTCACAACGGTCATACTGAAATGTTGCAATTGATGAGGCTGCATCACTCGACGTGTACTGCGGCCCCGGAATATGTGTCTAAATTAGCTGTTTGAATGGAGCAGATTATCAACGTACAGAAAGTCGTGCATATATGCTCAAATTGCATATTTCCGACGGAAATGTAACAATAACGTTCGACCATGTGCAGCCATAGGTAAAAGTTTACTGTGGCACTAGGAGATTACGGCCTACGGCCTTGGGGTTCAAACAGTTCCACGGCAAACGTTTACCCACGGCTGGACAGTGTCGAACCTTATATCAACTAACCAACCAACCAATATTCCAGCTGAAATGTTGTGGCGGTAAGTCCTATACGGACTACCTATCGTTATATTGGAGCCTCTCTGTGTTCAATCAGTCAAGTAATCAATCATATTGGAGCATTCTTGTGTTTGTTCAATCAACTAATCAACCAACCAATATTCCAGCTGAAATGTTGCGGCGGTAAGTCCTACACAGACTACCTATCGTCCTCGTGGAGCCTGGACGATCCAGTTTATCAGCAGGCGCGTAAAAACAAGGCCCCGCTCACATGTTGTAAGGACTTACTGGCAATACAAGGACGCGGGGCGCGTCTACAAATACTGCTCAATATACATCATTGACCCCCAGGGCGACCAGATGGCCGACGTCAACTATAACATTCATCAACTTGTGAGTAGTAGGGATCGCATTAAAAACACGAGTGGTGTCAGTTGGCAGAACCATATTTCAGAATTGCGAGTATTAAAGTGTTTGTCTGGGATAATGGCAAACAGTGCAGACCCTAGTTAGACTGTGCAGATGGACAGGCTGACAAGGGTCTACACTGGTCGCAAATGCCGTATAACATTCATCAAATTGTGGGTAGTATGGATTGCATTAATGATTTGATTCCTGATAATTGCAGAAAACTACTTGGGAAGCACAGTTTTATGCATTTGTGGGTGCACAAATATGTTTCTTTAGTCACCTTCAGGATTTGGTATTTGCAACTCTTCCCACCTGTTATCAGACATGAAAAATAGGTAAAATCTCATGAAGTATGCAGTTCATTTTGACAAACTTGGCACAAATGGGTGCTGGCTGAGAAACATGAACTTGCGATGGGTGGGACGAATGAAGCCCCAGATCATTGTGTAACTCGATGGATAGTCTCAGAGCTCCAGATAAGTTTTGTATCTAAAGTGTATTATACCCCCATATTTCAAACTCAATGCATATTTTATATTTACAAATGTACATGTATTATTGATTTTCTTCCATACTAAATAGAAAACAAATGATAACAAATAAAACAAATTTAAAAATTCACTTATTTAAGCTGCAAAAAGCAAACAGTGTTTGCTTTTTGCAGCTCAACTATTAAAGTAAATTTTCAACTTTATTACAGCATTTTCACTACTCAATTTGAAAATCAATGCGTATTTTCACATTGCTGTGAAAATACTGTACTCCCACTTTTGATAATCAATGCGTATTCTGCTAAAATAAGTGTGTAAAATACGCCAATACGCACCTTATCTGGAGCTCTTGAGTCTAGTGGTAGAGCTTTGGATTTCAATGCTGGAGATTGTGGGTTAAATATCCACCTGGGGCACGAAAAAATACTTGCATTTAAATATGTTTTTAGATTTAATGTGTTTAATAGCCAATGGTTCGTCAGCAGAAAAACGTGGAACAGACAGACATTAAACTCTTTCACTCCTTTTGATTATGACAACATCATTGCAGGGTTGCGGAGAGGCGATTGTGGAATTCTTCAGAAAGAAGCTGAACATGGTAGCCACCATCGGCTTCTCTGTGGTCGGATTAGTGGTGAGTTCTTTGTTGTCTCCCTTGGCACATTGTCTTAACCTTTTCAACACTAAAGACCCTTGTTGTCAATGTTTGGGATCACATGGTCTATTCTTTACACTGGATTAACTCTTTGCATGCTGGGAAACTTGTGGGCTATAAATAGTTCAAAACTAGCGGACAAAAATTCATCATATTTTCTTGTATTTCTCCCCGTAAATATCATGAATATGTCTTGGAATTTCATTAGAATTGAGTCCTGAGGACTAAATTCTAATGAAATTTCAAGACATATTTACAGAGAGAAATAAAAGATACACTCCTAATTCGTTTGGCGGATATTTTCGCCACTAGCATGCAAAGAGTTGATGGCGGCGCCCATGAGGTCTCAGGTAAATCTTATTTTTCATCAGTACGACTGGTTTCTTCCTTTTAATAATGACCATGTTCCAGCCGTTACCACTACGAGTCCGCCAATACCAAATTTAGCAGCATTACGTACGTAGTTAGTCTGAACATTCTGCAGAGAAATTTGAATCGGACCAAGTTTAATAAACAACGTTCGATTCCGTCTGATTCAAATTTCTGATCCCATATCCCACACCCACATTTCTGATGACGTCATCCCATACCCTGATAGTGGTATTGGCAAACAGTGTGGAGCCAGATGAGCCGGCTCGTGATGAGCCTTCTCATCAGGATCTGTACTTTTGCAAGTAATTTTTATACGACTGTTTTAAAAAAACGGTACGTATTATGTTTTACCGCGGGGCGGGCGGGAGGGCGGCGGACAGAAAAAGTGCATAGTTTGTGTACACAACTTCTGAAATGCCAAAAAAAGTTTTTTAACAAAAATATCACCTTTTTAAATTAATAGCCATTTTTTCTACATTTTTGTATACAATTCTATATAAGGTACAGAGTTTGTGTACACAACTCCTCTGAAACCGTTCAGTCAATCGATCTGAAACTATACACACGTCTTCTACACATTTTGAAGATGTGCACCTTTGTGCTTTTATGCCGAAAAAATATTATTTAACAAAAATATCACCTTTTTAACTTAGCCATTTTTTCTACATTTTTCTATTCAATTCTATATAGGGTACATAGTTTGTGTACACAACTCCTCTGAGACAGTTCCATCATTCGATCTGAAACTATACACACGTCTTCCACACACATTGTAGATGTGCACATTGGTGTATTTATGCCAAAATGTTGTTTTTTAACAAAAATATCACCTTTTTAACTCCACCATTTTTTCTAAATTTTTCTATCCATTTCTATATAAGTTCTACTTTACACATCTCTACCTAAATTAGTATACCTGTTTATCACAACAAGAGGAAGAAATAGTGCTATAGTTTTTCAAATTCTCATTAATGTTTCTTGCCTTGGTGACAGCTTCACATTTCTGCATCTTCGCTGTCTGGCCCATCTTCGACGGGCGTATTTTGTAACTTACGGCAGAACAAAAACACACCCTTTTCATAAATGAACTAGTCCGACGATTGGATTGGTCGGTAAATTAACATATGACTGTCCATTCCAGTTATTTAGGGTTGAAAGGGTTAAGAATATTTGCCATGTGATTGTGCATGTTCACCACTGCCTAGAACCACAGGTTGAAGTAACGGACCGAGGTCTATAAATACATTAAATATGCATAAAAGCATCAAAAAAAGAAGAAAAAAAATAAGCTAAAAATTATTTTTTTACCCCGTCCATATACTCCATAAAGGAGTATATGGAGGGGGTAAAAATAAATGTTTACCTTTTTTTTTTTCTTCATTTATTGATGCTTTTAGGCATATTTAATGTATTTATAGACCTCGGTCCGTTACTTCAACCTGTGCCTAGAACAGCAACAAAACAATGCCAATATTCATGTCTTATATTTATGTTCATCTTTTAAATTATTTTGCCACAGCAACGATAGTTGTCAGGGGCATATAGTGTTTACCCCGTTTGTCCGTCTGTCTGTCACTGTCAGTAATTTTCATTGTCCAGCGAACTACTTCTGCAGTTTTTGGCCGGTGCTTGCCGAAAGCTCAAAATAGTGATCACAATGATGTCCGTTCTTCATAGCATGCAGTAATAAATGGATATTAAAAGTGCAATAGGCAGTGAAATCATTAAATTTAGATCCGAAACAAACTACACATGTTAAAATGTGACTGGAGAGAGAAATGGAGCTTATGGGATTTGTGACCAGTGTGGCTCCCGATCAAATAGCATACTCCTGTAGCCTGCTAACAATCTATATCTTTGTTAGAAGTATGACGACTGTTTCATTGATGGAATGGTGAACAGCGCAGATCCTGATCAGACTGTGCAGATGCACAGGCTGATCTGGATCTACACTGGTCGCAAAACCCATAAGCCCCATTTCTCCAGTCACTGCCACAAATGATGTAATTTGCTTATGGTTCATTGCTAGAAATAAATTCCATCTTTAGCAAATGCATTAATAATTTGTAATTTCTATCGGAATTGTATGGTTATTCATTTGGCTGCAAACTGTCAATACCGCTATGGCATGTGGAATTTTGTTTACAAGTAGCACAATTAGGTGGTTTCTCTGGATTCACGATTGGATAGTTTCCTCCAATCACAGTGGGTCGCAGGTGGGAGCATGTGATGGGTAATTTACAGATCGGGGTTCATCCTTACCGGAATCCAGACCGGAGACCAGTAGCCGATTTCATCAAAATTGCAAAGTTTACTAGCAAAGTCTACTTTGAGGGAGAAATTTTCACTTTTAGGATAAATCTATTATTTTTTATTATACTGAATTTATTACATTATCACAGCCATTTTGGCTGTGATAATGTAATAAATTCAGTATAATAATTCTGCATACTTTTAAGCATCAAATATATGCAGTGGTTAGTTCTATATGAAATAATGCATTTCGGGGAAAATAAATGATTACTCCCTCAAAGTATACTTTGCTAGATAAGTATACATGTACTTTGCAATTTTGATGAAATATGCTCCAGATTTGGCCCTCACGTACGTCATTGGCATTCTTGTATGTGAGGGTTTAATCGGGTTTTCCCCCTTGTGTGAGTAATACGATTATTCATAATCCTATTACTTCTAGGGGAAGGGGCTAAGTGACTGTGGTGTGGTATGGACCTGGCACCAGGTCAGGTTATTCTAATTTCAAGGCTGAATATATTTTGGGATTTTCTCCCCAATGTAGCAGATTACATGTGGGATTGAACCTGTTGGCCCGGCTTTAGCTGTTGATAGGCCATTAAACACCAATAAATCAAATCAAATCAATCCTCCAATCACAATTTGATGTCACTGCTTCGAATGTTGGAATTTCGATTTGAATAACAAGTATGTACTTCTTTATAAACATACAATGTTTTTCGACCATTTTTCACCAACTGTAAATCAGTCAGCAATGTTGCCTTCTTTATTTTGCAGTTTGTGACGATTATCTTCGTCTCGGTGTTGCTATGTTACCTACGAAAGAGCCCGTTGCCGACAGAAGACGACGTCGTGTACGAAATGGCTCGAACTCAGGAGAAATCACCTTACCCGGCGAGGGGCGGACCATATGCCAATTTGTACCAAAGTTAATTTATTGTCATGATGTTGTTTTTGTTTTTCACCGGTTCTCAGTTTCTTAAAGTACAGTCGGTCCCGAGTTAGCAGACACTTTGCAATACTAACTATAGGCTGTACTGGTCATGTGTTAAATGCCGTTTCATGCTGCGGATATGCCATTTTGGAAAATCCTAAATACTTTCTTAATATGTACTTAGAGGTATATGTTGTGACCTATTCGATGATTCAAATGAGTGGTCAGAACATATACTTTCATTGAGAAATAACAAAACTAAAAATAAAACATTTCAGAATGTCATTGGTTAAATGTGACCTTATAGTCTTTGCAAGCAGTGCAGTTCTAGATCAGCCTGCACAAGTGTGCAATCTAATCAGGATCTGCACTGTCCGCAATTCGAATACCTGTCATGGTTGTATCAATTTGGAGTAAGTTTAATTATTTTGTTTGTTTAAGGGCAGGAACCCAGCTTTATTATTACGTCTTTACACACAGTGGTGTTAGCCAAGTTTTGTATATTGTTTATACATAATACACACTTTTTTATTTCTGGATAGTAAATATATTTATAAAATATATGCAGTGCAGTTTTGTTGGAAGTTTGGAAATGTAGAGAATCAAATATTTGATATTAGACCAAGGACTACCAATTGTCATTTTTCTGATTTTCTGTCAAGCCTATCACTCGAACTCAATTTGACTGTCAGAGTTTCAGCAGAGCTCAGCCTCAGCAAATCGATCTATGATATTGAACTATAATTCCAGCACAAAAATATTTACACAATTCCCTAACATTTGATTGGCCCGTAGCAAGTCTCTGTCCAAAATTTATATCCCAGTAAACTCCCACGCCGAACTATTTTCCGTAACCGTGAGGCGCAGTTAAAATAATTCTTAAAGGCCCTGAACGGTATTACAATTTTCTGATTTTTTCAAACACAAAAACATGTTTGGCAACTGATTTAGTACACAAAACATATACTGCCTAATAGATACATCTCAAGTCTTGAGATTTACATCTTTATCGCAATGTGAAGACAACAAAAACTTGTTTTGTGTACCACTCAGTGCAAAATGTCAATATTGACAAATTAATTTCCGTAACCCTACGGCTTCGGCTCGGAAGCCAGTCGATAAACTCCGGCTATCGGAATTCATCGGCCGCGAATCAGGGAGTTGAGCAGTTGACCCGAGCGTCTATCGGAAAATCGATCAGACTTTGAACACGCACCTGCTGTTTGTTTATCAACAAGTATTGATATTTTCATCGACTACAAACTCATTTTGGTACCAAAATGAATGCAAACAGTTTCAAAGTGTGTGTAAATAGAAACCTGTTGGATTTATGTGTGGGAAAACCCAATAGGAGGCCAAATTCGGCAACTTGAGCCGTATAGGGGCTTTAAGAAAACGGAAAATAAACACATTTTCTTGATGAATTTATTTCAAATGCTGGAATTATAAGGAATGAATGGCCTTTTTGTGGAATTTATCGGGGATATAAACTTGGAAAAGTCGCGGGAATACTGGACGAGGCCTTAAAAAATTACAATTTGCGAAAAAAACAAAAAAAAACAAAAAAACAATTTTTTTTTTTTCCGAAAATTGTAATTTTTTAACGCTTTGTCATTCATTCCTATAACAAACTTTGAGAAAGCTTTATACTCGGAATCCTCTGATCATTTTCTGAGCCTGTTCTCAAAATTTGTACTAGAAATCAAGCATTATGATTGGCTGATTCTGAGCACAGCTCCGACTGGACCAACCAATCTACTTGATTTTGAAAATAAGATTTGAGTACATGCTTTGAATGTTTCATAATCATGAGCCCTGATCATCCAAATACTGCCAGTCGTAGCACAACATGACATGTTGGTATTTTGAAATTCTCATTTCTGTAAATAGCTCCATACTTCCAAAGAGCATACCATATTACAGAGCTCCAGATAAGCTGCGTATTTGCTTAAATACCCAATTAAAATTGCCAAAAACCCAATTGAAATCAGAAGCAAAATTGGCTGTTATAGAGAGGTGGCTGTTGTAGGGAGGTTAATGCTGAATACAATTTTATCGTCTGATGTTTATTATTTTCTTCAATAATTCTCAATAAAAACATGTTTTGACAGCATTTTAGAATTTCCAATGGAAATGATTCTAAAATGCTGTCAAAACATGTTTTTATTGAGAAAGAAGGCAAAATCAACATCAAACGACAATGTTCATGCTCAGCAGTGTAAGGGTTAGATATAGATGAAATCATCCACTTGGGATATAAAATAGCGGCTGTTACAGAGAGGTGGCTGTTGTAGAGAGGTGGCCGTTCGGGGAGGTTCGACTGTATCAAAAAGCAATAAAAAATTGATGGTACCTTTATCATGCTGCAGAAAACAATAAACGGACCACAAATATAGCATATTTTTCTTATTTTCCATGAAAATGCATCTTGGTATTTCATTAGAATTGTCTCACATACCCACTCAGTAGTCACAAAATGCTCTTTATAGGAATTAAATAAGTGTATAATTGTGTCACTATTCCACCAGTTCTAAACATTACGAGTGCCCGCTATACAAATATAATCATTTTGTAATGTTTATTTTACTGATAGTGACTCGCGGTGGTATCATATTTTCGACAGATTATGAAGTTGGATTATTGCACATCAAAAAAGAAACACAGAGAATAAATAGTAATGTCCGTTAACATTTTAAGCAAACGCGGTTATCACCCCTGATATCAGTGTATAAATTTATATCAGTGTTAAACTGTATAATAATGCCAATAAATATGTGGGGTAATGGTGAATGAATGTTTATTTTGCCAGAAAATGTCTCAAGTGGTGTCTCTGATATAATGAACATTTTGTGTCTACTGAGTGGGCATGTTCCTTAAATTTTTAAATACCCAATTGCAATGTACCTTAACTTTTTAAATACCCAATTGCTTCAGAAATGATGTGACAATACTCAATTACTAATTCCTTATCTGGAGCCCTGATATTAGCTAACATTTTTCGCTGATATATTCTGAAATTGGTCTATTATGGACTGTACCAATAGGACTCAAACTCCTCACGTTTGTCTACTGAAGATTCTGTAAATATCCGTTTTGATATTGGGATTTTCCCGTCATCTGTACAAGTGAATGTTTGGATTCGACCCTGTTACCCGGCCGAAATGACATTAACTGTCGACAGGCCGTTAAATATCATTACATAAATAAATCGTCTACTGAATAGTTAAAATGTGTATGAATGTAATTGTAATCTATCATACTTACAAACCTTACATATTTCTCATCTTACCCATGTTGATATTACATTTTAACACTATTTATTCAGCAATAGGCACAATAAGTAGACACAATTACATGTTTACAAGAAGTGTGATTTGACCGAAAGCATAACTTGTCATGGTTATCTTGGTACTATGTTAAGCATAATATCTATAAAATTTGGTTGGATGTTTTGAAGTTTGAAAAGCGGCTTGAAAAGCGGCTTGTATGTTCCGGTTCTTTGGAATTTTTAACAGAAGCCCGTTTCACTAAACAACTTACGACTAAAATGTCCGTAAGCGCAAATTTAGGATCGTCTGGAAATTGCAATTGATGGATTTACATTTATTGAGCATAGGCTGCATATGCAGCCTATGCTCAATAAATGTAAATCCAATAATTGTTTACAAGAAAACTTTATTAATGTGAAATTTACAGACTATCATAATTTTGTACTTACAAACATTTTAGTCGTACAAAGTTTAGTGAAATGGCCCCCAGGAATGGTAATCTTGTTATTCATTTACGTATATAGCCATATATATGCATATATTATGGCAATTCGATAGTGGTATTTGCAAATTGAAGGGCCCAGTGGAAAAAGGGGGCTAACTCCATGTGGGAGTTAGTCTCTCTTATTCCACTGACCCTTCTGTGGTGGTTGGTTGGGAACATGCGGTGGGTAATTTAGCAATCGGTATTCATCTTTACCAGAGTCTCGACTGGAGACCTGGTTTGGCCCTCAAGCATGTATTTAGCTTTCTTGTATGTGAGAGTTGAATCTGGTAATATCCTATTACTTTTAGGCGAAGCGGCCAAGTGTGGTATGGACCTGGCACCAGGTCAGGTTTTTCTAATTTCAGGGCTGAATATATAGTTATCTTGATGTAAATATTACGTTCTGATTTTGGGATTTTACCCCCAATACAGTAAGTTAAATGCGGGATCAAACCTGTTGGCCCGGCCTTAAATGACCTTAGCTATTGATAGGCCGTTAAACACCAATAAATCAATTCAAAAATAAATTCAAGCCTGAAACAGACATTATAATATCCACACACTGTACTTTATAAAGTATGTGTATAAAGTGTAAACAATGTTGTTGCAACATTTGTTTGTCATGTATAAGATTTGGTAGACAGCCATGTACACAGTCTTATTTATATATATTGTATTTACATTTACATTTGTTTTATGTACATTTGCTTTTATGTTTGTGATGATATATGCGGCTTGACTGGAGAAATGGGGCTTGTGTGTTTTGTGACCAGTGTAGATCCAGATCAGCCTGTGCATCCGCACAATCTGATCAGGATCTGCACTGTCACGTCACCGTGTGTATATGTGGCTGTGACTGGGGAAATGGGGCTTATGGGTTTTTTGACCAGTGTAGATCCAGATCAGCCTGTGCATCCGCACAGTCTGATCTGGATCTACACTGTTCGCCATTTCATCAATGAAACACTGGTCATGCTTCTAACGAGTAGTATAGATCATTATCAGGCTACAGGAGTTTGCTATTTTATCAGGAGCTACACTGGTCATAAATCCCATAAGCCCCATTTCTCCAGTCACCGTCGCATATACAGTTGTCATACCGACGAGTTAACAATTACGTTTGTCTGGACATGAGGTTGTACCATAATAACGTGTGTATTTCAGCTTAACTTTTTAACCCAACATCCCAATACATATTTACTGTGTCTATATGGATCTGAATCTGTCTGGACCCTGAACCATATTTTATACTGCAACCATTGCTCCGTGTAACGTAATAAAGGTAATAAATGCTGTTTATATTTAAAGTAACGTAATATACCTGCAGTAGCCTAATATACATGAAGTGCCATTTTTGCCTTCATTTTTTCACCTTCGACCCCTAATCGCGGTCTCTGATTGGTCAGTCTCCACAACAAGTTCAAGATGGCGGCAGGTTTTAAAATGTAAATCGCTGTCGATTCAGCTGAATTTTTACAGCATATGTGAAGTAACCAACGACAAGGACATATCTACTATGATTTTAATGCTTATTATGACAACTGTGGAGTCTTAACGCCAGCCCATATTGAAGCTCATAGTAAATAAATCAGATATTTAATTGGATACAAAACCGAATCTGCCCAGCGTAGCCGTCGCCATTTTGCTTTGAATAACGTCGCTAGATTTGTGATGTATGGTGAGGGAGTGACGTCAAAACGTTCAGATGCAGAATAATTAAATAAATGATTAGTGCCGTCGAATATAAAATATATCCGGTTTCGCCCCGACAACTTTATAGAGGCTCGCCCCCAATAAAGCTGGCTACGACTCGACCAAATATATTTTATTTTTGACGGCACTAACCATGTAGTTACTACTGGGTATGTATATGATACCTTTGCTGAGAATTTCTAAACAATAACTTGTACTTGCTAGCCATCAACCGAGAAAATGAAACAAAAAATAGTTTCATCCAATGTAATCCTGATCCGAAGGACACACCCATTCATTCAGTAGCCTATTTCACCAACTTTGAGGGAGAAATTTTCAATTTTAAGATGAATTTATTATTTTTTATTATACTGAATTTATTACATTATCACAGCCATTTTGGCTGTGATAATGTAATAAATTCAGTATAATAATTCTGCATACTTTTAATCATCAAATATATGCAGTCGTTAATTCTATATGGCATGATGCATTTCGGGAAAAATAAATGATTTCTCCCTCAAAGTATACTTTGCTAGAAAAGTATACTTTGCAATGTTGGTGAAATCGGCTACAGGTGTCGTTAGTCATTTGTTCACAACGGCTACCGGTATTCTAATGCTTGAATAACAAACGTGTCGGCCCTGATCAGACTGCACAGGCTGATCAGGAACTATATTGGTTGAAAATTGTAAGGTTTGCGGCCCATGCAATAGTAGTGTAAAAAATCATTTTTATAAAGTTTATCATAAAACAGATTATTTCTAGGTCAATGCGTTGATCAACTTCATAACCTTTTACACATAACTCTCTATGACCAGTAGCCGATTTCACTAAAATTGCAAAGTATACTTATCTAGCTATTAAAGTACACTTTGAGGGAGTAATCATTTATTTTTCTGAAATGGATTATTTCATATAGAACTAACGACTGCGTACATTTGATGATAACAAGTATGCAGAATTATTATACTGAATTTATTACATTATCACAGCCAAAATGGCTGTGATAATGTAATAAATTCAGATTGCAAAGTATACTTATCTAGCTATTAAAGTACACTTTGAGGGAGTAATCATTTATTTTTCTGAAATGGATTATTTCATATAGAACTAACGACTGCGTACATTTGATGATAACAAGTATGCAGAATTATTATACTGAATTTATTACATTATCACAGCCAAAATGGCTGTGATAATGTAATAAATTCAGTATATTTTGTCTGTGATAATGTAATAAATTCAGTATAATAAAACTTAATAAATTTATCCTTAAATTGAAAATTTGTCCCTCAAAGAAAAGGATACGTTGCAATTTTGGTGAAATATACTACTGGTATCTACGTCTGTCAGACACAATAACATACGGCAGCCCAATATTAAAATTAAGGTTGTATACATTTGTTTCATATTTCAGCTTTTATAATGTAACATTATCGTTTACACTGTGTATGCCTGTGGCAAGCTTATTTGATAGTCATTTTATATTTCATCATTTTATATTTAGCCGTGTTGAGGCATGTATTATATACATGTATACATGTATGTTCGTGTTGTCATCGACAGTTTTGTGAATTGTACTTGGTTGTATATATTGTCGTTATAAAATAGTATATCGGGTACCGAGTTGTGTTGACCAAATACACACTTAACCCTTTCACCCGTAAGTAACTGGAATGGAATTTGAATTTTGAAACCAATCCAACCGTCACAAAATGATTTTCAGACTAGTCCATTTATTAAAAGGAGGGGTTTTTGTTCTCAGAAATATGAAATTTGCTTGCAAAAAGTTCAGATTCTGATGAGACTGCTCATCACGAGCCGTCTCATCTGGATCTGCACTGTTTGCCAATGCTACTATACAGGCCTGTGGTGTTGAAAGGGTGAAAGAATAAAACCATGAGCACATGCTGACACATTGGCGTACGTACGTCCATACGTGCATCCAAGGTTTAAAGTTGTTTGGTAAAAGTTTTTTGGTTTACTATCAAAGCCTTGGCGGATCTAGTATATTATAGTACTTATATTTACATTGCATTTTCTGATAATTTCAAAAGTTTAAGTATTAATGAAATTGGCGTTAAAATTAAGAATTATTTCCTAGAACAGCGACGTTACCGGTCAATAGCGTGCCGTTATTGACAGCGTCGTGTAGATTAAAGATGTCAAACATTCTTTAACCAATTTGGCCCCGTGCAGGCACCGGGGCGGGATCAACTGATCCTGAGAATAGTGCTGCAGTAGCCATTGCTTGTCGTAAAAGGCGACTAAACTGGCTTAACGATTGGGTTCATACTTTCCGGAACCCACTATACCGGATTTGGCCCTCGTGTACATTTTTGGCTTTCTTGTATGTGAGAGTTGAGTCAGGCTATGCCCCATATATAAAAGTAAGATTAGCGCTAATCCTATTACTTTTAGGGGATGAGATAAATGATGCTGGTGTGGCGAGGGCCTGGCACCAGATCAGGTTGTTCTAATTTCAGGACTGAATATATATTTTGATTGTAAATATTGAGTTCTGAAGTTGGGATTTATCCCCCTCGGACAGGTGGATACGAGACATGACCCCGTTGACCCGTCTGCGTGTAGACTCCCTGAGGCTTGTACCTCTATGTCAGAAAAGCGGACGTTAAACCCTATTCACTCACTCACTCACTCTTTAACCAATCAACAACGTCACTCGACATCATGTGTGACTAATGTATGTAACAACACTTTAAACACAATTGGCGGGATAGGAACTTAACCCTTTCACCCGTAAGTAACTGGCATTGAGTTTGATATGTTAATTGTGCAACAAATCCAATCCAACTGTCACAAAATAGTTAATTTGTGAAAAGGGGGTATTTTTTGTTCTCAAAAAATATGAAAATTACTTTCAAAAAGTGCAGATCCTGATGAGACGGCTCGTTACGAGCCGGCTCATCTGGATCTGCACTGTTTGCATAAACCGCTATAGCGGGCTTTCGGGTTCAAAGGGTTAACATGCAAAATGCAGTGGCAATGTAAATATTCATACATAATTATGTCCATAATGTCTTGTGATTGTCAGGTTGTCGTGTACAGATGTTTGTATGTTGCATATGGTAGCTGGCGAACAGAACATACCTTTAGAGGACACCTGCGTCACAATTAGATACCAAGTCAAACCGTGACTGTTCTATTTGCTATCGGCCAGGATACTGCAATGTAGTGAGCATTATTCTATATGTACGTGTATGTTCAATTTATGAAGTAAATATCGTTTAAACCACAGATCAGGTTATTCTAATTTCATGACTAAATATATAGCAGGGATTCCGCTGGCGATCGCCACTTTCGCAATTGGCGATAAAAATATAATTTTTTTTTTTTTTTTGGGGATTTTTTTTTAGAAAATTGTATTTTTTTATCGCCAATTGTTTTATTTTGGGATTTTTTTTTTGAAGTGGCGATTTTTGGATTTTCCCCAGCGGAATCCCTGTATAGCTTTGTCTGTAAATTTTCCGTTCTGATTTTGGGATTTTCCCCCGTACAGGTGAAATTGGTGATTCGACATGGACCTGGCACCAGGTCGGGTTATTCTAATTTCAGGGCTGAATATATT
The DNA here is from genome assembly GCA_029237695.1 of Conchocele bisecta. Lineage (NCBI taxonomy): Eukaryota > Metazoa > Mollusca > Bivalvia > Lucinida > Thyasiridae > Conchocele > Conchocele bisecta. The sequence goes on from CM055273.1 coordinate 37,221,354, forward strand.
TTTTCTCGTTGTAAATATTCTGTTCTGATTTTGGGACCTTACATGACCTTAGCTGTTGATAGGCCGTTAAACATCAATAAACAAACAAAAAAACTGATCAAGTTGCACAAATGGGATTGCTGATGTATGATAATTTTGGTAAGGTAAGTCGTAAGATACACTGTCAGCGAGCGGTCCAACTATCATTATGTATAGATGTATATTTCGTAGACTTTGTAGCATTTCATACTAACTTTCTCACTTCTTGTGTGCACTTGTTTTGTACTGTGATGCTAATATGTTGTGTAATATTTGGGCCAAGTGGTGGAATACTCCCCTTATTGAATCCCTTTGTTTTGCAGAGTGTGATTTTGGAGACCGTGATTGCGCGTTTCATTATAGGATTTACAAATATCGTTGGAAGTAAATACAGTATTTAAAATTATTGTTTATATATAAATAAATGCATTACACGTATTGAGTATATGCATAATTGCTAATGTTAATTGTCTCGCCCGCGAAAGCGGAAAGCGAGACTAAGGTTTTGCTTTTCCGGAGTCGGAGTAGTTGTCGTCATCATTCAATGTTAAGTTTTCGTGTTACGGTCATTACTTCAACACTTTATCAGCTACAGTCATCAAACTTTATACATACCTTTACTATGATATGTAGATGAAAATAGGACTATTCTCGGGGTCCCAGTGTCAAGGTGAAGGCCCCAGGGTCAAGGTGAAGGCCCCAGGGTCAAGGCGGAACAAGGTGAGACATTTGATTCCGCGAAATTCTTGTTTAGAATATAGAGAATAGTAGGTTAGTGCTGTGAATGGGAAAAAATATCTGGCAAGGCTCAGGAAACGGGATGGGCGAGGCTCTGCCGAGCACATCCCGTTTCCGTGCCGCGCCAGATATTTTTTCCCATTCACGGCACTAACCTACTATTCTATTTATCCCGTGAACACCTACAAATGGCTGCAAAATGCAAAAATAGTATTGACTGGATATCAAAAATGTTTCACGGCACCGTGTTTCACGGCACATACGCACTGTGTTGACGGGATAAATGAATATTATATTTACCAAAAAATAAAGTAAAATATTTGATGTCATATATGGGCTTCTGGGGGAAATTTTAACCCATTGAAGTCTAAGGATACAATAACTTTTGTTGAAAAAAATCAGATTTTCTAGTTTATTTCTCAATAAAAGTATATGTTATTACCACTCATTTGAAGCGTCTCGCAGAGACGGTTCAAATGTGTGGTGACAACGTATACTTTACATAAGAAATAAGGAAAATAGGGATTTTTGAACGAAAATTTCATACTACATATCACGTCTGCAATGGGTTAATAATGTTTTATGTATGTAACACCAATAAACAGATAAGGTCCCTTACAACACCTTAAATTTTGCTGTCTGGAGATATTTTTTTTTATCACATTTTTTCTCGCTGAACACATGTGTTGACAGGTCAGCACAAGAGAACTATCTCCAAAGGACTTGATTCTCATGTTCTGCCAAAGCGTGTTTTTTTGTTAAGCAATAATTTGAAAATGAGAAGAAAAACAGTAGGCGTCAATATTTGTTTCCCACCATTTAATGGTTAATACTGAACTGCGGAATGATCAGTATCTACAGCACGAGTGGGTGGCAGGTGGGAGCACACGATGGGTAATTTAACGATCAGGGTTCATCCTTACCGGAATTCCGACTGGAGACCTGGTTTGGCCCTCACATACGTCTTTGGCATTTTGTATGTGACAGTTGAATTTGGTTATACCCCTTATGTGAGTATTACGATATTCGTAATCCTATTTTAGGGGAAGGGGCCAAGTGACTTGGTGTGGTATGGACCTGGCACCAGGTCAAGTTATTCTAATTTCAGGGCTGAATATATTTGTTCTCGATGTAAATATTCCAAAATGGGATCGAACCTGTTTGCCCGGCCTTACATGACCTTAGCTGTTGATAGGCCGTTAAATACTAATAAACAAACAAATAAACCTACAGCACGCATTGTAAGGGGCATTTCACTTGTCACTGGCCCAAACGTTTACATTGTGACGTGCCATGTAGTTAACAAGTAGGTCCAGGTCTCGAGAAGGCAGACATTGGAAGTGTGCCAGCGTAGACCCTGATCCATAGAACGCTGGTTAATCTCAATAGTGTCCACTCTGGCTATTCTGCACGTTGACCCTTTCACCCCAAGTAACTGGAATATGTTTTGATATGTTAATTTTGCAGCCAATCCAATCATCATGAAATGATTTTCAGACTAGTCCATTTATGAAAAGGGGGTATTTTTTGTTCTCAACAATATGAAAATTACTTTAAAAAAATGCAGATCCTGATGAGACGGGCTCATCTGAATCTGCACTGTTTGCATAAACCGCTATAGCGGGCTTTCAGGTTCAAAGGGTTAAATCTTAACCCTTAGACCGCTATCTTATTATTTTTTTTCGTCTGTTTATTTTTTATTTTCGATTTTTATCGTCAAAAACCTGCTTTGACAGCACTTTAGAATAATTTACAACATGCTTTGACAGCAAACAGTGCTGTCAAACCATGTTTTTATTGAGAAATAAGGGAAGATATAAAAGCAACAGCAGACGACAATTGTTGTTAAACATAGTTAAGTGTTAGTAGTGTTGCATTAATAATAAGAATTTCCGCCTCCCACACAAAAATGTTTTTGGACATGATTCTAAAGTGCTGTCAAACCATGTTATTGATAAGAAAAATGAAAATGAAAACAACAAAATTTAATTCAGCATTGTACAGTAGAACGAACCCCTCTAAACCGGACACTCGTGAAAATATGGATATTTAACTTAGATGTGTTTCGCTGTTATGTATCTCTGATTACAATGACTTTTCATGATTGCAATACACTAGAATGTGTCATGAAGCGCCCACATGTCTGATTTACAGGGGAACTTCTCCAATGAATGATCTAATTTACTGTGGAACATCTCCAAACTGGACACCCTGGGGACCTCCCATTTGTCCGGTTTGAAGAGGTTCCACTATACAAGGAGTGGGTGGTTGTCGGGTGAACGTGACGGCGTAAATTAATGGTAGGTGTTCCTCCTGATAGAAAGCACGATTTTCCTGGTTTGGCCCTTAGGTACGTTTTTATCTTGGACTCTTTTGTTACCTGCTGGGAGTTGAATTGGGTTATTGCCCATTATAAAAGTGGTACGATTATTACAGGTAATATATGGGATTTAGTACTAAACCATTTGACCCGGCCTTAAAATGCCTTAGCTGTTGATAGGCCGTTAAACCCCAGTAAACAAATGATTGTAATACACTAGAATGTGTCATGAAGAGCCAACATGTCATATTTACAGTGGAACTTCTCCAATGAAGGATCTAATTTACAGTGGAACATCTCCAAACCGGACACCCTGGGGACCTCCCAGGGTGTCCGCTTTGAAGAGGTTCCACTATATAAGGATAGGTGGCCATGGCACGTGATGGTGTATAAGCTAATATGGTAAATATTGTTCCTGTAGATCAGGCTCTATGCTGGTTGCCAAACTTAGATGTGTGCTTTATCTCTCGACTGGTTATAGATCTCTAACGTGTGCTAACATTTAGAGTAGTGTGCCCATGATTATAAAAGTTTGGTAGAGAATATGCTCCATCTACAGTGGGGTCAGCGTGTAAGTGCACACACGAATGAACACGACAGGTTGGAACCAACCTGTCGTGTTCGTTCGTGTGTGCACTTACTTGCTGACCCCACTGTAATGCTCGAAATCAAACGATGAGGGGTCCGTTTTACCCATGATTATAAAAAAAGTTTGGTAGAGAATATGATCGAGCATGCGATGGGTAATTTAACGATCGGGGTTCATCCTTAACGGAATTCCGAATGGAGACCTGGTTTGGTCTTTGGCATTTTGTATGTGACAGTTGAATCTGGTTATACCCCTTATGTGAGTATTACGATTACTTGTCTATGATCAATACATGTACATCCATCAATTGAAATTTCCATACGACCCTAAATTTGCACTTACAAACATTTTAGTCATACTAAGTTTAGTGAAACGGCCCCCTGATTTGTTAGCTCAGTCAAACTTCATGATTATCATGATCACATGCTAGTAATTGAACAGTTTGATTGGGTGAGACTGAGCTCTGCTCAGACTCCGCCAATCAAGCAGTTTGATATTAAGTTAGGAGTTGTGAATACAAATGCTTTGATTCGAGCAGCAACCTCGGCCAAGTAACCCTTTCAACACCATAGGCCTGTATAATGGTATTGGCAAACAGTGTAGATCCAGATGAGCCGGCTCATGACGAGCCGTCTCATCAGGATCTGCACTTTTAGCAAGTAGTTTTCATATTTTTGAGAGCAAAAACACCCCCCTTTTCATAAATGGACTAGTCTGAAAATCATTTTGTGATGATTGGATTGGTTGCAAAATTAATGCATCAAAATCCATTCCAGTTACTTAGTGGTGAACGGGTTAAAGGCGCTGACTTGAACAATCAAACGGTTTGATTTCAAGTCAGAATTGTAAATACAAGCAATTGAGATTCAGCCCCAGCCAATCAAAATCCTTGATTTTGAGTAAGAATTACAAATACAGTTTGGTCCAGGATGCGCGTTTGCTCAGCCTCAGCCGATGAAACTCCTCGAGTTTGAGAAAGAATTACGAGAATCAATTCTCAGAAAGTTTTGCAATCATGGGCCGAGTTTTCTAATACTACATTCTAGTCAGAGAGAGTGAGTGATGTTTTATGTCCCATTAACACAATGGAGAATAATATTCTCTATCAACTTAATATTGATTCATTTCACCCTGTGAGACTACTGTGTGATTATTATAATTGTTTGAATATGTACAAATGTAAAATAAGTTTTATCGGGTCTGATCAGATAACCCACATTTTCTGGCATTTGCATGTGGCAAATGCCAGAAAATATTGGTTACTGATCAGACTGTATTTGTATTGCCAGATCTGTACCACTGTTAGGATTAACTATTTTCGATAAACACTTCACTTATGTCTAGAGAATTTGGCCCTCAGGTACAGTTTTGGCTTTCTTGTTACTTGAGAGTTAAATCCGGTTACACGATCAATCGATAAATCATAAGATTCAGTTGACCATGAATGCATTTATATTTGTGTCAGTTTATACAACTCTGTTGTTGTTGTTGTAGTTATTGTACAGTGATACATGGTAGGTAGATAAACCACAGGAACTAGAAATCTTATTCACCATGTATTTACTGCTTATCTGGGTTCTCGCAGGTGTCAACGTCATAGCATTCATTTTTACTTGAAAACTGTGTTGAATCAGTGTTTTAGGTTTTGGAATTGTGTTTATAAAACTTTCTGAGCAATGTTCACCATGTTTGTCGTCGAAATCAGTAACTTTGATTGGCCGAGACTGAGCACAGCCTCGCCGCATCAAACACCTGATTTTGAACATGAGAAAAGAGTATGTGCTCGTACGGTTTTATGAGCATGGACCCTGAACATACTAAATAACCAGAAAGGATTATTCAATAATTCAGTAACAAGAGTTTGACCACTTGTAGGTCAGTTTTCAGTATTCACATCCTTTCTCCATTATCTAAGTGGCCTAAGATATTGATGTGCCATTAAACAACTCCATCAAGCATTTCAACTTCCTGTGGTTAAACGTGAATATTCCTTCGTATAATGTAGTTGAACCTAATCAATGCAATATAATTATACCATAGCAGTGGTCACCAGTAGCCAATTTCATCAACATTGCAAAGTATACTTTTCTAGCAAAGTATACTTTAAGGGAGTAATCATTATTTTTCCCAAAATGCATTAAGTCATATAGAACTAACAACTGCATATATTTGATGATTAAAAGTATGCAGAATTATTACACTGAATTTATTACATTATCACAGCCAAAATGGCTGTGATAATGTAATAAATTCAGTATAATAAAGATTAATAAATTTATCCTCAAATTGAAAATTTCTCCCTCAAAGTATACTTTGCTAGAAAAGTATACTTTGCAATGTTGGTGAAATCGGCTACAGGTGTGACATACCTCACAATTGCTTCATTTGTATATTAATTTAAAATCTGCTATTGTATAATGAATCTAGCTGACTTATACATTTTGTTTCTTCTGAAATTGGGTGCCTTTTTCAGGAGCCGGTTATGAATATGGTATGATAATGCCTATTTGATGTGTGATAATGGTATACACTGTTTTACCATAAAACTGAAATAAACAATTGCGAATGGGGCAATATTTTTAATGTTCACGAACTGCAAATACATGAAAATAGGATCTACTGGTCACCTATGTCAGAAAATCCCCACCACAACAGGTGAGGTATGGGATTAAAGTCTTTTAACATGGCCTAATATGACCTTAGCCATATATCACCATTAAATATATAAATAATTTTGTCGGAAAATAGCTCTGGAAGCTAATATTATAAAATTTGTCTATTCAATATCATATGAAATGTTCTTATATCTTACTCTGTAAGCATATACGGTTTAGTTTACAATTTACTTACGTCTTAAAGTTTTGTAATAATGAATTTACAGTCTATATTTTGTTAAACAGAAGTTAACCTATGGTCAATCATATAACATGTATTTTAGAATTCCATGTAGGTTATTGGTCATTCTATCAACGAGGTTTTGTGCTCTACTGCTTTACTACCGTATATATATATATATTTGTACATCTTAGTGTGTGTAACTTTCATGCGTGTTTGTGGCAGGTATATACATGTAGTTGTTAATCCATTAATTTACTGGCCATATTTTAGACATTATTATAACAGCGGATTCATTATAATATTATTGGTACAGTGAAACCTCTCTAAACCGGACACCCTGGGAGGTCCCCAGGGTGTCCGGCTTAGAGAGGTTTCACTGTAAATGAGGCATTTGATCATTCTGAGCCATAGTTGTGATCACAAACAGACATTATCACCCGAGATAAATGACTAAGAAACCAATCAAAAATTACAGGTGTTTTCTTGGTGTCCGGTTTAGAGGGGTTCCACTGTACTCTGACATCGACACAGTCCTGTGTATCAAATGAGCGCGGCAGTGGAATCTCGTTCCATATGTGACAAGCCATGTGATTTTGTATCTATACTTAAAGCCAAAAGAAACTTGACAGTATATAACTGGTTCGACATTTCGTGAACAAGTATGTTTAAAAACATTTTACATCAGGTTTTTAAACCTGGTTCACGAAATATCTAACCATTTATATACTGTAAAGTTCATTTTGGCCTTAAGTATATGTAGATGCGCAATTTCAGGGGACGAAAATTTTCAATTTTCTCACTCGTCCCGCAGGACGAGTACCCAAAAATCTCCACTCGTCCTGTGCCCAGTATCACTAGTCCTGCATATGTGTTATAAAATATATATATTGCCCCCGCCTTGGAAGAAATTTCTAATGTCGGCCATGTTTGTTTATTTTTTGCAGACGACGTACATTAATATTCGGCAACTTTCGGGATATTTCATACTCGCATTGTCTATTATACGGACTCATACGGAAACACACGAATATTATCGAATAACTCGACTCCGACAATGCGGGGTTTACATTTATTACGACACGACATGCACAACTAAAGAAATGTAACTCGGCCCGATCTCAACTCGTCACAAAGCGCTAATTTCCGACCTGATTTTCGAAACGATTTCCGGACAATTGTCAGTACTTTCTACTAAATCAGATCCGTAATAATAGTAAAATAGTATGCGTTATATTATTTATCATTCTCCCCGCAGTTGTTTATAATCAATGTAAACTTCAAACCTGTTTGTCGGCCAGCTACCAAATTAGCCCCAACATCGACGTGTCCGTTAGAATAGACACATACAGAGCTAGTACTGTTAGTGATCTCCCTTAGAATAATAAAACGTCATTTGCTTTGAACAACGTAAACACGACTTCACAGACCATTTGGTAATGTTACTATCGTTACTACATGACATAGTTGAACTACATTATGTGACAGATGGATTATTGTTGTTAGCCAAGACTGGAAATTGTCACTCGTCCGGTCGGACGACCGACATGGATTTTCTACTCGCCCGAGCGGAAATGTCACTCGTCAATACGAGCGGACGAGTGGAATTTTCGTGCCCTGAATTTTTCATGACAAATAGTTACAGAAACTGTGTTATTTTCTGTAAACGACATCGAAAGTCAACAATTTTTTTATAGGAAATATGGAAAATGTCGTAAATTTTGTAAATATTCTTCATGAGCTGTTGCACATATTCGTAGGTGAAAGAATCACGTGGCTTGTTTCATATAGTACTTTTCGTTTGCCAATTCTTATCTTTTTCGACAAATTGCAATGCTTTCCACAAATTACGTCAAAAGTTGACAAAAAATTCAGAGCTCATGTGAAATGTGAATCCACACGAGCTCTGATGTTTTTGTCAATTTCTGATATCATTCATAGAAAATCATTATTAACGAAAGACAATGAAGTGATAAGAGAGTTAAAGGTACATGCCCACGCAGTAGGCACAAACTGCTCTTTATAGGAATTAAATAAGTGTATAATTGTGTCACTATTTCACCAGTTCTAAAACTTACGAGTGCCTGCTATACAGATATAATCATTTAGTAATATTTATTTTACTGATAGTGACGCGCGGTGGTATCAGACTATGTTCATATGCAAATAAGGCATTACATTATTTAATTATTTATACTAATTGTATGCGTCACCAAAAAAAATAATATTTTCGACAGATTATAAAGTATGATCATTGCACATCAAACAATAAATACAGGGAATAAATAGTAATGTCTGTTAACATTTTATGGAAACACGGTTATCGTCCCCGATATCAGTGTGGAAATTTACGTCTGGTATAAAATGTATAATAATGCTAATCAATACATGGGGTAATGGTGAGATGATGTCTGATACAAAGAACATGTGTCTACTGAGTGGGCATGTACCTTTAATCAGAGCTCCAGTTAAGGTGTGTAATTTGAAGGTAAATTTCTTGTTTCTCTATCAAAAATGGCAAGTTGGGAGTGCTTTAGAATCGTCTCAATGAGACGCTTCTAAAGGACTCCCAACTTGCCATTTTTGATGAAGAAATCACAAAATTTCACCCCAAGTAGTTCAAATTACGCACCTGAACTGGAGCTCTGTTTAACCCTTTCCCTGTTTTGCGATATTTCGACTCTTCCAAATCGAAAACATCTGAATAAAATAATCAAATGCTGGGTCAAATGATGGTTAAATTATCTGATAGAGTAGAAAACATTGTGGGAAAAGGAGAAATTGCTTGTTACAAGCAATTTCACCTTTTCCCACGTTTTCTAAAGACATCTTCTGCAGAGGCGTGAAAAGTCGTTTCTATCAGGGAAAGGGTTAATACTAGAGCCTGTCCCACGTAAGTGCATGTCACCATATGACTATGATTTTCTTTTTAAGATACAATGTTCACCGTAGGTAGTTCTCATTTGTGATCGTCAGATATTGTACAGTTTTGTATATTTTGTCATGATAGCTATTAAACAATGATGTCCATTGATGTGTTGACATTTATTTTGTTTTATTGACATTATCATCTTCAATTCAGAGGTTTGTGCTCCAACATAACAGTGGGTGGCATGCATGTGGGAGCATGCAATGGGTAATTTAGCGCTCGGGATTCATCCTTACCGGTATCATGAACGGAGACCTGGTTTGGCCCTCATATACGTCTTTGGCATTCTTGTATGTGAGGGTTTAATAATTATAGTTATACCCCTTGTATGAGTAATACGAGTATTCCTAATGCTATTACTTTTAGGGAAATGGGCCAAGCGACTGGTGCGGTATGGATCTGGATCCAGGATAGGTTATTCTAATTTCAGGCCTGAATATATATTTTATATCCCAATTCTATAATTTCCACTTTACCCTATACATGTAGAATATTGCATGGTTTTGACTATCTTAATTAACTTTGCAATTTGCATGTGTATGACAAAGAAAAATGTTGAATGGAACTAGGATGTCTGGTTTTGTTTTGACTTCTGCACAAGTTCATTAAAATGGCAAATGGATATAAAGCTGGTAACGGGAACTAACTAAATGCGGCTACAGATCAAAACAACTCTGTTCCAATGTGTATCAGATGGTCGGGAGAATGTGATCCATGGGTAATGTAATGATCATGATTCATCCTTTCCGGAATCCAGGAATATCGAACACCGATGTGTTTAAATATCTTGTTACATTTCGTTAAGGAAATACACAATCTGTCACGCATAACTCCATATATTGCTATTCAATGCAAATTATCATAATTTATTATTCTGGCAGCCATCTTGGGCGCCATTATGAATTATGCGAAATTCTCAAGGATGTCTAGTTTCAATATTATTGTGCCAGTGGATGCAAAAGCATATTACACTGTGCAGGACTGGGCAAATGGAAATGGAAACTAATCATAATTTGATAAGCACACACTATATTGGCCTCCATATTGGAAACCATTTACACCTGATCTTGATCTACACTGCCAATTTTCGTAAGCCTATTTTCCCCTACAATATCTTTGTGATATCTAATCCTATGAAAATTAACACATCCAATGATTAATTAAATGTTTCCGTCTGCTGTTTATTTTCTAATTTCCGTTTTTGTACGCACGTTTGAAAAAACGGGACGTATTGTGTATTCACCTTGTACGGGCGGAAGGTGGGCGGGCACAGTTTGTCCAGGCAATAACTCAAGTTCTACTTGACCGATCTTAACCAGATTCGGTATGCATATGTATCATGGCAAGGCGAAGAACCGTAATCATTTTCAAATCTTTCTGATGACTTGTCTCCCATTTGCGGCTATTTTTAATTTTCGCACTTTGTATCCTTGTCCACGCAATAACGCAATACGTTTTACTTGACAGATCATAACCAAATTCGGTATACATGTTTATCACGGCGAGACCGGCGAAGAAGTCTATTCATTTTCAAACATTTCCGATGTTGTATCTCCCCTTGGTGGCCATTTTTAATGTTTGCACTCTGTATCATTGTCCACGCAATAACTAAAGTTCTACTTGACCGATTATAACCGAATTCGGTATATATGTCTCCCCTTGGCGGCCATTTTTAACTTTCGCATTGTGTATCCTTGTCCACGCAATAACTCCGAGTTCTATTTGACCGATCATAACCAAATTCGGTATACATGTTTATCACGGCGAAGAGACCGGCGAAAAGAAGTAAAGAAGTCTATTTCATTTTTTCAAAACATTTCCGATGTTTGGTTTTTATCTCCCCTTGTGGCCAATAATGTTTCGCCACTCTGGTATAATGTTTGCACGTATCATTGTCCACGCAATAACTAAAGTTCTACTTGACCGATTATAACCGAATTCGGTATATATGTCTCCCCTTGGCGGCCATTTTTAACTTTCGCATTGTGTATCCTTGTCCACGCAATAACTCCGAGTTCTATTTGACCGATCATAACCAAATTCGGTATACATGTTTATCACGGCGAGACCGGCGAAGAAGTCTATTCATTTTCAAACATTTCCGATGTTGTATCTCCCCTTGGTGGCCATTTTTAATGTTTGCATTCTGTATCATTGTCCACGCAATAACTAAAGTTCTACTTGACCGATTATAACCGAATTCGGTATATATGTCTCCCCTTGGCGGCCATTTTTAACTTTCGCATTTTGTATCCTTGTCCACGCAATAACTCGGCACGACGAAGAAGCATATTGATTTCAAAATTTTCCGATGACTTACCTCCCCTTGGAGGCCATTTTTTATTATCGGATTCTGAATCCTTGCCCACGCAATAACTCTTGAACTCTCTACTTGACGGATCGTAACCTAATTCGGTATACAGGTTTATCAAGGCAAGATGAAGAACCCTATTGGTTTTCATTGATTTATCTCCACTTGTCAACTGGCCTTGTCTCGACAGGCGTATATTGTGACCTTCGGCACTCTTGTTGGCATTCGTATCCCGAATTCTAAGTGTTCAACAAACCGTCGATGTGTGGGTGTCCGATTTAGAGGCTACAAAAGATTATGATCCGTCGGATTTACGATCGGATTAACAATCCCAAATCAATGCTATGTAATTCAGTCACATGAGATTTTCCGTCTTACCGTATATGATATTGATTCCGGAAAAAGACGATAGTTTCCGTAAATGACATCGGAAGTTGACGGAAAATTACGAGCACACGCATCGGAACCTTTCGTCAACTTCTGACGTCATGTACAAAAGTTACGGCAGATCTTCGACGTTTATTTCGGAAAGTTCGCACCATGGGATAGAGCAGAGAGTGTCACACGCTGGGCCACCACATATGTGGCTCCGCTGTGACTGGAGGAATGGGGCCTATGGGACCAGTGTAGCTTACCGGACCAATGTGCCCAGTGTAGCTCATGATCGAATAGCACATTCCTGGGAGCCGTTTCACTAAACTTCGTACGATTAAAATGTTCGTAAGTGCAAAATTATGATAGTCTCTGAATTTCATATTAACAATGTTTTCTTGTAAACAATTATTGGATTTACATTTATTGACCATAGACTGCATCATATGCTCAATAAATGTAAATCCATCAACTGAAATTTCCAGACGATCCTAAATTTGCACTTACGAACATTTTAGTCGTACGAAGTTTAGTGAAACGGGCCCCTGTAGTCTGGTAGTGATCTGTATTGCTTGCTAGAAGTATGATGGGGTTTCATTGATGGAATGGCAGTGCAGATCCTGTTTGTTTGTGTGTTTGTTGGGGTTTAACGGCCTATCAACATCTAAGGTCATTTAAGGCCGGTTCAAGGGGTTTAATACTAAATCCCATATAATTATTACATGTACACATGAGGGGGAAATCCCAAAATCAGAACTGAATATTTACAATAAAAAAACATGGGAAAATCCCAAAATCAGAACTGAATATTTACAATAAAAAAACTTTTTGTTCAGCCCTGAAATCAGAATAATCCTGATCTGATGTCAGGTCCTCATCACACCAGAATCACTTGGCCCCCGACCAAAAGCAGTAGGATCAGTAATAATCTTACTACTTTTATAATGGGCAATAACCCAATTCAACTCGCATCTAACAAAAGATAAAAGGGCCAAAACAGGCAAATCGTGATTCATATAAGGAGGAATCGCCACCGTTAATTTACGCGTTCCTGATCTGGGGGCCGTTTCACTAAACTTCTTACGACTAAAATATTCGTAAGTGCAAACCTATGATAGTCTGTAAATTTCACATTAACAATGTTTTCTTGTAAACAATTATTGGATTTACATTTATTGAGCATAGGCTGTATAAGCAGCCTATGCTCAATAAATGTAAATCCATCACTTGAACTTTCCAGACGATTCCAAATTTGCACTTACGAACATTTTAGTCGTACGAAGTTTAGTGAAACGGCCCCCTGATCTGGATCTACACTGACCTACCCATTTCTCCAGTCACAGCCACATACAAAGCGCGGCCCATACAGGGCCGTAGCGGCCACCACGGCATGCACGGCGCTGCGTAGCGGCCACCACGGCAGTACGGCGCTGCTGTGGCATTATGTTGGCCTGTTTTTTTGTGTTTTTTTTCGTCAGCTTCATGCGTTGGACATCCAATAACAATGCAATAAGCATGTTACGACATTTGTAAACGGTGGCCAAAATGGTATTCGAGGTGACTTTAGAATGTAGGAAATGCGATTTTGAGGGTCTAAGTGGAATTTTTCCCGCTAAAAAGGCTGCCGTGGCATTATTTTAAACACCGCTACGGGCCTGCTATAGTATAACGTATCTAATCACATGAGGTGTTTTTTGGCGGAAAATAACGGCTTTTTTTATATAAATATTTTTTAACCGTCATCAGACATGATTGAGGATAATATTTTCGTGTATTTTATATACGTCGTTTACAACATATCGTGGTTAACCCTTCCTACGCTGTTGACAGAAATTGCCGTCTGCTGTTTTTCATTTTTGCTTTAATTCTTAACAAAAAACTGGTTTTGACAGCACATGAGAATCGTCTCCACTGGAGACGATTCTCATGTGCTGTCAAAAATAAGGTTTGTGTTGAGAAATATTGAAAATAAAACATTTCCAGCAGACGACAACATTTAATTCAGCGTAGTAAGGGTTAACTTTCGGTAGTTTGTAAATGAGGCCCGTAGCCAGACCTGTTTGAAGGGGGGGGGGGGGTCATTTCGAAGGCTCAAGGGGTCTGAAGTATCTACCTGTTTGAAGGGGGGGGGGTCGTTTCGAAGGCTCAAGGGGTCTGAATATCTATGGGGGTCTAAAAAAGTGGACCTCAATGCTAAAAAAGTGAACCTCGAGGCTGGGCGGGGGGTTCGTCCGACCGCTCCGACCCCCCCTCCCCCCCCCCCCGCACCCCCCCCCCCCCCACCGACCCCCGCCCCCCCTGGCTACGGGCCTGTAAATCATTAGTTATCAAATCGCCTATGCCATATATATAATAACAGTGATCTCACAGTTAGGTGGACTTGTTACGATAAAGCTTAAACTGTACCATGTCTAATACAGATTACTTTATATCATTATACAACCCATAGAAACATTAAATGTCAGAACAATTGACTTTCATTTCATTATGGATATTGTCTGGTCGATACCAATTGTGGTGCTATTAAATGGCGCCCTGTCTATAGGATATCCGGTGTTATTGCATTGACGGGATTTCCCCCCGAAATCGATTTCAGAGACATGTGGTATTTTCTATAAAAGGAAGTTGACAACATTATCACAGCACGTGCGGAATTTAATTTCCCGATGTGTTTTGAAATATTTGACAACTTTCGACTGCGTTTACAGAAAATATTAAATTTTCGAAATCGCTATCGGTAAAATTTAACGATATGCGATAAGGCACAATATTTCATGGACGATTATAAATTCGTATTATGTACATATTTTGTACATCATGATAAAGCGGGATACATTGACATTTTTACCAGTGCAGCTCCTGATCAACTAGCGTTATCTTGAGCAACGTGGCTAGTATGTAAACTTCGTGAAATGGTCTAGTTATAATTCACTGGCTCTAAAACGAACAGTGTATGCCCTGATCAGACTACCTGGGACTACACTGATCGCAAATGTAATAAACAATTTGTTTTCTCACGACGCGTTTGGAATCATAATACAAAACATGTAGATTGTTGCGTGGCGTTTTCCGAGGTGACTCAATCGATTCTGGAATTTCACCTTGCGTGGTAGATATTATATATATATTATAACGAGTGTGACAAAGTGACAAACATGTGCTGCATCTTTCAGTGTGTATATTGGGAATTATTATTCAGGACTATTCAATTAAACATAATTTTACAATGATGTAACAGTGTTAGTGTGTGAGGAAACTGGATTACCCGGAGGAAACACACATTTCCTATAGGAATTGTCTGTTACAACAATGTGAAAATTGCCTGTATTGTCTGGAAAATTATTTCGAATTTCGTTACAGCAGTTAGATCTAACTCAGTTATTTTATTCAATTCCTATTTTGTCAACGTCGTCAATTTCTAATTTTCAATGTCGTTTAGGTATTACTTTGCAGGGGCACGTTTCACTAAACTGCGTACGACTAAAATGTTCGTAAGTGCAAATTTAGGATCGTCTGGAAATTCAATTGATGAATTTACATTTATTGAACATAGGCTGCATATGTAAATCCAATAACTGTTTACCAGAAAACTTTGTTAATGTGAAATTACAGACTATCATAATTTTGCACTTACGAACATGTTAGTCGTACGATGTTTAGTGAAACGACCCCAGGTTTATAAGCATTCGAAATATTAATACATATTCTTTTCAGTCGTGTTTAATTAATGTTGTGAATTTCCAATTTGTTTTCCAAACAGTAATGAACTTTACCATATCGTTTAATAGGTCATATAATTGTAATTTTTTATCGCCAATTGTTTATTTTTATCGCCAATTGTGAAAGTGGTTTTTCCAAGTGCATACCCCGATAAATTCCACAAAAAAGGCCATTCATTCCTATAATAAATAGGAAAGGACTACACAACAGTGATGCTTTACTAGAACTGGTGGATCTATATTTACTCCCGGCACAGTGACGTCACTGTTATGGCTGCATCAACGATGCAATACCCTGAGGTAGGTGTCCGTTTGGAAGCGTCCTGGTGCCAATGCTAAAATATATTTAGCTCCTAATTAGGAGAAACTAATTAGTATCTCTTAATTAGGACTTTGTATCTCCAAATTAGGAGTTAGTATATCATAATTAGGACCTACTATCTCCTAATTAGGAGTTAGTATCTCCTAATTAAGAGTTTAGTATCTCTTAATTATGAGATAACACTTTTTAGCATTTACACATAGAGTAAGTCCTAATTAGGAGATAATATGTCCAAATTAGGAGATACTAACTCCTAATTAGGAGATAATAACTCCTAATTAGGAGATAGTAAGTCCTAATTAGGAGATCAACATATGTTAGCATTGACACCAGGACGCTTGTAGCATTGAATGTATTTTATATATTTCACAGATGTGTACGTTTAGAAAACAAATATACAGTAGAACCTGTCTAAACCGGACATCGGACACCCGGTTTAGACGGGTTCCACTGTAAGTTAGCAATATGAGCACTTCAAGACATGTTTGTGTAATTTGAGTTTACGAACATACATTAGGTGGACAAAAGTAATTTTCCGAAAGTAAAAGTGTCATAGACTTACATGTATTTATATCTTTACTCTCAATATGTAGCTCAGTATATACTTAACCAATTTGAATGAAAATAGTTTGTTTTTGAAAGAAAACAGATTTATGCAGAATATGAATGTTTTGGTTACTGATTATCATCAACAGTTCGATAGATACATGTTTTTAAATATGGCGTAATTATGTTACGTCACTTTTCGAGCGACGTCACCATGACGTCACCATTGACGTCAATGGGAACAACATTTCCAAAAAAATCATATATGTTTAACTGTATGCATCTTGTAAATTACTTTGAATATTGAATACACATATGAATCAAATTCTACGCAAATCTATTGGCTACTCAATGCATTTTATTTCATTAAAATCTGTACAGTGTATTTGAAGTAACATGCTAGCAAGCACAGTTACAAATACATGTAAGTCTATAGGATTCCAATGGGTGGGAAATTACTTCTGTCCAACATCTGTACATTACAATTATCTAGAGATAAATTACAAATACACGTCAATGTTAACTCTGCAATTTTTAAGTTGTGTGCTGTTATTTACACCGCTAGAATGCTGCATGCTAGCGGTGAAAATAACAGCACACAACTTAATAGGAGTATATTTCTTATTTCTATCTGTAAATATATCTTGGAATTTCATTTAATATGTTTTACCTATTTACAGCCCTCAATCAAACATGCAAAGAGTTAAACACAATGACGTTTATTAACGTTTGTCACTTAGTGACGATTTCCTTTTTTAGTTTCATTGTTTCCTTTTTTTTATTTCTCTGACTTGTATTTCTTTTTTTTTATGATTTCTAAACGTATATAGGGGAATTGTGACCATTTTAATTGTAATCATCGATCCTACGCGTGTGTCAACATAACATGCACGTGCTATGACATCATTGAAACAAGATACACGAATGTCAACATTACAGTCGTCACATTGATTATGTTCATTTATTTAACCATTTTGTTTAATGTACATGGCAATTATATTTATGTTTGTTTAGTTATTGAATTTTCGTTAACATGTTTAATTTGAACAACGTGTTCTGTCTCTTATAAATGAGGTAACATCGTCATGTATTACAGTTGCTACCGGGGCCACCGTCATTAACTTTTATTACTATTCCTTAATATATAGCATAGCATATACTAGATTGCTCAAACAGACCAAAATTCGGAATATAATGCTATAACAATATGAATAAATCAAAGATGGCCGCCAATATGAACCTAAGATAATAGGCATAAATCCAAGGTCGTCAAAGAGTTTATATAAAATGGTATATACAAATGGTCTAAGTTTATATAATCATATGCTTCGTCATATGAAATATGATTTACTTTAGATAGGAAAGTTAAATAAATAGCTGCGTAACTCACATACAAAAAATAAATAAAAAATAAAGATGGCCACCGAATTCGTATATTTTCAAAAAAATGTTTTTATTTCAGGACTTTCAAACAATAACTGTTTTTCGTGTTTTTATATATGTATTATATAGCACTACGCATCCACTAATTCAAAATGACCGCAAGCTTTCTATTTATTCATAGATTTATACACACAATATATTGCGTCCTTAATTTATGTGGTAACTGTAAATACTGGAATAGTTTAATATGCGTCACACCGCCCATCATATAGTGTACTACATAAAGAAACGTTCCACACACACACGCGCGCACGCGCACACGCACGTAACATCAATTAACTAACAGATAATAATATATACACTCACAAATCATCATAGTTTCGTAATAACCACGCCTTAGTTAATTTACAATGTTTGACTAAAACATAAAAGGCTGCCATATTAAGTGTGGTTGTATAACATGTTTATTTCTCTTCCGTGTTGGTTGACCCGTATTTGGATGGGACACTTAAAGGTACATACCCACTCAGTAGGCACAAATTGTTCTCTATAGGATTTGAATGAGTGTATAATTGTGTCACTATTCCAACAGTTCTACAAATTACGAGTGCCCGCTATACACATATAATCATTTAGTAATATTGATTTTACTGATAGTGACTCGCGGTGGTATGAGGCTATTTTCATATGCAAAAGAGGCATGATATTTTTTAATTATTTATACTAATTAAATGCGTCACCTGAAATAATAATATGTTCGACATATTATAAATGATGATCATTGCATATCAAAAAATAAATACAGAGAATAAATAGTAATGTCCGTTAACATGTTAGGGAAACACGGTTATCGCCCCTGATATCAGTGTGGATATTTACGTCCGATATAAAATGTATAATAATGCCAATCAAAACGTGGGGTAATAGTGAATAAATGTTTATTTTTGCCAGAAAATATCTCGGATGATGTCCCTGATATAAAGAGAATGTTGTGCCTACTGAGTGGGCATGTACCTTTAACTTGATGACTTGTCATATAGAGAATACCAGGTTAATATCAAATGTATGCAGAGTTATAAATGCAACAGGCTATGATAGCCTGTTGAAATTATTTATCCCGTCAACACAGTGCGTATGTGCCGTGAAACATGGTGCCGTGAAATACTTTTGATATCCTGTCAATACGACCTAATCACTGCGTATGAATATGTGCGGTTACTGGGGTTATTTCTTTGCATGTTAAAGCCATTTTTATGTGTTGACGGGATAAATAGAATTGTAGGTTAGTGCCGTGAATGTAAAACGATATCTGGCGCGGCACGGAAACGGGATGTTCTCGGCAGAGCCTCGCCAATCCCGTTTCCTAAGCCTTGCCAGATATGTTTTCCCATTCATGGCACTAACCTACTATTCTCTATATCTCTGCATACATTTGAGTATGTCCCTATGGTTTATGGCACAATGCTAAGAAACAAGTAAAAACTCCTCGATAATTTCCAGCGTTTCCGAGCGTGCCTGATAAGCTTGATATAAAAAATACATCAGCGTGGTGTACAATTTATGAGGTGTTTAAGATCCTTCATCCTCATGTCCACGCAACTAGAAATTAAGGAATTCAACTTAAACGTTATTAAATAAAAAATATAGGTGACTTAAATTTTATCAAGGATATTGACTAATCAATGCCAGTTGTAAATATTGTTCGCAATTGCCTGAAACGCCCAGTGCGTATGCAATAAGTATGCCGACGTAGTCTCGTTTGATCAACCATTGTATTTATAAATAATTTATGACCAACGAGTGTCATTGAATTTCATAGATATGTAAGTAATTAATATATTTATATTGCATTATATTTCTTTAATATTTAATAGCAGCAATTCAGTTAACCCCAATGGTCCGGTGAATGAATGAATGCCTTAAAACTGATAAGTTGCACTGCGCAGCCGCAAGTTAATTCTGATAGCAATATTGTGAATGGTCGCTGCTGTATCGACAACCTGTTATGTGATATGTTGATCAGACAGCACGCTACACTCTGTGAAAGTAGATTCGTCCGACCGTATATGTACTACGGTTATATATTTTATGCATATATTCATTTTCACTACACATGTAATATTTGATTGCCAGGAATCGTGTGTGAAGTGGTGCATTGGACCTTACAGTGAACATATATGTTATATTTTAAACTTAGCGGACATTTAGTTTGATGACGCCATACCGAGGGATTGTGTTGCATATACTACTTATTATCTACTTATATGTTACGGTGGTCATATTGGAAATGTAGGCAATTTATATTAATATTGTATACCTGATCCCACAATGCAAAGCTTATATACTGTTCTGGAGTAATAATTTGATATTCAAATGAAGTTTATATGTATGAACTTAAAATAGTTATCAAATAGTCACGGTGGTCATTTTGACATTCCCAAATGGTCAAAAAGAAACGTGAGTTTCTCACATTCCAACATCCAATAATTCCAGCACAAAAAAATGTACACAATTCCTTAACATTTGATTGGCCCGTAGCAAGTCTCTGTCCAAAATTTATATCCCAGTAAACTCCTACGCCGAACTACTTTCCGTAACCGTGTGGCGCAGTTAAAATAATTATTAAGAAAACGGAAAATAAACACATTTTTTTGATGAATTTATTTAAATACTGGAATTATAAGGAATAAATGGCCTTGTTGTGGAATTTATCGGGGATAAAAACTTGGAAAAGTCGCGGGAATACTGGACGAGGCCTTCCGGCCTTCGTCCAGTATTCCCGCGACTTTTCCAAGTTTATACCCCGATAAATTCCACAAAAAGGCCATTCATTCTTATATTGTCAGATTCAGTATTGCTAATATTGCACAACTGATTCCCAAATATATATCCAAGCAACAGTGCAAAAGTAGTTGAAAATGACGGTCATTTCCTTTCTTTTTCTTTTCTACGTAGTGCTCCAACTTTGCTTTTTCGTGGCACCGACTTCGTCGTTTTATTAGTTTTTTTCTTTACATAATCTTTATACGTTAGTTCCTATTGTTAATGTAATGTGCAACATTTATATTTGCTCATGTGCAGTCGCTTGTGAACGAGCATTGTACATTCAGTTCATTTTATTAATATACAAGCCTTCACATTTTTTTCCATTCTACGTGCATTCCACACACATATATATGCGAACTATTTTGGTGTGTAGAGTCAATCCGGATCTACACCAGAAGCGCGGTAGTGTCCTCTATAGTACATAACATTTGAATAGTTATTGGCGCATGCACTGACTTTGTTTTACTCTGTCCTTTCCTGTTCTGTGCTCTCCTACTGGAGGAAATAAAGATTACTACTACTACTGGTTAAAAGCCAATGTTTGCCTGCATATTTGCATGTCAGTAGTCTGGCCTTAATCTATGATCGTCTGATGTCCTGCCCATTGTTTCGGATGGTTGACCATATATATATGGTGTGTTTTCCCAACGTTGACCTTATCCGGGTTTATTTACTTCTATGCTGTTTTTGACTGGATATCTTCTTTCCACTCGTCATCGACTGCACGGCTCACATTATCCTCCATTGTGGTTTTACATTGGGTCTTGGGTGGAAAGGGTCGTGGTTGTGCTCAATATGTTATAGGTAGAAGATAAGTTTCATATTTAGCAAAGCAAATGCTCTCCAAACATGCATGCATCTATACATCCTGATATACATCCGGCGATAATAATAGAAACATATCTGAAAACTGGCGGCCATTTTGAATGTAACAAATGACGGCGGAAACTATTTCCGCAAACTGAAGGGCGTAATCCATTTTCAATCAACAATTAAATCAAGTAAATATGGTTTGTTTAAACATTAATAGTGACGTGAAATAGTAAAACTATTGTGATTCATTTTCAGAATCAATTCATGTCGGACAAGTCTAAGCCAGACCCCGATACGAACGATGCGGAATTTGAAGGCGGGGTTACAGACGTCGATCTGGATGCGGATGCGGATGTCGTGTCCACAACTCTCACAATCCAGTCCGGCATGAGCCGACTCTCGTACATAAGCAGGAGTAGTGTGAAAATCAAGGCCAGCTCCAGCTTCCCTAACATTCTCAGTTTATACGACCCAATCCGAGAAGAGGTAAGTTAATATATGATTTAATTGTGGATCACGATTGGTGACCAAGTACGACTGGGCCGACTCACGTTGCGTGGGACGAATGCTTTAGGACGAAGTTGCGCTCGACCCAGTTCCTATGTTTGGGACGGCCCAGAGCACCTAAAGCATTTCGTCACAAGAAAAGGAACTCGGTCCAGCGCAACTTTGTCACTAAGGACTAGAAAGATGGTACTTCAGCATTTCGTCCCAAACCAATGGATTCGACCCAGCATAACGGCGGTGTATGACCATGGCTGCATAAATGTGTGCTATTATATGACATTGTGAACAATTGTCAGCAGTGCAGTTATGGGGCCCGTTTCACTAAACGTCGTACGATAAAAATGTTTGTACAAAGATTTTGTTGACACATTTATATTAACGTGCTTCATTAATGGTAGCTTTTTCCACCTACATATAAGGGTAATTACATCTGAATAAATTTCACGTGACATTTCACAAAATCAGCTGCTATTGCGAACTTGGTTGTACATTTTATTTTTGCACTTACGAACTTCTAAGTCGTACGAAGCTTAGTGAAACGAGCCCCTGATCTGCTAATGCACTCATGCAGTCTGATAAAGATCAACATATAGTAGGTAAAACAAAGGGTTTAAGAAACTGGACGAATATGCCACTGTCTAATGATGGACAATGCTGACTCTGGTCTGTCACAAACATAAGTGTAGATATGAGCAAATGGTGTACTATGCGTCAATTGTGTAATATGCACATATATGCTTAAGTGTTACATATGAGGCATAGTAAATGTCGGACGACATTTGAAATATCGCACCACAGTGTCATATGTCAGTATGTCTGAATACTGTAAATCGCATTCGTCTTTTGAAAAACTATACAACTTCACAATAAAGTATATGAATGCAACGAATATAAATATATTTACCAGAGTAACCTGGAAAAAACGACCGTCAAAAGGAAAACGAAGCGAAATGGAAGCAAACGGGCAGGAAATCAGACGATAGAAGATATGATCGAGCACAGATCGCAAGAGGTATACCGGAGACAATTCATGTCACACACACACGCAGACAGGCACATGCACACGCACGCACGCACGCACGCACGCACGCACGCACGCACGCACGCACGCACGCACGCACACACACACACGCACACACATGCGCGCACACACACACACACACACCACACACACCAAGTGTGACATAAATGGATACTAAATAGGTGAACGTATGGAGTCAAACAATGTAAGAAGTCGTAATCCTGCTGTTTAATTGTGTAACAATGATCATTTATACTTACAGCTTGTTTCAAAGAGTTAACTTTATTTTAGTGACTCTTGTTTTCTAATTGTGATTAAGTTTAAAAGTTGGTAGTTTAACTGAATCACCGTTCAAATACTAGTACCGCTATCGGAATTGTACTCAGTTATCATCTTCCGTCATTGTTACATATGTCATGTTCTGTAACTCTGTTTATGCATTATTCATCATTAAATTGTCTTATTCATTACCATTGATTACGGGGCGCCAAGTGGGACATGGCTCAATTTTGTCAACAAAATTCATTTTTGTGCCACAAAATTCAATTCTGTGTCACAAAATTCACTTTTGTGCCACAAAATTCACTTTTGTGTAACAAAATTCAAATCTGTGTCACACAATTCAATTCTGTGTAACAAAATTCAATTCTGTGTCACAAAATTCAATTCACAAAATTACAAAATTCAATTCTGTGTCACAAAATTCAATTCACAAAATTCAATTCTGTGTCACAAAATTCAATTCTGTGTCACAAAATTCAATTCTGTCAATTCTGTGTAACAAAATTCAATTCTGTGTCACAAAATTCAATTCTGTGTCACAAAATTCAATTCTGTCAATTCTGTGTAACAAAATTCAATTCTGTGTCACAAAATTCAATTCTGCACACGCATGTAAGAAGGGCTACCATTGATCAGAAACTGCACTGGAGAAATGGGTCACGGTCGCCGATCTACACATTCAATGTCGATGATTCATTTCTCATTCTGCCGATGATTCATTTCTCATTCTGCCATTTTGCTTTAACTATCTCCAAACAGTCAAACGTTGACAAACCCATTCGTATTTAAACTCATTTGCGTTATAATTGTACACATAATTCATGTACATGTAGATCTCCCGCGAGTACTGACGTCATTTATTGTGTATCGCAAGGTACAACTGCCCCAGTTAAATCAATAATACACGCGCTGTGGCCTGTGTTCTGACTGCTGTCTGTGTTTATAAACAGAATGTGTGTATTGGGCCATTTGAGGAAACCATTTGTAGTATTTGTGTAGATACCATGGATACTAAGATGGTGTATACTGTAAATAATGCATGTAGACACATAGTTGCGAACACGTAACTTCGCAACTAGTAGACACAGATCCAATACCATTTGTTTCACAAGGTTAGATCTACTGTTAGAATACGACGTCATCTAATGTCATTTTCGAGCATAAAACGTTACCTGATAAATAGAATACCAGGCTAGTGTATTTTAATATCAAGTTTATCAGGCTCGGCTCGGAAACGGTAGGAATTCCTCGGCAAGCCTCGGAATTCCTACGCGTTTCCTAGCCTTGCCTGATAAACTTGATATCAAAATACACTAGCCTGGTATTCTCTATATATGGGCATGCTCTCAGGTCTAGCTATGTCCCGGCTACTTTATGTTTGACCCTGTTTACATAATTGAGGGAAAATTCTGAATATTTTTCTTATTTATCCTGCAAGGTATATATGCTTATATGGTGTGACCACTCATCTGTAATCATAATATAACCAAAATAACTGTCCATAAAGAAGTATAATATTGATATATTGGGTTATATTTTCGCATTGAAATATTTAAACCTGCAAGTGTACTCCACCATCTAGTAAAATGGACTAAGACCGATCTCAACCAATCAACGTAGAGATGACATAGACTATCCTAGGCAAACTAATTTTTGTGGACAAAAATGAATTCTGTCCCACAAAATTGAATTTTCTTCACAAAATTCAATTCTGTCTTACAAAATTGAATCCTTTATAACAAAAATGAATTTTGTATACGAAACGTATGCAGAATTGAATTTTGTGACACAGAATTGACAGAATTGAATTTTGTGACACAGAATTGAATTATGTGACACAGAATTGAATTTTGTGATTTTTAGTGTTACAAAACTCAATTTTGTACACATAATTAACCTGTCCTGCATGGCGCCCCGTATTGATGTTCTTGTGTACATGCATCTGGGGAATGTGACACTGGGCCGTATCGGTTCCGTTGCAAATATAGTGTATATGTGGACAATCTGTGCTTACAGCAAAGGACGATCCGTGTAGAAGCCGTGGCGCGAGAGCAACTGGAGAAGTTCGACAACTATATGAACAGCATGAATGCCAAGGTCGCCAAGCAACGGGAGGACCGGAAGCGATACAATGAGACGCTTCAGGAGCGTCTGAGGGAGCAGCAGGAGATTGTAAGTGGGGAACGGGAGGAGTGTAATGGTAGTTGTTAATTCGAGAATTCTGGTGTACTTGCCGGGATAGAAATGTTGCGTAGTGTAGGCTAGTGCCGTGGCTAGTGTCTACTGCATTGCCATTTTCCAGGGATGTGCTTTGTATGGACTTGTCGTTGTGTTGTTCTTATCAGTCCATATGTATGGGGGTTCCGCACACACATTGGTTCGCACACACACACATGTCACCATTTGTGTGTGTGTGTATTTATTTTGTTTATTTCACAAATGCATATTTAGTATATGATGCGACATATCTATGTCCGTCTTGACGAGACTATGTAATGCACGTGTGCCCGTGCACGATCTTTCTATGCATGTAAAGAAGTAGTATATAGGGAGTCAAAATGATACCACCAACGTTTTTAACGTTATTGAGCTGTATTGTAGCTCCCACCACCAACCAAAATTTGGTGGTGGTATTGAATGATAAAAAGTGGTCTTGTAGTCCCAATTATATTGAACAGAAAAAACAATACCAATTATACCACTATTATTAGAGAAAATGGATAATAAAATACAATGGGAATTGAAAGCTTATAATGACTGTGTTGAAGAAGTTTACGAAGAATACGGGGGTTATATAGTCCTATATATAAATTCTATAAATTGAAAACCCTAGGCGATATCGAATACATGAAATATCCGCGTAATTTATTAAGCTCCGATAAAAACGTTGCATTTACAATATTATACCGGCAATTATGCGAACTATACAAGAGGCAAATACAAACATTAAGACGGATAATGCGTATCTGATATGAAACTAAGGTGTATTATATAAAATTGTTAAAACCCAACGATTCGTTTACGAATATACATTTCTACGATATCGCTTATAAAGATATTGAAAAATTATTATTGAACAAGCACAACGAAAAATAGCAAAAGCCTCCACTCGTGCACAACACCCCCAGCGACTGGGTATATTTCTTAGCCGGCACCCAGCCACTTGGGTGTTGGGACCTTTCTTAAGCCCACGCATCTGTTGGCTCACAGTCTAGTTTACGTCGCCTAACGTTTATTGCCATTGCCAATTCCGAAACGAATTCAGAGAAACCAGCGAAGTAAGACGAGCCTATTTTGTGAATTTGGTTTCCGAAATTGCAAGCTCTTAGGCAGAAATCTTTTAGGCCGGCACCTTTGAGCTATGCAATTCCATCGCCAAATTCACATATTTAGAGACTGCTACCATTAAACAGACGAGACGGATGTCATACCGGACCAACAACATGGCACACACGAGATGAGACCAATTGTTGAAAGTTCAACAAACGTATAATTACTCATCAGTTTCCTATACAACATACAAATGGTGTGCAAATTATAATTATTTATAAACACTTAGAGAGGTTCACGAATTTCCGGGATGGTTCGTTATTTAATTAATTTTGTAAAAATTATTAATAATTTAAAGCTGAACACCCCCTATTGTTACAAAATTAATTAAAAATTAATAAAATAATAATTAATATAAGAAAAAAAAGAGAAAATTCCACCAACAAAGTTAGGTTTTTCCGGCGCGAGTTCGAGCCTCGGCGGGACCTAAAACTTTTTTTTTTTTATTACTGATTTTATTAATTATTATTTTATTAATTTTTTAATTAATTTTACAATTTTTTAAACATTATTTAATACAATATCACAATTTCGGGATGGTGGTGCTGTAACATTTCCTCCGACTTTATTTCCAAGTTTTACCCTAAATTTATCCCAATCAGTACTCTCAATCTTGGGCATGGTGGCGCGCGCTTTGATTCTAATATCATTTTTTAATTTTTCATATCTCCCCATTTCTTCCACCACGGACTCAAACTCTAAATTTGATATTTCATTATCGGCCAACGCTTTGGACACGATAACGTCGATGCTATTTTTCTTAGACCTGGCGAGAACGGATATTCTATCATGTTTTCTACATTTTTTCTCGAGTTTTCCAACCGCCGCCCTAATTACCATACAAAGTATTCCAGATAAAACGGTAATTCCACTCAAAACCCCAGCAATTGGAACTGTTACAATTGTAGATAGCGTTGCAGCAGTCCCCGTACCACTCATTACAGATAAACTTGACAGAACCGTAATAGATGCTTCAGCTATGTTCGCCGCGCACTTATATTTTTTAGCGTTTCTTTTTCTATTTGTACATTCTCTAACTAAAATATCCTGCATAGCGACGATATTATCCAACCTAAAATCTAAACTTCTTTCGTGAATTGGATACAGTGTTGATGGATTGGTATTGACAATTGGAAGCGTATTCGGAAGCGATGATTCGTTCATGATTAAATTTTACAAATCAAGTTCAATTAATAATGTAACAATAGTGGAAGAACTCGCGGGGTCAGCTATTTTCGTAACAAAGTTAATAACACTACCTTCTGAAAGTCTAAATGGATCGTCACCGGCGAACAAAACCACCGATGAACTAGCGAGTTTATTGACTCCAATTGCCTGTTCTTCCCCATCCAGTACGAGATTTATCATGACCGCACCCGCAGATTTACCATTAGCATTAACCGAGCAGACAGCCACTCGGAGAAGCGTACCTGGAGCTGTCATGGCGTATCCCCCATATTTATTACTCGCTTTGGCACCGAACGAATATTCATAGAGCCCCTCATTCAATGGGCCCCGCTTCTCAGCCCAAACTGTGATGACACGTTTTTTGCGTTTTCAATGTTTTCAACAATCCGGTAAGCCCCCCGATAGAGGTATGGGTCTCAGCACAAATATTTTCAGAGGTCTCCTCAAGTGCTTTGTTCACGACACTACGAACACGTTTCAGTTTATCGGAAACTTCCATAAACTCTGTATGGGCCTCTTCCCGAAATTCTGTTTTTTTCCCCGCCTAGTTCAGTAAGTGCTGCTTCTCTGATGAGAGAGTCCTCTGAGCGCAACACCCTAAAAGCCTCCATAAGGGTCGCCTGGTCTTTCTCAATACCCGTTCGGACTCCCTCAATTTCCATCCGGGCCTCTTCGCGAACTTGTGCAATCACCGTCAGGACGTCTACTCTAAGCTGTGCCATACTCCTGTGAATCCCGTTTGTGGCCGCCGATATAGTTTTATTGATCAGGGCCTTGGTTTTTTCGGTAGTTAAAAAGTCGCTCTCTGTCGGGACGAATCCCCCTTCTGCCGGTTCCAAATTCTTTGAATCTGTCACCCAATCCCGATTGGAATTGGAAGAACTATCCGGTCCGTATATACTCCTAATTAATTTTATGAAAATTATAATATTGGGTCACCTATACTCAATTGGAAATTTCGAGAATGACCGAAATCGGGTAATAGTTATACAACTTTTTCGCTTGATCATCAAGAATAGAGACCGTAAATTCGTGGATGTGCCCCGTTTCCAAAACTTTCACCTCGGGGTGTGGGTCACCGTCTCCCCAAAGAAACAGTCGCTGGCTTGCACGGTTTTCAGTAATGTGCTGGGGGATCCGTCTACCATGTTGTATGATGTGTTCACCCAATCCAAGTGCACCCTGAGAGTTTTCGTGAAGGCGAAGTCCACCGGGTTATCACCGACGTACTCACCCGAGACAAACACTCCTTTATTTGCAGAGTATGTCTCTCTAAACCCGAGTTGAATACCTAACGCCGGGGAGACCACTACCTTACTATCTGGGTCGATGGTCATTGTTGCAAGTCCGGTAGCCTTCGATACTGTGAGGTTGACTATACCGTCAAGCTCTGTGGAAACAAAGTCTATGAGCTGTCTTCTTCCCCACAGTCCGTGAGGCAGCTTTACACCTACTTGTTGTCCATCCTTCACATTGTAAAACCCTTCGCTCTTCCCGACATTCTGCCACCCAACAGTGAAGGTGATTGATCTGAGACCGACCCGGCGTTTTCCGCAGCAGTTGTCGATTGACTTTTGAAGTTCACAACTCTCTTTTTGAACATTAGTGATAGTAGCAAACATAATAATATATTTCAATGGATACCAAAGCATTTAGTTTTAATTATAATGCAAAGTACGCGGTCGGTGGTAAATACACACAAAAAGACGTTGTTAATCCCCTTGTACACCCAACTGTAACAGTTAGACCGGACAGAGGCTTTGCCACCAATTTTCCTAACATCTTTGAACAATATAGGCTGCCCAAGATTACTACAATGGAGGCCGTGAACGGGTGGAAAGCAACACCGATGCAGTTTTGGCAGAATCAGCTCAACTTCGCCGTATGGTGTGCAACAGCCGGATGTGGGGTTTCCAGGACCATCTGGTCGCGGAGGATCCCTTCTTGAGGGCCGTTTATAACTTTCATGTGCATTATACAACATGTATTAGGAGGATTCTCAAATAACTAGGTATTCCACTACCTCAAGACGACGCCTGGAATCCCATTTCCAACACATACGACCGTATGACGTTTGAAAGACGCGGACTGGAGACAGAAAGAATTCTGGTACACTTTCGGTTTAGGTGACGTTTACTATAACGGGCATGGGGTTTGTGAAGCACCCAAAGGATCCACCACCACCAATAAAACCAAAGAATACCGACTTCGTGCCACCAGTAACATGGTCTTTCAAATCGGCCCACGTTGATTTCATTCAGCAACCTGCGGGGGTAAATAACGCGTGGGGATCATTTATGTTAGATAAAAGCAATGGATTTACCCAGGCCGGTGTTACCCACCTAAACGACTCGCAGTTCTATAATAGGAGTCGGAACGGCGTTTGAAGCGCAAAAAGAATTATTGGCACTTGTAGAGGACGCCATCTCAGCTAAGGTGGACCTGGAGAAGGCGGTCCAGAATTATCAAGACGTTTTGCAGAATGGCAGCACCCCAGTAGACTATGTATTTGGAATAGGTCTTTATATGGCGCCGAGCAATATGATACTACGAGACGACCCGGTTGACGGTTACAATAATCAGATCGTAATCGCCACCGTTAATAAAAAAATCGGCCACAACGGGAAGGTGAACGCGGATGTCATCAAGCTCCCTCCCCCCAAAAAAAAACGGTCGGGAGCGGAGGTGAAAATTCAAATAAATTTGAAAAATATTTCATAAAACCGCAAGCACCTCCATCAACTCCGTTGAACCCAGTACCCCCAATCCAACCATCAAGTTCCACCAATCTCAGATTGGGTGGAACAGGAGCGGGAGCTAGTGACACAACCCACGAGGAGGAGAACTTAGGGCTCGTCGTCGCCCTCATGGCGATAGGACTACTCGCGCTTTGGTTTTATGAACTTCCCATCTCGATTGGTGGCGAAGAATAGTAGGAGACCGGCGATCGCCACGATTAAAGCCCAAGTATTTTTGGCGAGCCATCCGGCAGTGTTTTATAATATAGATAACAAGTAAGAAACGATACTTCCGATCAACCCAGGCAGTGCGGCAGCCGCCTTTCCAGCTAATTTAGCCAGGAGATTGGCTAAGGCTTTTAGTTATTTTTTTACCCACTCCTTAGCTCCACTGGATGATGGCGCGGGTGCTGGCGTGGGTGCAGTTGCACCACCAGTGAAAGTTAGAACTATGGTCGATATAATCATGCCGAAAGCTGTGAGGATGCTCACTATTGTGATGCCCTGCTCTCTGAACAGAGTGCGAAGACGCTCACTGAGTGTCATGTCCTCGTGCAGAACCCTCGAGATTGTTTCGCGGATCCGACTTATTTGGGTGCGGAGAGCCTCACGACAAGCCGATGCAGCCTCTAAGCGATCTTCTCTTTCATCCCGCAAAGACCGCAGTCGTTCGGTAGATTCTATATCGCCACGGGCTTCCTCCAGTTTCCTTTCTTCTAGCGCGATATGTTCATCCAGCGCCGTGAGTTTGGCGAGGTTATGGACCAATTCGCCCCGGACTGTTTGCATAGACTTATCAAGTCCCCGGAGTTCGCGAAGAGGTAACGGTGGGTCATTCATCGTCCTGAGTATTCCGTCTATCTCGCTTTCGCTGAGCTCCATTGTGTGAATAGCGTCGTGGCTACACGAGGGACCTCGCTGATATCGACAGTTTCTATCGCGGCGGCCGTCTTCGCCATCGTTTCGTCTGTAGAATATAGGATCTACAGCGGGGGTCGGCATAATTGTTTTACCACGTGCCCAATCTACGAATCCTAGTTCGTTCTTTATGATTTCGCCACCGCCCCGGTTTCCAGCAATGGTGTTCAGCGATAGGGTTTTTCCAGTCCTCATGTTGACGATCGGGACATTTGATGCTTTTAGTCGCAACCTACCACGCAGATCCAATTCGAACTTGGAGTAGTCGCGGCTGACAGATGGGACCACACCTTTTTCTGCCAAATTGTTGTAGTAGTCGTCTACAGTTGACTTGACTAATTCCTGACTTAGAGCAACGGTGTTGGTAGCGCCACATATTTCCCCCAATTGCGATTGGATTGGAAATGGAGTCTCTATGAAGGGTGTTTTTTCATCATCATCATCATCATCATCATCATCACCATCGAGGTAATCGTCTCTGCCGATTTCATCCATGTCAATATCGTAATCAGCCATCTTTATAATTATGTATTAAAGACAAAACCATACGGGTTTAATAGAGTAACTTAGTTTCACTAAATTATGTCTTCGAGTCAATACGGTCGCAAACTCAATCCATACCGCAGACTGCGTGAGCCCCTCGGGGCAAAAGGCGTGAGACAGAGTGTCGTTATTACGAACAACCCATCGACGATCGACCAGAATCAGCAGCTCTTAGTCCGCTTCCCCAACCTCGGAGCTAGCGACGTCATTGTGCCTGGGACTGTTCGCCTCGCTTTCACTATTTCGCTGACGTCGACGGACGCGGACCGAACCATCGTTCATAACCTGGGTCGCGTCATCGTCAAGAAGACCATGATAAAGATTTCTGGTAAGGAGGTGATGTCGATCGACGACAGCGACGTCTACCATTGCTACCAAGACCTGTGGAAGACGGCACAAGAGTGCGAAAATGCAGTCTATCAGGGTATTGACACCAGCCGAAATAAGAACGTAACCAGACTTAGAATCGGGGCTGGTGACAAAGCAGATAACGTCGCGAGCGACAACGCGATCGTGGCCGCTTACGGCAACCGCGTCTACATCCCGCTCGACTTCGAGTTGCTGGAGAGCCACATGCCCTACTATCAGAGTGCTTTGGCTGACCGCCTCGAATACGAACTAACGTTCAACGACTACGGCCGAGTTCTCATAGCCACCGACATGGCATCGACGTATACGATCGATAATGTTTCGCTGGAGTACGACATGGTCACGATGCCCGAACTCTCGCGATTGATCAGATCCCAGTACGCTGGGCGCGTTGCCATACTTTACGACAGAGTTCTTCTCCACCGCAAGATGACGAAAGACAAAAGCGACACATTGTGGAATATTAATGTCAACGTACCCGCCCGCTCGATGAAAGGTATACTGATGCTGTTCGAGGAGGGTCGGTTCGCGCTCGGGGCTAGAAAAACCGACAAATTCTATAACCCCAAAATCACAAAGGTCGAGGTGACGATCGAGGGAGTCCCCAATCAACTCTACAGCGCGGGTCTTCGCGCGCACCAGCAGTGGGACGAAGTCAGAAAGCAGTTTGCTTCCGGCTCTAAGCGCTCCCCAGAGGTTGCAGCGGTTGACAAAGACCTGCAGCTATCGGCCGTCTCCCTCGCGGAGTTCCTGACTACCAAATACGCGTTATGGCTAGACATGCGAGCCAGCGACGACGACCAGATGCACGGTAGCGGACGCCAAGTTGAGAACGCTAGCGAGGGTGTGACGATCCAGATAACCAAAGAGGCGGATGGAAATGGGCTATTGAACGTGTACTTATATATAATTACAGACGCACAACTCAACATCGAAGATGGTCGATACGTCTCAGCACTCTACTGATTTAATAAAAAAATCATCTAAAGATTTATTAATAAAAAATCTAACCCAATTAAAATTGGTGTTTGTGATGCTCACTCTGCCATAATATTTGGGCAGACAGGATGTGGAAAAACGGGTTTCATCCTCGACTTGCTCGAGGGGTCCTACCGCGATGCCTTTCGTCACATTGTGATCCTGTGTCCCACTGTGCGGCACAACAATACTTATCAGCGGCGCCCGTGGATATGGACCGACCCTGAGGTATACGTTATTGACCCCGGTGATAGGCTTCACGATTGGTTGCGTGGTTTATACCAAAGATTCCAGGGTGGGCCCACCTTATACGTGATCGACGATTGCTCGGCCAAGGCAGCGATGACCAAAAAGAAGGACATGCTATCTGGGCTCGCATTTTCTGGCCGCCATGCGGGGCAAAGTGTATGGATCTCCACTCAAAAGTACAACGCCGTCCTCAAGGATCTGCGAGAGCAAACGAAATGGGTCGCCCTCTTTCACTGCAAGGACCGAGACTCATTCGATGACTGTCTTAGAGAGAACGACGTTATCCCAACGCGCGAGGAGCGCCTTGAGGTTCGACAGATACTTTCGAAAACTAAGCACGCCAAGCTTCTGCTAAAGACCGATGAACCAACTGCTTATAAAGTTATAAATTAATTAATTTTATAATTAATTAGCAATTGCTGAACAATGCTTAACAATTAATTTTATAATTAATTTTAAGAAAATTATAAAATTTCTCAAAATTAATTAGCAAATGCTGAACAATGTTTAACAATTTTTTACAAAGGGGGGTGTAAGCACAAATTTATATTTTTAAAATACAAAGTGGGGAGTAAGCACAAATTTATATTTTTAAAATACAAAGGGGGGAGTAAGCACAAATTTATTTTACAAAATTACAAAGGGGGGAGTAAGCACAAAATTAATAAGTAATTGCTGAACAATGCTTAACAATGCTTAACAAAATGCTGAACAATGCTTAACAATTAATTTTATAATTAATTTTAAGAAAATTATAAAATTAATTAGCAAATGCTGAACAATGTTTAACAATTTTTTACAAAGGGGGGAGTAAGCACAAATTTATTTTACAAAATAAGCACAAAATTATATTTTTAAAATACAAAGGGGGGAGTAAGCGCATTTTAATATTTTCAAAAAATATTCAAAAGACAAAGGGGGTGGGGGGGGGGGGGGGAGTAAGCACAAAGTTATTTTACAAAATATTACAAAGGGGGGAGTAAGCACAAAATTACAAAATTACAAAGCAATTGCTGAACAATGCTTAACAATGCTTAACAAAATGCTGAACTTACTTTACTTACTTAATCCTCTTCGTGCTGAGTAGCACATAAGGCCGACACCAAAGACCGCCATTCTATTCTATCATACACCCATGTCTGCACCTGGCCCCAGCTCCACCCTTTCTCTTTCATCTCCTTCTCCACTGATCTTCGCTAGGTCTCTTTTGGCCGTCCCCGTTTTCTCCTTCCAATGGGTGTCCACCGCATGGCAACTCTGGGAATGGCATCTTGATCCATCCGATTAACATGCCCAATCCAACGCCATCGTCGGCGTTTAATTTCCAAAGATAGCGGAGTTGTATCTGTTTGTAGATGGAGTTCTTGGTTGGAGATGGTGTTTGGCCAGAAGATCCTGAGGAGTCTACGAAGACATCTCGTTTGGAAGACGTCCAGCTTGTGAGACGTGGCTTGTGTCACTTTCCAGGACTCAGATCCATATAGGAGGACTTCAAGGATGTTGCTCTTGAAAATCCCTAACTTGGTCTTGATACTGAGCTTAGAGGATTTCCAGATGTTCCTTAGCACCGCAAAAGCTCCTCTGGCTTTGGAAATTCTGTTGTTTACGTCCTTTTCTGAGTTTCCGTCGGTGGAAAGTTTGCTGCCGAGGTATACAAATTCTTCTACTTCTTGAATGTTGTTGTTGTTGATCGTTACTGGTTGATCTGTTCCTGGATTGACTTTCATGAGTTTGGTCTTGTTGGCATTAATGCTGAGTCCAATCTGTTTCCCAAGTGTGTCCATGGTGTCCGTCTTTGCCTGTATATCGCTGTGTCGTTGTGCAAGGAGAGCAATGTCATCAGCAAAGTCAAGGTCTTCTAGTGGTTCTGCGAAGGTCCACTGTAAGCATCTACTGACGCCTTTGGTAGTCTCCTTCATTAGCCAATCAATACACAGGATGAAGAGTAGAGGAGATAACAGACATCCCTGCTTTACGCCAGTTTTGACTTGGAAACTGGGTGTCAGGTCTGCGCCGCAAATGACTTGCGCACTGAAGTCGGTGTAGAGCATTTTGATGACGGAAATCTTGATGTCTGGAATCCCATAATGGGATAATATCTTCCACAAAGATAGTCTGTGTACACTATCAAATGCTTTGGCAAAGTCAATGAAATTGGCATATACTGTTGCATTCCATTCGTTGCTCTGCTCAATGATCTGACGTAGTGTGAAGATCTGGTCTGCACATGATCTGCCTCTTCTAAATCCTGCTTGGCGTTTACGCAGCAGCTGGTCAACAGCGGTAGTTAGTCTGTTGAGAATGATTCTGCTCAGGATCTTGCTTGTCACTGACAGTAGCATGATTCGTCTCCAGTTATTGCAGTCACTGAGATCCCCTTTCTTCGGGAGTTTGACAATCAGTCCAACTTTCCATGGGCTTGGTACCATTTCAGAATTCCAAATCTCCTGCAGGATCGTTGTGAGTACGGTGGGGGTTATTTTATCCTCTGCCTTTAGCATTTCTATGTGTACTCTATCAATCCCGGGTGCTTTCCCACTTTTTTGCTGGCTGATGGCTCTTCTGGTTTCTTCCACCTTTGGCGGCTCTGTGTCTATATCGATAGTGGTTTCTGCTGGTAAGATGTTGGCTTCTGTCGTTGGATCCTCCCTGTTGAGTACTTTCTCAAAGTGGTCCTTCTAACATCTTAGCTTTTATATCATCGTTTGTTACAATCCCTCCTTGTGGATCTCTCACTGGTGTGTCTGTGGACTTGAATCCTCCTGTCAGTGTCTTGGAAATATTGTACAGTGTCCCCATGTCCTGCCTTTCATCTGCCATCTCTGCTTCTGTCGTCAGCTTGTCAATGTAGTTCCGCTTGTCCACCTTCGCTCCTTGTTTGACCTCCTTGTCTAGGGATGCATATGTGGTCTTGAGTTGCCCGTTTAGCCGCTCTGACCTAGCCTGGAGTAGCTTCCGTTTGACCTCCTTCCTCTCATCTATCTTTTGCCACGTTCGCCTAGATATCCACTCTTCCTTCTTCTTTTTTCTGGTCCCTAGAACTTTCTCTCCAGCTTCCAGTATCCGCTGATTGAAGGTGTCAATATCCATCTCTTGTTGATCATTCAATGGACCAAACTTGTTCCTCAGTTCTATCTATCTGAAATAACCTCTTCACAGTTGGATCCTTCAGCTTCACTACATCTAGGGGTGGTTTTCTTGGTTCCTGCTTTTTGGCCTTTCTGAGCTTCAATTTGACAGTGGCTATGATGAGTGTGTGATCACTTCCAACGTCAGCTCCCCTCATTGCTCTGACATCTTGTAGACTACCCCTCCATATCTTCTATTTATGATGATATGATCTATCTGGTTGTTTGTTCGACCATCGGGTGACTTCCAGGACCACTTATGGATATCTTTGTGCTGGAATATGGTGCCTCCAATAACCAAATTGTTCTCCTCGCAGAGATCGACCAGTCGTTCTCCGTTGTCATTCATGACCCCGCAACTCTGTGTGCCCATAGTGGTTTCCCTTCCTGTGTTGTCCCGGCCAACTTTAGCGTTAAAGTCTCCTAAGACGAGAAGAACATCATGTGCTGGTGTGCGTGTTAATTCTTCTTGTACTCGGTCATAGAAAGCATCATTTTCTTCATCTTCTGCTACCTCAGTGGGTGCATAGCCTATGATGACGGTGAGCTTTGCATATGATGAGTTAAATCTCGCTGTCATGAGTCTCTCGCTGATGGGTTTCCACTATATCAAGCTTCTGCGTACCTCTTTCGTCATTATCAACGCAACTCCTCTGGTGTGTTGGTCATCTGAGCATCCTGAGTAGGCAATATGGTGTCCTGTTGCTAGTTGTCTAGTGCCCGTTCCTGTCCACCTTGTCTCGCTAACTCCTAGAAGACCAATGTTATAGTTCTCCATCTCCCTGATCACTTGAGCTAGCCGTCCGGTCTGGTAGAGTGTTCTAACATTACAGCAGCCCACTCGTCGTGTCGTCTTCGGTCCAAGGATGTTCACTATCGGGATGTCAGTGTCCTGTCGGGTTTGACTGCCATCCGTCCTAGGTGCAGTCGTTTGGCGTGTGTCCATCCTTATCCCATTATCTTCATTTTCTTTGGTGTAGGTTTCTGTAGCGTTTAATATTTTTTACGTGACAGGGTTGCTGGCCCTGTGCACAACCCTCCTCCTTTCTCATCCGGGCTTGGGACCGGCCATGGCGGAGTTAAAATGCTGAACAATGCTTAACAATTAATTTTATAATTAATTTTAAGAAAATTATAAAATTAATTAGCAAATGCTGAACAAATGCTGAACAATGGTTAACAATGTTAACAATTTGTTGCTCCGCTGCGAGCTTTGTTGCGAGCATAACGGTGATCATAAGTATCGGGTGGTGCGCTTGGCAATATGTTAGACTTATGAGACTTGTCAGAATAGTAAAATTAATTTTAAGAAAATTAGCAATAATGAACTGCGACGAACTTCTCGATCAGCTAATGGAAGAAACCTCAACGCCGACTATCCCCAACTCCAATCGCGAATTGGGAGGAACTGAAACCTCAACTCCGTTGATCCCGACAGATGGAACACCTGTCGGCACGAATGAAAATGAAAACGCGGCGTGACTCGAGCGGCTAGCCGCGCTG
Organism: Conchocele bisecta; assembly: GCA_029237695.1. Taxonomy (NCBI): domain Eukaryota; kingdom Metazoa; phylum Mollusca; class Bivalvia; order Lucinida; family Thyasiridae; genus Conchocele; species Conchocele bisecta. Next base: position 37,259,829 of record CM055273.1, read on the forward strand.
GTTGCTGGGGGACAATCGGAGAATTATCTTGGTAGGCGTCTCTCTGTTTGTCAGGTGGATAAGATGTCAGATGTGGAGATTGATAAAATGTATGCGCGATACGAATCTAGGTTAGGTGCGGAGATGACGAAAACTCTTGGATCGGCGGCTATTCATTTGTACGCTACCGCTGTTAGTATACTTCTCCCTATACCAAACACCGCGGGGTTGATTCGCGATCCAGAGATTGACCCTTTTATAGGACACACTCTTAGAACAGCCTGCTGCTCAATTTATCACAAATTTGGAATGTACTTAGCTCCGCTGACAACCGCGTTGACCACGGGTAAACACTGTAAATTTGGACATATATGCCCACGAACTATAAGCTCTAATATTAATATTATAAATGATGACACAAGACACAGCTGCGAGAGTGACGGAACCGAAATCTCCAACTTCAACGCTGTTGAACCCGATCACGTTGGGGGTTCAATCGGGGATTGCTGCAGCTCCACAGGAGCCCTCAACACCCAATTCCAACAATGTTGGGGGTTGGACGAATCCGGTTGCACGACATAAAAACCCAAACAGACAGGCAGCTGGGCGGGCAGCGGCTGCCACCCGAAAAGTTAAACAAGATAAAATACTCGCCGAGCTTCGAGAGGCCAAACAGTCGTTGCAATCGGGGACGGAGACAGCAAAACATCTGAAGACAGCTACAACACCCCCAATTCACGAATTGGAAGCGCAATCCCCGATTGCTGTAGGTCCTACCCCCTATTACCTCAATATTGTTGAACCTTATTGGAAAATCGTCCCGTGGGTTGTTGGTGGTGGTCTGGCAGTTTTGGGCACCCTGTGTGTGGAACTACCCCCTATTACACCAATCCTTATCGAAAAAAACAACCCCCAACACTGTTGGAGGCGGTTCCGAAGAAAGTTACGAAACCGATTGCGCCCCATTTAAACATTGATCGCGATCCCTTTTATATGCAATAATTATAGTTATCAACAATGGCTGAACACGATGGTAAAATGATAGTGAATGCGCTTTATCACGCCGTGGTGATATCGGGTCTCAGTATCGGGTATGCTCGACTATCAAAGATGGCCTTAGGAGTGACCGTTCCCAAATTAGACATCTCTGTGAGAGACGTAGGGCTCGTGACCTTAGATGTAGCGGCCGCAGTTTGGACCCGAGATTATCTAATTAAAGCTGGAATTCTACCCTCTAATATATGGAAATAATGGCTTCGATCGCAATGCTTTTAGGTGGTGCAGTCGTGAGCGCTGTGGCATTCGGCGGTAGCAACTATTTATTCTCGTTAATACGAAAATCGGACGCGGATGAGGAGCGCAAGCGTCACGATTTGGCTGTAGAACAACTCAAGAGCGCAGACGCAGCATGGTCTAAAAAACAAACCGCCCATCTGGATTGGGTCAACGAAGAGCTTCGCCGCTAGAATCACGCCGCGCAAACTTTCCAGAACGTTGAAGAAGCCAACCGCGAGTACGCGCTGGCATATCCACAGAGAAGTCTCAATCCAACGAATCCCGAGCCCCAACTTATTTATATGTACCGTCAGAGGCTCAACGTCATGAAAGGCTGAAAATGATGTCGCAAAGTTACGCATACATTTACCAACGTCACTTCGGATTTTGACACTTGGTATTGTTGCGTCATTGCAATAAGTTTTCCTATTTATAGCCGTACGCTTTAAACTCACAAATATTTGAATGTTGGATATGCGTGGCAGAATTGTATAGTTTTTTTCATAGTGGTTCAGACAGTTTTGTTTTTTTCCTTCAATTTCCTTCAAGGAAATACGTATTAATTTTGTCGATTATTTTTTATGCAAATGGGCATATTGCATTTATGATTTTTATAATATATTATTTGGACGACTTGTGAAATGACATTTGAAACTAAATAACCATACGACCGGTATTTTTAGATAACACATAACAATATCAGTATTATGTAATCATAATGCTAATACATTTCACTATTCGCGCCCCTGTTACACGCCCCTGTGATATGCAGTACAATAACCCGTCAATGTCACGTGACTCACGACTGGTGGTGGTTGCTTGGTCACAAGCAATATGATGCTATTTATAGAATATCTCCACTCGATCACATCACGTGATCGCCGGAAAAACAATGTTGCAAATTGTTGCGACCAATAAAACATGGAAATAATAACATGTCAACACTAATCACATGCAGTGCGTGTAAGAGTATTTTATTGTGTATTAATTAGAAGAATAAACAATAATAATATTGATACGTTGACAATCTATATTTTACGACAACCGTATGCCGGCACGAAACACAGGAAATTGACACATTCTTATCAGATTATACACGAGTGTTAAATGTACCGAATGTTTGGGGTGAATATTGATATTTTTTTATGTCGAACTACGTTTATGTCGACGTCATTCTCTGTCTCCCATCGATGTCGACATAACGCGAATCGACTGTATTTCTTTTAAACTTTATTTATATATTTATATAACAATTACAAACAAACGCGAGAACAATTGTAGTCGGCGTAGATGGAGGCGTCTGCATGTTTCTTAATTTGGGTTGAAACCGGAATACTCACAGAAAACAAACTTATCCTGTCTGGCGACCACCATCAGCTATACATGTACTTACAACTTTAAGATCGACCCCGGGGCGCATGTGTGCGATCTTTACTAATTATGCTATACGGTCCCGTTCAGATTAGAGCGGGCTCGGGTATTTTCGGCCGTCTAAGACGGAACCGTACACGCCTGTACAAACCCAGTTCCGATTTTGTGATTTATTTATAGATTACACTGCATTACGCATTTTGATGAGCAACTCTAACCTTCATTTGAACGTGACAACCGATTTTCGAAATATGTAGACAACCTCGGGTAAATCTGCATTCATGTATTCATGACTTAATGATGTGTCTACGTAGATCTTCATATTGCATGATTATATTTATGAAAAGGTCTTGGTTTACAGATGTCGTTCTATGGAAAACGATTTAATATGGTAGTTCTAATTACGCGGCTCCTCGCATATCGCATGCATCATGTTGACACTGGGCCAAACATGTTTTATTATTTAGTATTTAGTGTGTTGGTATTGTGTCACAGGCATATTTAGTGCGAACATAAGTGTAGCCACCGGGGGCCCGTTTCACTAAACTTCGTACGACTAAAATGTTCGTAAGTGCAAATCTAGGATCGTCTGGAAATTTCAATTGATTGATTTACATTTATTGAGCATAGGCTGCTCATTACATTTATTGAGCATAGGCTGCTCAATAAATGTAAATCCAATAATTATTTACAGGAAAATGTTGTTAATGTGGAATTTACAGACTATCTTAAGTTTGTACTTACGAACATTTTAGTCTTACGAAATTTAGTGAAACGGGCCCCAGGGACGTAGCCTACTGATTTGTATCTGTATCCGCAACCACTTGCATGTACCTTCTAATGTCGTAATTTTTAGCGACTTTCAAAAATATCACTTTACATCAGCCGTACGATTGCCGTTTGATGACTGTTAAATATTATTTTAATTGACTACTTGTAAATATGGTTATATGAATGTATGGCATATATTTTATTAGTATTTTTGCAATCAGTGCAGACCCTGATCAGGCTGCGCAGATGCACAGGTCTCCAACATTTACAAATTTAAGAAGTCCTACTTTAGATCGTTGTTAATTTACTTGCTACTAAACACTGGATGTCTCTGTGCTTTATTGTTTTTTTTATCAAAGGGACGTTCTAGTCGGAGGCGTGTAAATAATATAAAGCAAATACTAGGAGCGGATCCAGGATTTCAGGTTAGGGGGGTGGGGCGGGGCGGGACTTCTTAATTGAAACAGTTTACTATATTTTCGAACTAGCACCGTTTGTTCGTCGACCAAGCGGAGCTCGGGAGACTGCTAGGTGGGTCCGGCGGTATGCCTTCCTGAATATTGTTGATATCTATACCCCATTTTGCTGCGTTATAACGCATTTTAGAGCAAACATATCTTTACTCGCAAAATGTTAGGGGGGCGCGCGCCGGTTTTTCCCCTACGTGAATCCGCCCTGGAATACACAACTTCTATATTTGCAGATTCAACGCGTCTAAATTCAAACGAGACGCTTCAAACAAATGTCGCAATTTTGTGGTCGGTACAAATTTAGTGTGTAAATAACTGACTTGATTATATAGTGTGCAGACATGAATTCAAAATACATATACGTACGCCACGGTGCTTTTTAGCATGGCTTGGTTGGCCACTCATTTATTTGTTTACAAAGGCGTTGAATGTACTTTTTCTGAAACGCAACACAATTATTGCAAATTTCGTTTTCAAATTAATTGTTCCCGACGAGAGGATACAGTGTATACATATACATTCACCAGTACTATTATGCTTACTGCCAGTATTTTTATCAGAACATTTTATAACAATTATACAATCATGTATGTCATATCGACACATTTTCCGGACATTGACAGGTTTATGTAGTTGTATATATATTTGTTTTCAAATGGAAACCCATTATCAAAAATTCAAACCGACACACATTTAAAAATACACAGTAATGGATAATTTTGCCCTGAATGTTCTGTTGGCCACTTTTTATTTTAACAACTATACATTCCACTTACTAAATAAATACGCATGCTGTCGCGCGGGCATCAGTCACGCAAATAAAAACATATGAAGTAATCTACAAAGTACGGTTGATAAATGCGTACATTTATAAAATGCGAAGAAACTTATATAAAAAATCAGTACCGGCAGTAAATTCATAGACAGGATTGAGACGGGTAGACCACACAATAACTTTTTTAAGCGGACACAACTAACAATATCTGCCCTCTCGGTGTGGGGGCAGTGGCGCGGCCGTGGGCAGCCGAGGGAGTGGGGGTCAGCTCATGATTTCCCCATAGACCTGCTAGTACGAGGTACATGTACACAAGACCGTCCGTCAGTCATATTGGCTACACAGGAAAACGTTCCTCCCGCTTTCGGAGATGTAAATTTAATTCCGAGAATCGGGTATGGACAGTCGATTTTTAGTTTATTTAAAACTCACCGGGGGTGTCCGACTACCCTCTATACGTCATCGGGCACTGAACTCATTGATATGTGCAGCCATAGGCCTATCCAAATTTTAACCAAATTCAGACCATTCATTTCTACAGAAAATAGTGCATTTGTTTCAATCACAGATTGTTTCAATTTCATACACCAGGAACGTCGTTTAGTTGTTTGTGTTTGGTCCTTGGTGAGTGACGTAATGTCTACATCAATAAATGACGTCACAATTAACTGTTACGTAAAATAACGTCAATTATATTTTGAACTAAATTCTAAATAATTACAATGTATCTTTTGGACGGTGCATGTATATGCATAATATGTGATAGTTGGCGATAGTAGCAAATTACGAGGTCACATGTCGGCTAATTATAGATTTAACATTGATAGTGGTGCGTTTGGTTTGTTCACTACATGTACTTATCATAGTTGTATTCTGTTCAATGTTTGATAGTATTCATACTAACACTTGTAGATACATTTAGTGCAACTTATCAGCAAATACAGTTTACAGCAAGCACAGTCAATGAGTCTATGAACACGCATTTCTGCTGTAGGCTGATGTGTTGCATTGTACAAACGTCAGCGTTTCAATAACGTCATTTTCTCGATGACGTTACTTTTTTTTCCTGGCGTGATTGACATGGTGCTACAAAAAGTGAGATAAAACAAAACTATGAAATATATTTGCATTTTCTTTTCAGCATATTGTTTGTGAAAGGTGTCCGCATCCAGAAATGTAAAAAAGTGCAAATCGAAAATTTTGTCATTAAGGCCGGTTTTCACAGAGCGCGGCCCATATATATATAGAACGATGTTAGTTGACGAACTTTATTTTGCTATGATCGATGTAGGCTACACGGCCCTTAAACACCGTTTAGCTGGTGCAAAGAGTATGATTCGTCTGGCCCGAGATTATCTCGAGACGTGGCGCGAGGACGAAAAAGCGGCCACCCTTTTCGCAAAGCGGATGTTAGATTCCTCCCAGTTAGATTCCCCAGAATTCCCTCTCCTGTTCCAACCCAATCGCGATTGGGGCTGCAGCGAAACTTCCAACAAGGGTTTATTATTAACTACGCAGTTACCGGACGATCTGGCGAGGGCATGTTGGAGATTGTCCGATCTATTAGAATACTTCGCATACGATGGACACACGCAAACTTGATGCCAAACTATCGGTTCGCCTAGCACGCAAGCTAGCAAACACATACTACAGCCCCCACGGCTACTGGAAGGGACTCGCGGCCATCAAGAACCTCGCGGCGGCGACCAAGGTTTCCGAAAACGCCACCAAGGAATGGCTCAAGAAGCAAGCCCTCTGGCAGATCTATTTACGCGCGCCTCACAATATTCCGCGCCCGAAATTCGACGTGCCGGTGCCGAACCAAGTTCACCAAGCAGATCTCCTGTTTCTCCCTCACGATCGCGTCGGTCGCAAAACGTACAAGTACGCACGGACAGTCGTTCACGTAGCGAGTCGCTATAAGGGGGATAATCCACTGGCTACGAAATAGTCTATGGAGGTGGCCGAGGCTCTTTCCCGAATATATAAGAGGAGTCCTCTCAATTGGCAGAATCTTCTCCAGGTCGATCCCGGCCGCGAGTTCATGGGCGCGGTATCTCATCTATTGACTAAACACGACGTTTCTGTCAGACGCGGCCGCGTCAACATCCACCGAGACCAGGGGATTGTGGAGCGGTTCAATCGAACCCTGGCTGAGAGACTGTTCGGTCACCAATATGCCAAAGAGCTTGTAGACCCTCATACGCGATCGACCGAGTGGGTGACCAGGCTACCCTCCGTACGGGGCGCCAAGTGGGACATGGCTCAATTTTGTCAACAAAATTCATTTTTGTGCCACAAAACTCAATTCTGTGTCACAAAATTAAATTCTGTGTCACAAAACTCAATTCTGTGTCACAAAATTCACTTTTGTGCCACAAAACTCAATTCTGTGTCACAAAATTCAATTCTGTGTCACAAAACTCAATTTTGTGTCACAAAATTCACTTTTGTGCCACAAAACTCAATTCTGTGTCACAAAATTCAATTCTGTGGCACAAAATTCAATTCTGCATACGTTTCGTATACGTATTTGCATACGTTTCGATTATGTTGCCCAAATATGGTACACGCATGTAAGGACTACCATTGGTCAGATACAGTATGACAAAAATGTGGCCAGAATAATATGTATAAACATATATCAGCAACAAACATGATGGAACTTGGATGGAAAATAACATTTTGTGAATTGGTTGCCATGGCAACCGTTTATTGTAATTATGTATTGACTATGTACATACATTTAATAACGCTATCCCAATGCTGGTTACTTGAAATAAAACGATGCTATTGTTAAAATGTTTATATAAACTAGTTGTTATTTGGCCGATCTGGCATCCGCATACATGATTAGTCACAATAAGATTCTTGGATAGAACTAGAGGTATATATTTTGTAATCATAATATAACCAATATAACTGTCCATAAAGAAGCATACTATTGATATATTGGGTTATATTTTCGCATTGAAATATTTAAACCTGCAAGTGTACTCCACCATCTAGTAAAATGGACTAAGACCGATATCAACCAATCAACGGAGAGATGACATAGACTATCAGTTATGCAAACTAATTTTTGTGGACAAAATTGACTTTTGTGGACAAAACTGAATTCTGCCCCACAAAACTGAATTTTGTTCACAAAAGTCAATTCTGTCTTACAAAATTGAATCCTTTATAACAAAAATGAATTTTGTATATCAGAATTTTACATAATTGGATTTTGTGATTTTTAGTGTTACAAACCTCAATTTTGTCAGGACAAAATTGGTTTTGTACACATAATTAACCTGTCCTGCATGGTGCCCCGTACTCCGTGGTCTCCGCACTGAACGGCGAGGTGACCAGATTGATCGGTAAGAAACCCGTAGATGCTATCAAGGCAAAAACGGTGTCGCACAAACCATCCGCCGTCTCGCGACGGCGCCCCGTTGGTTTAGCGGAGAAACGACTTCCATCGGATGTTGCCGTCCGGTACCTCTATCAACCGGGAGAGCTCGAAGGTGGTCGCCGCCGTGCGACTGATCCCGTGTGGTCTCTCAATGTATATCATCTAGATCGATCTATTACCAAACCCGATGAGCCCGTACTATTTGGATGATGTTCCATCTCGCGGATTTGTTCGCGAAGAACTTCTTATGGTGCCTTCTGACACCCAGCTACCCCCGGATCGTCAGAGTCTTTAGATTGATTTATTAATAAATCGTTAGATGATTTTTTTATTAAATCAGTAGAGAGGTTCTGTTTGTATTCCGTCAGTTAACACGCGTCTTTTATCGTAGTACGCCGAGAGTCCTAATTTTTGTTGACAGTATGTTTTCATAACACCGTCTTTCATTTTAAATCCTCTATTTTGTGCTACATCTATAATGTGTTTTCCATCTTCTGTAGTTTCACTTAGTACTCGTTTATATCTATCCCAATTTAAATTGTTAGTTCTCTTGGACATTCCTTTCGCAGAGTTTTTATTAATTAATTCTTTAGAATTATCAAAATTAGTGGAATTAATTTTTTCTATAAAATAACACTTACTAGATAACGCTATCGCCCTATTTCCGCTAAATTCCATTTTGAAAAGTCCTGGCTCTTGTTCGCTCCATTTATCCCAAGCCAACCATTTATTTTTTTCTTTTTCAAACTCGTCTAGTAAGTTAGGTATAATCAATTCCTCTATTGTTTTTCCACTAACTCCTATATACATACTATCCGTGTCCATCTGTATTAATTCAAAGTCTTCTCTTTTTACGTATTTGTCTAGAAATTCGTAGTAAAATTCCAACATTCTCAATTTAGCTAGTTGATAAACCGCTATTCCGCAGTGGAAGGGTCTCTTTACTGCACACCGGGGTTTTCGGGAAGATATTTCGTACGCATCTCCTATCTCTTTCAAATCATCAAAGAATGCAGATCTTAATGCTTTGTCAACACAGGTTTCGTTTTGCGTATATGTCGTATTTAAATGTCTCTCTGTTGCCTCTATCATTTTTCCACAACACGAGTTTCCTAATAATTTCATTATATCCTCTACTGGTTTCTTATTTGGTTCTACATCGCCCGTTCGTCTTGCGGCTGTAACTTCTTTTGCGAACCATTCGAATGGTTTTCCACTAATATAATCTATAACCCGATGAACTCCAGTTATTTCTAGGCCGTGTTTTAAATACCATTTCAATGGTGGTGCGTACATTAATAATTTAGTGGCGGTCATAGATCCCACCAATTTTCTTCCATTTCCTCTAGTTCTGCCAGTATCCTCAAATATTTTAACATGTGTTCAGAAACCTCCTCAACGTCTACTTCTCTGTTTATAAATATTGGGGACATTTCAGAAAACTTATCTTTTAAGTTGTGTGGAACTTCTATATCCACCACCGCAAACCCAAACCAGTCCCCAGATACAACTCTTTTACAAAACTTTTTAATAAATTTAGGGTTATGTGGGTATCTATATGGTGTATAGTTTCTCTCCCACACGCATCTCTTTATTTAACGTAGATAAATATAACGCGTTTGCATCGTACCCCAAAACAGCCTGACATGTTTTACCCACACTTTGCACAGGTGTGGTTCTAATCTTTGAAACGCCGGCTTCTGCATATCGTGTACATACTATTGATGAACCGCCAACTAGAGCGTCTTTCATCATTTCGTATGTTTCTTCTTTTGGTGCATATAGATCATCCTCCGGTATAATCGTCTTTGAAGATTTTTGTTCTTTAATGTTTCCTCTCAATAAATATTGTATAGCTACTCCAGGTAGTGTTACCGCATCTTTGAAAATATCCACACCTCTGTGTTTATAAAATTCACACATTTGTTCCACCGCTTCTAGGAACGGTGCTACATCTAAATCGTTATAATATTTCAACCAATCTCTGAAGGTTTCCATATTCTCTTCTTCGAAAATTCTACGACATTTGCTTAATTCTGTTTCATCTATTAACATTTTCCCAGATAGTTTGGAATACCAATTCTCTATATCTGGTAGTCCTGGGTAATCCAGGTTTGTCTGGAGAATCAAACCACTCGTAAGGAAAGAAAGATTTTTGTCCTTTGCAGTCGTAGGCTTTTATCCAACTATCGTAATTTACACCAGGTCCTAGGTAAAGTATTACATCAAGAAATCTAAACTCTGGAATAAATAAAAATATTGTTGCGTTTGCACCTTTTCCGACCATTACTTTCGTTGTTGTTGATGCCAGTTCGCCTACTAGGTATTTCTTTATTAAGTTTATATCGTACTTACTGCTGTTAAAACCAATAAAAACCTAACCGTACTTGATATATCCACTGCTCGATCTGGGAAATTTGTTTTTCAAGTAAATATTCTGTATTAAACCCATATCTTGACCATACTTCTTCTCTTATAGCTTTTCCCCTGACTTTCAAATCTTCTACGAATTTTTCTATAAGTTTTGCGGGATCTTTATCACAAATATGAGTTACTGTTCCTGAGAAATTATGTCCTATACTAAGGCTTACCGGAACGTGCTCAGCTTCGTACTCTAAACTATTACCGAGAGTTTCAAATTCTGGCTGGAGATACGCCTCAAAATCGTATACTATCTGATATGGATAAAGAGTAGTGTCGCAACCGATCTTTATGTCTTTACCCGTTCTTTGGAATTCGCATTCCCACATAACTATTAGGTTGAATTCTTTGCTTCTAATAAATTTATCTCTTCTCATAGTGGATGCGCGTTCTTCTTTTCTATGCTTTGCATGAATCTCACACCCGTGCCAGTAACAGCCGTGATATTGATATACGGTATTGGTTTCTGGACAGTATCCATCTACTGGAGCTCCTAAAATCCACCTTTCACCCCCGTGTACACACTGTTCGTGGTGAATGTGAATTCCCTCCTGCTTTTCCACAGAGTACATCCAATCGATCGCCCCATAACTGTTAGAACATTTTGGGTAGAACGCTTTCTCGAACGACGAACGCGGGCGCTCTAAATAATTACCGTCACATATTACTTTTGTCTCACCTTTCATACATTTTGGTCCGTGTCTCTTCATATTACTCGCTTTCGTGAATTTCTGTTTGCAATTATCGCAGGCGTAAATTTTAGATAGGTTTTTAAGGTTTTTTTATCAGAAATGCGTGATTATTAAACAGTCCTATTGTCATTGGTTTATTACCTATTTTCTTATAGTGAGCTGGCACATTTTTCAACCACCAAACACCACCTTGTGTCGGTTGATATACATCTATACCGATTTTAAAAAACTCTTCTACCTTTTTCAGATCTGAAAAAGGAATTGGAGAAACCACATTACTACCGGTATATTGTCTACTAAGTTCTTTCGCCTTGTCGGTGCATCTGTCGGGCCTTTTACCTGTCATGTGCATAGCTAGACACCTGAACAGACAAAGGTAGTCATTATAATTATCTAAAGAATACATACCTTTTTTATTCTTCAACCATTCTGGAAGTTCTCCTCCTGCTGCTTCTTTGGATTGTAGTCCCAGATCTATTCCCCTATTGCCATGTATTAGCTTTACAAAAACCTCTACCCATCTTACAAACTTCCACTTTGTATTTGGTCTATCTATTTTATCGGACATTATTCGTATTTGCTCCTTATCTGACAGCCATTTTTTAACTGTTTTCATTGATGATAGTGGTTCGCTACCACCGAGTTTTTGTGAAATATTATAGTTATAGGTTTTCCATTTTTCAAATAAAAATTGGTTGTTAGATACGGAGCGAGTTTATCGGACATGCGTTCAGACTCGTTAATGTCAATGTTTTTACGAAAGGATAATGTAACTACCCGTCTTCCCTTTTCTACCATTTCCAATGTTTCATCATGAGCCCTCAATATGTCTTCACCTTCTGCCACTATCGCGCGAACGATAGATTTTTTCTTATTCTCCAAATGATTTGGTATTGGGTCACCTGTGCGTCTGGAATTGGTGCTTGAAGGTTTTATTACACTAGCCCTTAACCCCGCAATACTTTCTTTTTGAATTATGTTACCAATTTCCTCTGCTAGTGAGAAAATACATATATATATAATGGAGTGTGTGACTTGTTGTAAGACGTTTGCGTGAAAAGACTATCTACGAAGGCATCTATCGAGACGTAGAACATTTCCTTGTGTCGCCCCACAATTTCAATGCCCCAGATGCCCTTGTAAATTCGTTAGTGCCCAAACTCTTTGTAGACATAAGCAACTGCGCTGTCAGGTGGCTAAAGGTGAACGTGGTAGACTAGAGCTGGTAGAATTAGTTGCTGATCTGCGAAATAAATTAGCTATATTGGAGGATAAAAATGGGGTGTTGGAATATAAACTATCACGCGCGGACGCATTGAAATTGCATTAATGATTTTGACTTTTTTTCAAAAGTAAATTTTCAATATAATTGGGACTACAAGACCACTTTTTATCATTCAATACCACCACCAAATTTTGGTCGGTGGTAGGAGCTACAATACAGCTCAATAACGTTAAAAACGTTGGTGGTATCATTTTGACTCCCTATATACTACTAAAGATATATGTGGCTGTACTGTATCTGATTTGTAACCAGTGTAGCTCCTTATCAAATAACACACTCCTGTAATCTGGTAACGAGTTGTATTGCTTGTTAGAAGCATGAAGGGTGGTTGATTGATGGAATTGCGTACCGTGCAGATCCTGATCAGACTGTGGATGCACAGGCTGATGTGGATCTACACTGGTCGCAAAACCCACAAGCACCGGTTCGCCAGTCACACAGCTACAAATACGTGTACGCGTAATTCCATATGCATTATAATTAAACTAAATACCTTACGTGACAATTGACGATATATCTCGGTCTTTACACATGATCACAAATATATTAATCAAGACAGGTATACTAGTGATGAAAAGTTAATGACACTTCTAATAACGACAATAATACTTACAATAAAACAATCACTTGCAATGACAACAAAATATGGGTCAAGATAAAATATTAAATTATGTATTGTATGTAGCACACAAAGAAATGTTGACAACGTACCCAAAGTAATAAACAATGCCCATTAATTCTGGATATGTACATACGTCAATAGTCATCATCATAGTTAATATGCATGTAACAGTCTAATTCATGTAAATATATGATACACTATAAATCATCTCACGTACCTGGCAATGACGTTTTATAGACATGGACGCTGGAAGCATCATAAGATTGGTCGGGCGAATCTAGTGGGTGCACTACCCACCCAAAGTGTATGTTGTTACCACTCAGTTGAACCGTCTCGCCGAGACGGTTCAACTGAGTGGTAACAACATACACTTTTGATGATAATTGAAAAAAAATGCAGAAACAAATAATTTACATTCCGTTTATATATATGAATCCCACATATGTCAAAAGTATTGATCCGGCAGTCGCCGGACCTGCCGGACCTGTTCCGACGCCCCTGATAGAGGGTCATGAAACCCTTGTGATATTTGCTGTATATACCCGACTGGTTATGAAATAACTATGCAATTATAACAAAAGTCCCAATACCGAACAATGTAATCACTCAATCACTCATTTATACGTTTTTGATATATATATATATATATACATGTATAAGTATGTCTCAGGCATCTGATTTTTGCACGTATCTATGTCAGCGTGGTATTAAATGACATACGTTAGAATGTACACTACATCCCTCTACCCCTACATACAATCATGATACTCACTTGTTCGTTGTTGTTTTTTTTTCAGGACAAGGGGAAGCTTCGTCTCCATAGACGATCAAAACACGTATATGTACACGATCGATCTTATTTAAAAAATCTACCAGAATCCCGCTTCTGTAAGACAATTCGATTGGCTGATGAGTTACAGAAACGGGGCGTGTTGCGCACGCGTACGGATAGAGACAAGTTTTGGGCGGGAACAAAAGACGGACATATGAAAGGAGACGCCTTGTTTACAGCAGATTCACAGTCCCTAGGTAAACCATTCCAATGTTAATCCTTAAAAGGCGGGAAAATAAATTGTCGTCTGCTTTTGTTTCATATTATGTCTTCTTTCTCAATAAAACATGGTTTGACAGCATTTTAGAATCGTTTCCAATGGAAATGATTCTAAAGTACTGCCAAAACATATTTTGATTCATGAGTAAAATAGGAAATAAAACACAAAGAGCAGTCGACAAAATGTAATTTAGCATTGTATGGGTTAAATGTCTCATATGACGTCTCATATTCAGGGTGTGTGTTTTGTTTTTAATTACAAAATATATATAAACACACTTTATGAAACACACGTTTTCGTTGTTGTAAAATGGTAATAATTACTTTAATTAACATTTACTTGTTTCGTTACGCATATGAGGCATGTCCGAGACCAAGTTACCTTAACGTTTTGCTTTCAACTTTTAATACCCATGCAACATGCATTTATCATATACACTAGAAACATACCATATAAGCCATAAAGCGCCAGTATTTATCGCAATATCATCGCGCTATTCATTATATCAGACGAAATAGCGGTGTGTATGTATGTATAGTAGTACATGTATAACCGACTATGAGGATCATATGTTGCTAATGGTGATAACAATATACGATAGATGTCTGAGATTACAAGATACAGCCACGAGATCCACGATAATCGCCCAAGACGACTACCATAAATATGCAATTCAATATAGGAATGAATGGCCTTTTTGTGGAATTTATCGGGGTATAAACTTGGAAAAAATCGCGGGAATACTGGACGAAGCGATAAAAAATTACAATTTTCGAAAAAAAAAAAATATTTTTTTTTTTTTCGAAAATTGTAATTATTTAAGGCCTCGTCCAGTATTCCCGCGACTTTTACAAGTTTATATCCCCGATAAATTCAGCAAAAAGGCCATTCATTCCTTATTATTCCAGCATTTGAAATAAATTCATCAAGAAAATGTGTTTATTTTCCGTTTTCTTAAGAATTATTTTAAATGCGCCTCACGGTTACGGAAAGTAGTTCGGCATTGGAGTTTACTGGGATATACATTTTGGACAGAGGCTTGCTACGGACCAATCAAATGTTAGGGAATTGTGTAAATATTTTTGTGCTGGAATTATTACTTAGTGTTTTATTACATCCGTTCCGTTGTGCAACGAACCGTGTCAGTATTGCCACAGTCCATGACACTATATATAACGACTAACATCACCGACTACACATGAAAATACAACATACACATATATACATGTAATTATAATTAACCTTTTCAACCCTAAGTAACTGGAATGGACTGTGATATGCTAATTTTTCGACTAATTCAATCATCACAAAATGATTTTCAGATTAGTCCATTTATGAAAAGGGGGTGTTTTTGTTCTAAAACAATATGAAAATTATTTGCAAAAGTGCAGATCCTGTTGAGACGGCTCTTTACACGCCGGCTCATTTGGCTCTGCACTGTTTGCATAAACCGCTGTAGCGGGCTTTCGGGTTAAAAGGATTAACTAACGGTTTGTTCCTTAAACGTATCAAATATTTTGAGTCACCTGAAACAACTATCATATTATTTTACAGTGAACTACCCGAATCAATGGATGGGAAAGCGGAACCCTCAAATACAAGTGGACTCGGAAGAACAAAATGACAAGTCTATACACAGTACAACCCTGGAAAATGACAAGGCAATAGACACTATGACAATGGCTAATACCAGACAACTGCCTCCCATTAGAAAGCGTGAAAGGAAGAAACAACAGAAAACTTTGTGAATGTTTATAAAGTATTGCAGTCGGCGACGTAATGGAGAAACGCCCTTACACATTGTTGGGCGTTTACTTCGTTCCAGTCACAGTCACGTACATGTATTCAGTAACTGTATATGTATTTATGGATATTTATGGATGAAAAGGTTAATTCCAGGCAGAATTGTTCTGCCTGGAATTAACCCTTTCATCCATAAACATCTGGAATGGCTTATTCTATTTTAATTATCAGATTATTCCATTGATCAGAACTAAGGAAAATATATAAAACCTAGAAAGAATCCACAACTGGTGCAGATCCTGATGAGAGGGCGCATTATGAGCCGTATCATCTGGGTATACAGTATATGCCAGGATGGTATAAATGTCTGGTGTTGAAAGCGTTAATAAGCTGCATGTTGTTTTATAGAATATTGCTACGCTTGACGCAAATTTAAAACTGTATTTCGTCACCAGCTGGCCAATTTAACCAATTACTGAAATTTTCCGTTCTGTATGCGCTTCAGTGGGAAAGTTGCGTAATATATAATGGCTATACCATTCTGAAAGGATTTAATCGGTTGATGGAGACGTTATAACCTCTGCGGTTCTATGTGTCTATTCACATGTGCCTGGATCTATAGATCGACGGTTGTGTTAACATATTAACTTCATCAAATCTGTTTACGGTTTCTCCCTTACTAGTAATGCAATTGCTTCAGCACAAGCCATTCAGATTATTCGAGACAGTATAAGGAATATATGCGCAGCATAAATTCCCACATGCAACAGACTGGTTATTGTACTAATCGTTTATTTGTTTCTCTGTTTGAGAAAAAGTAATTCAGATGGTGTCGTATTTTCTGTAAATAACACGACATGTGGGAAATTCCTTCACTCATTTGCTCTAATAATTTCGCAATATTTCGACATTATTTATCAGACATACCGCAGATTTTCGATACAAATTTCGACAAGAGGGAAAGGTTTCACATAAGCTCACATACTATAAGCTCATGGACTGACCTGACAGTGTAGCATTATGCAATATGGCCGGGTGTTATCTTATAATTGGTAACTGGCATTTTGTCGTAATCATAAAATACATAACTGTTATATCCATTTGTGCTGTACGTGATATATATTATTTTCCAGAGCAGAACGTCATTATGCACACCAGTAGCCTATTTCATCAACATTGCAAAGTATACTTTTCTAGCAAAGTATAAATTGAGGGAGAAATTTTCAATTTAAGGATAAATTTATTAATTTTTATTATACAGAATTTATTACATTATCACAGCCATTTTGGCTGTGATAATGTAACACATTCAGTATAATAATTCTGCATGCTTGTAATCATCAAATATATGCAGTCGTTAGTTCTATACGAAATAATGCATTTCAGGAAAAATAAAAGATTACTGCTCAAAGTATACTTTGCTAGAAATCGGCTACAGACCATTTTATAATGGCTCAACGGCTTTGGCGGCGTCATTTATGAATTTACTAGCGCTATTCCTAGCAAAACAGAATGTTAAAAACATACTTGTTTACATTTGTGTTTTTCTTCCTCGTACACCATTACATGTTGTTGTTATTCAACCATAAATTTAAACTTGAAATATAACATGTTGTTTTCTTATTGACATTCAGCTTCTTAATCTTGAGGGAAATGTATACATGTCGACGAAACTGTACTTGATGTCATCTACTCGTAATATAGCACGGCGATGTTATCCTACAATGCTTAAATGAGATACGCTACCATTATAAGAGCACACGGGTTGCGCCATTAACAGTCGAACGAGCCTAGCCCATTTCCGATAATTGTGGCTGTGACTGGAGAATTGAGGCTTATGCATTTGCGACCAATTTAGAACAAGATCGTCATGCGCATTCGCACAGGCTGATACGACTCTGCACTGATCGGCATACATTCAGTCGTGAACTACCTGTGATGTTTCTAACCCACAATATAGATCCTTATCAGGCTTTTGGAGTGCACTAACAGACCAGGAGCTAGACTGGCCAGAAATGCCATAAGCTAAGTTTCTCCAATCACATCCACAATAATATATACAGATCATACCCGTACCAGACTTCGCGGTGCATTGATCGCCAACGCATGGCCACTTATATCATCGAGTGACGACTACTCGTGCATATTTTTAATTAAGAAAATGGCGAATTCCGCTCCAACTTACTGTGAAACTTTCGCAAACACTGTATAAACATATATAGTGATTACACGAGTTTACTGGTTTCACAAGAAACGAGGCTACGCCGAGTTTCTTATGAAATCAGTCAAAGAGTTTAATAAATATCATATTAAATCATCACAAATGCTAGATTATATGTATTGCATAAGCAAAGCACAATAAGTTGAAGCTGTAATGACCACCCAGTGTGTTTTCAGTAGCGGCCTCGTTTACATATGTATTACATTAGTGTATTATGATGTTTAGTATACCGTGTTACTGTATTACACTGTGAAAGTCTAGTGTATGCAATACATTTACAGTAAATGTTTGTTAAGATCAGTTACATCAACTATCGCGATATGTTCTTAATGACAAGTTTGATCGAACAAAGTAAGAGCATTGGTGAATTGGAAAGGTATTACACTGCTAAATGCGTCTTACAAAACGGACTCTGATAAAATAGAGGATATTGCATCGTACATGTTTGAATAGCGTGAAATAATACACGAGTGCCTACTGAACTGGCCAAAATGCGCATGTCGCTGCGTGGCATCAATGTACATGTTTTGAATAATCATCTGGATACTGCGGCTAATTATGTTTCCAACAAATTTAGAGTGAACAATGATATGCCAGACTGATCAGAAATTAAATAACATGGCTGTCATAGAGTTATCCAAATGAGTCCCATAATTTTCGACGCCGCAAATGAAAATTTCAATGGAAAATAGTGCAAACCCTGACCCGCCGTCTGATCTGGGTTTACACTGGTTGCAATGGCTACACTCCCAATTCCTTCAGTCACCGAAACATATGACGTTGGAAGCTGTCACCAATTGGAGAGTAACTGCAGAACTCAATTCTTATTTTCTGTTAACGTTCGTTTACGAAAATACGACATTTCTTTCCAAATCAATGTCAATAACATAACGATGCGATAACGGATTTTCTTTTAGAGTAGGAGATAGATAACGAACCATTTCAGAGAACCTTAAATAGTTGAATTCGCGATTGTGCTGTGCGGAGGAATATATGCACGTACCTCCGTGGGAAACTTGTAAATGAAATGCTGTGTGCTTGCAAATATAAATGAATATAATCTAGCACGGTCTACATTAAAGGTACATGCCCACGCAGCAGGTTACACTGTACTACTATATTTAATTTTCTGTCATGCCTTATATGAGCCATTTGTCTACCCAGTAACGAGTTATTTTTAATTACGGCGCGTGTTAATTGGTGTTAAATCGCATTTTATATGCCGCGACCAGAAAGGGTATTTTCCGACCTCGTGCTATTTTTACCAATACTCGTCACGTGACACGGTCAATCATATCACATCTTTGACATGCGCAGTGAAGTATCGGAAGTTGAGAAGAAAAATCTCTGTTCGAGTCCAAATCTAAATCTCCACGTAACTCTTTCCATTTGGTGATAAGGTCGCCAATAGTAAACCCTCTCTCTCTGTACTGCCTGTCCCTCAGACATTTCGCCTTTTTTTTGGCCGACGCCGTTTCATACAATTTCCGTCCTGGACGTTTCGACATGTTGATATTCTTGTTTACATATTTGGAAACCTACTGGCGCGCGTAGTATACTGCGCATGCGCACCGCAAGCCGTGATGTGAAAGTCGTCGTCCCCGCATATTATCAAAATAGACCGTTACCGCCGCGCGTCGCTAACACCATTCATTGCAGAAGCACAGAAGCACAGAACCACACTTTGAATGTGTCACCTAACATATTTTGTGTAGCGGTCTCATCAAAATAGTTATCACACTAGTGTACTTATAATTTCATACAGTGTATTATTGCACTGTGATCGTCAAGTTTATGCTTTTAAAAGTATTATTCAATCGGGCTGGTATATGTCATCAATGTCTGACAATGTGATGTGTTACCGTGACTTGTTTTAACAACGTATGCTTCATAGGAAAAATAAGTCTGTGAATTCGACAGCTGCGCCAAAAGCACTCCGCGCAATAGAATGTGAACTTATGTTAAAGGTACATGCCCACTCAATAGGAAAAAACTGTGCTTTATATCAGTAGCCGATTTCACCAACATTGCAAAGTATACTTATGTAGCAAAGTATACTCTGAGGGAGAAATTTTTAATTTTAGGATAAATTTATTAATTTTTATTATACCGAATTTATTACATTATCACTCAGTATAATAATTCAGCATACTTTTAATCATCAAATATATGCAGTGGTTAGTTCTATATGAAATAATGCATCACTTTGAGGGAGTAATCATTTATTTTTCCCAAAGTTTGGGAAAAATAAAGGATTACTCCCTCAAAGTATACTTTGCAATGTTTGTGAAATAGGCTACTGATGCATCATCTGAGACATTTTCTGGCAAAATAAACATTCACTCACCATTACCCCACGTAGTGATTGACATTATTATACATGTTATATCAGACATATATTTCAGGGGCGATAAGCGTGTTCCCATAAACTGTTAATGGACATTACTATTTATTCTCTGTATTTATTTTTTGATGTGCAATGATCATACTTCATAATCTGTCGAAAATATTATCTTTTTTTCAGTTGACGCATTCAATTAGTATAAATAATGAAAAAATATCATGCCTCATGTGCATATGAAAATAGCCTGATAGCACCGCGAGTCACTATCAGTAAAATAAATATTACTAAATGGCTATATATGTATAGGGGGCACTCGTCATTTTCAGTACTGGTGGAATAGTGACACAATTACACACTTATTAAATTCCTATAAAGAACACTTAATGCCTACTGAGTGGGCATGTGCCTTTAAAGGACATACTTGGGCTGGACTTGAGAATCATCTACGGTTATTCGTGTGTTCGGGCAAACCATGTGTTTGGACATTACTATTTATTCTCTGTATTTATTTTTTGATGTGAAATTATCATACTTTATAATCTGTCGAAAATATTATTTTTTCAGCTGACGCATTTAATTAGCATAACTAATTAAAAAAAACACCATGCCTCATTTGCATAAGAAAATAGCCTGATACTAACGCGTCACTACCAGTAAAATAAATATTACTAAATGATTATACCTGTATAGCGGCCACTCGTAATCTTTAGAACTGGTGGAATAGTGACACAATTACACATTTATTAAATTCCTATAAAGAACAGTTTGTGCCTATTGAGTGGGCATGTAATTTTAATAGGTGAAATATCAAATGCGCTATAGAGACACATCTGCAGAGCAATCAGAAGATCATTCGTATTTTCTTAATATGTGGCTGTGACTGGAGAAATGAGGCTATTTTCCTTTGCGACCAGTGTAGACCCAGACCAGCCTACGCATCAACGCAGTCTGATTCAGGTCGGCATTCAATCACTGAAACCCATATCATGTTTCTGACAAACAGCATCATGTCCAAATCTAGTTGAATGGATATTAAGGCACCGTGTAGGGTTATGGTTATTGTTATAGTTGGGGTTTATGGCTAGCGTTATGGTTGGGGTTAGGGTTACCCGAACGCTAATCCTAACCCCAACCCTTCCTGGAGTGGAGAACCTATATAGTGACTGGTTCCGTCCCGTAAAATACCAATTCGCTCAGGGTGACGAATCAAAACGCCAGTATGTTCTGACTAGTTCACCACCGGAATCACGTTTGTTGAAAAGTTAAGCTAATGATACTCAATTGACCATCAGTGGTATGCCAATGAGATCAACATTTGACGTCATTTAAAAAAAAGTTTAAATTAAGCAATATGGTGTTAAACTTACAAATTCTGCCAATTCTAACATTAGTGATTCCATGGAAGTTTTTCTAAGAGAAGTTACTGGTGTTTTCTAACTTCGGTTACCTATTTATAAGACTTGGCCATTGCAACGAATATATAAATGGCACAGTCCTCGGTGTGAAATGACAATGCCAGTCGATACATTACATAAGCAAGGATGTTAACATATCTCTGAATGACCCAATTCCAAACCGGACCAATGTGATAAACTCGCAACAGTTGGCATTTATAACCAGTTGACTTACAGTTTAGTTTCACGTCAGTGTCTTAAGATCCGTTAAACATGTAATATTGATAATTTAATATTCAGCTGCAGCCTCTAGCATATATAACGAAGTTAATACAATGGCATATATACCAATTATAACAATCGTTTAAACATTATTTGTAGTAAATACTGTTGTCAGTTGACGAAAGATGTGCTTGTTGTGTGTCGCTTGTGTTTGAGTTATCAGCGTGTAACCTTAGGAGAGTCCAATACACATACATACACCGGCTGATGATTATGTAACACGTGGAATACAAATCTTACATGAGAGGAAATGACAGGTAATTATTTCAAAATTCTAGAAAGAGGTATCAGTCTCAAAATTAGTTAACTATACACGTTATGCATGAGATAAGACACTAAGTACACACGAACGTCAAGCGATTCGTGATAATCACCGAACGCAAAGACATGTACGTACAGTTATGATTAATATCATAACAGATATAATCATGTGCACACATTTCAAAAAGATTAACCGGCGTGCTCAGACGTGAAAGCATGCACCGGCAAACTTTTGCAGCCTCCACAATGCATATGTGAACACGAATGGAGAAATAGGGGGCATTCAATTAGTATACTAATGATTATATTCTGCAGAAGACATTTAGCACACGCAAGATATCCCCAATGGTTGTAACATGAATAGAAATTGGTATTATATTCTAGACACGACACAATACAACCAGCTTCTCCCGCTGGGAGAGGACGAAAGTGACGACGATTGGGAAACGAAACGAACGGTCCCCGATATGAAGCCACATGGAATTAAGGAAAGAGTGCCGGCGGTTGAGTTTAAAGACAATGATCCGCTGATAGCTACCGAAAAACATAACACAAACGGGACAGAATACCAGTTTTCGTCGCGGAGGAAAAGACGAGACTCGTTCTGTACGCCGACGAGAGCCGCGGTTGTTTTTGCGACAATGCTGCTTTGTCTCGGTGCCGGGTTTTTGGTGGGTTTTCTGACCCCGTTTTATAAGAAGCAAAGTGGACAAGATGTGGAGCATGAACACATTATCGCAAAGCGCTCGCCAAATTGGAGGACGAAAATGCCGGATTGGGGTACGTAATAATACTATATAACTTGTATAGGCAACACTAAGAGACCGACTTAGATACGTTCCAAAGAATATTTTTC
Organism: Conchocele bisecta; assembly: GCA_029237695.1. Classification (NCBI taxonomy): domain Eukaryota; kingdom Metazoa; phylum Mollusca; class Bivalvia; order Lucinida; family Thyasiridae; genus Conchocele; species Conchocele bisecta. The sequence goes on from CM055273.1 coordinate 37,283,040, forward strand.
AGATGCTTGAGTGCACATATTTTAGAAGACCTTTTGTTAGACGGCAGATGATCAGGAGTGCAGATCGCGAATTTATGCGAATTGGTACATTTTCTAAATATAACCTAATCTAACAGATGTAGCAATGTTAAATACAGTAGAATCTCATTTATCTGACAACAAATACAAATCAGGCAGTTAACATCCACCATGTATACCAGGAGAAACGACCATTAAAAAAACAATCGTCCCAACTATTGTCTAGGGCGTTGCCGGATCATTTTTATTTAGTCATTATCGAATAATAGTGTACGTTGCTGGGAGCTGGAAACATAAACTTACATAACCTTTTTGGACACGGTGCAAGGTAAATCAAACAATTTTCCATTCACAGTTCCAATTACTCACCCATCACCTCGTCTGTCACAGGCACGGAATCCTGTATACGTCTGGTTGACATCGACGGTGACGGCGTTCTTGACATCATCATCGGTCTCGCGCTCGGCAAGGACGTCTCTACTATGTTGACAGCGTCCACCATGGATGAATTCTGCCGCTCAAACGGTATCTGTACACAACAGTGTTAGTTGCGAGCAGTAACCGACGGTACGGGAGATTTGCAGAGTTACTGCCCGCAACTAAGTAACGGTGCTGCGAAAGAACGTCAATATATCGATAGCATGAATGAGTGCGTGATCTGCGTATAAAGGAAATATACATGGTATTATCACATTAAGAACTCCATGGATAATATAATATATAGGTGGCACATCCTGAAAACAAAGGAATTTATCATTTTCAAAACGGCGCGAAAGTATGACCCCGCAAACTTAAAGACGTGTACGTCGTACAATATCCACTTATTTATCAACAGTATAGAATATTCATATATATTAGAGTGTACGAATCCATCCCCAGGCGTGACTCGTTATATTGTCGCAACTCTTATTTCAGCAGTTACGTTATTCACATTTGCTACAATTTGGATTGAAGCAATGCACATATAATATCAGACAAAAAATGCAGTGGATATTTAAAATAGCAGATTATAAATGAGATGGGAAACGTATGTACTGTAAGCAATAAAAGGAAATACGTGTATAACATTATAACATCAGACACCATGCCGTCGATATTTAAAATTTCCATTTACACATTACAGGTCTGACGGCGCCGTGTGCCGGAGCGATAGTCGGTCTCCGTGGACGAGACGGAAAGCTCCTATGGAAGGCGGACGCATATGGCGAGATATTCGAGCTCCTGTGTAAAGGGGTGGACGTCAATCAGGATGGGACAGACGACTGCATCGCCAGTGGTCGTGTAGCAGATCTCAGGGCCGTCAACCCGAAAAATGGTAAGTTCAGTATGATTTTACTCCCGAATCCACAATGCCATTGGATGGACTGATCTGGGTCGAATAATTGATAGGCCCGGGCCTGAACAACGGTTAAATGTGTTTCATTATGCTTAGACAAATTGCTTATGTGAGTATTATTTACTAAGTGATTTTTATAATTTTCGTATTTCTAGGCGAATTGCCAATAACCAGCAAGAAATGTATTATTATAAAGTCATTTCACGTCAAAAGACGCATTCAAACCATTGATTAAATAGTGATATACTAACCGGAAGTGGAGTTGACGAGGAAATTGTCAATGGAATTTACCCTGTCACAACATTTAACGGGAGGTAAGGTAAGCACACGTATCGAACTGGGGGCCGTTTCACTAAACTTCGTACGACTAAAATGATCGTAAGTCCAAAATTATGATAGTCTGTACATTTCACATTAACATTGTTTTCTTGTAAATAATTATTGGATTTACATTTATTGAGCATAGGCTGCTTATGCAGCCTATGCTCAATAAATTTAAATCCATAAATTGAAATTTACAGACGATCTTAAATTTGCACTTACGAACATCTTAGTCGTAAGAAGTTTAATGAAACGGGCCCCTAGGCTATAGCGGTAGAGGAATTTGAATGTGTCTACCCTGGAGTATCTCCGGCACAGCACACACAAATAAACGGACACATATTTACTAACTCAATGAAACTGGATGAAACAAATGAGAATTCAATCGATATTTTAAAATGCGTTCTTAATTCTGTTACTGCAATTATTCCAGGTGAAATACTGTGGGTTGTGGACCAGAAATACATCAAGAAAGGGTGGAACTTTTACGGCCCTGCGGCTGTGCAGGATCTAGATGGGGACGGGGTGGGGGACATTGTCATCTCCCACGGAGGAGACTCCACCGTGGCAGCCGAGGTATGTACCCGCAGCTGACTAATAATAACAAATTAAATTGAAAATTAAAGGATTTATTAATTGTGTTATCAGTGCATGCACATCATATCTCATGAACAAGATTTATAAAATGTACCGTATATGACGTCGAAAGTTGATGAAATGTTCAGAACAAATACGGATTTAGAATCATTTTAAAATTGGTATCATGATTTTCGTAAATAATGTACAAGTTGAAGACTGAACGTCCCATGCTAAAGTAACACTGCGCACGACTGACGTGAAACTAAACTGTAAGTCAACTGGTTATAAATGCCAACTGTTGCGAGTTTATCACATTGGTCCGGTTTGGAATTGGGTCATTCAGAGATATGTTAACATCCTTGCTTATGTAATGTAATCACTGGCATTGTCATTTCACACCGAGGACTGTGCCATTTATATATTCGTTGCAATGGCCAAGTCTTATAAATAGGTAACCGAAGTTAGAAAACACCAGTAACTTCCCTTAGAAAACTTCCATGGAATCACTAATGTTAGAATTGGCAGAATTTGTAAGTTTGACACCATATTGCTTAATTTAAACTTTTTTTGTAAATGAAGTCAAATGTTGATCTCATTGGCATACCACTGATGGTCAAATGAGTATCATTAGCTTAACTTTTCAACAAACGTGATTCCGGTGGTGAACTAGCCAGAACATACTGGCGTTTTGATTCGTCACCCTGAGCGTATTGGTATTTTACGGGACGGAACCAGTCACTAGGTTCTCCACTCCAGGAAGGGTTGGGGTTAGGATTAGCGTTCGGGTAACCCTAACCCCAACCATAACGCTAGCCATAAACCCCAACTATAACAATAACCATAACCCTACACGGTGCCTTAATATCCATTCAACTAGATTTGGACATGATGCTGTTTGTCAGAAACATGACATGGGTTTCAGTGATTGAATGCCGACCCGAATCAGACTGCGTGGATGCGTAGGCTGGTCTGGGTCTACACTGCTCGCAAAGGAAAATAGCCTCATTTCTCCAGTCACAGCCACATATTAAGAAAATACGAATGATCTTCTGATTGCTCTGCAGATGTCTCTCTATAGCGCATTTGATATTTCACCTATTAAAATTACATGCCCACTCAATAGGCACAAACTGTTCTTTATAGGAATTTAATAAGTGTGTAATTGTGACACTATTCCATCAGTTCTAAAGATTACGAGTGGCCGCTATACAGGTATAATCATTTAGTGATATTTATATTACTGGTAGTGACGTGTTAGTATCAGGCTATTTTCTTATGCAAATGAGGCATGGTGTTTTTTAAATTATTTATGCTAATTAAATGCGTCACCTGAACAAATAATATTTTCCACAGATTATAAAGTATGATAATTTCACATCAAAAAATAAATACAGAGAATAAATAGTAATGTCCAAACACATGGTTTGCCCGAACACACGAATAACCGTAGATGATTCTCAAGTCCTGTCCAAGTATGCCCTTTAAAGGCACGTGCCCACTCAGTAGGCACTAAGTGTTCTTTATAGGAATTAACATAAGTGTATAATTGTGTCACGATTCCACCAGTACTAAAAATGACGAGTGCCCCCTACACATATATAACCATTTAGTAATATTTATTTTACTGATAGTGACTCGCGGTGCTATCAGGCTATTTTCATATGCAAATGAGGCATCATATTTTTTCATTATTTAAACTAATTGAATGCTTCACCTGAAAAAAATAAATATTTTCGACAGATTATGAAGTATGATCATTGCACATCAAACAATAAATACAGATAATAAATAGTAATGTCCGTTAACATTTTAAGGAAACACGGTTATCGCCCCTGATATCAGTGTGGAAATATACGTCTGATATAAAATGCATAATAGTGCCAATGATGCAATCAATACGTGGGGTAATGGTGAATGAACGTTTCATTTGCCAGAAAATGTCTCGGATGATGTCACTGGTATAAATAACAGTTTGCAGGCCCGTACGCAGGGGGTGGGTAGGGGTGGGGGGTGGGGGTGCGACGGGTGCGTACGCACCCCCTAAACAGTTTTTCAAACAGTAATCTCAACAAATCTTGAAATGCATTAATATACAGGTAATTTGCATGCAAATGTCACAATTTACCACCGTTGAAATCCGAATTTAAATGACATAAAATGCAGGAGAGTGCATTTCAGGCCATCTAGGTTTAAAGAAGTTCAGGGGGTACCCCCCTAGCGTACTCGCGCCACTACATGGGGCTCGCCCCTGACGCACCCCAAATAGAAAATCCTGCGTACGGTCCTGAGTTTGTGCCTACTGAGTGGACGTGTTCCTTTAAGATAAATGCAGAGACGTTGCTTTCAAGCAGACGACATAGCCTAGTATATCATTCCACGCTATTTAGGAGTTCAACTGTTATCAAGCTAAGTTAAATAATAAATAGCGGACGACCGTGTCTAGACATAGCACTATGGCTTTACTATCTATAGCAAAGTAAATAATACATGATAAAAGTCAGATAATGAAAAATAGAAGTTAAACATGATATAGAGACATGGCATGATAGTCTAGACCGCGTCCCACCACACCACCCGTCATGTGCCATGCTAATGGCGTCCCACCACACCACCCGTCATGTGTCATGATAATGGCAGCAAATGACGTCAATACTGCTTCGACATACCTGCAGATCCACACGCGCCGGTCGGGCCGTATAATGCTGATCTCCGGCAGGACGGGCCGGACTATCGGTACGTACCTGTCCACTCCCAATGAGCGCGAGACGTACATGACGCCGGTCATCCACGAGCGAGCGGACGGGTCGCAGTACGTGCTCATCGGCACGGGCGGTGAGACAGTCGATGGTACGTATAGCCTAGTTCGATAAGTGGTGTTACCCTCCGTTACGTTCTGTTACGTTAACAGTTGTAACCTATCATCATGATCATTGTCGCGGGTAGTTGCTGGAAGTCACTGCAATCTTTCCGTACTGTCGGCATCGCTACGGACGGTACGGGAATTTTGCAGAGTTACTTCGAGCAACAGCCCCTCCCCACCAACCCTGTAATTGTTTCCACTGTGAATTAAAGTCATTTGCTTGTGGGTCTTTCTAATTACACCAGAAAAACAGTCCCTTCACAGTGAAACAAAATGGGGACAGCTGGTTTGTTTGGATTTCTGTAAGCAAATGGAAACAAATCGTCTGAGGGGAGATAACTACAGTGTAAATGCGATTGCAAGTGAAACCCTTTTGAAAACACAACCATTATACAGTGGTACCTCTCCAAACTGGACGCCCTGGGAGATCCCCAGGGTGTCCGGTTTGGAGATGTTCCACTGTAAATCATACATGTGAGCACTTCATGACACATTCTAGTGTTTTGCAATCATGAAAAGGCATTGTAATCAGAGATACATAACAGCGAAACACATCTAAGGTAAACATTAATCATTTCCCGAGAGTCCGGTTTAGAGAGGTTCCACTGTACCAAGAATTCTTACGGGCGGGTTCATTTCGTCTTGCAGGGATGTTTATGGCAATGTCACTGCCCGATTTATACCGCCATGTTAAAGGATTATCACCAGAACACCCGGTGGACAACACGTTCGGTGGATACGGAAAATGGGGATTTAAAAAGCCATATGAAAACGGAACAATTGAAATTTACAAGTAAGCATGGCGTGTGTTATACGAACTTACGGTCCTGGCACGACGCATGGACACGGTGGCTTTTCGACTCCAGAACATATATGTGTAATCTGACATTACCAATGGTAACTGAGAACATATAACAAAGTATGTCCACTCCAAAATTACTTGTAAACTGATTATGAGGATATTAATCGACATAACCCACGTTACCGGCATTTCGTGTTAAGTAAATAAATAGCCAAATGTCGAAAATGAAATTGCTCCGTACTATACATTGTACTTCATTGTGATATTTTTTGTTTACGTTATTTCCTCGGTAGCTCATTGGGTAATAGTTCTTATAGGGCGTGTGTACCAATCATTTTACTTTGATGTCTTTCACGTATTGTTGCTTTCGTTTTGGGACCACACACTATTGGTCGTGGAGTGCATGTGTGTGATGCGTTGAAGGCTCATCGTGATCGTGATGTACTACCAAGGTACATGATCACGTGGCTACAACAACAACGTCGCCCACTCCAAAGTAAGTATTATTTTATATTTTCCTTAATATGCAACGGATTTTGATGAAATATGGCGCAGCAAACGCGTCTTCAAGAGCTGCATTTGGTGGTCCATGGAGTTCGGCACAGACTTACTGTCGTTTTTGCGAAGAATCGATACACGGAAATCGATTCTTCGCAAAAACTACAGAAGTTTGGGCGAAAATACAGATACCACCAAATGCAGCTTAACAAAACGCGGTCGATGCGCCATATTTCATCAAAATCCGTTACGTAATAAGGACAATATAAAAGAATACGTACTTTGAATCAGATGGATTCTGGAAGTTTCAGTACTTGTTGTTGTTGTTGTTGTTGTTAGTACCACGTGGTCATACACCTTCACTACGTACTTTTGTCTTTACATGTGTACATATATCTTCTTTGGATATCATAGTTTCTATTTTCTATTTTCTATTATCACAATCTCCCTCTGGTATGTTCCAGGAGCGAGCCCAAGGGAGTGATGGTTCCTCCCGTGCTGATCGACATGAACAGCGACGGGGTTAAGGACATCCTCACGAGTGCCTTCAACGGTGTCATGACACTCTACAATGGCGAGACGCTCGAGCCGATGTGGAAGGTCAAGTTTGAAGATCGCGAGTCGTACAGGTACACTATATTAGCTGATGTTCTATGATGCATCAAAGCGAGTGTTCTATTTCAAATAGTTTGAAGGTCAAGTTTGAAGATCGTGAGTGTTTTATTTGCTAACAGTTTGAAGGTAAAGTTTTAAGGTCAAGTATGAAGTTCGCGAGTCGTACAGGTACACTATGGTAGCTCGTGTCTGTGGTGCATCAAAGTGTGTTAATTGCTAATGGCTTTATTTCGATATTGCTCTATGATAGTGTTAAAAGTCTGTTGTTGCAGAACAAAACAAGAAAACGTGGCCTATCGGCACACAATTGCCCGCGTGGCAGATTGTAGAAACTTCATAACCTGGGCCCGGTTGCTCAAAACCTCTGTTAACTTAACAGACTGTTAAATCCTTAGCAATGCTAAGGATTTAACAGTCTGTTAAGCTAACAGAAGCTTTGAGCATCCGGGCCCAGGCCCACGTACACATATTGTAAACACTATAATATGTCTCCCGACTCTACAGAGACTGGAGCCGGGGCATAAAAATGCAAGTGGACAGAAAATGTTACATTTCAAGTGCGGTTTTATTGTACTTGTTTAGGCGTCACAGACCCTGGTACAAACGACACATAGCGCTGGGTTCAACGGAACGCCATGCAAATAAGACACACTGACATTTAACTGACAAAACCACCATACCAAACAATTAGAACCGATGTTTACAGTGTGAATACAGTAGAACCTCTCAAAACCGGACACACATACAGCCTCTGTATCCTTAACTTTATTGGGCCCATTACCATATATCTCTGATGATGCCTGTTCAAGTTCGCAAAGCACGGCCTCGGTATAGTCATATTTATCCCGCCAACACAGTGCGTATGTGCCGTGAAACACGGTGCCGTGAAACATTTTTGATATCCAGTCAATACAATTTTTGCATTTTACAGCCATTTGAAGGTGTTGGCGGGATAAATAGAATAGTAGGTTAGTGCTGTGAATGGGAACACATATCTGGCGCGGCGCGGAAACGGGATGTGCTCGGCAGAGCCTCACCCATCCCGTTTCCTGAGCCTTGCCAGATATTTTTTCCCATTCACGGCACTAACCTACTGTTCTCTATGTCTTATTTACAGTGGAACATCTCTAAACCGGACACCCTGGGGTCCCCAGGGTGTCCGGTTTAGAGATGTTCCACTGTATAGAGGTTCCACTGCATATGCAAGTGTTTCATGCATATGACGTTGTACTTGTGTGTTGTACCTGTTATACCTGTAATTGTAGCTCACCAGCTCCAGGCTACTTCAATGACGATGACGTCATCGACTTCATGGTACATTGGAGTGTCGGGGCGTGGCCATTTTACAATTCTACAGACGTAAGTTTATTCAGCAGAAATTAATCAGGCCCATGAGATGTCCGAGTGAGTGGCTGAGAGCACAATTTAAAATTTCGTAAACGTATAGATAGCGAGAGACAAGCTACAATTAATTGTCTATTGCATAGTCAAAACGTTATGGGTGGCAATAATGTTATGCAAATACAATGTAGTAGATAAATGCATTGTATCAATGTATAGTATATACCGGTATAATAAATCGCAGGTGGAAGACTCGGACCTAGGACCCAATACTTGGCTCATTTGGAAAACGTTACCCACCCACCCATTTCCATACACTATACCTTACAGCCTGTTCTATGTCCGAGTCTTCCACCTGTGTGATAAATACCGGTACGACTACTTGTTGAGGTACAAATATCGATGTTATCCCGATGTTTTTGGTACAGAGAGATTTTTCTTACAGACAGTAACCCATATTTTGTTCTGTCGGTGACAAAAATAAATCGGGTTATATTGATGTTTACATACATATGCTATATTATTGCATACAATATACTTTGACAGTGTGATAACACGGTGTAATAAAATGATAGTGCAAACTGTACACTAGTGTAATAAAGGAAATGTGGAAATATTCGCGATTTTCAATCCCTCGCGCGCAAATATTAGTTGGTTTACAATATGCAAATTAGGCCTGTACAGAAAACACTCGAAGTGGTCATTACAATAAATATAATCCAACCTTTGTGATTTTTAATATGATATTTATTAAAGTCGTCCACGGCTATCATAAGAAACGAGGCTATGCCGAATTTATTATGATATTCAATGGACGAGTTTAATAAATAGCATTAAATCATCACTCATGTAAGATCCTCTATATAATTGCAGACCTTGATTTTGGACGGTAGAGATGGGTCCGTGTTGTGGAACCTCACAACGAATCGATATGACGTGTCGTCTGACCTGGTGGCGCGAACGAAGGCAGTGAACCGTGACGTGTTTCTGTTCCGCACGCAGGGACGTCACGGGAAAGATGATCGCCATGACGGGGCCATCCACGGGGCCTCGGGAGTACAGCGTATAGTGAGTGTATGGGATGGGGCGCCTATATGCTTGCGTTCTTACTGGAAGCACAGATGAAAGACTCTGACCTATGGCGCAAAAAATGCCCATTAAAAATACATTACTTCACTCACTTGGTATCGTACAGTACTATGTTCCTATGGAACGCCAAATCTACATAAACTCAAATATATATTGCTAGCAACAAATATTTGGAGCTAGCAATAAATATTTGGAGAGCTCTCGAAATCAATTAATGATATCTCTAAATCAATTAATGATATCTCGAAATCATTTGGAGAGCTCTCGAAATCATTTGGAGCGAGCAATATAACATTTGATTTGGAGAGCTCTCTAAATCATTTGGAGCTATCTCTAAATCATTTGGAGAGCTCTCGAAATCATTTGGAGAGCTCTCGAAATCAATTAATGATATCTCGAAATCATTTAGAGAGCTCTCGAAATCATTTGTAGCGAGCATTATATAACTTGATTTCGAAGAGCTCTCCAAATCAAAGCTATATAATGCTCGCTACAAATGATTTCGAGAGCTCTCTGAATGATTTCGAGATATCATTAATTGATTTCGAGAGCTCTCCAAATGATTTCGAGAGCTCTCCAAATCATTTAGAGATAGCTCCAAATGATTTAGAGAGCTCTCCAAATCAAGTTATATAATGCTCGCTACAAATGATTTCGAGAGCTCTCTAAATGATTTCGAGATATCATTAATTGATTTCGAGAGCTCTCCAAATGATTTAGAGATAGCTCCAAATGACTTAGAGATAGCTCCAAATGATTTAGAGAGCTCTCCAAATCAAAGTTATATAATGCTCGCTACAAATGATTTCGAGAGCTCTTTAAATGATTTCGAGATATCATTAATTGATTTCGAGAGCTCTCCAAATGATTTAGAGAGCTCTCCAAATCAAATGTTATATAATGCTCGCTCCAAATGATTTCGAGAGCTCTCCAAATGATTTCGAGATATCATTAATTGATTTCGAGAGCTCTCCAAATGATTTCGAGAGCTCTCCAAATATTTATTGCTAGCTCCAAATATTTGTTGCTAGCAATATATATTTGAGTTTATGTAGATTTGGCGTTCCATATGTTCCATTTATAAACGCTATTGATGAAGTTTGAATATGTTTGTTTGTCTATCGGTGCTTAACGGCCTACCAACAGCTAATGCAGGCGCGGATACAGGGGGGCGGGCAGGGGGTCCGGCCCCCCCCCCCCTCACCCTGCTCCCGGCAAAAAAAAATAAAAAATATACAATACTCGAATAGTTGGATGACTTTTTTAGTGGCCTAGGTGTCAGGAAATCGCATCTGCAGCGATCTGGCATTTAAAAATGTCATGGGAGAGGACCCCCAGACCCCCCGACTTTACGATTTCGCGCTCGCGGAGGTCGGCTATGCCGAATTATAATTACAGACCCCCCCCCCACCCCCCCACTGCAATTATTTCTGTATCCGCCCCTGTAATGTCATATAAGGCCGGGCCAACGGGTTCGATTCCGTATATTTAACCTGCTGCATTGGTGGTGGTTGGGGGGGGGGGGGATATACACTCATATAAGGATAAACTCTTATAAACTCATATAATGGAGGAAAGGTCAAGGTCACCATGATCACGGTCACATGTATAGCCATCAATGTGAAGAATTGATGAAGTTTGGAAAAGAATCCGACTAACGGATCACGGGGTATTCAACATTTGGACATATGTACACACTTATTGACACAAATGTTAGGGTCACCAAGGTCAAGGTCACCCGAATGAGAGTGGGTGGATAGCCATCAATGTGAGAAAGCAATTGATGAAATTTGGTAATGAACTTTGGTAATCCAACTAACGGATCAAGAGATATGGGAAGTGTGTAGTTTATGTCCCACAAAGGTTAAATCATCAAGGTGAATGTCAAGGTCACCCGACTTAACTGGATGGATGGCTATCAATATGAGGAAGCTATTGATGAAGTTGGGTAATGATCGGACTAACGTATCAAGAGAACACAGGTTCGTCTATACAATGTGTTCGTTTGTTTGTTTATTGGTGTTTAACGGTCAATCAACAGCTAAGGTCATGTAAGGCCGGGCAAACGTGTTCAATACCGTTTTAACCTGCTGCATTGGGAGGGGGGGGGGGGGGGAAATCCCAAAATCAGAACGGAATATTTACATCGAGAAAACATATATTCAGCCCTGAAATTAGAATAACCTGACTTGGTGCCAGGTCCATACCACACCAAGTCACTTGGCCCCTTCCCCTAAAACAGGACTACGAATAATCGCAATACTCACATAAGAGGTATAACCAGATTCAACTGTCACATACAAAATGCCAAAGACGTATGTGAGGGCCAAACCAAGTCTCCAGTCGGAATTCCAATAAGGATGAACCACGATCGTTAAATTACCCATCGCATGCTCCCACCTACCACCCACCTATACAATGTGAGTGGTAGCATCACTGATTATTTGCTCCAGATCAATCGGCGATCCACCCATGATGTTAGATGGGAGTTTTCTGAGAAAGAACTATCCGAGGGTGAGGAAGATTTACCTGGAGTTTTGCTACCTGAGAGTCACTTCAGACACAAACGGTCGGACATGGATAAGGTAACATCCGCACAGTCTTATCAGGATCTGCACTGTTTGCTATACCATCAATGAAACACCCGACATGCTTCAGGCTACAGGAGTGATATTTGATCAGGAGCTACACTGGACACAAATCCCATAAGCCCCATTTATCCAGTCACAGACACATATCTGTGTAACCACGTGCACTTGTTACTACCATCGTCTATGATGCTAGAGCATCAGGTTTTGCTTTCATTGGGGTCTGCCTTGGCTAGTTGCGGAAGTAACTCTGCAAGACTCCTGTACCGCCCATATGCTACAGACGGTAGGGACTTTTGCTGAGTTACTGCCCACAACTATCCTTTAGCTGTCTTGTTTGTTTGTTTGATTACTTGTGTTTAATGGGCTATCAACAGCTAAGGTCATTTAAGGCCGGGCCAACGGGTTTGATTCCATATTCAACCTGCTGCAATGGGGGGGGGGGGGTGGGGGGGGGGGGGGGATCCCAAAATCAGAACGGAATCGAGAAGTAACTCTGCAAAATGCCTGTACCGCCGATATGCTTTGGACGGTAGGGAATTACTGCCCACAACTATCCTTTGGCTACCATATTTATTCTAATAGTAGCCCCCTCTCTAATAGTAGCCCCCCTCCCATATTTGCATTCTAAATATGTTATTTTCACGCACAAAAACCATTTAAAACATTGTTTTAAATGGCTCTTGTACGTGAAAATAACATATTTTGATTCTATTTTCCAGTGTTGATCACCACAAATTGCATATCCCCGGGGCATTTATTAGAATAAATACGATATCTTGTTTGTATTGTTGTTTCATGTAGGACTATATTGAGTGTGAGGCGGATCAGACAGTATTCCTGGCGGAACTGTTCGCTATGGACAGAACAGTCATGAGACGGCCAATCAAAGTCTGGCAAAAGGGCTCGGAGAAGTACTTTTACAGTAAGTTCACAGTTGGCTACATAAACCCTTTCATTCCTCAAGTAATTGAAGTGGACTACTAGTATTTAACCCTTTCAATACCACTGGCCTGTATAGTGGTATTGGCAAACAATGTAGATCGGATGATATAGAAAAAATATATATTCAGCCCTGAAATTAGAATAACCGGACCTGGTGCCAGGTCCTCACCACACCAGTAGCCGATTTCACCAACATTGCAAAGTATACTTTACTAGCAAAGTATACTTTGAGGGAGTAATCATTTATTTTTCCTGAAATGCATTATTTCATATAGAACTAACAAATGCATATAGTTCATGATTAAAAGTATGCATAATTATTATACTGAATTTATTACATTATCACAGCCATTAAATGATTAAATGGCTGTGATAATGTAATAAATTCAGTATAATAAAAATTAATAAATTTTTAAAAAAATTGAAAATTTCTCCCTCAAAGTATACTTTGCTAGTAAAGTATACTTTGCAATGTTGATGAAATAGGCTACAGGTGCCAGGTCCTCACCACACCTGAGCAACTTAGCCCCATTCCCTAAAAGTAATATAATCTTACTACTGTTATAATGGGTGTAACTGGATTCAACTCTCAAGTAACGAAGAAACCAAAAATGTACCTGAGGGCCAAACGAGGGATATCAGGATTCCGGTAAGGATGTACTCCATCGTCACTTTACCCATCACATTGTCCCAACCACCCAGCTGTAGCAAGTATAAATCAGCGATGCTACTTTACAACTCTGAATTAAATGCTGCCATATTTTTCTTATCTACATGCCTTGTCACCACAACTGAATAATATACATACCACATCGAAGACTATGCAGTTGATATATGTTCTACATCCTTTCACCAACAATGTTGACTAAAGTACAAATATTAACCCTTACACTCAGTCTGGTGAATTAAATGTTGTCGTCTGTCGTTTGTTTTATTTTCAATTTTTCTCATTAGAAACATGATTTGACAGCACTTTAGAATCATTTCCAATGGAAATGATTTGAAAGTGCTGTCAAACCATGCTTTTATGGAAAAAAAGGCAAACAGTTGAAACTATAAAACAACAGCAGACGGCAATTTTTGTTCCCAGCAGTTTAAGGGTTAATAAGCATACAGTTGCCATGATTTGACAGCACTTTAGAATCATTTCCAATGGAAGTGATTCTAAAGTACCGTCAAACCATGCTTTTATGGAGAAAGAAGGCAAACTACAATTCTGCCCCCCCCCCCCCCATCACCACCTTCACAGACACTGTCCACAAAATGTTTAATGTATTTTCATATACATTGTTGATATTGTGCTCAGGAGCATACAAAATGCACATGCTAGAACCAGTCTGTTGGTAACGTAATATTGAGGACGTAATATCCCTACATGTATACCCAACATAGTCATAATGTATGTCTGCTTGTGGAGAAGTATGAGAAGTTGGCGAGGCAGCATTTTCTTTAAAAGAGCTATCCAATTTAGAATAATATTTATACATAGACAATAATAGTGGTGGTGGGGTGGTAGAGATTCTATTTACCGGTATATGCAATAATTCCCCATTACCTTACCATAACTATTATGTATATTGGCTGGTAGAGAGTTCTCTAGGTTAAATCTCTACCATAGCTGCATATGATTGGTATAAATGTATAGCACATGGTGGGGGTGGGTTTAGAAAATAAAACAGTATATCTGTGTAGAACAGCAAGCATGTGGCATGTATTGGTGGGGGTGGGGGGGGGGGGGGGGTACGTCTCTTTGTAGACAAGAACAGCCCACGATTGGGGGAGTATTTCTGATGAAATGAAATATGAAATAATGTATGTTGGTGTAGAACAGATAGCATGTGGCATGTATTGGTGGGGGGGGGGGGGGGGGGGAGGTTTTTCTAGGAAAATACTGCTGCTATCTGTTCTACACCAACATACATTATTTCATCATGAGGGGGGGGGTATTCTTGTCTACAAAGAGACATCACATCCGCTATGCATATGGTAGATGGTTTGGGGTTGAGGGGGGGGGGGTGAATATTCTAGGAAAATCTCCTCCCCCCCATCAATACATGCCATGCTATGTTCTACACAAACATCTTATTTATCAGAAATACATCGTGGGTTATTCTTGTCTACAACGAGCATTCACATCCGCTATGCATATGTAGAGGTTGTGATATTTCAGGAAAATCTCCCCCCCCCACTCATCCGCTATGTTCTACTGTATTTCATAAATCTATGTGGGTTACTTCACAAAGAGACATTACATCCGCTATGCATATGGTAGATGGTTGTGAATATTTCCTAGGAAAATCTCCTCCCCCCCACCAATACATGCCACATGCTATCTGTTCTACACAAACATACATTATTTCATCATAATACTCCCCCTCTTATAGTTATATCGTGGGTATTCCTTGAATCCCTACAAAGAGACATTCACAGACCTCCCCTATCGCATTATGTAGCATATGTGTGTGGGGGGGGGGGGAATATTTCCTAGGAAAATCTCCTCCCCCCCATCCAATACATGCCACATGCTATCTGTTCTACACAAACATACATTATTTCATCAGAAATACGTCCCCCAATCGTGATATTCTTGTCTACAACAGAGACATTCACATCCGCTATGCAGTATGATAGGTAGTGGGAATATTTCCTAGGAAAATCTCCTCAATACATGCCATGCTATCTGTTCTACACAAATCATTACATATTTCATCATGATTGAGTGGTTAATCTTGTCTTCCCAAACAGATGCTATCTGTTCTACACCATACATTATTTCATCATGAGGGAGTGGGGGGGGGGGGGTATTCTTGTCTTCAAAGAGACATTCACATCCGCTATGCATATGGTAGATGGTTGGGGGGGTGGGAATTTCCTAGGAAAATCTCCCCCCCCCCCTCCCGCCAATATGTGTCACATGCTAACTGTTCTACACAAACATTTTCACTTGATCAGAAATCTTCCCCCAATCTTGTGATATTCTTGTCTATCAAGGGACTTACACTATGCATATGGTAGATTGGGGTGGGGTGTGAGGGAGGTGATTTTTTATGTTCCCCTTTCTTATACTACCAAATGACATACATTGTGCCTATATGCACATGTTTGGTGGGAAATAATTCTGCTTTGTAGCATTCAAACACAAACTTTTGGGTGGGGGGGAGAATTTCCAGGGTGGGGGGGGGGGGGAGAATTTCCTAGGAAATTCTTCCCCGGGGTGGAATATTTCCAGGGGGGAGAATTTCCTGTGACACCGGTACATGTTTATCATCATTGTTATGCTTTCTTTTCCATGGCAATGAAAGAAATAATTCCACTGATTCCAGAACTAACACAGAAAGACCGTGAACTTGTGAAGCAATTTCTCAAAATCCACGGTGGAAACGTGACGTTTACGGAGAACGAAGTTCCGTGGTCCCGAGGGAGAAGGGCGGTCAAGGACGACAAGAACACAGACAGACTTCCATTCTGCATAATGAGACAACCGGATGATAGAACAACAGGTACGGTAGGTTAGATGGTTGACAATTACGCCAATACGGTATGTGGAGAATACCAGGCCAGTGTCTGTTGATATCAAGTTTATCAGGCTTGCCGAGGAATTCCTACCGTTTCTGAGCTGAACCCAGAGCTCCAGATAAGCTTTGTCTAAAGCATACTATACCCCCTGATTTCAAAATTCATTGCGTTAATTTTATACTTTCCACAAATGGGTTTTTATTTTGATTTTCTTCATTACACTAAATAGGGAAACCACATGATAAAAACAAATATAACAAATGTCAACCATTCAACTTATTTATTGAGTTGCTGATTGCCCTTTTTGCGCTCAATTAACGTGAATTTTCAACTTTCATGGACCGTAATTTTCCACTACTCAATTTGAAAATTAAATTATGCGTATTTTCACAATTGTGAGCCGTTTTGTTTTTTTACTCCAACTTTTGATTAATCAATGCGTATTCCAGCTTAAAATGAGTTTGCGGTAAAATAATAAGCCAATTACACACCTTATCATGCAAGCTTACTGTGAGCCTGATAAACATTAAAGATCAACTTTGCATATTTCAGTTATTTACATGATAACATTGTAACTTCGTCTAGGATTAAAAGTACCGGTATAACTTTGCAAATTTTGATGAAATCCGGTCTACTGCCCCCTATTTCGATTATGTATCAGGCCAATGCCAATGCCTGATTTATGACATTATTTGGCAATTAGTCAGTAAAATAAAATCTATGCGTGAGCTGAAAGTACGCGAGTTAAAATACTAAAGCTAACAGCTACTTCTGAGCAAACAGATTCACCTTTAAGTAAGCCTCTTCTTTAATTTAACCCCTTTTCCTTGATTATGAAACGACTTTTTCACGACTCTGCCAAACAGTGATTTGTCTTTTGATAAACATTGGGTGGGGAAAACGGAGAAATTGGCATTGATAACAAGGCAATTTACTCCTTTTTCCCACAATGTTTTCCTTAACTCTATCAAAGATAAATTTATCCCAATCATTTTGACCCGCGAGCATTTGAATTCTTTTATTCAGATGTTTTGGATTTGGAATGAGTCGAAATATCGCCAAAACAGGGAAAGGGATTTAAATTCTTAAACTACTTGTTGTAACATCTGTAGCCTATTTACATGAACTCCCCAAAGTAAGTAATTTGACTTTGGGGAGTTGATTGAAATAGGCTACTGGATTTTCCAACATGCACACCATGCTAGTATGGCTGCCCTTATGAAATATTGTCTACATATAATAGATGAACATTTATACAACTGATAAATTTAAATATTTATTTAATTAACCCTTTCCCTGTTTTGCGATTATTTCGACTCATCCAAATCCTAAAACAATTCTGAAATAAAAGAACCAAATGCTGGGTGGGTCTAATGATGGTTAAATTATCTGATGAGAGGTAAGGAAAACATTGTGGGAAAAGGAGAAATTGCCTTGTTACAATGCAATTTTCTCCTTTACCCACAATGTTTTCAAAAGACATCTTCTGCAGAGGCTGTGAAAAGTCGTCTCTATCAGGGAAAGGGTTAAACAAGTTAAACCTGCCGAACAGATTCCATAAGAAACTCAACAGACATGCAGCCGTGTTTCTTGTGAATCAGTTAAAAACGTTTCTAAATAAAAATCATATTAAATTCATCATCTCAAGTAAGATCCCTGTATTTATCAAATTTGGTTGATACCGATTTCAACTTTTAAATAAACTCGGAAAATAGCCTTTGTTTGTCTTATGAAGATCAGTATAAACGTTTTAATAAAATATCATATATAATCATCACACTTGTCGTTTTAAATATTTAATCATCTTTATTTATTTAATGATGTTTAACCCTTTCAATCACTACAAAAAAAACCCTGTATAGAGGTAGGTTGTTTGTTTTGCAATTAGTGTAGATCCAGAGGATCTGGCTACGTAAAGCGTAATTTTCAATTTTCATTTATTTTTGAGAAAAAAAAAGAAAACACCCTTTTTATAATAGTAACAAATTGACAAGTCGGAAAATCGATTTTGTAGCGATTGGATTGTTAGTTAAAATTTAACATGGGCCCACTGTCCATTCCAAGGTTATTTTCTAGGGTTTGAAAGTGTTGAACTTCAGAACTTTAATAACTTTTGATTTCAGGAGCACTGGGAGATGTCATGAGGTGGGGACGGGAAATGAAACTGGGACCTGATTGTGAACCGATGGTGTCCGTGCCAGGTTGTCATACGCGACCAAAACGCGCGGTAACAGTGAAGATGAAGTTCGACGTGGAAAACAATATCGAAAATCGACCCTAGATGGTGCACTGAAGACGCCGGAGCATTAAACACCGATTGACGTTCCAGCCCTACCACAGCAGGATGGGTTGGGTTATCCGACAATTGAAAACGAAGATAACGTCTCTGAAGTTTAAGCCAACCACACCAACAGATTCTGGGGGCGGCTATCATGGGCGGACGGTGGGAGGTTGGTGCAATGTGTATGATGGGAGGATAATGTAATGAAAGGACAGAGTAGGATTGTGGGTTGATGGGCCCTGTTCAGACATTTTTATCAGGCTAAACTCACGACACATCGTCCGACGAAATTGTCGACAGAAGAAAAAGAAATTGTCGCATACCACATCGAGAATGGACAGTTTTGTTTGTTTGTTTTGGGAGGATTTTTTAATCGGCCTTTATCAACAGCCTAAGGTCATTTAAGGACAGGGTCAATGGGTTTAGTACTAAATCCCATATATTACCATTGCTAGCAAGTATCAAATGGGGGGTGAAAATCCCAAAATCAGAATCTGAATAATTTAACAATATATAATTCAGCCCATGAAATCAGAATAATTCTGAATCTGATGTCAAGGTTCCTCGCCCATTCACCAGAAATCACTTGGCCCCTCCCAAAATAGCCTAGTCGAATCAAAATAAACTTAATCTTACATATATTTTTAATGGGTGCCAATAACCCAATTTCAACTCCCATAGGTAACTAAAACAGAGCCAAAGATAAAAATTGCTACCTGAGGGTGCCAAAAAAAGAGGCAAATCGTGATCCCAATAATAAGGAGGAACCCCATACCGTTTACTTTACGCCGTCTGCATTCGCCCTCCTGACCATTCAACCCACTCGACTGGAAACAGAATTGAGCCTGGGTCACAACTGAACATTCTCTAGACTTTCAATTCGGTCTCGAACAGCATTTCATGTTGAATTTAACCGAATGACGTCAGTGTAAGATGATGTAACGCCACAGAAGTCTACATTGTTTTCAATAATAACCTATGTCATAATTGCTCACTAATGTCAATAATTCCAAGCAACAAAAAATTATTTGTGTACACAATTCCCTAACATTTGATTGGTCCCGTTGCAAGTCTCCGTCCAAAATTTATTTATCCCAGTAAACTCCATGCCATGAACTAACTTTCCGTAACCGTCAGGCCCGATGCAGTTAAAAAAATTAATTCTTAAGAAAACGGAAAATTAAACCACATTTTTCTTGATGTAATTTAATTTATTCAAATGCTGGTAATTATAAGGAAATGAATGGCCTTTTTTTGGTTTTGGAATTTTATATTATCGGGGATATAAACTTGGAGAATTGTGTCGGGGAATTACTGGACGAAGGCCCTTCCAAAAAATTACAATTTTTTATCGGCTTCGTCCTGCCAACTAATTCCCTGCCGACTTTTTCCAAGTTTATACCCCGATAAATTCCAGAAAAAAGGCCAACTTACATTCCTTAATTAATTAAAATAAAACAAGCCTTGGTAAATTAAAGAATACCATTACTACTGTCTGGTCCACGTTTCTCTGCCTGACAAAGTTTTATTTTGGGCCATATTAAATTAACCCACTTGTAGACCCGCTATCATTCTTTTTTTTTTGGTTTCCGGTACTGCTGTTGATTTCTATTTTTCCATTTTTTATCATCAAAAATATTCTTGTTTAACAGAACTTTAGTAATAATTTACAACATGCTTTGACAGTCACTTCAAGAATCATTTCCGTATAAATGGAAATGGGAAGTTCTGAAAGTGCTGTCAAACCATGTTTTTTTATTGAGAAATAAGAGCAAGATATAAAAGCCCAACAGCAGACGACAATTGCCTGTGTGAGTAGCGGTCTAATGGGTTAAAACAATTAAATCCAAAAAAATTAAATTCCTGTTAAAAAAAAAATTCAAAATGTACCGGTAATGTACTTTTTCAATCAAGATACCAAAAGTCGCCATCCCCAATTTTTTTAATTTCATGAAAGTCCAAGCTAATTATCCCATGGGAATTTTCAACATGGGGAGGCTAAAAATAGATTTTTCGTTTCTTAAATAATTTTCTAAATTTGTGGATCCGATTTTCCCAAAATTTTGGTTTCTTTGTTTGTTACAGCATTTCAAGCTTTATCTAGCCAATGTTTCCGGAGTCCATTTAATTCGTAAGATTTTTGTTTTTTTTGTCATCCGCTCAAATAGCTTGACTCCACCTCCTTTTGCCCCATGTTTAAATTTAATGTTAGATTTAATGTAGGTTTAATTAATAGTCAAAAGTCGGCAGCAAAACGTGGGAAACAAACAGTAGTGTCCTTTTTTATAGAATGCCTCATTTGCTTGGATGAACATTTCGTCAACTTTACGGAAAATATTACAGTTTCTTTGTAAATATTTTAGCTTGTACTCCTAATTCTCCATGTTAGGATGGTGCTCGATTTGATTTTGTATTTTTCACCATACACAAGAAAAATGTAACCATTTGGATATTGCTCACAATTCAAGTAGACCAAATTTGGCAGGGAAACAAAACCATAACAATTATTCAACAACATTCTGAAGACATTTTTATTATAACAAGAGGAGGTTTAGCAAAATAAATCAAGATCTAAAACATGTCTGCCCCCCATTGTAAGTTGTACATAATACACTTATAAATTCATGATCCTAGACCTGATAAAATAATTATATCATATCTAAAATTTGACCCAATTTTTATATATAACTGGCAACAGTTCTGCATAAATGCGATAATTTTGTGTTTTCGTTTTCTAAAATTTTGGCCAATCAAAAGTATTTATCCCCTCCCTCCCAGTGAGCATGTCAAAGTTCCAACAAAGATTAATATGCAAAGTTGAATGAGTTTCTTTAATGAATGACTTTACAAATGTCTATGGAAAAATAAGTAAACAAGGGCCTATCATTCATCACAAAGCTAATCCCCTCACTGGCAATCCCATGACAATAAAAAATAAAAAACAAAAAAATAAAACCACTTTTGTCATTACAAACAAGGAGTAGCAACACAAGTTCCCTCAGTGACCGGTGACCATTAGGGCTGGTGGACAAGGTGGGTAAGCGGTTCATATGCAAAACTAAAGCACCAATCTCATAGGACACACATTTGTGGCCAATATTTTATCAAAAATCTGGTTGAATCGGTTTAATGAGTTTAAGTTGAAAAATGTAAGGTGTGTATTTTTGTTTGTTTGTTTCTTTATTTAGTGTTTTTATTAGTGTTTAATAGTTGCTTAACGGCCTCTTCCTTAATATCAAAGCATAAGGTAATGTAAGGCCGGGCAAACGGGCGTTTTTTGAATAACCCGTTTTAACCTGTGCCATTGGGGGGGCGTTGGGGGGAGGGGGGGGGGCTGGGTGGGATCCCAAAAATCAGAACTGCTAATTTTACAATCGAGAAAAAGATATATTCAGCCCTTGAAATTAGAATAACCTGACCTACTAGCCTATTTCACCAACATTGGCAAATGTGCAAAAGTAATACTTTATCTAAGCCAAAGTATACTTCTGAGGAAGAATTCTTTGTTCAATTTAAGGATAAATTTATTAATTTTTATTATAATGCATTTTAATTATATTTACATTTATCCACAAGCCATTATTTTGGGGGACTGTGATAATGTAATAAATTCAGTATAATAATTCTGAACATACTTTTTAATCTCAAATATATGCAGTGGTTAGTTCATATACGAAATAATGCATGTTGGGCGAAAAATAAATGTTTACTCCCCTCAAAATATACTTTGCTAGATAAGTAACTACTTTGTAAATTTTGATGAAATCGGCTACTGGGTGCCAGATCCATACCATGTGTAACATACATGGTAGGTGAATGGACTATGTTTGGTTTGTTTATTGGTAGCATTAACGGCCCCCCCCCGTTGCCTCAATCAACAGCACTTAAGGTCTATGGTAAAGGGGCCGGGCAAACGGGCGTTGGTCGTTCTCATTTTAATTAACCTGCTTGCATTGGGGGGAAACAATCCCAAAATCAGGACGGAATATTTACATTGAGAAATAAATAAATTATATTAGAAAATTTAGAATAACCCTACCGACCTGGTGCCAGGTCCCTTACCACACCAGTCAACTTGGACCCCTTCCCCTAAAATGATGATTGACGAATATCGTAAGTACTCACATGAAGTGGAGGTAGTAAACCAAGATTCAAACATGTCACATTACAAAAATGCCTAAAGACGTATGTGAGGGCCAAACCAGGTCTCCAGTCCGCAATTCCAAGTAATGGATGAGTGAGTGGTGGAGTGATGTGAGTGAATTAGGGTTTAACGTCCCGCTTTTCTGACATAGAGGTTACAAGGCCTCCAAGGGAGTGCTACAGCAGCAATGGGTTCAAACGGGGTCGTGTCCCGGTAATCCACCCTGTCCAAAGGGGGGTAAAATCCCAACTTCAGAACTCAATATTTTAACAATTCAAAATATATATTCAAGTCCTGAAAATTATGAACAACCTGATCTGGTGCCAGCCATACGCCACACCAGCATTCATTTTTATCCCATCCCCTAAAAGTTATAGGAATTAGCGCCTAATCTTACTTTTTATTTATGGGGATGGGGCATAGCCTGACTCAAACTGCTCACAATACAAGGAAAGCCAAAAATTTGTACATGAGGGCCAAAATATTCCGGCTAATTAGTG
This sequence comes from Conchocele bisecta, assembly GCA_029237695.1. NCBI lineage: Eukaryota > Metazoa > Mollusca > Bivalvia > Lucinida > Thyasiridae > Conchocele > Conchocele bisecta. The sequence goes on from CM055273.1 coordinate 37,306,473, forward strand.
GGTTCCGGCGAAAAGTATGAACCCAATCGTTAATGCCAGTTTAGTCGCCTTTTACGCAAAAGCAATGGCTACTGCAGCCACTTATTCTCAGGGATCAGTTGATACCCGCCCTCGGTGCCTGCACGGGGACCAGATAAGGGATGAACACCTGATCGCTAAATTATCCCATCGCGTGGCCTCCCACCACCTGCCACCCACCCAGGTGGGTGAATGGACTAAGGCCCAATCATCATCGGCGGATGGGGGATAATCAAGCCTAACAAATATACTACATGCTAACACATACTGGAGGGGCTTTAAGAACATTGAACATTGAGGGACTTAGATTTATTACCTTTTTTGATTTTGTTTGTTTGTTTTTGTTGTTTGTTTTGTTTGTTTATTTGGTGTTTAAACGGCCACTATCAACAGCTAAAGTCATGTAAGGCCGGGTGGGCCTAAACGGGATTATCGATCCCGTTTTAACCTGCTGCATTTGGGGTGCAAAATTCCAAAATCAGAACGGAATAATTTTACATCTAGAAAGAAACCAAATAAACTTACAGCCCTGAAATAAAAGTTAGAATAACCCTGACCTGATTCAACTGTCGCATACAAAATTACCAAAGACGTATGTGATGGGCCCTAAAACCAAGTCTCCAGTCATGATTTCCTGGTAAGGATTGAACGCCGATCCGTTAAATTAAATTATCCCCATCGCGTTGCTCCCTCACCTGTAGTAAACTATACCAACAATTTGTTGATTTGAACCCAAGACAAATATGACCTAGACGAGACAAGCCATGTGTGATTTTGTGGTACCCATTGTGTTCAATGTTCTTATGATAAATATTGACAACAATTTACAATAATTTTCTATTAAATGGAAGCCAAAAGTTGATGAAATTGTTCAAGCAGCAAAATGCTGGAATAGAAATTTATTTCGCAATTGTTAAGAAAATTTCATCATTTCGACATTCATTTACAGAAAACATGACAGTTTTCTTCTGTATTTATTTTAATTTTGAATGAAAAATCGCAGATTCTTCATGGGACTAAAGAAATCAATATGACTTCGTCTCAAAATTTCTTTTTCCATTAACCCATCGACCGCCTTATCTTATTTTTTTTAGTTTTTTTTTGTCATCGTCTGCTGTTTATTTAATTTTCTATTTTCCATTTTTATCATCAAAAACCATGCTTTGACAGCACTTTATAGAATCATTTCCATTGGAAACCATGATTCATTAAGGTGCTTGTCAAACCATGTTTTTAATTGAGAAATAAGGCAAGATATTAAAAGCAACAGCCTGACTGACAATTTTTGTTGTGAGTAAGCGGATCTAAGGGTTATCAAAAAGAAACCACTGTAAATCATAGTAATTACGCAACGGCTAAATTGGTTTATCGTACCCATTTTTATATCACATTAAGGCCCCTGTATGGGCCCCGATTTTCAGTATCTTGGCTCTACAACTAAATTCCCCACCCCTTAGCTGACAAAAGGGACTCACCTTATTACAGAGCTCCATATAAGTTTTGCATTTTTTTATATATTTTTTTTTTCTAATGAGTAGTTTTATACCCCCTATCTGAAATTCAATATTGTTTATTTTCCATTTTAATTTAACGAATTGCTATTGTGTATTATTGATTTTCTTCCTCCTTAAAGAGGGAACAAATGATTTAAAAAATAAAATAATATAAAACAACTTTAAAATTGAAAAATTTACTAAAGTTTATTTTGAGCTAGTAAAACAAAAAGACTATTTTGCTTCCTTGGGCAGCCTCAACTATAAATAAGCAAATTTTCGATTTTAAGCCTTTTGATTATTTAGTTTTTCATTCTACTCAATTTTAATTTGAAAAGTACAATGGATGGGTTATTTTCACATTGCCTGTGAGTATTGGTTATACTTCAAGATTTGTGATAATCAATGCCTGTATCGTGTTAAAATAAATGTGTGGCTACTCCAATATACACACCTTAAAGGTTAAATGGTACATGCCCAACCTGTAGACAACAAAGGTTGTTCTTTATAGGAAATTAAATAATAAGTGTATAATTTTGTGTCACTATCCCACCAGTTCCTAAAAATTAACGAGTGACCGCTGCTATTAGAGATATAAAATCATTTTAGTAATATTTATTTTATTTTACTGATAGTGACTCGGGGGCGGTGATTGTCGGGCATATTTTCATATGACAAATGAGGCATGATTCCGTTACTTTTCAATTATTTATACTATTTAAAATTTAAATGTGTTCAAAATGAAAAAAATAGTATTTTTTGACAGATTATAAAGTTTGATGAACATTGCTCATTCAAGAAAAAGAAATAAATACATGAGTAAATAAATAGTAAATGCCTGTTAACTTTTCAGGTGAAATCGATGGTTATCGCCCCAGGATATCAGTGTGGAAATGTACAATCTAATGTAAAATAAAATGTATAATAAATGCTTCCAATCAATTACATGGGGAGGGTAATTGGACGAATGAATGGTTTGTTTTTGCCATGTGAAAATATCTCATATGATGTCTGGTTTTAAGTAAGATCAGTTTGTGACTAACTGAAGTGGGCTATGGTGAAACCTGTAAGATCAGTTTTGTGCCTACTGATGGGTGCGGCATGTACCTTTAAGATAAGTTTGTGCCTACTGAGTGGGGCATGTACCTGTAAGATTCAGTTTGTGCCTACTGAGGTGGGCCATGTACCTGCTAAAGATCAGGTTTTTTGTGCCTACTGAGTTGGGCATGTACCTTTAAGATCAGTTTTGTGCCATAGCTGAGTGGGCATGCTCACCTTTAAGATCAGTTTTGGTGGCCTACTGAGTGGGGCATGTACCTCTGTAAGATACAGTTTGTGACCGCCTACTGTCGTGGGTGGCATGGTGTAACCTTTAAGATCAGTTATTGTGCCTAACTGAGTGGGCCACTGTACCTGTAATGAATCCAGTTTGTGCCCTACTGGAGTGGGTGCATGTAACCTTTGTAAGATCAGTTTGTTGTCCTACCGAGTGGGCATTGTACCATTTAAGATCAGTTTGTGACCTACCGGAGTTGGGCATTGTACCTGTAAAAGATTTTCAGTTTGTGCCTAGCCGAGTGGGGCCATTGTACCTGTAAAGATCAGTTTGTGGATCCTACTGCGTGGGCATGTACCATTTCAACGATCATTGTTTGTGCCTACTGAATGTGGGGCATGTACCTTTCAAGATCGAGTTTGTGCCTACTGAGTGGGCATTGTACCTGCTGTAAGGATTTCAGTTTGTGTCCTACCTGAGTGAGCATGTACCTGTAAGATCAGTTTGTGCCTACTGTGTGGGTGTGGCATGTACCTTTAAGAGATCAGTTTGTGCCTACCGAGTGGGCGGCTGATACCTGTAAGATCTAGTTTTGTGCCATACCGGTAGTGGGCAATTGTGACCTGTAAGATCAGTTTGTGCCGTTACCGACCCCCCCCCCCCCCCCCCCCCCAGTGGGTGGGCATGTACCTTTAAGATACAGTTTGGTGCCTACTGAGTGGGCATGTACTTTCTTTAAGATCGAGTTTGTGCCTACTGGAGTGGGCATGTACCACTGCTAAGATGTACCTTTTTTAAGAGTCAGTTTTATGTGACCCTAACTTGAGTGGGCCATGCTACCTTTAAGATCAGTTTGTGCCTACTTGTGAGTGGGCATTGTACCTGCCTAAGATCAGTTTGTGTGCCTAACTGGCGTGGGCACATTGTACCTGGCTAAATGAATCATGTTTGGTGCCTACTGGAGTTGGCGGCATGTACCTGTAAAGATCAGGGTTTGCCCCCCACCTGCCACTGCCTACTGAGTGGGCATTGTACCTGCCTGTAAGATCCAGTTTGCTGCCTAACTGAGTGGGCATGTACCTGTAAGTTCAAGTTTGTGACCTACTGAATTGTGGGCCGGCATGTACCTGCCTAAGATACAGTTTGGGTGCCTAATCTGAGTGGGCATGTATGGTACCTTTAACTGGAGCTCTGCCGCTTATGATTTAGCAAACGAGCAATAAGATATAAGTCAGATCTAACTGGCTAAAGTGGGAGGTTGAATGGGACTTTAACATAATTGTCCAACAATGAACTTGAATTTATATTCAAAATGTAGGAGGTGACTTTGTCAAGGCGTTGACTTTTGTTTCTGGAATCCAGTGCTCCTGATAAGCTGCGTATTTGCTTAAATACCCAATTAAAATTGCCAAAACCCAATTGAAATCAGAAGTAGCGAGTATCAAAAAGAAGTAATTATAATTTTGTGGTACATTTTGTGGAACAGACCACAAATATAGCATATTTTTCTTATTTTCCATGAAAAAACATCTTGGTATTTCATTAGAATTGTTTCCAAGGAGACAATTCTAATGAAATGCCAAGACATGTTTTCATTTCAAAGTAAACCATTCAATAATTGTTGTCTGTTGATGTGTAAACAGTAGTGTGATTTTATTTTACCCAATTAAAATTTTGAAATACCCAATTGCTTCAGAAATGATGGAGTGAAAATACTCAATTACTAATTCCTTATCTGGAGCCTGTGAATGCTCACCAGGAAGTTTGATTGGTCGAGGCTGAGCTATGTTAATATAAACAAGAGGGTCATGATGGCCCTAATTCGCTCACCTGACTTCATGAACACCAGAGGAGAATGTGACATCGAGTTCATATGCGTTTTAAAAAAATTGTGCTATTTTTAGATGGCGGTCATCTTGGATTAAGCGATGACTCTCATTTTACCAAATCTGAAAATGCTTCACCCAAGGATCTTAACTTACTATGAAGTTTAGCCAGCATCGGCAATGTGGTTCCTGAGAAAAAGATGTTCAAAATCTCGAATAAATGGACCTTTTGGAGGCCATCATGGATGACATGCGTACATGCGAAATATAATTGTCAACTTTTGACGCTATTTACGGAAAATATTGTAATTTTTGTAAACGTCTTTCATGAAATCACGCAGATGTCCGAAGGTACAAAATCACATGGCATGTCTCATATACAGATGGACTCCACACTGGCCTTGACTGGCGTGTCTCATATACAGATGGACTCCACACTGGCCTTGACTGGCGTGTCTCATATACAGATGGACACCACACTGGCCTTGACACACAATTGTATACGGTTGTCACCTTGGCATAGGTAAAATTAAGGTAAAAGAGTGAGGTAGAAGCACAATAGCATGTGTGAAATATAAAGAAATTCCCTGAATTCCCTAAATGGACCTTTTGGCAGCCATCATGGATGTTATAATCATCCGATTCCGACAAATATTGCACCAGAGCAATCGCCTCATCAATACCTTCAATTTGATATATGACATGAGCATATTTGGTCAAAAATAAAATTTGACCCCAAGGGCCACGACCATTTTTGACCCCGGGGTCACAATTTTAACAACTTTGAAAGAGCATTGTACATCGATCATTCCTACCAAGTTTTGTCGAAATCCGGTTGGCGGTTCTTGAGAAGAAGATTTTTGAAGAATTTTAGACGGCGGCCATCTTGGATTATGTAATGACATTATTTTAACAATTTTGTAATCCCCCTACCTAAGGACCATGACCATGACCATGAAATTTTGTGACTATAAGCCCAATGGTTACCGAGGAGAAGACGTTTAAAACGGACGACGGACGGATGACGGACACATTGCGGTAACAATAGCTCACATGAGCTCAGGTGAGCTAATGACACACAGATTGGGTCAAACGTGTACTCGCTACAAGTACGGTATGTTACAAACATCACAGTGTGTCACAAACAAAACAAGAACTGGCATTGTTAGATGAAGCAAATTACGAAGCTTCCTATCGACAATAATACACGTATAATTATACTGAAATAGGTTAGAAATGCATGGAAAACAGAGCAGTAACAAATATTTACAGTCATTATAAATACGTGCATGCAGTCAGTACAGGTGATAACATCAACGTATCAAATATATATGAGCCATGTGATTTTGTACATAAGAAGATGTGCGAATTTCCATGAATAATATTTACAGAAACTGTTATATTTTCTGTAAATGACGTCAGTTAACAAAATTTTCATAGCAAATGTGGATATTCTATTCCGCATTTTCTGTGAACACTTGTTCAACTTTCGTTGTCATTTACAGCAAGTATAGTAAATTTTGTAGATTTGTTCATATCTTCTGAGGTACAAAATCAAATAGCTTACACATAGGTAATCCAGGATATATGAAAACAAAATCAAAATGTGTTTACAAAATAGTTCCGCACTGGTGTTTGTGATCGATTGGGCTTTTACGTCCGTTCAAAAGCATGGCCATATGTGGCTGCGACTGGGTTATGTGGGTTTTGCGACCAGTGTAGATCCAGATCAGCCTGTGCGTCCGCACAGTCTGATCAGGATCTGCACTGATTGCTTCTAGCAAGCAATACAGATCGCTATCAGGCTACGGAAGGGAGTGTGCTATTTGATCAGGAGCTACAGTGGTCACAAATCCCATTTGCCCAGTTTCTCCAGTCACAGCCACATATGTCACAACCATGTGATTTTGTACCTTCAGACATCTGCGTAATTTAATACGTTTACGAAATTTACAATATTTTTCATAAATAAAATCAAAATTGGACAAAATTTCCAGAGTACATGCGAATTATAATTGTCAACTTTTGACGCTATTTACGGAAAATATTGTAATTTTTGTAAACGTCTTTCATGAAATTACGCAGATGTCCGAAGGTACAAAATCACATGGCGTGTCTCATATACAGATGGACTCCACACTGGCCTTGACTGGCGTGTCTCATATACAGATGGACTCCACACTGGCCTTGACTGGCGTGTCTCATATACAGATGGACTCCACACTGGCCTTGACACACAATTTTATACGGTTGTGACCTTGGCATAGGTAAAATTAAGGTAAAAGAGTGAGGTAGAAGCACAATAGCATGTGTGAAATATAAAGAAATTCCCTGAAGGGCAACAGAACCTGCAAGATATTTACCCTGTTTTAAGTTTTGTGCAAGACAGTAGGATGGAGAACCAGAATATGTCCTCAAAACTACTGTAAAACCCCTAAATATTCAGACACAATTTATTCTCCGCAAGACATACGAGTACCGGTATCTATGGTTTCCCACAATGAAGATTGTCCCAATATCAGAGCTCCAGATAAGTCTTCTATTGTTTTCAGAGCTCCAGATAAGCTGCGTATTTGCTTAAATACCCAAATAAAATTGCCAAAAACCCAATTGAAATCAGAAGTAGTGAGTATCAAAAAGCAAAGAAAAATTTGTGGTATTAATTTATCATGCTGCAGAAAACAATAAACAGACCACAAATATAGCATATTTTTCTTATTTTTCCATGAAAACACATCTTGGTATTTCATTAGAATTGTCTCCAAGGAGACAATTCTAATGAAATGCCAAGACATGTTTTCATTTCGAAGCAAACTATTCAATAATTGCTGTCTGTTGATGTGTAAACAGTAGTGTGATTATATTTTACCCAATTATTATTTTGAAATACCCAATTGCTTCAGAAATGATGGAGTAACAATACTCAATTACTAATTCCTTATCTGGAGCCCTGCAATAGTTTTGTTGTACCGGTTTATCACAATAACAATTTATTTGGATACAATGTGTTTTTGGAAAACCCATTGAAATACAGGTTTCCCAAAACATACGGTGTTCGAATACTTAGGGTTATGACGGGAGGATGTATCATACTGTGAAGTATATTGCTACACATTTAGCTCTGTTTGCAATAATAGATTGCTTTTTTTTTTAAGTTTACATTTTTCTCACAATAAAACATGATTTTTCAACTTATTAGAATCATCTCTATAGGTGCAGGAAGGAAGTTCCACTATTACAAACGTATGTTCAACCCTAATAAGGCTGAAGTAAATTTGTTGTCTGCCGTTTTATTTTCATTTTTCCTCAATAAAAATATGCTTTTGTCAGCACACAAGAATCCTTTCAAGAGCCTGAGAGAAACAAGAAATAAGTTTTTTAAACAGACATAATATACTTGGGTTAAGGCAATATTACATTAACTATAATCATGTCATGTAATTAAATATACATTTCTTTCTCAGGAAGACTTAAATACAATCTGACCATCCTTGACTTCCAATTGACCTTGACTTTGTCCTTGACCTGCTGTTGCCCCTTGTATCTCAGTAGCAACCTGGTCAGCAGAAACTGGCTCTCCACTCGCCTGATTGGATAATGTTATCTGGCCTCCATGAACATGCAGTTGTGAAGGTTTTGCTGCAATTTGGTTGGTTAAATTTAAATCTGCTGGATTTGTCTGAGTGTTTCGATTGACAGTTTCCGGTGATGGACTCTCTGAAGAACTCCCATCTAGAATTATCTGTCCGTCCCTAACCTGTAACTGCTTCGGCCTCTGTGATCGATGGTCTGAATACTGTCTATCTGCGGCGCTGTCCGGTGATTGCACGTTTCTACACGCACTGTGTAAAGCAGCGTCAGATGTGTTATCGAAACTAGACTCCAAATGTATACTATCGATTGACCCGACTGTATTGACGGTAACATCACCCGGACTGTCAGCGAGTCGATCAGAATTCTGACCCGGACTAACACTATCCACAGTACTGTCTATATCTGTCATAACATCGGCAGGTCTGGCGTCAGCCACTCCATCGCTGCTTACTCTCAAATGCAGGTCGCCTACCACAGGACTAGATAGCCGACTGGGGTTTCGATCAATCGTAGTATACTCGGGCGGCGGCGAATGTCGCCCGACAACGGGCGCACTTCCAGACTCGGCCAGCGCTTCGGAATACGATGGTGGCGACTGCAACGCGCCAAACTGAACACCGTTATTAACATTCACGATGATGTTTCCAAAATGCGCGGGTGATGGAGCGGAAATGAAAGGCGCGTGTTCCGCTTCGGAATCGCGCTGTCGTCGACTACGACTGTGACCCTCGTGACGGTGACGTCTACGTTCAGCCTGGCGAATTGACCGTCTCACGGCCGCACGTTTCATCTTGATGCGAAACACAGCAATGACGACGATCGAGATAAAGAGAACGACGCCGACTGTGCAGGCAATCACTGTGTACACCGTCGTCTTTAGCCACGTCATCTGGTCGTCCGAGGAGGGCTTCCGCAACTTCGGGACAATGGACGTCATATCTGAAAGTTGGCGTACTATGGTCAATCAGAGGTGGGAACAGTTCCAAATGCAAAATCCTGAAAATGGCTAAACACATATTTTTGCACCAACATATGTGTAAAATAATAAAAGTGTTCTTCCCATGTTGAATAATTTTTTCTTTAATTATCAGGAACCTCAAATCCTGATTTCATGAAAATTCCCACCCCTGTGTCAATGGTCGAAAGTTAAAAATTTCTTGAATTCAATTCCGTGTGTGCTCTGAATTTTTTGTCAACTTGCAACATCGTTTACAAAAAGTATAAATATCCTATATCTGAAAGTAAGTTTCTGGTAGTACAGTATATACTTGAAAATAACACAAACATTTTGGAGTTTGATCAAATAAAATTGTGAGCTTCAAATTGATGTACTTCATTTTAGTACATACAGCGAAAAAGAAATATTGCAAATTAGAGGTCGAGATGCAATGCCTTCAATATCAAGTTCTCAGGCGGTCGGGAGATATGCATAGCCAAGGCCGTAAAAAAATCTGGTGATTTTACACGTCTAAAGAGGTTATGGTAGAACATATGATGGTGGGTCTAGTTTTCGGGGTATTAACATGTTCGTCTACTAGCGGTTTTTACAAAAAAACATAACATATGAAGCTAACTTGTCAGTTCAATACAATGGTAAACATTTCTTTCAATGTTGCTTGCCATCAAAATAAGGTTGTTGTTAGATTAAAATTCGCGTTAGCACGCTCAATAGCAACACAGGAGTCAACCATCTTGAATCTTGACTTATGGTTGGTTTTTTATGGTTTGAGGTATGTTCCGAAATACATCTGCTAATTCGTCCCAAGTTTTCATGGCTGGTGATCAACTCGCAGATGAATGAGGCACCGTGAAGAAAAACTTGAAAATTTTCCATTGTTTATGATTTTAACAATATTAAATAGCAGATTAATGGCAGACACAGAAAATCACGGTAGGATCTTGAACAAAATGAGAAATGGCAAAAATTAGCAGTATTTAATCCAAACACTGGATATGGTGGCATTTTTAAAGGACTTGATGTATATTAATCACCTGACAGCACACCGCGGCTGCACACATGTCTCGAAATTACAAAATATTTGAATACCCCAAAAACTCCACTACCACGAAAACTGGTGTCTCGACCATATATGCACCTGGCAACAGGAAAAAAATCAGAGATGAACATCTCAAACAAAAAAATGTATTAAAAAAATCTGCCATCCCTTGTCGCATTCCGCAAACTCCGGTTCTGAGAACCAAAGTACTTTTTGTATGGCCTGAGCTTTGTTCATTCTAGGAGATTTTAAAGAGGGGTCAGTGGGCCAACCTCATACAAAACGTTCGGGGACATTTGTAAAAAGTATGGGCCATGGTAAATTATAAACAAAATAGCAAATGTGTTCATAGAAAATCCATGACCCGGAGGTTGAATAAAAAATCAAAATAAACTTTGCGCATCTACTCATCATAAGGAAGCTACATACCAAGTTTCAGGTGTGTAGCTATGAGGGTTTAAAAATTTTACGACATAAAAGCCAAACTTGGAATTGAAATAAACTTTGCGCATCTACTCATCATAAAGAAGCTACGTACCAAGTTTTAGGTCTGTAGCTAGTACGGTTTAAGAGTTTTAAGACTCACACAATGTTGGTGACGGACGGACGAAAGAATGGATGCGACGGACAAGGGAAACACTAAATGCCCTCTCCACTATCGTGGTGGGGTATACAAATAAAAGCGATCAATCAACCTAACCATCACAGTTTCATGAAACACAGTGCAGTCATTCCCAAATCAGCTAACATTACTGATAGTAATGACACAAGTTAAATGTAATTATTTTGTCCATCTACTGGTTCTGTCGACTACTGGTTATTCAACAATGCAGTTTCAAAGATGTGTGACGATACCTGCGAGTAGAGGGCAATTATCTTCATCCGACCAATCACCACAATTGTTCTCCCCTGTTGTGTCACACACGTATGCAAAGTTTATGCACTTGCCGTTCTTACATCGGAACTTGCCCTGACATGTGATGCCTGAAGAATAAGTGAAAGTGAACGAGTTAAATCAGGGGTGGCAACAGTTCCAAATGCCAAATCCTGAAAATGGCTGAACATGTATTTTTGCATCCACAAATGCGTAAAAGTGTGGTTCCCATGCTGAAACATTAACCCTTTCACCGCTATCTTAATTTTTTGTTGTTGGCTGTTTATTTTCCATTTTTATCATCAAAAACATGCGTTGACAGCACTTTAGAATAATTTACAACACGCTTTGACAGCACTTCAGAATCATTTCCATTGGAAATGATTCTGAAGTGCTGTCAAACCATGTTTTTATTGAGAAATAAGGCAACGTCAGACGACAATTGTTGTGTGTAGCGGTCAAAGGGTTAATAGTATTTTTCTGCAATTATCAGGAAACTCAAATCCTGAATTCAGGATTATCCGATATATCCTGAAAATTCCCACCCCTGTGAGTTTAACGTCCCAGCGACAGCTAAGGTCTTATAGAGAAGGGTCCACAGGTTAAAGTACATGTATGTGCCTGGAGAAACAGAAAGAGTGAAATCGATAGTGTTCCATCCTTTCATCCTAAATAACTGTATAGACTGGTTCCTGTTAATTTTTGGGACTAGTTCATTAACCCTTTCAACCCGAAATAACTGAAATGTACTGTGATGTGTTAGTTTTCCACACAATCCAATTATCACAATTGATTTTCAGACTAGTCTAAAAAGGGGTGTTCTATTTCTAAAAAAATCTGAAAATTATTTGCAAAAAGTGAATTATCCTGATGAGAGAGATGGCTCGTTACAAAAACATTGCAAACACTGCACGATAGAGGTCTGAAGTGTTGGAAAGGGTTACCATACGAGGAATATTTTCTTATAATTCCAGCACAAAAATATTTACACAATTCCCTAACATTTGATTGGTCCGTAGCAAGTCTCTGTCCAAAATTTATATCCCAGTAAACTCCCACGCCGAACTACTTTCCATAACCATGAGGCGCAGTTAAAATAATTCTTAAGAAAACGGAAAATAAACACATTTTCTTTGATGAATTTATTTAAAATGCTGGAATTATAAGGAATGAATGGCCTTTTTGTGGAATTTATTGGGGATATAAACTTGGAAAAGTCACGGGAATACTGGAGGAAGGCCTTATGGCCTTCGTCCAGTATTCCCGCGACTTTTCCAAGTTCATACCCCGATAAATTCCACAAAAAGGCCATTCATTCCTATAATAAAATCTTAAAAACACTGACAAATGCTGTAGATCTTGAAGAGACAGCGCGTAACGAGCCAGCTCATCTGGATCTGCAGCATTTGAAAATGTTGCATTATGGTCTGTAGTGTTGAATGGGTTACACAATAGGGGGCCGGTTCACTAAACTTCATACAACTCAAATGTTTGCAAGTGCAACTCGAGTGTCTGGAAATTTCAATTGATGGATTTACATTTATTGAGCCTATGCTCAATAAATGTAAATCCAATAATTGTTTACAAGAAATCATTGTTAAGCAAGTATCATAATTTTGTACTTACAAACATTTTAGTCGTACGAAGTTTAGTGAAAGCGGCCCCTAGGTGTCTAACTTTCTGCCATTAGACGGGTCCAACTGGCCCGGCCATACTATGGGTACTGCTGTACTGGTATTATTAATTATACATGTATTACCCAGCGCTCCAGATAAGTTTTGTATCTAAAGAGTTTTTTAATGGCCAATATAGTACACAGTACAGTACGAGACCAGGTGCGTGGGTAATGGGCAAATATTTTAATGGACTTTTTTTGTGTGTCACAGGTCCAAGTCTTCAACCTGAGTGTGTTACCAGTCAGCATGTATTCGGTCAATGCATAGCGAGTTACTTGATAAATAGGCTAATACCAATGACTTACTTGGGCAGCTCCATTCATCAGATCCGTCCAGACAATCCTTGCCACCGTTGCAACGATATCGACAAAATATCTTATGCCCAGATTGGCATTGGAAATGCCCAGTGCATGATACGTCGCCAACTGAAAATACAGAAGAATTTATTTTACTGTACTTATTTAACCATTTCACCACTACAGACCAGGGCATGAACATTCTTAAAATTTTCACTCGTCCTAACGTTGATGGAAATTGCAACAAGAGTGCCGAAGGTCACAATATATGCCCGTCGAGGCAAGGCCAGTTAACAAGGGGAGATAACTCACTGACAATTAATAGGGTTCTTGCCGTGATAAACATGTATATTGAATTTGGTCACGATCTGTCAAAATGAATAGGCTTCTTCGTCTTGCCGTGATAAACATGTATACCAAATTTGTTTACGATCGGTGAAGTAGAACTCGAGTTATTGCGTGGACAAGGATACAGTGCGAAAAATAAAAATGGCCACCAAGGGGAGATAAGGAATTGGAAATTTCTGAAAATAAATAGGCATCTTCATCTTGCCGTGATAAACATGTATACCAAATTTGGTTACGATTGATGAAGTAGAACTTGGGAGTTATTGCGTGGACAAGGATACAGAGTGCGAAAAATAAAAATGGCTGCCAAGGGGAGATAAGTAATTGGAAATTTTGAAAATAAATAGGCTTCTTCATCTTGCTGTGATAAACATGCATACCAAATTTGGTTATGAGCGGTGAAGTAGAACTTGAGTTATCGCGTGGACAAGGATACAGAGTGCGTCACGAGCCGACTCATCTGGATCAGCACTTTTTGCAAGTAATGTTCACATTTTTTAGAACAAAAACACCCCTTTTTCATCAATGGACTAGTCTTCATTTTGTGAAGATTGGATTGGTTGCAAAATTAACATATCAAAATCCATTCCAGTTACATACATGTATGGTTGAACGAGTTAATGATGTTTAACGACCTGTCAACACCTTACATCATTTTAGGTACCCACACAGTCTGATCAGGTGGGACAGTGGTGACCAAACATGCATTATAGATCAGAGCTCCAGATAAGCTGCGTATTTTGCTTAAATACCCAACTAAAATTGCCAAAAACCCAATTGAAATCAGAAGTAGCGAGTATCAAAAACCAATAAAAGAAATTGTGGTACCTTTATCATGCTACAGAAAGCAATAAACAGACCACAAATATAGCATATTTTTCTTATTTTCCATGAAAAAACATCTTGGTATTTCATTAGAATTGTCTCCAAGGAGACAATTCTAATGAAATGCCAATACATGTTTGGGTAGTCAGCAAACCAAATACATGTACATGATTTAAGACCTATTCTGGCTGTGTGAACTTGTGAGTCAGTGCAAGGACCACAAGAATTCCGCCACGGAAGCGGTGTCGCGCCTGCCGAGGCATTTGACCATAACATGATCATGGGCATATGCTAAAGTAAGCATCACAAAAAACGTTAGAGAATTGCATGCTTAAAACACGAAAAAGGCCATGGTTGAAGAACCTTTTCGACATAAAAAAATGGCTAAGTGTTTCCAGAACAAGAGGGCCATGATGGCCCTAATTCGCTCACCTGACTCCATGAACACCAGAGGAGAATATGACATTGAGTTCATGTGTTTTAAAAAAAATTGTGCTATTATTAGATGGCGGTCATCTTGGATTAAGCGATTTGACCCCAATTTGACCCCACGGGCCACGCCCATTTTTGACCCCGGGGTCACCATTTAAACAACTTTGAAAGAGCATTGTACATCGATCATTCCTACCAAGTCTTGTCAAAATCCGGTTGGCGGTTCTTGAGAAGACGATTCTTTAAGAATTTGTGTTATTTTTAGACGGTGGCCATCTTGGATTACGTAATGACATCATTTTAACAATTTTGTAATCCCCCTACCTAAGGACCATCACCATGAAGTTTGGTGAATATAGGCCCAATGGTTACCGAGGAGAAGACGTTTGAAAATGTTCACGTACGACGACGACGGATACATTGCGGTAACAATAGCTCACATGAGCTTCGCTCAGGTGAGCTTCGCTCAGATGAGCTAAAAATGTGAAGGTGAAAAGGGTCAAGGTCATGTTATTGGCGGCATGAGTGTGTTCCAAATGCATGCATGTATCAAAGTGTCAAAATATTGAAGCAATCCATTGAGTAATATTAATGTTATACGATGATGAAGAAACTTGTACAAACTTTTTGACGCAAAACAATGGCCAAGTGTTTCCGCAAAAATGTGAACGTACAAAAGGTCAACGTCATGTTACTGTGGACAAGAGTGTGTTCCAAATGTTCACATGTATCAAGTGTCCAAATATTAAAGTTATATCATGATGAAGAAACAAGTACAAACTTTTGACAAAAAGAAAATGGCTAAGTGTTTCCGCAAAAATGTTAAGGTAAAACAGTCAAGGTCCATGTTAATGGCGGCATGAGTGTATTCCAAATGCTTACATGTATCAAGTGTCCATACATTGAAGTAATCCATCAAGTAACATTAACGATATAAACCGATGAATCGAAGAACTTGTACAAACTATTTGACCGCATAAAAAATGGCTTACGTGTTTCCACAAACATGTGAAATAAACAAGAGGGCCATGATGGCCCCTAAATCGCTTCATCCTGACTCATGAACACCAGAGGAGAATGTGACATTGAGTTCCATCTCGCGTTTTAAAAAAAAATTGTGATAGTTTTTAGATGGAGGTCCAACTGGGAATAACATTGACTCATTTTACCAAATCGAAAATGCTTCACCCCAAGATCTTAACTTACTATGAAGTATGGCCAGCATCGGCCATGATGGCTCCCTGAGAAAAAGACTTCAAAATCTCGAATAAATGGACCTTTTGAGGCCATTTATGGATGACATAATCAATCCGCATTCCGACACAATATTGGCACCATAGCAATCGGCCTCAAACGATACTTCAATTTTGAATAATATACATGAGTCATATTTGGTCCCAAAATAAAATTTGACCCCACGGCCACGCCCCACTTTTTGACCCACTGGGTCACCATTTTAAACACCTTGAAAGAGCATTCTACGTCTATCATCAAAGCTCCTACAATTTCATCAAAATCCTCTGGCAAGTTCATGCGAAAAGATTTTTTAAGAATTTGTGCATTTTAATGGCGGCCATCTTGGATTAGCGACAAACCTCACGTTTTAAATAGTTTAAAAGGTTTCACAACCATGACCATATAACCTGGGTGAAGTTTTGGCCACCATGGCCAAGCGGTTTGTGTGATAGAGGATTTGAAATCTCTAATAAAAGAACGCCTTCTTAACCTTTCGGCCGGCCATCTTGGATTACATGAACATGCCAATTTGGACAAAAAATGCACAGAGCGTCTCGCCTCTTTGATTCATTCGATTTTATATAGACATGACCATATTCGTGCAAAAAATAAAAATTTGATCCCAATTTGACCCCAACAGTCCACGCCCATTTTTGACCTCAGGAACACCATTTTCACACTTTGAAAGAGCAATTGTACATCGATCATTTCCTATACCAAGTTACGTCGAAATCCAGCTGGCGGTTATTTGAGAAGATTTTTTAAGAATTTATGCCTATTGTTAGACGCGCACATCTTGATAGCGATGACCTCCATTTTAACAAATTTGAAAAGGCTTCACCCATGGACCACAACTTTTAAGTTTGGCTACCATGGGCCAATTTTGAAATTTGAAATCTCTAATAAAAGAACGACCTTTTGACCTTTCGGTGGCCATCTTGGATGACATAACCATCCGATTCCAACAAAAAATGCACCAGAGTGATCGCCTCATTGATACCTTCGATTTGATATATGACATGACCATATTCAGTCAAAAATAAAATTTGACCCCAATTTCACCCCAAGGGCCACGCCCATTTTTGACTCCGGGGTCACCATTTTAACAACTTTGAAAGAGCATTGTAAATCGATCATTCCTACCAAGTTTTGTCGAAATCTGGTAGGCGGTTCTTGAGAAGAAGATTTTTGAAGAATTCCGTGATGACGTCATTTTAACAATTTTGTAATCCCCCTACCTAAGGACCATGACCATGAAGTTTGGTGACTATAGGCCCAATGGTTACCGAGGAGAAGACGTTTGAAAATGTTCACGGACGACGGACGCCGGACGCCGACGGACACATTGCGGTAACAATAGCTCACATGAGCTTCGCTCAGGTGAGCTAAAAAGGTCAAGATCATGTTAATGGCAGCATGAGTGTGTTCCGAATGATCACATATATCAAGTGTCCAAATGTTGAAGCAATCCGTTAAGTACTATTAGTTATATCATGATGAAGAAACTTGTAGAAACTTTTTTGTATAAATTATACCAAAATTATTGACACAAAAATTTACGTCCGACAAAGGTTAAGGTCACCAAGGTAAAGGTTAAGGTCACCCGAATGACACTGGATGGATACTAGCTATCAATGTGTGGATGCTATTGATGAAGTTTGGTAATGATCCAACTAACGGATCAAGATATTTTGATACGTCCAAGATTTACGACCCAAATTGTTGACGACGACGCCGATGCCTCACTTGTGACCGCTATGTCTCACTTTCCACTACCGTGAGTGAGACAACAAAAGCTCCAGATAAGGTGGGTATTGGCGTATTTTATGCAATCATGTCAGCTGAATACGCATCGATTATCAAAAGTGGGAGTACAAAATAAGCACAGCAATGTGAAAATACGCATTGATTTTCAAATTGAGTAGTGAAAATACTGTCATAAAGTTGAACATTCACTTAGATGAGCTGCAAAAAGCAAACAGTGTTTGCTTTTTGCAGGTCAAATAAGTGAATTTTTAAATTTGTTATATTTTTTAACATTTTTTCCCTATTAAGTAATGCAGAAAATCAATAATTCATTTGTAAAAGTAAAATACGCAATGTTTTTGAAATCAGGTGGTATAGTACGCTTTAGACACAAAGCTTATCTGGAGCTCTGATATTGATTCTGTTTTCACTTAATTTGAGCTCCATTTGATCCTTGTAAGAACAGGTACAAGAAGTATAAGTTTGTTTGTTTATTGGTGTTTAATGGCCTATAAACAGCTAAGGTCATGTAAGGCCGGGCAAACGGGTTCGATCCCATTTTAACCTGCTGCATTGGGGGGAAAATTCCAAAATCAGAACGGAATATTTACATCGAGAAACAATATATTCAGCCCTGAAATTAGAATAACCTGACCTGGTGGAAGGTCCATACCACACCAAAGTCACTTGGCCCCTTCCCCTAAAATAGGATTACGAATAATCGTCATACTCACATAAGGGGTATAACCAGATTCAACTGTCACATACAAAATGCCAAAGACGTATGTGAGGGCCAAACCAGGGCCCGGTTGTTCAAAACACCAGTTAGCTTAACGGACTGTTAAATCCTTAACGGACTGTTAAATCCTTAACTGAATGGTTAAAATCTCTGTTAAAACAGAGATTTTAACCATTCAGTTAAGGATTTAACAGTCCGTTAAGCTAACAGATGTTTTGAACAACCGGGCCCAGGTCTCCAGTCTGAATTCCGGTAAGGATGAACCCCGATCGTTAAATTACCCATCACTTGCACCCACCTGCTACCCACCAAGAAGTATAAGACTGTGTTATATTGTGTAAACATGTATTAAGTCAGATACACATGTAGGAGTATGTACGTAAATTTAATAACTATGGCCCATCAAAATATCATATTCATGGTCAAATAACCGAGTGCCATAACTCATTTATGCCATTTTGTTGGTGGAAAATCTTAAATATTATCTTTACATGTGCTCAGATGGATATGTAAAAAACACCTTAAATCACTCGGTTCAAATGAGTGGTTCCAACATATACATGTACTTTCATGGAGAAATAACACAAACAAGAAATGTGGCCTGTCGGCACACGAATGCCCCCGCTGGCAGCCAAAGAAAATGAGGCATATTTGATCATAAGCCATTTACCCGAGCGTTAAGGTTTCGAACGCACCAAGTCTGTGACATTGACCCTGGGCTTGGCTGGGGCGGGACGAATGTGGATTTGTCACAGGGCGGTAGAAGACCATTGGAGCAATGCTTGTGTGAAATGTGAAGCAGATATTTAATAAATTTCATACATGTACTCATAAAGGTGTATTCCCAACGCAATGGTTTACATAATATCTGAGGAAAGGCCTGCAATGATGTCATTTTGTCAGGCGACCCATGTACTTACCAATTTCCACGAGAATCTGCAAGGTTCTCTTTGACACAGTCCCGTCAGCGTCGGTCAGTTCACACACGTACCTGCCTGTGATTGATTGAATGATATTTAACATCTGATCAACAACAAGGTCTAGTACGACAGACTGGAGAAATGGTATGGGGCTTATGGCATTTGTGGTTGTGGCTGGAGAAATGGGGTTTATGAGATTTCTGGCCAGTGTAGTTCCTGATCAAATAACACACTCCTGTAGCCGGATAACGATCTGTATTGCTTGTTAGAAGCATGACTGGTGTTTCATTGAGGGTATGGCGAACAGTGCAGATCCTGATCAGACTGTGCGGATGCACAGGCTGATCTGGATCTACGCTGGTCGCAAAACCCATAAACCCCATTTCTCATGTCACAGCCACATTGGTGGCCAGCCTTTCTTGATCTGCAAGCACACTTCTACACCATGACAAGAGTCTATACTGTTCAGGGCACGAACATTCTTAAATTCTAAATTTGATGGAAATGCCAAAAATAAGTAATTTACATACAACAAGAAATGAGGCAAAGCCACGAAGGCCAGGTTTTTTCCAAGCATGGACACTTGGATAACATAATTATACCCACTTTTTGTAGACTAGATGGCCGTGGCCTGCATGTCGCGCCTTGGGGCGAGGCATGGACACTAAAAAAATAGATATAGTAGATGGAAAAACTTTAACGAAAAAAACAACTTTAACCGGACACACGGACGTACGGACATGTGCCAAAATGCCGACGATATCGCGCTTTCCGCAAGCGGGTGCGACAATGATGATAAACACCCATGTGAAGTATCAAGGTAATGGATGAAGCAGTTGCAGAGATATAGTACACAAAAAAAAATCAAAGTAATTTGACCTTGACATTGGGCACAGGGGCCGCACGGTTGGGGGTTAGAATGAAAATATGGATGATGATAAACAACCATGTAAAGTTTCAAGGTAATGGGCGAAGCAGTTGCAGAGATATAGTATAACAAAAAACTTTTAACCAAAAAACTTTAACCAGACGTACGTTAAAAAGTTAACGTTGAAAATGGCTAAGTAAATTACGTAGAAATAATAGGTGAAGGAAAAAAAAAAATAAAAAAAAAATGGTCACATGTTGGATAGTTGTATGTGGTAGACACCCCATGGTTATGAAGCTGTGAAAGTTTGGTGGTCCTAGGTGGTACAGTAACAAAGAAATGGACTCAAACACGAAAACTTAACATTGTAAACACGAAAACTTAACATTGAAAATGGCTAAGTCGACTGCGCGGAGGTACAGTAACAAAGAAATAGACTCAAACATGAAAACTTAACATTGATTGTGGACGCCGCCCGCCGCCCGCCCGCCCGGCTTTTGCCAATCCAATAGCCTGGATTTTTTTTCAAAAACCTGGATAAAAATTGGAAATTTCAACTCGTCCTGCTGGCATTCCCACTCGTCAGGAACGAGTGGTATTTTCGTGCCCTGCTGTTTATTAGAAGCCCTTTGGGTTATTCACCCACTGAGTGTACAGATCCTGACGAGACTTCTACACTCGTCGTAAATGCCATAAACCTCACAGCCACATATACAGGGTATGGGATCACGTGGTCTATCTCAACATCTTAACTGTGAATATGGACATAATAATATATGTTCAGCACTGAAATTAGAATAACCTGATCTCGAGTCATGTCCTTACCACACGATAGTCACTTAGCTCCACCCTATGCAAGAAATAGGATTAGTACTAATCTTACTACTCTTACAACGAGTATAACAGGATGCAATTCTCCCATACAAGAAAGCCAATAATGTACCTGAAGCCAAACACATGGAATAAAGGGATTCCAGTAAGGATGAAATGAAATTAATAGGGTTTAACAGATTGCAGAATTATTATACTGAATTTATTACATTATCACAGCCAAATTAAACAAGAGGGCCATGATGGCCCTAATTCGTTCACCTGACTCCATGAACACCAGAGGAGAATGTGACATTGAGTTCATGTGTTTTAAAAAAATTGTGCTATTTTTAGATGGCGGTCATCTTGGATTAAGCGATGACTCTCATTTTACCAAATCTGAAAATGCTTCACCCAAGGATCTTAACTTCCTATGAAGTTCGGCCAGCATCGGCCATGTGGTTCCTGAGAAAAAGATGTTCAAAATCTTGAATAAATGGACCTATTGGTGGCCATCATGGATGACATAATCATCCGATTCCGACAAATATTGCACCAGAGCAATCGCCTCATCAATACCTTCAATTTGATATATGGCATGAGCATATTCGGTCGAAAATAAAATTTGACCCCAATTTCACCCCACGGGCCATACCCATTTTTGACCCCGGGGTCATCATTTTCACGACTTTGAAAGAGCATTGTAAATTGATCATTCCTACCAAGTTTAGTCGAAATACAGCCAGCGGTTCATGAGAAGAAGATTTTTTAAGAATTTATGCTATTTTTAGACGGCGGCCATCTTGGATTAGCGATGACCTCCATTTTAACAAATCTGAAAAAGCTTCACCCATGGACCATAACTTTTAAGTTTGGCTACCAGAGTGATCACCTCATTGATACCTTCGATTTGATATATAACATGACCATATTCGGCAAAAAATAAAATTTGACCCCACGGGCCACGCCCATTTTTTGACCCCGGGGTCACCATTTTAACAACTTTGAAAGAGCATTGTACATCGATCATTCCTACCAAGTTGCGTCGAAATCCCACTAGCAGTTCACGAAGAAGATTTTTAAGAATTTATGCTATTTTTAGACGACGGCCATCTTGGATTAGCGATGACCTCCATTTTAACAAATCTGAAAAGGCTTCACCCACGGACCATAACTTTTAAGTTTGGCTACCATGGGCCAAGCGGTTCATGTGAAGAAGAATTTTTAAATCTCTTATAAAAGAACGACCTTTTGACATTTAGGCGGCCATCTTGGATGACATAACAATCCAATTTCGACAAAAAATGTACCAGAGTGATCGCCTCATTGATACCTTCGATTTGATATATAACATGACCATATTCGGTCAAAAATAAAATTTCACCCTAATTTGACCCGACGGGCCACACCCATTTTTGAACCCAGGGTCACCATTTTAACAACTTTGTAAGAGCATTATACATCGATCATTCCTACCAAGTTTCGTCGAAATCCGGCTGGCAGTTCATGAGAAGATTTTTTAAGAATTTATACTATTTTTAGACGGCGGCCATCTTGGATTAGCGATGACCTCCATTTTAACAAATCTGAAAAGGCTTCACCCATGGACCATAACTTTTAAGTTTGGCTACCATGGGCCAAGCATTTCATGTGAAGAAGAATTTTGAAATCTCAAATGAAAGAACGACCTTTTGACCTTTCGGCGGCCATCTTGGATGACATAACCATCCAATTTCGACAAAAAATGCACCAGAGTGATCGCCTCATTGATACCTTCAATTTGATATATGACATGACCCTATTCGGTCAAAAATAAAATTTGACCCCAATTTCACCCCACGGGCCACGCCCATTTTTGACCCCGGGGTCACCATTTTAACAATTTGAAAGAGCAATGTACATCAATCATTCCTACCAAGTTTTGTCAAAATCCGGTTGGCGGTTCTTGAGAAGAAGATTTTTGAAGAATTTGTGCTATTTTTAGACAGGCGGCCATCTTGGATTACGCAATGACGTCATTTTAACAATTTTGTAATCCCCCTACCTAAGGACCATGACCATGAAGTTTGGTGACTATAGGCCCAATGGTTACTGAGGAGAAGACGTTTGAAAATGTTCACGGACGACGACGGACGACGGAACGATGACACATTGCGGTAACAATAGCTCACATGAGCTTCGCTCAGGTGAGCTAAAAATACCGTATAACCTCGAATTAACGCCCCCCCCCCCCTCCTTATAAATTTCAAGTTGGGAGTGCTTTAGAATCGTTTCATTGAGACGATTCTAAAGAACTACCAACTTAACTTTTTTGGTGAAGAACTAAAAAAAATACTGGAGCTCTGCTGTATTCTATCATTAAACACATTTCCTGACCAGTAAATATGAAACCCCATCATTAAATTACCATTTGCATGCTTCCAACCTGCTGATCATCGGTGCATACAACATATCAGTTATTAATTATAACATAAAGCATACATGTAGCCCAGATAAACGTTTTATAACCACGGACCCCGTTACAATTTAGGATAATCACAAATTGATAGCTACGGTCTGTTTCACGAAAGCTGCCCAAAGTTTACAGCCATATAAACTATGCAAAAACAATAATTTTTTCGCTAATATTAAATTTTATCGAAATTTAAGAATGAGCGTTTTTATTTCGTGAAATTTGGTTCAATATTGATTTTATTGCGAAAAAACAATCTGTGAAGATGTCTATGGCGATTTAACGTGGGGAAATTTTTCTACTTTTATAAATAGTGGACCGATTTTCCAAATTTAACTTTTGTTTTCTTAGATCATTTCCAAGCTATCTAGCCAGGTTCCGGAGTCAATTTCCATTTTTTAAAATGTTTTTTGGCTCCTCCCACAACTCCTCCACATCCTCCCCCCACCCTCACCTATGTTAAATTCCCAAAGACAAATCTTTTTTTTTGTAAACAAATCAACATTGGACCAAATTTCACAATATAAAAAGAAGGCTCATTCTTAAATATTGCTAAAATTTACTATTATCAAAAAAAATAATGTTTTGCATTGTTTATATGGCCATACAATTTGGGGCAGGTTCCGTGAAACAGACCATTTTTTTTAATAGTTACCTGTATCGTGTGGTTGTGCTTTCATAATCGTTAGAGACTGTGTTGTTCGGTTCACTCGGGCCTGCTTTAAGTTGCGGAAGGCATCTAAGGAAACCCACTGTAGTTGGAATGGCGGCCGTAAAGTGGCGATTGTGCAGTTTGCATCTATTCTCTCCCCTGGCTTCGCTCTCACAATAGTTGGGAACACATGAATCTTGCGATTAGGCACTGAAATGGATGTCGGAGTAAATGTGTCAGCTGGGGGAGAATACTACACGGGGGTATAATCACAGGTGGAAGACTCGGACCTGTGACACAAAAATAATGCCCATTACAAAAAATCCATTACCCCACCCACTTGGTATCATACACTCATTACAGTATTATCTTCTATTATAGAAGTACTGTATGAGACCAAGTGGGAAGGGTAATGGAATTTCTGCAATGGACATTTGTTTGTGTCACAGGTCCAAGTCTTCCACCCGTGGGTATAATAGTACAGTACATGTAGGTGACGATAGATCAGTCTTATAAATAGGTGAAAGATTTTATTCTTATTTCAGTGTATTATGTACACACAGTTGAAAATTTACTTAGTTGAGCTGCAAAAGCTTTTTGCAGCTCAACTAAGTAAATTTTCAACTTGATTACAGTATTTTCACTACTCAATTTGAAAATCAATGCGTATTTTCACATTGCTGCGAGTATTTTATACTCCCACGTTTGATAATCAATGTGTATTCTGCTAAAATAAGTGCATAAAATATGCCAATATGCACCTTATCTGGAACTCTGTACATCCGTACTTTTGTTTGTCCAAGTTCCGTAACCTATTTGTGTCTGTGACTGCATGGGGCTTATGGGTATTTAGTTGCGAATAATAACTCTTGCAATCTACTCCCATACATGTACCGTCCGTAGCCAGAGTTACGATTCCAGTCATAGGCTTCCTCTGCAGAATAGCGAATCGGATCTGAATCGTACTTTAGCAGTTAATTGCGACATACCCCAATACAAACTAATAATTTTTTAAACTAATTTTACCATCGTTTAGGTTTAGAAAATTAAATTTTAGCTTCCAGAAAATTGACCCCACCTGAACTAAAATACATGTTCAATTTGGCTGCCACTGACTGAGTTGATTCTACATTTATAAATGTATGTCATAATTACTGGAATATGTTATTTTCATGATGTGAAATATAAACTAAAGACATTAGTAATTAGCATTGGGTTCATTCTGGAAGTTGCGTGACCTGATATGTTTGGGGGTAGTTCCGAGTACATAACTATAATTACATTTCGTTACACTGCATTACATAAGAGTTAATACGGAGTAGTGTTTCCATATGTACGTTTGAAGCATTCTTTGTTTATTTTCTACTTCGTGGGGAGTGACCTAAGAATTTTGCTAATACACACTTTATTAGGTAAGATGATGGTAATATTTTTGTCATATCGTCAAATTTTCTCTCATTAACAATGCTATTGCGCACATTTTGACTGTGCAGTGTGGTGTAGCGATATAGTACAATGGTGTCGGCTAATTCTGTGCACTTAAGGCAAATTTATATGTCATTAAGATCCCCATATTCAGTAAATATTTCCTGAATATTCAACGCAATTCAAAGACGTCTGTGTGGGTAAAATGTCATAACGTTTTGACGTCAGTAAGTGAAGTAAATTGTGTGATGTACATTGTATGACATCACATGCGTGTTTGCAACCTCATTTGATTCTGCTAATGCTGTGCATCTGGTAGTGTAAACAAAATGGCGAACAGCATACTGGATCAGCATAGCAAAAATGGTATTAAACTTGAAGCAGAACTATCCAGTGACATCATGACAGGTTAGTTTCTTAGTTGAACAGTTAATTTAGTAAATAAGACAGCTATTCCATTAGAAGGATCTGAGGATTTTACACATTTTGACTATATTCGGAATATTTACCAAACTATCGGAATGTGATAGAATTGTGCCACAGTGTAGCAATTAATCAGCTTGTTTATTCCAAAATTCACATATTATATTAAGATGTACGCAAGGCTAAATTTGATGTGAATTGCACATTAGCCTATGCACAGAATTAGCCGAAATGACAGTACAACCTGTTGCCTATAAAGCGGAAAACATGCAGCTACATGTAGTTTGGGGGTTATAATATAATTATATATACTTGATACATTTTGCTCCAGAATATTTTACATTTAGAACTACAAAAATAGTAAATGGTGATAAGAATATGTTTTAATGACCGTTTAACATTATAAATCTGCATTTAAATTTGATTTATTGATTGAAATTAAGTTGTTTGAAGCGTTCAAAATTTATTAAATTATATCTAGTAAAAAACAGGTAATTTTCCCCTTGCACTCTGCACGAAAATGAGGCGATTAGGTGGCGCAGGTGTGATAAATTGACAAAGTTCGACTTCTAGAATGGGCTCATGACAGACGGGGTGACACGAAATACCCAAATACTGCCCAAATATACCAAAATATAGTATATAATAGCATCCAATGTGGTTGTTTTATGACAATAACATAAAATAATACATGCTACTCGTATTTATTATATGATATATTCATATATATCCATTAGAATATGCTATTTGTGCAAAAAACAACACCTGACATGGCCAATGTGAAAATGTGCCAAGGGAGATTACTCAGATTACTATTCTTTGAAGCAAGTGAAATCGGGGCCGTGTCAACTCGTCCCAGGTATAAAACGTTTTATACGCCCGTGAAACGGGACGTATTATGGTATGGAGTTGTCCGTCTGTCTGTCTGTCCGTTAACTTTTTTGGACCACTATCTTTGTGTAATCAACTCCTCCCACAGTTTTCATACATATGCATCCTAAACATGTTGAAGATGTGCACCTCCCCTTCTCATACCAAAAAAAAATATTTTTTGACAAAAATGTAACGTTTTTTAACTTAGTCCATTTATCCCCACCCTGTTTTTGCATATTGGAGTCCCAAATTTGTGTAATCAACTCCTCCCGCAGTTTTAAACCATTCATTCTGAAACTTTACTATTGCATTCTAAAACATACTCGACGGGCCGTATATTGTACATCAGGCACTGTTGTTATTACTTATTAGCATTCAATCTCACCGAATAGTGTACGAGAGTATACCGAAAAATTAGAATAAATATGGCGTTTGATCAGGGTCACTTCTCACGCAATAATTTACCCAAAATATTGTCAAAATTAATGTTCAGATATACCCACGTAGTGTGTTTAGCAGCGTTTGATGTGTGTTATAATAATGAAATATAATAATACCAGATTGGGTAGGAATTCCGCATTTGCTTACCCATGTACAGCCTGACCTGGTGCGTAGGCTGACCTGGGACTGGGCTATCATAATTCCATTGCGCATGTACTCTAAAATGTGTGTCAACTTCTGATGCTATCTACGGAAATTATCACATCTTCTGTAAATACATTTCATAAAATTGCGCAGATCCTGGAAGGTACTAAATCACATGGCGTGTCTCAAATGATAAATAGACCAGCATTCAATATGATACTTTTAGTTGACACGATGCTTTTTAACTTCACAATATTGCTTTTATTTATGACATTACATGTTCACGTTTATTATATGAGGAATCAATAAATAATAAAATAAATTTGACCACTGTCATGATATTTACCATTTTCTATATGACCACCAGTTGTAAAATGAGACACGCCATGTACTTTTTTTACCTTCGTGCATTTGCGTAATTTGACAATATCGTCCGTATATGATGTCAAAAGTTGACACAAATTTCACATTACATGCGCAATGTAATTCCGCATATAATACTGACATTTTTGTCAATTTTGGAGTTTTTTATGAGAACTATTGTGAATTTTATAAACGTATTTCATGAAATTACACAGATGTTTGAAGGTACAAAATCACATGACGTATCTCAAAGGTCTATGACTGCATTGCGAATTGTGTCGGCTCTGATCTGATACCGTAATGCTATACACATGGGACTACACTGTTTGCATTAGCAACGAATAGGCGATATAAAACTTCATTTCGCCAGACCGATCGACAGTCTCCATTTCGGCATAGCACATCTATATATACATGTACCTTCTTATATTTAAGACTGCAAATAATTTAATTCATTAGCAAAGTATATACTATAAAAAAATCCACTTTGCCAGACAGACTCCAACAATTAGGCCATATAAATTAACATCCATTTCTCCCTGAAATCTACATTTTGCCAGATATATTCGGAGTACACAACTGTATAATAGATATATTAAGAAAAATAATATTTTCATGCATTAATTAGCAAATTATAGGCTACATAAAACTCCATTTCACCCGGACAATCTCCATTTCGCCGGACATATCCTGAGCACGGTCATTTATAATTTTGATATAAAATCAAATAATGTAAGAAAATACCTAATTTGTTCAACTATATATTATACATATACAACTGAATAATAGATATAATAATAAAAAAAATAATTGTATGCATTAATTAGCAAGTTATAGGCGATATAAAACTCCATTTCGCCCGACAATCGCCATTTCGCCTTTTTCGCCCATTTTGTACATCAATCATACCCGATTTTACTTGCGTCATATAACAGTAATCTCCCTTGCCCTGGCCACTTTTCACATAGGCCATTTTGGGGTATTTTGAACTAATAACATCTTCACAATACAGATATACGGCTATATCCTGGAATAAATACAACTAGCATGTATTATTGTATGTTATTTCCATAAAACAACCACATTGGATGCTATATTATACTATATTTGGGTATATTTGGGCAATATTTGGGTATTTCGTGTCACCGTGACAGACGTTGATTTGCCATTAGGTCGATGACACGCTGCAACACTAAACTAAAATGTTGTAGTGTCTGGTGTGGTGGCGAGACACGATCGCTCGGTTAGCTCAGTTGGGAAGAGCGCCGTGCTAGTGTTACGGGGCTTGTGGGTTCAAACCCCACATCAAGCGACACTTTTTCCCCTTAGAACTACTTCAATGGTGTCAGAAGAAAACACGATTGTGCCTGGGTGTACTTTGGGTTGCAGGCTATATACTCCTCATGAAGCCGTGAGGTTGATGCACGACTCCCAAAGGATAAGAAGGGGAGGAGTGTAGTGTCCGGTGTGGTGGTGAGACACGATCGCCCGGTTAGCTCAGTTGGTAAGAGTGCCTTTAGACAACATTAATTAATTACATTTCTGTGAAAATTTATGTTGTTGTTGATCCTTTTGCTAATCTTCCGCTAGCTAGATAATCTAGCTAGCGGAAGATTAGCAAAAGGATCAACAACAACAATTTTCACTCGACATATCCAATTACCGTTGGTTTGATGTTGTGGATCAATTTGCAATTTGATCGGTGTCGGGTGGTTTCGCCCCTAATACGTGTTCGCCCCAGGTGGTTTCGCCCTGAGTGGTTTCGCCCTAGTCGTAAATGCGGTAGTGTATGGTAGTATAATGTGGGAATATATAGTATGATGGTATATCTGAATAATTGATACTTGAAATTTTATTTTCAGATTAGAAGGATCGTTAAACCAGTCATAGACACCGAACCCGGGACCAAAGTCAAGACACAGAGAAGATTTTTCGAAGATTATTATAGAGAAGAAAACTTTATAATAAATTTATAATATTTTGAGTTAATAAATAACAGCGTGCGGGTATTTTAGACGTCGCAGTACGTCTCATAAATATATATGAGATGACTTAGCGGTGTTTTAACGTACCCCTGCGTTAAAAAAATGTGTGCGTGTATTGAAAAAGTTAACGAATTGTTATTAATTAGCTGCGTGTGTATGCATGGAATTGTTGACTTATTGAATCCCTCCTTTTAGTTGTTCTATTATATTGAATCCAGCCTACATCCCCCAAAAAATGTAATGTATTGTATTAGCTATGCCATATCATTATGTGACGACGACGAAGGGATGCGTCTTCCATTGGACGCAGGCGGTGTGGCGACATGTCCAGGAGTATGGCCTCGTGCCTACTTACCGGGAGCGGAAAACTACTCACCAGTTCATCGCGTAAGTTGTTAATCATTCAACTGGTAGTTGTTGGTGTAATGAACTAATATATCCTTATAACGATGCATATTTCCAAACAGCGGCATAACCTATCTGACTTGGCGAATGCCCGTGGTGGCGGGCGATCTCCAGAGGGACGAGCAGACACGTTCGGTGCGACTCGACGCCAGGCTGCAGGAGGCGTGGACCGACTACATGGACAACAACATCTCCACCGCTACCTTCCTCCGCCGTTGCAGACATCTGTATCGTCCGTCAGACCGTGCCACCGCCGCACCGTTGCAGTTTACTCAGCAGGTTTGTATTACAGGTAAATGTATAAGTTCGCCACCGCCGCAATGAGATACTCCGCAGGTTTGTTTTATTATTATATTGTATCGTCCGTCAGACCGTGCCACCGTCGCACCGCCGCATCGAGTTACTCCGCAGGTTTGTCTCATTATATATTGTATCGTCCGTCAGAATGGCCACCGCGGCACCGCCGCATTGAGATACTCCGCAGGTTTGTTTTATTATATATTGTATCGTCCGTCAGAATGGCCACCGCGGCACCGCCGTATTGAGATACTCCGCAGGTTTGTTCCATTATACATGTTTTATATTAAATCTTTCTTGTATTAAACTGCCCTTTTCAGGGCCATTATTTTGGCTGGCTTATATGATACACATGAAAATAAACGTCATACTTATTCCATGTGCATCATACCTCTCACACCTCCACGTGGTGCCAGCTGGTAACACGATTTCATATAAGTTATATGCAATCGTGGCTAACGTGACAGGATAATATTTTGTATCTAAGTAGATTTAATCATTTGTCATGTTTTCAAATAAAATGTTCAGTCTTCTTTATATATAAAATTAGGGGCGAAACCACCCGGGTCCGATGGGGGCGAACCGGGATAAGGGCGAACCAGTATAGGGGGCGAACACGTTTTAGGGCGAAACCACCCGGGACCATTTGATCCACATCTAACTGACGGTAATTGGATATGTCGAGTACAGGTTATGCTTACTGGCACAAGCATATTTTTCATTAAATTGTAAAATTGTGAATACTATTAGGATTAAAATAAACTGATATACATAGAACATACAACTGTTTATTAGCTGGAGCAGGCAAAAATACACATAACAAGCGCAGAACGACGTGAGAACGCGACATTCCATCACTGCACAACTTTCTGTTCAGAGCATAGTCGGAGTTTGGTCTACTCTTAGGAGGGGCTTAGTAGACGAAACGTCAGGGTCCTTCGATGGTCCTACTATACACCTCAGAAACATCCATGTCGCGTGACACGCATAGAGTTTATCATATTGGGATTTCAGAGACGAATACAAATAATTTCTTGCACAATAAACTTAACCGTAGCTGATCAAATAGTAAAGTCCCAATTTCCAAAAAACATGAGATATTATATAAGGATAACTTGTAAAATGTGTTATATTTTATTTTTGTTGTGAAATGATCGTACGTGCTATACCACAATGGAAGAAAGGGATCCGTTATAGAAACTAGTTTAATTAATTTAAATAAATGAAATAAATCAGTAACAATCGATTATAAAATAAAATTAGAGTTCGCAATTTTACATTATTATAACACATTTTTACCAGTCACCGATGTTCCCCTAAAGCAAAGAGAATTAAAGGTACTTATAAATTTGTGTTCAGAAATAGGGTACACATCTCCAATTAAATTGCTTCATCAGCTTCATCATTTAATAAACACATCTGAGACACAGTGCCTTTACCTGTGAGGTCAGAAACACATGTCCGTCCGTCCGTCCGTCCGTCCGTCCGTCCGTCCGTCCGTCGTGCTCTCTCTCTCTCTTCTCTCTCTCCTCCCTCCCTCCCCCTCCCTCCCTCCCTCCCTCCCTCCCTCCCTCCCTCCTCCCTCCCTCCCTCCCTCCCTCTCTCTCTCTCTCTCTCTCTCTCTCTTCTCTCTCTCTCTCTCTCTCTCTCTCTCTCTCTCTCTCTCTCTCTCTCTCTCTCTCTCTCTCTCTCTCTCTCTCTCTCTCTCTCTCTCTCTCTGCTTTGATATAGTCCGGTCCTGCTGCTTTGTTCGTGTTTAGGTTTGCCAGAAGTTTCATGATACCATTGAGATCAATATCGATGACAGGCATTATTGAGTATTCATGATTGTTTGTTGGTAATTGCTGCTGAGAAAACAGGTTATTTAGAACGTTCGGCGTTTAAAACCCCACCCAGGCATTCATTATTATTATTATATATTTCTTTAAACTTTAAATTCGTTAATTTTGTTAATCCTATCATTGTTTACATTGAATGTAATTATTATTGATAGCATGGCACACGTTTCATTATTGTGCACCACTCGTTGGTATATATACCTATACCTTTAATTCACAATTAACACTCATTGAAGTATGGTTTTAAATTTACATCCCAATAGGATTTAAATATGCACTATATAAACAAATGTATTATTACAAGACCACATGCTTTGTAGAAAATGTTAGGCATGAATTGGCCGAAAACATGCACCTATGGGCAAAGCTGGTACGAAAGGTATGGATAAGAAATCGTATGGGTACGAATTAACCCGGAATTAATTTCAGAGTCGACCATATCCCAATTAGTTTACCGGAAGCGGATATGCATCCCAGTTACGTTTAAGTAAACGATCCGTAAACGACACTTCATAGACAGAAATAATTTGCTTCAAGAAATCCAAGGAATCAACGTTCGTTCACAAAGGTGCAATACTGCCATTTGAAATGCTACATTATGTATTGTTTATTTTTTCTAAATTATGAAATTTTGTGCAATTTCGATGATTGCTAACACATTAAATTGCTATTTGCTGAAGTTACCAAGTTTTTAATTTTCATACCACAGGTGTTTCTTGCGTGTCTTGGATGGTCAATTATTGTTTGTGTCGCATGGTGTGGCAATTTGTATGGGAATCAAGACCCAAGTCGTGGTAGGACAGGTGATTCTAGCGTGTCTTGGATGATCAATTATTGTTTGTATATACATGAATGATGAAACGCCTTTCTAAACAATGTACACAACAATTCAAATGCGCCCGGGTGTAATAATAATAGTACTTAGAAAGCTTTGTTTTTTTTCGAAGCCACGAGCGCGTTGGTCGATAAATAGGATATTTACCAAGTTCCCTTCTCGCGTGTTCTCGGTAGAGTTAACTCGCTCCGAATACTGTCTACTAGAATGAATAGTCATACTTCCGCTCTAGCTACAGTATGAAAGCGGTGCTCTATAAATACGTTAGCAACTTTCTTGGTTTGCGACGCGATTCGAGATGCGACATTTTGGAACACGATTACAGTTCTTTAGGGTATAGCGGATCTTAAAGTATAGCGGATCGGTGTAGATTTGTATCAACATATTTTTTTATAATGTACATTTAAATAAAATATTACCGTTAGGAAGAGTGATCTATCCCCCACACAATGACATGTTTACTTTGATATAGCAGTTTCCTTGCCGTGCGTACAGCTTCAAGAAACACAATGACGTAACCGGAAGTTTACACCAGTTAAAGCGAAAGTAGGTTGCTCCAGAGTAATTTCACTAAAAATGTATAAACAGTTAGGCCAGTTTTTTTTTATTAGTTGGTTTACAGATCCGCCGACCCGATTTTTGGACAATGTGGAAAAAATAAAAAATTTAATTTCCGATTTTTTTTTAGATTTTTTATTTTTTTTTGCTGTGCCGAGAAAAGTAAGTGGCGGAAACCGGATCTTAGCAGCAGCGACAACAACAACAACCTGCGAATGGACGATTCATATGATTTGATATATCTCCCTTTCAGATTGAATGCAAAAATTCAAAACCTTAACGCTCGGGTAAATGGCCTATATTTTCTGTTTTCTTGCTCCGATGTGCTTCATATTTCATGTATGCGTTCTTCCTAGGGTCCTCTACCGCCCTGCCACAAATGCACACTCGTGCCACCCCCACTGATATTCGTTTCAACTATATCGCCGCTTCGTTGTCTTGTATTTAATTATACCAGATACGGTATTAATATGTACGCATTACGCAACCCATTCACAGTGATCAACATTCAACAGTATGTGAATATGAAACTGAGTTGCTATGTAGAATATAAAGAAACTTGCTGAACCGACTCCCTACGTTAACCGACAAACTCTTGGTCCGAGACGATGCCGGTTAACACAAGTTTCACTCTATCACAATCACTGGCCTTTTTGTTTTTTACCGACCACAAACCGACCCAACCATGAGCCTTAAAAAGGTGAACCGACCCAACCATGTGCCTTAAAAAGGTGATTTTTATGGTGTTCGGACCGTCCGTCTGTCCGTCACACGTTCGGTTAACCACTTTGTAACAGTTTCTCAAACGGCCATATCTTCTACATAAGTTGCTCAAGTTCTTCAATATTTCAACACATCATTCATTGGTATGTGTGCTATACCTGCCTTGTCATACTTTATATTACCTCGACCTTTTGACCTTCACAGGGCTGCTGAAAGGACTTAGCAATTTCGGTTAACCAGTTTGTCACAGTTTCTCAAACTGGCCATAGCATCTACATAAGTTGCTTAACTGCTTCAATATTTCCATACTTCATTCATTTGCTTGTATGCTACACCTGCCTTGCCATACTACATATGACCTTCACCCTTTGACTTAACACTTTTGGTTCACATGTTTGTCAGTTTCTTCAATATGCCGCCGGTGGCATCCGCGTTTGACACTTTTTTTTTTTTTTTTTTTTTTTTTTTTTTTTATTTCCCCGACCGACCCAACCCTGTGCCAAAAAGAATAAAAAAATTGAAAAAACTTTTTTTTATTTTTTTCCGACCGACCGACCCAATCTCGCGGAAAAAAAATCCGTAAACCAAGAAATAAAAAAAAACTGGCCTTAGTTTGGAAAAAACAAACTCTGTGAATAATATGATGTACAATCATGTCCTCTATAACTGCAAAGAAGCTTGGTTCATAAATCACGCCATGTCACTGAACACAGACGTCAATAATAACGCAACTGATTCCGGTAGTAGCGGATCGCCGATTTTGCGTATTTGCGGGGATCGTCTCAAACAAAATATGACCTGAAAACACTATAGCAAATGTATTTTTTTTAAAGCTATAAATGTTTTTTTGGAATTTTATATCTACCAAATAAAGTAAAATGTAACTGTGTTATTTTTTACATTTTTATTATTTTTTTACATTTTTCAAATCGGGATTTTTTTCATCCCGATCGTGAGAATCGGGTTTTGAGTCTCTAATCGGGAGATTCCCGATCAAATCGGGAGACTTGGCATGTCTGAATGTAATATACATGTAAGCATGTTTCCAAGTCATTTACAAAACAAATACATGATTTGGAAGTGTCCCCCCCCCCCCCCCCCCCCCCCCCCCCCCCCTCAGCAACTGTCGCAGAGCGATCCGGTAAACCCCAACGCTATCCGTTACTGACTAATTCAATGCGTTAGGTAAACAAGGAATTATGCGAGGAAAACCTTGAAATAAATTAAAAAGGTAACCCAGTTTGGAAAGAAGACACTTTGTCCTGTCTATTGGTACCAGGTACTTGTCCAAACGTTATATTTTAAAGACATATGCAGCAATTATCTGCTTAGCGATCCGCTATTCCCTAAATAACTGTATGATCGAACTAGTATACAAACGGTCCTGAAATTATCTCTACAAGTACAATAAATCATTATTTTCCGACCTGCGCATATCAAAACAGCATGGTATGGCGATGTTGTGCTTTTAAACGCGGGTTTTAAAAACGACCATCATATTTTCTGTGTGTTCTCCATATTGTTTCCATTTCCCGATTCATTCGGATATCCCCGCATGTGAAACATTCAAATCTGGACCTAATCACGTGTTTAGTGGGCGGGGCTATAGCGACATACACATGACGTCGTCCTACAACTTTTACTACGAACCCACCGGAAATAGTAAATAGTAAGCGCGTTTGCTTCTGTTCGGGTGTCAGTAATACGTCAAATTCGGCTTCAATAACTTCCTTTATTGTTTGGTCAATCACACTTAATTTTGAATTCAAGCTTTTTCTTCTAAAACCTTTGCCTTTGGTTGTAAATTGCTTGTCACAATGAACACATGTTGTGGCGGCCATTGTTTCGCGCGGTATGTCAGCATTCCAAATATGGCCGCCGCTACCATATATGGAAACTAGAGTAATCATGTGATACCAAGAGAGATCACGTGACTAAAGATGGCGGCGGATGGAAACGGCTGCAACGTCCAGACAATAATTTTGCGAATAAAGTCAAATATATCAACAAATAAACATATTTTTGGGCTGATTTTGCGAAATTGTTTATTTATATACATATATGTGTAGGTTATTTTTGTCACTTTTATCGATGTTTATGGTCTACCAGACAAATAAACACATGCAAACATGCGTTGTAACGAACGGGTGCCCAGTGCGGGTCAAAATTTATAAGCTGGATCGCCCGGTGGCAAACTAGTTTCGTAGTTTTCTACAAACTTTTTCAGCTTTTGACGTTATTTGCGGTTACATTTCCAAAATAACAATAGCATCCAATCGTTCGCTACGATTGTGGGTATACCCACTCGAGGCGCCGGTGGGTGGCAGGTGGGAGCATGCGATGGGTAATTTAACGATCGGGGTTCATCCTTACCGGAATCCCGACTGGAGACCTGGTTTGGCCCTCACATACGTCTTTGGCATTTTGTATGTGACAGTTGAATCTGGTTATACCCCTTATAAGAGTAATCCTACCGGTATTACTTTTAAATAGGGGAAGGGGCCAAGTGACCGTGGTGCGGTATGGACCTGGCACCAGGTCAGGTTATTCTAATTTCAGGGCTGAATATGTTGTATCTCGATGTAAATATTCCGTTCTGATTTTGGGATTTTCCCCCCAATGCAGCAGATTAAAACGGGATCGAACCTGTTTGCCCGGCCTTACATGACCTTAGCTGTTGATAGGCCGTTAAACACCAATAAACAAAACAAACAAACACTCGAGGCGCCACCAAACGACACAGCTAAAATGGCTGTGATAATGTAATAAATTCAGTATAATTGAAAATTTCTTCCCTAAAGTGTACTTAGTAAGATACTTTGCAATTTTGGTGAAATCAACTAATGGTAGATCGGTGTATGTTGTGGCTGAAAAAAATCATTTGTATTTTGATGCATTAAATTATCACCCTTTTCACATGTTTGAATAGCTGTTCTGTAGAATCTTGCGGGCGCACGATTCACCCAAATCCTCCCCAAATCCTTATTTCCCCCCAAATCCTCATGTAATGAATAAGTTATCCAATTAATATGTCTCAAAACCTTTTAATATCGTTCTTAAGAAGTTATTGAACCCGATTTGAATACGTTTTTATGGTAAAAAGAGTCTTATTTCGAAGTTTTAATTTAACTTAGGCATTCTAGCAGCCAAGGGAGATCATCCAAAATAAATTATGAGATAAATGCAAGGGAGATAAATGAAACATGCAAGTTATTTACCATTCCAAAAGTTTATTCATCTGTTGTTTTTTTTTATCTCAATCAATCAAATTCAGCATATATAGCTTGAAAATATGACCACGTCCGTAAATGTCAAGTGTCTATGCAGTACGGGCCTGATATGCAGCAAATCATCCCCAAATGTTCATATTTTAAAGCTATATATGTGCTGAGGTTGGTTGATTGATTGATTGATTGATTAATTATGAGATAAATGCAAGGGAGATAAATGAAACATGCAAGTTATTTACCATTCCAAATGTTTATTCATCTGTTTTTTATCTCAATCAATCAATCAAATTCAGCATATATAGCTTGAAAATATGACCACGTCCGTAAATGTCAAGTGTCTATGCAGTACGGGCCCGATATGCAGCAAATCATCCTCAAATGTTCATATTTTAAAGCTATATATGTGCTGAGATTGATTGATTGATTGATTATTTGATTGATATAAAAACAGATGAATAGTATTATACACATTTGGAATGGTAAATAACTTGCATGTTTCAATTGACCAAAATGGGTCAAACAACATTTATCTCCCTTGCATTTATCTCATAATTTATTTTGGATGATCTCCCTTGGCTGCTAGAATGCCTAGATAACTTATGAGGATTTGGGGGAAAATGAGGATTTGGGTGAATCGTGCGGCCCGAATCTTGAAACACTTGGAAATACTATATCATTGGTCCATTTACTCGAGTCTGGGATTCAATTGGATTTTAATTTTCTGCATATGGTCCGGTAGAATGCGTTTTCTGTGGAACTATTAACCCTTACACTGCTGAATTAAATTGTGTTGTCTGCTCATTGTGTTTTATTATCCATTTAACTTATCAAATACATGGTTAGACAGCACTTTATAATCATTTCCAATGGAACTGATTCTAAAGTGCTGTCAAATCATGTTTTTATTGAGAATAAAGACAAACTATTAAACAAGAGTAGGCGACAATTTTGTTTCCAGTGTTCTAAGGGTTAAGTTGAGCATTCTGGTCACAAAGTTAAAGCCATATTTTTACTTGCAGATGGATATCCGACCAAATCACACTATCTACATAAATAACCTCAATGAGAAGATTAAGAAGCGTGGTAAGTGTTATGAGTACATGTACATGCTGTTGAATACATGTAACGATGTTTATTACAATGATAAATGTGTCACTTACACTCATGAGCCAAAATGGAGTATGAGAGCAGGATATTAACACTTAGAATGTGGGAAACGTATATTGTTGTCGGTAATCATGGTGTTACCGTGGTCTACTCGTTGACAAATCAACATACCGTACTCACACTGACAGGTGGGTCCCGGTAACGACAGCATGACTTGTCGTCTGCTGTTGTTTTTATAATTTACCGTCTTTCTCAATAAAAATATAGTTTGACAGCAGCTTAGAATTGTTTCCAAATGGAAAATAAACAACATCCGGTACAACAAAATATTTAATTCGGGATTGTATTATAGGAATAAATGTCCTTTTTGTGGAATTTATTGGGGTATAAACTTGGAAAAGTCGCGGCAATACTGGACGAAGGCCGGAAGGCCTCGTCCAGTATTCCCGCGACTTTTCCCAGTTTATATCCCGATAAATTCCACAAAAAGGCCATTCATTCCTTATGATTCCAGCATTTGAAATAAATTCATCAAGAAAATGTGTTTATTTTCTGTTTCCTTAATAATTATTTTAACTGCGCCTCACGGTTACGGAAAGTAGTTTGGCGTGGGAGTTTACTGGGATATATATTTTGGACAGATAATTGCGTAAATATTTTTGTGCTGGAATTATTGGTTAACTAATACTTTTTTTTTTTCTTTTGCTTATATTTAACGGCGGCACTGGCTCTAGGACCTTGCATGCCGTCTCCCAAGAATGGGAGAAAGAACGGAGGTAGAGATATTTTGAGAGAAGCCGGTAATTCGTATTTACAGAGCAACTACGAATTATCGGTACCCATTTACAGCTGGGTGAACTGGAACAGTGTGGATAAAGTGTCTTGCTCAAGGACACAACGCACGCCGCTAGGCAGGCTCGAACCCACGACCCTTGGATCAGTAGTCTGACACACTAACCATTACACCACGGCGCTCAACTAATACTGCTTCCATCCTTACATGGGCTCGCACATATCGATGGTCTAGTACCATAAGGTCGTAAGTGCTATGCTTTAGCATAGCAGTTACAACCTTATGTTACTGGACCACCGATATGTGCCATATATTTCTGAAATAAAATAAGTAAAGAAATATTGTGAGTTTTTTATCTGTAGCATGGTGTATCCGCACTGAGAATGCAATGTGTTAACCTATAGACCGCTATCTTATATATTTTTTTGTCAGCTGTTTATTTTCCATTTTCATCATCAAAAACATGCTTTGACAGCACTTCAGAATTTCCATTGGAAATGATTCTGAAGTGCTGTCAAACCATGTTTTTGTTGAGAAATAAGGCAAGATATAAAAGCAACAGCAGATGACAATCGTTGTGAGTAGCGGTCTAAGGGTTAATGCGATATCACATACGCAGTGAATTGACTGCTGTATTTATTTTAACTTTCAGAGTTGAAGAAGTCGCTGTATGCCATATTCTCACAGTTTGGCCAGATCTTGGACATTGTGGCGTCCAAGACACTGAAGATGCGTGGACAAGCCTTCGTCATTTTCAAGGACGTCAATAGCAGCACAAACGCTCTCCGATCTATGCAAGGTTTTCCATTTTATGATAAGCCTATGGTAAGTGCGAAAACAACAGCGAACCTCGCTGGTCATAGAGGCATATACGGTCCATTTTTATTCGAGTGCTTTACAACCAACATCCAAATTTGAGGTCTGGCCGATTTTATGCAAATGAGCATAATTATGTCGGCCGCAGCACATATTTAGTGGGTTGAACTTTTCAAAAACACTGTTCTTTTGTTTGCTTTTTTTATACCCCCACAAACAAAGTTTGAGGGGGTATATATGAGTCAGCTTGTCGGTCGGTCTGTTGGAAATTCCCTTCCGCTCTATATCTTCTACACCCATGCATGGATTATCAAATGGCTTGGCACAAATGTTTCTCATGATGAGAAGGTGTGTCGCGATCAATAACCACGCACCTACGTCCAAGGTCACAGTTGAAGGTCAAAGGTCAAACCTATTGAAATTCCCTTCCGCTCTATATCTTCTACACCGATGCATGGATTATCAAATGGCTTGGCACAAATGTTTCTCATGATGAGAAGGTGTGTCGTGATCAATAACGACACACCTACGTCCAAGGTCAAGGTCACAGTTGAAGGTCAAACCTATTGAAATTCCCTTCCGCTCTATATCTTCTACACCGATGCATGGATTATCAAATGCCTTGGCACAAATGTTTCTCAGGATGAGAAGGTGTGTCGCGATCAATAACCATGCACCTACGTCCAAGGTCACAGTTGAAGGTCAAAGGTCAAACCTATTGCAGGCGGCAGACAGATAAACTGCATAGTTTGTGTACACAACTCCTCTGAAACCGTTCAGTGGATTGATCTGAAACTATACACTTTTTATGCCGAACAAACATTTTTTTTACAAAAATATCCTTTTAACTTAGCCATTTTTTTCTATTTTTATTAAATTGATTCATTGCGTTCTTGACAAACTCGGCACAGAGTTTTTAATCAAAATCATATTAATCCATTACTCGTGTAACATCCTCTATAACTGATGAAATTTTCAAATGTTTTCAGATTATCTCATTTTCATTGACCACGTACGCAGGTAAAAGGTCAAATTCACACATCTCTAAGGCCAGCATTAAATAATGATAATGAAATTTTTATTCAAACCTATAAAACTCTTCTAATGTT
The DNA here is from genome assembly GCA_029237695.1 of Conchocele bisecta. Lineage (NCBI taxonomy): Eukaryota > Metazoa > Mollusca > Bivalvia > Lucinida > Thyasiridae > Conchocele > Conchocele bisecta. The sequence continues at coordinate 37,347,916 of CM055273.1, forward strand.
AAGCTATTGTAAGTCCAACTCTTTGTGGGGGTATTATGATCACTCGTGTGATAGTTCTAGTTTGTGTTAAATTTATGTTATTGCATATGTTTCCGTAGTGTCGACGATTAACCGCCATACTCGATAATTTGTGATTCGTAACTCCATGGTTGGGTGCACGAATACAATCTTCGGTTTCCATTCTATTGTTCTTGTTGCTGTGAAATGCCCTCGCTTATTTTTCGTAAAACGCTTTCCACTCTAAATTAATTCATAGCGACCCGTGAGAAACACAAGTTTTTGCATTTTCTCAAGAGAAATTACAAAATAATTATTGTTTACCTCTGGACCTGATATTTATAAATTGAACAAGGGCAGTAACTCTGTACATGTAGTTATTTCTAAAACATTGTCCAGACACATCAAATACAGACATATTGGACACATTCCGGATTCTTCCCTCAAAATAATAACCATTTGTACGGTATATGATCTTGCTATGGAATGGGCCTAAAACCCCAACCAATCAATAAAGGAAAATAATGAGTTATACCAGGACATTTGGCAAAATATTACAAATTAAATGGTGTGTCCAGTTTCATCTACCATTTTGAGTATGTGTTGTTAAATTGGTCTCTTCTGAAAATATACCGTGTCGTACTACGGAAAAATAATAAAATTCTAAATGTTGGTGTGTCAATGGAATGGTGCTTAACGACCCACCAACACAAAATAATACGGTATCATTTAGGGCAAAACAATTTAGATGAACAGATTAAATAATAGTGTCAACTCCAAAAATATGTGAGAATTTAAATACTGCGCGTCTCATATGCACGTGACTGTTGTAGAGAATACAATACTGTAAGAAGGATTCGGACATGATTGCTAAGATGAAAGGCACGTTTGTGGAGCGACCGAAGAAAAAGAAGGAAGAAGCACCGCCCGTGGAGAAGAAAAAGAAACGCACCCAGGCTGCGCAGAACACACGGTGAGTCGCATCGTCCAGATAAGGCGCATACATGTGGCTGTAACTGGAGAATTGGGACTTATATGTTTTGCGACCAGTGTAGATCCAGATCAGCCTGTGCACCCGCACAGTCTGATCAGGATCTATACTGTTCGCGATTCCATCGTTGAAACGCCCGACATGCTTCTATCAAGCACTATAGATCGCTGTTAGGTTACAGGAGTGTTATTTGATCAGAAGCTACACTCGTCACATAAGCCCCAGTGGGTGGTGGTTGGGCGAACGAGACGGTGTAAATTAACGGTAGGGGTTCCTCCTTATAGAACACATAAGCCCAATTTCTCCAGTCACAGTCAGACGCATTTCCTTGTCTGATAAACTTGATATTATAAATGTTAGCCGTGGGTGGCAGGTGGGAGCATGTGATGGGTATTTTAACGATCGGGATTCATCCTTACCGGAATCCTGACCAAGAGACCTGGTTTGGCCCTCATGTACGTCCTTGACTTTCTTCTTATGTGATAGTTGATTATACCCCTTGTAGGAGTAATATGATTATACATAATCCTATTACTTTTTTGGGAATGGGCCAAGTGGTTTTGTTGTGGTATGGACATGGCACCAGGTCGGTTATTCTAATTTCAGGGTTGATTATATATATTTTTCAATGTAAGCATTCCGTTCTGATTTTGGGATTTTTCCCCAATGCAGCATGTTGAATACAGGATCGAACCCGTTGGCCCAGCCTTAAATGACCTTAGCTTTTGATAGGCCGTTAAGCATCAACAAGCAAACAAACAAAAATGCTAGCCAGGTATTCTTCCTGTTCTAGTCGATGCACATGGCTGATTGTCTCTTTTTATGCCCCCAGTCTCGGTAGAGCCGGGAGGCATATAGTGTTTGAACTGTATCCATGGTTATGGTTAAACAGTTTGCCAGAGTTTCTCCCAATATGGCAACGGGGGCATTTTGACCCATTGTTTGATTTTGACTCCTGGAATTTGCAACACAGGGATCAAATTTGATAATATAAAACATACTATATTTGTATTTTATGCTTAAATTTAGTCGCAATTGGCCATTTTAATCCATGAATTCTGCAGGCTCTTGAAAACCATGATTTACTTATTGTGTTTCAGAGAGGCGCGGCGAGAACAGCTGGCGAGTGCCCCACCCACAGTCCAGCCGGTTGTCCAGCCCGCCAGTGCCCCCGCCCAAGGTCAGTGGTAGTCACTGTCTGGACATGAGACACAACATGATTTTGTACCTGCGAATATGTGCAACAACAAAATTTTCCGTAAATGACATCCAAAGTTGGTGAAATTTCGAAGCAAATGCGGAATTCAGTTTTACATTAAAAATGGCATATGCTCTTAGGTACAAAATCACATGGCTTGTGTCATATATGTGAATGTGACTGAAGAAATGGGGCTTATCACATTTGTGGATATTCAAACTTCTGGTTTTGTACAGAACTCGTGAAGCCTGATTATACCACCAGCATACAAAGTATTTCGTAATTCCGTCCACGTTAAAAAGTTTTTGGATACCCATTATCTCTATAACGGTAAGTCGGATTGACTTCAAACTTCATATACTTGCTTATCATCATCCATATTTTCATTACATACCACACCCATGCGGCCTTCATGTCCAAGGTCAAAGTCAAATTACTTAGAAATTTGCGTTAAAGTTTCCAAAAAAAAAGTTAATACTAGAACATTCAAGTTAAAAATGGCAATAAAATAGCAACATGTTAAGAAAAAAAAGATAATGTGCTACATGCCAAATTGGGGGCTTGGGTGTTGCAAGTGTAACTTGCCGATTAGCTGTTTGGACTTCTCATTCAAGAGACACATGATTAGGACACCCGGCACCAGGTCAGGATATTCTAATTTACCTTTCTTTTTACCCCTACACAGCCCCGAGCCAGGCACCGCCGACACTGCCGACCAACATGCCGGAGCAGCCTCCGAACCAGATCCTCTTCCTTACCAACCTGCCAGAGGAGACGAACGAGATGATGTTGTCTATGCTGTTCAACCAGTAAGTACACTTGACGCTGTCGCCCCTAAATATTGCCTTTCACGCATAAATATCCGATCTTGATAGTTCCATGCTTGTTACGGGACATTCCATTAGTCAGATGAGGGCTATTGTTTACCCTTTAAACCCTAGAGGCCACAAAGCCAACATGTACAAACACTGTAGATCCAGATGAGACGGCTCGTAAGGATCTGCAGCATTTGTCACTATTATTCGCCTCTAAAGCAAATCCACATTTTGTCATTAATGGAATAGTGCAAATTTATGGAAAAGCCAATACAGGGTTGGAAGGGTTAAGATCTCTAAAATCTAAAAAAAAATAATGGCAACCACTGCAGATTCTGATGAGACAGACGGTTTATTACAAGCCGGCTTGTTCCAGGCTTGCTCACCAGAGGCCCGTTTCACTAAACTTCTTACGACTAAAATGTTCGTAAGTTCAAATTTAAGATCATCTGTAAATGTCAATTTATGGATTTACATTTATTGAGCATATATGCAGCCTATGCTCAATAAATGTAAATCCAATAAATATTTACAAGAAAACATTGTTAATGTGAAATTTACAGAAGACTATCATAATTTTGCACTTACGAATATTTTAGTCGTACGAAGCTTAGTGAAACGGGGCCCTGGATCTTCAGTGTTGCAAATGTTTGATTTATGGTCTGTGGGGTTGTAATGTAGCCATCAGCAGAGCTCCAGCTAAGGTGTGTAATTGGACCAAATTTTCCAGGTATTTTTCTTATTTCTTCACGGAAATTGGCAAGTTGGGATTGCTTTAGAATCGTCTCTAAAGCACTCCCAACTTGCCAATTTTGGCGAAGAAATAACGAAAGTTTCCCCAAAGTTGATCAAATTACGCACCTTAACTGGGGTAATCGGTCATAATTTTTCCATCAGGTCCCCTGCTTCTGCAAATTTCCTCTGAGTATATACTCGAAATCTTGCAGTTTGAGCTATGCTGCCTGATCTCGAAAAGAAATTTGAAGAACATGCTCAAAATGTTTCATAACCACAGACCCTGTTCCAAAATATCAGTGGAAGATGGCGCATATTATCTCGGTCACCGATTGATTATTATTATTTAATGGTGTTTAATGGCCTATCAACAGCTACGGTCATTTGAGGTCGGTTGAAGGATATATTATAATTATATAATTTTACAGGTCAATTTACAAGGCCCTCTCCCATACTGGCATACTCCTTTTAAAATTGGCGTTAAAGTTTGTTCAATGAATCAATTCAAATCAATAAAATTCCGTCTACAGGTTCCCTGGGTTCAAGGAGGTGCGACTGGTGCCCGGGAGACACGATATCGCCTTTGTCGAGTTTGAGAACGAACAGCAGTCGGCCGCAGCCAAGGAGGCCCTACAAGGGTTCAAGATAACGCCAAGCAACGCCATGAAAATATCGTTCGCCAAGAAATAGTTGCTGGATTGATTCATACGTTTTTATCCCTGAATGGTCGAGGGATATAGCGATCGCTGGTGTGTCTGTCTGGTCGTCTTTAGCCTTTACACTGCCGAATTAAATTGTCGTCTGCTGTTTATTTTTTATGTTCCATTTTTCTCACAAAAAACATGTTTTGGCAGCACTTAAGAATCATTTCCATTGGAAATGATTCTAAAGTGCTGTCGAACCATGTTTTTATTGAAAAAAAAGACAAAATATTAAGCAACAGCAGACACACTTTGTTTCCAGCATACTAAGGGTTAAGTAAGGTGTAAGGTGACCATTTTGGGTCGGTGGGGTTGGGAGCAGGGTGGATGGTGGGGATAGCCGATTGTTGCCCACTGCTGACAGACTGGAGAAATTGGGCTTACGACATTAATGGCCAGTCTAGCTCCTGATCTGCTTGTACTTGTGCAGTCCGATACAAATCTTCTCATTTTGTAAGCTGGTGTTTCATTGACTAAATGGACATGCAGGCTGATCGGAATCGTGGATCATAATGTCGTAAGTGCCACCATTTCTCCAGTCACAGAGCTTGACTTCATACTGTCGCGTTATTGTCATGTTTTTTTTTTACTGTAAAACCATTGCACACAGGAGCAAATCAATCTTTGGCACGAGTTGATAATTCAAGTTTGCACGTTCATAGGAAATCTCAAATGTATTGTTGACATTGAATGGGTCGGTTGGAGTTCCCTTCTTGCGGTGACCCCTTCCATTCGATATTAAGCACACGATATAAAGCATCCTTAGATGGAAGATTAGCATAAGGATATCGTACGTGTATTGGCATCAATAAAGGAGAAAAACAACCTATTAAGCAGGGCTCGACACTAACAGGGTCCCTGATGTCTGTGGGTCCCCGATTTGAAGGACGAATCCGTGAAATTTAGGAAAAAATCATATTGATCCCCACGTGTAGGGATTCCCTGGGATCCCTGGACAAAAATGTTCAAACCCTGAAAAAATAAGATGCTTATTAATCCCGATGCTGTCGTGTTGCGATGCATAATAGTAGAGAAGTTCAGATGACGATGAATCTGTACATAATTACAGCGTTAAATGAACAAAATCTATATAAAAAAAGCAATAATCAAAACAACAGTAATGAGACGCCATCTGCAATGGCAAGCTTGAATTAGAGAAACTCACTTGCTCCTTGGTTGTATCATCTTGATCATGGTCCAATCATTCCGGACTGGAGAAATGGGGCTTAAGACATTTGTGGCCAGTCTAATTCCTGATCTACTAGTGATTTACAACAGCCTCACGAGTATGTATACCGTTTGTTAACAAAGGCAAATATTTCACTAACTGAATGGCGAACAGTGCAGACTGATCAGCCTGCGAATATTCGCAGGCTGATCTGGGTCTACACTGATAGCACAGGCCAGAAACCCCATTTCACCAGTCGTTCATTTAATCAGTCAATCCAGTCATTTTTATAATGGATGTGAATTGTGGTGGAAGAGGCGCAGTTCCGTAGTATGCCAGCAGAAGTGAATTACATCCCATGCCACAAATATGATTGACCTTTTTATTATCAATGATTCATGAATACATGATTGTTCAGCCAATGCTCCCATTGCACACATGGTGAGATTGGAATTGCATGGAGTGCCTGCATTTAAACTGCACAAATAATGGTGATTCACAAGTGGCCATTAGAAACGTCAATCTTGGAATACTGCTAATCCAGTTGTCATCGCAATTGCATAATCTTCCTGCTGACCTTCAGCCAACGGCCCCATTGCACACATAGAGGGCTTGGCATTGCACAAAGGTCTTGCATTTAAACATGGCAGATTATGCGAGCGACCTTCGAACCATATTATTGCAATATTATCGTCTTCGGACCTACTTATTATGACAAATGACCATTATAGCCATATCATTGTCGGAATAACCCAAATCGTGATCATTCAATTGTCATCATATTTAACCTACCTGCTGGTCTTCAGCCCTGCCTCCCATTGCACACACGGCAGGTACAGGGCATTGCACGGAGGGCTTGCAGCTTGGGCACACGGCGGACACCATTCATTGCAATTTAATTCGCCATCTAATAAATATTGCAACCAGCGCAGACACAGATCAAACTGATCTAGGTCTCCGCTGATTGCCAGTGGTGTATGGTCCAAGCCGTGTGCCCATTTACCTTGCAGCTCGTTCCAACCAATGCAGGTTACATTGGAACATGCCATTTGTACCCTGGCACAAGTTTTCGTCCGAGCTGTGGACGTTTCCGAACGTGGCACAAGGTTTGTTGACGGTTTGTTTTAACAGGTACCTATATGCATATTGACCAAATACAGTTTGTGGCCCAACTGACTAGGATTGTAATGGGTTGAAGGTTCTTTTGAAGCCCATTTTTAGCTGTGACTGGAGAAATGGGGTCGTATGGCATTTGTGATGCAGTCTAATCATGATCTGCACCGTTTGCTATTATGCGAGTGAAACACCTGCCCTGCTACTTGCAAACGGTATAGATCCTTGTCTGCAGCAATGCGCTAGCAGAACGTCAGCCGGACTAAACAGGAATCCCAGGTCTCCAATCACGGCTACAGTTCAGCCCCGCCTGCCTGGCCTTTGCACACGCCACAACTCACAACTACAGGCATTGCACAGGGGCGTATTGTCGCTCGTGTATTCATGTAAGATTGATATGAAAATAAAATCATGAACAAAGTATTGTGTTCTGTTATCCAGTATGTCTTGGGCCTTCAATGATACTTCTGTGTATGGGCTGTTAACCCTTTCATGCTGATAATGCACACATTTTCTGACTGAACTTTTTAAAATATTTTTCTTTTGTCTCTGCGCAGAAGTACATGTATATGTTGTGACCACTCTTGAACTGTCTCGCCGATGAGTGATAACAATATATACTTTCAATTGAGAAATGAAAAAGAGTAAATATTGATGCAATTGCATGTGAATGGGTATCTGGCATGAAATGGGTTTTATACCGTACAACACAGTGCATATGTGCCGTTAAACATTTTTGATATCCTGTCGAAACTACCTAATCACTGCGTATGCATATGTGCGGTTATCAAACTAGTCGATCCTCAAATTTTGAGGATGTGGCTGGGGTTATTTGTTTTGCATTTTAAAGCTATTTGTAATATTGACAGGATAAATAGAATAGAAGGTTAGTGCCGTGAATGGAAAAAATATCTGGCGCAGCTCGGCAGAGCCTCGCCCATTCCGTTTCCTTAGCCTTGCCAGATATTGTTTCACATTTACGGCACTAACCTACTATTCTATACAACCATTTCAACTCTACGGTCCATTCCAGTTATTTAGGATTGAAAGGCCTAAGCAGCACCTTTCCATCCCGAATGTGGTTTGAGGTTCATGTATCACCTTTACCAATGATATTGGTGGTTGTTAAAGAGGTACATGCCCACTCAGTAGGCACAAAATGTTCTTGATAGGAATTAAATAAGTATAATTGTGTCGCTATTCCACCAGTTGTAAAAATTACGAGTGCCCGTTATACAGATATTGTCATTTAGTACGGTAATATTTATTTTACTGATAGCGACTCGTGACGGTACAAGGCTATTTTCATATGTAAAAGAGGCATGATATTTTTAGCTCACCTGAGCGAAGCTCATGTGAGCTATTACCGCAATGTGTCCGTCGTCGTCCGTCCTCTGTGAACATTTTCAAACGTCTTCTCCTCGGTAACCATTGGGCCTATAGTCACCAAACTTCATGGTCCTTAGGTAGGGGGATTACAAAATTGTTAAAATGACGTCATTACGTAATCCAAGATGGCCACCGTCTAAAAATAGCATGAATTCTTCAAAAATTTCTTCTCAAGAACCGCCAACCAGATTTCGACAAAACTTGGTAGGAATGATCGATGTACAATGCTCTTTCAAAGTTGTTAAAATGGTGACCCCGGGGTCAAAAATGGGCGTGGCCCGTGGGGTCAAATTTTATTTTTGACCGAATATGGTCATGTCATATATCAAATTGAAGGTATCAATGAGGCGATCACTGGTGTATTTCTTGTCAAAATCGGATGGTTATGTCATCCAAGATGGCCGCCGAAAGGTCAAAAGGTCGTTCTTTTATTAGAGATTTCAAAATTCTTCACATGAACCGCTTGGCCCATGGTAGCCAAACTTAAAAGTTATGGTTCATGGGTGAAGCCTTTTCAGATTTGTTAAAATGGGAGGTCATCGCTAATCCAAGATGGCCGCCGTCTAAAAATAGCATAAATTCTTAAAAAATCTCTTGAACCGCTAGCCGGATTTCGACGAAACTTGGTAGGAATGATCGATGTACAATGCTCTTTCAAAGTTGTTAAAATAGTGACCCCGGGGTCAAAAATGGGCGTGGCCTGTGGATTCAAATTGGTAGTCGATTTGTTATGGCACCAGTCACTTACCGGTAAGATTACGGTACTCTTATTATAAGGGGCAGAGCTCCAGATAAGCTGCGTATTTGCGTTTGTTGGGTTTAACGGCCTATCAACAGCTAAGGTCATTTAAGGCTGGGTCAATGGGTTTAGTACTAAATCCCATCCCATATACCTGTACCGGTGTAACAGGAAATCTCACCCCCCCCCCCCCCCCCCCTGGAAATTCTCTCCCCCCCCCCCCCCCCCCCCCCCCCCCCACCCCCCCCCCCCCCCCCCCCCCCATCACCACCTTCACCACCTTCACAGACACTGTCCACAAAACTTTTAATGTATTTTCATATACATTGTTGATATTGTGCTCAGGAGCATACAAAATGCACATGCTAGAACCAGTCTGTTGGTAACAGAGGACGTAATATCCCTACATGTATACCCAACTAACAGTCATAATGTATGTCTGCTTGTGGAGAAGTATGTGAATAGGCGAGGCAGTATTTTCTATAAGAGAGCTCTGCAATTTAGTATAATACCTATACATAGACAATATAGTGGTGGTCGGGCGGTAGACATTCTATTTACCGGTATATGCAATAATTCCCCATTACCGTACCATAACTATTATGGTAGATGATGGCGGGGGGGGTGGGGGAATATTTCCTAGGAAAATCTCCCCTCACCCCCACCAATACATGCCACATGCTATCTCTTCACCAACTTTCATTTCATTTCATCAGAAATACTCCCCCTAATCACATGGATAGGGTAGGATGGTGGCGGGGGGGGGGGGGGGGGGGATATTTTCCTAGGATCCCCCCCCCCCACCAAACAAGGCCCAAGCTCTGTTCTTACCAAAACATACATTATTTCATCAGAAATAACTCCCCCAATCGGGGTTTTTAATTTCTTGTCTACAAAGAGACCATCCACATCCGCTATGCATATGGTATTTGGTTGGGGGGGGGGGAATATTTCTAGGAAAAATCTCCCCGCCCCCCCCTCCCTCAATTCATTGCCACATGCTACTGTTTTACTACACCTTCATACATTATTTCATCAGAAATACTCCCCCAATCGTGGGTTATTCTTGTCTACAAAGAGACATCACATCCTATGCATATGGTAGGTAGGTTGGTGGGGGGGGAATATTCCTAGGGGGGGGGGGGGGAAAATACCCCCCCCCCCCACCCCCCCCTCCTCCACAGTTACATGCCAAATGCTAATTCTGTTCTCCCACCAACCAAAATACAATTATTTCATCATGAGGGAGGGGGGGGTTTATTCTGGTTCTACAAAGAGACATTACAACTGCTATGCATATGGTAGATGGTTGGGGGGGGGGGATATTTTCTAGGAAAATCTCCCCCCCCCCCCACCAATACATGCCACAAGCTATCATGTTCTACCCCAATACATTTATTTCATCAGAAATACTCCCCCAATTGTGGGTTATTCTTGCTTTACAAAGAGACATCCACATCCGCTATGCATATGGTAGTTGGTTGGGGGGGGGGGGGGGGGTATTTCCTAGGAAAATCACCCCCCCCTCCCTCAGTACATGCCAAATGCTATCTGTTCTACACCAACATACATTATTTCATCATGAGGGAGGGTGGGGTTATTCTGGTCTACAAAGAGACATTCACATCTGCTATGCATATGGTAGATGGTTGGGGGGGGGGGGGAATATTTCCTAGAAAATCATCCCCCCCCCACCAATACTGCCACATGCTATCTGTTCTACACCAACATACATTATTTCATCAGAAATACTCCCCCAATCGTGGGTTATTCTTGTCTACAAAGAGACATCCACATCCGCTATGCATGTGGTAGTTGGTTGGGGGGGGGGAATATTTCCTAGGAAAATCTCCACCCACCCCCCCCCCCCCCCCCCCCCCTCCCCCCCCCAACAATACATGCCAACATACTATCTGTTCTACACCAACATACATTATTTCATCAGAAATACTCCCCCAATCAATCGTTATTCCTGACTACAGAGACATCCACATCTGCTATGCATATGGTAGTTGGTTGGGGGGGGGGATATTTCCTAAGATTATCCCCCCCCCCTCCCTCAATACATGCCAAATGCTATCTGTTCTACACCAACATACATTATTTCATCATGAGGGAGGGGGGGAGTTATTCTTGTCTACAAAGAGGCATTCACATCCGCTATACATATGGTAGATGGTTGGGGGGGATATTTCCTAGGAAAATCTCCTCCCCCCGCCAATATGCGTCACATGCTAACTGTTCTACACAAACATTTTCACTTGATCAGAAATCTTCCCCCAATCTTGTGATATTCTTGTCTATCAAGGGACTTACACTATGCATATGGTAGATTGGGGTGGGGTGTGATGGAGGTGATTTTTTATGTTCCCCTTTCTTATACTACCAAATGGCATACATTGTGCGTGCCTATGTGCACATGTTTGGTGGGAAATAATTCTGCTTTGTAGCATTCAAACACACAAAACTTTTGGGTGGGGGGGGGGGGGGGGGGGGGGGGGGGGGGGGGGGGAGAATTTCCTAGGGTCGAGCCTGAAAAATATTCTGGGGGTGAGAATTTCCTAGGAATTTTCCAGCTCGACCCTGGAAATCTTCCCCCCCCCCGCGGGGGAAGATTTCCAGGGGGGAGAATTTCCTGTGACACCGGTACATGTTCAAGTACATGTACAAATAGGGGGAAAATCCCCAAATCAGAACTGAATATTTACAATAACAAAACTATATATTCAGCCCTGAAATCAGAATAATCCTGATCTGATGCCGGGTCCTCGCCACACCAGAATCAGGCCCCTCCCAAAAGCAGTAGGATCAGTAATAATCTTACTACTTTTATAATGGGCAATAACCCAATTCAACTCTCGGGTAACAAAACCGTGCCGGAGCTAGCCAAACCAGAAAAATCGTGATTCCTATAAGGAGGAACCCCTACCATTAATTTACGCCGTCTCGTTCGCCCGACCACCACCCACGCAATATTTTTGTGATGAAACTATTAAATGCAGTAAACATACACGCGATTTAACTGGTCAGTGGACATAAATCCATTTTGATTGGATAAATGACATTTGTGGAAGGTCTAGCACCGGCTCTACGACTGGATAAACGAGGCTTATGACCAACGACGGTTAATTAAACAGTTGTGTTTTCATGTCATCCAGATATAAATATTGTTGTAAATTAAAATGTTGAGGGTTCAAATTTGAGGTTGGAATGTCTACATGAGAAAATTGTAAAATAATTTTACATTTATGTAAAATCTCGCCTGAACTTAAATTACCTCCATTTCAAACTGGGATTGTGAATAACAAACAAAATCTTGTTGTTCATTCAGCCAACTCTGCACTGTTTATTATGGATGCAATAGAGAAATAAAACAATGTTGTTAACCCTTAAAATGTGGGGAAATTGTCGTCTGCTGATTTCCATTTCTTGTTGAATTTCACTACGATAACATGTTTTAACAGCACATGAGAATCGTCTCCAGTGGAGACGATTCTCATGCGCTGTCAAAATGTGTTTTCCTGCAGAAAAATGGAAAATTAAAAAATAAGCAGATGAAAGAAGAATTTTCTTCTAGATTCTAAGGGTTAACAGACGTACCATCATGGTTGTGAACTAAAAACTGACATAGGTACATAAATTACAGATGAATCTTGTTTCGTAGAGAAACAACTACATAATGACCTAGAGAACAAGTTCAATCATTAACTACATGTACATGCTGGCCTCGCAAATAAGTTCTCCATTACCATGTCAGACACATGATTTATTGATTCAAAAAGAATATTACCACAGTATTCATATCGCCCAATTTATCGTGGACCCTCGTCACATATTAATTTCGATAAAAGGCAGCAATATTTTCCGTAAATCAAGCAGATATCAACAGCTTGCGTGGATTTTCATTCTGCAGGAGCTCACTTTTGTTTTGGTCAATTTATGGAAAATAGGAGATAGCTATGTGAAAAGAGAGGTAATCCGAAATATGGTTCCTATGTATCGCAAACAAGACAGACAAATCTCGTAGTTGAAACATCGGCCACTAGTGACATGACGACGTACAGAAATTGTTTCGATAGCTCGAATTGAACATGTGACAAGGTATTGCTGGGTGATTATATTTTTTGCTTCTCCATGAAAGCACTAACTGCGCCTGAAATTACAACATGAATTCAAAAACTCTGCAATTTTGACCAATGAATCTGTATCGGACACGGTAATGTGTATTCGATAGGCAATACATATTACATAAACTGGGCGATGTTAACCGTCACTACGCGAGAGACGAAAATTCTCGTCTGCTGTTTTTCATTTTTGTCTTAATTCTTAACAAAAAACATGTTTTGACAGCACATGAGAATCGTCTCCAGTCAGTGGAGACGATTCTCATGCGCTGCCAAAACAGGTTTTTATCGAGAAATATTGAAAATAAAACATTTCCAACAGACGACAAAATTTGATTCAGCGTATTAGGGTTAATACATACACTGGTGTTGATATGAGTTAATTGTAAGATTCAATGTAGTCGGTTATCTCTATCACAGGGACTATGATATCTGCAGAGCTCCGGAAAAGTTTAGTATCTAAAGAGAAATATACCCCCATATTTCAAATTCAATGTGTATTTTACTTTTAGAAATGTATTATTGATCGTCTTCTTTATTAAATAGGGAACAAATGATAAAAAAAAAAAAAATCACTTATTTGAGCTGCACTAGTAAATTTGTTTTTACTTTATTACAGTATTTTCACTACTCAATTTGAAAATAAATGCGTATTTTCACATTGCTGCGAGTATTTTGTACTCCCACTTTTGATAATCAATGCGTATTCTAAGTGCTTAAAATACGCCAATACACACCTTATCTGGAGCTCTGTATCTGTGACCAATGTACGCGAGTTTGTCAATGGGTTTAGTACTAAATCCCATATATTACCTGTACAAGTACATGTACATGTTCAAGTACATGTACAAATGGGGGGAATATCCCAAAATCAGAACTGAATATTTACAATAACAAAACTATATATTCAGCTCTGAAATCAGAATAATCCTGATCTGATGCCAGGTCCTCGCCACACCAGATCACTTGGCCCCTCCCAAAAGCAGTAGGATCAGTAATAATCTGACTACTTTTATAATGGGCAATAACCCAATTCAACTCCCAGGTAACAAAAGAGCCAAAAGATAAAAACGTACCCGAGGGCCAAACCAGGCAAATCGTGATTCCTATAAGTAGGAACCCATACCGTTAATTTACGCCGTCTCGTTCGCCCGATCACCACCAACTTGCAAACACTGCAGATCCTGATGAGACGGCTCGTCACGAGCCGTCTCATCAGGATCTGCAGTGTTTTCGTATTTGCCACATTTTTTTTAAAACAACCATTCCCCCAAAAATGGAACCATAAATACATTACCATGGAACAGACAGTGTTGGCTATGTAGCAGTGAATGGGTTTAGTTTTTTAGTTGCCAGCCCGAATGAGACGCAGATTTACAAAGCCGAGGAAAAAGCATATATTCTAACAATGATCGGGGAAATCAACACAATTACAGGCGCGCGATAAAAGCAAATTTGGTCGATTCCCTGCGATTATGATGCTGGTTTCGTGAGGCCATAGTTCAATATAGATGAAAAGAGAAGCAGTCCCGTCTATTTTGTTGATCAATATATATATTGCACGGACCTGCAATTTTGTTCATTCCCCCTTTGTAACAATTCATGATTCTGATATGAAATATGTTGTATCGCAGTCATGTGACTCGCATCCCTTAACCAAAGCTGTAATATTCCAATCCACTACATTTTGCTCGGTTTTTATTATGCTTAACATTGGTATTCCCAGTACATGTAGTTGCAAGTGTGAAAATCTGTACTATCCGTTTCAATTGCACTTTGGACTTGTGGGTGCAGCGACATCCATATATCCATTGATTAATCATTGTATAAACTCGACTTTCTGTTAGAATTTTAAAGAAAATCAAAACAATCTCCAATCGCAAGTCGTCACCCAATTAATTCTTAATTTTCGTCAAAAAAACATTTAACATGGTAGCAAAAATGTTTTTGTTAAGAAAGACGACTTATAATATGTGCATGGAACACAGTTACTTTTTTCAACCAGGTGACTGTTTGCATCAAACACACCCTAACAGGGCTCCAGATAAGCTGCGTATTTGCTTAAATACCCAATTAAAATTGCCAAAAACCCAATTGAAATCAGAAGTAGCTAGTATGAAAAAGCAATAAAAAAATTGTGGTACCTTTATCATGCTGTAGAAAACAATAAATAGACCACAAATACAGCATATTTTTCTTATTTTCCATGAACACATATCTTGGTATTTCATTAGAATTATCTCCAAGGAGACAAATTCTAATGAAATACCAAGATGTGTGTTCATGGAAAATAGGAGACAATTCTAATGAAATGCCAAGACATGTTTTCATTTCGAAGCAAACTATTCAATAATTATAATTGCGGTCTGTTGATGTGTAAACAGTAGTGTCATTTTATTTTACCCGATTAAAATTTTGAAATACCCAATTGCTTCAGAAATGATGGAGTGACAATACTCAATTACTAATTCCTTATCTGGAGCCCTGCCCTAATGTGACAAGATTATGGTTGGTACTCGCCATATATTTGAAGACCATTGTAACTACACTAAACTTAGTGATTATTTTTTTTCTACAAAGTAACTCGGACATGAAAACACCGACAATTGTATGATTTAAGTCAAAACTGTTTCTTGGTGATCATGGTGATGTGTTTTTGTATGCAATGTATAGATGAAGTTGCAGAAATTCCACTTGAAATTTAAAATTGTATATAATAACAGTGCCACCCAATTGCTTACATCAATCTTGTGCTCCAATCTAATTATCGAATCACTCTTTTTTCAATATTGTACAGGTCTTATTGTTTTTTTACAATATTTATTTCTTTAGGTTGAAGTCAAATCATACACATCTACTTAACCCTTTGAACCCGAAATCCCGCTATAGCGGTTTATGCAAAAAGTGCAGATCCAGATGAGCCGGCTCGTAACGAGCCGTCTCATCAGGATCTGCACTTTTTGAAAGTAATTTTAATATTTTTGAGAACAAAAAATATCCCCTTTTCATAAATGGACTAGTCTGAAAACCATTTTGTGACGGTTGGGTTGGTTGCAAAATGAACATATCAAAATCCATTCCAGTTAGTTAGGGTTGAAAGGGTTGATTTGCCAACTTTTCTTTTCACTGTCCATCCTTCCCTTACTCAACATTTATCCATATCATTCCACATGACAATTGTAACCCTTTAACCCTTAGAACGCGGGAACCGACGTCTGCTGATAATTCATATTTTGTCTTTTCTCTCATTAAAAACATGGTTTGGCAGCATTTTAAATGGAAATGATTCTAAAGTGCTGCCAAACCAAGTTTTTCATGAGAAAAATGGAAAAATACAAAATATTCAGCAGACGACACAAATTAATTCAGCATTGTAAGGGTTAAATGCAGGAAATAAATATTGTCATCTGCCATTTTGCTCCGACTTTAAAGATTAGTTTTCAACAAGAATATATATGCACAGTCATACTGGAGACAATTCTCAAATGTTTTTGTGAAATACATTGTACCGGATGTAAATGAGGTGGCCTATTGTCGAAAAGTGAATCCGACAGATGGGAGAAAAATGTTTCGTTTGGCGATAACCATTTTGCAACCCTGAGTTATGGCTAACAAACCCAATGTTTAATGGGCGTCTTCCGTTAATTTGGTATCGATGCTCAAAGAACAATGCATAAGCCGTTATATAGTAGTGGATTTGATTTATTTATATTTGACGGCCTATCAATAGCTAAGGTAAGGCCAGGCCAACGGGTTCGAACCCGTATTTAACCTATTCCAACATCAGTAGCCTATTTCATCAACATTGCAAAGTACACTTTAGTAGCAAAGTATACTTTGAGGGAGAAATTTTATTTTCAATTTTTTTGTTTATTAATTTATTATTTTTATACTGAATTTATTACATTATCACAGCCAATTTGGCTGTATAATGTAATAAATTCAGTATAATAATTCTGCATACTTTTAATCATGAAATATATGCATTTGTTAGTTCTATATGAAATAATGCATTTCAGGAAAAATAAATGATTACTCCCTCAAAGTATACTTTGCTAGTAAAGTATACTTTGCAATGTTGATGAAATAGGCTACAGAATGGAATATTTACATCAAAAAGATATATTTTCAGCCCTGAAATTAGAACCCGACATGGTGTCTGGCCCATACCACACCTACGTATAGTAGTAGAATTAGTGCGAGAAACAACGACAGTGAGGAAAAGTCTATCTTTAGTCTGGTGACCGGAGGAACCTTGAACCAACCAGTTTCAATAAGTGTCTTGCCAAGATCGATATCCGTTCACACGTGCAATGTGATGATCCATTAACGTTATAATTAAGTTATCATGTGGAACCAGCGTGAATGTATGGACGGATGCACCTGTTGCAGGGACAAAACAATATCAGAAGACAATATTCGTTTCCCACCTCTCAAGGGTTAAGCTTCGATTCCGAATCATTCAACATGACAGAATCTTAAGGCTCACGTCGTGTCTTGCAACCTCGTTTTATTGCCATGATGTTAGCCATTAAAATCTGTACAATTTTTACATAACAAGTCATCGTATTTACATGTCATAAATAACTATATGCACAAAACTTAACTTCCTAAACCATCGAGTAACATTATTCATAACAATGTATGCCAGTAGTAGCAGAACAATAAACGTGGCTGTGACTGGAGAAATGGGGCTTAATGGTTTTGCGACCAGTGCAGATCCAGTTCAGCCTGTGCATCCGCACTGTCTGATCAGGATCTGCACTGATCCCGATTCCATCAATGAAACATCCGGCATGCTTCTAACATGCAATAATCCTCGTTATCAGGATACAGGAGTGTTCTATTTGATCAGGAGCTACACTGGTCACAAATCCTGTAAGCCCCATTTCACCAGTAGCGTCCATAAAAGTGCTACACATTTACTGTGCCATGCAGACCATGCCTTTCACTCGAAATTCGAGAAAAAATAACTCGTTCATTACCAGTCATACCAATATTACTTCACGAGACAATACCTTTGTACTATTCTTCAACCCAAAACATCGTCACAACTATCCTTTACCATTACAATATTCATCTAGCTTCCACTTCGTAACCGGGTACCGCAGACCTAGCGATCGGGTACCGACGATAGACCGAACTGCTTCCTGCGAAGGAAATGTGCTAACGCCCCTACAAACATACGCTTGCACAATGATATGAACATATTCAAGTCCGCGCTTCAGACAAGAAGCGTGTTTGCCCTATATTGCCTGGTTTCTCCACACCACGATGCAGATTTGGTGTTATTTAGAATAGTCTCGTTGAGACGATTCTAAACAACACCCAACCTGCACGTTTCGGTGGATATGTAAGAAAATATATTCAAATACACAACATGCCTGAAGCACTGTATGGGATGAGTATAACTTTTTATCACAATTTCCAAACTCATTTCCATTCAACCGGGTTAACTCTGTTCGTACGCCGAACAGTCTTTGAATTTCTTTCTTGTAATACCTACACTCGCTCGGGAGCGACGTTAACAGAACAATCTGCTTTCCCACTCGAATTTTGTTTCATGTTTCCAAGCAATTTCCTTTCATTGATAAACTGATCCCACTGCTGATATCCTCTCCAAACCATTCACGAAACGATCCGAAATACATTTTAAGAAACCCCTGCCATTGTTTTTTCCATCATAAAATACCTCCGAAACGAGCCACCTAGTGGGATCCGTGACACGCGGTTAACAGTACCCATGAAACACATTTCGCGAGCCAACTCTACTCATGAGAACATATAAACAACTGAACGAAGCACATTCCCTTTGCCGCGAGGCGTCGTTCATTCACTGTGCCGGGGGGGGACCCTGGCTAGAGCTGTCGGGCGAGTAACTGCTCTTGTCCGCGTACTCGGAGAGCATGTCGCGAAATCGGCCCCATGATCTTTCTGGAATGGTAATGGCTGTTCGGTAGTTTGTCCGCACCTGTGGATGAGACGCAATTGATTCGTTTGATTTGAATGTAGTGAAAGGTATACTTTTATTACAATTTTAATTTCCGGCCTTCGTCCAGTATTCCCGCGACTTTTCCAAGATTATACCCCGATAAATTCCACAAAAAGGCGTGGGTTTGGCGTGGGTGTTTACTGGGATATAAATTTTGGACAGACTTGCTATGGGCCAATCAAATGTTAGGGAATTGTGCTGGAATTATTCATGTATGTTCAACCCTTTCTGGAATGGATCTTTATATGTTAATTTTGCAACCAATTCAATCACAGAATGATTTAATAGTTCATTTATGAAAAGGGTGTGTTTTTGTTCTTAAAAATATGAAAATTACTTGCAAAAAGTGCAGATCCTGACGAGACGGCTCGTCCTCATCTGGATCTACACTGTTTGCCAATACCACTATACAGGTCTGTGGTGTTGCAAGGTTTCAAATATAGACTTTAAGACCTTATTTATGGCTTTGACTGGAGAAATGGGGCAAAAAGTGCAGATCCTGATGTCACGAGCCGTCTCCTCTGCATCTACACTTTTTGCCAATACCACTATACAGGTCTGTGGTGTTGAAATGGTTAATGGTACAAATAAAATGGTCATTAATATACATATAAAACGCATAGGTGGTCTATAGAATGAAAATGATGACAAATGAGCATATGCCGTTTCAAGCCAATGTCACTTGCAGTAACGGAGAATAATAATTACTACAATACACGGATGGACAGACGGATGGGCTGGCGACTATATGTATCTATTTCGGGTATATAATAAATCATGAGGCAGCTATTTCACTAAACAAAGCAACTAGACGTAAAACCGACAAACGGCCAATTCTAACACCGATGATCCCCCAGAATTGGGTCTAAGGGAAGTTACTCATGATTAGTTATAAGACTGGTCTACCGTATTTTAGCCATGATAATCGTAGCTTCCATACCTCTGACACACGAAGATAGACACCGCGGCGATTGGAGCCGACGTCGAAGTAGAACACCTTGTTTTCCACGCGTAGATACTTGCTCTCCGGCAGCTCACTCTGTCCCTCTGTAAAACAGTTCATCCTAATGAGGTACTGTATAGTTCTAGTTCAAACACATTAGGGCTGTTCCAGTAAAACATACATGGTGGGGGGGGGGGGGGGGGCGGGGGGGTGGGGAAGACGCCACTTTTGAATTTGGGTAACTACCATAGATGCAAATTAATGTATTTGACACCCACCCATAGATGCGATTTCCCTGGGAAACCACCCACCCATATATGCAATTTAAATTAACACATTATTTTATCAACGTGTTTGTAACAAAAACTCACGCACAATGTGATGTATCAGGAGCCGTAGCTGCATTGAACACGTGAATCGGCAAATTTTTTGCCTATTTGTATATCAAAATCGTGTTAAATTTGTAACACGACTATTGTCAGAAATCGTGTTAAATTTGCGATTCTTTCCCAAATTAGACCCAAAATGGACGATTTTTTTTTATTTTTTTTTATGGACGCATAGCCTACTTTTATCTCACCGATGTGAA
The DNA here is from genome assembly GCA_029237695.1 of Conchocele bisecta. Classification (NCBI taxonomy): domain Eukaryota; kingdom Metazoa; phylum Mollusca; class Bivalvia; order Lucinida; family Thyasiridae; genus Conchocele; species Conchocele bisecta. Next base: position 37,368,410 of record CM055273.1, read on the forward strand.
TGTGCAGCTGATCACGTTTGCACATCTCGTAAATTAATCCTAGCAAACTGGGAATAACATCAATTATTGGTCCCAGTAACAAAGCAGTGCTAATTGTTATGTGCTCGATTTCATTTTTCCGGCATGCGCTCGCGCTCACCATTGGTGGAATATTAAGTATAAGTTAGATAATGTGTTCGAGTCGAATATGGTTAGTTAACAGTGCATGGCGGAAATTTAGGGGGTCGGAAATCGAGCCGCTAGGCGAGACGTATTTCGGCCGCCTTAAATTCCCCCACTCGCTGTTAGCTAACCATATTCAACGAGACGACATTATCTAACTAATTTATTGCACGGATACGTCGAAAGCCTGAGATAAAATTATATATTTTGTCGAATTTATTGTAAGTTTAATACAAATACTATAATTACACAATTTAATTCCAGCCATTCCTCTTGGGTACCCCACTGTTATTTACATTTCCGCAGACATGTCCTCAGTACCCTGTGGTCACGTGACCAGTTAAAAGTGACAAAAATATAGCAGGCGTCTGTTATCTGGTTCACAATCTTACCGAAGCTGGATTACTACGTTTGCATGCAATCAGTGTATAACCAACACATCATGCACACCTGCGCTGCTTTATCAGTGACTACGGTGTTCGTGGTTCTATAACAATTATATCACTCCACAAGCTGTTAGTGTTGGCATTTTCATAGCACTAATTAATAGTATTTTTATTAGCCGATCTATTTATAGATCGGCTAATATGTTGGTTATCCATCGAATTCTGAAAAAGTTTGTAGCAACCATTTTCTCCGCTATTCGGTAATTTACGAACGCGAATTTTTCTGTATCACTTCCAAATTGCATCAACCGATAAAGTTTGCATTTTTGGCAATTATCTCCGTTTAAAACTTTACTTATAGCCAAATAACACAATTTTGAATACTTAATGAGCTGAACGCCTGAAGAGATTTAACCCGGAAGTTATTGTTGTTGAAGTCCATAGTTGGCTCTAATGGCCATATACGCCAACATACGCCGATTATTGGGCTAATTTAAAGCTTTTATTTATTAAACAGAACAAGTTTCAGCCACGTATAATCGCGTAAAATGTGTTTATTCGGCTAATTTATAATCGACCTCTGCTCAAAATCTCCTTACTAGTAACCCCAGCATTTTCGGGTTTATCCCAGCATCTCGGGTTTATCCCATTGGATCGCGTATACGCTAGTTAATATTCACAAAATTTTCCACCAATCAAAACGAAGAATTGCCCTTCATAGCCAACTTTGATTTGTTTACGTATCATGCAGGGATGGCAGGGATGCATCCAGCACGCGCGATTGCGGCAATCCCCCTTAATTATTGTCAATGCCGCAAATTATTGATTGTCTTGCGCCCGACATCGCGCAAAAAATCACGGATGGGGCACATTAGGCCAATCTGGGCATGTGCCTGAATACGCAGGAGCTTGCGTCTATTTTTAGATGACACTGTAACCGCTAGATATATATAGCCCTGGTAGCTCCGCCCACTCGCATGATGCCACAGAATTCGGACAAACACACACACAGTGACTACAACTTTGTGTATTGCGGAGTGTAATTTGTAGATAAATAGAGCATACAGTACAGGTGTTACGCTGGAATATTTCGCAACATAATGGTGACAACAAAACATTGCTGCTATGGCATTGCTGCTATTGGATGGATTTGGGAACGGGTTTCCAAAACCTGCACAAAATCGAGAAAAATGTCAACGCTGGGTACAGAACTGTGGTCGAAAATAGTTTACCATTGACAATGTTACCAGAGACACCTACATATGTTCGATGCACTTTACCCTGATTTGATCGGCTAATAACATCATGCTCTGCATGACTTTTCATTTTGTATTTTCGTAACACAGCGCCATGAAACTTCATATTCGGGGTATCGATCCGAAAGTCGCCCAGTCACTTGTAGCCTGTCAATAATGAATGGGTCATGTTATCAGGGCATGACTGGTTAAAGGTTACGCACCGGTATTGCTCTACTTAATTGATTGCTGATATTTGCGCATGCGCAGGTTATCTTGACATGTAGAATAGGCGTTAATCTCAAGCATATAACACACGCTAGACAGTGTATCTCCGTGAATTAACACACGGCGGAAGTGGGCCAGACAGGTCCAGACTGCGGAGATCAAAGGATTTCGCCTCATCCGTGCAATAAGTAGGTGTAAAGGCTGACCAATCGGAGATCGCGTATCAGTGGCGCAGATTAACTCAACCCAGATTAACTAAATTGTTACAGCACTGCTCACGCCCCCGGCGCATGTACACAAATGTGTACGTGACAACTGGCCTTGTTTCGCTACGTCATAATTGAGCCAGTGCATGAGATAATCAACTTTATTATATAACTGAGATTTTCGCCGAGAATGATTTGACTTTTTTCTGCAAATATATCGGAAGTTGATAACATTTTCAGAGCAAATGCGTAATAATTACTAATTTAATATTCGTCAACATTCGATATCGTTTACAGAAAATGTACACTATTATCAGATTCATCTTCGTCGAAAATCTCACGTGATAAGCCTGATTACCTCATGAACTGGCGCAATATTATAACTCGTTGGGCAAAACATGTCTATACAGGTCTGTGGTGTTGAAAGGGTTAAAACTCTGTGGGTACTCAAACCCACAGGTGGAATAGTCGGACGTGTGACACAAAGAAAATTACCATTACAAAAATATCTACACGCGTTTACAATAATGGATTGCACGGACCTGCGTACCGTATTTAGCCGTGTATTATGCGCATTTTTTCAGCCCCATTTTTAATCCAGAAGTCACCCTGCGCGTTATAAGTAGGAACATAAATTTCAAACATTTTTTCCAACTGATTTCTGCCAGTTTCACGCAAACAAAACAAGCCCGGAAACGGAAATATCAATTTTTGACAGACGTTTAAATACGCATAGTGTGAAACAAGAGAAAAGGAATCAATCGATATGAATGGGTGCGGTAAGTATAGATTGATGATAAATTGGTATATTTTGATATTTTGGGATTTAATATAGCCAGGCTCGTAACATAAGAGGCTTATGTGTTTTCTGTATTTACGCTGGTGTACCGATCTCATATCGGTCAAATGTTGCCTGTCGGGTATTGTTTGGTTGTACATTTTCAAAGTGACGTCACACGTCTGCCATTCTGTGAATAATTAATGAGGACAGATCATCTTAATCCCATAAGCGCTTGATGTAAGATTTTAGATGCTAAATCAAGCGTCGCGCACATTCAGATCGCATTCGGTAACACTCGGTAATGGTCGTTTTTCGTTGCTAGGTGCCGACTGACTGTGTTACTATTTTTGTAAAGTATTGACAAGTATTCACGCATCGATACCTTATGACATGTGCGACCAGCATAGCCCCTGATTCATCTGCGCATACACTGTATGGGGCTATGCTGGAATGTCGTGTATTCAGGTAGTACCTATGTATATTGTTAAACCTAATCAATAAACAGTGAATACACAATATCTGTACATACGTATATCCACGGTGGTCCACAGTGTCAATATTTGGCTGGGGGGGGGATTTGTTTAGGGCCCATTTCTCGTGTGCAGGTCACTAGTAGGGAGTTATTATCGCCTTGGGGAAGAAGTTTACACATGGCTAGCCTGCTGTGTGTTTGCGATTACGGGTAATTATGTTATACACGAATGGCAAATATGGTGGAATTATATACAACAAATTTCTTCGAAAGTAGGTTCAATAAGTTTATTACATGCATCACAAATTTTTATTAAGCATATTAATGAGTAAATAACAATAAATATAACATACTTTTAGACAATATAAAGTCTAATTTATGCCATAAAGCTGACCTTTGGCGATATTTTTCTCTTCGAGAGAGCCTAACAGCACACGTTCAGCATTGTGGATGTGAACTCGGAATGCAATTTTCTTATACGTGACGGAATTTCCGTTTTTTTTTTGTTTTTTTCTGTTGCGCGCTATGGACGCGAACTATTTTTTTCCCTGATTTTTCCCCCCAAAATATAGATGCGCGTTGTACACCAGTGCGCGCAATACACGGCTAAATACGGTAGATCTACATTCTACATGAACATGATGAATAAATAAAACATGACGTTAACAATTCTTGGATTCAATATATTTATTACCGTATTTAGTCGTGTATTGCGCGCATTTTTTCAGCCCCATTTTTAATCCAGAAGTCACCCTGCGCGTTATAAGTAGGAACATAAATTTCAAACATTTTTCCAGCCGATTTCTGCGCCAGTTTTACCCATTTTTTTGATCGAAGAAAAAAAAGTAATGTTTACCGGAAACGGAAACATCGATTTGTGGTCCTAAATTACGCATAGTGTTATACACCACAAAAAGTATGGGTAAGTACGGGTGAGGTAAGTGTAGATTGGTGTTGAACATCGATTTGTGGCCCTAAAATACGCATAGTGTTATACACCACAAAAAGTATGGGTAAGTACGGGTGAATGTGTGTGAAATTCAAATTAGCAGGTGCATTAGGAAGTAGGACAATGCATATTTTGAAGAGAGTTAAAACCAGTATAAACCAGCATATGTGTGAATCTACACGGGTTGCAATACCATAAGCCCCATTTCTCCATACATAGCCACATTTTGGCATTTTCTGTCTCGAAATTAAATTTATCTACGCCGGTGTCTCATATCGGTCAATTGTTGTCAGCTTGTTATCGGTGGTTATGAAATTTTCAATGTGACGTCACGCGTCAGCCATTATGTGAATAATTAATGAGGACAGTAGTTGTAAAGCAAATCAACCTTATCACGTGCCGTCAGCCATTATGTGAATAATTAATGAGGACAGTAGTTGTAAAGCAAATCAACCTTATGACGTGCCGTCAGCCATTATGTGAATAATTATTGAGGACAGTAGTTGTAAAGCAAATCAACCTTATGACGTGTGCGAGCAGCGTAGCATACACGCAGTCAGATCAGTACAGTATAAGTGGATAACATTCAATCAATAAACATGCTAAGCCGAGGCTATACGCTGTATTCTACAGCGACTTCTATGTCTATTTTTAAACCCGATCAATAAACGGTGAATACACACTACGCGTGTGTACTGTGTCAATATTTGGCTGGGGTACAGGTGTTTCAGTATCGCCTTGGGAAGCTGTCTGTCCGACACATGGCTGCCACGTGTTGTTGATTATCAAACCTGATTACGGGGCGACACGTGACTTGCTTTGTCGAATGCCAAATGTAGTGGATTAAATAAAAACAAAAATTCTTCGTAAGTAGTTCCAATAAATTCATTACATGCGTCTAATAATTTTTTTTAATTTTTAATTTTTAATTAGCATATTAATCGGTAAATACCAATAAATGCAACACTAACTGCTTTGAGAAAGCCTACCCGCACACGTTCAGCATTGTGGATGTGAACTCGGAAAACAATTTTCTTATACTAATGACAAAATTTCGGCCGATTTTTTTCGTGAAAATTGTCTGCGCGCTATTTACTAGAACTGTTTTTTTACCCATTTTTTTGGCCCAAAATAGGGATGCGCGCAATACACCAATGCGCGCAATACACGGCTAAATACGGTACATGCGAAAATAACAGTGAAAACTTATGGCATATTATAGGCATTGGCGACGTCGTTCATTCGCAGTCACAGTATACATGTATTTTTTGTTGACATTATGATGCGTCTTGGGCGAGAACGGATATAGCACGGTTCGGATAAGCAACACGGAAGGTTGTATGTCGCCGGACTTCCGTGTACTAACGGGGTCGCACTGTATGTTATTATGTCACGGCGCGTCTCGTTTGCTGTCAAAACATGTTTTTATTTTTTCGTAAGAAAAATGTGATGTGCAGACGACAGTTTATGACATTGTGTGTACGTGACAATTATCACGGGATACCCTTATCACGCATGGCGAAAGTGTCAATATGTCAATTGGCGGTTTCATTATGCGGGTGTAACGATACAGTCTGTATGTGCCCCAGGTGATGGCCAATAGTCCATAAACGAGCGTCTACTCTATAATTGGCGAAGGTGCGATAATAATACATTTGAGCGATCTTTGCTTTGTGTACAAACTTGTGATTAATAGACGAAACCACCAGCGTGCATTTAATTACGTTGTCCATATTCTGGGACGTGATATTCCTGAGGAATGCCGCATTATGAATACAAATCGTCGCGATACCAGCACGCATTTAATTATGTTGTGCATATTCTGGGACGTTATATATTCCTGAGGAACTCCGCACTACGAATACAATTCGCCGCGAATGGCCGCGTTATATACGTTAGACATCAATTCTCTGTAATATACGCCGCCTATACATATATCCCGCTATACGAACCACTCCATGTTGACCTGAAAAACAGACACTCACCAGTCTGACAGCCAACCACGCATAGAAGTGATTTTCGGACAAGCACACCCACCCATGTATGCAATTTAAAGAAACAGACACCCTGGCATATATTTTCTTTAAACTGCCGTCTTGGGGGTGCGGGTATGTTTTAATGGAACAGCCCTTACAAAGCGTTATTATAGGAATGAATCGCATTTTTGTGGAATTTATCGGGGTATAAACTTGGAAAAGTCGCGGGAATACTGGACGAAGGCCGGAAGGCCTCGTCCAGTATTCCCGCAACTTTTCCAAGTTTATATCCCCGATAAATTCCACAAAAAGGCCATTCATTCCTTATAATTCCAGCATTTTAAATAAATTCATAAAGAAAATGTGTTTATTTTCCGTTTTCTTAAGAATTATTTTAACTGCGCCTCACGGTTACGGAAAGTAGTTTGGCGTGGGAGTTTACTGGGATATAAATCTTGGACAGAGACTTGCTACAGGCCAATCAAATGTTCGGGAATTGTGTAAATATTTTTGTGCTGGAATGATTACATAATTCACACCTATTACAAAGTTTAATTCTTGTATTATAATTCATATGTTCGGGCAACTTAATTGAACCGTCTCGACGAGACCATTCATATGGTGGGCCCGAAATATACTTGTAAGCACATATAAAGAAAATATTTAATAGGATTTTTGACAATCAAAACAGCATATCCTCAGCATAAAATCGGTTTGTATTTCAATTACTGACCGTGGTCATCTATTCCGAACTCGTCAAGCAAGTCGGTGAGTGCGTCCCGAAACTCGATGAGGCCCTGTGCCGGTATGGCAATCTGGGACCTTGGACCCCCGCGCTGTACCGTCTGGGCCACCTGTCAATGGCCATTACTTGACAATTATGTGACCCCAACACGACATGCAACACTGCCTCTATGGGGCTCTGTGAATTTCAAAATGAAATGGAGTTACGTCCTAGCAACAGCTAAGGAGTGGAAAGGATGGGACCACAGGTTTTAGTCTCATCTGACAAGATGAGTGGGATGGATTTTTCATGCCCTAGGGTAGGTTTTGAACTCACAACCTTCAGTATTGAACTGTGAATTTCAAGGTCATGTCAGATATCACGTGTATCAAATGTCGGATATCACATGTCGGCACACAAATGCCCCTGGTGGCAGATTGGAGAATCTCTGGCTAACTTCAGAACCGGACCCACACATGGACTGACACACATGTCTAAACACTACAGAGATCCAGATAAGGTGTGTGTTGGCTTAGTTTACGCACTTATTTTAGCAGAATACGCATGGATTATCAAAAGTGGGAGTACAAAATACAAACAGCAATGCGAAAATACGCATTGATTTTCAAATTGAGTAGCGAAAATACTGTAATTAAGTTGAAAATTTACTTAGTTGAGCTACAAAATGTTTTTTGCAGCTCAAATAAGTGAATTTTTAAATTTGTTTTATTTTGTATCATTTGTTTCCTATTTAATAAGGTAGAAAATCAATAATACATTTGTAAAAGTAAAATACACGTACGCAAATTGACATATGGCAGAGATCCAGATAAGGTGTGTGTTGGCTTAGTTTACGCACTTATTTTAGCAGAATACGCATGGATTATCAAAAGTGGGAGTACAAAATACAAACAGCAATGCGAAAATACGCATTGATTTTCAAATTGAGTAGCGAAAATACTGTAATTAAGTTGAAAATTTACTTAGTTGAGCTACAAAATGTTTTTTTGCAGCTCAAATAAGTGAATTTTTAAATTTGTTTTATTTTGTATCATTTGTTTCCTATTTAATAAGGTAGAAAATCAATAATACATTTGTAAAAGTAAAATACACGTACGCAAATTGACATATGGGGGTATAATACTCTTTAGATACACAACTTATCTGCAGCTCTGCACTCTATGCCTCCCGGCTCTACAGAGACTGGGGGGAATAAGTATCTGAAGTAATTAATATTGAAGTAATCATTCAAGGTAAATTGATATTGTGACTTTGACTAGCATCAACTACAGATGGACGAGCATAGAGAAACCCTTTGTCATTGCTGTCTACGGCACCTTCCAAGATACCACCCTCATTAACGTTTTCATGGAACCATGATCAAGGAACGTTTTCTCATAGCTTCCGGAAGCTATAATGAGTAAATGTTGCTCGAGTAACCCGACTCTCATCATTGTGATCTAGTTAACCCTTAGACCGCTACTCACAACAATTGTCGTCTGCTGTTGCTTTTATATATTGCCTTATTTCTCAATACCAGATGGCCGCGGCCTGTATGTCGAGCCCGCCGAGGCATTTGATGCTATTTTTAAAACTTCAAAGCAGATTTCGGACGGATGGACACACGGACGTACGGATGTCATTGTGATCACTATGTCCCGCTTTCCGCAAGCGGGCTCGACAAAAAACATTGTTTGACAGCACTTCAGAAGCATTTCCAATGGATGTTGTAAATTATTCTCAAATGCTGTCAAAGCATGTTTTTGATGATAAAAATTGAAAATAAACAGCAGACGACAAAAAATTAAGATAGCGGTCCAAGGGTTAAATAACCGACAACCAATAGTCTCGATGAAAACTTACCCAAGGGAAGCGGCAATATATACAACTACGCCATATCAGTAGAAACGGGATCTATTTATTTAATGGTACAACTAAGGTCATTTTAGGTCAGGTTATCGGGATCGAATCCCGCATTTCACCTGTACAGATTGGGGAGAACGGGGATGAAAGGTAGAGCCATCGTTGTCACGGCAACCTACCCGGAGGAAGCGGCCCCGCTGGTTCTCTTTGAGGTCCAGGTAGTAGCGTTTGTTGTCCTTAGACATCATCTCGCTCTTCAGCTTGCCGTCCTCCGGCAGGTTCTCCGGGTTGGGCGGCCCTGCAACGGGATACACAGATTGCCAGTAGCCGATTTCACCAAAATTGCTATTAAGCATACATGTACTTATCTAGCCAAGTACATTTTGAGTGAAAAATTTTCAATTTAAGGAAAGATTTATTAATTTTTATTATACCAATTATGGATTTTCATGTTGATTTCCGGAACAATCCAATCGTCACAAAGTTTCTGACTACCGGTAGTCCATTTATGAAAAGGGGTGTTTTTGTTCTCAGAAATGTGAAAATTACTTGAAAAAAGTGCAGATCCTGATGAGACAGCTCATCTGGAGCTAAACTTTTTGCCATTATCACTGTACAGGCCCGTGGTGTTGAAAGGGTTAACATGTCAAAATCCATTCCAGTTATTTAGGGGTGAAAGGGTTAACTCGACTAGGATAAGATAGTACCATTTGGCCGACCCTACAACCAGGGGTTCCAGCATATACACTTGCAACATTGCATGCCTGGCATGAACCCTACCTATGGCATTCTCCAAATAATTTATACTCAAAATCAGACGGTTTCATTAGCGGAGACATTCTTGACCACCAAAATGCATGAGAACGGATTACGCACTCGGAAAGGTGTATAAGCGTGGGCCTACATCATTGCAGATACTTTTCTTCCCTTCCATAATTTTTACAAAATTACTCCTTTCGAATTAACGGAATAGTCTGAAAATTAAATGGAAGAGACCATTCTAGATGGTTTGTTTTGTTTGTTTGTTTATTGGTGTTTAACGGCCTATAAACAGCTAAGGTCATGTAAGGCCGGGCAAACGGGTTCGATCCCGTTTTAACCTGCTGCATTGGGGGAAAAATTCCAAAATCAGAACTGAATATTTACATCGAGAAACAATATATTCAGCCCTGAAATTAGAATAACCTGACTTGGTGGCAGGTCCATACCACACCAAAGTCACTTGGCCCCTTCCCCTAAAATAGGATTACGAATAATCGCAATACTCACATAAGGCGTATAACCGGATTCAACTGTCACATACAAAATACCAAAGACGTATGTGAGGGCCAAACCAGGTCTCCAGTCGGAATTCCGGTAAGGATGAACCCCGATCGTTAAATTACCCATCGCTTGCACCCACCTTCCACCCACTCCCCCCATTCTAGATGGATGAAATGGCTAGCCAATGCAACCAGAGCTCCAGATAAGGTGTGCATTGGCGTAGTTTATGCACTTATTTTAGCTGAATACGCTTTTCAAATTGAGTAGTGGAAATACTGTAATAAAGTTGAAAATTTACTTAGTTGAGCTGCAAAAAGCAAACGCTTTTTGCAGCTCAACAAATAAATTTTCAACTGTATAACAATATAAATCCAGAGCTCCAGTTAAGCTGCGTTTTTGCGTGAAATACGCAGTAGAATTGTCTAAAAACGCAAGGGAATTAATTTCCATGCGTTACAAAAACGCAGCAAAAAATACTGTTACGCAAGGTGTCCAGATATTGTGCGTTTCGTCAATCTCTGTTCAGCTATATAGCGTGTTTTTCGCTGATTCCACTGCCCGATTACATGGCGTGAATTTTTCAGACTGGTCGATAAAATAATCTACGTTGGTGTATTATTCTGAGTATTTCATAGCGTAAATATAGTAGCGACCAGTCTGTCCTTCAATCATCGCCTCGTGGGCGCTTAAGTTAAATAAACGTAAACGTCCTGCCTATTCAGATGATGGCTTCGCGAAAAAAGAAGTCTGCACAAGAAACGGGCTTATTTCACGAAAGTACAAAGCGATGAACCATCCCCAGAAACCATCGTGAAATCGATATTGGCCGAGATTGTTACACTGTCAAATTTGATAAGAAATCGCGTCACGCAACAGTGTCAAAATCAACTTTTGAAAAGTGGAAAACGCAATTTCCGTGCCATACAATTATCGTCATTAAAGAGGCACAATGAAAGCGATGATCATGATGTCAAAAGTGAGCAGAAACATTTGCGCGAGTCTTGTGCTTATGATCTGGAATGTAGTGAAAGCACCATGACTGAGGGTGTGGGGGGGTGTCTAAGGATTATCCCATTTTATTCAGGACTGTTTATTTCACATAAAGGTTATTATATGTTTAGTAAAATTATTACATATACATTTATGTGCTTCTTAATTAGCAGACATGTATTAGACCCAAGGTTTGGGTTATTGTTTTGGAACTGTAAATACGTTTATTGTTGACATTGAACTTACTATATAATAAACAAACAAACAGTACATTGCAGCCTGGTCGGCCTGGCAACTACACAACACTATGTTAAATGCACAGTGTAGCCTACAGCACCACAAACTACAACAACATGTAAGTACGATAGACAGATGTACATACATGTATAACATAAACAACGTTAATACTCCAAAAACTCTGACATTGATTTTCAATATCGTAAGCAAAAAACCCCACATCAATAGAAAAAACCCACCGTTTTTTATTTCGAGGCGTCAAAAAACTCTTGCCTAAAATAATTATCTGGAGCTCTGTAAATCTAATAAAATACTCATTTAATTTGAAATCAGGGGGTACACTACTCTTTAGACACAAAGCTTATCTGCAGCTCTGGCTACATACCCAGTGACGAATAGTGGTCGCTGAATTCTGTCAGGTGATCGCGAAACTCTGCAGCAGACGACATGGCCAGCAGCAGGCGACTCTTCTTTCCCCCAGCTCCAACCTAAACAACGAAGTCACAGATTGAAAATCAGTCATCGCTTGGAAAAAACATCCAACGATCTTGACAAGTTTATTGCATCTGTCAGTCTCCGCGCAACTGCCAAAATTGTACAGGACATTCGGTCTGGTAAACTTGAAATTTTTACCTGACCAGACCAAATTTATTTTTATAAAAAATAAAATTGATTTTGTGTGATATTTAAGAGCTTTTTAGCTTTTAAAGTATATCAGTCATATAACAAAAGCTAACTAGCACCAGAAGCACATACCAAAGGAGGATGATTTCATTGAAGGTTAGAATAAAAATATTTATTTTTACTTGTTTTTATAGTCGGACATTCGGTCCGGGGACTTCCGTTTTACCCTCGGACCGGCGGCAATTTTAATGGACATGTCTGATGGACGGAAAAATTTCGCGGAGTCTGATCTATTGTTAAACAGTGTAGACAATGATCAGACTGAGCTTTGGGCCTTCAACGGTCATGAATGTCATACCAGGGGCGGATCTGGGGGGGGGGGGGGGGGGGGGGGGGGGGGGAGGGGGGTTCAGGGGTTGCAACCCCCCCTGTTAAGCCACAGAGTTTACATAGATCACAGTTTACCACCAATCTAAATCCCGTAAAACACAGGTAAGTGCATTTCCGGACATCTCGATTTCAAAATCTTTACGGGGGCATGCACCCATGCACCCAGACTCTCCTAGCATACTTGTTCCACTCCGGGAGCTGGAAAATAGGACACCCCCCACCCCCACCCAAATGCTGGATCCGCACCTGCATACAAGAATTAAATAAAAATAGGCATCTCGTATACGAGGGCCATGAGATATGCAATTAAACTTTTATTGGCAAAATAAAAGACATAAAGGCAAACTTGAAGGCAAGTCCTCAGTAACCTTGACATTGGACATTGGGACATGGTGCAAATGCACAAAAAGAAGTTAAAATGTTATCGGCAAAATAAAAGATTGTGTATATGTATTTTGTTTTGCCAATAACAATGGTAAACATGAAACTTGAACATAAGTCCTCAGTGACCATGACCTTGGGATGTTGAGATGTATGGGCAGCAAAGCATCATGCCGAGACACACATTGTAGCCAAATAGTATCCAAATCCAACAAGTTTTTAACATTTTATTGACAAAACAAAGTCCCCAGTGATATGTGATGACATACATTCAACAGCGAGGTCGTACACAGATGGGTCTCTGGGTAGAACCAGTGTGCGCCTGTGTGTGGGGAAACTGCAAATTTGCTACCCTTGGATCGAACCACAAATATTATCACAATATGGGATTTCTATAATGCAGAGTAGACATGTTTGGGGTGTACTATTCTATTCTATTCGGCTTATATTTAAGGGTGGGAATTGGCTCGAACACCTTCCATGGGGCTTGTGGTATTTGTGACCAGTGTAGCTCCTGATCAAATAGCACACTCCCCGTAGCCTGATAACGATTAATACTGCTCGTTAGAAGCATGACAGGTGTTTCATTGATGGAATGGCGACCAGTGCAGATCCTGATCAGACTGTGCGGATGCACAGGCTGATCTGGATCTACACTGGTCGCAAAACCCATAAGCCCAATTTCACCAGTCACAGACACATAGATTGCGTAATGTAATGGGGCGTATGGCATTTATGACCAGTACATCGGATCTGCTACCAGACTCCTGTAGCCGATTTCTCCAACATTGCAAAGTATACTTTGAGGGAGTAATCATTTATTTTTGCCGAAATGCATTATTTGATATAGAACTAACGACTGCATATATTTGACGATTAAAAGTATGCAGAATTATTATACCAAATTTATTACATTATCATAGCCAACATGGCTGTGATAATGTAATAAATTCAGTGTAATAAAAATTAATAAATTTCTCCTAAAATTGAAAATTTCTCCCTCAAAGTATAGCAAAGTATACTTTGCAAAGTATACTTTGCAATGTTGGTGAAATAGGCCCCTGCAGTGCGTTGAGTCCGTGTTTGACAAACTAAATCAGCCAACAATGCAGACCCTGAATTAGTCTCACATTCCATAAGCCACATTTTTGCAGTCACAGTAATTCAGAGCTCCATAAGGATAAGGTGCATATTGGCGCATTTTAAGCAATTACTTAAATACGCTGAATACGCATTGATTATCAAAAGTGGGAATACAAAATACGCACAGCAATGTGAAAATACGCATTGGTTTTCAAGTTGAACATTCACTTAGTTGAGCTGCAAAAAGCAAACTGCTTTTTGCAGCTCAAATAAGTGAATGTTTAAATTTGTTATATTTTTTATCATTTGTTCCCTATATAGCAATGCAGAAAAATCAATAATTCATTTGTAAAAGTAAAATACGCAATGATTTTGAAATCAGGGGGTATAGTACGCTTTAGACACAAAGCTTATCTGGTAATTGGTCAACATCGGAAAAAATCAAGATTGCTATTATATTATTACTAACAAGTGTCGATCCTAATCCCAGTGCATACATGTACCAACATAATTAACACCATTCACACAAGTTATAATATTGATCTGTGTCTAGACTAATTACTTTTAGATAATAAGACCGGTTTTGTCAGATCAATGCACAGTTTACAATGCAGTATAATTCCAGCACAAAAATATTTACACAATTCCCTAACATTTGATTGGTCCGTTGCAAGTCTCCGTCCAAAATTTATATCCCAGTAAACTCAATGTCGAACTACTTTCCGTAACCGTCAGGCGCAGTTAAAATAATTCTTAAGACTAGAAATGTGGCCTGTCGGCACATGAATGCCCCCGCTGGCAGCCAAAGAAAACGAGGCATATTTGATTACAAGCCATTTACCCGAGTACGGACGGACGCCGGTAACACTATATGCCCCACTCACCATTCGGTTGCGGTGGCATAAAAAGGTGAAGGTCAAAGGTCAAGGTCGAAGTACTGGGTGGTGGAGTGTGTAGGGCATGTTCATATGTATCATGTGTATAAATATTTAAGGGATTGGCAAAAGTATTGAGAAGTTATTGTAGGATTGAGAAACGTGCACGTAGATTTGTCCCAAAGTGCTAAGTAAACATTTAAAGTAGAAAAGGTGAAGGTCAAAGGTCAAGGTCGAAGTACTGGGTGGTGGAGTGTGTAGGGCATGTTCATATGTATCATGTGTATAAATATTTAAGCGATTGGCAAAAGTATTGAGAAGTTAGTGTAGGATTGAGAAACGTGCACGTAGATTTGTCCCAAAGTGCCAAGCAAACATTTAAAGTGGAAAAGGTCAAGGCCAAAGGTGAAGGTCGAAGTACTGGGGGTTGAGTGTGTAAGGGATGTTCATATGTATCACGTGTATAAATATTGACATAATATGTGAAGCCATGTAGAAGTTACTAAAGAATATAATATCGAGACGTACGGACGGGGGAGTGCGTAGGGCATGTTCATATGTATCATGTGTATAAATATTTAAGGGATTGGCAAAAGTATTGAGAAGTTATTGTAGGATTGAGAAACGTGCACGTAGATTTGTCCCAAAATGCTAAGTAAACATTTAAAGTAGAAAAGGTGAAGGTCAAAGGTCAAGGTCGAAGTACTGGGTGGTGGAGTGTAGGGCATGTTCATATGTATCATGTGTATAATTATTTAAGCAATTGGCAAAAGTATTGAGAAGTTATTGTAGGATTGAGAAACGTGCACGTAGATTTGTCCCAAAGTGCCAAGCAAACATTTAAAGTGGAAAAGGTCAAGGCCAAAGGTCAAGGTCGAAGTACTGCGGGGTGGAGTGTGTAAGGGATGTTCATATGTATCACGTGTATAAATATTGACATAATATGTGAAGCCATGTAGAAGTTACTAAAGAATATAATAGCGGGACGTACGGACGGGACGGACGGACGGGACGGGCGGGACGGACCGTACAGATGGGACAGGACGACGGACGGACGGACGGACGGGACGGACGGACGACGGACGCCGGTAACACTATATGCCCCCGTACCTTTCGGTAGCGGGCATAAAAACGGAAAATAAACACATTTTCTTAATGAATTTATTTAAAATGCTGGAATTAGAAGGAATGAATGGCCTTTTTGTTGAATTTATCGGGGATATAAACTTGGAAAAGTCGCGGGAATACTGGACGAGGCCTTCCGGCCTTCGTCCAGTATTCCCGCGACTTTTCCATGTTTATACCCCGATAAATTCCACAAAAACGCCATTCATTCCTATAATAATACCGAGCAAACCAATATTTTATTGATCTAGGTGGCTTACGGTAATACCATATAGAGAATATATCCGAGTTGCAGTTCATCAATACGTCATCCGTCATGACAAAAGGGGGCTTATTGAAGTTTAGGCCAGATTAGGGCCTGATCAGCTAATATATTCACAGTCTAAGAAGGCTGTTAAGTTTTAGTTCAGGGTCAGAAATGGTCGGCCAACGATTTAAGACCCATGCATACCCTACCGATCTGCGCTGTTCGCGACAACGTTGAACGTTATAACGAACAGCACAGGGCGGTAGGGACGGACACAGGTCTTTAATTCAATAAGCCCCCTTTTGTTGGTGATGCAAGACACAACTATCATGCTGTAGCTGGAGAAATGGGTCTTATGGGTTTTGCGACCAGTGTAGATCCAGATCAGCCTGTGGATACGCAGTCTATTCAGGATCTGCACTGTTTGCCATTCCATTAACGAAACACACGGCATGCTTCTGACAAGTAATACAGATCAGGCTACAGTAGTGTGCTATTTGATCAGGAGCTATACAGATCACAAATCCCATACGCTCCATTTCTCCAGCCACAGCCACCTATGAACATTGTTGCAGGCTACCTATAAATACCTTTGTGAAATCCCACACTAGATACCGGTAACTATAACAGTGACAGACCGCCATGTGAATGTCAAATCCTCATCTGCAGGGTTACCTACAGGTTCATAAGGCATTTATAGTGAACAACATGCCTTCTCTGTGTACGTAAAGAAACATTCCTTATTTTTGGTGCCATGTCTTTAGACCTTTAATTTTCATAAAAGCCTCGTAACAAGTTCTTGATTGACTTGATTTATTGGGGTTTAACGGCCTATCAACAGCTTAAGGTCATATAAGGCCGGGCCAACGGGTTCAATCCCGTATTTAACCTGCTGCATTTGGGGAGAAATCTCAAAATCAAAACGGAGTATTTACATCGATTTTTTTTATTATTTAGCCCCGAAATTAGAATAACCCGACCTGGTGCCAGGTCCATACCACATCAAAGCCACTTGGCCCCTTCCCCTAAAAGTAATAGGAGTACGACTAATCATATTACACATATAAGATTAAACTCTCACATACAAGAAAGTGAAAGGCGTACATGAGGGCCAAACCAGTAGCCGATTTCATCAAAATTGCAAAGTATACTTATCTAGCAAAGTATACTTTGAGGGAGTAATCATTTAGTTTTCCTGAAATGCATTATTTCATATAGAACTACCGAATGCATATATTTGATGATTAAAGGTATGCAGAATTATAATACTGAATTTATTACATTATCACAGCCAAAATGGCTGTGATAATGTTATAAATTCAGTATAATAAAAAATAATAAATTTATCCTAAAATTGAAAATTTCTCCCGAAAAGTATACTTTGCTAGATAAGTATACTTTGCAATGTTGGTGAAATAGGCTACTGGTCAATTGTATGGTCTCGGGTAAGGATGAACCACGATCGTTAAATTACCCAGAATAACGTAGACCCAGATCAAGTTGTATATCGGTAAAAACTTACCTCTGCAATCTTGATGAAGCGTCCACGTCGATTTTGTTTGACATCGAGATAGAACCGCTTCGACTGAATCGTCAACGTTCGTGTCGCCAACTCCTGCTCACCCGACACTGAAAAACACAAACACAGAGCTCCAGATAAGTTGCATATTGGCATATTTTACGCACTTATTTTAGCAGAATACGCATTGATTATCAAAAGTGGGAGTACAAAATACTCACAGCAAAGTGAAAATATGCATTGATTTTCAAATTGAGTAGTGAAAATACTGTAATAAAGTTGAAATTTACTTAGATGAGCTGCAAAAAGCAAACAAGTGATTTTTTTTATCATTTGTTCCCAACTTAATAAGGAAGAAACTTAATAATACATATGTAAAAGTAAAATACGCATTGAATTTGAAATCTGGGCATATAATACTCTTTAGAAACAAAACTTATCTGAAGCTCTGCAGCAAACACCAACCAATTACAGTCATTCTCGGGGAATTCAATTACAGTCATTCTCGGGGAATTCAATTAGTCATTCTCGGGGAATTCAATTACAGTCATTCTCGGGGAATTCAATTACAGTCATTCTCAGGGAATTCAATTACAGTCATTCTCAGGGAATTCAATTACAGTCATTCTCAGGGTTGGGAAGTCAATTACAGTTCATTCTCAGGGAATTCAATTACAGTCATTCTCAGGGAATTCAATTACAGTCATTCTCAGGGAATTCAATTACAGTCATTCTCGGGAATTCAATTACAGTCATTCTCGGGGAATTCAATTACAGTCATTCTCGGGGAATTCAATTACAGTCATTCTCGGGGAATTCAATTACAGTCATTCTCGGGGAATTCAATTAAGTCATTCTAGGGAATTCAATTACAATCATTCTCGGGGAATTCAATTCAGTCATTCGGGGATTCAATTAGTACTCGGGGAATTAACATAACAGGGGAATTCTTCTCTGGGAATTCCTACTGTTTGTTAGCCGAGCCTGGTATTCTATTTATCAGGTAACGTTTTATGTGCGAGCATGTGTAAATATGACTTAGTTTCCGTTGAATCACTGTAATTTACTGTTGAAATACATACAAAATTATTGTCTTTTGATTTAAAGTTTATCGGGCAATTTGCAAAGCTAGAAAACACATAGGAATTCCGAGGCTTGCCGAACCTGATAAACTTGATACAAAAAGACACGAGCACAATATTCTATTTATCATGCAACATTTTAAATGACAGAATAATTTATAATTTATTTTTCGCCGACTTGCTTACGTTCGGTAACATCATCATCAATTTATCATGTGACGCCAAATGACCAATGTAACGTTAGCGAAAGAGATGTGACCCAGATATGCGTATCAGTCAGCATGTATGCAGAACTCCAGATAAGCTGCGTATTTGTGTAAATACCCAATTAAAATTGCCAAAAACCCAATTGAAATCAGAAGTAGTGAGTATCAAAAAGCAATGAAAAAGTTGTGGTATCTTTATCATGCTACAGAAAACAATAAACAGATCACAAATATAGCATATTTTCTTATTTTTCCATGAAAACACATCTGTATTTCATTAGAATTGTCTCCAAGGAGACAATTCTAATGAAATACCAAGATGTGTTTTCATTTAGAAGCAAACTATTCAATAAGTGCGGTCTGCTGATGTGTAAACAGTAGTGTGATTCTATTTTACACAAATAAAAGTTTGAAATACCCAATTGCTTCAGAAATGATGGAATGACAATACTCAGTTACTAATTCCTTATCTGGAGCCCTGTGTATGCCAATGTGTAGCGAGTTACCAGATAATATCAATTACCGTACTTATTTGAATAGTAGCGCCCAACCTTTCCACATTTTCATAGAGGATCTTACATGAGCGATGATAATTAACATTTAAATATTACTGTAAACTAAAAGCAAATCATGTTTCCGCAAACTAGCTATGCCATTTCAAACTTATTATTTGCCCTAGTTTCCAGACCAATGATTGCACCACATTTTCTTTTCTCTAAATTAAATTAACACGGGCATCGTTATTACGAAGCTAATCCCCTCACTGGCAGCCTCGATAATAAAACAAAAAAACTTTAAACGCATTAAGGTGAACATAAGTGACCTTGACCTTGGGTGGTTGAACGTGGGTCGTATGCTAAACAAAGCACCATCCCTAGACACACATTGTGGCTAAATAATATCATAATCTTTGAAGCGGTTTACAAGTTATTGAAAAATTAAGTGTTACTAACGTACATATGTACGTACGCACGCACGTACAGACATGGACTAACGCTATATCCGCTCTTGCCTATCGGCGAGGGGATAATTATCTGCATTTTGGATCTCTTTCATTGATGTCTATTAAATTAATAATTAAATGTTTGCAATAAGCACAACACTATATTTATAACCAGACGACACAGTGACACTGTGTCGGAAAATCACGTGATGCACATCATATGAGCCGCGTCGCGAGAAAACCTGTCTTCGGGAGTCTGACGACGTCACAAGATATGACGTCGTGAACTTAGCAGACGTAATTTCCGCTGAGATTTGCATGTTGCACTCTGACTTCGAAGTTCAGTTGCTTGTTTCAGAACAATAGGCTACGATACTCACTCACTGCAAGGCGAGTTGACTCTCCAAAAGACAAAATGCTATGTACATGTAACACTCCTCTCAAAACTAAACACAAGGCATTGTAACAAGCTGATACTGCGGTAACAAATGTCTGCAAAAATGTTAGAGCGGGGTCGAGTCTGACCGGCCGTCGGCTCTAACCGCCCCCCCCCCCCACCCAATCGGTAAACATGTTTAAACCTAAGTTGATATCTTATATTGCGCATGTGCCGAAAGTTCATTTCCCCGTGAGTTTTAAATTTGCGACAAACAGTACAGAGTATTGTCAATACGAATTTCGTTTTCCATAGAACAACATCTGTAAACCAAAACTTGCATAAATATGATGCAAATATGTACGTAACACATTGTTGTATACATGAATGCAGATTTATCCGAGTGTGTCTAAATATTGGAATACCGATATTGTAAGGTAAGGCTTGTCACATCCAAATGAAGGTCAGCATGACATAGACAGCAAACATACAGGTGGCCGAGTACAGCCAACATGAAAACTACCTAGTCAGCTGTATTCGGCCGACAAACCCAACCCATATTTTCTATTAATTTGACGAAGCGTGACGTCAGAAAAACAATATTTTCCGATTCGTCTTACAGATTACATTCAATTACATTCTATGTGGAGGAATATAGTTTTATTTTGTCTGTCCGTCCGTTACGTCCGCCCGTATGTGTATGCATTTTGTGTCTCACCCACTTTAGATATTGGAAAGGGAAACATAGCTGTTTCCCGCGGTATCTGCAATTCAGCGATTCAAAATTGCTTCAGTAGTTGATGAGATAGTTAGGAAAATGTAATAGAACGTGGGCTTAATTGGCAGGTGCCCTTGGCGTATATTACCCAGCACTGACCGTGCTTTATTCATGCATCTCCGATGAATAAAATGGACCACGATCTGACAAAACATACTTGATAAAACAGACTTAAATAATTCCCGATCGGAGAAAATCTACTCAGACTGTACATTCATGCGAAATAATCCATATCGTTCCTTGTAGTGGTGCTGGTAGTTTTGCCGACCGGATGCATACCGAATACTGGTCAGACTTCGGATGCTCAGACAGATCTGGCAATTCTGGGTCTTCACTGACAACAAATACATAGCTATTTTATAAGATTTAGTCTTATAAAATAGCTATGTATTTGTTGTCAGTGAAGATCTGATTAGTATATTAACATAGATCCTACGATCTAATGTATGTAAGCTTTGTGCACACAAACAATGTTTCATTAATTGTTAAATATGCCGAGGTGGCCGAGTTAACCCGACAAAACGGCCGAGCAGTCGAAAACGGCCGAATTGACACGACTCTACCCAAGCCCGATACCGTTGAATGATTGCCAAACATACGGGCAGAATATGCAAATAACTCATCAAAATGCGTAATGCATCTAATCTATATATAAATACCGGAAAATCGGAACTGTGTTTATGTTATGCGTGTACGTTTCCGTCTTAGACGGCCAAAAACACCCGAGCGCCAAGCGCTACCCTTGAAGGTGGTCTCCCACTAGGCGAGTGAGAATGTGAGATGGATTAGAAATTACATGTAAGCGATGTTTATTTGTTTGTTTGTTGGGGTTTAACGGCCTATCAACAGCTAAGGTCATTTAAGGCCGGGTCAATGGGTTTAGTACTAAATCCCATATATTACCTGTACAAGTACATGTACATGTTCAAGTACATGTACAAATGGGGGGAAAATCCCAAAATCAGAACTGAATATTTACAATAACAAAACTATATATTTAGCCCTGAAATCAGAATAATCCTGATCTGATGCCAGGTCCTCGCCACACCAGAATCACTTGGCCCCTCCCAAAAGCAGTATGATCAGTAATAATCTTACTACTTTTATAATGGGCAATAACCCAATTCTAATTCCCAGGTAACTAAAGAGCCAAAGATAAAAACGTACCTGAAGTCCAAACCAGGCATATCGTGATTCCTATAAGGAGGAACCCATACCGTTAATTTACGCGGTCTCATTCGCCCGACCACCACCCACTGTAAGCGATGTAGGCTTTTGCTCTCACGCTAGTAGAGTGACTCTGAACTGTATGTACATTGTGAGCAACGCATGGAAGTAAGGGTGCCTGTCATCAGACATGGACACTGCCTTTCAGTGCTACAAGTTTTTTATACCCACTTTTTGAAGAATAATGGGCATATTGTTTTTGTCACGGGTGTCAGTCCATCCGTCAGTCACATTTCTTGTAAGAAGTGAAACTTTTTAACAGTAATAAGGTAGGGACTTGAAACTTGGTGTGCGCCTTCCTTATAATGTGTGTAGATGCGCAAAGTGAATTTCGATTTTTGATTCGACCTCCCAGTCATGGAGTATCTCGCCATTTTCGACTTAGAATTTGGGAAAAGTGTGTATATTGCGATGGCGCGCCATCAACTGTGCACTAGTTTTAATGTAATTTAAAGGTACATGCCCACTCAGTAGGCACAAACTATTCTTTATAGGAATTAAATAAGTGTATAATAATAATTGTGTCACCATTCCACTAATTCTAAACAAATAGGAGTGCCCGCTATACAGATATAATCATTTAGTAATATCTATTTCACTCATAGTGACTCACGGTGGTATTAGGCTATTTTCATATGCAAATGAGGCATGATATCTTTTAATTATTTATACTAATTAAATGCGTCACCTGAAAAAATAATATTTCGACAGATTATAAAGTATGATCATTACACATCAACAAATAAATACAGAGAATAAATAGTAATGTCCGTCAACATTTTAAGAAGACACTATTATCGCCCCTGATATCAGTGTGGAAATTTATGTCTGATATAAATTGTATAGTAATGCTAATCAGTACGTGGGGTTTTATGGTGAATGAATGTTTATTTTGCCTGAAAATGTCATCTATGGAATATACAAAACGATCTATAAAGAACAGTGTGTGCCTAGGCTACTGAGTGGCAATGTACCTTTAATGTTGTTCTCCCCATTTACAGGTGTATTCCCATCTGTATTTGCTGAACTGCCGTATAGCTCCAATGAACCAACCAGTTAATCAATACAGAAATGACATACCTGTAGCCTATTTCATCAACATTGCAAAGTATACTTTAGTAGCAAAGTATACTTTGAGGGAGAATTTTTTATTATTTTTTTTAAATTTATTAATTTTTATTATACTGAATTTATTACATTATCACAGCCATTTAATGGCTGTGATAATGTTATAATTTCAGTATAATAATTCTGCCTACTTTTAATCATGAAATATATGCATTTGTTAGTTCTATATGAAATAATGCATTTCAGGAAAAATAAATTATTACTCCCTCAAAGTATACTTTGCTAGTAAAGTATACTTTGCAATGTTGATGAAATAGGCCCCTGGACAGTCAATATTACTGTCTGTTTCATATACTTCTGTGGTTTTCTACAATTATAAATTATTAAAACGCTCAGTTAACAGGACGTCAAAGAGAAGAAATCGGCATACCGAATCGGCCGTACACGCGCACGCGCACACGCGCACACGCGCACACGCGCACACGTTTATACTTGCTGGTACATGAACTTGTCGGTTTGTCTTTGTCGCTTTTCACTTTCATGTATTACCAAAACAATCAAGCTCATCCGTCTATACATTCATTATTCAATGCCAAACATGCTTCTAGTTTGTCAACTTGCAAACCGTTGTAAATGTTGGCGTATACTCTATGTGTACCGGTAGATATGTAGATATCGTACTGTAACGTCGTTTTGACGTCGCTTTTACGCTACGTCTCATTTGCTCAAACGACCTGAATATTGTGTTGTATAATATGTAATATCTTAATGAATATTGCAGATATCATGATCAAATAAAAAGCATTCAATTCATCATACAAATACCATCGTCATAGTAACAAAATGTTAATTTGACCAAGAATTTCCCGAAGACAGGTTTTTTCGCGACGCGGCTCATATTACCATGTGTGCATGCATGCTATGGTGTCAATCACATAATAGTAACGCAAATCGAAAAAGCGTGTTTAGGGGCAGGCTTCATTCAAACAAACATGGCATACGAAGATGCGGGCCAAACAATAAAATAGTTACAGGTCACATATTTATATTTTAATAAACAAATTTCTACACTCGCTAGCGCTTGCTCGAAATTAATTTATTAAATGTTCAATATGTGAACTATAAATATCACTTATTGGAGGATAATCGACTAAAGAAAATGATGTCAGTCATTACGTCACACTTTTCTGTACCACGTGATCCCACACCAGGCCTCGACAAATTCTTAATTTTCCGGATTGGATTTCAACCAGAGCTCCAGATAAGCTTCGTATTTGCGTAAATACCCAATTAAAATTGCCAAAAACCCAACTGAAATCAGAAGTAGTGAGTATCAAAAAGCAATAACAAATTTGTGGTACCTTTATCATGCTACAGAAAACAATAAACGGACCACAAATATAGCATATTTTTATTATTTTCCATGAAAACACATCTTTGTATTTCATTAGAATTGTCTCCAAGGAAACAATTCTAATGAAATGCCAAGAGGGTGGAGACAATTCTAATGAAATGCCAAGACATGTTTTCATTTCAAAGCAAACTATTCAATAATTGCTGTCTGTTGATGTGTAAACAGTAGTGTGATTTTATTTTACCCAATTAAAATTTTGAAATACATAATTTCTTCAAATATGATGCGAGTGAAAATACTCAATTACTAATTCCTTATCTGGAGCCCTGTTCAACTCATAAGTTCCTATATGTTTTAATGTTTATGGAGCATTCATTGTCTCTCCAAATTACGACTTGTCCAGATTGAAAATTCACTCGCCGATATGAGTCAACATGTGGATTTGTCGAGGCCTGCACACCCTGTATAAACCACCAAGATGAATTTACTTGTGAGAAACAGGAACTAATTCACAAGTATGCAATATCACACGACAATCAATTGACTATGTGGCTGTGACTGGAGAAATGAGGCTTTAACCCTTAGACCGCTACTCACAACAATTGTCGTCTGCTGTTGCTTTTATATCTTCCCTTATTTCTCAATAAAAACATGGTTTGACAGCACTTCAGAATCATTTTCCAATGTAAATGATTCTGAAGTGCTGTCAAAGCATGTTGTAAATTATTCTAACGCGCTGACAAAGCATGTTTTTGATGATAAAAATAGAAAATAAACAGCAGACGACAAAAAATTAAGATAGCGGTCTAAGGGTTAATATGGGTTTTGAAACTGGTGTAGATCCAGATCAGCCTGTGCATCCGCAGTCTGATCAGGATATGCACTGTTTGCCACTCTATCAATGAAACACCCATCATGTTTCTCGTAAGCAATATAGATTGTTATCCGGTTAAATGAGTGCACTGTAATTTGAATAGGAGCTACACAGGTCATTAATCAAGTAAGCCCCATTTCTCCAGTCACAGCCACATGTAGAATATAATATACAATGTAGTAAATACATATAAAATATTTAAGTTAGATACTATTTTATTGGTGTTGATATGATATGTGCCTCTGGATGTTTACAATTATAAACTTTGTAATAATGTGTGATTTTATTTCGTCATAATTCCAGCACAAAAATATTTACACAATTCCCTAACATTTGATTGGCCAGTAGCAAGTCTCTGTCCAAAATTTATATCCCAGTAAACTCCCATGCCGAACTACTTTCAGTAACCGTCAGGCGCAGTTAAAATAATTCTTAAGAAAACGGAAAATAAACACATTTTCTTGATGAATTTATTTCAAATGCTGGAATTATAAGGAATAAATGGCCTTTTTGTTGAATTTATCGGGGATATAAACTTGGAAAAGTCGCGGGAATACTGGACGAGGCTTTCCGGCCTTCGTCCAGTATTCCCGCGACTTTTCCAAGTTTATACCCCGATAAATTCCACAAAAAGGCCATTCATTCCTATAATGCAAAATCCAGGCCAAAATGTTACATCACAGAGTTTCTCCCAGTCTCCCAGCTCCAGCTAAGCGACGTATTTGCTTAAATACCTAATTAAAATTGCCAAAAACACAATTGAAATCAGAAGTAGCGAGTATCAAAAAGCAATTACAATTTTGTGGTACATTTATCATGCTGCAGAAAACAATAAACAGACCACAAATATAGCATATTTTTCTTATTTTCCATGTGTATCTTGGTGTTACATTAAAATTTTGAAATACCCAATTGCTTCAGAAATGCTGGAGTGAAAATACTCAATTACTAATTCCTTATCTGGAGCAATGCTACAGACCAGTGAATTATAAAATAAATAGGTTACCAAACTTGGAAAAGCATGAATAACGCAATTTGTCAAATTTGATTTATTTGTGTTTAACGGCCTATCAACAGCTACTGTCTGTTTCACGAAAGCTGCCCAAATTTTACGGCTATATAAACAATTCAAAAACAAGATTTCTTTTGATAATATTAAATTAAAGGAAAAATTAAGAATGAGTCTTCTTTTTATTTCGTGAAAATTGGTCAAATATTGATTTTATTGCGAAAACAAAATTTCCCCATGTTAAATCCCCATAGATATCTTCACGGAGTGAAGATGTCTATGGGGATTTAACATGGGGATATTTTTTTTGGAATTTTAGAAATACTGGACCGATTTTTAAAATTTAACTTTTGTTTTCTTAGTTAGATCATATCCAAGCTATCTAGTCAGGTTTCGGAGTAAATTTTCCAATTTTTTTCGTTTTTTGACTCCTCCCACACTTCCTACCACTTT
The DNA here is from genome assembly GCA_029237695.1 of Conchocele bisecta. Classification (NCBI taxonomy): domain Eukaryota; kingdom Metazoa; phylum Mollusca; class Bivalvia; order Lucinida; family Thyasiridae; genus Conchocele; species Conchocele bisecta. The sequence goes on from CM055273.1 coordinate 37,395,496, forward strand.
TTCCCCCATGTTAAATTCCCATATACAGGGGTCCTACCAATTATCCGGACAATCAATGTATCGGACAAATCAAAATAGCTGTTAATTAAACGCATTCATTTGATCCGCTTTTGCAACGAACACATCTAAGTCACTCAGGTGGTTGCTGTTTCCATGCCAGTGTGAATAAAATATCGCCAAGGTAAACATTTTAGTAAAATTTGCTGAAAACATTCCCCCAACTATGTCCACAAGTTGTTTACAACGTCAAACGTAGCGCGGGGGCTTGTATCTGTCACTGCGCATGCGCATAATTTGAGGCCCCCTATAGAGTTTTTCAATACTCTGTTGTGTGAAGTATGCAGACGATACGATGCATTCCTCCAATATAATGTTCAGACTGTTTAATACACAATGTACAATACAGAGCAGATAGGAAGGAATGCGAAAATATATCATGATAGAAAAAGAACGAAGAGCTACTTATTCAAAAACAAATAATAATTGTTTCAAGGCCAAATCGCCCCAAGCCATTTCGGACCCAAGCCATTACACACCATTTCGCACGCATATTAATTCGTGGGTAAAATCGACAGGTGCGAAAACACCAGTGTACGAAACGATCATTACCGTGGATTTTCCACCAAATTATGAAGAGCTCAATCGAGTGCGCCCATTACGTCATTGCAGAGTTGTAATATAAATACGATGTTTTCCAAGAAGCGAATGGTGATTGTTTTTTTCTGCAAAACAACACAATGCTGTTTATATTGGTTTTCAGGCGATACAATTATGATTTGAAGGTGAGAATACAAGTTTTAAGACGGTTTTATACATTTGTCCGGATAATTGATTGTCGATGTTAATTTTGGGGCAATCTTACGACTGATGATCTGACCCAATTTTAAGTGAGAAAGATGGCACAGTTTGCTCAATAGTTTGCATGCGTTGAGAAAGCAAGAACCGACGATTGTTCTGTGAAAATTTTATGCCCGTAGCTGCTATTTTAAGAAAAATATCATGTAAAAACAGCCATTTTTGTCCGATAATCTAGAGGATCCCTGTATAGACAAATCAATTTTTCGTAATAAAATCAATATTTCACCGAATTTCACGAAATAAAAAGAAGGCTCATTCTTAAATTTTCCTTTAATTTAATATTATTGAAAATAATATTGTTTTTGAATTGTCTATATGGCCGTAAATTTTGGGCAGCTTTCGTGAAACAGACAGTAAGGTCATGTAAGGCCGAGCCAACGGGTTCGATCCCATATTTATCCTGCTGAATTGGGGGGAAAATCCCAAAATTAGAACGGAAAAAACATACATGTATATTCAGCCCTGAAATTAGAATAACCTGACCTGGTGCCAGGTCCATACCACACCAAAGTCACTTGGCCCCTTCCCCTAAAAGTAATACGATTACGAATAATCGTAATGCTCACTTAAGGGGTATAACCAGATTCAACTGTCACATACAAAAATGCCAAAGACGTGAGGGTTGTAAAATTTGATGTTACTTCCCTTAGAACTTACTTCTTCGCAATCATCTCCGTTAGAATTTGAAGAATTTCTAAAATTTGAATGAATTGTAACTTAAACTATCAAATTGTAAATATACCTGGCGAATTCTAACGCCGACGATGCCCAGGAAATAGTTCCAAGTTACTTGCTACTTTTCAGGTTTGGTAACCTAATTCCAAGACTGGTCTATATAAAAGCATATTCCTATTATCTCCAGATACACCACAGAGCTCCAGTTAAGGTGCGTAATTTGACTAAGTTGGGGGTGAACTTTTGTTATTTCTCCATCAAAAATGGCAAGTTGGGAGTCCTTTAGAATCGTCTCAATGAGACGATTCTAAAGGACTCCCAACTTGCCATTTTTGATGGAGAAATAAGAAATTTACCTCCAAATTACGCACCTTAACTGGAGCTCTCACACCATTCAACATGCATGCATCAACACATTCCATGCGGAATACCCAAATGGGTATAAACATTTCTAAATATTTTTTCTGCAGTTTTTTCATTTCTTGTCAAAAGTATATGTTGTTACCACTCAAATGAACCGTCTCGACGAGACGGTTCATCCGAGTGGTAACATTATTACTTTGGGTGAGAAATAAGAAAAATAATTGTTTGTCGTCAGCATGAAATGGGTTAACTCAAGATTTCACAACTGAACATCTAACGATCTTTTGACAATTCCACTGACCGTCTTGACCGGAAAATGTTCCTTTACTTATCTAAAGAAATGTGTAGCGGATTGATAAGGTCGTTTCAACTTCATTGCTACATCCTAACCCAATAAGTGGGCCAACAATATAGTGGCAATAAAATTTGGAAAACTTTCTCTATTTCTGTTCAAAAGTATATGTTGTTACCACTCATATGAACAGTTCAAATGAGTGGTAACAACATATACTTTTATAGAGAAAGAAACTAAATAATCAGATATTTTCAATAAACTAGACATTAAGTTTGTAAAACCATGGATATGCCCCCTTGGCATACTGGGGCCCGTTTCACTAAACTTCTTACGACTAAAATGTTCGTAAGTTCAAATTTAAGATCGTCTGTAAACTTAAATTTATGGATTTACATTTATTGAGCATCATATGCAGCCTATGCTCAATAAATGTAAATCCAATAATTGTTTACAAGAAAACATTGTTAATGTGAAATTTACAGACTATCATAAGTTTGCACTTACGAACATTTTAGTCGTAAGAAGTTTAGTGAAACGGCCCCCTGGACTCTAACTGGAGAAACTCTTACAAACTTTTAGACGTAAATGTAAACGGACGGACGTGCGAATGGACGGACATACAGAACCTCAAGAGCAACACAATATGCCCCCTTTGCAATCGCATAGAGGCATAAAAAGTATCGTTTCCATAGACTTGAATGGGGTACAGGGCTCCAGATAAGGAATTAGCAATTAAGTATTGTCACTCCATCATTTCTGAAGCAATTGGGTATTTCAATATTTTAATTGGGTAAAATAAAATCACACTACTGTTTACACATCAACAGACAGCAATTATTGAATAGTTCGCTTCAAAATGAAAACATGTCTTGGCATTTCATTAGAATTGTCTCCTTGGAGACAATTCTAAGTAAATACCAAGATGTGTTTTCATGGATTTTTTTTTAAAATTATGCTGTATTTGTGGTCTGTTTATTGTTTTCTGTAGCATGATAAAAGTACCACAAATTTGTTATTGCTTTTTGATACTCGCTACTTCTGATTTCAATTGGGTTTTTGGTAAATTAAATTGGGTATTTATGCAAATGTGCAGCTTATCTGGAGCTCTGGGGTAACAGACAGATGCTACCAGCTGGTCGAGCCCATGTCATAGACATTGTCATTCTTTAGCTGAAAGTGCAACCAGCATGCAATTAGTAGACACACCGCCATTCCCAACAAGAAATGTGAGCCAAGATTTGACAAAACAAAATTTATTGTCTTTACAATCAGTGTATACCGAGGTAACAGAATTAGCACTAATCCTACTACATTTATAATGAATATACCATATTTATTCTAATAGACTAGCTCCCTCTCTAAAGGTAGCACCCTCCCATATTTGCATTCTAAATATGTTAGTTTCACATACAAAAGCCATTTAAAACATTGCTTAGCCCCGGGGTGGTTATTAGAATAAATATGTAACTGGATTTAACCCTTCCTACACTGTTGACGGAAATTGCCGTCCGCTGTTTTTAATTTTTTCTTTAATTCTTAACAAAAAACTGGTTTTGACAGCACATGAGAATCGTCTCCACTGGAGACGATTCTCATGCTGTCAAAACCAGGTTTTTGCCGAGAAATATTGAAAATAAAACATTTCCAGCAGACGACAACATTTAATTCAGCATAGTAAGGGTCAACTCTCAAGTAACAAGAAAGCCAAAAAATAAAATGTAGCGGAGGGCCAGGGATATTAGGGGCCCGTTTCACTAAACTTCTTACGACTAAAATGTTCGTAAGTTCAAATTTAAGATCGTCTGTAAATTTCAATTTATGGATTTACATTTATTGAGCATAGGCTGCATATGCAGCCTATGCTCAATAAATGTAAATCCAATAATTGTTTACAAGAAAACATTGTTAATGTGAAATTTACAGACTATCATAAGTTTGCACTTACGAACATTTTAGTCGTAAGAAGTTTAGTGAAACGGCCCCCTGGATTCCAGTAAGGATGAATCTCATTGCACTACCCTTCATTTGCGATCGTGTGACTAAAGAACATACACAAGTTCGGATTTTGGTTTTGCAAGATCATGGCTCAAATATGTGACCCGCCACGAGAAAAAGGAACTTATCTAGTTGTTGCCCAGTGTAGCTCCTGATCAGCTGGCATTCTTGTACAACCTGATCATATGCATCATACGTTTTTGATGAATCAAAATTAAAGGCCAGGAGTCTCAGATATCAAGAAGGAAAACCTATTTCCGTAGGTGGTCATTATCATTTCACAACTAAAAAGTGTTGTGTTTCGCAAATTGTGCTTTATAGTAGAGTAATAGCAGAAATGCCGTACAAACTAATTTCTCCCGTTTATCTCAGCCAATAAAACACAAACAAGACCAGAAAATGTGGCCTGTCCGCGTTGGAAGTTTGGAGAAATTCTGGCAAACAGCTTTTAAAGCCAGGCACACTGACAGACGGACACACAGTCAAACACTATATGTCACCCAGCTCTACAGAGACCGGGGTGCATACAAATATATTTTGCATAGAGAAAATCCAAGACAAAGTGCCTTTACTGCTCCCGCCCCCATCCACCATGTCAATATAAAACTGTAGGAATTTGATCAGTTGCACAGGCTAATCTTGGACTACACTGGGCGGACGAAAGCACCAAATTATGTTGTGGCGGTTCACATTAGTTACGTACCGACTTCATCCACATGTGCCTCACTCGATTCCTCATCGCCTAGACCGGGAGATAAAGATAAAACTCTGGTTATGGTAACAGGGCTCCAGATAAGGTGCGCATTGGCGTATTTTACACACTTATTTTAGCAGAATACACATTGATTATCAAAAGTGGGAGTACAAAATACTCACGGCAATGTGAAAATACGCATTGATTTTCACATTGAGTAGTGAAAATACTGTAATAAAGTTGAAAATGTACAAAGTTGAGCTGCAAAAAACAAACACTGTTTGCTTTTTGCAGCTCAAATAAGTGAATTTCTTTTATTTTTTATCATTTGTTCCCTAATTAATAAGGAAGAAAATCAATAATATATTTGTAAAAGTAAAATGCGCATTGAATTTGAAAACTGGGGTATAATACTCTTTAGATACGAAACTTATCTGGAGCTCTGTGTAAGTGATGGAAAACTGGTTTTATGTCCCTGCGGCAGCTGCACTAATATGGAAATATGATCTCGGGTTCGGGTGACACGTAAACGACAGGTGGGATGGGAAGTTATTTATTTCCAACAAAAAAAGCCATGGATGGATTTAGGGATCGAATCACAACACAAACTTCCCGAGTGTCGAGTTTAGTTAAAGTTTAGTGGCGTTTAACACTCAGGCTTTCACCCCTAAGTAACAGGCATGGACTAGTTCATGTTAGGTGTGACACCATTCTATTATGCAGAAAAGGGATTCATTTTGTAACAAGAGTGCTGAAGGTCCCAATGCACGCCTGTTGAGGCAAGGCCAGTCAACAAGGGAGATAACTCACTGAAAATCAATAGGGTTCTTGCGATGATAAACATGTCTGCCAAAACTTGGCTACGATCCATCAAGTAGAACTCTAGTTATTGTGCGGACAAGGTTAAAGAATTTGAAACCTAAACATTTTGAAAATGAATCTGGTTCCTTGTTTCCCAAGATAAACATGTGTACCAAAGTTGGTTACGATTCATCAAATAGAACTCGAGTTATTGGGTATAACCCGATTCAACTCTCAAGTACAAGAAAGCCAAAGACATACCTGAGGGTCAAACAAGGTCTGCAGTCGGGATTCTGGTAATATTAGGAAAGAGGTATTTAGTGTTAAAAGGCTTAAAGGCTTGTCAATAGCCAAGGTCATTTTAGGTCTGGTTAACAGGTTCGAATCCCGTATGTCACATGTACGAATGGAGCGAAAATCCAAAATCAGAACCTAATATTTACACAAAAACAATATAGTTTACTGTATATTCATCCCTGAAAATAGAATAGCCTGATCTGATGCCAGGTCCATACCAAACCAGTCACTTAGCCCCATTCCCTAAAAGTAATAGGATCAGCATATAGGATAGTCCTCCAGACCCAGGATTGAATAGCCGTACTAGCTAAACCAATGGAAGGCCATATCAAAATTTCAATGTATCCACGACCAAAAATAGTTACTTAGGCCATTTATCCCTATCTGATCGATTGATTGGTGTTTTTTGTCTATTTCTAACAATTGTATAGTAAATATGTAGTTTGAAGGTAAATCTTGCAATCTACTCCCGTACCGTCTGTAGGTATAGAGTTACGATTCCACTCATAGGATTCCTCTGCAGAATAGCGAATCACTTTAGCAGTTAATTGTGACATATTTGAGATATTTTCCATCTGAACAAAAATATTAGTATTATAAAAGTACACTGCAGCTCCATTATAACGCGGTCGCGTATAGCGCAATCTCCATTATAACGCGGGTCTCTCGTGGATCCCATTTTTTTTTTTTAAAACATTGAGAAAAAATAAAAAAAGAAAAACGAAAAGAAATCGTCAGACATCGTAGTCATCGTGTAATTAGTTGATTCGTGATTTCTGCAAGTTTATTCAAACAACGAAGTTCAAAGTCCATGAAAGGATTATTATTAGTATGTTAGCAAATGTAATACATGTACCTTTAATCAGGTAATCATGTTAATAGGCATATTTATTAATCAATTCAATAGCGCTCATCTGCCTAGCAAGGAATCTGCTATAAATAGAATGCCTAAATCTGACCGAGTAGGACAAACATTCAGGCTTGCACACTTTAGCCTGCATTAAATGCAGTTTGCATTGTTCTGGACTTACACTGACCATTATGAAAGTTTACTGATGCATGTATTTGTCCTACTATTGGAAACACACAAATTGGTGACGTATGTGCAGATGAGCGCTATTACACATAATTGTCGCTAATAAATGGTTGCATGTTCGATCGCCTTACTTTTTCTTTACTCCCAGGTGTAATATTTAGCGTTCTATAGACTGGTGTTTCAGCATTATCTGGGTATCGGATCATGTGGTCTATTGCTTACACTGCAGCCCACGGCAATCTCGCTTAAATCGTAAATTTCATTCATCAATATGACTTGCAGCGTAAACAATAGATCACGTGACCCCACATCCCGAGATTATGCACGTATCAACCGCATGAATAGGCAGCACACGTGACCATAGGCATTATTTATTATCAATTAATCCGTTTAAGCGTCTGTGTTGATCGCGAGTAGTATACATTGTAATAAGCGTCTGTCTATCGCGAGCACTATAAAACGTAATATTTGGTATGTAGCTTCGTTATCATGTGCACATGCGCAAAGTGAATTCAGATTTTTGATCCGACCCTCCATCATGGATTATCTCCCCCTTTCGGACTCAGAATTTCCCACTTTTTCCTTGTAACTCGAAAAACTTTTTCACCTTCATACCTACGCGCCTGATATTTGGTATGTAGCTTCGTTATCATGTGCAGATGCGCAAAGTGAATTTAGATTTTTGATCCGACCCTCCATCATGGATTACCTCCCCCTTTCGGACTTAGAATTTGGGGAAAGTGGGTATATTGCGATGGCGCGCCATCGACTTTTTCTAGTTAATAATTACTTTAACTTCTGTTCAAATGACATGATTTTATATGGGTCCGTTGCTAATGGAATTCCCGCAATAGTTGGTAACCGAAATGCGAATGATACCAGTAACCCATGCAGTACCAGTACCCGTGCATGTCCCGAAATTTTATAACGCGGTCGGATTCGATCGCGGTTTGAAATATTGGACCCCGACCACCGCGTTATAATGGAGCTGCAGTGTACCGGTAATGCAAACCAATTATTCTGAAACAACTTTTAACATTGTAGAAGGTTTAGAAAATTATTGTTTGCATTTACAGAAAATGGACCCCATCTTAACTTTTACATGTTAAATTTGGCTGACACTGACTGGGTCACTTGTTGATTCTAGCTTAAATTTACTTGATCAGGTCATCTACATATGTAAATTTATGTCATAATTACATGAATATGTTATTTTCATACTATTAACACTCATTTCAGTTTAAAACAAGAAACGAGGCAAAGCCACGAAGGCCAGGTTTTTTCCAAGCATAGACACTTGGATAACATAATTATACCCACTTTTTGTAGACTAGATGGCCGTGGCCTGCATGTCACGCCTTGGGGCGAGGCATGGACACTAAAAAATTAGATATAGTAGATGAAAAAGTTTATTTAATGAAATAAAAACTTTAACCGGACACACGGACATATGCCAAAATGCCGACGATATCGCGCTTTCCGCAAGCGGGTGCGACAATGCTGATAAACATGTGCTATAAGATAAGGGATAAGCAATGATGATAAACACCCATGTGAAGTATGAAGATAATGGATGAAGCAGTTGCAGAGATACAGTACACAAAAAAACTTTAACAAAAAAATTCAAAGTAATTTGACCTTGCCATTGGGCACAGGGGCCGCACGGTTGGGGGTTAGAATGAAAATATGGATGATGATAAACACCCATGTGAAGTTTCAAGGTAATGGGGGAAGCAGTTGCAGAGATATAGTATAACGAAAAACTTTTAACCAAAAAACTTTAACCAGACGTACGTTAAAAAGTTAACGTTGAAAATGGCTAAGTCAATTACGTAGAAATAATAGGTGAAGGTAAAAAAAATGGTCACATGTTGGACAGTTGTATGTGGTAGGCACCCCTTGGTTATGAAGCTGTGAAAGTTTGGTGGTCCTAGGTGGTACAGTACCAACGAAATGGACTTAAACACGAAAACTTAACATTGTAAACGCGAAAACTTAACATTGAAAATGGCTAAGTCGACTGCGCGGAAAAAATGGGTCAAGTTAAAAAAAAAAGTAACATGTTGGATAGTGATATGTGGTGGGCACCCCTTCATTATGAAGCTGTGAAAGTTTGGTGGTCCTAGGTGGTACAGTAACAAAGAAATGGACTCGAACACGAAAACTTAACATTGATTGTGGACGCCGCCCGCCCGCCGCCCAGCTTTCGGCAATCCAATAGCCTGGATTTTTTTTCCAAAAACCTGGCTAAAAATCTTTCACAATTAATTGCTAAAGTGTGAATCAGATCTGATTCGCTATTCTGCAGAGGAATCCTATGAGTGGAATCGTAACTCTGCCTACGGACGGTACGGGAGTAGATTGCAAGAGTTAACATTCGCAACTAGTAAATTTATATGAAAATGTGATAAAACTGGTGATTTTACAGGTCAGATTGAACTGCGAAGCCCAAGAATAAACTAAATTAAGGATTCAACTAAATTCAAAACACATCGACAGAATAAACACACTATACATTCACTGGTTCTACACTCCACGCCATCAAAAAATGCACTGGTTTCCAGCGAGATGCCACTCAGATCTACTTAGAGCTATCACATCAACACATGTTTTCTCCAGTAACCGGCGTAAGTTTCTTGCGCCAGCTACTAGACAAAAATGTGTCCATGCTCTTCTACATGTAGCTGAATGGGAATTTGTCAGGAATCCGGCGCCTTTTTTTCATGCAATACATTTTATGTTGGCGTGGAATGTAGCTAGTAGCACCAGCGACATCGACTGATTGAGCAGACTAGATGGCTGCGGCCCGCATATCGCACCCACCGAGGCCAAAAAACTTTTAACCAATAACTCGGATGCACGTATGTAAGGATGTACGTACGTACGTACACTATATAGCGCTGTCCGCAAACTGGCGCGACAAAAATCATGTACCAAAAACTATTTGGTCAGATGAGTACTGGACATGTGAAAATTCAATATTTACATACATGTACACAATGTCAAGGCTTGCATTAAAGATATATATTTAAAAATATAAATACAACGTAAACAAATCAGGACCTGAAAATAGCAGCTTTTACCAGTAGGTCCGGGACCTAACAAGGAAAAAAGTGAAAGGTCCGAGAAATTTTTGGAAGGTCCGAAAGGATATTCGTAAGAAAAACGGTAGAAATATGTGTCTGTTTCATACTAAATGACTCGTCACACCATGTGTAAATACTTGAAGATGTCACCAAAAATTATCTTATAAGACGATAATCAGAACGGATTTAGCATCGCCACTAATGATGATCGCAATTTCAATTTTATCACAGGTCCGGTGGACTTTTTACTTGTAAAATACAAAGGTCTGACATTAAAATGTGCAGGTCCAGGACCTCGGACCAGTGCTATTTTCAGGCCCTGCAAATACAATGCTCAAGTGTCATGCATTTAATTTAAATTATCGCTAAACATTTCGGAACCAGGAAATTAAAATAATAAGCAAATGTTATCGATATTCTGTAAAATTAGATCAGTCTTGGGAAACCAAGATTTGAGTGTTTTTAAAAATGCATGTTCACTTCCTGCCTGGGTTACAAAACTGGGTCAAGCATATTTCTTTGAATTTATATTTTGATAATTGACAAGGTCTTTAAAGTGTTTCTGAAGTACTGTTATTGCACATCATGGGAAAAAAATCACACCATACGGGACAAATTGCATGGAAATAGTTACACAAACATGGTAGTTTATTTATAGAATCCAGGATATATAAAATTCAGCCATGTTTTTTTTTTTGCAAATGTCAAATAGTGGTGAAGAAAAGCAAAATAAAACTCATGCAACGAATTTGATGAGACAAATGAAGAACGGCAACCAAATCTATGACCATTTCTGGAGCTGACTGAACAGCTGACACTGACCATAAATAAACGCATTGATCATAAAAACACACGACATGCAACGAGAAATCGTGCGGATTTGTTTTGCCTAATTGACACGAGTGCGGGAAAATGAACGCGATACTGGCAGCGGACATGGCCGACACACTATCACACAGAAAGATATTTGCGTCATGGCAGTCAAATATAAAATCTCCGTCTTTTAGAAATAAGCATAAACAAGTCGTGATTTATTACCCGGAGCTTGAGCAAGCTCGTCCCCACTCTCTCGATCCGACATTATCAATCCTTCCGACAAGCACTCAAGCCTCCTTCTAAGCAGCTTATGAATTATTCATGAGGTCATGCGGCCTTGTTTCACAACTCTGAAAATAAACAGAAATGCAAAGAAGAAAGAATGCAAATAGCATTGGTGTGATAATAAGGGGATATTTCATTACACGAGTGACACTAGAATGACGAAAAATTGCACTTTCGGGAAATATTGCTGCACAATGTCGCACCTTTTACCTGAATGTTCGGCTTAGGTCAAAGAGCTCAATAGGTTAATCACGGATTGGCCAATTTGTATGACGTCAGTTACGTGCCCGGCAAGTTTTAAAAGCGAAGAAAGGTTGATTTCAAAAATGAATGAAGTAGAAGGTAAGTTAGTAAAATAAGTACCATAAAATCCGCGTGATCTGCCAGACGGATTTAAAAATAAAACTCATGGAAACCCAGATTACTTCCTGGAATTACAGCTGCGTAGTATGATAACATTGCTTACGTCACGGAGAAGAACCAATCGCGTGACAAATTGTGCACACGTACTACCGCCACGGGCAGATCAAGTGTGCATATTGATAGGTTTCTAGAGATTTCGATTTCTAGACTGTTTCTGCGTGAATAGCTATATGAAGGGCGAGAGCGTGAAAGGAGTTATGAACAAGGTGACCAATACAGAATACCCAGATTTCTTTTCAAGCTTTTACTACAGTAGATCTAATCATTGAAAAACAAAGGCGGGAAAGAGTTCAAAGACGATATATTTGGCGTTTACAAAAATGTCATAGATTTATTTGTTTACAAGTTGCTATCTATCTATATCTATCTATCTATCTATACATAATGCTTGCACGCCCCTTGCTGGCTTGTTTATTGAGGTATACAGTACTATAATTAGTTCCCGATGGCGTCCGTCTATTCCCTAACCCCTGACAGTAAACATAAACGTAAGACCCGGGGTGGGTGCAAGGGCGTCGTCAGGGGTGGGTGGGGGGGGGGGGGGGGGTTGGTGGGGTCATGGGGTTCGTACGAACCCCAATTGTTTAGCCAACATGATTTTTTGAAACTAAAAATTACAATTTATTTTTGCTCATATCTCGATTTGTGAGACTCTTATCGGTTAAATGTCATAATCAAATAAGTTGAATCAATGATTTTTTTCTGTTTTATATTGCGCTTTATAATATGATTTTATTTTGTTTTCGAACCCCAACCTCCACCCCCCCCCCCTTCTGAAAAGCTGGCAACACAACTGGGGTGATGGGAGCCCAATGTGGGTGGGTGTGTAGGTAGGCGTGGTGGCAGGGGCGGCGGAAGCGGGGGGGCAGGGGGGGGGGGCGGTCGCCCCCCCCAATAATTTGGTTGTAATAATTCTGTAAAAAAATTATTTTTTACTGTAATATATTTGTGTAATCATGATTACTGGGAACCCGACTCTGACTGAGCCAACTCATTTAAGAGAGGGAGGAGCAGTTGGGACGTGCCGATCCGGCCTAACCGTCCTTCCACGGAGTTTAATCAAACATTGTTCAAACATTGCTGAGAATGCAGGAAATTGTGTTTCACACCACTTGGATTTCAAAAAATTTCCGGGGGGGGCATGCCCCGGACCCCCCTAGCGAATTCGGCCCCTTCGGGCCCTCACAAAGTTCGCCCCCCCAATAATCAATTGCTTCCGCCGCCCCTGGGTAGGGGGGGGGGGGGGCTGGGAGAGGGGAAGTGCTGACTCTAGTGTAGTGTAACTGTTGGTAAGTTGTGTGAATACTGTGTTTTGACTTACATACATTAATGTGTATGACGTAACATGTCCAGGGGCTCATAAAGCATTCCAACCTTCCAGCTTGTCGAAGTCTTGCTGCAGGTCTTTATTTCTAAGGTTATAAATGGTGCAAGTGGCATGATTGTCGTCCGCGATGAGTCGGTCAGTTGAGTTTACAGATACTGTAAGATCATATATGTAGTGGCAAGTAGAAATTTTGCATCTCACATGAGTACAAATATGTGATCTTGATTTTGCAGAAAACACACGTGAAGGAGATTGTCCTATATAGTTGGCAGGATTCGATCAGTCTCATTTCTTGTATATTGGTGCTACATTGGCACTCTTTCAGATAGTTGGCATTCAGGCCCGTAGCCAGACCTGTTTGAAGGGGGGGGGGGGTCGTTTCGAAGGCCCAAAGGGCCTGAGGTATCTAGGGGGTCTAAAAAAGTAGACCTCGCAGCTAAAAAAGTGGACCTCGAGGCTGGGCCCGGGTGGGGGGGGGGGGGGGTGTGGGGTCGTCCGACCGCTCCGACCCCCCCCCCCACCCCCCCCCCCCCCGACCCCCTGGCTACGGGCCTGGGCAATGTTCCACTGTTGTAGGCCTATGACTGCTTGGAAGATGATTTGTAAGATGTGTGATATCTCATGAAAACTACATGTATTTACACAATTTGCGATCGACGTCGACTAGTGTATGCATGTGCTCTAAAAAGTTCGTTAAGTACTATCAATAGAGACACGCCATGTGGTAGTGTACCTAAGACGATATATGATTTCTCAGCGCTCCAGATAAGGAATTAGTAATTGAGTATTGTCACTCCATCATTTCTGAAGCAATTGGGTATTTCAAAAGTTTAATTGGGTAAAATAAAATCACGCTATTGTTTACACATCAGCAGAACGCACTTATCGAATAGTTTACTTCTAACTGAAAACATGTCTTGGTATTTCATTAGTAGTAGTAAGGGAGTCAAAATGATACCACCTACCGTGGTATCATTTATAACCCTCTATAATACCCCCACCACCCCCGAAAATCAAAAAATTGGTTAACGAGGAAAATTGGGTCTCCCGACAGCAAATTTATGAATTTTTGGAGAAAATAATTTTGAAAAGAGGGAGTCCCAATTATATTGGTAATTGACTTTTGAAAGTATATATTGGTGTCATAAATACATCATGTTTTTTTTTTTCACGTCCAATTGAACAGAAAAAACGAGTACCAATATTATTAGAGAAAATGGATAATACAATACAATTTGAATTGAAAATTTTGAATGACTGTGTTGAAGAAGTTTACGAAGAATACGGGGGTTATAATCCTGTATATAAATTCTATAAAATGAGAACACTAGGCGATATCGAATATATGAAATACCAGCGTAATTTATTACGCTCCCATAAAAACGTTACATTTCCAATATTATACCGGCAATTATGTCAACTATACAAGAAGCAAATACGAACATTAAGACAGATAATGCGTATCGGATATGAAACTAAGGCGTATTATATAAAACTATTAAAACCCAACGATTCGTTTACGAACGTACATTTCTACGATATCGCTTATAAATTTATATTGTAATCACAACACCAAGCAGACGACAATGTTTCACTTACACGTGTTATAAACACGCAAATTATGTGTCCTACCTTACACGTATATTAAGTGTCCATTTTATAGGGAGATTACACGATTACGTCTTCCGGGATGAAACATAAACACACTATAATATATACTACACACACGTGGGTGTGTATTACACAACCCGCTATCGATATTCCGGAATGAAACATAAACACACTGTAATATATACTACACACACGTGGGTGTGTATTACACAACCCGCTATCGATATTCCGGAAATATTTCTTACATTGTGATTGGTTGGCATGTTTTTTATTTTTTTAATTTTACTTTTAATAATTTAGAACGTTATACCTATATTATTAAATAAAAATGAACTTGTTATATATAAAACAAATAAAAATAAACGAGTAAATATTTGGTATTGCACAACACGGTTTTAGCTTCATATATGTAAAATTAACAACAATAATTTGCCTTGGGGGACGCCCCTTGACGAAAAAATGAGCGCTCAGTGCTTCCGTGCAGGCACTGCACTTCCAAGGTTTGCCTAGACTTTCGACACTGGTTCCTAGATCAGCCGATAGATGGGGGTGTGCTGTACAGGCAGCTATTACACCCGGCTAGCCACAACATGAGACGAGTAAGACAAAGACAAGATCAGAAAAGGTGGCTAGCCGGGTGGGCCCAGAAGGGTTTTGCTGGCGTGGGTTCGAGCCTCGGTGGAAGCTAAAAAAAAAAATTTTTTTTTTTTTTTCTTTTTAAATTGTTAATAATTTTCCTAAAATTAATTAATAAATTGTTTACTGCGACAATATAATTAATTTTAATTAATTTTATAATTAAAATTAATTATTTTTTAAAAAATCACAATGGTGCTGTAACATTTCTTCCGACTTTATCTCCAAGTTTTTCCCTAAATTTATCCCAATCAGTACACTCAATCTTGGGCATGGTGGCACGTGCCTTGATTCTTATATCATTTTTTAATTGTTCATATCTCCCCATTTCTTCCACCACAGATTCAAACTCTAAATTTGATATTTTCTTATCGGCCAACGCTTTGGACACCATAACGTCGATGGTATTTTTCTTCGACCTGGCGAGAACAGATATTCTATCATGTTTTCTACATTTTTTCTCGAGTTTTCGACCCGACGCCCTAATTACCATACACAACAACCCAGAAACGGCCGACACCGCACCTAAAATCCCCGCTACTGGAACCGTTATAATGGTGGATATAGTTGCAGCTGTCCCCGCCCCACACAACACAGAAACACTCGCCAGAGCCGTGCTAGATACTTCAGCCATGTTCACCGCGCGCTATATTTTTATTTTTTAGCGTTTCTTTTTCTATTTGTATATTCTCTAACTAAAATATCCTGCATAACGACGATATTATTCAACCTAAAATCTGAACTTCTTTCGTTAATTGTACACAGTGTTGATGGAGTGGTATTGACAATTGGAAGCGTTGATTCGTTCATATTTAAATTTTACAAATTTATTTCAATATATTAGTATTTACAAAATAAGTTCAATTAACAACGAGACAATAGTGGAAGAACTCTCTTGGTCACCGAATTTCGTAACAAAGTTAATAACACTACCTTTGGAAAGTCTAATTCGATCATAACCGGAGAACGAAACCACCATCGAACTATCTCCAGAGATTTTAGTGACTCCAACACCCCGTTCTTCAAAATCTACTACAATATTTATCGTGACCGCGCCCACAGGTTTACCACTACCATTAACCGAGCACACCGCCATTTGGATAACTTCACCCGCGGCTGTCATAGTGTATCCCCCACATTTATTACTCGCTTTGGCACCGAACGAATATTCATAGTGCCCCTCAACCAATGGGCCCCGCTTCTCAGCCCAAACTGTGATGGCACGTTTTAGCGTTTTCATTGTTCGCACTATTCCGGCAAGCGCACTGTTTGCGTTATATGCCTCAGTACGAATATTATAAGAGGCCTCCTCAAGAGCTTTGGTCGCAGCTATACGATCATGTTTCAGTTTATCGGAAACTTCGGTTATCTTTCCGTCTAGTTCGGTAAGTGCCGCTTCTCTACTGAAAGAGTCCTCTAAGCGCAACGCATCATAAGCCTCCGTAATGGTCGCCTGGTGGCCTTCTAGGGCTTTCTCAACACCCAACCGGACCTCTTTTTGAAATTTGGTTATTTTCCCGTCTAGTTCAGCAACCGCCGCTTCTCTGATGAGAGAGTCCTCTGAGCGTAACGCTTCATAAGCCTTCGCAAGGGCTGCCTGGTGGTCTTCTCAGGCTTTCTCAATACCCGACCGGGCCTCTTTTCGAAATTCGCTTATTTTTCCGTCTAGTTCACCAACCGCCGCTTCTCTGAGAGAGTCCTCTGAGCGCAACACCCTATAAGCCTCCGTAAGGTCTGCCTGGTGGTCTTCTCGGGTTTTCTCAATACCCGTTCGGACCCCCTCAACCCCCAACCGGGCCTCTTTTCGAAAATTGGTTATTTTTTCGTCTAGTTCAGTAAGTGCCGCTTCTCTGTTGAGAGAGTCCTCTGAGCGCAACGCCCCATAAGCCTCAGCAATGGCCTCCTTGTGGTCTTCTCGGACCCCCTCAACCCCCGACCTGGTCTCTTTCAGAAATTCGGCTATTTTCCCGTCTAGTTCAGTAAGTGTAGCTTCTTTGCTGAGAGAGTCCTCTAAGCGCAACGCATCATAAGCCTCCGCAAGGGCCTCCGCAAGGTTCGATGGTGGTCTTCTCGGACTTTATCGATACTCGACCGGGTCTCTTTTCGAAATTAAATTCGGTTATTTTTCCGTCTAGTTCAACAACCGCCGCTTCTTTGCTGAGAGAGTCCTCTAAGCGCAACACCCTATAGCCCTCCGTAAGGTCCGCCTGGTGGTCTTCTCGGGTTTTCTCAATACCCGACGTGGCCTCTTTTCGAAATTTGGTTATTTTTTTGTCTAGTTTGGTAAGTGCCGGTTCTCTGATGAGAGAGTCCTCTAAGCGCAACGTATCATAGCCCTCCGTAAGGGCCGCCTGGCGGTCTTCTCGGACTTTATCAATATCCGACCTGGTCTCTTTTCGAAATTTTGTTATTTTTCCGTCTAGTTCGGTAAGTGTCACTTCACTGATGAGAGTGTCCTTTAAGAGCAACACATCATAAGCCTCCGTAAGGTCCGCCTGGTGGTCTTCTCGGACTTTCTCAATACCCGACCGGGCCTCTTTTCGAAATTTTGATATTTTTTTTCTAGTTCGTTTAGTTCCGTATGCGTTTCTTCACGACTTTGTGTATTCACAGCCAGGGCATATTCTCTAAGTTGTGACAGTAGACTCTTGTGAATCTCGTCCGTGGCCCTCGATATAGTTCTATTGATCAAGGCCTTTGTTTTTTGGGTAGTTAAAAATTCGCCCTCTGTCGGGATGAATCCCCCTTCTGTCGGTTCCAAATTCTTTGCATTTGTCACCCAATCGGAAGAACTACCTGGTCCGTATATACTCATTTTCAATAATGTTGATAATATATATTACGAACATGCGTTTAATTCTAAATAATTTTCTTAAAATTAATTAATTTGAAATTTCTAGGACGACCGAAATCGGGTAATCGTTCTTCAACTCTCGCCCTTTATCATCGAGAATAGAAATCTTCAACTCGTGGATGTGTCCCGATTCCAAAACTTTCATCTCGGGTGTGGGAAGTCTAAGGTCAGGGTCTCACCATAGAAACAGTCGCTGGCGGGCACGGTTTTCAGTAATGTGGTGGGAGTGCTGTCTACCGTGTTGTACGATGTGTTCACCCGATCCAGGTGTACCCCGAGAGTTTTCGTGACGGCGAAGTTCACCGGGGTCGTGCCGACGTGCTCGCCAGGATCAAACACTCCGTCATCGTTGTAAGGGTATGTTATTTTAAATCCTAACAGTGAGCCCAACCCCGGTGAGATCCTTAAACGCCTATCAACGGTCAATGTCGTGAGCCCCGTGGCTTTCGAGATTGCGAGAGTGACTACACCAGGAATCTTCTCCGCGACAAAAGCTTGGAGATCTCCGAAACTCCAAAGACCCTGAGGTACTATAGCATCTGGAGTTCTACGAAATCCTGAGGTCACTGGTTCAGTTATGAGGTAGTTTCCGAAAGCCACAGGGCTTACACCCTCGACTTCTGATGTGAAAAACTCGAGCGTTTCAACGTTTTTCCACCCGACCGTGAACGTGATTGATCTAAGGCCTACCCGGCGTTGTCCGCAGCAGTTGTCTATTAATTTTTGAAGTTCACAACTCCCTTTTTGAACATTAGTGATAGTAGCAAACATAATAATATCTTTCAATGGATACAAAAGCATTTAACTTTAACTCTAATGCAAAGTACGCGGTCGGAGGTAAATACACGCAAAAAGACGTTGTTAACCTTGTACACCCAACCGTAATGGTTAGACCTGACAGTGGCTTTGCCACCAATTTCCCTAACACGTTTGAGAAATATAGGCTGCCCAAGATTACTACGATGGAGGCGGTAAATGGGTGGAAAGCCACACCGATGCAGTTTTGGCAGAACCAGCTAAATTTTGCTGTATGGTGCGCAACAGCCGGGTGTGGAGTTTCACATAAAGACCATCTAACATCCAAGAATATCATGCTCCGAAGTGTCTACAACTTTCACACGTATTATACTATTAGGAGGATTCTCAAAGAACTAGGTATTTCTCTACCTCAAGACGACGCCTGGGATCCCATTTACAACGCATACGACCGTATGGCGTTTGAGTTTAAAGACTGTGTAACGAATTTAACGTTTCAAAAGACGCGGACTGGAGGCAGAAAGCATTTCCTACCACCACCGGCCTCGGGGACGTTCTCATTCGGGGCCAGTCCGGGAATTGGACGCAGACTGATTTTAGACACGATTACTCCGGTGACCACATCGTCAGTCGGAACGCCGGGAATTTTGACCCGCGACTATGACTTTCGGGCCAGAAGTGTCTGGAGTCGGCACTGTGGCGTGTTTTCTTGTAAAATGTTACCTCCGAAACTGCTCACGTCGATTACATACAGCAGGTTGCTGAGGTTCAGAACGCGTGGACCACATTTATGTTAGATAAGGGTCTAGGGTTCACGCAGGCCGGGGTTACTCGCGTCAACGAATCTATTCGCACGTACGTCTGGGCCATCCTCGGCGCACAGAAGCAAACTCGCAGTTCTATACTGGGCACAGGAACAGCGTTTGATGCACAAAAACAATTCTTGGCACTTGTAGAGGACGCCATCTCAGCTAAGGTGGACCTGGAGAAGGCGATCCAGAATTATCAAGACGTTTTGCAGACTGCCAGCACCCCAGTGGACTATGTATTTGGAATAGGTCTTTATATGGCGCCGAGCAATATGATACTACGAGACGACCCGGTTGATGGTTACAATAATCAGATCGTAATCGCCACCGCCAATCAAAAAATCGGTCACAACGGTAACGTGAACACGGATATCATCAAGCGCACCCACAAAATGATCGGGAGCGGAGTTGTAAATTCAAATAAATTTGAAAAAGATTTCATAAAACCCCCAAAACACAAAATGGATACACCTCCCTCAACACAATCGATAATTGTACCCAGTATGAGAAGGATGCCCTCGAAAAAATTCAGATTGAAGCAGCACGTATCGCTACAGGTGCCACTCGGCTTGTTTCAATCGAGTCCTTATATACAGAAACCTGCTGGGAAACATTAGGAAATAGACGTCACTCCCATAAATTGTCCCTATTTTACAAAATGAAAAATGGCATCTCACCCGGTTACTTGGTCGATTGTGCTTCCACCGAAATAGATACGTCCGTTACAATTTACGAAACCCTGAGAATATACAGATTTTACGGTCCAGAACCACCCTTTATTATAACTCGTTTCTACCATCTACAATCCGGGAGTGGAACTCTCTTCCAGAGGACACACGGAACGCCCCATCACTTAATTGTTTTAAAACCAAAATAAAAATAAAAACAAATACCGGAGAGGTCCCAACCTACTACTACAGTGGTACTAGGTATGTCCAGGTATTACACACACGTCTTAGAACGAAATGCAGTTCTCTCAATCATGATTTATATCGTAAGAACATTATTGACTCGCCCAACTGTAACTGTGGACAAGTTGAAGATGCCACCCATTTTCTTTTTCCACTGCACTCAATATGGAGCACATAGAGCTCAACTAATAGACGACATACACACTTTTTGCCAACCCACCCTCCACAATATACTCTATGGCAACAGACAACTTGACAATAACTCCAATGAAGCCATTTTCGCATCAGTTAGACTATTCATACAAAACACCGGTCGTTTTTAATGCACCATATAATGATGCCTGCGTGTGCACATGCTTATCACTAACTGACTTGGGGTGGCGATAACTGGGCATGGCTTGGTGTGGGAACAAGACTCCAACTCCTATTGTGGCTTGCTTATTTCTTTATTTTTTTTCCATTTATTTTTTTTCATGTATCACGTAATTGATTATATAGAACCTATTGCCTGTATATTTGTGTCAATACTATATTTTTCGGAAATTTTAAATTTAATTGCTTTAATGTAATTGCCGTGTATCAGACGATGCTGAAACCAGAACAACTTATAATCCAGAAAATATCAATTATCACATAATATAAACTGTTCAAAAACTGATGGCAGGAATGTCTTGGTTTCGGCATCCTATGATATCTAGTCACATGTAAGGGAGAGGATTTAAATAAGCTTGCTTTCAATCCAATCCCATTTGCATAGTACTGTATATAGTAACTTTGACACTGACAATGAACTTGTAAACAATATGCAAATAAAATATGTTTAAACTAACACAATCGAACCCAGTACCCCCAATTCGTAAATTGGATGCACCATCGAGTTCCATCAACAATGTTGAAACACCAATCGAGATTGGAAGCACAACACACGAGGAGGAGAAATTAGCGCTCGTCGTCGCCCTCGTGGCGACGGATTATTTGCGCTTTGGTTTTAGGAACTCTCTGGCGAAGAATAGTAGGAGACCGGCGATTGCCACGATTAAAGCCCAAGTATTTTTGGCTAGCCATCCGGCCGTTTTTGATAATATAGATAGCAAGTAAGAAAACTATACTTCGGATCAGTCCTGGTAGTGCGGCAGCCGCCTTTTCGGCTAATTTAGCCAGGTGACTGGCGAGGGCTTTTAGTTGTTTTTTTACCCACTCCTTGGCTCCGACTGATGGCGCGGGTGCTGGTGCGGGTGTTGGTGCGGCACCACCAGTGAAAGCTAGAACTATGGTCGATATAGTCATGCTGATAGCAACGAGGATGCTTGCTATCGTGATGCCCTGTTCTCTGAACAGAGTGCGAAGACGCTCACCAAGTGTCGTCTCCTCGTTCAGGACCCTTTAGATTGTTTCGCGGATCCGACTTATTTGGGTGCGGAGTGTCTCACGGTTAGTAGATGCAGCCTCCAAGCGAGCTTCTCTTTGATCCCGCAACGACCGCAGGCGTTCGGTGATCCGCTCGGTAGATTCTCTATCGTCACCGGCTTCCTCCAGTTTTCTTTCTTCTAGCGCGATATGTTCATCCAGCGACGAGAGTTTGGCGAGGTTACGGACCAGTTCGCCCCGGACCGTTTGCATAGCCTTATCGAGTCCCCGGAGTTCGCGAAGAGGTAACGGTGGGTCATAGTTAGACCCTTGTTCGAGGTTGAGTATTTCGTTTTCGCTGAACGTGGTCTCCACCGCGTTAATAACGTCGGTGGCCACTTGAGGGACCTCGCTGAGATCGCTGAGCTCGATAGTTTCTATCGAGGAGGCCGCCTTAGCTTCTAGGCTGTTAATGGTCCTTATAGCTGAGGCCCTCAAAGCAATCTTCTTATTCTTCTTCCAATCTACGAATCCTAGTTCGCTCCTTACGAGTTGGCCACCGCCCGGGTTTCCGGCAATGGTACCCAGCGCTAGTGGTTTACCGGTCCTCGTGTTGATGATTGGGAGATTTGATGCTGCTTTTAGTCGCAATCTACCGTTCAGATCAAATTGAACTTGGAGTAGTCGCGACCCGACAGATGGGTGACCAGACCTTTTTCTCGCCAAACGGTTTGTAGTAGTCGTTTACAGCTCCCTTAGAGTAATTCCCTACTTTGACTAGTAGTAGCGCCACCTAATTCCCCGATTGGATTGGAACTGGAGGTTGTATCAAGGGCGTTTCGTCATTATAATCATCTATGTCATAATCATCCTCATCCGCATCGACGTAATCGTCTCTGCCGATTTCATACATGTCATTATCGTAATCAGCCATATTAATTTCTTAAAATTAATTATGTATTAAAGACAAAACCATAAGGGTTTAATATAGTTTCACTAAATTATGTCTTCGAGTCAATACGGTCGCAAACTCAATCCATACCGCAGACTGCGTGAGCCCCTCGGGGCAAAAGGCGTGAGACAGAGTGTCGTTATTATGAACAACCCATCGACGATCGACCAGAACCAGCAGCTCTTGGTCCGCTTCCCCAACCTAACGACGTCATTGTGCCGGGTACTGTTCGCCTCGCTTTCACTATTTCGCTGACGTCGACGGACGAGGACCGAACCGTCGTACAGAACCTTGGTCGCG
The DNA here is from genome assembly GCA_029237695.1 of Conchocele bisecta. NCBI lineage: Eukaryota > Metazoa > Mollusca > Bivalvia > Lucinida > Thyasiridae > Conchocele > Conchocele bisecta. Next base: position 37,418,623 of record CM055273.1, read on the forward strand.
CCATCGTCAAGAAGACCATGATAAAGATTTCTGGTAATGAGGTGATGTCGATCGACGACAGCGACGTCTACCATTGTTATCAGGACCTATGGAAGACGGCGCAAGAGCGCGAAAACGCTGGTCTCATCAGGGTATTGACACCAGCAAAAATAAGAACGTAACCAAACTTAGAATCGGGGCTGGTAACAAGGTAGATAACAAAGCGAGTGACAATGTGGTCGCGGGCGCTGACGGCAACCGCTTCTACATCCCGCTCGACCTTCGGAGTTGATGGAGAGTCACATGCCCTACTATCAGAGCGCTTTGGCTGACCGCCTCGAATACGAACTAACGTTCAACGACTACGGCCGAGTTCTCATAGCCAGCGACATGTTATCGACGTATATGATCGATAATGTTTCGCTGGAGTACGACATGGTCACGAATGCCCGAAACCTCGCACGCATTGGATCAGAATCCCAGTAACGCCGGGCGCGTTGCCATACTTTACGACCGAGTTCTTCGCCATCGCAAGATGACGAAAGGACAAAGGCGACACATTGTGGAATATTAACGTCAACGTACCCGCCCGCTCTATGAAAGGTATACTGATGTTGTTCGAGGAATGCTCGGTTCGCGTTCGGTGCTAGAAAAACCGACAAATTCTATAACCCCAAAATCACGAAGGTTAGAGTGACGATCGAGGGAGTTCCCAATCAACTCTACAGCGCGGTCTTCGCGCGCACCAGCAGTGGGACGAAGTAAGAAAGCAGTTTGCTGCCGGCTCTAAGCGCTCTTCGGAGGTTGCAGCGGTTGCCAAAGACCTGCATCTCTCGGCCGTCTCCCTCGCGGATTTCCTGAATACCAAATACGCGTTATGGCTAGACATGCGAGCCAGCGACGACGACCAAATACACGGCAGCGGACGCCAAGTTGAGAATGCTAGCGAGGGTGTGACGATCCAGATAACCAAAGAGGCGGACGTGTACTTATATATAATTACAGACGCACAACTCAACATCGAAGATGGCCGATACGTCTCAGCACTCTACTAAATCTAACGATTTATTAATTAATAATTTTGAAAAAATTAAGAAAATTAGCAATCATTCTAACGATTTATTAATTAATAAATTTGATAATTCTAAAAAATTAATTAAGAAAATTATTAGCAATCAATACCAATTCACGATTGGAGATGCCCACTCTGCCATAATATGTGGGCAGACAGGATGTGGAAAAACAGTTTTCATCCTCGACATGCTCGAGGAGTCCTACCGCGATGCCTTTCGTCACATTGTGATCCTGTGTCCCACTGTGCGGCACAACGATACCTATCAGCGGCGAACGTGGATATGGACCGACCCTGAGGTATACGTTATTGACCCAGGTGATAGGCTTCACGATTGGTTGCGTGGTTTATACCAAAAATTCCAGGGTGAGCCCACCCTATACGTGATTGACGATTGCTCCGCCAAGGCGGCGATGACCAAAAAGAAGGACATGCTCTCCGAGCTCGCATTTTCTGGCCGCCATGCTAGGCAAAGCGTATGGATATCCACTCAAAAGTACAACGCCGTCCTCAAGGATCTGCGCGAGCAAACGAAATGGGTCGCCCTCTTTCACTGCAAGGACCGAGACTCATTCGATGACTGTCTTCGAGAGAATGACGTTATCCCAACGTGCGAGGAGCGCCTGGAGGTTAGACGGATGCTTTCGGAAACTAAGCACGCCAAGCTTTTGCTAAAGACTGATCAACCAACTACTTACGAAGTTATCAATTAATTTTATAATTAATTAGCAATTACTGAACAAATGCTGAACAATGCTGAACAATGCTTAGCAATTGCTGAACAATGCTGAACAATGCTTAACAAATGTTGAACAAATGCTGAACAATGGTTAACAATGTTAACAATTTGGTGCTCCGCTGCGAGCTTTGTTGCGAGCATAATGGTGATCATAAAGTATCGGGTGGTGCGCTTGGCAATATGTTAAAGTGATGAGACTTGTTAGAATAGTTAAATTAATTAATTTAAGAAAAATGAACTGCGACGAACTTCTAGATCAGCTAATAGAAGAAACCTCAACTCCGACTGCCAACATAGATAATGATCCGACAGAGCAATCGGAATCAACTCCAACGGCGGTTGGTATTGGGTTGAGTGCAACGACTCCGAATGAAAATGAAAATGCGGCGCGACGTGAGCGGCTAGCTGCGCTGGTTGCTGGGGACAATCGGAGCATTATCTCGGTAGGCGTCTCTCAGTTTTTCAGGTGGATAAGATGTCAGATGCGGAGATCGATAAAATGTATGCGCGATACGAATCTAGGTAGGTGCAGAGATGACAAAAACTCTGCGATCGGCGGTTATTCATTTGTACGCAACCGCCGTTAGTATACTTCTCCCTATACCAAACACCGCGGGATTGATTGACGATCTAGAGACTGACCCTTTTATAGGTCACACTCTTAGAACAGCCTGCTGATCAATTTATCACAAGTTTGGAATGTACTTAGCTCCGCTTAAAACCGCGTTGACCACGGGTAAACACTGTCAATTTGGACATATATGCCCACGAACTATAAGCCCTGAAAATGATGACACAAGACACACCCGCGAGAGTGACGGAGTTGAACCCGATTGCTCCAACCCAATCGAACCCGAGTGTTACTCCGCCACTGGATGACATACCGCATATAAAAAAATCCCAAAAGACAGGCAGCTGGGCGGGCGGCGGCTGCCACCCGAAAAGTTAAACAAGATAAAATACTCGCCGAGCTTCGAGAGGCTAAACAGTCGTTGCAATCGGGGACGGAGACAGCAAAACATCTGAAGACAGAGTTGAGTACAACAACACCCCCAATTCACGAATTGGAAGCACACTCAACACCCAATCGAGGTTGGGCGAATCCGATTGAACCCAAATTCGTGAATTGGAGTTGGGTTGTTGGTGGTGGTCTGGCAGTTGTTGGTGCCTTGTGCGTGTGGAAATACCCCCTATTATCGAAAAAAACAACCAGCCAGTGTTCAGAAGAAAGTTACGAAACACCAATCGCGATTGGATGCGCCCCATTTAAACATTGATCTCGACCCATTTTATATGCAATAATGGCTGAACAAGATGGTAAAATGTTAGTGAATGCGCTTTATCACGCCGTGGTGATATCGGGTTTCAGTATCGGGTATGCTCGACTATCAAAGATGGCCCTAGGAGGATCCGCTCCCAAATTGGACTTTACTGTGAGAGACGTAGGGCTCGCGACCTTAGATGTAGCGGCCGCAGTTTGGACCCGAGATTATCTAGTTAAAGCTGGAATTCTACCAGTTAATATATGGAAATAAATGGCTTCAATCGCAATAATGATAGGTGGTGCGCTCGTAAACGCATTGGCGTTCAGCGGCAGCAACTTTCTATTCTCGAAACTACAAAACTCGAACGCGGATGAGGAGAGTAAGCGTCACGATTTAGCTGTAGAACAATTCAATAGCGTAAAGGAAGCGTGGTCGAAAAAACGAACCGCCCATCTTGACTGGGTCAATGAAGAGCTTCGCCGAGAAAATTACGCCGCACAAACTTTTCAGAACGTTGAAGAAGCCAACCGCGAGTACGCGCTGGCATATCCGCAGAAAAGTCTCGCGCCGCTGGATCGCGAGCCCCAACTTTCAGATTTCTATGTACCGTCAGAGCCCCAAAAAGACCGCGAGATCGCGTTCATCGTCGTGGGAATGGGTGTGGTGGGGCTTGTCGGCTACTATATTCAATCGAGATTTTAAATTAATTATTTTAAATAACTTTTTTTATAAATATATATATATATAGAACGATGTCAGTTGACGAACTTTATTTTGCTATGATTGATGTAGGCTACACTGCCCTTAAACACCGCATGGTTGGTGCAAAGGGTATGATTCGTCTGGCCCGAGATTCTCTCGAGACGTGGCGGGGTGGGAGGAGGACGAAAAAGTGGCCACCCTTTTCGCAAAGCGGATGTTAGATTCCTCCACCAATCCTGGGGGATTATATTTTCCCAATTTCCTTCAGAACTTAACCCCCAATCGCGATTGTACTTCCAATAAAGGTTTATTATTATCGACGCAGTTACCGGACGATCTGGCGAGGGCATGTTGGAGATTGTCAGATATATTAGAATACATCGCATACGATGAACACGCGCAAACTTAATACCAAACTATCGGTTCGCCTAGCGCGCAAGCTAGCGAACACGTACTATAGCCCTCGCTGCTACTGGAAGGGACTCGCTGCCATCAAGAACCTCGCGGCGGCGACCAAGGTTTCAGAAAACGCTGTCAAGGAATGGCTCAAGAAGCAGGCCATCTGGCAGATCTATTTACCCGCGCCTCACAATATTCTGCGCCCGAAATTCGACGTGCCGGTACCGAACCAAGTTCACCAAGCGGATCTCCTGTTTCTCCCTCACGATCGCGTCGGTCGTAAGACGTACAAGTACGCGCTGACAGTCGTTGACGTAGCGAGTCGTTATAAGGGGGCTGAGCCGTTGGCCAAAAGGTCTAAAGGAGTGGCCGAGGCTCTCTCCGAATATAGGAGGTGGCCGAGGCTCTCCCGAATATATAAGAGGAGTCCTCTCAAATGGCCGAATCTTCTCCAGGTCGATCCCGGCCGCGAGTTCATGGGCGCGGTCTCTCATCTATTGTCTAAGCACGAAGTTTCTATCAGACGCGGCCACGTCAACATCCACCGGGACCAGGGGATCGTGGAACGCTTCAATCGAACCCTGGCTGAGAGACTGTTCGGACACCAATACGCCAAAGAACTTGTAGACCCTCATTCGCGATCGACCGAGTGGGTGGCCAGACTGCCCGCCGTGGTCTCCGCACTGAACGGAGAGGTGACCAGATTGATACGTAAGAAGCCCGTAGATGCCATCAAGTTTAAAAGGGTGACGAGCGAGCCCTCTGCCGTCTCGCGCGGGCGACCCGTTGGTTTAGAGGAGCAACGGCTTCCATCGGATATTGACGTCCGGTACCTCTATCAACCGGGAGAGCTCGAATGGTGGCAGCCGTCCGCGCGACTGATCCCGTGTGGTCTCTCAATGTATATCATCTAGATCGATCTATTACCAAACCCGATGAGCCCGTGTTCTACTATTTGGATGATGGGCCATCTCGAGGGTTTGTTCGCGAAGAACTTCTCGCGGTGCCTTCTGACACCCAGCTACCCCCGGATCGTCAGAGTCTTTAGATTGCTAATTTTCTTAATTTTTTTCAAAATTATTAAATAAATCATTGGAGAGGTTCTGTATGTATTCCGTCTGGTAACACACGTCTTTTATCGTAGTATGCCGAGAGTCCTAATTTTTGTTGACAGTACGTTTTCATAACACCGTCTTTCATTTTAAATCCCCTATTTTGTGCTACATCTATAATGTGTTTTCCATCTTCTGTAGTTTCACTTAGTACTCGTTTATATCTATCCCAATTTAAATTGTTAGTTCTCTTGGACATTCCTTTCGCAGAGTTTTTATTAATAGAATTAAATTTTTCTACAAAATAACACTTACTAGATAACGCTATCGCCCAATCTCCGCTAAATTCCATTTTGAAAAGTCCGGGCTCTCTTTCGCTCCATTTATCCCAAGCCAACCATTTATTTTTTTCTTTTTCAAACCCGTCTAGTAAGTTAGGTCTAATCAATTCCTCTATCGTTTTTCCACTAACTCCTATATACATACTATCCGTATCCATCTGTATTAATTCAAAGTCTTCTCTTTTTACGTATTTGTCAAGAAATTCGTAGTAAAATTCCAACATTCTCAATTTAGCTAGTTGATAAACCGCTATTCCACAATGGAATGGTCTCTTTACCGCACACCTGGGTTTTCTTGAAGATATTTCGTACGCATCTCCTATCTCTTCCAAATCGTCAAAGAATGCAGATCTTAATGCTTTGTCAACACAGGTTTCGTTTTGTGTATATGTCGTATTTAAATGTCTCTCAGTTGCTTCTATCATTTTTCCACAACACGAGTTTCCTAATAATTTCATTATGTCGGCTACTGGTTTCTTATTTGGTTCTACATCGCCCGTTCGTCTTGCGGCTGTAACTTCTTTTGCGAACCATTCGAATGGTTTTCCGCTAATATAATCTATAACACGATGAACTCCCGTTATTTTCTAGGCCGTGTTTTAAATACCATTTCAACAGTGGCGCGTACAGCAATACTTTGGTGGCCGACATAGATCCCACCAATTTTCTTCCATTTCCTCTAGTTCTTCCAGTATCTTCCAAATATTTTATCATGTGTGTGGGAACTTCATCAACCTCTACTTCTCTGTTTATAAATATGGGGACATTTCAGAAAACTAATCTTTCTTTAAGTTGTGTGGAACTTCTATATCCACCTCCGCAAACCCAAACCAGTCTCCAGATAAAACTCTTTTACAAAACTTTTTAATAAATTTAGGGTTATGTGGGGTATCTATATGGTGTATAGTTTCTCTCCCACACGGCATCTCTTTATTTAACGTAGATAAATATAACGCGTTTGCGTCGTACTCCAAAACAGCCTTGCACGTTTGGAACCCACTCTAATATTTGAAACACCAGCTTCTGCATATCGTGTAAATACTATTGATGGACCGCCAACTAGAGCGTCCTTCATCATTTCGTATGTTTCTTCTTTTGGTGCATATAGAGCATCCTCCGGTATAATCGTCTTTGAAGATTTTTGTTCTTTAATGGTTCCTCTCAATAAATATTGTATAGCTACTCCAGGTAGTGTTACCGCATCTTTGAAAATATCCACACCTCTGTGTTTATAAAATTCACACATTTTTTTCCACCGCTTCTAGGAACGGTGCTACATCTAAACCGTTAAAATATTTATTTCAACCAATCTCTGAAAGTTTTCATATTATTTTCTTCGAAAATTCTACGACATTTACTTAATTCTGTTTCATCTATTAACATTTTCCCAGATAGTTTGGAATACCAATTCTCTATATCCGGTAGTCCTGGGTAATCCAGTTTGTCTGGAGAATCGAACCACTCATAAGGAAAGAAAGATTTCTGTCCTTTGCATTCGTAGGCTTTTATCCAACTATCGTAACTTACACCGGGTCCTAGATAAAGTATTACATCAAGAAATAAACTCTGGAGTAAATAGAAATATTGTTGCGTTTGCACGTTTTCCGACCATTACTTTCTTTGTTGTTGATGCCAGTTCGCCTACTAGGTATTTCTTTATTAAGTTTATATCGTACTTACTGCTGTTAAAACCTATAACCGGTACTTGCTCTATCCACTGTTCGATCTTGGCGATTTGGTTTTTACGTAAATGTTCTGTATTAAACCCATATCTTGACCACACTTCTTCTCTTATAGCTTTTCCCCTGACTTTCAAATCTTCTACGAATTTTTCTATAAGTTTTGCGGGATCTTTATCACAAATATGAGTTACTGTTCCTGAGAAATTATCTCCTATACTAACGCTTACCGGAACGTGCTCGGCTTCGTACTCTAGATTATTACCGAGAGTTTCAAATTCTGGGTTGAGATATGCCTCAAAATCGTATACTATCTGATATGGATAAAGAGTAGTGTCGCAACCGATCTTTATGTCTTTACCAGTTATTTGAAATTCGCATTCCCACATAACTACTAGGTTGAATTCTTTGCTTCTTCTAATAAGTGTACCTCTTCTCATAGTGGATGCGCGTTCTTCTTTTCTGTGCTTTGCATGAATCTCACACCCGTGCCAGTAACAGCCGTGATATTGATATACGGTATTGGTTTCTGGACAGTATCCATCTACTGGAGCTCCTAAAATCCATTTTCACCCCCGTGTCCACACTGTTCGTGGTGAATGTGAATTCCCTCGCGCTTTTCCACAGAGTACATCCAATCGATCGCCCCATAACTGTTAGAACTTTTTGGGTAGAACGCTTTCTCGAACGACGAACGCGGGCGCTCTAAATAATTACCATCACATACTACTTTTGTCTCACCTTTCATACATTTTGGTCCGTGTCTCTTCATATTACTCGCTTTCGTGAATTTCTGCTTGCAATTATCGCAGGCGTAAATTTTAGATAGGTTTTTAAGGTTTTTTATCAGAAATGCGTGATTATTAAACAGTCCTATTGTCATTGGTTTATTACCTATTGCCTTATAGTGCGCTGGTACCTTTTTCAACCACCATACGTTACATTCGGTTGGTTGATATACTTCTATACCGATTTTAAAAAACTCTTCAACCTTTTTCAGATCTGAAAAAGGAATTGGTGAAACAACATTACTACCAAAATATTGCTTACTAAGTTCTTTCGCCTTTTCTGTACATCTGTCGGGTCTTTTATCTGTCATATGCATAGCTAGACACCTGAACAGACAAAGGTCGTCATTATACTTATCTAAAGAATACATACCTTTTTTTATTCTTCAGCCATTCTGGAAGTTCTCCTCCTGCTGCTTCTTTGGATTGTAGTCCCAAATCTTTTCCCCTACTACCCTGTATTAGCTTTACGAAAACCTCTACCCATCTTACAAACTTCCACTTTGTATTCGGTCTGTCTATTTTATCGGACATTATTCGTGTTTGCTCCTTATCTGACAGCCATTTTTTAACGGTTTTCATTGATGATAGTGGTTCGCTACCACCGAGATTTTTGTGCATTATTATATTTACAGGTTTTCCATTTTTAATTTCCTCCATATGTTCTAGCTTGTAAGAATATGAATATCTCAAATAAAAATTGGTTGTTAGATACGGAGCGAGTTTCTCGGACATGCGTTCAGACTCGTTAATGTTAATGTTTTTACGAAAGGATAATGTAACTACCCGTCTTCCATTTTCTACCTTTTCCAACGTTTCATCGTGAGCCCCCAATATTTCTTCACCTTTTTCCACTATCGCGCGAACGAGAGATCTTTTATTTTGTATTGGGCCACCTGTGTGTCTAATTTGGGACAAATTATTGGTGCTTGAAGGTTTTATTACACTAGCCTTAACTCCGCAATACTTTCTTTTTGAATTCTGTTACCAACTTCATCCGCTAGTGAGAGGTTTGTAAATGCCCCTCTTTTATAGGCGCGGGTAAACCGCTTCATAAACGCCTCATTCTTTGTGGCATTTATCAGCTTTGTCAACCCCCTAACTCTCAACCGTGTACTATAAGTAATCCCTAGAGATTCGGCTTCTCTTCTCAAACTTTCTATTTCTGCTCTAGTTTCTGGCGTTATCATATTTTCTGTATTATACTTTTGTATATATACTTTTGTATAACCTATAAAATTTATCTGTTCAATTGGACGTCAAAAATTTACATAATGTTTTTTTCACGTCCAATTGAACAGATAAAGACTATCTACGAAGGCATCTAGCGAGACGTAGAAAGTTTCCTTGTGTCCCCCCACAATTTCAATGCCCTAGATGCCCTTGTAAATTCGTTAGTGCCCAAACTCTTTGTAGACATAAGCAACTACGCTGTCAGGTGGCTAAAGGTGAACGTGGTAGACTAGAGCTGGTAGAATTAGTTGCTGATCTGCGAAATAAATTAGCTATATCGGAGGAGAAAAATGAGGAATATAAACTATTGTACTTGCATGAATGATTTCGACTTTTTTCAAAAGTCAATTACCAATATAATTGGGACTCCCTCTTTTCAAAATTATTTTCTCCAAAAATTCATAAATTTGCTGTCGGGAGACCCAATTTTCCTCGTTAACCAATTTTTTGATTTTCGGGGGTGGTGGGGGTATTATAGAGGGTTATAAATGATACCACGGTAGGTGGTATCATTTTGACTCCCTTACTACTACTTCATTATAATTGTCTATAATTCTAATGAAATACCAAAATGTGTTTTCATGGAAAAATAAGAAAATATGCTATATTTGTGGTCTGTTTATTGTTTTGTGTAGCATGATAAAGATACCACAAATCTTTCATTGCTTTTTGACACTCGCTACTTCTGATTTCAATTGGATTTTTGGTAATTTTAATTGGGTATTTAAGCAAATACGCACCTTATCTGGAGCTCTGTATCTCATGAAAACTATTTACAAACTTTACGATGTTTTCTGTAAATGGCGTCGAATAGTTTCTGAATTTCCTCTAAAATAAATCGTTCCTCAACAGAGACACGCCACGTCATTTTCTACCTAACTAGATGTGTGATATCTCATGAAAACTATCAACAAAATGTACGATATTTTCCGTAAATGACGTTGAATTATCATAGAATTCTGCATAAATGTGTGCGCGTACAGAAATAAATAGTTTAAATATTGTTCATGAAAAATCGTACGTCTTCTGAGAGGTACAACATCACATGACTTGTCTCATATTATTTGGACGTTGACACCTGTCACCAGAACTGCTAAGTGCACTTATCTACCTAACATGCCTAAGTGTACTGGTGGGGGAATAATTATGTATTTGTACCGACATATTTGTATTGACACCAGTGTCCCGACACTCGTTCACTGTTCCCGTTTGCAGTTATGCTGCTTGTAGTCTCTGACGTAACCGCCATACCATCAGATCCATCAATAGTTGAAGACTATTATATCACCTGAGTGAGACGAGGTTGCGGGCATCATATTATACTGAGTGGCTGGAGAAATGGGGCTTATGGGTTTTGCGACCGGTGTAGATCCAGATCAGCCTGCACTGTTCGCCATTCCATCAATGAAATGCCAGTCGTGCTTCTAACACGCAATATATATCGATATCAGGCTACAGGGGTATGATATTTGATCATGAGCTACATGTACACTGGCTACACATTCCATAAGCCCAATTTCTCCAGTTACAACCACACATGCGGATGTTGACACTATGGAGTGCCCCGGCACTCATTCAATGTTCCCGTTTGCAGTTGTTCTGCCTGCAGCCTGTGACGTCGCCGCTCTACCATCAGTTCCATCACTAGCTGAAGACTGTTATATCACCTCGGCGGTCCCACACGAGGGTGCGGGCACCGTATCACCAACTGCAACAGTACTGGAAGACGATGTCGATTTCTCGTCCAACGCAAAAAGCGACGTTCTGGAGAAATACTCTCGCTTCTACGACAAGAAGGAGTTCTCGCTCTGGTGTAATTCGCCCCACCTGAATTACACGGATAGTTTCCGAGACCTGCTGTACCAGATTAATCCGTACCATATCATCTGCGTGCACAAGCGAATGTTCGATTTATGCGCCACGAATAAGCTGAGAGTAGTGGACATGGAAGGGATAGACGACAACGATAGGTAATACTAATATTTTTACTTATCTCACTTCACCCACATTGCCGACGTTTGTCTCCGGGTTATTAGGAAAACCAGACATGGTACCGGTATGGGGGTGGACTAATTTACTCAGAGCACGGTTCGTCCGCATGTACGAGGAGATAATCCGCGAACATCAGCGAGCGGACTAGCGCTCGTACATGCGGACAACGTTAACCGTACTAGTAATACTTGTATCATAGCCAGAGGACCTTCAACTGGCCTTCAACCAGTATAGTAGCCTATTTCACCAACATTACAAAGTATACTTATCTAGCAAAGTATACTTTGAGGGAGAAATTTTCAATTTAAGGATAAATTTATTAATTTTTATTATACTGAATGTATTACATTTTTTAAAATTGCTGTGATAATGTAATACATTCAGTATAATAATTCTGCATACTTTTAATCATCAAATATATGCAGTCGTTAGTTCTATATGAAATAATGCATTTCAGGAAAAATAAATGATTACTCCCTCAAAGTACTTTGCTGGAAAAGTATACTTTGCAGTGTTGGTGAAATCGGCTACTGGCCTTCAATCAGTATAGTTGGACACTTAAAAATCACCCCGGTAGATTCTCAAAAAAAAAGTCTTTTATTCCTGTGGTACACAACCGCCTGCAATGTCATAGTGTCAGAACATCTATTGGAAATCTCCACTCACAATCAAGCAGTTTGATTGACTGAGTCTCAGCAGTAGCATAGATCAGGCTCAGCCAATCAAGCTGCTTGATTTGATGCGCAATAGTCAAATATTTTGATATAAAAAAAATAGATTCAAATGTTGACAAGCTTAGCGCAGGCGGTGGTGCATTCACGAGACGTCTCTGTATCTTTCAGGCCCGCGATTACGACGGAGGCTCAAACCTTGACGGCGGGCTGTTTACTAAATGGTCACATGTCCGAGCCGACGAGGCCACGCCAGTCTCAGCCACAACACGTGGACACAAGTAACTCCTGTATCTACAGCTCGGGCTCCATAATATACAAAGAAAAAACCCGTCCGAATAGCAGCAAGGTAAATATGGCTGTGACTGGAGAAATGGGGCTTATGTATTTTGCAACCAGTGTAGATCCTGATCAGCCTGTGCATCTGCACTGTTCGCCATTCCATCAATGATACACCAGTCATACTTCTAACAAGCATCGTCATCAGGCTACATGAGTGTGCTATTTTTCAGGAGCTGCACTGATCACAAATATCATAAGCCCCATTTCGCCAATCACAGTAACACATGAGTTAAGCAAATATACAAGATAAAGTAAAACGGTCCATGATACTCAGAGAACATGACACACAGAGAAAGTGTGCATTGCAAGGGCGATTTATTTCACTTGTGTTGAGGACAAGTACATGTATCATGCCTAGCATATTCTGAACGGTTGCCGGCATCACAAGCATTTTTGTCATTAAAGGTACATACCCACTCAGTAGGCACACGATGTTCTTTATACGAATTCAATAACTGTACAATTGTGTTACTATTCCACCAGTTCTAACAATTACGAGTGCCCGCTATACAGATATAAGCATTTATTAATATTTATTTTAATTATAATGACGCGCAGTGGAATCAGGCTATTTTCATATGCAAATGAGGCATGATATTTTTTTAATTATTTATACTAATTAACTGCGTCACCTGAACAAATAATATTTTCGACAGATGAAAAAGTATGATCATTGCACATCCAAACATAAATACAGAGCATAAATAGTAATGTCCGTTAACATTTTAAGGAAACACGGTTATCGCCCCTGATATCAGTGTGAAAATTTACGTCTGACATAAAATGTATAATACTGCCAATCAATACGTGGGGTAATGGTGAATGAGTGTTTATTTTGCCAGATGATGTCTCTGATATAAAGAACAGTGTGTCTACTGAGTGGGCATGTACATTTAACCTATCTGAGCCATTTTTTCTTATTCAATGTCCAAAATCACATGCAATCTATTACAACCGACGGTCGATGTACATGTATATAGTTACATGGTAGAATTGCCAACAGATGTACGTACGACAAAAAGCGGTGCCATGGGAATAGTTCGCTCGAGCCTTTGACTGATGTTATGTAGAATATATGCACCATCGTCCGGGCATGAAACCCGGAAGCCTTGGGACCATGTGTTTACCGCCCAAGTCTAATTTCCGACGTCTGTAGGTAGTAGGAGAGGGACCTTGTCGGGGTGGGTGGAAGCAGCGTTTTCATGAAGAGTCGATATAACAGACATACCTACCGCTTCATACCTAATATCTCCCACCTGTGAAATATTTTTGGCCATCTAATTCCACGAAAATTACCCATCCCTATCCAATTATTCAGGCAATTTATTGATGGGTGCATAAATAATGGAAGCCATATTGATATTTAGATTTTGAAATACTATGCAGGCCCGTGAAATTACCAAATACCGAACGAATTGGTCAATAGACGAGTTGACTTGCGGACGAGTTGTCTAAATAGAGGACAAGTTTATGCAGCGGTTTACTTGGCCTAGGTGTCAGGAAATCGCATCTGCGGCGATCTGGCATCTCAAATTTTCCTGGGGGATGACCCCCAGATCCCCCTACTTTACTCGCGGAGGTTGGCTATGCCGAATTTTAATTAAAGGCCGCCCCTCCCTGCAATTATTTCTGTATCCGCCGCGCCTGCCTATACATAGTAGGAAGAATTAACTTTGTATCACACCGCATTTGCCACATAGCGGGAAACTCCGTGAAATTATTTAAGATATTATTAAAACTAAACATGCACTTAACTTTCAGCTGTAGGGAAAGAAAGTTATGTAACTTCAGAGACGTATGCAGGCTACTGTATTATTTATTACGTATCTGATAACTGGGAAAAGTAGAGAAAAAAACCACACAGTCAGGAATGTATTTTCTATTGTGGTATGTTTCTGCTATGCACATTCATTTACCCAATGCACCTTTCACCTGTGGTTCATCATTATATGGACAGCCGCCCGAGAAAAGGTACATAGCATATTGCCGACGAGCAGTCTGAAAGGGTATACGCTGTTCGCCATTCAGTCACTGAAGAAGCATTACTATTATTGCTACCAACAGAAGTGAATGGATCTTAATTCAAATGTGTAAACTGTACATATTATATTGATCAGTATCAACAACCATCACAATGTCAAACATCGTAAGGCCTATTTTCTAAGCCTCGGCCCACGTGTATATTATTTCCAGGAATTTCGCGGCTGGGACATATGCGAGCGTCCGCACTCAGCCAGCTGCACGGGCTACCACAAGTCGACCATCGAGGAAACGCGCGAGTCTGGCCGGAAACAGCCGGCGAACTGTCGCACGATGTCTCCCCGAGGATTCAACACGCCCCGAGACATACGCCACATTAACAACCACAGCGGGAGTCAGTGTCACTATGCCACCGGATCGAGCCGAAAGGTATCTCGGGAAAGAGGCGAATACATCGGAAGCTGTTCGTCAAGCAGCGCAAGCTCGGTCAACACTGGTTGTAGCAAGGTCGGCAAGAAGTTTAAGCACTTCCGGCGGGATAGTAGCTACATGGAGCAATATAGGTTAGTCGGAAAATGTACATAACTCGAATTCCATTACATTACATAGGATTTATGATTTGATAGTGTTATTTGCGTTTGACCTAGCCCTGCCTGATACATTTGATATCAAAAGACACTAGCATGGTATTCTCTATATACATGTTTCAACAAGACATTAATTTTGATCACATTTTGATGAAAGCCTTCTCTTTTATATAAAGAACTTACGAAATATGGTTAATACCAAATGACAATCAAACAGCTAGTACATTAACCAAGGTATGTAATCTCTAGATAAATCATAGTCACTTAATTTGTATACTCAAATAGTTTCTGTTTAGACCATAATTGTACATGTAATTCAACATTTGTTGTCGCATTCGAAGTTAGCACTGCGAAAGCAAATAGGAAAGCGGTATTATACAAGCATATGTGCTTCTCCTCAATCCTCCAATACTAATGTGTATACAGGGGCGTTGCCAGCTTTTCAGAAGGTGGGGGTTGGAGGGGGGTCGAAAATAAAGCGCAATATAAAACTGAAAAAGTCATTCAACTATTCGATGATGAAATTTAACCTATAAGAGTCTCACAAATCGAGATATGAGCAAAAATGATTTTCTATTTTTGCCATTTTTAGTTTCAAAAAATCATGTAGGCTAAAAAAGGGGGCTTCGTGCTCGGCAGGGAGGAGTACACGTACCGGAAGTTGATCGATAGCCGGCCAATCAGCCTCGAGGCCTTCCTGTGTCCCTGTGGCATGTGCCCTGAATCGCTGACATCGACGGGGTGTATACCGTGCTGCTACCCGAACCAGAGTCAGCGCGTGCAGGTAGGAATATACACGTCTGTGACTGGAGAAATGGGGCTTATAAGTTTTGCAACCAGTGCAGATCCAGATCTGCACTGGTCACCATTCGATTAATGAAGCGCTCATCACGCTTCTTAACAAACAATTATAGATCGTTATCAGGCTACAGGAGTGTGCAGGACCAAAAGCAACACTGGTCACAAATTCCATAAGCCTCATTTCACCGGTCGCAGCCACATACCAAAAATGAGACCATAACGTGCCCAGTCTGCAAATGCAGTCCGGCCAAAAAAACATTCCCCGGTGAGTTTAGGTGACAGACACAGTTTGCTCGCCGAAGCAGTAAGAGTAATAACATGTGCGATTTTTCATGAAATATATTTACAGAAACTGTGACAAACTCGACAAATCCACTCGTCGGCTCGTATTGGTGAGTGAATTTGGACCTGACTAGACCAGTGCTAATTTGCAGCATTAACAATAATGTATAGTTCGCCCTACTTTCTAAGCCAATCGCTGGCTAGTATCGCGCTCCACTTATTTCACATATTGCAAGATTTAACCCCAATAAGTTGCATGTTACCAGATTTAATCAGTAATTGCTCGACAGGAAATGGAAAATCAATACTCGGATGGTAGATGCATAGTAAAACTTGGCTGAACTATAAATATGTTATTGTTCACATACTGGATTTTTAAGGAACTAAATACTGCGGTCGCTACCTCTCCCTTGTATATAATTCCTTAGAAATCCAACATGTGAACAATAATTTATACATATACATATGTTATTAGATTAGTTGAATTCCAATCTGGAAATCTGGATGAATGGAAAATTAAGTGTTCGTCGAGGCCTGTGTGATATTTTCTGTAAATAACGTAGAAATATGGCGAGATTTTGTAGCATATGCGCATTTGCTATGAACGTTTCGAGATATCGCACATGTTCTTAGGTACCACATCACATGGCTTAATTGTCTCATGTGTTTGTCATAGTTCTGCAGTTATCATTTGAGGCATTTGTGCCTCCATTTTCGTGCACAGACTTTGTAGGAAATAAACACATACTTGAACATACCTGTTACGTTATGTAAAAAGTGTTGAAGCCCGTAAACATTTCATACAACTAGCAATATTAGAGGAGAGTGGATTTCATTTTCGTCGGAGTAAGTGATTCTATGCTTTATTTAGCTTAGATCTATCGCATACATACTGCAGGCTATGTACAAGTAGGGTCGACAACGTCCTTATGTAACACGAAATCAATGACAGTAAACTCCTAGGTCATGGACCGTGTCCACAGGGGTCGCATGGGTGGAATATAGAATGAAAATATGGATGATGATTAATAAGCATATGAAGATACCTCTCGGCCATCTTGAAAATCGCAAAAACCACCATAAAACGCTTAAAGACTTATGGCTTCAGAGATAGTAGGTATCCGAAAACTTAAATACAAATATCGGACAGACAGACGGACTGACAGACAGACATACGGACGTGTAAGTAGCAAAGAATAGCAATAGCAGTATCTGGAGTATGGTGGGAACATTGTATGTAATATAGGTACCATGATACCAAAAAAGAGACACATGGACCCATGCAAAGAATAAACAAACGCAATACATTATGACAATTACATGACAGACACACTAGTTAGTGTTTTCTAACCTGCAGATAATCAACATCACGTCACGAGAGGCGTGCGAGAATTCCAACATGGGCACACAGCGGCGATCGCAGCACCAGCCCGTGATAAAGAAACGAGCGGCGCGACATCCCACTGTTAAACCGCTTAACAAGCACAAACTGCAATCGGATGGCATGGTATGTCTGAACAGCACAATTATTGTAGCCCATTCGGTGTCATTGTATGTCTGAACAATACATGTACAAGTATTTTAGCCCATTCGGTGTCATGGTATGTCTGAACGACCCAAGTATTGTAGCCCATTCGATGTCATGGTATGTCTGAACGATACAGGTATTGTAGCCCATTCGGTGTCATGGTATGTCTGAACAGCACAAGTATTGTAGCCCATTCTGTGTCATGGTATGTCTGAACAACACAAGTATTGTAGCCTATTCGGTGTCATAGTATGTCTGAACAACACAAGTATTGTAGCCCATTCCGTGTCATGGTATGTCTGAACAACACAAGTATTGTAGCCTATTCGGTGTCATAGTATGTCTGAACAATACAAGTATTGTAGCCCATTCGGTGTCATGGTATGTCTGAACGATACAAGTAGTGTAGCCCATTCGGTGTCATGGTATGTCTGAACGATACAAGTAGTGTAGCCCATTCGGTGTCATGGTATGTCTGAACGACACAAGCATTGTAGCCCATTCGGTGTCATGGTATGTCTGAACAATACATGTATTGTAGCCCATTCGGAGTCATGGTATGTCTGAACAATACATGTATTGTAGCCCATTGGGAGTCATGGTATGTCTGAACGATACAAGTATTGTAGCCCAATCGGTGTCATGGTATGTCTGAACGACACAAGTATTGTAGCCCATTCGATGTCATGGTATGTCTGAACGACACATGTATTGTAGCCCATTCGATGTCATGGTATGTCTGAACGACACATGTATTGTAGCCCATTCGGTGTCATGGTATGTCTGAACGACACAAGTATTGTAGCCCATGCGGAGTCTTAAATATACCTAAAAGCACCAATAAGTGAGAAACAAATAAGCTAACATTTGTTTTACTTCATCTTATAACACATTACCAATATATCTATGTTGTAATGGGCTGTACTTGGACGGCCTCGAGACAACGGACTCTCGAAACAGTCAACCGATTTATGAGGTGCAGTCATACAGTTCTCGAACTTTGCTTATATCTAAATAATTGTGAAATATGCCAGAAAGCTGGTTTATTTTTGCAATCAGTAAGATATCGGTTCCTTGAAGTAACCCACACTATTTCGCAAAGTAGTCATTTTTTTTCACAGGCATGTACGTCAGAACGGAGCAGTTTGACGTCGTCTATCGTTACGGAAGTATTCAATAGCATTGCTCTTTATTGTTTTCGAAGCGCTGTCCGCACGCCACATAAACGTAATCCTCGCACATGCGCCATTTAGTTAAGTAGATTGTTATTGTACTGTAACTTGTTCCATTGTATGTAAGTATTTTCACCCAATGCTCTAATTAATTTCGATGGAGTGCCACTTACATAGTTGCTATACCTTAGCGCATGTTTGGTTACCTGTTGTTTTCGTATATTATAATGTCATTCAACACTAATGATGATATCCGCCATGGATTAAAAACTCGTACAGATGTCAGCATACAATAGACCTGTGACAATATTTTGTCACGGTATCAGAATGCACAAATCTGAGTTGAAGTCACTATGCAGCCAAACACTGAAATAACCGCGGAACGTTGCTCCGTCCATTTACGCAACGTCACAATTGTTTACTTCAAATTCCCTGCGCTACCTGCATCCGTGTTGCATAATACGTTTGTTCGAAACTGTACCATTACATAGTTCAGACATTTCTTTGGTGGAAGGTGCAATACAATTAGAGTCACGCACCATATACTCCGCACAACTTTGAAAATCGAAGCACATGTATTTCATGAAATGTTGGATTATTCAACTGTTCTGTAGTGACTTTATTTCGTTGCTATATATACAGATACGCATTATGTGCGAACGGATTGTCGCAAACTATGTTCTTATTATCACATCAATTCAATTTGACCAGATGTAAATGTGATATAAAAATGAACAATGTGGCAGGTATATTAAACATCTTACCAAGAAAGTTGGAGAACATTATGACTGTTCCTCTTATAGCAGGGTCGCCTATTGCAGAAGTTGGGCAATTGTTAGCTTTCTGCAACGATATATTCCACGATGAGCTATGTCAACGGGTTTTCGATCTATGGATTATTTTGTTCAACACAATTCTGTATTTTTCACAAGTCGTAAGATTTCGGTAACATATTTGTCATTGCCTTTCCCGATGACGCGTCAGCTGGTACCGTTTCGGCAAGATAAGCAGGTGTCCGGCTGGTAACCAGTCAATGTAACATGAAGCTTACGCGTGATACTTCACGAATATCAGCCAATCATTAGCTTCGCTATGATGTCATCGGGAAACCCAATCAAGATTAGACAACATGCTTTCCCGAGAATTTATAGAAATTTCGATGCGATTCAATTGTCCGTTGTGACATATTGGATGGGTGTAAATGTAGGTTTGATCAAATGTTCGATTGGAAACAATGTTTTTGTTCGATTCCAAATGTTTCTTTACGGGCCGGGACGACGTACAAGTGTAGTTTGAAGCCGATGTTTGAGCTGTCATAATTATAGTAGTAGTATTGGCCCAAAATATGTTAACGAAGTGCTACGACTAGAGAAAATGGAATGATTTTTAACAAAATAATCCATAGCTCGAAAACGCGTTGACATAGCAAATTGGGGAATATATTATTAAGGAGGGCTAACATTTGTCTAACTTCTGCGATATGCGTGCTACAAGTACTGAAATAGCAAGCCGGCCCAAGGTACACTAGTACCACTGCACTGGTTCAAAATATGGCGAATGTCCTGTAGATATTTAATATCGGAGTAAAAATGGGTATGATTTAAAGAAGCTTTTGTCGTTCATACCACACAGTGCCTTTTTTGCAGGCGACCGTGAAGATGGACGAAAGGAGTTCAGAGAACTTCATGTGGGCGAAAGAAGGCGTCTTGAAAATGGAATTCTTCCCGTCGTCACTGACCGTGAATAACTACAACCCGATGAAGGCGAATTCCGCACCGCCGCTAACGTTGTCCGGATCGCCGACGTCAGGGGTAATCGTCAGTCGGAGCCGTCCGTCGATTCCGAGTAACTCCCGCGGTGTGGCGTGTCCGGCATCATTCAGCACTTCACCGATACCGCAGTACAACAAAGGCGTGCAGATAACCCGTCACATGTGACTGGCGTGCCGAATGTGAATGTGGATGGTGCGCCGTATGTGATCGAATGTGAATGTGGATGGTGTGCCGTATGTTAATGTGGATGGTGTGCCGTATGTGAATGTGGATCGGTGCGATCGAATGTGAATGTGGATAACGAATAATGTGATGTGGATGGTTTGTCGAAATGTGATGTCGTGAATGGTGCCGGACGAAACGAATGTGAATGTGGATGACGAAATGTGAATGTATGGTTTTTTGTGGTCAGCGTGTGTGTCGAATGTGAATGTGTATGGTGATGGTCGCAATGTGAAATATGAATGAAGTGTCGAATGTGAATTGTGGATGGTTGTGTTCGAATGTGAAATGTGGATAAACGAATGTGAACTGTGGATGGTGGCGCCGTATGTGAATGTGGAATGGGTGGGCGAACGAATGTAATGGTTGGATGTGTTCGGGATGAGTAATGAATGTGTCGAATGTGGGAATGGTGGCGGTCGAATGTGAATTATGCCCAAATGCGACTGTGACTGGAGAAATGTGGCTTATATGAGTGTGACCAATGTGGCTCCTGATCAAATAGCACATTTCTGTAGCCTGATAACGATCTTTATTTGGCGATGGTTTCATGGATGGAATGGCGATCAGTACACTGGTCCCATAAGCTATACGCCCCGATTTCTCTAGTAATATCAAAAGATGTGGATTATGATAAGTGGTGATGTCCCAAATATAAGCGGTGAGCCGTCCGTCAGTTGTGCATACAATATAAGTGGCAGTGTGCCAAATATGAGTGCATGGTGCTATGCCACACATGTCACTCAGCTATGAGTGCCAAATATGACTGGTGCTACATACGTGGGACTGTATGCCAACTATGAGTGGTTCTGTGCCAAATATGAGTGGTACAATGTGAAATATGAGTGGTGCACGAAATGTTAATGGTGCACGAAGTGTGAATTGTGTACGAAGTGCTGTGCCAGCTATGAGGGTCATGCACCAATGATTATTGGTGAATAACGTGCGTTACGGATAGTAAACTACGGAGCCCTGCAGGGGACATGGATTTTTTTTTTATTAATTCGTTCCCACGAAATAACAATTCGTTCCCTCAATTTAACAATTCGTTCCCTCGAATTAACAATTCGTTCCCACGATATAACAATTCATTCCCTCGAATTAACAATTCGTTCCCACGATATAACAATTCGTTCCCTCGAATTAACAATTCGTTCCACATGACAAATCGTTCCCTCAATTTAACAATTCGTTCCCTCGAATTAACAATTCGTTCCCACGATATAACGATTCGTTCCCATGAATTAACAATTCGTTCCCGTGATAACGAATCATGTTAAATTGATGGAACAAATTATTAATTAGTGGGAACGAATTGTTAAATTGAGGGAACGAATTGTTAATTCGTGAGAACAAATTGTTAAATTGAGGAAACCAATTGTTATTCCCTGGGAACGAATTAATAAAAAAAAATTCTACGTTCCCTGCGGGGCTCCGTAGTAAACCATTTTGCCATCCCTACCACGCGTTATAGTATTCACCTGCGCCTCGGATGGATGAATATTTTTTAAGGGGGTGCATTATCGACGACGCGAAGGGCCAACAATATTTGTTTGCACATCCACGGACAGACCTCGGCAAATTAACCCTTTCACCCCTAAGTAACTGGAATGGATTTTGATATGTTAATTTTGCAACCAATCCAATCATCACAAAATGATTTTCAGACCAGTCCGTTTATGAACATGGTGTTTTAGTTCTCAAAATTATGAAAATTATGCAGATCATGATGAGACGGCTCTTCACTAGCCGGCTCATTTGAATCTACACTTTTTGTCAATACCACTATACAGGCATTTGGTGTTGAAAGGGTTAAGGGGGTGCGTACGCACTCGTCGCATCCCCTCTGCGTACCGGCCTGGAACGTTCTCTTACAAATTGACAAGTAACGAATTACGACATACGAAATTACCATTAAGTGAAAAGTGTTCGTCAGTGATGTTCATATATAATTAAAAGAGTATATTCGTACTGGGATTTTAGTTCTACCGTAAATAAACATCTTCTGCCAAACACCTTTCTTAATTCAGGAGTTATTTACTGAAAACTTACATTTATGTGATCTCTTATCGAAACAACTCCTGCACGTCCAAAGTTTGGATTCTGCAAGATAATTAGCAAACATGAGTGAAGTCGATGAAACGCGATATATCCACATACGTGGCTTGTTTGATATCGGCCTAGGTATCGGCCCGAGGTAACTTGGTATCATCCTGAGACGGTCTCAGGCTGATACCAAGTTACCGAGGGACGATACCTAGGTCGATATCAAACAAGACACGTATTAACGTCTTTATTACTTAGATTACTTAGATATCCATTTCAATATAAATCATCCGGCAGTTGTGATAATCCTATATTAAAATCTATACCGTTATCCATGATTGAATGATGAAATACAGAGCCTACACATTTAAATTCCCGGCATCTGTCAAAATTTACGCAGCCGATAACGTAAACATACGCTATGCGCATTCCCAAAGGAACTGGTTTAATACGCGCGCGATACATGGTATCGGACTGGAAATGGCGGTATCAGACTAGTAACGATGGTATCAGACTAGAAATGACAGTATCAGACTAGAAATTTCAGTATCAGACTGGAAAACACGCCGTATCAGCCTGGACTGTGTATGTTATTGCTGTAGGCAAATACAGGCAATTTCTAGGCAAAACTTGATATCTAAGTAATAATGAGATTTATTATAGTAGTGTTAAACAGTCACTGACAAAGATACTCGCTATCCTGGTAAATCCTCTTAAATCTAATGATAAAACACGAATATTCGTGTTTCTTGTATTGAGCCGAACATTCCTGATTTTAATATTCAATGAGTTGCATATGCAAGGTGTATGATCACGTGGTTACAACAATAACAACACGTACGGAAACTTCCAGAAGCACTCCGATTCAAAGTACGTATTCTTTTATTTTGTCATTATTATGTAACGGATTTTGATGAAATATGGCGCATCAAACGCGTCTTGTTAAGATGGATTTGCTGGTCTTGATACTGTGGCCCAAAAATTGATTCGTCGCAAAAACGACATAAGTATGTGCTGAAATAATACTTACTTTGGAGTGGGCGCGCTTTCAACAATTTCAGCCATTGTTGTTGTTGTTCTAACCATCATGCACCTTGCTATGGTATTGTTAGACCACTCAGTGGCAAAGGTAGTCACTATCCTAGTTACCTACCCCCATGTGCACATGTGATATATTGGATTTAGTACTAAACCCATTGACCCGGCCTTAAATGACCTTAGCTGTTGATAGGCCGTTCAACCCCAACTAACAAACGAACATCATAGTTACCCCGATGCAACCCGGTACTAGAAAGACGAATATTCGTGTTTCTAGTGTCGGGTTGCATACGGCGGTTATGGTACACTTTTAATACCCTGAGGCTGTATATCAGGCTATATGAGTGTGATAGATCGATCACCAGCAGCTAAAATTGGGAAATTTCGTTTTAACGAAAAATAAAATCGTTCAAATGCATAATAAAATCGTTCAAACGAAAAAAAATGCGCTGAAACGCAAAAATAATCGTTCAAACAAAATCGTTCAAACGAAAAATAAAAATCGTTGAAACGAATTTTTTTTCGTTCAAACGCAAAAGAAAATCGTTCAAACGAAAATAAAATTCGTTCAAACGCAAAATACCATCCTGGGTCTTATGTTTATGCCCCCGCTACCGAAAGCCTTAGCCATGTCCGTCCGTACGTCCCGATAGTACAGTATATTCAATAACTTCTCCATTGCTTTACGGATTACACCAACATTCAGACACTTGATACATATGAACATGCCTTATACACTCCACCCACCAATACTATGACATTGACCTTCGACGTTGACATTTTCACCTTTAAATGTTTACTTAGCAGTTTGGGACAAATATACGTGCAAGTTTCTCAATCCTATAATAACATCTCAATGGCTTTGCCAATTACTTCAATGTTTATACACATGATACATTTGATCATGCCTTACACACTCCACCCACCAATACTACAACCTTGACATTCGACCTTGACCTTTTCGCCTTTGAATGTTTACTTTGCAGTTTGTGACAAATCTACGTGCAAGTTTCTCAATCCTACAATAACTTCTCAATTGCTTTGCCAATTACTTCAATATTTATACACTTAATACATATATAAATGTCGCACACCCTCCACCCACCAATACTACGATCTTGACCTTTTCGCCTTTAAATGTTTAATTTGGGATCAATCTACCTGCAGGTTACCTGCTACCTACACTTATCAAAAACGTAATATGTTAACCCTTAGACCGCTACTCACAACAATTGTCGTCTGCTGTTGCTTTTATATCTTGCCTTTTTTCTAAAAAAAACATGCTTTGACAACACTTCAGAATCATTTCCAATGGAAATGATTCTGAAGTGCTGTCAAAGTATGTTGTAAATTATTCTAAAGTGCTGTCAAAGCATGTTTTTGACGATAAAATTGGAAAATAGAAAATAAACAACAGACGACAAAAAAATAGGATAGCGGTGTAAGGGTTAATATAAAACTAGTTTTGTCATGGGTCGCACATTATTCACATGCATTTGTATAGTATGACTTGACGTGCACGGGTATATTCATGCACATGAATGCACCCGTACCCGCAAGCTGTGTTATTATTAACACTAATATAAATCGCGCGTGAACTTTCTGGATATAATAAGCAATGGACGTACGAGTAACCGAAGCATTCCTGTAGTCGTCGTTAGAAGCTGGCTGACCTCCCTTTGCTTTCCTATGCTGGCTGATGTGAAAGAAAGACCACGAATACGCCGATCTGTAAGTTCATGCATACATATATGTGGCTGTGAGAGGATAAAGGGGGATTGTGGGATTTATGACCAGTGTAGATCCAGGTAAAATAGCACAATCATGTAGCCTCATCACGAACTATATTGTTTGTTATAAGCATGACCGGTGATTCATGGAATGGCGACCACTGCAGATCTTGATCAGATTGTGCGAATGCACAGGCTTATCTGGATCTACACTGATCGCGAAACATATAAGCCCCATTTCTCCAGTCACATACACATACTATATATTATATGGAAGCCATAATTAGAAGATACTAACTCCTAATTATGAGATACCAAATCGCAATTAGGATATGCTACGTCCAAATTAGGAGATACTACGTCCTAATTAGGATATACTAAGCCATAATTATGAGATATTAAGTCGTAATTACGGGATGATAAGTGCTAATTAGGAGATACTAAGTCATAATAATTTAGATATACTAAGTTGTATATTAGGAGTTAGTATCTCCTAATTATATGACATAGTTATGGGTTTAACTATTTTCCAGGACAAAGTCAACAACTCCAACATCCAGCTAATTCTAAATTTAATAATGTTCTAAATACGTGTACAAGTGTACATTTCTGTCGTGACCGTATAGTTTTTGCTATCATACTTAGAATAAATATATCTTAGAATTTAGTGTTATTTCACAGAGCCAGACCTAAAATGTCTTATTTAAAATATAACCAACTATTGTAACCATGTTCCAAGTGTTCTCAATGACTGTCAAAATGGCTCTGCTCCCAGATACTTCCAAACTGAATATTATATCCACCTTGGATTAAAGACGCAATTGCTTAACGGCCGCCTCCGGAACTGTCATTTTATCGTCCTGTAGGCAATCAAGATATAGTTTACCAAAGTGATCATTAGGGAACTTATCCATTATATCAAACATCCGATATTGACAGTTTTTAATCTACATTAATACCACTGGGCACCTGATCAACCAGAATTTCCAATTTACTCCAAACCCGATCATTTAATATGGACAATAGTATTGTCTGGCAACTTAGTAGATTGATTTTTCCAGAACTGCGTCGCAATCGACCTACTTAATATAACAACCTTGTCGAAGTATTTTAGAGGATTACATGATATTTTCATAGCTGCTATCAGAGGCAATTCCTTTACTTATCGGTCACATTGCTGTACAATACAATCGAATGCATGTATGCGTCCACACGGACAGACGAATGCATCTGTACACACGGACGAACTAACGTACTTGTTCAGAGACAACTACGTTACACTCGCCTATTACCACCTGACAATTGCTAGTTTTAATTGGCAATTGTCATGCAGACTGATGCTCAGATTTTAGTGCTGCATTTTTAAACCTTGAAAATTCCTTGATAATACAACATCAATTAGATGTATGAATGGACTCATTACTAGATACAAGTAACCTACAAACATGAACAACATGATGAAACATTTCTGAAAAAGAAAACATGTTAATATGTAACCACACAGTTCTATAATGTACTGTCATTAATTCACACATATATGGGCTTGGCGCGTATGTGTATATAAGACGTCTACAGTCTATGTGTTTTATCAACTGGCATCAGGTTAGACATCTACAGTCTATGTGTGCTTAGTCCATCTCGTTGAAATTTACGTAATCTTCCGTCACACTAAGCTGGTTGAACCGGCGTTGGGGTTTAACGATAACCACGGGTCGTACCCTTGACGTCGTTGTTTTGACATCGGCCGCGGGTGGCAACCAAGCGGTGTGAGATTTTGGCACCTGCCGCGGGTGGCATACCAGCGGGTGATTCCGTCTCCGAGACCGAGGGACAAACAGCGTCGGTATCGCATAGTTTTTCCTCGATACAGCTAACGATGTCTACTGCCAGTATTTCATTGCGTGTTATGTCAGTGTATTGGGCGTCGTCCGACTGTCCAAGTTCCATTTTCACTGCGGCGAATGAAATGTTCAATAGTTTGTCTAAATCAATGGAGACATTCATGTTGAGGCAACAAGGTTATTTATTCTTCCCGTGTTGACGGCCTATCTTCAAATTCAGGGAAATATTTGTTTTCGTCGTTGTCGTCGTCGTTGTTGCCACCGTCGTCATTAATTTACACTGTACTGCATAATGTTTGTTAAGATATGTCCCGGTGATGTAAGTGTTTGTTGTAGGTGTCTGGTTGTGTTCATTGTATATGCTTTTCAATACAACTTTATCGTCTACTGCGTTGTCCATGGTTACATATTAAAGTCAAGGACTATACAATATGGTGATATATATAGATCTACACTTTGTCCACTAACTAGGATCCTATTCAAACCATAACGGGTTCCTTGTCGATTTTAGGATAAATGTTCATGTATCCTGCCTCGCCTCAGTGCGGAAGGTGACTGCCTTCTCTCGTTGCTACTGACAACTTTGTCGTTGGACAACACTGACTTCTCTCCCGTCGACTGCGCTGCTGCATAACTCAACTCATCGCTCACATTAGTTTGCCATTGAGATTGAATTTGTTTTATAGTTTTACAACAGCGTTTGCGAAAGCAAATTAAAAACAATTGATTACATTGCTTGTTTAACATTCAATATGAATATCGAACTGTAAGTAACATCAACTTACAAGAAATACTATGTACTCAAAATACATATTTGAAGCCTCTTAAATCATATCATATATTGCACTTAAAAGACGTTTAATCTTAACGCTTCCATCTAAGTCCAATTTCTTATCATGTATCGACTTAATCTCAATGCCACTAGTATTGTTCGGTGTGTCTACCGCATCAACAAATACCGCATTGTCACATGTATTTTCACTCGTACCATTGCTCCCAGGTGTGCCTGTATCAGATGGAAAATTCGATCTGACATCTACACAACTATCAATTACATGTGTGCTCACCCGAATTGCACTAACATCCATGGTGGTATCAGACACAGCGTCTGTATACTCGTCACCATCGTCGGAATCAGACATATTTATATCTGAGTCAGGGGAAGGCTCAGAATTTGATGATTGTTTATGGTCAACAGTTAATTCGTCATGTGTTTCATCATTAACTGGTTGATTACTACTTTTGATACGTTTTGCTAATTCCATTAACGGTATATCATCCTCACTATCTGAGTTCTCCCTCCCTCTCCTATACTTTTTAGCAAGTTTATGTAATGGTTCTGTTTCAGAGTCACTACACTCTGAGTCAGAGCTCTCGGGTGGAATAACATAAGCTGCTTTTCTTATGGGCCTCCCGTCATCTGTTCGGGGAATGTCCCATTCCTCAAGATTTGCTAATCTTAAGAGTTCCGCATGTACACGGCTAGTGGTTCCATCAAGTTGGGTTTTGATTACATAACTTACAGGACCAGTTTTCTTTATTATTCTATAATGGAGTTTCCATTTAGCATCTAATTTACCTTTAAGGTGATTATTCTTATAATATACTGGGTCATTAACATGAAAATCAATTTCTTTAGCCTTTCTATCTGCATACTTGGCTTGTCTTTTCTTAGCTTTCTTTAAATTACGTCTGACAATTTGAAATATTTTGTGTTGTTCCTGGAGTATAATTTTATGCATATCCTCACCTTGGTATTTACGTCTGGGTTTCATTAAATTATCGATTGGCAAGACTACATCTCTATTATAAAGAAGGAAAAAGGGACTGAATTTTGAACTCTCACTAATTGAAAATCTGTAGGCTGCTAGTGCTTGATTAAGATGTAAATCCCAAAGCTGTTGATCATCTGCTAACTTTTTCGACAGAACATCATGTAATGTTCTATGAAATCGCTCAACTTTTGCATTACTTTGTGGGTGATAAACACTCGTTAAAATATGGTGGATATTTAATACTTCCATTGTTTCCTTCATAGTTTTATTGACGTTCTCGCCCCCGTTATCAGTAACTATGACCAACGGAGTTCCAAATCTCGTAAATATCTCTTCAATTAACAGGTGTGCTACGGTATCAGCTGTTTTATCAGGTACCTGCGAAGGCTTCGAAGGTTAGCCCATCCACTGAACCAACCAACAAAAGCGATAATGTATTTATTCCCTGACAGAAAGACTGGGTAAGGACCACTTAAATCTAAACTTAACTTAGCCATTGGGTACGGTTGGATATCAGTCTCTTGTAAAGGTTGTTTAATTTTTTGAATGGAACGAGTTTGACAAACTGTGCATTTCGTAACAATATGCATAAAGTTCCTTGAATAAATGTGGCCAATAATATTTTTGCTTAATATAGTCGTATGTTTTCTGTACGCCGAGATGTCCAGCTTCATTATGATACTGATTAACAATTAACCCTGTCAAATGACTAGGAACATATTAGCGTAACGTCGGATTGTTATCTGGGTCTGATAAATAATATAAAATATCATCAATAAGTATATGTTTTCTCCGAATGTTTTTACCTACATCTCCATGGGGTAAAGATTTAATAATTTCAGTTATTGCAGGGTCCTTAGATTGTTCAAGAATCATATCAAGATCTGGGAATGTTTTCTCGTGTATTTTAAGTGAGTCTTCGAATGGGATATCACAATTAGCATAATCCCTGGGGTTAAAATTAGAAGAATCCAACACATTTATTTGGTATGTATTATCATTGATATCTAAAATGGGATCTGAGTCTGGTGTCGACGTGACAGTCACGTCACCACATTCTGGGGAGTCTGGTTGTCTTGACAACAAATCAGCACAGGTATTGGTTGTTCCTGGTATATACTCAACTGTACAATTATAACCAGCCATTCCTAGTGCCCATAACTGTATCTTCTTATTTTGCATTGGGGATTCAAGTAAATACTTCAGCGGCTTATGGTCCGTCTTGATTACGAATTGCGCATTATGAAGGTAATAGTCTAGTTTTTGCAAAGCGTAATGAATTGCGTACGCTTCTTTTACTACAGTAGCCCACTTTCGCTGTGTGGGACTTAATTTATGGGACAGGTAATAAATGGGTTTCTCATTTGGTACATTTGGTAATGTATCTTCTGTTGAGTCACATGACGGTGTAAGGCATGCACTAATACATGTATCCGAGCTGTCCGTATACAGTGTATATGGTTTGTAGGGATCTGGGTAAGAAAGTAATGGTACAATTGACAAGCTATCTTTCAGATATTCAAAAGCTTTCTGGTGAACAGGTGTCCATTTATAATGGGCATGCTTTTTAGTCAAAGCTACAATCGGTTCTGCTATTTGGGAGAAATTTGGAATGAAACGTCTATAATATGAGGTCATACCAATGAACGATCGAACCTCTCGTACACAGCTGGGAACTGGTATAGAACGAACAGCTTCTACTTTCTTGGGATCTGGTTTAATTCCACTTTTACCAATAATAAACCCCAGGTAATTCGTCTCAGTTTGTAGGAAACTACATTTCTTTAATTTTAATTTCAACCCATGTTGTCTCAGTCTACTAAGCACAATATCAAGATGTTTGACATGTTCTTCGAACGTACTACTAAAAATCATTATATCATCCAGGTAAGCGGTTGAAAAATCATCTAACCCATTAAAAACGACGGCCATTAATTCTTGAAACAATGCAGGAGCATTGGAAAGTCCAAAAAGCATTACATTGAACGCAAATAAGCCTTTATGACAGGTAAATGCTGTCTTCTCCTTGTCTTGTTCATTCATTAATACTTGCCAGTATCCACTTTTTAAATCTAATGACGTAAAGTATTTCGCTTTTCCTAATAACGCCAGTATGTCGTCTATCAATGGTAGTGGGAATGAATTATTTTTAGTAATTTGATTGACTTTCCTAAAGTCCACACAAAATCTTTTTGAACCATCCTTTTTATCAACAATTACAACTGGGAATGACCATGGTGACCGAGACCTTCTAATGATCTTGGCGGTCAACATTTCGTCGCTTGTTTGTTTCATCAATAATCTTACGATTATTAATCGGTGTTCTATAGGGACGGAGTTTAATTGGGGAATTATCTTGCGTATCTATTTTCATTGTCACTGTATCAGTATGTCCTAAGTCTGAATCCTTACTTGCAAATAAATCTGCATTTTTTAATATTAATTTTTCTAGTCTGGGTCTGAAGGTAGGTGGCACATGTAAGTCATTCATATCTAATCAACTTGCCACATGTTGATCTGTAATTAGTGAATTTACTGATTTTACATTGGTATCCAACAATGTTTCTACCTTCGCAACAATACTATGCCTAAATATGTTTGTAGTATTATTTGTATTATTCACTAATAAAATTGGGACCAACCTGTTTTTACTTAATTGACAAACTGAAGTAACAACAGATAGGCCAGGTTCTTTGTTCAAGAAACCTCTATCTGTATATGTGATTTGATATTCTTGATTATCAGGAATATCAGGCGAATTCCTAACTTTACCATAACAAATTTTCGCAGACTGCGGTTTTATTACTATTGCGTTTTGAGACCTAACTATTGATGAAATATGTATGTCTCTCTCTAATCTCACATACGTTTTCCCTCCAACTCTCATACATCCTAAATCATAATAAATTCTGACGCCATTTTGTTCAAGGAAATCCTGCCCTAATATTAAATTCCTATTAATATATCTCACCACATAGAATTCCTGATACAATTGGTAACCACCAATGTCTATCGGTAATTTGATGCAACCGTCTATTTTTAAAGGACCACTATTCACTGAATGAATGTAAATAGTTTTCCTTTGCAGTTTCGGTTTATCCTTTAATAAATCATAAATACGCCGATGCATCAAACACACGTCAGCACCTGTATCAACAAGAGCTCTATATTTTTGTTTTCCAATATGGACTATACATGAACTTGGGCGTCCTGCTAAACTTTTTTGAAAAGATGGTACATTTTCTGATACGATCTGATTTACGTTCTTTGCATGGGCTTCTTCCTGCAAATAACTTTTTAGTTTTTCTGCACCTCAGTGCTGCAACCAGGTCTAACTGATGAATGACCTTGTCTCTGACCATGACCCACTGATGGTCGATATATTGTGTCACGATTTGCGTCCATTCGTAGTCCAGTCGGTCGTGTATTATTACTACGTCTGGGTACGAATCCCCTGTGTCTGCAGTCTTTCTTAATGTGGCCTGCACGTCCACAATTCCAACAAATAACACCTCGACCAATAGTCTCGGCCAAGTTTATGTTTCTACAGTTATTTGCTGTGTGCCCTACACGTTTACACTTAAAACATTTTATTTTACCTGCCTCAGTTGGTCGATTTCCATCGGCTCAACATGACGAGGGGCTGGTATTGGTCTAAAATTACAAAGTGCCACTCTGTTTTTTTAAATTAAGCTCACGTGTAGTGATTAGGATAGCCGCTTGCAACGTGTTTGGATTATCCCTTAATATTTTTATCTTCAAGTGCTCATTATTCAACCCATCAACGAAAATGTCGACGAGCTGTCGCTCGATGACGTCATCGTCATTGTGCACATTTCCGAACGCTTCTTCTGCTAGTGACATAATTCGTTCTGCGTAACTGGCGGTACTCTCTGTTACATTTTGTTGTGTACGCCGTAGCATTGCTAATGCATACTGCGGGTTAGCAACATCAGAAAACCTTAACGCTAAGTCAGTTTTTAAATTTGCCCATGTGCCATTCGGATATGCCACCATCCATCTTTTAATGTGACCAGCGACACAACCACTACTCATTTGCAATGCCGCCAATTTGCGGTTGACGTCATTCAAATGTGCCAATTGTGCGTATTTGTCCAATGCGCTAGTCCAATTTGAACAATTTGGTTTACACTTTGTGCCGACAGTGTAGATACCACATTACGCATTTGCTCTACTAAATCTCAAAAAACATTTTCGACATTATCAACAGGACCTGCTTGTTGTTGTTGCTGCTGTGCATTATATACATCATGTCCGGCTTGCTGTTGCATAAGCAATTGTTCCGCGGGATCCATTATTATATTTTATTTAATTCATTCGATTACTTACTTTCATTAAATTAGAAACGTTCTACAATTAATTTACGTCTTGCTTTAATTATTATTTTATTTTCATTCCTGCTACTAAGTTTGGTTTTATGGCAAACTAACGAAGCAATGAATAAACAATGAAACAACTCACCTTGGAAGATGATCAGCGTTGTAACGTCCACTTCCTCCACTTTGCGTCCGTTTTAACACAGTTCAATATCCTGGGAAACTTGGCACCAAATAAGCCTAATACTATGACATAGTTATGGCTTTAACTATTTTCTTGGACAAAGTCAACAACTCCAACATCCAGCTAATTCTAAATTTAATAATGTTCTAAATACGTGTACAAGTGTACTATTCTGTCGTGACCGTATAGTTTTTGCTATCATACTTAGAATAAATATATCTTAGAATTTAGTGTTATTTCACAGAGCCAGACCTAAAATGTCTTATTTAAAATATAACTAACTATTGTAACCATGTTCCAAGTGTTCTCAATGACTGTCAAAATGGCTCTGCTCCCAGATACTTCCAAACTGAATATTATATCCACCTTGGGTTAAAGACGCAATTGCTTAACGGCCGCCTCCGGAACTGTCATTTTATCGTCCTGTAGGCAATCAAGATATAGTTTACCAAAGTGATCATTAGGGAACTTATCCATTATATCAAACATCCGATATTGACAGTTTTTAATCTACATTAATACCACTGGGCACCTGATCAACCAGAGTTTCCAATTTACTCCAAACCCGATCACTTAATCTGGACAATATTATTGTCTGGCAACTTAGTAGATTGATTTTTCCAGAACTGCGTCGCAATCGACCTACTTAATATAACAACCTTGTCGAAGTATTTTAGAGGATTACATGATATTTTCATAGCTGCTATCAGAGAGGCAATTCCTTTACTTATCGGTCACATTGCTGTACAATACAATCGAATGCATGTATGCGTCCACACGGACAGACGAATGCATCTGTACACACGGACGAACTAACGTACTTGTTCAGAGACAACTACGTTACAATTATGACTTCAAATATTTCAGCATCTGGCACCAGCATGATTCCATATTTAAATCAGTGTTAATCTCTTTCACCCCTAAGTAACGAATGAATTTCGATAATAAATTTGCAACCAATTCAATCATCACAACATGATTTTCAGACCAGCCCATTTATGAAAAGGTTTTGTTTTTGTTCTCAAAACTATGAAAATTACTCCAGGACCAGCACTGTTCGCATAAACCGCTATTCCGGCCTTCGGGTTCAAAGGGTTAAGTTTGAAGAAACGAGGAACAACTACATGTACATGTATGCGGCATTGGAATTACGTAAATCTGTATTATGATTGTGTTGGCAGCAGCTTCATATTGGCATGATTGGCATACAGGAAGGGACATTAGGACAATATTACAGGCAATGTCTGTAGTAATGTATTGATGCCACCTGGATGCTTCTCGAGTAAATATGAGACTCAGCCATTGTCCATCCTCTACATGATACACATGTGCTTTGTTTATGGCCAAAATGTTGTGTATATCTTGACTTATTGTGGTAAGACGAGAAACTGTTTAGTCTAAGTCAAATAAATATTCTTCTTCTTCTGCATGTATATTGGACATCGTGGAAAGTGGAGGAGGTGTAATTGAATCTAATTAGTTCTGCAATTAGTGTGATATTTCGTCAGGAGCTACACTAGTCATAAATAACAAAAGCCGATTTCTCAAGTCACAAGTACATATATGCGCCCATGTGTCTACTGAAACTGAATAAATAATAAAAGCGCGCCCGATATGTGGCTGTGACTCGAGAAATGGGGCTTATGGGCTTTTTGACCAGTGTAGATCCTGGAGACATAGCACACTCCTGTAGTCTGATAACGATATATGCTGCTTGTTATTCAAGGTGCATGATCACGTGGTTACAACAACAACAACAATTGCTCAAAGCGCGCCCACTCCAAACTAAGTATTATTTTATAATTTCCTTACTAGGCAACGGATTCTGATGTAATATGGTGCAGCAAACGCGTCTTCATGGGCTGCATTTCGTTTTTGCGACGAATCGATTTCCGTGTCAGTAGACACTTATGTCGTAGACACGGAAATCAATTCTTCTCAAAATCGACAGAAGTTTGGGCCAATGTACCGAGACCACCAAATGCAGCTTAACAAGACGCGTTTGATGCACCATATTTACATAATAAGGACAAAATAAAAGAATACGTTCTTTGAATCGGAGGGCTTCCGGAAGTTTCAGTACATGTTGTTGTTTTTGTAACCACGTGATCATACACCTTGTTATTGATGGAATAGCGGATGCACAGGCTGATTTGAATCCACAGATGGAAAAACACCGTCTAAAACTGATAGCAGAATTTGTACATTGCTAATTAATTCTCTATTAACTAATTCAAAATAAGCACCAGCTGCTACACATTATATTAGTTGTTTATGTCGTCATGATTTTAGTGATCGAGAAAAATGTATGTCAAGCCAGGGAAAAAGGGGCCCATTGGTAATGACCAGCATCGATCAACTTGCTCACTTATGCAGGTAGTTGGATACAGTTATGACTATTTCACATATTGCAATATTTAACCCCAATAAGTTGCATGTTACCATATTTAATCAGTAATTGATCGACAGGAAATGGAAAATCAATACTCGGATGGTGGATGCATAGTAAAACTTGGCTGAACTATACATATGTTATTGTTCACATACTGGATGTTTAAGGAACTAAATACTGCGGTCGCTGCCGCTCCCTTGTATTTAAATCCTTAACAATCCAACATGTGAACAATAACTTATACATATACAT
The DNA here is from genome assembly GCA_029237695.1 of Conchocele bisecta. Taxonomy (NCBI): domain Eukaryota; kingdom Metazoa; phylum Mollusca; class Bivalvia; order Lucinida; family Thyasiridae; genus Conchocele; species Conchocele bisecta. The sequence goes on from CM055273.1 coordinate 37,454,816, forward strand.
ATCGATGGTCTAGTAACATAAGGTCGTAACTGCTATGCTTTAGCGATGGTCTAGTAACATAAGGTCGTAACTGCTATGCTAAAGCATAGCAGTTACGACCTTATGTTACTAGACCATCGATATGTTATTAGATTAGTTGAATTCCAGGCCTGTGTGATATTTTCTGTAAATGACGTGGACAGATGGCGAAATTGTGTAGCATATGCGCATTTGCTATGAACATTTCGAGATATCGCACATGTTCTTAGGTACCAAATCACCTGGTTTTTCTCATGTGTTTGTCACAGTTCTGCAGTTATCATTTGAGGCATTTGTGCCTCGATTTCGTGCACAGACTGTGTAGGAAATAAACACATACTTGAACATACCTGTTACGTTATGTAAACTGTGTTGAAGCCCGTAAACATTTCATACAACTAGCAATATTAGAGGAGAGTGGATTTGTTTTTCTTCAGAGTAAGTGATTCTATGCTTTATTTAGCTTAGATCTATTGCATACATACTGCAGGCTATGTACAAGTAGGGTCGACAACGTCCTTCTGTAACACGAAATCAGTAACAGTAAACTCCTAGGACATGGACCGTGTACACAGGGGTCGCATGGGTGGAATATAGAATGAAAATATGGATGATGATTAATAAGCATATGAGGATACCTCTCGGCCATCTTGAAAATCGCAAATCCACCATAAAACGCTTAAAGACTTATGGCTTCAGAGATAGTAGGTATCCGAAAACTTAAATACAAATATCGGACAGACAGACGGACTGACAGACAGACAGACGGACGTGTAAGTAGCAAAGAATAGCAATAGCAGTATCTGGAGGATGGTGGGAACATTGTATGTAATATAGGTACCAGGATACCAAAAAAAGAGACACATGGACCCATGCAAAGAAGAAACTAACGCAATACATTATGACAATTACATGACAGACACACTAGCGGCGCCACATCCCGCTGTTAAACCGCTTAACCCGTAAAAGCATAAACTTCAATCCGGTGGCATGGTATGTCTGAACAACACAATTATTGTAGTCCATTCGATGTCATGGTATGTCTGAACGACACAAGTATTGTAGTCCATTCGGTGTCATGGTATGTCTGAACAACCCAAGTATTGTAGCCCATTCGGTGTCATGGTATGTCTGAACAACACAAGTATTGTTGCCCATTCGGTGTCATGGTATGTCTGAACAACACAAGTATTGTAGCCCATTCGGTGTCATGGTATGGCATAGCCCATTCGGTGTCATGGTATGTCTGAACAATACACGTATTGTAGCCAATTCTGTGTCATGGTATGTCTGAACAATGTACGTATTGTAGCCCATTCGGTGTCATGGTATGGCATAGCCCATTCGGTGTCATGGTATGTCTGAACAATACACGTATTGTAGCCCATTCTGTGTCATGGTATGTCTGAACAGTGCACGTATTGTAGCCTATTCGGTGTCATGGTATGTCTGAACAATACATGTATTGTAGCCCATTCGGTGTCATGGTATGTCTGATCGATACAGGTATTGTAGCCCATTCGGTGTCATGGTATGTCTCAACAATATACGTATTGTAGCCCATTCTGTGTCATGGTATGTCTGAACAGCACAATTACTGTAGCCCATTCGGTGTCATGGTATGTCTGAACGACACAAGTATTGTAGCCCATTCGGTGTCATGGTATGTCTGAACAACACAAGTATTGTAGCCCATTCGGTGTCATGGTATGGCATAGCCCATTCGGTGTCATGGTATGTCTGAACAATACACGTATTGTAGCCCATTCTGCGTCATGGTATGTCTGAACAATGCACGTATTGTAGCACATTCTGTGTCACGGTATGTCTGAACGATACATGTATTGTAGCCCATTCGGTGTCATGGTATGTCTGAACGATACAGGTATTGTAGCCCATTCGGTGTCATGGTATGTCTCAAAAATATACGTATTGTAGCCCATTCTGTGTCATGGTATGTCTGAACAGCACAAGTATTGTAGCCCATTCGGTGTCATGGTATGTCTGAACGACACAAGTATTGTAGCCCATTCGGTGTCATGGTATATCTGAACAACACAAGTATTGTAGCCCATTCGGTGTCATGGTATGGCATAGCCCATTCTGTGTCATGGTATATCTGAACAATACACGTATTGTAGCCCATTCTGTGTCATGGTATGTCTGAATAGCACAAGTATTGTAGCCCATCCGGTGTCATGGTATGTCTGAACGACGCAAGTATTGTAGCCCATTCGGTGTCATGGTATGTCTGAACAACACAAGTATTGTAGCCCATTCGGTGTCATGGTATGTCTGAACAACACAAGTATTGTAGCCCATTCGGTGTCATGGTATGTCTGAAAGATACAAGTATTGTAGCCCATTCGGTATCATGGTATGTCTGAACGACACAAGTATTGTAGCCCATTCATTCGGTGTCATGGTATGTCTGAACGACAAAAGTATTGTAGCCCATTCGGTGTCATGGTATGTCTGAACAACACAAGTATTGTAGCCCATTCGGTGTCATGGTATGTCTGAACGACACAAGTATTGTAGCCCATTCATTCGGTGTCATGGTATGTCTGAACAACACAAGTATTGTAGCCCATTCGGTGTCATGGTATGTCTGAACGACACGACACAAGTATTGTAGCCCATTCGGAGTCATGGCATGTCTGAACGATACAAGTATTGTAGCCCATTGGGTGTCATGGCATGTCTCAACGATACAAGTATTGTAGCCCATTCGGTGTCATGGTATGTCTGAACGACACAAGTAGTGTAGCCCATTCGGAGTCATGGCATGTCTGAACGATACAAGTATTGTAGCCCATTCGGTGTCATGGTATGTCTGAACGACACAAGTATTGTAACCCATTCGGAGTCATGGCATGTCTGAACGATACAAGTAGTGTAGCCCATTGGGTGTCATGGTATGTCTGAACAATACCAGTATGACATTCGACTGCATATCATTGTATGTGTATGTCTGACCAACACAATATCACTCCAGTCGATGTCAAAGTATGGTTGAACAATAAACATGTACATGTATTTCATTGTCATTCGGGGAACAGTCAAGACTATTGCCCCAACGTGCTTTGGACGACCCGATGCAGTATTGCCCGATGACGAAGGCGTGTCTCATATATCTTATATATGTAGCTTTTGTAATTCCATGTAATACAACTAGAGGATTGTAACCAGAACTGGGAGAATATATATATTTCATTTATCCAAACACACGCGCATTTTGATGGGCTGTCCATCGGGTGCTATGGCGCATCATGAAATCTGAAACGAGTTTCCATTTGATATAATATTTGGTAAACGAGACCAGCACAATTTATGCACCGAGCCTTCGGCAAGGTGAATACGATACGATTTCTGCCGAGTTTAATAAATCTCGTGTCAGAAGAAAACGAGCATTGAAATATTCTGTTTATGTGTCATTAGGCAGGGGCAGATCCAGCATTTGTGGAACGGGGGGGGGGGGGGTTCTAGTTGCAAAGGTAACTCTTGCAATCTACTCCCGTAGCTAGCTTAAATATACCTAAAAGCACCAATAAGTGAGAAACAAATAAGCAAAATAACATTATTTTACTTCATCTTATAACACATTACCAATGTATCTATGTTGTAATGGTCTGTACTTGGACGGCCTCGAGACAACGGACTCTCGAAACAGTCAACCGATTTACGAGGTGCAGTCATAAAGTTCTCGAACTTTGCTTATATCTAAATAATTGTGAAATATGCCAGAAAGCTGGTTCATTTTTGCAAACAGTAAGATATCGTAAACCACAAGATTTCGCAAAGTAGTCATTTTGCACAGGCATCTACGTGAGAACGGAGCAGCTTGACGTCGTCTATCGTTACGGAATGATTTAATAGCATTGCTTATTATTGTTTTCGAAGCGCTGTCCGCAAGCCACATAAACGTATTCCTTGCACATGTATGGAACGCCAAATCTACATAAACTCAAATATATATTGCTAGCTCTAAATATATATTTGAGTTTATGTAGATTTGGCGTTCCATATCTCCGACTTTCTTGATAAGATGTTTAATATACCTGCCACATTGTTCATCTTTATATGACATTTACATCTGGTCAAATTTAATTGATGTGATAATAAGAACATAGTTTGCGACAATCCGTTTGCACGTAATGCGTAACTATAGCAACGAAATAACGTCACTACAGAACAGTTGAATAATCCAACATTTCATGAAATACATGTGCTTCGATTTTCAAAGTTTTGCGGAGTATGTGGTGCGTGACTCTAATTGTATTGCACCTTCCACCAAAGAAATGTCTGAACTATGTGATGGTACAGTTTCGAACAAACGTATTATGCAACACGGATGCAGGTAGCGCAGGGAATTTGAAGCAAACAATTGTGACGTTGCGTAAATGGACGGAGCAACGTTCCGCGGTTATTTCAGTGTTTGGCTGCATAGTGACTTCAACTCAGATTTGTGCATTCTGAAACGTGACAAAATATTGTCACAGGTCTATTATACATGTATGCTGACATCCGTACGGGTTTTTAATCCATGGCGGATATCATCATTAGTGTTGAATGACATTATAATATACGAAAACAACAGGTAACCAAACATGCGCTAAGGTATAGCAACTATGTAAGTGGCACTCCATCGAAATTAATTAGAGCATTGGGTGAAAATACTTACATACAAGTTACAGTACAATAACAAGCTACTTAACTAAATGGCTCATGTGTATGGAACGCCAAATCTACATAAACTCAAATATATATTGCTAGCTCTAAATATTTAGAGCTAGCAATATATATTTAGAGCTAGCAATAAAACATTTCGAGCTATCTCCAATTCATTTGAAGAGCTCTCTAATTCATTTGGAGCTATCTCTAAATCACTTAATGATATCTCAAATTGATTTGTAGCGAGCATTTATAACTTTTATTTTGAGAGCTCTCTAAATCATTTGGAGCTATCTCGAAATCATTTGGAGAGCTCTCGAAATCATTTGAAGAACTCTCGAAATCATTTCGAGCGAGCTCTAAATCAATTAATGATAGCTCAAATTGATTTGTAGCGAGCATTATATAACTTGAGATATCATTAATTGACTTAGAGCTAGCTCCAAATGAATTAGAGAGCTATTCAAATGATATAGCTCGAAATGTTTTATTGCTAGCTCTAAATATATATTGCTAGGACGCGTGTAAATATAGGTTTGATCAAATGTTCGATTGGAAACAATGTTTTTGTTCATGCCAAATGTTTTTTTACGGGCCGGGACGACGTACAAGTGTAGTTTGAAGCCGATGTTTGAGCTGTCATATAGTAGTAGTATTGGCCCCAAATATGTTAACAAAGTGTTACGACTAGAGAAAATGCGAATGATATTTAACAACATAATCCATAGCTCGAAAACACGTTGACATAGCGAATTGGGGAATATATTATTAAGGAGGGCTAACATTTCTCTAACTTCTGCGATATGCGACACTGCTATAAATCGTTTGGCTGTTTCTTTAGAGTCCGTTGTCTCGAGGCCGTCCGAGTACGGCCCATTAAAACATAGCGACCTTGGTAATGTGTTTGTTATAAGAGGGAGTAACACAATATGTTAGCTGATTTTGTTTCCACTTATTGATGCTTCTATGTATAATTACATATTTAATGTATTTATGAACCTTGGTCCGTTACTTCAAAATGTGTGCTGGTCATGGCCTTCGTGCGTGTTACAAGTAATGAATTAGCAAGCCGGCCCAAGGTACACTAGTACCACTTCACTGGTTGAAAATATGGCGAATGTCCTGTAGATATTTAATATCGGAGTAAAAATGGGTATGATTTAAAGAAGCTTTTGTCGTTCATACCACAAAGTGCCTTTTTGCAGGCGACCGTGAAGATGGACGAAAGAAGTCCAGAAAATGTCCTGTGGGCGAAAGAAGGCGTCTTGAAAATGAAATTCTTCCCGCCGTCACTGACCGTGAATAACTACAACCCGATGAAGACGAATTCCGCACCGCCGCTAAAGTTGTCCGGATCGCCGACGTCAGGGGTAATCGTCAGTCGGAGCCGTCCGTCGATTCTGGGTAACTCCCGCGGTGTGGCGTGTCCGGCATCATTCAGCACTTCACCGATACCGCAGTACAACAAAGGCGTGCAGATAACCCGTCACATGTGACTGGCGTGCCGAATGTGAATGTGACTGGCGTGCCGAATGTGAATGTGGATGGTGCGCCGTATGTGAATGTGGATGACGAATGTGAATGTGGATGGTGTGTCGAATGTGAATGTGAATGTGACTGGTGCGTCGAATGTGAATGGTGCGTCGAATGTGAATTATGCCCAAATGCGACTGTGACTGGGGAAATGTGGCTTATAGGAGTGTGACCAGTGTGGCTCCTGATCAAATAGCGCACTTCTGTAGCCTGATAACGATCTTTATTTGGCGATGGTTTCATGGATGGAATGGCGAACAATACACTGGTCGCATAACCTATACGCCCCGATTTCTCCAGTAATATCAAAAGATGTGGGTTGTGATAAGTGGTGATGAGCGGTGAGCCATCTGTCAGTTGTGCATAAAATATAAGTGGCAGTGTGCTAAATATGAGTGCATGATGTTATGCCACACATGACTGGTGCTATGTACATATAAGTGGCGATGTCCCAAATAAGACTGTATGGTGCTATGCCCCACATGACTGGTGCTATGTACATATAAGTGGCGGTGTCCCAAATAAGACTGTATGGTGCTATGCCCCACATGACTGGTGCTATGTACATATAAGTGGCGGTGTCCCAAATAAGACTGCATGGTGCTATGTCACACATGACTGGTGCTATGTACATATAAGTGGCGGTGTCCCAAATAAGACTGCATGGTGATATACCACACATGACTGGTGCTATGTACATATAAGTGGCAGTGTCCCAAATAAGACTGTATGGTGATATACCACACATGACTGGTGCTATGCCACACATGACTGGTGCTATGTACATATAAGTGGCGGTGTTCCAAATAAGACTGTATGGTGCTATGCCACACATGACTGGTGCTATGTACATATAAGTGGCGGTGTCCCAAATAAGACTGCATGGTGCTATGCCACACATGTATGGAACGCCAAATCTACATAAACTCAAATAATTAATGCTAGTTTCAAATAATTAGTGCTCTCTCTAATTCTATTAGTACTCTCTCAATTTCAATTAGTGATCTCTCTAATTCAATTTGTGCTCTCTCTAATTCAATTTGTGCTCTCTCAAATTCAATTTGTGCTCTCTTTAATTCAATTAGCAATAGCTGTAATGATAATTAATAGAGAGAGCACAAATTGAATTAGAGAGAGCACAAATTGAATTAGAGAGAGCACTAATTGAATTAGAGAGAGCACAAATTGAATTAGAGAGAGCACAAATTGAATTAGAGAAGAGAGAGCACAAATTGAATTAGAGAGAGCACAAATTGAATTAGAGAGAGCACAAATTCAATTAGAGAGAGCACTAATTGAATTAGAGAGAGCACAAATTGAATTAGAGAGAGCACAAATTCAATTAGAGAGAGCACAAATTCAATTAAAGAGATCACCAATTGAATTGGAGAGACTGACATGTGTATACACTGGTCATCAATGATCCACACAGACTGACTTGGCTCTACACTAGTCATAATATGAACAATGTGAAGATACGGAAAGAACTTTTGTATATACACGATATGAGGGGATACACAGTTACACAGTACATACTGTTGTTCGAAGTTTGCCTCCTCCTCCTCGCAGTGGTTTGACATAGTTTTGCAAATTTAGGACACTCGCTGATTGATAAATTGAATATATATTCAACATCCTGGACGGCTATTCTATGATAGAATGTACAAAGTATGTTCCACTTTTGGTGAAAAATCAACTTCAATATTTGACGAAATCAACATATGTGTCATGTTGCTGTACATCTTGAGGACAGGAATCCAAAATATTTCACCACAAAGAGATCAACTTCAATGAAAATATGTATATGTTCCAATGCCAGTCAGTATGAGGTACGGACCCTACAACTTTTACAAAAGTATACATATCAGCATATCAGAATACTCTACAGACAATATATAATGAACATATATAGTTGAAATGGAAATATGTCGAGTAACCATGGAGATATTCAAGATGGCGTCCAAGATGGCCGCTGTTTTGAAAATAAGCATTAACATGTATAATTGTTCAAATCACTCTAAACCAGCGCTTCAATGTTTGATGGCAATATTATATGCATACTATAATAAGAACTAAAATTTGAAGTGAAGGAAGATGACATGTGATGCAGGGTCAAGGTCATATTCAAGGTCAAAGTTAAAATATTAGTCATTTTGTATTGTTCCTATCACTAATCATACCTTTTATAATCAAGTTTTGAATGGAAAGCATAAATACCAACATATACGAATACTATTAATCTACAAACATTATGTAATGCATATATTTAGGTAAAATGACGATACATTTATGTAGAATAGCCGTCAAGATATACAAGATGTACAAGATGACGTCTCTTTAATTCAATTAGCGCTAGCTGTAATGATAATTAATAGAGAGAGCACAAATTGAATTAGAGAAAGCACAAATTGAATTAGAGAGAGCACAAAATGAATTAGAGAGAACACAAATTGAATTAGAGAGAGCACACATTTGAATTAGAGAGAGCACAAATTCAATTAGAGAGAGCACAAATTCAATTAGAGAGAGCACTAATTGAATTAGAGAGATCTCTAATTGAATTAGAGAGAGCATTAATTGAATTCGTGCTAGCTCTATATTATTTGCAGAGAGCTCAAAAACACATACATTTAATGCTCTCTCTAATTCAATTAGTGCTCTCTCAAATTCAATTAGTGCTCTCTCTAATTGAATTTGTGCTCTCTCAAATTCAATTAGTGATATCTCAAATTCAATTAGTGCTCTCTCAAATTTAATTCATGCTCTCTCTATTAATGAAATTGAATTAGAGAGAGCTCAAATTGAATTAGAGAGAGCACAAATTGAATTAGATAGATCACTAATTGAAATTGAGAGAGCACTAATAGAATTAGAGAGAGCACTAATTATTTGAAGCTAGCATTAATTATTTGAGTTTATGTAGATTTGGCGTTCCATACACATGACTGATGCTATGTACATATAAGTGGCGATGTCCCAAATAAGACTGCATGATGTTATGCCCCACATGACTGGTGCTATGTACATATAAGTGGCGATGTCCCAAATAAGACTGCATGGTGCTATGCCACACATGACTGGTGCTATGTACATATAAGTGGCGGTGTCCCAAATAAGACTGCATGGTGCTATGCCACACATGACTGGTGCTATGTACATATAAGTGGCGGTGTCCCAAATAAGACTGCATGGTGCTATGCCACACATGACTGGTGCTATGCCACACATGACTGGTGCTATGTACATATAAGTGGCGGTGTCCCAAATAAGACTGCATGGTGCTATGCCACACATGACTGGTGATATGTACATATAAGTGGCGGTGTCCCAAATAAGACTGCATGGTGCTGTGCCACACATGACTGGTGCTATGTACATATACGTGGCGGTGTCCCAAATAAGACTGCACGGTGCTATGCCACACATGACTGGTGCTATGCCACACATGACTGGTGCTATGTACATATAAGTGGCGGTGTCCCAAATAAGACTGCATGGTGCTATGCCACACATGACTGGTGCTATGTACATATAAGTGGCGGTGCCCCAAATAAGACTGTATGGTGCTATACCACACATGACTGGTGCTATGTACATATAAGTGGCGGTGTCCCAAATAAGACTGCATGGTGCTATGCCACACATGACTGGTGCTATGTACATAAAGTGGCGGTGTCCCAAATAAGACTGTATGGTGCTATGCCACACATGACTGGTGCTATGTACATATAAGTGGCGGTGTCCCAAATAAGACTGCATGGTGCTATGCCACACATGACTGGTGCTATGTACATATAAGTGGCGATGTCCCAAATAAGACTACATGGTGCTATGCCACACATGACTGGTGCTATGTACATATAAGTGGCGGTGTCCCAAATAAGACTGCATGGTGCTATGCCACACATGACTGGTGCTATGTACATATATGTGGCGGTGTCCCAAATATGGTGCTACATGTTGCACGAAATACGAACGGTGGACCGAATATGAGTTGTGCTATGCCAGCTATGAGTGCCAAATATGACTGGTGCTACATACGTGGGACTGTATGCCAACTATGAGTGGTTCTGTGCCAAATATGAGTGGTGCTATGTGAAATATGAGTGGTGCACGAAATGTTAATGGTGCACGAAGTGTGAATTGTGTACGAAGTGCTGTGACAGCTATGAGCGGTCATGCACCAATGATTATTGGTGAATAGCGCGTGTTACGGATAGTAAACTACGGAGCCCCGCAGGGGACATGGATTTGTTTTTACTAATTCGTTCCCACGAAATAACAATTCGTTCCCTCAATTTAACAATTCGTTCCCTCGAATTAACAATTCGTTCCCACGATATAACAATTCATTCCCTTTAATTAACAACTCGTTCCCACGATATAACAATTCGTTCCCTCGAATTAACAATTCGTTCCACATGACAAATCGTTCCCTCAATTTAACAATTCGTTCCCTCGAATTAATAATTCGTTCCCGTGATAACGAATTGTTATTTCGTTGCAACGAATTGTTGAATTGAGGGAACAAATTGTTAATTAGTGGGAACGAATTGTTAAATTGAGGGAACGAATTGTTAATTCTTGAGAACGAATTGTTAAATTGAGGGAACCAATGGTTATTCCGTCGGAACGAATTAATAAAAATAATTCCACGTTCCCTGCGGGGCTCCGTAGTAAACCATTTTGCCATCCCTACCACGCGTTATAGTATTCACCTGCGCCTCAGATGGATGATGGAACGCAGACCTGTACGCAGTATTTTCTTTAAGGGGGTGCATTATCGACGACGCGAACGGCCAACAATGTTTTTGTGCACATCCACGGACAGACCTCGGCAAATTCACCCTTTCACCCCTAAGTAACTGGAATGGATTTTGATATGTTAATTTTGCAACCAATCCAATCATCACAAAATGATTTTCAGACCAGTCCATTTATGAACATGGTGTGTTTTAGTTCTCAAAATTATGAAAATTATGAAAATTACTTGCATCATCTGAATCTACACTTTTTGTTAATACCACTATACAGGCATTTGGTGTTGAAAGGGTTGTGCGTACGCACTCGTCGCATCCCCTCTGCGTACCGGCCTGGAACGTTCTCTTACAATTTGACAAGTAACGAAGTAAGACATACGCAATTACCATTAAGTGAAAAGTGTTCTTCAGTGATGTTCATATATAATTAAAAGAGTATATTGGTTGAGAAAAGTATTGCTACATATATTCGTACTGGGTTTTTAGTTCTACCGTAAATAAACATCTTCCGCCAAACACCATTCCTAATTCAGGAGTTATTTACTGAAAACTGAAAACATTTATGTGATTTCTTATCGAAACAAATCCTGCTCGTCCAAAGTTGTGAGGACGACGACACCGGCATGGGATTGTATTCTTTCTCGAGCTTGGTTTCTGCAAGATAATTAGCAAACTAGAGTGTAGTCGATGACACGCGATATATCCATTTTTTTCAATCTGAAAGGGGGAGATAATCCATGACCCAGGTGTCAAACAGAGAAAAAAAGCCTCCCAATTGTAGAAACACGAATCGGGTTTCAGAGGCTGTTATTGCACTAGTAAATGGTTAGGACAATCACTATGCTGATTAACAATTTGCAATCAGATACTAGAAATATGAATATTCGTGTTTCTAGTATCGAGTCACATATACTAGTGTTAAACAATCAGTGACAGAAAATTTCTATCCTGATTAACCGTATGCAATCAAATATTAGCATCACGATTATTCGTGTTTCTAGTATTGAGATTTAGTATATTAGTGTTAAACAGTCACTGACAAAGATACTCGCTATGCTGGTTAACCCTATTCAATCTAATGATAAAACACGAATATTCGTGTTTCTTGTATCCAGCCGAATATTCCTGTTTTTAATAACAATAACAATAACAACAAGTACGGAAACTTCCAGAGGCCCTCCGATTCAAAGAACGTATTATTTTATTTTGTCCTTATTATGTAACAGATGTTGATGAAATAGGGCGCATCAAACGAGTTTTGTTAAGACGCATTTGGTGGTCTTGATACTGTGGCCCAAACTTCTGTCGTTTTTGCGAAGAATCGATCTCCGTGTCTAGTGACACGGAAATCGATTAGTCGCAAATATTTCATCAAAATCCGTTGCCTATTAAGGAAACTATCAAATAATACTTACTTTGGAGTGGGCGCGCTTTCAATACTATCAGCCATTGTTGTTGTTGTTATAACCACGTGAGTATGCACCTTGATATGGTATTGTTAGACCACTCAGTGGCAAATGTAGTCACTATCCTAGTTATCTATCCCCATTTGTACAGGTGATATATTGGATTCAGTACTAAACCCATAAATTACCTTAGCTGTTGATAGGCCGTTAAACCCCAAAGAACAAACGAACATCCTAGTTACCCCTATGGAACCCGGTACTAGAAAGACGAACATTCGTGTTTCTAGTATCGGGTTGCATACGGCGGTTATGGTACACTTCTAATACCATGAGGCTGTATATCAGGCTATATGAGTGTGATAGATCACCAGCCGCTACCCATACTTATCAAAAACTTAATATGTTAACCCTTAGACCGCTACTCACAACAATCGTCGTCTGCTGTTGCTTTTATATATTGCCTTATTTCTAAAAAAAAAACATGCTTTTACAGCACTTCAGAATTTAAATGATTCTGAAGTGCTGTCAAAGCATGTTGTAAATTATTCTAAAGTGCTGTTAAAGCATGTTTTTGACGATACAAATGGAAAATATAAAATAAACAACAGACGACAAAAAAAATAAGTTAGCGGTGTAAGGGTTAATATAAAACTAGTTTTGTCATGGGTCGCACATTATTCACATGTATGACTTGACGTGCACGGGTATATTCATGCACTTGAATGCACCCGTACCCGCAAGCTGTGTTATTATTAGCACTAATATAAATCGCGCGTGAACTTTCTGGATATAATAAACAATGGACGTACGAGTAACCGAAGCATTCCTGTAGTCGTCGTTAGAAGATGGCTGACCTCCCTTTACTTTCCTGCGCTGGCTGATGTGAAAGAAAGCCCACGAATACACCGATATGTAAGTTCATGTATATTTATATGTGGCTGTGACTGGATACATGGGGATTGTGGGATTTATAAACTGGGCCCCTTCAGAAATCCCGATTTTTTAAATTTTGTTTACGAAATATTGAGCGTAGAATGCAGGAAATGGCTTCCTCAATTCAAAAATTTTCAGGGGGGCATGCCCCCGGACCTCCCTACCCAATTCCCGACGAACGAGCATATCCCGATTTTTTTGATTTTTTTGTTTACGAAATATTGAGCGTAGAATGCAGGAAATGGCTTCCTCAATTCAAAAACTTTCCGGGGGGGGGGGGGGGCATGCCCCCGGACCCACCTAGCCAACTCCCTCGCACCGCTCAGTCGACGAACGAGCATACCTCGTTCAAGTTCCATGTGCCCCCCCTCCCCTTGGTGAAATCCTGGATCCGCCACTGGTGTAGATCCAGATAAAATAGCACAATCATGTAGCCTCATCACGATCTATATTGTTTGTTATAAGCATGACCGGTGATTCATGGAATGGCGACCAGTGCAGATCCTGATCAGACTGTGCGAATGCACAGGCTGATCTGGATCTACACTGATCGCCAAACATATAAGCCCCATTTATCTAGTCACAGACACATAATATATATTATATGGAAGCCATAATTAGAAGATACTAACTCCTAATTATGAGATACTAAGTCGTAATTAGGATATGCTACGTCCTAATTAGGAGATACTAAGTCGCAATTAGGATATAATAAGTCATAATTAGGAGATACTACGTCCTAATTAGGATATACTAAGTCCTAATTAAGAGATATTAAGTCGTAATTACGGGATTATAAGTCCTAATTAGGAGATACTGAGTCATAATAATTTAGATATACTAAGTTGTATATTAGGAGTTAGTATCTCATAATTATGACTTCAAATATTCAACCAATTCAATCATCACAACATGATTTATGAAAAGGTTTTTTGTTCTCAAAACTGAAAATTACTTTCAAAAAGTGCAGATCCTGGATCTTCACTGTTTGCATAAACCGCTATTCCGGCCTTCGGGATCAAAGGGTTACGTTTGAAGAGACAAGGAACAACGACACGTATATTGGACATCGTGGAAGGTGGGGTGTGGGTGTGATTGAATCTAATTAGTTCTGTACTTAGTGTGCTATTTGGTCAGAAGCTACACTGGTCATAAATAACATAAGCAGAGTTCTCAAGTCACAGGCACATACATGCGCCCAGGTGTCTACTGAAACTGAAAATATATAGTAAAAGCGCGCCCTATATGTGGCTCTGACTCGAGAAATGGGGCTTATGGGCTTTTTTACCAGTGTAGATCCTGGAGACATAGCACACTCCTGTAGTCTGATAACGATCTATGCTGCTTGTTATTCAAGGTGCATGATCACGTGGTTACAACAACAACAACAATGGCTTAAAGTGGTGTTGAAAGCGCGCCCACTCCAGAGTAAGTATTATTTTATATTTTCCTTAATAGGCAACGGATTTTGATGAAATATGGCACAGCAAACGCGTCTTCATGGGCTGCATTTCGTGGTCCCGGGTGTTCGGCACATACTTAAGTCGTTATTGCGGAGAGTCGATTCTTCTCAAAAACGACAGAAGGTTGGGCCAATGTACAGAGACCACCAAATGCAGCTTAACATGACGCGTTTGATGCGCCCTATTTCATAAAAATCCGTTACCTAATAAGGACAACATAAAAGAATACGTACTTTGAATCGGAGAGCTTCTGGAAGTTTTAGTACTTGTTGTTGTTTTTGTAACCACGTGATCATACACCTTGTTATTGATGGAATAGCGGATGCACAGGCTGATTTGAATCTACAGATGGCAAAACATCGTCTAAAACTGTTAGTATAATTTGTACATTGCTAATTAATTATCTATTAGCTAATAAAAAATAAGCACCAGCTGCTACACATTATATTAGTTGTTTATGTCGTCATGATTTTAGTGATCGAGAAAAATGTATGTCAAGCCAGGGAAAAAGAGGCCCATTGGTTAGTGACCAGTATCGATCAGCTTGCTCACTTATGCATGTAGTTGGATACAGTTATGACTATTTCATTGTATGTTTTATTTATTTGTTCCCGGTTCATTAGCGAATAGTGTATACACTGATCTGCCTGAGCGGATTCCCGTCCGTATATGACCTTGAGATTGAACGGACATAAAACCTAAATTAATCAATCAAGAAGTATTATGTATATGCCATTGTTGTTGAACGAACGTAAAACCTCAATCAATCACTCTATCAATAAAGTAGTCTGTATATGATATGTATATGACTTAAAACCTCAATAATAAATAAATAAATAAATCAATCAATCAATCAATCAATCGCTATGTATGTGGCCTTGATGTTGAACAGACATAAAACCACAAAAATACAATCAATCATTCAATCTTGGCAGCAGACAACTACACAGGTTATTTACTCTGCGCGCAGGTGCTGGACACCTGGATATATAGAGGATATTCCATCGTACATTTTGAATAGCGGGAAATAATACACGAGTGTGCGTCGGCTTCCGCGTAAGCAACGAGTGAGCGTAGCGAACGAGTTGCTTGCACAGACGCCGACATACACGAGTGTACTATTTCCGCTATTCAAACATGTACGATGGAATATCCTATTTATTACACTTCCACGGCGGATATATATGTACATTTAGTCTATGTGCGCATGAAGTTATACAATGACGTGTTTTCCCGAGTTTTGACGTTACGTTATGTGACGTCATGTAAACTTTTTGAAATCGAAATTACTCAGCTGTTTCTATGAGCCAGATATATTTGAGTGCATGTTTGGAATGTGTTCAATCACATTAACATTCTAGATTAGTCGAGACCCTTTCCAAATTTTCAAATAACTTTATTTTGACTGTAATAACAATTACACATTTTGCATGGTAGCTCGTGGTTTTCAAGAAAACAGGCGCGCAATTACGGATGTTCTCTTCACGGTGTATTATTTGTAAGAAGTTGATTACGGGTTTTCTCTCACAGCGAAACCAGTGCAAATATTTTGCAAGAGTGTAATAAATGCTGACAACCATTCTGAGACCGTTCTTCAAATACGTACTCCAAATTAGGAAGTTTTATTGATCGCCTTGAGTTAGTGTTGTGGCTGTTTTGCTGACGACGAACGTTTGGCTATTAAACACATTAAATGTAAAAAATATTTAAAAGTAAGTACATTTTTATCAATAACAAAAGTCGCCCTCACCTAAACAAATTATTTGATGAAAAATTCCATCAAATATTGATTGTATTGCGAAAAAACGATTTTCCTATGGGAATTTAACATGGGGGCTAAGCATAGATTTTTAAAAAATGTTTTTATTATTGTGGACCGATTTTCAAAATCTAACTTTTGTTTTCTTAGTTACATCATTTTCAAGCTATTTCGCCAGGTTTCTGAGTCAATTTCCAAAAAAATAATTCGCAACAAAATGAATATTTGATGGAATTTCGTCAATCAAATTTTTTTTATTGATGAAAAGTACTTTTTTAGAGTTAATGTGTTTAATGGCCAAAAGTTCGTCGGCAGCAAAACATGGAACAGTGTTTCGGTGTTTTGGCTGTTCGCTAGGTTTGCCTCTGTGATTTGGCTGTTCACTTGTTTGCGCCTGTGTTTTGACCGTTCGCTCTAGATTTTGTCTGTTCGCTTTGTTTGATTCGATGTTTTCAGCTATTAGCTAGGTTTACCTCGGTGTTTTGGCTGTTCGCTATGTTTGCCTCAATGCTTTTGGCTGTTCGCTACCTTTGTGTCTGTGGTTTGGCTGTTCGCTATGTCTGCGATATTTTTTGTCGTTCGCTATGTCTGCCTCGATGTTTTTGGTTGTTCGCAATGTCTGCCTCGATGTTTTTGTTGTTCGCTATATCTGCTTCGATGTTTTTTGTTGTTCGCTATGTCTGCCTCGGTGTTTTTTTTGTTGTTCGCTATGTCTGCCTCGATTTTGTTGTTGTTCGCTATGTCTGCCTCGATGTTTTTTTGTTATTCGCTATGTCTGCCTCGATGTTTTTTTGTTGTTCGCTATGTCTGCCTCGATGTTTTTTGTTGTTCGCTATGTCTGTCTCGATGTTTTTTGGTTGTTCGCTATGTCTGCCTGGATGTTTTTTGTAGTTCGCTATGTCTGCCTCGATGTTTTTTGGTTGTTCGCTATGTCTGCCTCGATGTTTTTTGTTATTCGCTATGTCTGCCTCGATGTTTTTTGGTTGTTCGCTATGTCTGTTTCGATGTTTTTTGTTGTTCGCTATGTGCCCCTCGATGTTTTTTGTTGTTCGCTATGTCTGCCTTTATATTTGTGTTGCTATATTTGTCTCGATGTTCTGCTGGCCTGTGTCTGTGTTTAGGCCGTTTGCTAGGCCTGCTACTGTGGGTTTTTTTTTCTTTTCGGCGTTTTTTTGTTCTACGGCACTGTTGTGGAAAAATAACGGCAGATAAACAGACTGTATTGTGGACCGTGACCCTATAAAACGACTGACTTCATTCATGTGCACCATTGTATTTATAACGTACAAGTTATTTATTCATATGTACAGTGTAGTCATTTGTACAATTCATACTGGGTATTGCGAAAAATGAATAGTTAAGAAACAGCGTGTTACATTTGTTTAGACACTTATGCCATTTAACAAACAAAACATGGGATGAATATAATAATAACTATTTGGGAGGAAATAGATTGGCATGCGTTTGAATGAAAATTCAACAGAAAATATTTTACTCGTCTTACCATATAAAAACGAGAAAATCTATCAATGAAAAAATATAATTGTATGCGCGATTATGTCGAGAAACAAAAATAAAATGTTTCCGCTGAGGATCAAACTCAGGACCTTCCGCGTGTTAGGCGGATGTGATAACCACTACACCACGGAAACATGATACTATGCAGCCTACAATGCATTTTAACTCGGTGTATTAAATAATTTTATACATTGTACAGTAAACTATTGTAACCAGTTCCACCAGTTCCAAAAATTACGAGTGCCCGCTATACATATAGTATAATTTAGTAATATTTATTTTACTGATATTGATGCGCGGTGGTATCAGGCTATTTTCATATGCAAATGAGGCATGTTTTTTTTAAATTATTTATACAAATTAAATGCGTCACCTAAAAATTAGTATTTTCGACAGATTATAAGGTATGATCATTGCACGTCAAACAATAAATACATAGAATAAATAGCAATGTCCGTTAACCTTTTAAGGAAACACAGTTATCGCCCCTGATATCGGTGTGGAAATTTATTTCTGATATAAAATGTATAATAATGCCAATCAATACGTGGGGTAATGGTGAATGAATGTTTATTTTTCCAGAAAATGTATCAGATGACGTCTCTGATATAAAGAACACTGTGTGCCTACTGAGTGGGCATGCACCTTTAATGCCTCGGTGGGTTCGGCATGCGGATCATGGCCGGCTGGGTGTAGTTAACATACAGCTACATATTTGTTGTTGTTGCTGGTCGGTATCTAGTGAGCGAAATCATTGTATGTGGCTGTGACTGCAGCAATGGGGCTTATGGGTTGTGTGACCAGTGTAGATCCAGATCAGCCTGTGCATCCGCACAGTCTGATCAGGATCTGCACTGATCGCCATTCCGTCAATGACACTTTATCATGCTTCTAACAAGCAATACAGATCGTTATCAGGCTACAGGAGTGTGCTATTTAATCAGGAGTTTCACTTGTAATATATTCAATAAGCGCCATATATCTAGTCACAGCCATAGCACGGTGTATGATCACGTGATACTAACAACAACAACAAGTACTGAAACTTCCAGAATCCATCTGATTCAAAGTACGTATTCTTTTATATTGTCCTTATTACGTAACGGATTTCGATGAAATATGGCGCCGACACGGATATCGATTCTTTGCAAAAACAACATAAGTCTGTGCCAAACTCCATGGACCACCAAATGCATCTCATGGAGACGCGTTTGATGCGCCATATTTCACCAAAATCCGTTGCATATTAAAGGTACATGCCCGCTCAGTAAGCACAACATGTTCTTTATAGGAATTAAATAAGTGTATAATTGTGTCACTATTCCACCAGTTCTAAAAATTACAAGTGCCCGGAAAACAGATATAATCATTTAGTAATATTTATTTTACTGATAGTGACGCGCGTTGGTATAGGGCTATTTTCATACGCAAATGAGGCATGATATTTTTAACTTATTTATACAAATGAAATGCGTCACCTGAACAAATAATATTTTCGACAGATTGTAAAGTATGATCATTGCACATCAAAAAATAAATACAGAGAATAAATAGTAATGTCCGTTAACATGTTAAGGAAACACGGTTATCGCCCCTGATATCAGTGTGAAAATGTTCGTCTAAAACAAAATGTATAATAATGCCAATCAATACGGGTAATGGTGAATGAATGAAAATTTTGCCAGAAAATGTCATACGTACAGAATATACAAAAGTATCTGTATCACTATATTATAACCTACTGAGTGGGCATGTACCTTTAAGGAAAATATAAAATAATACTTACTTTGGAGTGGGCGACGTTGTTGTTGTTGTTGTAACCACGTGATCATGCACCTTGCATATACATGTTAAAAATTGATGAAAAATGCAATTGAAGCTCCACAACATATAATCCCCAGAGATTCCCAGGCAATACAATATTCCAGCAAAACTCACATAGTACATGCACTATACGAATGCATGCCAAATAAGGGTACCGCCCTGGAACGGTCAGTGAATTAAATATTTCACAGGCATTCGGCGGTTCTGCTTTCGTCGATACTGCTATGTATGAACGGCGCGGTAATACTATTTCAATTATATAGAGGATCTTTCATGAGTGATGATTTAATTCGATATGGTATTTATTAAACGAGTTTACGGGTTTCATAAGAAACTCGGCAGAGCCTCGATGTATGAAACCTGTAAACTCGTTTAATAAATATCACGAATGTTATATTCTATGCATTACATTACCGCGACAACACACGCTAAAGCATATCAAGCGAGTAACGAGTAACAGCCCCTTCTGTAGCATATTTCACCAACATTGCAAAGTATACTTTTCTAGCAAAGTATACTTCGAGAGAGAAATTTTCAATTTTAGGATACATTTATTAATGTTTATTATACTGGATTTATTACATTATCACAGCCATTTTGGCTGTGATAATGTAATAAATTCAGTATAATAATTCTGCATTCTTTTAATCATCTGATCAAATATATGCAGTTGTTAGTTCTATATGAAATAATGCATTTCAGGAAAAATATTAATCCGTCAAAGTATACTTTGTTAGATAAATATGCTTTGCAATTTTGATGAAATCGGCTGCTGGTACAAACACAGGCATTCGGCGTGTTTCGGCTTTCATCTGTAAAACTCTATATATAGGCTTTTGGCGTGTTTCGGCTTCCATCGGTATAACTATATATACATATATATTATATATATATATATATATACATATAGAGTTATACCGATGAAAGCCGAGACACGCCGAATGCCTGTGGGTACAACCGCAAACAGTGTAGTTGCCTTTGCCTTTGTACTGATTTTATATAAACAAAATCAAATAACAATACCATGTAAATACACACACAGTGTAGTGTGAAGACGATATGCTTGAAATGAACATGTCGGTAACGAGCACCTGTCAGTGTCAAGTGTCAACCCCGCCTGTATTCAAAGTACATGTAAACAAACTATTTTAGTTGAACAACATGTACATTCTCTCTAGCAGACGACTCTGTTGGGTCAGAGTGACAATTCCTTGTGTTGTGTTTCATTTGATGTGATTGTTAATAGACGACACGCTTCGGTGCCTGGATATAATTATACAGTATGTGGTTCGCAGGAACATTGCTATTATTTCCCGTTTTTGGGCCAGACACTTTTCTTGCTCTGTGGTTCGTCAGACGTCTGTCCGTCGTGATGTCGGACCCTGTAATCAGGCGTGACATCGTGCTCTGGAGTTTATTGATGCCGGCTGGATTAAAGCATATCAAGCGAGTAACGAGTAATAGCCACTTATGTGGCCGATTTCACCAACATTGCAAAGTATACTTTTCTAGCAAAGTATAATTTGAGGGAGTAATCATTTATTTTTCATGAAATGCATTATTTCATATAGAACTAACAACTGTGTATATTTGATGATTAACAGTATGCAGAATTATTATACTGAATGTATTACATTATCACAGCCAAATTGGCTGTGATAATGTAATAAATTCAGTATAATAAAAAAATTATCCCTCAAAGTATATTTTGCTAGATAAGCATACATTGCCATTTTGATGAAATCGGTTACTGATAAAATTAATAAATTTATCCTAAAATTGAAAATTTCTCCCTCAAAGATTACAAATCGGCTACAGGTCTACTTGTTCCGGAGGTAAGTGTTTTGTTGGAAGCTATATACAATGTACTGTATAGAGAATAGTAGGTTAGTGCCGTGAATAGGAAAACAATATATTGCAAGGCTTAGGAAACGGGATAAGCGAGGCTCTGCCGAGCAAATCCCGTTTCCGTGCCGCGCCAGATATTGTTTTCCATTCACGGCACTAACCTACTATTCTATTTATCCCGTCAACACATACAAATGACTTTAAAATGCAAAAAATAAGCCCAGCCACCGCACATATTCATATACAGTAATTAGGTCGTATTGACAGGATATCAAAAATGCTTCACGGCACATACGCATTGTGTTGACGGGATACATATAGAATGGAATCGATTCAAAAGTGGGGATATTTCGTCGACATGTATGTTTCCTGGACAGTCAGTTGGCTGATCAAAGAAAACATTAATGTAAGCTTCTGACACGTGTACAACTCGTCTAGAACCATCTGTGGTCTCCGTCTGCTCAGTCCCAGATGTGTCAGCTGGAGCCGGTGCGATAACTGTCAACATGTCCGCTTCCATCTCAACATCAAACTGACTGTCGCACAGTTTTACCTTATAGTACCGAGCGTATCCTCCTGGGACGTATTCCGTGACTTCCCTTAACAATCTTCCGTCAATTTTAATCATGTCGCCAAATCATATGGAGGCGGCCATTTTTGTCGCGCCCGCTTGCGGTAAGCGCGATATATTCGGCACATTGGCGTACGTACATACGTACGCGTGCGTCCGGGTTAAAGTGTTTGGTTAAAGTTTTTGGTATTCGGTATACTATCAAAGCCTCGGCGGGCACGACATGTGGGCAACGGCCATCTGGTTTAAACATAAAACATGAGTATACTGGCGTAGGAATACTTTTTGTTGGTCCGACATAATTTGCATATATTACTGTAGTGTATTACGGATTTTATTACAACGTGTTTTACACTATCATAGTGCGTATTATTGAAAGTAACATAACGCCATTTGCTTTGTTAGTTCATATATAGTAATACAGAAGAAAGCCGATAGACGCCGAATGTATGTGGGTGAACCTGACTGTAGCTTTTAAAGTAAGGGACAAACATATAAGATACAATACAATTCAAATAAAGACTACGGTTTTAGATTAGTATTTATTTTTTTCATCTGATTCCAGACATATGATGACATCATGTGTATGTCTTATGACAAGCGGGACATTTGAAGTAAACGAAATTGTTATCATTGTGGCGACCCACCCTTATTGACCAACTCTAGTATACAAACACACTTGCTACTGTAGAGAGATGTCTTTAATAATAATTTCGGTGACTGACTCAATGTGCATGATCACGTGATACTAACAACAACAACAAGTACTGAAACTTCCAGAATCCATCCGATTCAAAGTACGTATTCTTTTATATTGTCCTTATTACGTAGCGCATTTTGATGAAATATGGCGCATCAAACGCGTCTTGTTAAGCTGCATTTGGTGGTCTCTGTATTTTCGCCCAAACTTCTGTCGTTTTTGCGAAGAATCGATTTCCGTGTCTACACGGAAATCGATTATTCGCAAAAACGACATAATTCTTTGCCAAATTCCCTATACCATTAAATACAGCTCATGAAGACGCGTTTGCTGCACCATATTTCACCAACATCCGTTGCATATTAAGGAAAATATCAAATAATACTTACTTTGGAGTGGGCGACGTTGTTGTTGTTGTTGTAACCACGTGATCATGCACATTGTGACTCGTCTACATCGTTCTGCTAAATGATCTTAAAGCGACAAATATACTAGTCCAACTTGCTAACCGGTCACCCACATGTTATTGCATTATTTATTCTGGTGAGCATTTATTTCCGAAATACTTGTTTAAATAGTTGAAACTAATGTTTAATGGATTGAATGGACGTTTTTATTCCTGCAAATGACTTACAAAAACAGTTCATTTAATTGTATTTTATTGATAGGGGTCAAAACTAAACGTCTCAAAATTGACAATGTTCTAGTATCATGCACAGCAACCATCTACATGTATCACATCAGTCATTAGTGGGTGGTTTTTCGGGAGCACGCGACGGGTAATTCAACGATCGGGGTTTATCCTTACCGGAATCCCGAATGGAGACCTGGTTTGGCCCTCACATACGTCTTTGGTATTTTGTATGTGACAGTTGAATCTGGTTATACCCCTTATAGGAGTATTACGATTATTCGTAATTCTATTTTAGGGGAGGGGCCAAGTGACTGGTGTGGTATGGACCTGGCACCAGGTCAGGTTATTCTAATTTCAGGGCTGAATATATTGTTTCTCGATGTAAATATTCTGTTCTGATTTGGGGATTTCCCCCCCAATGCAGCAGGTTAAATTGGGATCGAACCCGTTTGCTCGGCCTTGCATAACCTTAGGCCGTTAAACACCAATAAACAAACAAACCAAAACAGCTGGCATTGTCTTATAGAATTGGCCTAAATGCAGAGGGAGTGATGTTGCATGTTGGTCAATTCTGTAAGAATGTTTTTTTAACAGTTTATATGAGAAATGTTGGTCCCTATTGAGGCCAGAAGCGTATTTCTCATCGCAAGCACAAATGGGTCTCGTACTCCGTAAATGTTGCATAATTTTCTATTTCTCCATTATGCCTTTCTGTGTGAGATTTGAAATATATCTCCGTAACACGCAGGCGCCTGGTTGTGACAACAGGGCATGCTGGTCGCTGTGACACGTTTCTAACCATCTGTTTTGTCGACGCGGTGCACAACTATGCTTCTGTAGTCTATTTCACCAACATTGCAAAGTATACTTTTTTTAGCAAAGTATACTTTGAGGGAGACATTTCAATTTAAGGATAAATTTATTAATTTTTTTATTATACTAAATTTATTACATTATCACATCCATTTTGGCTGTGGTAATGTAATAAATTCAGTATAACAATTCTGCATAGTTTTAATCATCAAATACATGCAGTCGTTAGTTCTATATGAAATAATGCATTTTAGGAAAAATAAAAGATTACTCCCTCAAAGTATACTTTGCTAGAAAAGTATACTTTGCAATGTTGGTGAAATCGGCTACGGGTATATGCTATTTTGTTTCCACCACCGATGCTTATGTGCTGGAATATCGCCATAGACCTTAGATGAACCAGTATTATGGAACTAAGCAACATGCACATCATTTCATGCATCCATGCATCACTATTTGGCGAAAATATGGAGACAACCCGTCCAAACGGCATACAGGGACACCGTCCAATGTGTGACTTTTAGTTTTGACCCCTACCAATTAAATTGCAACAACTAAACAATGTCCAGAATTCATTTGTGCTAATAAAAACATTAATTCAATGCATTTATTTTTGTCTTTAACTATTTCAAAAAGATGCTGGCATATAATTACTCAGCGAAATAAATATTGCAATAATATGGAGGTGACCGGTTAGAAAGTTGGACTAGTATATGCGGTAAATGGCGATGAAAATAAATGGAAATGTTACTTTTACTTTTTTGGAAGCTAAATTAAATCTGGAATAAATGTGACTGGTCAGAATCTTACATGTGGCTGTGACTGGAGAATTGGTGTTTATGGGTATTGCGGCCAATGTAGATCCAGATCAGCCTGTGCATCCGCACAGTCTGATCAGGATCTGCACTGTCTGCCATTCCATAAATGAAACACCCGTCATGATTGTAGCAGACAATGCAGATCGTTATCATGCTACATCAGTGTGATATTTGATCAGGAGCTACACTGGTCACAAATTCAATAAGCTCCATTTATAAATATGTATTAATTGCATCACTTTTAAATATACTGTATAACACACAAAACAGTGGCTTGTTTTAGGCGTTATTGAGTGTTAATAAATGTGTGGACGTTTCGTAAGAAATAATTCTTATTGCAATTGCGGAAGACTTGTCAGAACCTGGATCAAAGGGGAAGTAAATACAAATGAAAATTGTTTTGTAAACTGGTAGATAATGGCAATTTAAACCACATGCAGAAAACCCCATCCAAAACTTCTAATTAGATCAAAAGTTATGCAAGTTTCCATATTATCAAATTCTATCATTGTGTTACATGTAGGCATGCCTTCTCTCGTCATAGCTAAACTATGACAGCGTTAGCGCTTGTCATTTGTGGCTGTGACTGGAGACATGGGGCTTATGGAATTTATGACCAGCCTAGATCCCGATCCTATAGCACACTTCTGTAGCTTGATAATGATATATACGATCTGTTAGATGCATGGTTTCACTGACTGATTGGCGAACAGTGAAGACCTATATCAGACTGCGCTCACGCGCAGGCTGGTCTGGGGCTACACTGGTCACATGGCCCATACGCCCTATTTCTCCAGTCACATCCACATTACATCACTTGTAAAATATTCACCTTTCCGTATATTCATTTCTCCATCAAATTCATTTAGAGAGCTAATTATGTTTGTTCACGATGCCAGGGCCCATCAAAAGTTATTGTATCAGGTAACTAGGGATGGGCCGCGTATATGTCATTGGGCTTCAATGGTATTTACATTCGTGTGGTCCCGTCTCTATATGACCTTAGCTGTTGCTGGGACGTTAAACCCACCCACTTTAACTTTTATCGGGTAACAAGTTGCGAATCGACCGAATATATGCTCACTAATAGCAGCATGCTGTAGCACGGATAGTCCGCATTAGGAAACTACTTAGCATACAATTAAAAATATATTTTCGATGGCTTGAACCAAATTCGCAAGTACATTAGAAACACAACCAAGTCGCCATAGCTTATATTGCAACACACGGACTTTGAAGGATAAAACTGCCCAGCGACTAAAACAAATGATAGAAATATTAATATATCTATATATTGATTTCCTGCTATTTCCATTTCATATGGTCGCATACAATGGAATGTGGACGAATAATTGCGGCTGTGACTGGAGAAATACGGCTTATGGGGTTTGCAACCAGTGTAGATCCAGATCAGCCTGTGCATCCGCACAGTCTGATCAGGATCTGCACTGTTCGCCATTACACCAATGGAACACTTTCCATACTTCTAACAAGCAATGCAGATCGTTATCCGGCGACAGGAGTATGCTATTTGATCAGGAGCTACACTGGTCACATATCCCATAAGCCCCATTTCTCCAGTCACAGCTACATGTGACGTGTGTATTGTACGTTAATTCGGGATACTGCCCCGAGTGGATGCTATAGACTGCTCACTTCCCATAGCTAGCTTCCCAACCCGGCGAACGCTTGTCCTCGTTAGCGTCCCCGATTTCGTTAATTAGATCATCTTTTTCGGAATCGGTGCGTTTGCCGTATGTCGATAGCCAGGCGGGTGATCGTTTTCCGTATGTCGATAGCCAGGCGGGTGATCGTTTGCCGTATGTTGAGAGCCATGCAGGCGACCGTTTTCCGTATGTCGAAAGCCAAGCGGGAGACCGTTTGCCGTAAGTCGAAAGCCAAGCGGGAGACCGTTTGCCGTACGTTGATAGCCAAGCGGGAGACCGTTTTCCATAGGTAGAAAGCCAAGCTGGAGATCGTTTGCCGTATGTTGATAGCCATGCAGGTGAACGTTTGCCGTATGTAGAAAGCCAGGCAGGTGATCGTTTACCATAGGTCGAAAGCCACGCAGGTGATCTTTTACCATACGTGGACAACCACGCAGGTGAACGTTTTCCGTACGTGGAAAGCCACGCAGGTGAACGTTTTCCATATGTAGAGAGCCAGGCGGGGGACCGTTTACCATACGTGGAAAGCCATCCGGGATTCCGTTTCCCGTAAGTCGCTATCCACGATGCTCTCTTGCCGTATGTAGCCATCCATTGCCCGGCTGCCCGTTTGCCATACGTCGCTGACCAGGCCGGCGCCCGTTTACCATATCCCACCGTCCAGCCGGGCATGCGTTTATACAGCGACCCCCAGTTCGATCGTTTGCTTTCTTCAACGGACTTGTCATCGTCATCGTCGTATTTTGTATCATAATACTCGTCGTCTATATCTTCTGAGTCATCTTCCACACTTTCCGAGCTTGACACTAGGCGTGAATCATCTACGTCAGGTTTTCGTTCACTTTCATACGAATCTGATGGACTGTAATCCGAATCTAGACCACGTTTTCCGTAGGTAGAAATCCACGATTGAAGCCGTTTTATCGTCGACCGTTTCACTACTGCGGAGTCCAAGTCCCTCTTACCGTAGCCCGTGATCCACGACTGGCGTCTCTTGTCCGTGTGTATGTCTCCGGGCATACCATAGTCACTGTTGTCTGTCAGATCATCTGCAACACCGAGTGCAGAATTATCACGTTTGCCATAATACACGGACCAGCCCGGTAATCGTTTATAGGCTTGAT
The DNA here is from genome assembly GCA_029237695.1 of Conchocele bisecta. Taxonomy (NCBI): domain Eukaryota; kingdom Metazoa; phylum Mollusca; class Bivalvia; order Lucinida; family Thyasiridae; genus Conchocele; species Conchocele bisecta. The sequence goes on from CM055273.1 coordinate 37,482,879, forward strand.
TGCGCTTTTCGACAGTTTGTGTTAGTTGGGGTTTATTCTGTGTGTTGTCTGTTAGTGAATACGTGTTGGCAATTCTCTCTCCTCCGCCTGTTGGTTGCAAGGCAGGTAACTCTGAAATAGAAATAAACATCAAGATCATATATTTTGGTATGCATGTACATGTACGTAACCATTTCAACACTGCATTCCTCTATAGCGGTGTTTGCAAACAGTGTAGATCCTGATGAGACAGCCCGTGACGGGCTGTCTCACCAGGATCTGCACTGTTTGCAAGTATTAGCAAGATTAGTGCTGGTGGTGGTGTATTAGGCTTATATATATATAGAGAGAATAGTAGGTTAGTGCCGTGAATGGGAAAATAATATCCGGCAAGGCTCAAGAATTTCTTTATTTCTCAGAAGTATATGTTGTGACCACTCATTTGAACCGTCTCGCCGAGACGGTTCAAATGAGTGGTAACAACATATATTTTGGTTCAGAAATAAGGAAAATGGATAGAGAATAGTAGGTTAGTGCCGTGAATGGGAAAAAATATCTGGCAAGGCTCAGGAAGCGGGATGTGCGAGGCTCTGCCGAGCACATTCCGTTTCCGTGCCGCGCCAGATATTTTTTCCCATTCACGGCACTAACCTACTATTCTATTTATCCCGTCAACACCTACAAATGGCTGTAAAATGCATAAATAGTATTGACTGGATATCAAAAATGTTTCACGGCACCGTGTTTCACGGCACATACGCACTGTGTTGACGGGATAAATAGAGAATATTAGTATAGTGTCATGAACATGAATAAATATCTTTCGAGAAATCAGGATGGGCGAGGCTTGCCGAGCACATCCTGATTTCGAGCCGAGTCAGATATTTATTCACGTTCATGACACTATAATAATATTCTATTTATCCCGTTAACCACATCAAAGTTGTTCAAATGTCTCTAAAAATGCATTTGTGGCCTCATAAGTTTGTCTTCTGAAGCGACAAGATTATCGTGTTACGTCATTCACATAATGACGTAACGTCATACATAATGATGTATCTACTAGACGTGAATGAGAAAAAATACACGTACCTGCTTTTCACGTCTAGTAGCGACATAGTTGACGGGATAAATATGTATATCTTATTCATATTTTGACCGAATTTATAAGTGAACTACATGTAACAAAGCGATGCCACTCCGGGAAACTGCATTGTCAGGAATCTAATTCCGACTTCTGAGAATAGGACTAGCGGACAACACAATACTGTCCTTTGTTGACATGTAGCATCATATGACATATGCCATGATATTTTGTACCTAAGAACATGTGCGACTTTTCATGAAGCATTTACGTTATTTTCTGTAAATAATGTGGAAAGGCGACGAAATTTGCATAGCAAATGCGAGATTCTATTCCACATTTGCTATGAAAATTTCGTCATCCTTTCGACGTCATTTACAGAAAATATCAGAGTTTTGGCGTGTCTCAGATATCACAAAGAAACAGGTGTGCACCTTTATCCGGGTTACAACTCATTGAAACGTGACGTTTCATTGGTGTAATGGCGTCAAATGACGCTACCGAAAATACGTTAGTGTAATGACGCAATGTAAACAAATCCGCATTATTTTCGATGTAATCCGCGTTATAAATCCTCATTTTGTAGCATATGAAACGTTTCCTCATAAATGGAATACCATGCTAGTGTATGTGGATACAAAGTTTATCACGCTCGGCTCGGAAACGGTATGAATTCCTCGGCGAGCCTCGGAATTCCTACGCATTTCCTAGCCTTGCCTGATACACATGTAGGTCGAAGCCGGCGTAAAGAACAGCAGGTGTGTGTTTCACTAAACTGCGTACGACTTCGTCAGTACAAAGTTATTATTTGCACAACATTAGCGCGGACAGCCATTGATTGCAGTGCAAATATTTAGTGAATCTGTTCACATTTAATGAAATGGGCATGTGAATAGCTAATACCATTGCAAGTAAGAATCACATTCATAAACATCTTCAAACGAACTGTTTTTATTGAAACGGGCCCGGATGCGTATGATTTATAACTACGGTGCGTTCGCGTGACTCGAATCATAGTTCGTGATCAAACACCATCTCTGGACACTTCGCACGGTGCGACGTCCGGTAGAGTATCCCGAGCTAATTGACGGGTAGTATTAACGTCGTGAACTTTACTTTACTTTACACTCGTAAGTGGGTAGTTCCTTGTAAACATTTACTAATCATGTGCTAATCAATCCATATTAACCTTATTGGTTCAATTTTAAAGTACATGCATATGTCTAGGAAGGCAAAGCCTAACGATGGATTCTGAGTGTGAGTGGTGGGCGTCTTCACACGCATGTCTCATTTAAACAGCCTGGGCCCGGTTGTTCAAAACATCAGTTAGCTTAACGGACTGTTAAATCCTTAACTGAATGGTTAAAATCAGAAACAGGTTAAAATCTCTGTTTCTGATTTTAACCATTCAGTTAAGGATTTACCAGTCCGTTAAGCTAACTGACGTTTTGAACAACCGCGCCCTGGCCTCATCGAACCACTCCACCCTCTCTATAGCAGCCATTGTATATGTCCGAATTGAACAAATTCCTACTTAATAAGTCTGCATTAAGGATAGAGTGGCTGAGAAAATTAGTTTATAAGCTCTACTATTTTGGATATAGAAAACGTCCTGACCAACCTACTTACATTTCAACTCTGCAACAGCACCTCTCTACCAGAGGTGTTTGAACAGATGGTCAGTATGTTGGTGTCATATGGGTACGTTGGTGGATTTGGGTAGATTAGGGTGGATTTCGTTGGTTTTGGGTAATTCACATACTTTTGTGCAACTACTAATGCTCAATCATTACACATGACAGAAATCGTAAATTATCTACACATTAACTGTTCCGTGAAATACGTGTAAAACACCAATAAAGAATGAAAGAAAGAAACAAACTGTTCTGATTTTGGGATCCCCCCCCCCCCACCCCCACCCCCAACAAATAAATGCATCAGGTTGAATACGGGATCGAACCCGTTTGCCCGGCCTTAAATTACATTAGCTGTTGATAGGCCGTTAAACACAATTAAACAATCAAACAAAACGTGTGTATTAGCGGGAGGTAACATAAATTGTATGTTGGTAACAATGCACCCAAAGGCTACATGAGTGTGCTACATGTATTTGATCAGGAGCTAATCTGGCCACAAAGCCCATACATCCCATAAGTCCCATTCCTCCAGTCGTAGCCACATATAACTGTGTGGCGTCAGCAATATATACATGTATTGCTGCACCATATTCGGCACGGTTATATGTGTTAACTACGGTGTTCTGTTAAGGCCATCGTAATATCGCTATCGGGTCGATACTACGATATTACGATAGTACGAACTACGATGACGATAGTAGTATCGTAGTATCGTACTATCATCATCGTACTGTCGTGATCTCGTAGTATCGACCCGATAGCGATATTACGATGGCCTTAACGGAACACTGTTTATCGTAGTATCGTACTATCGTCATCGTGCTATCGTACTATCGTCATCGTAGTATCGTACTATCCAGGCCTCGACAAATTTTTATTTTCTGACTCGTCCCACTGGACGAGAGAACCTAAAAATCTACTCGTCCAGACTGGACTTCTACTCGTCCAAACTTTTGGTCAAATAACAAAACATACATTTTTGTATGTACAGTTTGTGATAATATTTTGTGATAACAATAATATTTCCACAGTCAATGTGCCCGTGTAGATCTATATTTCCAGCTTTCGGTGCGCGGCTTCAACAAATAAATTATGTAATTTATGTAATTTGTGTAACTGTTGCTACACAGCGTGAAACAATGGTGCCGTGGTGGGAGGGGTACACTGCAGTTTGCATCTTATTGTAAACGGCTTAGCGTAGCGTTGTGTATTGCAGGAATAATAAGATTGCCAAGTTTTAGATATAATTCGCCAGATAACCGTGATTAATTTCGCCTTTTCGAGTTGTTCATTGGATCTATCAATATCTCCGCCGCCCTGCAAAAACCGGCGTATGTCTGACATCTTGTTTTGTTTGTAAACACAGAGCAGACGACAGTTAAACAGGATGCTAAGTCACGGTGACTGGTTGTAGAATGCACGTATTAAATTCAGTAGTTGCAGCCATGAATGGGAATAAGTCGGACACAGTCTACATTGTATATGTGTATCTTGGCAACGCAGAAAGGCGAGTGTAGTAGGTAGTCTCCCTTTACCACGCTCGGTAATCAGTTGAATATTTTATTGGAATTTAGTATTTCGCTTCGCAAAACTTCGCATTTGCATTTTCTCAGTGGTGATCTTCAAATTTCCACTCGCCCGACTGGACGAGCGGCTTTCAATTTTCACTCGCCCAGGCTGAAAAGTTACTCGTAAATACGAGCGGACGAGTGGATTTGTCGAGGCCTGACTATCGCCATCGTATTATCGTACTATCGTTATCGTAGTATCGTACTATCGTCATCGTGGTATCGCCTTCCGGATGGACACTCGCATGCGCATTGTTTGTCTGCGAAAATGGCGGTAGGTACATGTCCACGCAGTAAGCACAAACTGTTTGTATAGGAATTAAATAAGTGTATAAGTGTGTCACTATTCCACCAATTCTAAAGATTACGAGTCACCGCTATACAGGTGTAATCATTTAGTAATATTTATTTTACTTATAGTGACGAACGTTGGTATCAGACAATTTTCATATGCAAATGAGACATCGTATTTTGTAATTATTTATACTAATTAAATGCGTTACCTGAACAAATAATATTTTCGACAGATTATAAAGTATGATCATGGCACATCAAACAATAAATACATTGTATAAATAGTAATGTACGTTAACATTTTAAGAAAACATGGTTATCGCCCCTGATATCAGTGTGAAAAGTTGCATCCGATATAAAATGTATAATAATGCCAATCAATACGTGTGGTAAGGTGAATTAATGTTTATTTTGCCAGAAAATGTCTCAGATGATGTCTCTGATATAAAGAACAGTTTGTGCCTACTGAGTGGGCATGTACCTTTAATCAAGGTGGGGGATCACGTGGTTTCCGAACGGCATGACGTCATGTTTTGTAGATGTGTTTACAGTAGATTCTTTGTGAAATTTATAAGTTATTGTAAATAACTTTCAGAGCACTCATAAAACACATATGCCATCGTATTTGGTGCGCTACATATCATAAAAATCCGTCCGTTTGTTAGGAAGATTTTAATGAAAATCGACTGTAAAAATGACGTCACAGATTACGTCACGTCGGAAAACCGGGTTCGGAAACCACGTGATCACACACCTTGTTAATAGCGCAAACAAGAATTTCGGCGCAAACGGCGCAAACAAGATTAATTTTTCAAATATCTATCTTAAATACCTATTAAATGAAATTAAATCAATCTAATGATGATTATATGTATCAAAATACAGGCTAATTACCTCGTCATCCATTGTTTTGATGAGAATGCGCATGTTCATCCGGAAGACGATACTACGATGACGATAGTACGATACTACGATGACGATAGTACGATACTACGATGACGATAGTACGATACTACGATAAACAGTGTTCCGTTAAGGCCATCGTAATATCGCTATCGGGTCGATACTACGAGATCACGACAGTACGATCATAGTATCGACCCGATAGCGATATTACGATGGCCTTAACGGAACACCGTAGTTAACTGACCATGAACATTTAGTTAATGTCAGCTCGTTCACGTCCAAATGATTCCCCACTGCCATATAAAAGAAAGGCAATAGTTCTTAATTCAGAGTTACGTTTCCGTAACCGCATTATGGTTGTAGTATTCTGGAGGCTAAAATGTTCGTAAGTGCAAAATTATGATTGTCTGTACATTTCACATTAACAATGTAATATTGTAAACAATTATTGGATTTACATTTATTGATCATAGGCTGCATATAGAGCATATGCTCAATAAATGTAAATCCATCAATTGATATATCCAGACCATCCTAAATTTGCATCTACGAACATTTTAGTCGTACGAAGTTTAGTGAAACGGCCCTCTGCTTGCTTTAGGTGAGCCACCACCATTAATTCTTCCTACATAACGTAACCATTTACCACACAGTTCGCTGGTCTCTGCTACTTTCAGTTTAGTATGGATGTTGTGTGACATACTTTCCCATAACCCGCGCCCATCCTGCTCTAGATGTGCACTAATTAAAACATAGGTTTAATTAATTGTTAAGACAGATAACTTCAATCTCCCGTGACTACCCTGTGGTCGCCTAAAAAGTCAGCGGCTGGAATTGAAACCACCTCACATGACAAACATGTTCCGAATTACAAAATAACCCCCGAACTTTGATTGGAAATTATGTAAAGGTCCACCACCACTAAATGTTTTTCCTATATAAACTAACCAATGGCCACACATTTTGCTATTCTCTGCTACTTTCACTTTTCGTATGGATGTTGTGGGACCTATTTTCCCATAACCTGCAGCCACTCTGCTCTGGATATTCACTAATTAAAATATAGGTTTAATTATTGTTAAGAAAGATAAATCTATTCTCCTGTGACCACCTGGTTGTGGCGCAAACAGTCAGCAGCTGTAATTGAAACCGCCTCACATGATATGATCCGACTTACAAAATAATCCCAAAGCATATGTTTGAAACTGATGTAAATGCTAAATTAACATGCCTGTGAAGTAGATTAGTGCATCAATTGACTGGTTTCTGCAAGCAGAGAGTGTCTATGGCATAACAAATATGGCTTATTTGTATTAACGTACTACTTTTGACTACACCGCGCATGAATATCTGATGCTTTAGGGTGGTTATTTTCCAGTATTACATGTATAAACATTTTTTTTTTACAAATCCTCGAATTAGACTAGACGAAAAATGATTTTATGCGAGAGCTCTATCTAACTTGAGTGTCACCTCGTCAGGAAACCGGTGCATTTTTTCGTAAACATTTTTATGCCGGCGCTGAGTGGAATTTCTAATTCACCACCACGAAGTACAATGTAGAAGATTGATAATTGATCAATTGACCTGCTTAATTGAAATGTTGCCGACGCTTATCGTACTGCGCATGCGTGTATTGCTATAAGAGTGTCCATCTCCGCAGATGACGTGTGTATGAGTGTATATTGCCATATGTCACGACATCGAGAAATATACAGGTACTAGCGTCTAATCAAGCGGCGCCACACTGGAACGGTCAATGACACTATAAATAGTAATACTATAATTACAATGCATATGCAGCATATGCTCAATAAATGTAAATCGAATAATTGTTTACAAGAAAACATTGTTAATGTGAACTTTAAAGACAATCATAATTTTGCACTTACGAACATTTTAGTCGTACGAAGTTTAGTGAAACGGGCCCAGGTGGTACATTTACGTATTGCTGTGATTATGATATCTGTGCTACCGGAAAGTGTCATTCATATATCCCAAGCACTTACGTGACACCTTCGTTGGCGCTTGATTATGATAAACAAGCGTTTTGCATGTCCCGATCATATGTGGTTGTGACAGGAGAATATGGGCTTATGGGATTTGTGACCAATGTAGCTTCTGATCAAATATCACACTTCTATAGCCTGAGAACGATTGCTTGTTAGAAGCGTGACTGGTGTTTCATTGATAGAATGGCGAACAGTGCAGATCATGATCAGACTGTGTGGATGTACAGGCTGGTCTGGATCTGCACTGGTCGTAAACACATAAGCCCCATTGCTCGAGTCACAGCCATTTAACTATACGTGTAGAAAGCATTACTCCGTGTTACACATTTTCCTGCCGCCGGACTATAAGATATTAAACACATTTACTCTAAAATATATTTAAATATGAGTACGTTTTCATCAATGGCTCAAAAACTCACCATGTATCAGTCACATCGTTTGGGGGAACAGTTGTTCACAAATGTATATATATTATATATGCTTCGGGAATATGTTTTTCTATGTTGTATATATAACTGAAACTGTAGACGTACATTATATGATAACGACATACACTGTGCGGTATGTATGAATGTGACTGGAGAAATGGGGCTTATGAGTTTTTGCGATAAGTGTAGATCGTGACCAGCCAGTGCATCTGCACAGTCTGATAAAGATCTGCACAGTTCGCCATTCCATCAATGGAACACCTGTCATGCTTCTAAGAAGCAATACAGATCGTTATTAGATCTCACCGGGTATGGAAGGTGTTCGAGCCAATTCCCACCCTTAAATATAAGCCGAATAGAATAGAATAGTTATTAGATCTACTGTCTGTTTCACGAAACCTGCCCAAATGTTACGGCTATATAAACAATGTAAAACCAATATCTTTTTTCGATAATATTAATTATAGCAAATCTACGAATGAAATGAAATTTGGTCCAATATCGATTTTATTTCGAAAAAAACAACAGGTTCTCAAATCCCCATAGATATCATTACATAGTGAAGATGTCTATGGGAGTTTAACATGGGGACATTGTTCTAATTTCAGAATAGTGGACCGAGATAGTCTAGTGAGGTTTCAGTCAATTTCCAATTTTATTTTTCGTTTTTCGACTCCTGCACCTGCACCAGCTCTTTTTCCTCATGTTAACTTCTCATAGAGAAATAATTTTTTGTTATAAAATCAACATTTGACCAAATTTCACGGAAAAAAAAGAAGGTTCATTCTTAATTTTTGCAAAAATGTAATATTATCAAAAAATCTTGATTCTGTATTCACAAATCCCATAAGCCCCATTTCTCCAGTTACAGCCACATGTCTACGTCATGTTATCTACGTATTCAATTGTCGTACGAAATTACAATAATAAGTCAAATAACGTCACGTGTGGTAGGGTTTGTCTCATTTTGAGAGAAAATTGAGAAATAAACATAGACCTAATAATGAAAACTAGTGTGTGATTGTGGCGGGGGAATTGGGCTTATGGCATTTGCGACTACTGTAGACCTGGGGCCCGTTTCACTAAACTTCTTACGCTACGAACTTTCTTACGTCTACGATACTTTTCGTACGAACTTCTTGCGAACTTCTTACGTGCGTTTCACTAATATGTTCGTGCGAAATTTCTTCAGTTACGAACTTCTTAAGAATTTCTTCAGTATTGGAAATCCATCAAGCCCTTTGAATGTAAACTTCCGGTCTGACTTTGACAACCAGACGACAGCTGTCAAATCAACTTCCTTAGTCCAGCATGTTGAAAACCAGGAAATTGAATTGGACTGTCATTGAGTGTCCCATCAAGGCGCACAGGGTGTTCGGAATCCTGGCCACACTGCAAAAGGCTGTTTTTAGCTCACCTGAGCGAAGCTCATGTGAGCTATTGTTACCGCAATGTGTCCGTCGTCCGTCATCGTCCGTCGTCCGTCGTCGTCCGTCGTCCGTCGTCGTCCGTCGTCCGTGAACATTTTCAAACGTCTTCTCCTCGGTAACCATTGGGTCTATAGTCACCAAACTTCATGGTCATGGTCCTTAGGTAGGGGGATTACAAAATTGTTAAAATGACGTCATTACGTAATCCAAGATGGCCGCCGTCTAAAAATAGCACAAATTCTTAAAAAATCTTCTTCTCAAGAACCGCCAACCGGATTTCGACAAAACTAGGTAGGAATGATCGATGTACATTGCTCTTTCAAAGTTGTTAAAATGGTGACACCGGGGTCAAAAATGGGCGTGGCCCGTGGGGTCAAATTGGGGTCAAATTTTATTTTTGACTGAATATGGTCATTTCATATATCAAATTGAAGGTATCAATGAGGCGATCACTCTGGTGCATTTTTTTTGTCGAAATCGGATTGTTATGTCATCCAAGATGGCCGCCGAAAGGTCAAAAGGTCGTTCTTTTATTAGAGATTTCAAAATTCTTCTTCACATGAACCGCTTGGCCCATGATAGCCAAACTTAAAAGTTATAGTCCATGGGTGAAGCCTTTTCAGATTTGTTAAAATGGAGGTCATCGCTAATCCAAGATGGCCGCCGTCTAAAAATAGTATAAATTCTTAAAAAATCTTCTTCTCATGAACCGCTTGCCGGATTTCGACGAAACTTGGTAGGAATGATCGATGTACATTGCTCTTTCAAAGTTGTTAAAATGGTGACCCCGGGTTCAAAAATGGGCGTGGCCCGTGGGGTCAAATTGGGGTCAAATTTTATTTTTGACCGAATATGGTCATGTCATATATCAAATTGAAGGTATCAATGAGGCGATCACTCTGGTGCATTTTCTGTCGAAATCGGATTGTTAGTTCATCCAAGATGGCCGCCGAAAGGTCAAAAGGTCGTTCTTTTATTAGAGATTTCAAAATTCTTCTTCACATGAACCGCTTGGCCCATGGTAGCCAAACTTAAAAGTTATGGTCCATGGGTGAAGTCTTTTCAGATTTGTTAAAATGGAGGTCATCGCTAATCCAAGATGGCCGCCGTCTAAAAATAGCATAAATTCTTAAAAAATCTTCTTCTCATGAACTGCTTGCCGGATTTCGACGAAACTTGGTAGAAATGATCGATGTACATTGCTCTTTCAAAGTTGTTAAAATGGTGACCCCGGGGTCAAAAATGGGCGTGGCCCGTGGGGTCAAATTTTATTTTTTACCGAATATGGTCATGTTATATATCAAATCGAAGGTATCAATGAGGCGATCACTCTGGTACATTTTTTGTCCAAATCGGATTGTTATGTCATCCAAGATGGCCGCCGAAATGTCAAAAGGTCATTCTTTTATTAGAGATTTCAAAATTCTTCTTCATGAACCGCTTAGCCCATGGTAGCCAAACTTAAAAGTTATGGTCCATGGGTGAAGCCTTTTCAGATTTGTTAAAATGGAGGTCATCGCTAATCCAAGATGGCCGCCGTCTAAAAATATCATAAATTCTTAAAAAATCTTCTTCTCATGAAGCGCTAGCCGGATTTCGACGAAACTTGGTAGGAATGATCGATGTACAATGCTCTTTGAAAGTTGTTAAAATGGTGACACCGGGGTCAAAAATGGGCGTGGCCCGTGGGGTCAAATTGGGGTCAAATTTTATTTTTGACTGAATATGGTCATGTCATATATCAAATTGAAGGTATCAATGAGGCGATCACTCTGGTGCAATATTTGTCGGAATCGGATGATTATGTCATCCATGATGGCCACCAAAATGTCCATTTATTCAAGATTTTTAATGTCTTTTTCTCAGGAACCACATGGCCGATGCTGGGTGAAGCATTTTCAGATTTTGTAAAATGAGAGTCATCGCTTAATCCAAGATGACCGCCATCTAAAAATAGCACAATTTTTTTAAAATTTTAAAACACATGAACTCAATGTCACATTCTCCTCTGGTGTTCATGGAGTCAGGTGAGCGAATTAGGGCCATCATGGCCCTCTTGTTACAGTTGGCCAGGTCTTGTTCCTCGGTTTGAAAACTGATGTTGTCCAGTCGATTATTGATGGCTGAGACAACATCATTAATACACCGAGAAACCGAACTCCTAGAGACACCGTGGATGTCGCCAGCCTCGGAGTAGAACTCACCCTTCGCCAGATAGCGCAGGGTAACCAATGTCTGCAAACTTTCAAGTGATTGAGTCTTTGATGATCTCAAATGTGATTTGTATTTGCTTTAGCTTGTACAGTATACTATACGGGGCATGGAGTTGCTATGTTGGCCATCTTAGTATATGCAATCCATGAGTAACGTTTACCTCTTGTGGCGTTTGACACATACCACAAACAATTTGACATACCCATAAATACAAGTTTGTGCAACGTCCTATTGGTTGTTTTCATCACACTTATATACAAAGTCTGATTTCCTATTACATTTAGGGGAAGGGGCCAAGTGGCTTTGGTGTGGTATGGACCTGGAACCAGGTCGAGTTATTCTAATTTCAGGGCTGAATATATTTTTTTTTATGTACATATTCCGTTCTGATTTTGGCATCCCCCTTCCCCAATGCAGCAGGATGAATACGGGATCGAACCAGTTGGCCAGGCCTTACATGACCTTATCCTGTTGTATTGCTTTCTGGCATAATATTTATAGCACGATGTTGTCATATATGTCTATAATGTATTGCATCACATTGTAATACTTTTTCTGTCATATTATTTGCTGTATGTGTCAAACGGTCGAAACTGTAAGATGGCTGTACATACATAGATGGCGGAGATGGCAACTCGATGTACCATATAGTATACAGTAACAAAACAAATGTTGTTTTCTGAAAATGTTCTGGAAATGGCTGCGAACATTAGACGGACATAATTAGATATTAGACGGTAATATTCCTAATATGACAACAAATTACATATATTACTTTTGAAAGTTATTTGATTTGTGTTTTCATCCATTTCACCCCTACACCACACTAAAATTATAGTGAATCACTCCTCCTTAAACCACATTAGTCATTATATCAGGCTGCATTTACTGGCTAACTGATCAGAAGGTAAAATTATAGTGAGTGACTACTCCATAAGCCACGTTATATGAGGCTGCATTTGTTGGGATGACTGATAAGCATCTACAATTATAAGCCACGTTATAGCAGGCTGCATTTGTTGGGCTAACTGATCAACAGCTACAATTATAGTGAGTAACTACTCCATAAGCCACGTTATATCAGGCTGCATTTGTCGGGCTAACTGATCAACAGCTACAATTATAGTGAGTAACTACTCCATAAGCCACGTTATATATAAGGCTGCATTTGTTGGGCTAACTGATTAATAGCTATAAGTATAGTGAGTCACTGCTCTATAAGCCACGTTATATCAGGCTGCATAATTATGCTGGCTAACTGATCAGCAGGTACAAGTATAGTGAGTCACTATAATATATAAGCCACGTTATATCAGGCTGCATTTGCTGCACTAACTGATCAACAGCTCAGTTTTGAAAATGGTTCACCCCAATGTGTGCCGTAAATATGAAACAATAACTCTAGGAGAATTCAATGTTAAATGGATATGTCACTGAATATCAATAGGGTTCCAGAGTTTTGTATCTAAAGAGTATTATACCCACATATTATGAATGTATTATTGATGTTCTTCCTTATTAAATAGTGAACAAATGATAAAACATAAAAAAATCCCTAATTTGAGCTCAACTAAGTAAATGTTCAACATTATTACAGTATTTTCGTTACTCAATTTGAAAATCAATGCGTGTTTTCACATTGCTGTCAGTATTTTGTACTCCCAATTTTGATAATCAATGCGTATTGTGTGCCGAAGTTGGTTAAGATGTGGCAAGCATAACTTAATGTATTGTGTCGACAAACATACAGAACGCAACAATTTCAAATGTTAGAAACCACGAGCTACCATGCAAAATGTTTATTTTTTGTTACATTCAAAATAAAGTTATTTGAAAATTTGGAAAGGGTCTCGACTAATCTAGAATGTTAATGTGATTGAACACATTCCAAACATACACTCGAATATATCTTGTTCATAGAAACAGCTGCGTAATTTGGATTTTAAAAAGTTGACATGACGTCACATTTGACGTCACACAACGTAACGCCAAAACGCGGAAAACACGTCATTGTATAACTATTCATGCGCACATCACAATTAATTGAATATAATTTCAAAAATAGACTAAATGTGCATATGTATCCGCCGTGGAAGTGTAATAAATAGGATATTCCATCGCACATGTTTGCATAGCGGAAATAATACACTCGCCGTGTCCGTCAGCGTCCGTGCAAGCAACTCGTTCGATACGCTCACACATTGCTTACGCGGAAGCCGACGCACACTCGTGTATTATTTCCCGCTATTCAAAAGTATGATGGAATATCCTCTATTTCTTCGTCCTGTCATAATAAACATGTATGCCGAATTCGGTTACGATCCGTCAAGTACAATTCTAGTTATTACGCAGACAATCTGCACCCAGCCGCCTACACACGTCCCATTTCTCCAGGTTGTGCCACATTTAGGACATATGAGTGTAAATGTACGCAGTATCGAATGATTCGCACAATAATTATTTACTCGTTCCTATTTAGATTTCACCCTCAACAAATCAAAACGCCTACCAGCCCAACCGAATAATGGACACCGACGTTGATGGCTGCCTTATAGTCTGACCCCATAGCGTGGACGATGTCGTGAGCAAATGTGGCTTGTACTGGAGAAATGGGGCTTATAGGTTTTGCGGTCAATGTAGATCCATATTCCATCAATGAAACACCCGTCATCTTCTAACAAGTGATCAATATCGTTATCGGGCTACAGGAGTGCGCTATTTAACCAGGTCACAAATCACATAAGCCACCAGTGACAGCTATCTCCGCCACTGACATGGTCAAATCTAGAAAATGGACGCGGAAATAGAGACTGAAAGTTGCATATTTTCTCAATCATCATCCAGAGGCCAATGTACTGTGATGGTGCAAACCCATTCCCATCCATACGTTTTCTCTAGAATGAATTACTGTTTGAACCTCCCAGAAAAAATTCTACGAAACCAGCGGCTAACTGGTCACTGCTACCTAACTATGGGAACTAAATATAATAGCTGCTGTATTCATACGCACGAAATGTTTTGATTTGTATTTACCAGAATTGAACTGATAAACTGAGCCAAAAACTGTGAAAACTATAGAGAATAGTATATGTAGAGTTTTAGATACAAAGCAAGACAGACCAAAACGCCATAGGATCAGTTGGCACTAATTTCTTGCTCGTACTCGCCGTTTCGGCGTAGCATGACACTATGGCTGCCACTATAGAAATTTGCGTGACATAATATGCTATATCAAGGGAGATAACATATAAAAACAATGTGCGCAGTTCACCTTTTTATATGACTTTTTTAATGACCCGTTATATACCTGATCATCATTTCATTCAAAGATAATTGCTTCGTAAACGTGACGGAATATATGTAATTTTCCGTTCTTTGTCAAACGCCACAAGAGGTGAAACTGGTTGATGACATGAACACACAAATATGGCATAGTTAATCTCTCCATGTGCTGTATAGGATACAGTAACGAGGCAACGAAGTAATTACCTTTGAATCAAATGATGATCAGGTATAGAACGGGTCCTTAAATCGCCAAGTCGTTGCAATTCGACGTCTCCGTAACCGTGCTAGTCGACACAACTGACAGGTGTCCACTCAGTGGCTATATGTACGTCTTCTAGAAGACGTATAGCAACGGGACTCTGTCGTGACTATGTCATATGTTAATGTGATATGTGCCTACTATGGAAATATCTCCATTGTAGTATAATCGTTTTTCGCCGATGTTAATTTCTACGGTTGACGATATTTACGGAAATTACCGAACTTTTTCGAAATCAATATCGGCGAACAACGGCGATTTCACAAAGAAGGAAATTGAAAACTGGGTCACTATCGGTGAATAAAATTACCAAGAGCAGCCTACATTGTATATATATATATGGCTGTGACTGGGGAAATGCGGCTTATGGGTTTTGTGGCCAGTGCAGATCCTGATAAAATCATGTAACCTTCCAACGATACGTATTAGTTATTAGAAGCATGCCGGGTGTTTCATCGATGGAATCGCGAACAGTGCAGATCCGGATCAGACTGTGCGGATGCACAGTCTGATCTGGATCTACGCTTGTCGCAAAACCCATAATCCCCATTTCTCACAGTCACATATAAGAAACGGAATTAAGATGTACACACAGAAAGGGACAACACAGATTAGTAAAGATAAGTTAATTGTATATTTGTATCACATTCTGAAGCCCATTGCATCCATTAGTCAATGAGTTGCCTGAAAGAAATTGGGGTTTCGGTATAA
This sequence comes from Conchocele bisecta, assembly GCA_029237695.1. Classification (NCBI taxonomy): domain Eukaryota; kingdom Metazoa; phylum Mollusca; class Bivalvia; order Lucinida; family Thyasiridae; genus Conchocele; species Conchocele bisecta. Next base: position 37,498,686 of record CM055273.1, read on the forward strand.
AATATTTATAATAATGAAAATACTAACTTACTTTATGAACGTTAGGTTTTGTGCAATAGATGACTAGTGATTTAATTGTATTTAAATTAATTCAACTACTGTCTAAAATGAATATCTATATATGGTATAATGTTATCATTTCCCAGCTTAAAGCGATATTGTCTTTCTTGGTATAATAGGAGCCGAATTACATAGAGAATACCAGGCTAGTGTCTTTTGATGTCAAGTTTAGCAGACTAATATACTAGCACGGTATTATATTTATCAGGTAACGTTTTTGGCTACGTAATGAGTAATTATGACGTTGTTTTCGTTGAAAAGAACGCCGACTTCTTTCCGTGACGTCATTCCACTAACGTAATTCGGTAACGTCATGTGACGCCGTTCGACCAATGAAATGTCTGATTTCAGTTTGTTGTAACCCGAAAATTCGTATCAGGTCAATGCTATCAGTCAGTACGTATTCGATCATGACAAAGCACGTCACCTGATAAATTACCAAATATCTACCTTGAAATATCACAGTCTATGATAATTATTATATACACCACTGTCTGCGGTAATCTTGACAATATTTGTCAGTTTCTATATTTATACCCCCGGCATACGAAGTATGTCGGAGGTATATAGTTTTCGTAATTCCGTCCGTCCGTCCGTTCGTCCGTCCGTCCGTCCGTCCGCTTCAAAGTTGTTGGGTACCCATTATCTCTATAACCATAAGTCGGATTGACTTCAAACTTCTTCATATACTTCCTTATGATCATTAATATTTTCATTCCATACCACACTCATGCGACCTTTATGTCCAAGGTCAAGGTCAACTTACTTAGACATTTGCGTCCGTAAGATTTGCGTTAAAGTTTTCGGGTACCCAATATCTCTGCAACGGTAAGTCGGATTGACTTCAAACTTCATCTACTTCCTTATCATGATCCACATTTCATTCCATACCACACCCATGCATGCGGCCTTTATGTCCACGGTCAAGGTCAAATTACTTACAAATTTGCATCGGTAAGATTTCTCTGCAACGGTAAGTCAGATTGACTTCAAATTTCATAATTATACTTCCTTATCGTCATCCATGTTTTTATTCACACCCATGCGGCCTTCATGTCCAATGTAAATGTCAAATTACTTGCAAATTTGCGCTAAACATTTTTGTTTTTTTAACTATTTGCGTTAAAGTTTTTATTTGTCGGTCCAGACGGTGCTCACATTCCCTAGTTCAAAATACTTTAATATTGTGCTTGAAATCAAGCCGCTGGGTTGGCTGAGCCTGAGCAGTTCAGTCTCAGACAATAAAAATGCTTGATTGCGAGTTTGCAACACCAATAGGTGTAACTCTTCAGATACGTGATGTGATCACAAAGGTGGTGCGCGCGCAGCTGGGCGCCAAAACAATTCGTGGAACGAATTGTTAATTCGTGGGAACAAATTAATAAAAAAAAAATATGCGTCCCCTGCGGGGCTCCGTAGACTTGTGCATATTTCCTTTTATTTTCCACTGACGTTCAAATGAGCTCATTTCAACGTTAAATTAAATATAGATGTTCACAACGCCCACATCTAAAATTCGATTTCTAGTGTTGGAAAAACGTACGCATCATATTGTTGTAATATCTGTTCCATATATAGAGAATAGTAGGTTAGTGCCGTGAATGGGAAAAAATATCTGGTAAGGCTTAGGAACGGGATGGGCGAGGCTCTGCCGAGCACATCCCGTTTCTGAGCCGCGCCAGATGTTTTTCCCATTCACGGCACTAACCTACTATTCTATTTATCCCGTTAACACCTACACATCGCTTTAAAATGCAAAAAAAATAACCCCAGTCACCGCATATATTCATACGCGGTGATTAGGTCGTATTGGCAGGATATCAAAAATGTTTCACGGCACCGTGTTTCACGGCACATACGTACTGTGTTGACGGGATAAAAAGGCATATCTATTCTTTGCTTATTTTCGGCACAAAAACAAAAACAACAACACTTATTTGTATGGCCTGAATGTTTTTTGTCCGTAGACGGACTGGCCTATATGTAATGGAAGGTGACCGCTAATACTGGCTTTGGCCAAATTTCTTTCGCCACCTGGGTGTCGTAATTAACTAACTGACATTTTCTATTAAATTAACTGTCCAGCTTAGTAGTCCCTCCATATATATGGCTGTGACTGGAGAAATAATCCTTATGCACAGGCTGATCTGGATCTACACTAGTCGCAAATCCGATAAGCCCCATTTCCCTAGTCCCAGCCACATACGATATTATTGCTTAATGTCACAGAAAAGCGGCAGCATCGTATTTTCGGACGTTTGGTGATGAGGACATATGCCCGTTTCTTATTGTCCATGACAACACATCCTAGACATGTTTTCATTTCGAAGCAAACTATTAAATAAGTGCTGTCTAAACAGTAGTGTGATTTTATTTTACCCAATTAAAATTTTGAAATACCCAATTGCTTCAGAAATGATGGAGTGACAATACTTAATTACTAATTCCTTATCTGGAGCCCTGCAAATGGAACGTTGATTTGAACATACATGTACATCTGACTATTTCAATTGTGTAGTCATGTTGAAAGTAGCGCAGACGGGCCACCAAATGCACAATAATTCCTAAAAACCGGGTTTGAGGTCCAAACCCGGGGTTGAGGTCCAAACCCGGGTTTGAGGTACAAACCCGGGTTTGAGGAAGTATTGTGCATTAGCCTGCCATATAGCAGGTCCAATGCACTTCAATTGACAGTATTGCCTGTGAAATCTGTAGCCTAGTTCACATAGAAAGGTATACTTTTCTAGTGAAGTATACTTTGAGGGAGTAATCATTTAGTTTTCCCGAAATGCATTATGTCATATAGAACTAACGACTGCATATATTTGATGATTAAAAGTATGCAGAATTATTATACTGAATTTATTACATTATCACAGCCAAAAGGCTGTGATAATGTAATAAATTCAGTATAATAAAAAAATTATCCCTCAAAGTATATTTTGCTAGATAAGCATACATTGCAATTTTGATGAAATCGGTTACCAAACCGAACACAGAGAAAAGCTAGTTATGATTAATTTTGAATATGTTTCTTTGCCATTTACCGCCAATGCTGTTGCCTGTTCTCACGCGTGTCTCAACTGGTCGTCTGTTCGTTTTACCGTGGAGCCTCTCTAAACCGGACACCCTGGGGACCTCCCCAGGGTGTCCGGTTTAGAGAGGTTCCGCGGTATATAGCTGGATATTTCGAATGCTCAGCTGGTTCCGCAAAGGACATTCACACTTGTATTTCTGTGCAATGTGAATACTGAGCTGGTCATTTTTTCATTGGCCAGGAAATAGTTCAACTCATGAATTGGTCTGGAGTTCATTCTTGCCACATGCCCGGATGTGGCCACTCGCAACCAATGAAAATGATGATCCATGTTCAGAATCAATTGCAGTTGGAATTATTGTATTGCACATGTATTGAGTTGTATTGTATTTCAACACACATTTTCAGCTCATTGTATATGTGTATTAATTGTGTCTATGACAGGATACTTGGGGTTTATTGGCTTTGCGACCAGTTGTGGATTCAGATCGCACAATCTGTTCAGGATCGGCACTGTTCGCCATTCCATTAATGAAACACCCGTCATGCTTCTAACAAGCAATACACATCGTTATCAGGCTACATGAGTGCTCTATTTGATCACGAGCTACACTGGTATGCATTGGTCACAAATCCCATAAGCCCAATTTATCCCTTCAACACAGTGCGTATGTGCCGTGAAACACGGTGCCGTGAAACATTTTTGATATCCAATCAATACTATTTTTGCATTTTACAGCCATTTGTAGGTGTTGACGGGATAAATAGAATAATAGGTTAGTGCCATGAATGGGAAAAAATATCTGGCGCGGCACGGAAACGAGATGTGCTCGGCAGAGCCTCGCCCATCCCGTTTCCTAAGCCTTGCCAGATATTTTTTCCCATTCACGGCACTAACCTACTATTCTCTATTTCTCCAGTCACAGCAATGTACATGATTAAGTTCCTCATGGAATGAGTATACCATTCTGACTGCCGAGCTCCCGGGGAAAGCTGTGCTTGATTCGCTAATTACCGTTGAGTGTGATTGGTGTACCGTGCAAATACCCACCACGGTCATTCGATGGCGTTAAACCGTCGTTTATGTTCATTTCATGTCGCGTGAATCACACAACCATCGTAAAATGGCGGAAAACGTCACTCAGCGAAAGAACACGAGGACGTAGAGAATTTTAAACCAATTAAAATTGACGAATATAGGCAAGTTGGCTTTTGTTCTTTCGCGAAATTAAAACACTAAGTGTCCCATATTATATCTCAAATATACAATACTTATGTAAGTAACCGTTTCAAACAATCCCCCTTGTTTCCCTCATAAATACATTTATCTGACATTAAAACAATTGATAGACATCACGACAATTACATACATGTAAATTTAAAACGGCCAATTACATGTACTCCTGTAGCCGATTTCATCAACATTGCAAAGTATACTTTTCTAGCAAAGTATACTTTGAGGGAGAAATTTTCAATTCTAGGATAAATTTATTATTTTTTATTATACAGAATTTATTACATTATCACAGCCAATTTGGCTGTGATAATGTAATACATTCAGTATAATAATTCTGCATAGTTTTGATCATCAAATATATGCAGTCGTTAGTTCTATATGACATAATGCATTTCGGAAAATATAAATGATTTCTCCCTCAAAGTATACTTTGCTAGATAAGTATACTTTGCAATGTTGAAGAAATCGGCTACTGTTAACAAGTTAGAATATCTCATAAGTCAACAACTGGCTGGCCCTTTCACTATGGTGACACTATAATAAATAAACACGTTGTTTTGTGTACGTTTTGTGTCAAGTGTAACGCCAAGACAGCGCGCTTGTCTCTCTCCATTAGTTGGCAATTGTCCGTACATTTATTTGTGAAATCCATTGTCACTTTTTAATCAATAAATGTGGCTGCGGCTGGACAAATATGGCTTTGTGGGTTTTGCGACCAGTAGCCTATTTCACCAACATTGCAAAGTATACTTTTCTAGCAAAGTATACTTTGAGGGAGAAATTTTCAATTTTAGGATAAATTTATTAATTTTTATTATACTGAATTTATTACATAATTGATTTCACCAACATTGAAAAGTATACTTTTCAGGCAAAGTATACTTTGAGGGAGTAATCATTTATTTTTCCTGAAATGCATTATTTCATATAAAAGTAACAACTGCATATATTTGATGATTAAAAGTATGCAGAATTATTATACTGAATTTATTACATTATCACAGCCATAATGGCTGTGATAATGTAATAAATTCAGTATAATAAAAATGAAAAAAAATTATCATAAAATTGAAAATTTCTCCCTCAACAACTCTCATAAGCCCCATTACTCCAGTGACGGGCACAGCTGTTGACGTACAATAACACCCACTATTATAAGTGAAACCTCTCTAAACCGGACACCCTGGGAGGTCCTCAGGGTGTCCGGTTTAGAGAGGTTCCACTGTAAACACACATATTATTGGCTGATGATAAGCGTGGGTGCTTTGCGATCACGAACATACATTATCATCGAAGGTATATTTCAATAAACCCGATCAGAATTGAGCAGAACTAATTTTTCTCTATGTCCGGTTTAGGGAGGTTTGACTGTAGATAAAAACCCTTTTTGTGCGATCAATGTCCTCTAAACCCGGAAATATCAACCAACTGAACTTGGTCGGCGTTACTTATGTTTATAGACATCACTGCCAGTGTTAGCTCAAGGCGCTGTTCTGCGACTTAAAATCACTATACAATACATGTCTATCTCGTTACCATGGTGACACTTCTTTAAATAATTCGTTAAAACACTGAAACGTGTCTAGTGCCTCCACAATATGCACTCTGCGAACCGTTTGTCACAGTCAACGGTTAGTTGAATGCAGGTCATCGTTTCTAGTAAATATATATATATTTACCAGAAACGAGGACACCTGGGGGGGTGGGGGGGGGGGGGGGGCGTTTCACTAAACTTCGTACGACTAAAATGTTCGTAAGTGCAAATTACGATAGTCTGTAAATTTCATATTAACAATGTTTTCTTGTAGACAATTATTGGATTTACATTTATTGAGCATATGCAGCCTATGTTAATTAAATATAATTCCAGCACAAAAATATTGACACAATTCCCTAACATTTGATTGGCCCGTGGCAAGTCTCTGTCAAAATTTTTTATCCCAGTAAACTCCCACGCCGAACTGCTTTCCGTAACCGTGAGGCGCAGTTAAAATAATTCTTAAGAAAACGGAAAATAAACACATGTTCTTGATGAATTTATTTAAAATGCTGGAATTATAAGGAATGAATGGCCTTTTTGTTGAATTTATCGGGGATATAAACTTGGAAAAGTCGCGGGAATACTGGACGAGGCCTTCCGGCCTTCGTCCAGTATTCCCGCGACTTTTCCAAGTTTATACCCCGATAAATTCCACAAAAAGGACATTCATTCCTATAGTAAATCCATTAATTAAAATTTATAGACGGTCCTAAATTTGCACTTACGAACATTTTAGTCGTACGAAGTTTAGTGAAATGGCCCCCTGATGATCTTACGTGAGTGATGATTTCTTAAGATAGTTATTAAACGAGTTTACGACTTTCACAAGTAACGACATAAACTATATTATAATATTATAACCACGAATTATAGAATATCATTTATTGTTTGGATCATAGCTTTATTTTTATTCCATCGATGTTGATGACATAAAAGCACAGGGACCGCGCAAAGGTGTGTAGTGTCTTCGAATATTAGCTCATTCCAGGGGCCCGTTTCACTAAACATCTTACGACTAAAATGTTCGTAAGTGATAATATAGGATTGTCTGGGAATTTCAATTGATGGATTTACTTTTATTGAGCATAGGCTGCATATGCAGCCCATGCTCAATAAATGTAAATGCAATAATTGTTTACAAGAAAACATTGTTAATGTGAAATTTACAGACTATCATAATTGTGCACTTACGAACATGTTAGTATTGCGAAGTTTAGTGAAACGGGCCCCTGATCTTTCCAGCCAGTTCCCCAAAAACTTCGACTCATATTTGTCATTGAGTGCTGCCAACAGTATAGCGCCAATAGTTTAAAACTCCTGGATGGATTGTGGCCTAGGGGTTAGCTAACACCTGACTTCCAATCCGGAGGTTGTGCGTTCAAAACTTCGCCTTAGGCATCAACAATACTTGCATAGTATTTGCAAATATGCATATGCAAATGAGGCACGATATTTTTTAATTATTTATACTAAGTAAATGCGTCACCTAAAAAACTAATATTTTCGACAGATTATTTAGTATGATCATTACACATCAAAAAATAAACACAGAAAATAAATAGTAATGTCAGTTAACATTTTAAGGAAACACGGTTTCGCCCCTGATATCAGTGTGGAAATTTACGTCTGACATACAATGCATAATAATAATAATACCAATCAATACGTGGGGTAATGGTGAATGAATGTTTATTTTGCCAGGAAATGTCTCAGATGATGTCTCTGATATAAAGAACAGTTTGTGCCTAGAGTGGGAATGTACCTTTAAACCCATTCACTTTTCCCCTTCAAAACTCCGTGCCAGTGTTCACAAGACCTAATGTATGTCGACACCATTCATTGGAATGTAAATAAACATTCCTATGTTCATCGCACGATCAGCAGTTCAGAGTATTTGCATAGTTTTCTCCTAGGAAAACGCATATGAGACACGCCATGTGTTTTTGTACCTTCGGACATCTGCGTAAAGTTCATGAAATACGTTTACAAAATTTACATTATGTTTCATAAATAAAGTCAAGAGTTGACAAGATTTTAAGAGTACACGCGGGATATAATTCCAAGTGGACTTTGCATTTTTGTCAACGTTTGACGCCATTTACGGAAAATGTTGTAAATTTTATCCGAAGGTACAAAATCACATGGCGTGTCTCATATGTGGCTGTGACTGGAGACATTGGGCTTATCATCCGGGGATTTGTGACCAGTGTACTCTTGATCTTGTAGCCTGGTAACGATATATATTGCTTGTTAGAAGCATATACATGTACGAGTGTTTCATTGATGGAATGGCGGACAGTGCAGATCCTGATCAGACTGTGCGGATGCACAGGCTGATCTGGCTATACACTGTTCGCAAAACCCATAGGCCCGTTTTCTCCATTTCTGTCTGAAGTTACACTCAAGGACATATTAATAATTCCAGGTAACCTCAAGAGAGTTATATGTCCAAGCACTATATAGCCTTTGTCTAATTTGACATGCGTATATATGTGGCTGTGACTGGAGAAATGGGGTTTATGGGATATGTGACAAGCTCCTGATCAAATAGTACACGCATTTAGCCTGATAACAGTCTGTATTGCTTGTTAAAAGCATGGTGGATGTTTCATTGATGGAATTGAGAAAAGTGCAAATCCCGATCAGACTGCGCGTAGACTGATCTTGATCCACACTGATCGCAAAGCTCATAAGCTCCATTTCTCCAGTCACAACCACATATTAGTTATCGCAGAATCTATATGGAATATATACGTGTATATAATGTTTTGAAAAACACACCTATCCCAAGGGTGTGTCTATATATTTCCCATTATGATATCAACTTGAGAAACATTATCATTTTGCATAAAAGTCACATTATACGGATTATGCTTGTGTAAAGTATGGTTATGTCCCCTGGTATACTGGACCTTAGAAAACGCATACAACGTATTTGATGTAAAACTGTTTTAGTACTAATGTATTTCATCTAGATTGTGAAGGTCAAAAGGGCAAATGTCATGTTCATGATGGTATAAGCGTGTCTGTCACATTGTAAAACACGTATCAACTGAACAAAGTGTATACAGTGAAACCTCTCTAAACCGGACACCCTGGGAGGTCCCCAGGGTGTCCGGTTTATAGAAGTTTCACTGTAAAGCAAGCACTTGATCATTCTGAGCAATATTTGTTTGATATGAGATCATAAACAGGCGTCATCACCTGAGATAAATGACTATGAAACCCATCAAAACCCTTGGTGTCCGGTTTAGAGAGGTTCCACTGCAGTAAGGAAATAAGTTGTATTGGTGATAAAGTGCCCACTCAGTAGGTACAAACTGTTCTTTATCGCGTCAACACAGTGCGTATGTGCCGTGAAACACGGTGCCGTGAAACATTTTTGATATCCTGTCAATACGACCTAATCACTGCGTATGAATATGAGCAGCGGTGATTGGGGTAATTTCTTTTGCGTTTTAAAGCCATTAGAAGGTGTTGACGGGATAAATAGAATAGTAAGTTAGTGCAGTGAATGGGAAAAATATATGGCGCGGCACGGAAACGGGATGTGCTCGGCAGAGCCTCGCCCATCCCGTTTCCTAAGCCTTGCCAGATATGTTTTCCCATTAACGGCACTAACCTACTATTCTCTATTTATAGGAATTAAATAAGTGTATTATCTTGTATCACCATTCCATTAGTTCTAAAAATTACGAGTGCCCGCTATACAGATATAATCATTTAGTAATATTTATTTTACTGATAGTGACTCGTAATTTAATGATAAAATTTGCACATCAATAAATAAATACAGGTAATACATAATAATGTCCGTTAATTTTTAAGGAAACATGGTTATCGCCCCTGATATCAGTGTGGAAATTTGCGTCTGATATAATATCTGTAATAATGCCAATCAATACATTGGGTAATGATGAATGAATGTTTATTTTGCCAGAAAATATATTGCCAGAGAACATTTTGTGCCTACTGAGTGGGCATATACCTTTAAGGTATGATGACAATTTACCAATTCCTGACGTCAAATTAGTCTTGGGAGATTCTTAAAACCACTTTGACGTCACGAATTGCTAAACCAGTATCTAGGATCACGTGGTTTCCGAACGGTGTGACGTCATGTTTCGCAGATGTGTTTACAGTAGATTTTCTCGGAGTTTAATGAAACATAGCGCGGGTTGTCCTTTATTGTACCGTTTGCTTTAAAGGTACACGCCCACTCAGTAGACACAAACTGTTCTTTATATCAGAGATATCATCTGAGACATTTTCTGGCAAAATAAACATTCATTCACCATTACCCCACGTATTGATTATCATTATTATACATTTTACATCAGACGTAAATTTCCACACTGATATCACGGGCGATAACCGTGTTTCCTTAAAAAAGCTAACGGACATTCCTATATATTCTTTGTATTTATTTGTTTAATGTACAATGATCATACTTTATAATCTGTCGCATTTAATTAGTATAAATAATTTAAAAATAGCATGCCTCATTTGCACATGAAAATATCCTGATACCACCGCGCGTCACTATCATTAAAATAAGCATTACTAATTGATTATAGCTGTATAGCGGGCACTCGTAATTGTTAGAACTGGTGAAATAGTGACACAATTATACACATATTTAATTTCTATAAAGAACATTGTGTGCCTACTGAGTGGGCATGTACATTTAAGGATATTGATTGATGGTAACACGCTTGCGTGTGTTCAGTCGAGCGCGTTTTCGCGCCAAGCGTGGTCACTAGGTGCGACCACTGGCTGAATATTGCCATTCAAGTATTGACCGACACTAGAGTGACACGTATTTTTGTCACAATGGTAATATGGTAGGAATCAATTTAATTATGTACAACTAGTTATTAGGACAGCTTACTGGATTGTATGTGTGTATAGTAAAACATGCGATGTCGCGTCGCATGCTTGTCTAAAATACTATATATATTTATTATATACCTACCCATGAAATACATAGTTATACGATGTAAATAAAAGTCATATGTTCTCATCGACGAAATAAACAACTTCCGATGAAAATACGACTACTTACGCTATCTATATTCATAACGAGCATCTGCAGTGCCGGACTACAAATAGGCTGCAAATACACATTCATTGCCTTATACAGTCTAAAAAAATGCTAATTTCCATGGAGCGGTATATAATAAATAGAATATTCATATTTTTGCAAAGAATATGATATATATGTTCATGTCGTGTATATGTCATGTCGTGTTCATGTCGTATATATTTCACGAGTGCCTAACGGCACTCGTGAAATATGGACATTTCACACCACTCGATGAACATATATGTCATATTCGTTGCAAAAATATGAATATCCTCTATATATTTGTTTGATTAAATGCTAAATATAATTGCGTGTCGTGTTTGTTTAATGTTGTTCCCGGGGGATGGTCAGAGAACGTCTGCGGACTTATAGATCCAGATGAGCCGTCTTGTAAAAAGCCGTCTCATCAGGATCTGCAGTGTTTATTATTATTGTTAATAAATATCAAAATATCCCCTCAGCAGATTAATTAAATACTCCGGAAACGATCATAATATCCGATATTACGGGGGTGAAAGGATCAAATCAAAAGTCAATGTGTTACATACAGCAATGTATTCATCGCTAATTAATTTAATATACATGTACTTACAAACAAGCCGTCTCATCAGGATCTGCAGTGTTTGTCAATATTTGTTTTCAGATATATTAAAATACCCCCTCTGCTGATTAATGGAATAGTCATGTGACTATAAATGTCGGATATTTAGGGGTGAAAGTGATCAACTCAAAAGTAAATGTTTCAAAGCCAAACCAATTTAATAACTATCATACCCATTCATAGGGAGTATTCACGGTATATACTCATTTTGGTACATTCATACCTTTTGGAAGGATAATAACAACAACAACAACAACGTAGGATTTACTATCGCCTGCACTAATCTTGCAAATATGTGTCAACAGTTTATTTCAAAATACTTGAATAGTGTGCTTGAAATCAAGCAGCTTGATTGTGAGTCGAGTTTATGCCCATGACACAGCAATATGGCTGTATTAATCGCTAATTAACTTAATACAGGCAAACGAACCGTCTGTTGTATAAAGACGTGACGTCGAGCCTTCATTCGCGATTATGCGTATCGCCCACCTTTAGAAATACAGAACTATACTGAAACGATTTAAAAACGCAACAAGGATGTATTTCGTTTTAACTACAGTTAACAAAAAGCTCCTTCATTTCCATTCTGAAAATCTTTATTTCATGTGCACTACACAGTTTTGTTTAATGGCTAGCAGCATTGTATTGCTTTCTGCTGAATAAAATATCGTGTTGTATTAGTGTAGACATGTCACTGGACACCACTGTGTGGTTACTCACGTGACCGCAGTGTACCACGTGACTTTGATGTACCGATTGAGTGTTATTGAGCTAGATCACTAATGCATTGCTCTTTATCGTCATTATAAACTGTTTTCCAAAGATGTAATGGGTGAATAAATGACATGTTTACTTCCTTGTTGCGTTTTTAAATCGTTTAACTATATATGATGGGTGGTATTAACCCCTACACTGCTGAATTATATTTTGTCGTCTGCTCTTTGTTTTCTATTTTAATTTTTGTTCTCATCAAAAACATGGTTTGACAACACTTTAGAATCCCAATGCGTAATGCTTCTATCCACGTAGGTTTTACATGTTAAAGTATACGCATATGCAATTGGCTGTTACATGTATCGTATGAGTGTAAATTGTACGTATAACTTGTGTTTGTTGTGTAGATATGTTTGAAACAAAAATACAAGCTAAACATTGATAATCATATTTTGGGACTGGTTCTTATGCTAGACTTATAACAAAAGTCATACACCTCGCTTATCCAATCATATTCATCGCAACAAGCCGTCTCATCAGGATCTGCAGTGTTTGTCAATATTTTTTTCAGATATATTAAAATACCCGCTCAGCTGGGACTATAAATGTCTGATATGTAGGGGTGAAAATGATCAAATCAAAAGTCAATGTTTCAAAGCCAGGCAAATTTAATAACTATCATACCCATTTGCGTGCCTCCAGTTTATGCCCATGACACAGCAATGTGGCTATATTAAGTAATGTTAACTATGTTTCTGCCAACCACTCAGTTAAATCATAACTTGAGCTTTAAACCTGGCCTCCCACACCCTAGGTCGTAATAATGGGAAACATACGTTTTATACGCCTGTTTGAAAGAACTGGACGTATTCACCTTGTTCTGGCGGGCGGGCACAGCTCTCCACGCAATAACTTGAGTTCTACTTGACGGGTCGTAACCAAATTCTGGAACCATGTTTATCACGGCAAGACGAAGAAGCCTATTGATTTTTAAACAAAATCCGATGACTTATCTTCCCTTGGCCGCCATTTTTAATGTTCGCACTCTGTATCCTTGTCCACGCAATAACTCTAGTTCTACCTCACCGATCGTAACCAAATTCGGTATACATGTTTATCACGTCGAGACGATTATTATTATTATTATATGAACAGGATGCGTGGCACGTTAATTACTGATAATAAGCCGTGACGTCATATAAATATACCTCTATGTATTGGAACATTTAATGAATACAAATGAAGAACCCTATTGATTTTCAGTGAGTTATCTCCCCTTGTTGACTGCCCTTGTCTCGACGGGCGTATATTGTGACCTTCGAGACTCTTGTTTTTCGTCTATTCTTTCGTCTATACTCAATTATACACTTATCTAACTCATATGAAGAAAATGTTGTGCATATAGCAGATGGGGCCGCTACTTTAATACAGGGTATACATGACGGACAATGCGACGGATTTGATATAAATCATCACATTCCCAAAACCATTGGTTTTATTATATACCTACCCATGAAATACATAGTTATACGATGTAAATACAAGTCATATGTTCTCATCGATGAAATAAACAACTTCCGGTGAAAATACGACTACTTCCGCTATCTATATTCATAAGGCGCACTTGCAGTGCCGGCTGCAAATACACATTAATTACCGTATACGGTCTAAAAAAAACTGCTAATTTCCATGGATTGGTATATAATAAATAGAATATTCATATTTTCGCAACGAATATGACATATATGTTCATCGAGTGGTGTGAAATGTCCATATGTCACTCGTGCCTAACGGCGCTCGTGAAATATGGACATTCCACACCACTCGATGAACATATATGTCATATTCGTTGCAAAAATATGAATATCCTCTATATATCCAAATACATGTACATGCTATAAGAAACAGGGGAAATAACATGATTTGGCATACTTTGCTATTTTCGTTATATATGTACTAGTAAGGAACAATATTCAATATTTAGAAAGTTTTCTTTATAGATGCTGATGTAATTAATTTAAATAAAATAATTTAGTAACCATTGATTGAAAAAGATATTTATAATACTGAAAAATAACTAGCGTTACCAATAGTTTCAGTATTATACATATTGTTAACCTATCCCATTTTTTTCTTGACGACTTATAGGTATAATTGGGTTCAGAAATACGATACCAGTCTACAAATAAACTATATTTCCTAATCTGTTTCATCATTTTCTAGGCATATCTGTACGGAGCCCCGGAGGGGACATGCATTTTTGTTTACTAATTCGTTCCCACGAAATAACAATTCGTTCCCACGATATAATAATTTGTTCCCACGATATGACAATTCGTTCCCTCGAATTAACAAATCGTTCCTTCAATTTAACAATGCGTTCCCTCGAATTAACAATTCGTTCCCACGATATAGCAATTCGTTCCCTCGAATTACCAATTCGTTCCCACGAAATGACAATTCGTTCCCTCAATTTAACAATTCGTTCCCTCAAATTATCAATTCGTTCCAACGAATTTACAATTCGTTCCCGTGGGAACGAATTGTTATTTCGTGGGAACGAATTGATAAATTGAGGGAACGAATTGTTAATCCGTGTGAACGAATTGTTAAATTGAGGGAACGAATTGTTATTTCGTGGGAACGAATTAATAAAAAAAAAAAAAAATTCTACGTCCCCTACGGGGCTCCGTATATCGGAGTGAGACCCAGTGACTTTAATGACACCTTGTCTCAGTGGGTGTTAGGATGAAGTTCCTATAAATAGTTCCCGAAGTGAGTTTTGTCCTAACAGACTCCATTCAGAAAGCCAATTTGCACCAATCCTATAACGAGAATAACGTGAATACGTAAGACCTTCACCCCGCGTCCTTTTCATAATTATGTCAGCATCTGAAGAAATGAGGCTTATTGCCTTTGCGACCAGTGTAGACCCAGAGCAGTTTGATCAGGGTCTGCACTGTTCGCAATTCAGGCAAAGAAATACCAGTTATGCTCCCCGAAAAGCAGCATAGCTCCTTATGAGGATACATGGTTGCACTAACAGATCAGGAGATAGACTGGGCACACACTCCATAAGCCCCATTTTTTCCGGTCACAACCATAATTGACGAAGGTTCACGGTCAATGTGTACGACTGATTGATGATAGTACCATCAGACGTGCGACAGATACTGCGATTAAAATGTGGGTTGAAAAAAACTGTATGTACAATGTACGTTTCACCACGCTAACTCACGGCGATATTTTTATCAGACGTGCGACAGACACTGCGATTAGAATGTGTTGAAAAAAATGTATGTACAATGTACGTTTCACCACGCTAACTCAGATATTCATGCGCAGTGAAAAATAGTCCGGATGAATAACCCGGCTGTTTTTAGGCCATAGTCACATGGTCAGTTTCATGTACTAATTTACTTTACAAGGCTGGTATTGTTTCTTCGACATCATGTTCGAGACTAATTGTTTTTTCTCAATACTACCTGAACATGTGTGTCACGTGACATAGTTTAAAATTCAGCCGCTGACGTTTTGAGCTACCACAAGAGGGATCATAGGAGATGGAATTTATCTCAGTAAACCTATATGTTAACTAGTGTAGATCAAGAACAGGATGCGTGCAGATTATAGGAAAATATATTCCAGTCATTCGTATGAAAAGCTATGTATTCTTAGGATCCGGGGGCCCGTTTCACGAAACTTCGTACGACTAAAATGTTCGTACGTGAACATATATATTGATGGATTTACATATTCAGCCTATGCTCAATAAATGTAAATCCAATAATTGTTTACAACATTGTTAATGTGAAATTTACAGACTTTCATAATTTTGCACTTACGAACCTTTTAGTCGTACGAAGTTTAGTCAAACGGCCCCCACGAAAATAGAGAATACAAAAATAGAATGACCAAATGGTCAAACATGGGGTAACTGGTTAGGTTATATTAGCAAAAGTCAATGATAGGGGCCATCTTCTAAAGTAAACAGGTGTACATAAGCAAACAATGGAAGTTGCTGCAGATTCATGGTGCTTGTGTGAATGAGGTCCATGGAAAATTCATATACTACCTGCACACAACCGCCTGCGTTAAACTTACCAAGATGTCAACGTTTCTGAACATCAATTGGCGATCTCTACTCACAATCAAGCAACTTGATTGTCTGAGCCTTAGCTGTAGCACAGCTCAGGCTCAGAAAATCAAGCTGCTTGATTTCAAGCACACTATTCAAGTATTTTGAAATAAACTGTTGACACATATTTGCAAGATTAGTGCAGGCGATAGTAAATCCTACGTTGTTGTTGTTGTTGTTGTTGTTGTTGTTATTATCCTTCCAAAAGGTATGAATGTACCAAAATGAGTATATACCGTGAATACTCTTCCATTCTGGAATTTTACTTCCAGAACCTGATCAACTGTTGTATAATAATAAAACGTCTATTCTCTCAGGTCACATAAGACATGACAACATGAGGTATGTGTAATGTGTACAAACAGAGACTTTCCGCATGTCTGTCATCAAAAAAACAACAAGACCCGGAACGATGCCAATTCCCTTGCATTTGTAGTGCGTGAACATATCGATTGACAACGCTAAACGTCAGGATATATACACGTAGTCTGGTGTAAATTAATGGCTCCCTTTCCGCAGATAATTTTGAAAAACACGCCATAATTACAATTACCGTAATCAGTTACATACGTAACACCGTCACGCGGAGTAATTACTCCAACGAGCGGTGTATGCGCGCGAAAATATAGGGCGAGACCGCCTACTATAGTTCGGAAACGTGTTTAAGTAATAAATGTACTGTATTTTTAAAAGTTAGGACTTATGACCTCCATGACCAGCGACATTGAAAATAGTATTAAATATATAAAAATGGCTTTCACAATGTATTAGCCTAGTGCATTCAATTAACACTTATGCAGTACATTTGTTTAATAAAGATGTAAATGGTATCGCTACTGAAAACATGCTTTGTGGGCAGTACAGTTGCAATGTATAATGTTGTGCTTGTGCAATAAACACATATTTATTCGTTGAATGATTGCATAAGAAACTCGGCATAGCCTCATCTTTTATATTTTATATACACGTAGAATGGCATTAATTTACCACCAACATTTCTTCGTTAACATATCTGTTACTGTGACTGGAGACATGGGACTGATATATTTTGCGACCAGTGTAGATCCAGATCTACCTGAGCATCCACATTACTCGCTGTTCCATCAATGGAACACTCGTCATGCTTCTAGCAACCAATATAGATCGTCATCAGGCTACAGGAGTGTGCAATTTGACCAGGAGCTACACCGATCACGCATCTCATACGCCCCAATTCTCCAGTCACAGCCACATATGATTGTGGCAGGGTAGATGCATCTGCGTAGTTGGCACTGTTCGTGATTCGGACAACGTTAACGAACCACCTATCGGTCTAACTGGACTAGACACTGGACTGGTCACTCACTAATGCCAAAGGTCCATCTCTCCAGTCACAGCCACGAATGAATAGTCCAATAAAGTCTCTGCTCATTCACGGTAAACGTGACAAAATCCCCTGCGGCATAGAATGATTTTCTCCGAGTCTGTTACTGGGGAAATTGGGCTTATGACTATTGCGACCAGTGTCGATCCTGATCAGACTGTGCATCCGCGGATCTACACTGGTCGCCATTGCATCACATCAATGAAATATGTTTCTGACAATAAATATAGATCGTTATCAGGCTACATGAGTGTGATATTTTATCAACAGCTACTCTGGTCACAACGCCCATAAGCCCAATTTCTCCGGTCTCAACCCATATGTGACCTACCACGACCAAAAGGCTTCCTGAGTTTGGAACTGTAGCCGATTTCACCAACTTTACAAAGTATACTTTTCTAGCAAAATATACTTTGAGGGAGTAATCATTTATTTTTGCTGAAATGCATTATTTCATATAAAACTAACAACTGCATATATTTGATGATTAAAAGTATGCAGAATTATTATACTTAATTTATTACATTACCACAGCCAAAATGGCTGTGATAATGTAATAAATTCAGTATAATAAAAATTAATAAATTTGTCATGAAATTGAAAAGTTCTCCCTCAAAGTATACTTTGCTAGAAAAGTATACTTTGCAATGTTGGTGAAATAGGCTACTGGTCACAACGCACATAAGCCCAATTTATCCAGCCACAACCCATATGTGACCTACCACGTCTAAAAGGCTTTCTGAGTTTGGAACTGGTGCCAATGAAAGCATTTGTTTCTGTGCATGTTGGTATAAAATAATGTTTGATTATTGTTTGCATGTATTTCAAATGTTGAAGACCTTGATCGGACAGCGCGAATGCGCAGGCTGATCGGGGTCGTCATTAGTCGTATAAGCAATAAACCATGTGTTTAAAGCCGTAACCCAAATATAGTAAACTTGAATATTGTATGCAAATATATTCTTTATGGACATTTATTTCGCAGCAATATGGATCACGTAACATCAAAATTACGAAATTGGGTAAAATTCACATTAGTGTAACTGTTATTTGCGACAATGTTATTATTTGCTCGAAATACAGACAAATACAACAGTATAATACGTGCAAATGTCTTTTACATGTAATAAATCATGAATATATATATGGAGAAGGTCCCGATATAAGGATAACACATCACGTAAGGCCCATTTTCAGTATGAAGCCGAATTAAGAGCCATAGACCAATTTGCCCCGTGACGTTTATTTTCCAGAAGTAGACCCGGACATATCGTATTAATTGGTGTTACATGAACTGAAGTCTGTGAAAACCGGTCTGTATCGGCAATTTACTCACGCTTCCGGTTATTGCATTACCATTTATATGGTGAATTTGGCAAATTATGGCTGTGACTAGAAAAGTGGGGCTTATGGCATTTGTGGCTAGTAAAGTTCCTGAACTTACCTTGCATTCCAGTAGCCGGATATGGAGATATTCGGTCTGCTAGACGCATGCTCGGTGTTTTACTGACTGACTGGCGAACAATGCAGACCCTGATCAGACTGCGCGGATGCGCAGGCTGATCAGGGGCTACACTGATCGTAAATGTTATAAGCCCCATTTCTTCGGTCGCAGCTACAATTATAGTCCATCGTGGGTCTCAATAAATAGGTTCGCGAATGTGCAGACTTTATGGAAGGTTTTTATCAATGCTCAGTCTGCTTCTCTTCTAAATTAAAACATAACTGATAGGAGTCTGTTGTCCTGGCTTTTCTACGTGTGATTAGCTATATTGTGTCATGTCTTCTACTTTGCATGTTCCGGTCTTTGTCAAACGTGACAAGTGATGCAACTGACTGATGGCTTGAACACACAAAAATGGCCGAGTTGGCCGCTCCATGTGTCGTAAAAGATACAGTAACGTGGCAGTGTTTACATACATGTTATACATGTATCCCATCACATTTAGGAATCAGTTATGCTTAAAACATATGATGATCAGCAGATCATGTATAGAACGTGTCATTAACATATCACGCGCATGGTTTTCCAATGCTGCGACCCATCTAATTAAGGAGTACAGTTTGGATCACAATATCACGACATGGTGACATTTTCACTGGGACCGTAATTAGTAGTAGGCTAAACAACTCTGGGACGAGGTGTAATGAGCGTCATTCCATTACAAATTAAAGTAGTTCGGTGGCTTTTGTGGACTATTAATTTGAATCTGAGCGGCAGGCATCTACTTCCTCTCGTGCCGCTTACATCACACATAAAGCATGTTTTTTTTATGTACGTCAATGACATGTATTCCATTGCGGTGATTCAAGTCCGCAAATATGATGCAAATATGTACGCTGGCTCTCAGTTGGTAATATGTGGAGGTACATTTAGAAGCATGTACAATATCGTTTAAAATTGCCAACATTTACATGCGTCACATCCTGTAAAACAGCGATGGAAACTATTGTCAAAAAGAATTAAAAAAGAAGAGTATTGAGAATTACTGAGTTGTGCTGACTGTCACTGTTAGTTGAGCTATATTTCCCCATGTTTATCACATTGTATGATGGCATATAAACACAACACAGACTGCTTTGTATTTGATCAAATAATTTGGAAATTGTGGTTGATACATGCATAGGTAATTCCATATGTATCGCGACATATGACACGTTTCAAGTGAACATCTGAGACAACGCACGTTAACCTTACGGAACCTGTACACGTGCGTGTTTGCGATCACGTAGCCAAAAAGTCGTAAGAACACGCAGCAAATCCTTACAACACCCGTATACCGCCCGTATGCATGTGACCATACCTTCGCAGGACTTCACACTGGCCACAGGCCCGTGCGGCTGGCTCCCTAAGTCGTACGAGCCCGGTCTCATATGACCGTAGCATTAACCGCTAACAATTGGGCACCAGAGTGGAGACCTTTTTATCACAATTAGACACATAACACGACAAGTCCGCCCTGTACGTCAGGAAAACCTGACCTATCAGAACTCCCGGCAGTAGGTAATGAACTTGACATGCACGCGGAATTCTTGTCAGTAAATAGATCTACATTCATTAGGCAAAACAAAAATTGTTGCACGGGCAATGGACCATATTATACCAGGGAAGCTTTGATTTTTTTGACCCACCAACATAGTGGATCGTCTGGAAAGTTCAATTGATGGATTTACATTTATTGAGCATATGCTGCATATGCTCAATAAAATTAAATTCAATAATTGTTTACAAGAACACATTGTTAATATGAGATTTACATCATAATTTTGCACTTACGAACAATTTAGTCGTACGAAGTTTAGTAGTGAAACGGCCCCCGTTCTATACCTGTAGCCGATTTCATCAACATTGCAAAGTATACTTATTTAGCAAAATATACTTTGAGGGAGTAATCAATTATTTTTCCCGAAATGCACTATTTCATATAGAACTAAAGACTGCATTTATTTGATGATTAAAAGTGTGCAGACTTATTATACTGAATGTATTACATTATCACAGCCAAAATGGCTGTGATAATGTAATAAATTCAGTATAATAACAATTCATAATTCCAGCAAAAAAATATTTACACAATTCCCTAACATTTGATTGGCCCGTAGCAAGTCTCTGTCCAAAATTTATATCCCAGTAAACTCCCACGCATATACTACTTTCCGTAACCGTGAGGCGCAGTTAAAATAATTCTTAAGAAAACGGAAAATTAAACACATTTTCTTGATGAATTTATTTTAAATGCTGGAATTATAAGGAATGAATGGCCTTTTTGTGGAATTTATCGGGGATATAAACTTGGAAAAGTCGCGGGAATACTGGACGAGGCCTTCCGGCCTTCGTCCAGTATTCCCGCGACTTTTCCAAGTTTATACCCCGATAAATTCCACAAAAAGACCATTCATTCCTATAATAAATTTATCCTAAAATTGAAAATTTCTCCCTCAAAGTAAACTTTGCTAGATAAGTATACTTTGCAATGTTGGTGAAATAGGCTACAGATCATTGTATGATTCAAAGATAATTACTTCATGCATGTGACGGGATACATGTACAACATAATATTATATGTGAACATTAGCTTGTTACTGTACAACACATGTAGTTGCTATGTCGGCCATCTAAGTGTGTACAAACTATCAGTCAGCTGTATCTCTTGTTGCGTTTGACACATACCACAAATAATATGACATATATACATAAATACAATTTGGTGCAATATCGTGTTAAACAACAACGTCCTATGGGTTGTTTTCATCACAATTATACACACCGTCTGATTTATGAAGAGTCTGTTGACCTGTTGTTAAAATATTTAAGAATACAGTAATGGCTGTGTAACAGTCAGATAAATACACAGTGCTGTCAATATTACCTGTATTACCATACATACTGTGTCAAATCCAGTGACATGTAAGCAGTAAGTGTTTTGTCACTGGTGTCTTACTTGCCTACTATGCGAGTAGATATAGCTTTACCTATGGGTAACGTGTACACTAACAATAAACTGTGCATCAGATAGAAAAGTTTACAACATTGAAATTTATTTTCAGATTGATGGGATAAATGCTCAGATATCTCGTATTTTGCATTGTCTTTCAGTCATAATATTTATAGCACGCTGTTTTCATATATGTATTGCACCACATTTTATTAGTTTTACTGTCCTATTATTTGCTGTAGGTGCCAAACGAACATTTTAGTCGTACGAAGTTTCGTGAAACGGCCCCAAGTTGCCTGCACAACAGGCCACACCACACGGACATTAAATATGTCCATCGCGGTAGTTTACCGTGTAATTATACTAATGATGATTTAACCCTTAAAAGGCGGGAACCGAAAATTGTCGTCTGTTGTTTTTCATATTTTGTCTGTTCTCTCCATAAAACATGGTTTTGCAGCATTTTAGAATAATTTCCAATTGAAATTATTCTAAAGTGCTGTTAATGTATGTTTTTGTTGAGAAAAATGGAAAATAAATAACAATCAGCAGACGACAACAATGTAATTCAGCATTGTAAGGGTTAATATCATGAAACGTGATGTTGCTTACAAATGTACTTGGTTTACAACGTATTGTTGTTTAAAATTACAACTACGAAGCAAATTAAATCTGACAGTTTGTCTAAATACAGATTTCAAATTAAATAATGAAGTTACTCAGCAAGATGCCAGACACACAAACGTCCGAGTTCTCGTCAAAACCTGATTAGGCTCAATGTAGCATGCCGTAGCTGTGTAAATAATAAGTCGTGAAAACTCTCACATCTTCGTATGAACAAGATCACATGAATTGTCTCATATATGGCTGTGACTGGAGAAATGGGGCTTATATATGCGTTTTGCGACCAGTGTGGATCCAGGATCTGCACTGTTCGCCATTCCGTCAATGAAACACCTGTCATAGTTCTAACAAGCAATTTAGATGTCTATCAGGCTACAGGAGTGTGCTATTTGATCAGGAGCTACACTGGTCACACATCTTATAAGCCCCATTTCTCCAGTCACACATACAGGTATATAGAGAATAGTAGGTTAGTGCCGTGAATGGGAAAAATATCTGGCAAGGCTTAGGAAACGGGATGGGCGAGTCTCTCCCATTCACGGCACTAACGTACTATTCTATTTATTCCGTCAATATTACAAATAGCTTTAAAATGCAAAAACAAACGGGATTGGCTCTACACCATTACACCTACAAATGGCTTTAAAATGCAAAAAAATAACCCCAGCCAACGCACATATTCATACGCAGTGATTAGGTCGTATTGACATGATATCAAAAATGTTTCACGGCACCGTGTTTCACGGCACATACATGTACGCACTGTGTTGACGGGATACATTTATATTCAAAATTCGTAGGTGCAGCAGGTTAAACTTGCTTAAACTTTCTAGAAACTTTGGAACAACAGTAGTGTGTATTTCGCCTGGGTATGCTCAACTAATTGGTTAAATTGAAATTTAAACATTGAAAAGTATGGCATTAAAGTGGATGGGTAACGAGTTAAGGATAATACTACATATATATAATTATGGATGCATGGCGGGGTGAAAAAAAAAGCCTTCCGCCGCCTCCATTCCTCTTTAATAATTAAAATGGAAAGAGACCCAAGGTGAATCACATGTACTGTGTCGTGTTATTTACTTAATCGACAAGGGATTATTTCATAGAACATCAGGATTTATCCACGAAATGTATAGATCGTGATGTGACGGCTGGTAACGACCAGTTTTCCAACAACCTGTGCAGATCCCATGGAGACGGCTCGTTATGAACCAGCTCATCTGGATCTACACAGTTTTCCAACACACTTTTATAGTGGTGCTATTTATAGTATGTCGTCTCTTATAATTCTAGATAGAATGGCACTGTATTTGTAATACGTGTATGGTACTTGTTAATTTGTACACATGTGATGAGACATACATAAACTATTAAAGGTACATGCCCACTCAGTAGGCACAACATGTTCTTTATATCAGATACATCATCTGATACATTTTCCGGCAAAATAAACATTCATTGACCATTACCCCACGTATTATAAGTTATTGTGATTCTACACAGGCTATATGGTGTAATATTGCCCGTCTGGAGGTATGTTCACCCGAGGCGATAGCCCGAGGCGATAGCCGAGGGTGAACATACCTTCAGACGGGCAATATTAGGCATTATTATACATCAGACTCAAATGTCCACACTTATATCAGGGGCGATAACCGTGTTTCATTCAAATACTAATGGACAGTAATATTTATTATCTGTATTTATTTTATGATGTGCAATGGTCATACTTTATAATCTGTCAAAATATTACTGTTTAGGGGACACATTTAATTAGTATAAATAATTAAAAAATACCATGCCTCATTTACATATGAAAATAGCATGATACCACTGCGCGTCAGTAGTATAGAGGGAGTCAAAATGATACCACCTAACGGTGGCATCATTTCTCCACCCTCTATACTACTCCACCACCCCCCGAAAAATCAAAAATTGGTTAACGAGGAAATTGTCTCCCACCAACCACGAAATATTCAAAATTGGTGTCATAAATACATCATGTTTTTTTCACGTCCAATTGAACAGATAAAACAATAGTCTTAAAAAGGATTTATTTTTGACACCAATTTATGAATTTATTCTAATAAGTTTCTGATTTAAATGCGTCCCTCGCGCAATAGTCTATATTCCAACACCATATTTTCCTCCTCCGATATAGCTAATTGATTCCGTAGATCAGCAATTAATTCTACCAGCTCTAGTCTACCACGTTCACCTGTAGCCACAGGGCAGCGTAAGTTGCTTAGTCTAACAAAGAGTTTGGGCACTAACGAATTTACAAGGGCATCTGGGGCATTGAAATTGCGGGGGGACACAAGGAAACTTTCTACGTCTCGCTAGATGCCTTCGTAGATAGTCTTTACGCGTAAACGTCTTACAACAAGTCTCACACTCCATTATATATGTATATGTTTATGTTTATATTCAATTGGTCGTAAAAAAAAACATAATGTTTTTCAAGACCAATTGAACAGATAAATTTCATAGGTTATACAAAAGTATTATTACAAAAGAAAAATATATACAGTCAAAAGTACTAGAGAGAAATAAGAAAGTTTGAGAAGAAAACCGAATCTCTAGAAATTACTATAGAAACGGTTGAGAAAGTTAGTTGAAACAAAGTATTTAAATGCCACAAAGAATGAGCCAGAAAATATAAACGTCAAATAGGGAGCAGAAATTAGAAAGTTGAGAAGAGAAAGCCGAATCTCTAGATTACTTATAGAACGGTTTGAGAGTTAGGGGGTTGACAAAGCTGATAAATGCCACAAAGAATGAGGCGTTTATGAAGCGGTTTACCCGCGCCTATAAAAGAGGGGCATTTAATGATATATCCAAAGCGGAGGAAGTTGGTAACAGAATTCAAAAGAAAGTATTGCGGGTTAAGTTGGGCTAGTGTAATCAAACCTTCAAGCACAAATAATTTGTCCCAAATTAGACGCCAAAATAATAATAAGAAAAAATCTATCGTTAGCGCGATAGTGGAAAAAGGTGAAGAAATATTGGGGGCTCACGATGAAACATTGGAAAAGGTAGAAAATGGAAGACGGGTAGTTACATTATCCTTTCGTAAAAACATTAACATTAACGAGTCTGAACGCATGTCCGATAAACTCGCTCCGTATCTAACAACCAATTTTTATTTGAGATATTCATTATTCTTACAAGCTAGAACATATGGAGGAAATTAAAAATGGAAAACCTAAAACTATAATATTTCACAAAAATCTCGGTGGTAGCGAACCACTATCATCAATGAAAACCGTTAAAAAATGGCTGTCAGATAAGGAGCAAAACACGAATAATGTCCGATAAATAGACAGACCGAATACAAAGTGGAAGTTTGTAAGATGGGTAGAGGTTTTCGTAAAGCTAATACAGGGTAGTAGGGGAATAGATTTGGGACTACAATCCAAAGAAGCGGCAGGAGGAGAACTTCCAGAATGGCTGAAGAATAAAAAAGGTATGTATTCTTTAGATAAGTATAATGACGACCTTTGTCTGTTCAGGTGTCTAGCTATGCATATGACAGATAAAAGACCCGACAGATGTACAGAAAAGGCGAAAGAACTTAGTAAGCAATATTTTGGTAGTAATGTGGTTTCACCAATTCCTTTTTCAGATCTGAAAAAGGTTGAAGAGTTTTTTAAAATCGGTATAGAAGTATATCAACCCACCGAATGTAATGTATGGTGGTTGAAAAAGGTACCAGCACACTATAAGGCAATAGGTAATAAACCAATGACAATAGGACTGTTTAATAATCACGCATTTCTGATAAAAAACCTTAAAAACCTATCTAAAATTTACGCCTGCGATAATTGCAAACAGAAATTCACGAAAGCGAGTAATATGAAGAGACACGGACCAAAATGTATGAAAGGTGAGACAAAAATAGTATGTGATGGTAATTATTTAGAGCGCCCGCGTTCGTCGTTCGAGAAAGCGTTTTACCCAAAAGGTTCTAAAAGTTATGGGGCGATCGATTGGATGTATTCTGTGGAAAAGCGGGAGGGAATTCACATTCACCACGAACAGTGCGGACACGGAGGTGAAAGATGGATTTTAGGAGCTCCGGTAGATGGATACTGTCCAGAAACCAATACCGTATATCAATATCACGGCTGTTACTGGCACGGGTGTGAGATTCATGCAAAGCATAAAAAAGAAGAACGCGCATCCACAATGAGAAGAGATAAAGTTATTAGAAAAAGCAAAGAATTCAACCTAGTAGTTATGTGGGAATGCGAATTCCAAAGAACGGGTAAAGATATAAAGATCGGTTGTGACACTACTCTTTATCCATATCAGATAGTATACGATTTTGAGGCGTATCTCCAGCCAGAAGTTGAAACTACCGGTAATAGTTTAGAGTACGAAGCTGAGCACGTTCCGGCAAGCGTTAGTTAGGAGATAATTTCTCAGGAACAGTAACTCATATTTGTGATAAAGATCCCGCAAAACTTATAGAAAAATTCGTAGAAGATTTGAAAGTCAGGGGAAAAGCTATAAGAGAAGAAGTGTGGTCAAGATATAAGTTTAATACGGAATATTTACGTAAAAAAAACCAAATCGCCAAGATCGAACAGTGGATAGAGCAAGTACCGTTATAGGTTTTAACAGCAGTAAGTACGATATAAACTTAATAAAGAAATACCTAGTAGGCGAACTGACATCAACAACAAAGAAAGTAATGGTCGGAAAACGTGCAAACTCAACAATATTTCTATTTACTCCAGAATTTAGATTTCTTGATGTAATACTTTATCTAGGACCTGGTGTAAGTTATGATAGTTGGATAAAAGCCTACGACTGCAAAGGACAGAAATCTTTCTTTCCTTATGAGTGGTTCGATTCTCCAGACAAACTGGATTACCCAGGACTACCCGATATAGAGAATGGTATTCCAAACTATCTGGGAAAATGTTAATAGATGAAACAGAATTAAGTAAATGTCGTAGAATTTTCGAAGAAAATAATATGAAAACTTTCAGAGATTGGTTGAAATATTATAACGATTTAGATGTAGCACCGTTCCTAGAAGCGGTGGAAAAAATGTGTGAATTTTATAAACACAGAGGTGTGGATATTTTCAAAGATGCGGTAACACTACCTGGAGTAGCTATACAATATTTATTGAGAGGAACCATTAAAGAACAATAAAAATCTTCAAAGACGATTATACCGGAGGATGCTCTATATGCACCAAAAGAAGAAACATACGAAATGATGAAGGACGCTCTAGTTGGTGGTCCATCAATAGTATTTACACGCTATGCAGAAGCCGGTGTTTCCAATATTAGATCAAATGAAAGTAACAAACCTTGCAAGGCTGTTTTGGGGTACGATGCAAACGCGTTATATTTATCTACGTTAAATAAAGAGATGCCGTGTGGGAGAGAAACTATACACCATATAGATACCCCACATAACCCTAAATTTATTAAAAAGTTTTGTAAAAGAGTTTTATCTGGAGACTGGTTTGGGTTTGCGGAGGTGGATATAGAAGTTCCACACAACTTAAAACATAAGTTTTCTGAAATGTCCCCAATATTTATAAACAGAGAAGTAGAGGTTGATGAAGTTCCCACACACATGTTAAAATATTTGGAAGATACTGGAAGAACTAGAGGAAATGGAAGAAAATTGGTGGGATCTATGACCGCCACTAAAGTATTGCTGTACGCGCCACTGTTGAAATGGTATTTAAAACACGGCCTAGAAATAACGGGAGTTCATCGTGTTATAGATTATATTAGTGGTAAACCCTTCGAATGGTTCGCAAAAGAAGTTACAGCCGCAAGACGAACAGGCGATGTAGAACCAAATAAGAAACCAGTAGCGGATATAATGAAATTATTAGGCAATTCGTGTTGTGGAAAAATGATAGAGGCAACGGAGAGACATTTAAATACGACATATCACAAGACGAAAACTGTGTTGACAAAGCGTTAAGATCTGCATTCTTTGATGATTTGGAAGAGATAGGAGATGCGTACGAAATATCTTCCCGAAAAACCCGGTGTGCGCTAAAGAGACCATTCCATTGTGGAATAGCGGTTTATCAACTAGCTAAATTGAGAATGTTGGAATTTTACTACGAATTTCTAGATAAATACATAAAAAGAGAAGACTTTGAATTAATACAGATGGATACAGATAGTATGTATATAGGAGTTAGTGAAAAACGATAGAGGAATTGATTAGACCTAACTTACTAGACGAGTTTGAAAAAGAAAAAAATAAATGGTTGGCTTGGGATAAATGGAGCGAAAGAGAGCCCGGACTTTTCAAAATGGAATTTAGCGGGATAGGGCGATAGCGTTATCTAGTAAGTGTTATTTTGTAGAAAAAATTAATTTCACTAAAGATAATTTGGAACAAATTAAAATTAATAAAAACTCTGCGAAAGGAATGTCCAAGAGAACTAACAATTTAAATTGGGATAGATATAAACGAGTACTAAGTGAAACTACAGAAGATGGAAAACACATTATAGATGTAGCACAAAATAGAGGATTTAAAATGAAAGACGGCGTTATGAAAAACGTACTGTCAACAAAAATTAGGACTCTCGCATACTACGATAAAAGACGCGTGTACCAGACGGAATACATACCGAACATCTCTAAAGAATCTTACGATCCGGGGGTAGCTGGGTGTCAGAAGGCACCATAAGAAGTTCTTCGCGAACAAAACCGCGAGATGGACCATCAGTCAAATAATAGAGCACGGGCTCATCAGGTTTGGTAATAGAGCGATCCAGATGATATACATTCATTGACCACACTGGATCAGTCGCGCGGCGGCTGCCACCTTCGAGCTCTCCCGGTTGATAGAGGTACCGGACGTCAATATCTGATGGAAGTCGCTGCTCCTCTAAACCAACGGGTCGCCCGCGCGAGACGGCAGAGGGCTTGCTCGTCACCCTTTTAAACTTGATAGCATCTACAGGCTTCTTACCTATCAATCTGGTCACCTCTCCGTTCAGTGTGGAGACCACGGCGGGCAGTCTGGCCACCCACTCTGGTCGATCGCGAATGAGGGTCTACAAGTTCTTTAGGCGTATTGGTGTCCGAACAGTCTCTCAGCCAGGGTTCGATTGAAGCGTTCCACGATCCCCTGGTCCCGGTGGATGTTGACGCGGCCGCGTCTGATAGAAACTTTATGCTTAGACAATAGATGAGAGACCGCGCCCATGAACTCGCGGCCGGGATCGACCTGGAGAAGATTCGGCCATTTGAGAGGACTCCTCTTATATATTCGGGAAAGAGCCTCGGCCACTTCCTTAGACTCTTTAGTGGCCAACGGCTCAGCCCCCTTGTAACGACTCGCTACGTCAACGATTGTCAGTGCGTACTTGTACGTTTTGCGACCGACGCGATCGTGAGGGAGAAACAGGAGATCCGCTTGGTGAACTTGGTTCGGCACCGGAACGTCGAATTTTGGGCGCGGAATATTGTGAGGCGCGGGTAAATAGATCTGCCAGATGGCCTGCTTCTTGAGCCATTCCTTGACAGCGTTTTCTGAAACCTTGGTCGCCGCCGCGAGGTTCTTGATGGCCGCGAGTCCCTTCCAGTAGCCGCGTGGACTATAGTATGTATTCGACAGCTTGCGCTTAGTTTGGTATCAAGTTTGCGCGTGTTCATCGTATGCGAAGTATTCTAATATATCGGACAATCTCCAACATGCCCTCGCCAGTTCGTCCGGTAATAATAAACCTTTGTTGGAAGTACAATTGCGATTGTCGCTGCAGCCCCAATCGCGTTTGGGTTGGAACAGGAGAGGGGAATCTAATTCATCCAATCTCCCAGGATTGGTGGAGGAATCTAACATCCGCTTTGCGAAAAGGGTGGCCGCTTTTTCGTCCTCGAGACAATCTCGGGCCAGACGAATCATACTCTTTGCACCAGGTAAACGATGTTTTTGGGCAGTGTAGCCTACATCAATCATAGCGTTATAAAGTTCGTCAACTAACATCGTTCTATATATATATATATTTATAAAAAATGTTTTAATTAATTAATTTAAAATCTCGATTGAATATAATAGCCGGCGAGACCCACCACAACCCATTTCCCACGATGATGAACGCGATCTCGCGGTCCTTTTGGGGCTCTGACGGTACATAGAAATCTGAAAGTTGGGCTCGGGATCCATTGGATCGAGACTTTTGTGCGGATATGCCAGCGCGTACTCGCGGTTGGCTTCTTCAACGTTCTGAAAAGTTTGCGCGGCGTGATTTTCGCGGCGAAGCTCTTCATTGACCCAGTCCAGATGGGCGGTTCGTTTTTTCGACCATGCTTCCTTTGCGCTATTGAGTTGTTCTACAGCTAAATCATGACGCTTACGCTCCTCATCCACGTTCGAGCTTTTCATTTTAGAGAATATAAAGTTGCTACCGCTGAACGCCCAATGCGTTTACAAGCGCACCACCTACTATTACTGCGATTGAAGCCATTTATTTTCCATATATTAAACTGGTAGAATTCCAGCTTTAACTATGATAATCTCGGGCCAAACTGCGGCCGCTACATCTAAGGTCGCGAGCCCTACGTCTCTCACAGTAAAAAAGTCCAATTTGGGAGCGGTTCCTCCTAGGGCCATCTTTGATAGTCGAGCATACCCGATACTGAAACCCGATATCACCACGGCGTGATAAAGCGCATTCACTAACATTTTACCATCTGTTCAGCCATTGTTTTATAATTATTGCATATAAATGGGTCGCGATCAATGTTTAAATGGGGCGCATCCAAATTCAAACATTGTTGATGATTGGTGTTTAGTAACTTTCTTCTGAACACTGGCTGGTTGTTTTTTCTGGTATTTCCACACGCACAGGGCACCAACAACTGCCAGACCACCACCAACAACCCAACTCCAATTCACGAATTTGGGTTCAGCCCAACTCCAACGGTAGTTGGTATTGGGTGACAAATTCTTTGAATTTGAGTGTGCTTCCAATTCGTGAATTGGGGGTGTTGTTGTACTCAACTCTGTATTCAGATGTTTTGCTGTCTCCGTCCCCAATCTCGATTGGAGTTTAGCCTCTCGAAGCTCGGCGAGTATTTTATCTTGTTTAACTTTTCGGGTGGCAGCCGCCGCCCGCCCAGCTGCCTGTCTTTTGGGATTTTTTATATGCGGTATGTCATCCAGTGGCGGAGTAACACTCTGGTTCGATTGTGTTGGAGCAATCTGGTTCAACTCCGTCACTCTCGTGGGTGTGTCTTGTGTCATCTTTATAATATTAATATTAGAGCTTATAGTTCGTGGGGCATATATGTCCAAATTGACAGTGTTTACCCGTGGTCAACGCGGTTGTTAGTGGAGCTAAGTACATTCCAAACTTGTGATAAATTGAGCAGCATGCCGTTCTAAGAGTGTGTCCTATAAAAGGGTCAGTCTCTAGATCATCAATCAACCCCGCAGTGTTTGGTATAGGGAGAAGTCTACTAACGGCGGTAGCGTACAAATGAATAGCCGCCATCCAAGAGTTTTTGTCATCTCTGCTCCCAATTTGGATTCGTATCGCGCATACATTTTTATCGATCTCCGCATCTGACATCTTATCCACCTGAAAAACTGAGAGACGCCTACCGAGATAATGCTCCGATTGTCCCCCAGCAACCAGCGCAGCTAGCCGCTCTCGTCGCGCCGCATTTTCATTTTCATTCGGAGTCGTTGCACTCAACCCAGATCCCGATTGCTCTGTCGGATCATTATTGTTGGCAGTCGGAGTTGAGGTTTCTTCTATTAGCTGATCGAGAAGTTCGTCGCAGTTCATTTTTCTTAAAATTAATTTAACTATTCTAACAACTCTCATCACTTTAACATATTTATTTAATTTTTTCAAAATTATTAAAATAATAAATGCGCACCACCCGATACTTATGATCACCATTATGCTCGCAACAAAGCTCGCAGCGGAGCACCAAATTGTTAACATTGTTAACCATTGTTAACCATTGTTCAGCATTATTCAGCATTTGTTCAGCATTTGTTCAGCATTTGCTAAGCATTGTTCAGTATTTGTTCAGCATTGTTCAGCAATTGCTAAGCATTGCAATAGCTTATTACTTTGCAATTTTCCTAATTTTTTCAAAATCGTTAGATTTAGTTGATAACTTTATAAGCAGTTGGTTGATCAGTCTTTAGCAGAAGCTTGGCGTGCTTAGTTTTCGAAAGTATCTGTCGAACCTCCAGGCGCTCCTCGCGCGTTGGGATAACGTCATTCTCTCGAAGACAGTCATCGAATGAGTCTCGGTCCTTGCAGTGAAAGAGGGCGACCCATTTCGTTTGCTCGCGCAGATCCTTGAGGACGGCGTTGTATTTTTGAGTGGATATCCATACGCTTTGCCTCGCATGGCGGCCAGAAAATGCGAGCTCGGAGAGCATGTCCTTCTTTTTGGTCATCGCCGCCTTGGCTGAGCAATCGTCAATCACGTATAGGGTGGGCTCGCCCTGAAATATTTGTTATAAACCACGCAACCAATCGTGAAGCCTATCACCGGGGTCAATAACGTATACCTCAGGGTCGGTCCATATCCACGGGCACCGCTGATAAGTATCGTTGTGTCGCACAGTGGGACATAGGATCACAATGTGACGAAAGGCATCGCGGTAGGATCCCTCGAGTAAGTTGAGGATGAAAACCGTTTTCCACATCCTGTCTGCCCACATATTATGGCGGAGTGAGCATCTCCAATCGTGAATTGGTATTGATTGCTAGATTTCTTAATTTTTTCAAAATTATGTATTAATAAATCGTTAGATGATTTTTTTATTAAATCAGTAGATCGCTGATACGTATCGACCATCTTCGATGTTGAGTTGTGCGTCTGTAATTATATATAAGTACACGTTCAATGCCCGGCTCCGTCCGCCTCTTTGGTTATCTGGATCGTCACACCCTCACTAGCGTTCTCAACTTGGCGTCCGCTACCGTGTATTTGGTCATCGTCGCTGGCTCGCATGTCTAGCCATAACGCGTATTTGGTATTCAGGAACTCCGCGAGGGAGACGGCCGAGAGATGCAGGTCTTTAGCAACTGCTGCAACCTCCGAGGAGCGCTTAGATCCGGCAGCAAACTGCTTTCTTACTTCATCCCACTGCTGGTGCGCGCGAAGACCCCGCGCTGTAGAGTTGATTGGGGACTCCCTCGATCGTCACCTCTACCTTCGTGATTTTGGGGTTATAGAATCTGTCGGTTTTTTCTAGCACCGAACGCGAACCGAGCATCCTCGAACAACATCAGTATACCTTTCATCGAGCGGGCGGGTACGTTGACGTTAATATTCCACAATGTGTCGCTTTTGTTTTTCGGCATC
Organism: Conchocele bisecta; assembly: GCA_029237695.1. Lineage (NCBI taxonomy): Eukaryota > Metazoa > Mollusca > Bivalvia > Lucinida > Thyasiridae > Conchocele > Conchocele bisecta. Next base: position 37,532,858 of record CM055273.1, read on the forward strand.
TTGCGATGGCGAAGAACTCGGTCGTAAAGTATGGCAACGCGCCCGGCGTACTGGGTTCTGATCAATCGCGCTAGTTACGGGCATCGTGACCATGTCGTACTCCAGCGAAACATTATCGATCGTATACGTCGATAACTGGTCGGTGGCTATGATAACTCGCCGTAGTCGTTGAACGTTAGTTCGTATTCGAGGCGGTCAGCCAAAGCACTCTGATAGTAGGGCATGTGACTCTCTAGCAACTCAAAGTCGAGCGGAATGTAGAAGCGGTTGCCGTAAGCGCCCGCGACCCGCGTTGTCACTCGCGTTGTTATCTGCCTTGTTAGCAGCCCCGATTCTAAGTTTGGTTACGTTCTTATTTTTGCTGGTGTCAATACCTTGATATACAGCGTTTTCAAGCTCGTGTGACGTCTTCCACAGGTCCTGATAGCAATGGTAGACGTCGCTGTCATCGATCGACATCACCTCATTACCAGAAATCTTTATCATAGTCTTCTTGACTATGGCGCGACCCAGGTTCTGAACGACGGTTCGGTCCGCGTCCGTCGACGTTAGCGAAATAGTGAAAGCGAGGCGAACAGTACCAGGAACAATGACGTCGTTAGCTCCGAGGTTGGGGAAGCGGACTAAGAGCTGCTGGTTCTGGTCGATCGTCGATGGGTTGTTCGTAATAACGACACTCTGTCTCACGCCTTTTGCCCCGAGGGGCTCACGCAGTCTGCGGTATGGATTGAGTTTGCGACCGTATTGACTCGAAGACATAATTAATTTTTTCAAAATTATTGAAACTATTAAACCCGTATGGTTTTGTCTTTAATACATAATTAATTTTAAGAAAATTATAAATATGGATGATTACGATGTTGAAATGGATGCAATCGGTAGAGACGATGGTGATGATGATGATAACGAAACGCCCTTCATAGAGACTCCAGTTCCAATCCAATCGCAATTGGGGGAAATAGGTGGCGCTACCAGCAGCGTTGGTCAAAGTCAGGAATTACTTGAGGGAGCTGTAAACGACTACTACAACAATTTGTCAGAAATCGGTCTGGTCCCGTCTGTCGGTCGCGACTACTCCAAGTTCGAATTGGATATGCATGGTAGGTTGCGACTAAAATCATCAAATCTCCCAATAATCAACACGAATACCGGTAAACCCCTATCGCTAAACACCATTGCCGGAAACCGGGGCGGTGGCGAAATCATAAAGAACGAACTAGGATTTCCAGATTGGACGCGTGGTAAAACAATTGTGCCGGCCCGCGCTGTAGAGGCCCTAAAGTCTACCGACGAAACTATAGCGAAGACGGCCACCGCGATAGAAACGGTCGAGCTCAGCGAGGTCCCTAAAATAGCCACCGACGTTATTAACACGATGGATACCACGTTCAGCGTCCAATCACAATTGGGAAAAATACTCAACGATGACCCACCGTTACCTCTTCGAGAACTCCGTGGACTCGATAAGGCTCTACAAACGGTCCGGGGCGAACTGGTCCTTAACCTCTCCAAACTCACGGCGCTGGATGAACATATCGCGCTAGAAGAAAGAAAACTGGAGGAAGCCGGTGACGATAGAGAATCTACCGAGCGGATCAACAAACTCCTGCGGTCTTTGCGGGATGAAAGAGAAGCTCGCTTGGAGGCCGCCTCGGCTAACCGTGAGGCTCTCCGCACACAAATAAGTCGGATCCGCGAATCAATCTCGAGGGTCCTGCACGAGGAGACGACACTCGGTGAGCGTCTTCGCACTCTGTTCAGAGAGCAGGGCGTCACGATAGCAAGCATCCTCGTTGCTATCGGTATGACTATATCGACCATAGTTCTAACTTTCACTGGTGGTGCGGCGCTACCACCCGCTCCAGCACCAGCACCAGCACCAGCACCCGGTGGAGCCAAGGAGTGGATAAAAAAACAACTAAAAGCCCTCGCCAGTCTTCTAGCTAAATTAGCTGGAAAGGCGGCTGCCGCACTACCTGGACTGATCGGAAGTATCGTTTCTTACTTGCTATCTATATTATCAAAAACGGCCGGATGGCTAGCCAAAATACCTGGCTTTAATCGTGGCAATCGCCGGTCTCCTATTATTCTCTGTCAGAGAGTTCCTACAACCAAAGCGTAAATAATCCGATCGCCACGAGGGCGATGACGAGACCCAATTTCTCCTCCTCGTGTGTTGTGCTTCCAATTTCATCCAATCTACGATTGATTGGTGTTTCTCCAATCGCGATTGGTCTGTTGATGATTTTCGATGGTGCATCCAATTTACGAATTGGGGGTACTGGGTTCGATTTACGAATTGGGGGAGGTGTATCCATTTTTGTGTTTTATGAAATCGGTTCCACTGTTGGGGGTGCGCTTGATGATATCCGTATTCACGTTCCCGTTGCGGCCAATTTTTTGATTGACGGTGGCGATTACGATCTGATTATTGTAACCGTCAACCGGGTCGTCTCGTAGTATCATATTGCTCGGCGCATATAAAGACCTATTCCAAATACATAGTCTACTGGGGTGCTGGCAGTCTGCAAAACGTCTTGATAATTCTGGATTGCCTTCTCCAGGTCCACCCTAGCTGAGATGGCGTCCTCTACAAGTGCCAAAAATTGTTTTTGTGCATCAAACGCTGTTCCCATGCCCAGTATGAACTGCGATTTGTTTTTGTGCGCCGAGAATGGCCCAGACGTACGTGCGAATGGAGTCGTTGACGCGAGTAACCCCGGCCTGCGTGAACCCTAGACCCGTATCTAACATAAATGTACCCCACGCGTTCTGAACCTCAGCAGCCTGCTGTATGTAATCGACGTGAGCCAGTTTCGGCGGAGGTAACATTTTACAAGAAAACACGCCACAGTGTCGACCTCCAGACACTTCCGTCCCGAAAGTCATAGTCGCGGGGTCAAAATTCCCGGCGTTCCGACTGACGATGTGGTCACCGGAGTGATCGTGTCTAAAATCAGTCTGTGTCCAATTCCCGGACTGGCCGTGAATGAGAACGTCCCCGAGGCCGGTGCTGGTAGGAAATGCTTTCTGTCTCCAGTCCGCGTCTTTTGAAACGTAAAATTCGTTACACAGTCTTTCAAAGGCCATACGGTTATATGTGTTTGGAAATGGGATCCCAGGCGTCGTCTTGAGGTAGTGAAATACTACGTTCTTTGAGAATCCTCCTAATAGTATAATACACGTGAAAGTTGTAGACACTTCGGAGCATGACATTCTTGGATGTCAGATGGTCTTTATATGAAACTCCACACCCGGCTGTTGCGCACCATACAGCGAAATTTATTTGGTTCTGCCAAAACTGCATCGGTGTTGCTTTCCAGCCGTTTACCACCTCCATCGTAGTAATCTTGGGCAACCTATATTGTTCAAAGATGTTAGGGAAGTTGGTGGCAAATCCACTGTCCGGTCTAACCGTTACGGTTGGGTGTACAAGGCGGTTAACAACGTCTTTTGTGTGTATTTACCTCCGACCGCGTACTTTACATTAGAGTTAAAGCTAAATGCTTTGGTATCCATTGAAAGATATTATATGTTGCTACTATAACTAATGTTCAAAAAGGGAGTTGTGAACTTCAAAAATTAATAGACAACTGCTGCGGAAAACGCCGGGTAGGCCTTAGATCAATCACCTTCACGGTTGGATGGCAGAATGTGGGGAAGAGTGAAGGGTTTTACTATGTGAAGGATGGACAACAATTAGGTGTAAAGCTGCCTCACGGACTGTGGGGAATAAGACAGCTCAAAGATTTTGTCAACTCAGAGCTTGACGTATAATCAACCTCACAGTATCGAATGCTACCGGGCTCACAACAATGATCATCAGCAGTGATGTAGTGGTCTCCCCAGGGTTGGGTATTCAACTCGGTTTTAGAGAGACATACTCCTCAAACAAAGGAGTGTTCACCCCGGTGAGTACGTCGGTGATAACCCGGTGGACTTCACCTTCACGAAAACTCTCAGGTGCACCTGGATCGGTGAACACATCGTAACAACACGATAGACGGATCCCCCAGCACATTACTGAAAACTGTGCCCGCCAGCGATTGTTTCTATGGCGAGACTGTAACGTTAGACTTCCACACCCAGAGATGAAAGTTTTGGAATCGGGACACATCCACGAGTTGAAGATTTATATTCTTGATGATAAAGGGCGAGAGTTGAATAACGATTACCCGATTTCGGTCGTCCTAGAAATTTCAAATTAATTAATTTTAAGAAAATTATTTAGAATTAAACGCATGTTCGTAATATATATTACAACATTATGAGTATATACGGACCCCAGGTAGTTCTTCCGATTGGGTGACAAATTCAAATAATTTGGAACCTGCAGAAGGGGGATTCATCCCGACAGAGGGCGACTTTTTAACTACCCTAAAAAACAAAGGCCTTGATCAATAGAACTATATCGAGGGCCACGGACGAGATTCACAAGAGTCTACTATCACAACTTAGAGATATGCCCTGGCTGTGAATACACAAAGTCGTGAAGAAACGCATACGGAACTAAACGAACTAGGTAAAAAAATAACCAAATTTAGAAAAGAGGCCCGGTTGGGGATTGATAAAGCCCGAGAAGACCGCCAGACTGACATTACGGAGGTTTATGATGTGTTGCGCTTAGAAGACTCTCTCAGCAAAGAAGCTACACTTGCTGAATTAGACGGGAAAATAATCGATTTTCGAAATGAGGCACGTCGGGTATTGAGAAAGCACGAGAAGACCACCAGGCGGACCTTACGAAGGCTTATGAGGTGTTGCGCTCAGAGGACTCTCTCATCAGAGAAGCGGCACTTACTGAACTAGATAAAAAAATAACCAAATTTCGAAAAGAGACCCGGTCGGGTATTGATAAAGTCCGAGAAGACCACCAGTCGAACCTTGCAGAGGCCATTGCGGAGGCTTATGATGCGTTGCGCTTAGAGAACTCTCACAGCAAAGAAGCGACACTTACCGAAACTAGATGGAAAAATAGCCGAATTTCTGAAAGAGACCAGTCGGGGGTTGAGGGGGTCCGAGAAGACAACAAAGAGGCCATTGCGGAGGCTTATGGGGCGTTACGCGCTCAGAGGACTCTCTCAACAGAGAAGCGGCACTTACTGACCTATATGAAAAAATAACCGAATTAAAAAAGAGACCCGGTTTGATCTTGATGGAGTCCGAACGGGTATTGATAAAGCCCTAGAAGACCACCAGGCGGATATTACGGAGGCTTATAGGGTGTTGCTCTTAGAGGACTCTATCAACAGAGAAGCGACACTTACTAAACTAGATGAAAAAATAACCGAATTTCAAAAAGAGACCCGGTCGGGTATTGATAAAGCCTTAGAAGACCACCAGGCAACCATTACGGAGGCTTATGATGCGTTGCGCTTAGAGGACTCTCTCAACAGAGAAGCGACACTTACTGAACTAGATGAATAACCGATAAACTGAAACATGATCGTATAGCCGCGACCAAAGCTCTTGAGGAGGCCTCTTATGAGATTCGTACTGAGGCATATAACGCAAACAATGCGCTTGCCGGAATAGTGAAAACAATGAAAACACCAAAACGTGTCATAACAGTTTGGGCTGAGAAGCGGGCCCATTGGTTGTGGGGCACTATGAATATTCGTTCGGTGCCAAAGCGAGTAATAAATATGGGGGATACACTATGACAGCTGCAGGTGAAGTTATCCAAATGGCGGTCTGCTCGGTTAATGCTAATGGTAAACCTGTGGGCGCGGTCGCGATAAATATTGTAGTAGATGGGGAAGAACGGGGGGTTGGAGTCACTAAAAATCTCTGGAGATAGTTCGACGGTGGTTTCGTTCTCCGGTGATGATCGAATTAGACTTTCCCAAGGTAGTGTTATTAACTTTGTTACGAAAATCGGTGACTCAGAGAGTTCTTCCACTATTGTCTCATTGTTAATTGAACTTATTGTGTAAATACTAATATATTGAAATAAATTTAACTATGAACGAATCACCGCTTCCAATTGTCAATACCGATCCACCAACACTGTATCCAACTCTCAATACCACTCCACCAACACTGTATTCAACTCTCAATACCACTCCACCAACACTGTATTCAATTAACGAAAAAAGTTCAGATTTTAGGTTGAATAATATCGTCGCTATGCAGGATATTTTAGTTAGAGAATGTGCAAATAGAAAAAGACACTCTAATAAATATAGGCGCGCGGCAAACATAGCTGAAGCATCTAGTACGGTTCTGGCAAGTGTTTCTGTGTTGTGTGGGGCGGGGACTGCTGCAACGCTATCTACAATTGTAATGATTCCACTTGCAGGGGTTTTGAGTGGAATTACCGTTTATCTGGAACACTTTGTATGGTAATTAGGGCGGCGGGTGGAAAACTCGAGAAAAAAATAAGTAGAAAACATGATAGAATATCCGTTCTCGCTAGGTCTAAGAAAAATAGCATCGACGTTATGGTGTCCAAAGCGTTGGCCGATAAGAAAATATCAAATTTAGAGTTTGAATCCGTGGTGGAAGAAATGGGGAGATATGAAGAATTAAAAAATGATATAAGGATCAAGGCGCGCGCCACCATGCCAAAAATTGAGTGTACTGATTGGGATAAATTTAGGGTAAAACTTGGAAATAAAGTCGGAGGAAATGTTACAGCACCATTATAAAATAATTAAAAAAAATTTAAAAAAATAATTAAAAAAAAAATAAAATAAAAATAATAATTTAAAAAAAAAAAAATAAAAATAATAATTTAAAAAAAAAAAAAAAAATTCTTAATTTTCCTAATTTTTTCAAAATTATATTGGTGCAGTAAACAAATTTACATACCTATACAACATGTGTTTTTCACTGAGAATTATCGGCTCTGTTTACCTCGGCTATCAATTTACGCATGGGCCATAACCCGTGTAATTGAAACATTGTCGTTACAACATAAATTAATTACTATGTAATAATAGGGAGTGTTCAGCTTTAAATTATTAAAAAAAAATAAATAAAATTAATTATAAAATTAACAAAATAACGAACCATCACATGTTTTCTTTCGCCAATAGGTATTAATAAATAATTATAATATGCACACCATTTGTATGTTGTATAGGAAACTGATGAGTATATATATGTTTGTTGACCTTACAACAATTGGTCTCATCTCGTGTGTGCTATGTTGTTGATCCGGTATGACGTCCGTCTCGTCTGTTTAATGGTAGCAGTCTATGCATATGTGTGTATTTGGCGATGTAATTGTGTAGCTCAAAGGTGCCGGCCTAAAAGATTTCTGCCTAAGAGCTTTGCAATTTCGGAAACCAAATTCACACATAGGCTCGTCTTACTTCGCTGGTTTTCTCTTAATAGAGGAATTGGCAATGGGGTTCAAGGCGACCCAGAATGTGAGCCAACAGATGCGTGGGCTTAAGAAAGGTCCCAACACCCCAGTGGCTGGGTGCCGGCTAGAAATCTGCCCAGTCGCTGGGGGTGTTGTGCACGAGTGGAGGCTTTTGCTATTTTTTTTTTTAATTTTTTACAAATTATTAATATCTTTATACGCGATAGACCTAATCGTGTAATCTCTCTATAAAATGGACACCTAATTTACATGTTCATAACACGTGTAATTGGAACATTGTCGTCTGCTTGGTGTGATTATAACATAAATTAGTTCTGTTCAATAATTTTCAATTTCTTCTAATAATTTTCCAATTTCTTCGTTAAAAGCGATATTGTAGAAACGCATATCCGTAAACGAATCTTTGATTTTAAACTGTTTTATAAAATTAGTTTGATAATGTTTCGGTAGTGTTTCTCCGATCCTATTTAGTCGCTTCATTATATAAATTTGATACTTATACCGGCGACATAATTGCCGGTTTAATATTGTAAATGCAACGTTTTTATCGCAGCGTAATAAATTACGCTGATATTTCATGTATTTCGATATCACATAGTATTGTCATTTTACCGTGTTTTAATACTGTAGAAACAACAGCGTAAAATCCTTCATCCAAATCATTATAAACGTCCAATTCGTTGTGTATTTTATTATCCATTTTGTTATATATTTTATTATAACCTATTAAATTTATATGTTCAATTGGACGTGAAAAAAACATGATGTATTTATGACACCAATTTTGAATATTTCGTGGTTGGTGGGAGACAATTTCCTCGTTAACCAATTTTTGATTTTCTTTTTCGGGGGTGGTGGAGTAGTATAGAGGGTGGAGAAATGATGCCACCGTTAGGTGGTATCATTTTGACTCCTCTATACAACTGCGTCACTATCAGTAAAATAAATATTATTAAATTATTATATCTGAATAACGGGCACTCGTAAATTTTAGAACTGCTGGAATAGTGACACAATTATACACTTATTTAACTCCCATACATACCATGTTGTGCCTACTGAGTGGGAAAACTCTTTGCATGCTCCTGGTGAGGCGGCTCGTTACGAGTCATCTCAACTGGTTCCACATAGTTTGCCAATAGTAGCGGTCAATATCGAAAGGGTCAATTTTAAAACAAGCCCCAAGGTGAGCCAGTCTGGCGCATGTTTCTGTATAACTGACCGTCTCAGACAATGAGGAGACGATACCCATCGGCAATCCGTTGAATTCATTGGTCGACACCGGGCATATATGCGGCTGCTACTTGAGAAATGGAGCTTATTGGTTTTGCGACCACTGTAGATCCAGATCAGCCTGTGCATCCGCACAGTCTGATCAGGATCTGCACTGTTCGCCATTCCATCACGAAAACACCCGTCATGATTTTAACAAGCATTATGGGCCTTTATTATGCTACATAAGTGTGTTATTGTGCTATATATATCAGATACTACACGGATTTCAAATACCGAAATAATATTACTCCAGTCTGTCGGCCTCAAATAAAATACGGAATAAACGTGACTTGAATTGGAGATTGCGGAATATGTGACCCGCCACTGTAAAAGTGGGGTTATTGGGTTTGTGGTCAACGTAGCCAAAGCTCACCCAGATCATGCAGCCTAATGTTGTGTTGTTGAATACGTATATAGATTAATTATACTTATGGACAAAAAAGTCTTGTCCCCTTTTGTATTTTCCAATTATTTCATGTAATCACATATAGATTACGAGCTTTCGTTATACACGGGTTGGCGTCACATATCGCATTACGTAAAGTACAGTAGTTGCATTGTTCAGTAAAGCATGACTGCACAGGATGTGTACAATGTAAACTGGACAATTAGATCACGTGACCCACTTGCACAGACTCTGTAAACGTGCTAAGCACATTTTCCTGATGGATAAAAACACACCATTTCAAACATGACGCTAGCATGGCGTCTACGACGGCAAGTCAAAGTTGTGATAGATTGTCAGAAAATGACGCCACCATGTTAGAAGTTCCGAAACGTCTCGCTGGGGTGGATGCCCATGGTAATTCTGGTTACCAAGGTTATTCGTATTGTTGCAAACATAATTCGGATGATTCGAACGTTACCAACAAACACCGTAACAAAAGCTAATTTTACTGACTCACTACAATTCTAAACGTCAGAAACAAAACACATGTTGTATGCATATCTGAACGTCGCCATCAGATTTATTATAGGAATTAATGGCCTTTTTGTGGAATTTATCGGGGTATAAACTTGGAAAAGTCGCGGGAATACTGGACGAAGGCCGGAAGGCCTCGTCCAGTATTCCGCGACTTTTCCAAGTTTAAATGTTAAATCAAATGTTAGTGAATTATGTAAATAATTTTGTGCTGGAATTATTTTTAGATAATAACAGAAACTTACAGATTACGCGTATTTCAATGTTGACCATTGTGACGTTTTTACGTATTAATCCGACATGCTAGACGTTGCGGCGTTTCATTTTCTTGATAAAATTGTTTAACAGTAGTTGATGTTTGCATGCAAAAAGAAATCACGCACCTATCTCAAATATATTGTCCACAATCAACTATAGAGTAAAGGGAATAATACGTTTGTCCGTAATGGTTAGTGTGTCGGACTACTGATCCAAGGGTCGTGGGTTCGAGCCTGACTAGCGGCGTGCGTTGTGTCTTGAGCAAGACACTTTATCCACACTGCTCCAGTTCACCCAGCTGTAAATGGGTACCGATAATTCGTAGTTGCTCTGTAAATACGAATTACCGGCTTCTCTCAAAAATCTCTACCTCCGTTCTTTCTCCCATTCTTGGGAGACGGCATGCAAGGTCCTAGAGCCAGTGCCGCCGTTAAATATAAGCTAAAGAAAAGAAAGATGTCCGACATGTAGCCGGATTAGCTCAGTATAGGTAGAGCGTCGGAATGCGAATCGGGAGACCCTCCGTGCTAGCCTAGTCCTATCGAATGGGGACTTAAATAGTCGGTCCCGACATGCAAGGTCATCGAGCCAGTGCCGTCGTTAAATCAAAACATTTACATTTACGTTTGTCAGTGAGTATATATAAAATGTGCTACCGGGGAATATTTAAATAATATATTAAAATAACAATACACTAGTTAGTATATTACATATGTATATGAGGCCTCTACAGAAAACACGTGACCAATACAACTTCAATGTATGATATTGCGAGTATGCAATAAACGAATATAATATTTGTGTTGTTTTCATATGATAGTTATTAAACTCGTTGACTGATGTACGCATCTAGACATAACCGCCTTTCTTATAAAAGTAGTCAACGAGTTTAATAAATATTAAATTAATTGACCACTCACGTAAGATCCTTTATATAACATGTGTGTTGATTCAATATAATATTTAATAAACTCGTTGACTGATTTCATAAGAAACTAGGCAGAGCCGCGTTTCTTATGAAATCAGTAAACGGGTTTAATAAATATCATATTAACTGATCACTCGTGTAAGACCCTCTATATAACATTTGTGTTGATTTAATACGATATTTATTAAACTCGTTGACTGATTCAATAACAAACGAGAGTATGGCCATACTTACATCATGATTATGTACTCGTATACGGCATGTTGTGGTCCGAGTTCTTAAAACATAAATATATGTTCTGTTCTGTTCTGAGAGTATGGCCTCATTTCTTATAAAACTCGTTTAATAAATACCATATTAACTGATAGCTCGTGTAAATCCTCTATATAATAGCTTCTTTAGAGCCATCATGCATATAACCCCATACAATGGCGAACAGTAATGTCATCAGAGTCCTGTCACTGGAACTAAACTCAATAAGCATTATATATTGTACCACATATGCCTCAATTGACGGCTCCGACATTATTGACAAAATATACAGGGGCGTCGGAAGCAGCAGAGGATTGGTCCGGCGAAGGTCGAGGATCCCACCTACCACACACCCAAAGTGTGTGTTGTTTCCACTCAGTTGAACCGTCTCGTCGAGACGGTTCAACTGAGTGGTAACAACATAAACATTTGGTGAGAACAACAAAACCGAACATTCACCTTGGAAGTCAACAGTATTGAGAAATGCATAGTTCATTTCTATATAATGTAAATAATAATAATTACATTCCTGACCTTGTAAATGAATTCTAAATATTTCAATATTTGTGTCAAAATTATTGGTCCGGCATTCGCCGGATCTGCCCGACCTGTTCCGACGTCCCTGATATAGTCTCTTTTTTTGGAACTCCACTGCTCTCCTTTGATAAAGGTGGACATTACAATACATTGTATTGTATTGTATTGTATTCTTATGATCTAGGATAAGGAAATAATGTTCAATACAGTGACTCGGTAAATTCACTGTTAGCTGTTGCGTTTGAAAAGTGTCCATTGTATAGAATAAGAATGGTGGGAGAAATTTTCAGATATCTAGCTTGCTGTGTAGTCTGCTGGAAAATAGTATTCCAGCAGACTACACAACAAGCTAGATATCTGAACATTTATAGCATGTTGGCGTCATATATGTCTGGGACGTATTGCACAAAATCATCATTATGTTCTACCATATTATTTGCCGTATTAATCAACCGCTCCAAGTGGTAAAACTGACCGATAGCCTGTACATACTAATAAACAAATTACTTACTTACTAAGATGGCGCAAATGGCAACCCAATGCTCCTAATATGCATGTACACTACAGTGGGGTCAGCGTGTAGTGCACACACGAACGAACACGACAGGTTGGTTCCAACCTGTCGTGTTCGTTCGTGTGTGCACTTACACGCTGACCCCACTGTATACACTAAGAAGAACAGGGTCAGACATACTTTATACAGATATTCAAGCACATGTATGATTCTACTACGTTTGAAACAAATGGTAATCTCTATGGAATGTGCATGTATTATTATTATTAAATTATGACTTACATGAAAATAGAACTAAAACATTGATTACTATTTATGATATGTTGCTGTGACGGAATAAATGGGGCTTATGGGTTGTGCGACCAGTGTAAATCCAGATCAGCCTGTGCATTCACACAGTCTGATCAGGATATGTTCTGCTCGCCATTCCATCAATGAAACACTTGCCACGCTTCTAACAAACAATATAGATGTATCAACCTTTCAGCAGTGTGCTATTTGATCAGCAGCTATACTGGCCCCAAATCGCATAAGTCACATTTTCCAGGCACAGCCAATTATATGGCCACGTTGTGAGATCAACATTGCATGCCACCGGCAGGAAAGAACGTCAAAATGCGAGCATCTGACCTGTCTGTCGTCTACATTGTCAATATCAGCATACACCATTGCATGCCACCGGCAGGAAAAACGTCAACAAAATGCGAGCATTTGACCAGTCTGTCGTCTACGTTGTCAATATCACCATACACGGTGATTTTGTATTGTTACATGGTTTCCGTTGTGTGTATACATATGTGCAAACATATAGCGCGTGCTGTTTGCACATGGCTTTAGGCAATGCTCATTCCGGGGCCGCGCGTCGACCAAGTGCCTTCATGACGTCACTACGCCGAAGTGCCTTCATGACGTCATTACTTCATGACGTTCATGTCGTTCATGACGCGGCCCCGGAATATGCATACCGAAAATTATCTACGTGAATGGGACGATTTATAAAAGTACTGAAAATACTGAATATAATGCTCAATTTACATCAGTTTTTTGTTGGAAATGTAACAATAACGTTTGATCATGTCCAGCTGTGTGCAAACGTTGCGGCCGCGGGTTCAAACAGTTCCCGAGGGCCACAGCAAACGTTTGCACACGGCTGGACATGATCAAACCTTATATTGACAGGAATTATAAATGTGTCGATCCGTGCCAATATTGCTTGTTGTATCATTATGGTTGGCGGTAATTTAGCTGGATTGGCAGATCGCGTGACTTGTCCATTAATACACTCGCGTTTATCCCTTAATTACAAGAGTTTCTTAAAATTGATCGCGCCGTAAGTAACCGGATTGAACGATTTCTGTTAATTTTCAGACTATTCCATTATGTGGGTGGGGTGGTGATTTTGCTGAAAATCAGAGTATATCGACAAACACTGTAGATCCTGATGAGACGGCTCGTTTCGAGCCGGCTCATCTGGACCTGCAGTGTTTATACATATCGTATGTATTATATCTTCTCATTACAAAATTTATCACGTCATACGTAAATGTAAGTAACTGGGTTGGACTAGTCCGTGCTCATTTTCAAGACTGTACCAATATTAATTAAAGAACGCACATCCTAATTGAGACACGCCATGCGATGTTGTACCTTCTAACATCTGCGTAATTGAAATACGTTTACAAAATTTACATTATTTTCCGTAAATGGCGTAAAAGGTCAACTTTTAACTTTATTTATGAAAACTATTGTAAACGTATTTAATGAAATTACGCAGATGTCCGAATGTACAAAATCACATGGCGTGTCTCGTCTCCTATGGACATGATGAAGTATATATTGCAGATACATGTATTAATGAGATTGCTCAGTACGAGTGTTTGTGGGCTTTCATGGAGGCCCGGATGGGGTGGGGGAGATAGATACATTCGTCGCTTATTCTCCAGATGACACTATTCCTGTGTGGAGGTGGATATTTGTCTACACCGCATCAAACATTGAAGTTGTTCTGATAACGTAGCAGGTTTACATAAGGACATACGAGACCCCTGATTATCATATAATTGATAGGAGTCCGTTGTCCTGCATTTTCTATGTATGATTCGCTACATTGTATCACATGTTCGACTTTGCAGTTTGCATTCTTTTTCAAACGCCACAAGGCGTGAAACTGGCTGATGGCTTGAACACACACAGATGGCCGAGTTGGCCACTCCATGTGCCGTATAGGATACAGTAACGAGGCAGTGTTCACATATATGGTATACATATATTCCATCACATTTAGGTAGTAATTATGTTTTAATCGTATGATGATCAGGGGCACACGGGTCTTTAACATTCTCATTTACATACTTATTACACAACTTTGTGAAGTATGCTTTCATTATGGTGTTTTATTACAATGTGCACGTCCATTTTATACAATAAGTGACATATATCTCTGTCGGCGAAGACATACTTAGTTTTACAAATTACGGCAACGGCTGGCCAGAAAGCACGCTTGTACAACCAGATACGGATCTGGAGCCCGCTTCATTAAACTTCGTACGAATAAGAAGCTCATATGTGCGGAATTGGAAATTAAACTATCATTTACACCGATAGGCGATGTTGGTACTTGTTAGTGGATTTGTTCAGGTGTAATGATGTGTCCATGTATGCAGGAATGGTATCATTCATTAACCACGTTAATGTGAAAAGTAAATTAATAAAATTCTTCGTACGAACATTTTTACCGTACGAACTTTAGTGAAACGGGCCCCATATATGGAGCCAGCTACAATGCCGTGACTAGTCACAGATTATGTTGATAATCCAACATGAGACTCAGTCGATTGTCTGCGAGCACGTGTTTTAATTAAACCATGTCTAGTTCAATACAAACGACACGTTCCCAATATGTCGCCATGGAAACGCACACACACTAATCACCTGCGTCCATGTTCGGACAAAACATCAAAGGATGCCGCATGCTGTTGAATAAATCGGTTCCAATTGTCATTTGCTTAATATGTGTCTCATGCAATCGTGCGGGTCAATCAAAGGTTGGACGTCAGTTGTGGCTGTGACTGGAAAATGGGGCTTATGGGTTTGCGACCAGTGTAGATCCAGATCAGACTGTGCATCCGCACAGTCTGATCAGGATCTTCACTGGTCGCCATTTGATCAATGAAACACGAGTCATGTTTCTAATAAGGACTATATATCGTTATCAGGCTACAGGAGTGTGATATTTGATCAGGAGCTACACTGGTCACATCATGCTTCTATCAAGGAATATAATACGTTATCAGGCTGCACTAGTGTGATATTTGATCAGGAGCTATACTTGTCACATCATGCTTCTAACAAGGAATATAGATCGTTATCAGGCTACAGGAGCGTGATATTTGATCAGGAGCTACACTGGTCACATCATGCTTTTAACAAGGAATATATACCGTTATCAGGCTGCACAAGTGTTCTATTTGATCAGGGACTACACTGATCACATCATGCTTCGAACAAGGAATATAGACCGTTATCAGACTACATGAGTGTGCTATTTGATCAGGGGCTACACTGGTCACAAATCACAAAGGCCCAAATTCTCACGGCCACATTTTAAAAGGTATACAGCATATTGCTATAGCTTCCACGATCTTGTTGATATTAGAAAGTGCTTTCAAAGACACCGGCTCTCAGACAATATCTCAGAAAATGAAAGTGTTGCTTTTATGTTCATGCACAGTAAATAAACATAGCGCAGTAAATAAACATAGCGCAGTAAATCACACCTTTTCATTCGATCAAATTCGTGGAACAATCGAGTATATGTGAAAGGTACACTGTTCTTTATAGGAATTAAATAAATGTATATTTGTGTCACCAGTTCTAAAACTTACGAGTGCCCGCTATACAGATATAATCATGGGAGATGTTTATTCAAAATACAACACTTTAAGCCATATGGCCCATGAAGCAATACGAAAATGGCACGCTATAAATCAAAACATATCATAGTGACAAAGACAACAGCAGGACTGGTGTAAATATAAGTAGAAAGTTCGTTTAAGTGTATTACCCGTGGTGGAATGCAACAATTGTGCTGGGGATTCAGAATGGCATTATAATCATGCTGAATTTACTGCACAACTACATCTTACATAATACCACAGACAAAACAATTAAGTTCATTTCTTTCACATACAAAACGTCAGGCATATGACCACAATTATGTAATAACTATGTGTGACAATAATTTGACCACTATTATCAGTATATACGTAAAATATCAAGTATCGAGTTAAATGAGTATTCACGTATATCGTGGTAAATTATACTGTTTGGTATGTGTATAATCATTAGATGCGTTGGGAGAAGATGATCTCAATTATGTAAATATAAATTCTCGTTTCTAATATTGAACGCCTGATATAAATACATGCCTAAATTTTTGACAGTTTTTGAATTTTCTGATTTTATTAGTTCTATAAACTTAATCATGTTCGGTCTCCTCCAATAATAAGTATTTATATATGTTTTTTCTAATATCTGTATACATGTTACATTCTATAATAAAGTGATATTCATCTTCTAAGCAATGGCATAATGTGCATTTTCTGTTTCCTATCGGAGTTCTATTCCATCTACCGGCTTCTACCTCTAGGCTGTGAGATGATACTTTTAATCTCGAGAAAGCGTTACGAAATTTTGGTAGTGTGATGTCTTTCAAATAATACTGAAGTTTGAAGTCGCATACCTGGCGATAGAATAATGCACGACTAGATTCGTTAAGACGTGTTTGCCATTCTTGTATATAGTTGTCAGTTAATCTTTGCTTGAGCATTGATACATTTCATCTATATTGCCGACACCCTGACTTAGCCAAACATGAAAAAAGCCATAGCGTGCTAGCATTGTTTTGACAAGTGATGCCCAATTTGGTTTATTCGGAAACGTTTGTATGTCATCTAACATCATATTATATATATATTTGATATATTTATGGGGTTCTGACTCAATAATTTTAAACCAATACTTAATAATGATCATATATCTTCTAATAAGGAGTGGAGTTCTGCCAACTTCACCATAGACAAAATCGTTTTGAGTACATTTTTTCACCCCTAGTAAGTTTTTACAAAATTGCAAATGAACACGCTCAATTTGATTACCCGTTACAAAACGCCATATTTAAGATCCATAATTTAGAATGAGCTGAATTAATTTGTCAAATAATTGCAATCTGTGTATTACTGTAATAGCAATGAATTTGTATAAATATCTATTAAGCCTAAACATAGATTTTTGAGCTTGGCCAGATAAAAGCGATTATGTTGCCGTGAAAGTTCCACCTGTAGTAAAAACTATACCGAGATATGTAAATTTACTCACTATTTCGATGATGGCGTTGTAATAGTAAAATTCTAAGTTTCTTCGCAATGTTCCCCCTTTACGAACAATGAGTAGCTTAGTTTTTACAGTGTTGACCTTTAATTTCCATTTTATGCAGTATTTGTGTAGTAAGTTCAGACCAGTTTGCATTCCACTTTCTGATTCTGCGAATATGACTATATCATCGGCATATAGAAGTATAAAAAGAGTTTTAGCATACCAATATCAATTCCTTCCAAACCACCCGTTTCAAATTCCAATTCAAAAACATTCACAAACAATCACCTTGACGTACGCCCAAGGTGCAAGAAAATTCATCGCTTAGCATTTTATTGTTCTTTACCCTCGATTTAACGTTACAGTACATGGATTTTATTACATTCAAAAATTTTACCGCGAACTCCAATCTTTATTAATTTTAACCACAAATTGTCAGAACAGAACAGAACAGAACATATCCTTTATTTGGCAATGATCTCAGACCACTTAGTGGTATATGAGTGCATACATGTACAAGCATAATTTGTTATGAACAACAACAACAGCATGGCGAGAGTTATGTGGAAGTACTGTACTCGGTCTAATTTATCAGCGAACTTGTTTGCAGGCAAATTTAGTTAAATAGTCAACATCTATATATTTTGCAATGATTCGGCTTGATGGTATTTATCAGTAGCGAGTATTGACTGGGAGAAATTCATCTAGCTTATTATGTAAAGGAACGTGGTCAGTAAGCATGGATCCGAATCAGAACAATTTGTTTAAACATAGTTGGACAATAATTCCAATTCTTAGAAACTCATCTACGAGTTTATAGTAGTTAGATTTGGTAAAATTTAATGCTACGTCAAACATTTTACAATTAAATATACAAGCATATAGAAAACGGGTTGCAAGTATATTCGATTGCAAAAAAGACCCGCACATCCCTGTGTGTCTCAGTCTCCAGGAATATGGAGAACGAGACAGGGCATGTCAGGATGAATACACGGTGAATTGTAGTGGGACACACTCTCATCAGAGAGCGAAAATCGAAAGTTGGTGAGAGTATGTATGCCACTTAATACATAAGTTATTATACAGTTTCTCGTAAGTTAGACATCGTAGTATGGGTGTGCCTGTATTGGTTGGATGCGGACCGCACGCACAACGACAACTCGTATATTTGTGTATGCGGCCTTCACCCTCCACTAGCATGCATATCGTGTCGTTATTTACCATGCAAATATCATATCAATCCTTCATGCATATTGATAGGTGTGAACAATGTACATCTTGACTTACTAGTATGTGACTGAACAACAGTATATTGTGTTTACTCATAATTGTCAGTAGTATAATATTTACAATTAGTGTAGCCCCGGATGAGATTGCTCAAAGTAAGCCATCCCAACAGGATCTGCACCACTTGTGAATGACTCTGTGATGTATGATTACTATTGAACTATAATACAAAAGTCATAAATAACAAAATTATGAACATGTGAATTACTTTATAATCTAGGAGGTACATTTAAGTCAATAGTTATTGGAAAAAACGCATAATCTCAGCAATAAAGATGCTCAACCGTCGTAACTGTATTTCTGACTTGCAATTGAGAAGTTCTTTGAATTTTATAACATTTGGATGCCGATAATAGTAACGTTTGAGATACAATTTTCGTTTATCCGAGAAATGTGGACAGACTAGCAGGTAATGAAATTCGTCACCCAAATCATTTTTATTACATATGGTACACTTACGTTCAGAATGGGGTGTCCCGCACTACATAATTAAAGCTTTTTTGAAAAATCAACGCAAGCACAATACAACTTTTTACTACCCGAGTTGATTATGTGCGAAATAAGACCATGTAAAATAAAAATGTTGTCTCTAGTACCCATTCCCTTTCTGAACCCTGATTGAGCTTCAACGTAAACATGATAATCCGCGTGAATAATGAGTACTCAAAAGTGTTATACCCCGATAATTTTCCACATTATTTGCATTACCTTTTTTATGTAACGGGATAATATGACCTTCTGTCCACGAATCTGGAAAATAGCCTATATCAAATATTTTATTAAATAGTGTAGTAATTATTGATATTAAGACACGACTACCATGTATAAAGAATTCATTCAAAACAATGTCCGGCCCTCCACTACGACCCGCTTTTAATTGCCTAATAGATGTATTTATCTCGTCACTAGTTATGATTGAGTCGAGTTCCACGAACATTGTATGCAATTCATTATTTAAATATCTTTCATTGAAATGAATCACATCTTCATCAGGTTTAAAATATCGGTCAGGTGGATTATTAACGGCTTTAAAATAGTTCGTGAACGTATCTAGTGAAATAGTAGATGTGCGGATGCCAACAGATTGCTTTAACATATTCCAGCACATTTTTGCATTTTTGACACGAGCTTGCTCTAATATTTTCGTTTTCTGTAGATCAGGCTGAAATTTACATTTCCGAATTATCGATTTGTAGACTGATCTAGATTTAACCATTTCCTGCCTATTTGATTCTGAGATGTTGTTTCTATATATATTAAGTTTACGATAAAATGCGGTTTTCTTACTTTCACAATCATCATTAAACCATGTACATTGTATTATCACTAGAATTAACTGGTCGGCTTTGCGATTCAACAGAAGAAGATACATTCCGTTTAAAAGTTGAACAAACATCATCAAAAATATTTTCGAAACTATCTAGACACGAATTTACGTCTACATCATGTAGTAGTATTTATTTTACTGATAGTGACTCGCGGTGGTATCAGGCTATTTTCATATGCAAATGAGGCATGCTATTGTTTAATTATTTATACTAATTAAATGAGTCACCTGAAAAAATAATATTTTCGGCAGATTTTAAAGTATGGTCATTGCGCATCAAACATAAATACATACAGTAACTATTCATGTCCGTTAATAATTTAAGGAAACACGGTTATTGCCCCTGATATCAGTGTGGAAATTTACGTATAATATAAAATGTATAATAATGCTAATGAATGCATGGGGTAGTGGTGGATGAATGTTTAATTTGCCAGAAAATGTCTCGGAGCATGCCTCTGATAGCCGAGCAGATCCCGTTTCCGTGCCGCGCCAGATATCTTTCCCATTCACGGCACTAACCTACTATTCTAGTTATCCAGTCAACACCTACAAATAGCTTTAAAATGCAAAACAAATAACCACAGCCACCGCACATATTAATACGCAGTGATTAGGTCGTATTGACAGGATATCAAAAGTGTTTCACGGCACCGTGTTTCACGGCACATACGCACTGTGAATTATGTAAATAAATAACATTGTGTGCCTACTGAGTGACCATGTACCTTTCATGGTAAATGTGATAAAAAAGAGAGGTAATTTGGTTGAGCCCAATTTGCCGTTTGCCATCTACATGCACATGCAATGGTGCGGCAAAATTGTATGCTGAGAGTATGAGAAGAGTTACGTGTCCGCAACTATAGTACTATCTTCACCTCCTCAACATTCTTACTGGTTATACCCCAGTCATACGACGTATGTCGATGGGGTATACAGTTTTCTTGTTTCCGTCCATTTGTCCGTCCGTAAGATTTGCGTTTGTCGGTCCAGGCGGCGGGCGGGTGTATCCGTGAGCCTCTGCTCACTTGCTCTAGTTCATTTTCATATCGGTCTCTAGCTGATTTCACTAAAATTGCAAAGCATACTTGTCTTGCTAAGTACACTTTGAGGGAGGGAAACATTTTCAATTTCAGGATAAATTTATTAACATTTTTTTTACCAAATTATTGTACTGAATTTATTACCGAAATTGTCGTCATTTATGAATATTGTTACAGAACAATCCGCAGTTACAAAGACATACACGCCATTTACGGAAAGTGTGAAGAATTAGCCTGACTTTACTGAAATTTACGTCAGTTGCAGATGTGTATCCACTTGGATCACTTTGTTCATAGTTATCAACATTTTCCCAGTAAGTCGATTCGGTCCATATATTTCTATAACCGTTTTCCGCTTCGCCAATTTCTACATTATGTGGCTTATTTGATTTGTGACCAGTGTAGCTGCTGATCAGTAGCCGATTTCACCAAAATTGCTAAGTATACTTATCTTGCTAAGTACACTTTCAGGGAGAAATTTTCAATTTAAGGATACATTTATTATTTTTTATTATACTGAATTTATTACATTTATCATAGCCATTTTGGCTGTGATAATGTAATACATTCAGTATAATAATTATGCATACTTTTAATCATCAAATATATGCAGTCGTTAGTTCTATACGAAATAATGCATTTCGGGAAAAATAAATGATTACTCCCTCAAAGCATACGTTGAAAGCATACTTAAGCATTTGTATAAGTGCTCTCGTGTTTGTTTGTAATTGTTGTAAAATAAATAAAGTTTAAAAGCATACTTAGCTAGATAAATAAGTATGCTTAGCAATTTTGGTGAAATCGGCTACTGGTCTCCGGCTCTAAAGCGTTTGATTACGTGCATGTCCATATAGATATATATCAATTGTATTGTATCTGAAGAAAAGATAAATAGAAATATGAATATTTTATTACCAATAAATCATAGTCCCAGTTTCTGTACGTGTACTCATTAAACAAATACGTTTCCCGCGTAAATGTTCAGAGAATATTCGCGGACATCTATACATCTGTAACCGTGGACAGCTAGATAAATAAACAGCGCTCCAGATAAGCTGCGTATTGGCGTATTTTACGCACGTATTATAGGGGTATACTGGAGTCAGGTCGTCCGTCCGTCCGTCCGTCCGTCCGTCACTAAACTTAACATCAGAGAAATATTGTTATAACTTCTATTTCATTTATCTAAAATGCTTAATATTTCACACATGCATTCCAGTAAGGCTCTACTACCATGCTGTGCCAAATCATCCACGACCGTCCAACCCCCGCCGATCCCAAGGTCAAGGTCAAATACTTTGTCTCTTTACGAAACTTAACATCAGAGAAATATGTTATAACTTCTATTTCCTTCATATAAAATGCTTAATATTTCACACATGCATTCCTGTAAGGCTCTACTACCATGCTGTGTCAAATCCACGACCGACCAACCCCCGCTGATCCCAATGTCAAGGTCAAATACATTGTCTCTTTACAAAACTTAACATCATAGAAATATGTTATAACTTCTATTTCCTTCATCTAAAATACTTGATATTTCACACATGCATTCCTGTAAGGCTCTAATACCATGCTGGGCCAAATCCACGACCGTCCATCACCCGCTGATCCCAAAGTCAAGGTCAAATACTTAGTCCCTTTACAAAACTTAACATCAGAGACATAAGTTATAACTTCTATTTCCTTCATTGAAAATTCTTAATATCTCACTCGTGCATTCCTCTAATGTTGTACTATCATGATGTGACAAATCTACGACCGTCCAACCCCCGCTGATCCCAAGGTCAAGGTCACAAGCCCACACATATTTAGGGATACCTGGGCCCACGCGGGGGGTATTTCCATAAGCCTCGCTTACTGACCAATCTAGTTTTAGCCGAATACACATTGATTATCAAAAGTGGGAGAACAAAATAGTTACAGGATTTTGAAAATACGCATTGATTTTCAAATTGGGTAGTGAAAATACTGTAATAAAGTTGAAATTTACTTAGTTGAGCTGCAAAAAACATTTTTCAGCTCAAATAAGTGAACTTTTAAATGTGTTTTATTTGTTTTATCATGTGTTCCATATTCAATGATGAAGGAAATCAATAATACATTTGTAAATGTAAAATACGCATTGAATTTGATATATGTGGGCATAATACTCTTTAGATACAAAACCTATCTGGAGCTCTGAATAAATAAGCCGCACGTATAATGAATTATACGAAGAGTTCACGCAGTCACTGATAGACAAATCACATTATATTGCATACAAATGGATGCCAAGTGTAATTATAAACTTAGTATATTAAAGCTCCTATACACAAATCATGTTTGCCGATCGGTACAGTTTCAATGAACGATGCCGTGCTTATGCAATGCATATAATCTGTGCAGAAGCACAAGCTGGTTTTGATGTACATAGGTCGCAAAATATATAAGCCCCATTTCTACATTCACAGCCATATTTGTAAAACAAACAGAAACGCTCAACAACTTGTAAATACAACATCAAGGTGTATGATCACGTGGTTACAACAACAACATCAAATACTGAAACTTCCAGAAGCGTCTCCGATTCAAAGCACGTATTCTTTTATTTTCTCCTTATTATGTGACAGATTTTGATGAAATATGGCGCATCAAACGCGTCTTGTTAAACTGCATTTGGTGGTCTCGGTACTTTGGCCCAAACTTCTGTCGTTTTTGTGAAGAATCTATTTCCGTGTTTACAACATTTTTCGACACGGAAATCGATTCTTAGCAAAAACGACATAAGTATGTGCCGAACTCCCTGGACCACCAAACGCAGCTCATAAAGACGCATTTACTGCGCCATATTTCATCAAAATCAGTTGCATATTAAGGAACACATGAAATAATACTTGCTTGGGATTGGGTGCGCTGCTTTCAACACTTTGAGCCATTGTTGTTTTTGTTGTTGTAGCCACGTGATCATGAACCTTGAACATGCCACCTTAGTGATCAGTGCAATGCACGCTAGTGTGTATGCAATAACTACACTCCAACATTTGTGTTGATTTAAATGATGTAATAAAAAAGCAGCCAACGAGTTTAACAAGCATCCTATTACATGTAAATCATAATTTGTGTACGATGTTCTATATACGCTATATATGGTGCTTATAACTAGTTGTGTACATAACTGAAAGGCTCAGCTGGTTGTTGCTATTTTAAATTTGTTCGCTCTACAATTCAATAACACAACACATCGATGTAAATAAAACAGACGCTTTTCTTAACATTTGTTCTAACAATGCGAGACACGCTATGGGAGTTTGTATCTTCGGACATCTGCGTATATTCATTAAATACATTTACAAAGTTTACAATATTTTTAATAAATTAAGTCAAAAGTTGACAACATTTTCAGAGTACATGCGGAATATAATTCCGCATGTACTCTGTAAATGTTGTCAACTTTTGACGCCATTTACGGAAAATATTGTAAATTTTGTAAACGTATTTCATGAAATTACGCAGATGTCCGAAGGTACAAGATCCCATGGCGTGTCTCATATGGGGTATTGGCCTGATATTTCATCTAACAAACATATAGTCTGGTGGAATACAAGATGATATAACTTTGAACTTAAAATACAAAAGTTAAATGCACATATAAAACTAATAAAAATAACCCAACTAGTATGGACCATAGTCAGGTTTCTCGCAGATGTAAGACGCAATTGATACACTAATCTATTTCACAAGCACGTTGGTGCATCTACCGTCTGTTTTACGAAAGCTGCCCGAATTTTACGGCTATACAAACCATGCAAAAACAATATTTGTATTCGATAATACTAAATTTTATCAAAATTTAAGACTGTGCCTTCTTTTTAGTTCGTGAAATTTGGCCTAATATCGATTTTAATTCGCAAAAGAAAAATTATTTTTTTCGCCGACTCCTCGCCCACGTTCTCCAGCTCTTTTTCCCAATGTTAAAATCCAATGGAGAAATCATTTTCGTAATAAAATCAACATTTACCAAATTTCACGAAATAAAGAAGGCTCATTCTTAAATTCTGCTAACATTTTAAAATATTATAAAAAAACAACAACTTTATTTTGTATTACTATATAGTCGTATAATTTGGGCAGGTTTCGTGAAACAGACAGTAGTTTACTTCAAAAGCGTTCCAGATAAGCTGCGTATTTGCTTAAATACCCAATTAAAATTGCCAAAGACCCAATTTAAATCAGAAGTACAATGTAGCGAGTATCAAAAAGCAATAACAATTGTGTGGTATCTTTATCATGCTGCAGAAAACGATAAATAGACCACAACTATGGCATATTTTTCTTATTTTCCATGAAAACACATCTCAAAAGCAAGCGGATTATCTCCTCGTACATGCGGACGAACCGTGATCTAACTGTGGCCAAATTTCATAGTGTTCATTAACCCGAGTTTCTGCCTGTAACGCAGGGCGACTTTGTAAGTGTCCTTCGTTACAGACAGAACATTCGGGTTCGGTGTACTTGTAATATGAGACGCGCACCTGCCGTCCATCCATCACACACCCATGGACAAAACGTTGGCAATTTACCAAGGAAGTGCCAGTCAATATAACCGAATAATATCAACCAATAAAATACGGCGTCGGTTTCAAATCGCAGACGAAAACACGTGTCGCCTAATTGTGACGGAAGGTAAATAATTGTTAAACGGGTATTTATGTAATTAATTATGTACCATATCCTCTGCAGCTGCCGATGCTGATGCTAATCTTTGTTTATGACAGTAGACCATTTCCTGGCAATCGGAAAATGAAGGCAATAAAATTCATAAAATAGAACACAAGCGTTATTTGTACAGTAATCTAATATATAATTATTAAAATATAATCAGCGTGGCCCCATTTTATTGTGTGTCCCACGCATC
Organism: Conchocele bisecta; assembly: GCA_029237695.1. Taxonomy (NCBI): domain Eukaryota; kingdom Metazoa; phylum Mollusca; class Bivalvia; order Lucinida; family Thyasiridae; genus Conchocele; species Conchocele bisecta. The sequence goes on from CM055273.1 coordinate 37,558,804, forward strand.
GGTAACGATTATGTCTGTTGATGATCATGAAATTCACATAAACATATCTTGGAGCGGTCGTAAACCTGAATTACAGTCGAATCTCTCTAAATCGGACACCCTGGGGACCTCCCAGGGTGTCCGGTTTAGAGAGATGCGGCTGCATATATACTTGTTTCAAAAGTGATGATCTAGGTGAAAATATTGCCAACTCATTGTCACCATATGATATAAACCATGTAATTTTGTATCTCAGGAGATGTGCGATAGATATATCATGAACAAATATATTAAAACGTAACGATATTTCCTGTAAATGATGTCGAAAGTTGACGAAATTCTCGGAGCAAATGTAGAATGGCATCCCGCGTTTGCTATAAAAATTCCGTCAACTTTCCACGTAAGGGTGGACATCCTGATCTGTTAGTTTTACCCGAGTCTCAAAGAATTGAGTTTTTGTAAATATTTTTTCATAAGCATCGCACATCTCATTAGGTTCAAATCATATGGCTTTTTTCTTATAAATGACAAATTATTAATATTATACACACATATGTTCGTATATTCGGCGTATTGATTCAGTTACATTACGCACATTATAATTGTTATCAACTGATGCAATGTATCAGGGTCAATCCGCATTCAAAAACTATTGTCGCTTTCTTTTCATTGGTAGAATCAAGTCACATGATAGTTGGATGACGTATATTGTGCTTACCCTGTCCATCCGTCTGTCTATCTGTCTGTCCGCCTTTCAGCAATTTTTGTTTCCGTGAGATAACTCGACTGCCATACATACGACATCCTCGATACAGTACAGCACATTCATATGAACCAGACAAATAATCCTATTGCATTTGGTTTTCGTCTCTTCAAGGTCAAGGTCACTGGTGGTAAAAATAGATTGTTTATTGCGCATTTCGTTCGTCTCCGAGCGATAACTCGACTACCGTCTATCCGATCTTCGTGATACGTCACACGTACATGTATATGCATATATCAACATGCGGAGAACCCTTCGAATGAGGGCTTCATTCCGTCGAGGTCAATGTCAAGGTCACGGGTGCTTGATTGCTGTTTTGTTCTTGATGGCTCACTAGCGTTTGCATTTAGTTTTGCAAGCAACTTTCTAGTATTTCAATACACGCAACGACGTTTATATATGTCTGTGACTGAAGAAATGGGTTGTGCGGGTTTTACGACCCGTGTAGATTCAGATCAGCCTGTGCATCCGCATCAGCATCTGTGCGTCATTATATCAATGAAATGACCATCATGCTTCTAACAAGCAATGTAGATCATTATCAGGCTACAGGAGTGTGCTATTTGATCGGGAGCTAAACTGGTCACATATCCCATAGGCCCCGTTTCTCCAGTCACAGTCACACACATCGGGCCCGTTTCAATAAACTTCGTACTGCTAAAATGATAGTAAGTGCAAATTTAGGATAGTCTGTAAATTTCACATTAACAATGTTTTATTGTAAACAATTATTGGATTTACATTTATTGAGCATAGGCTGCATATACAGCCTATGCTCAATAAATGTAAATCCATCAGTTGAAATTTCCAGATGATCCTAAAAAGTGCAAAACTATCATAGTCTGTACATTTCACATTAACAATGTTTTCTTGTAAACAATTATTGATTTACATTTATTGAGCATATGCTGCACATGCAGCCTATGCTCAATAAATGTAAATCCTTCAATTGAAATTTACAGACGATCCTAAATTTGCACTTACGAACATTTTAATCGTACGAAGTTTAGTGAAACGGCCCCCAGGTATGGATAACAGTGATGCAAATTCACTCTTCCAGGGACTAATCAACGAGGCAGATACGATCAAATTAAATGGAGGTTGATAGCGCAATACCTTGTCAATATCAAGATGCATACATAAATAGATTGATTTTTCCCCGGAATATTTATACATGTACGTAAATCTGTATGGAATAATACATTACATTTATTTGATCAAGCTTCATATTTATTGCATATAATTGGTGCTCGCAGTGTAAGAACACAGTGTAATAAAAATCATACTGCACTCGTGTAATACATGTGCAAATTAGCTCGTTGCAGAAAACGTACAGTTTCAATGTATGATGATGTTCTTATGCAATAAATATAATCTAACATTGGTGATGATTCAATATGGTATTTATTAAACCCGTTGAATAATCTAAACCTGTTGACTGATCTAAACCCGTTGACTAATTTCATAAGTCAGTAAACTCGTTTAATAAATATATGTATCATATTAAATCACCAGTCATGTAAGATCCACTATGTAACATGTAGGCACGAGATGATGTGAGGTTGTAGCTTAACCCTTTCAACCCTATGTAACGGGACTGCACTGTGATATGCTAATTTTTCGACCAATCCAATCGTCACAGAATAATTTTCGTATTAGTCCATTTATCAAACGGGGGTGTTTTTTGTGCTAACAAATTTGAAAATTACTTGCAAAAAGTGTAGATCCTGATGAGACGGCTCGTTACGAGCCGGCTCATCTGGATCTGCATTCAGTCTGCAAGCACCGCTATTGCGGGCTTTCGGGTTCAAAGGGTTAAGCAACGACGAACCCATCCTTTAGGATTTATAGTATTGGGATTCACGCGTAGTAAGGGTGCCTGACATCGGGTTAGGATACTGCATATCAGGATTAAAAGTTGTTATTGAAATTTTAGAGCTGATTGTAAAGTGCTCCCACACATAGGGACACGAAGATTCCCGTCAGTATATGGCCATTCTGTCGTTAATTTTGTCTTTCCGCCATAATACAATTAATATGTTCAATAATTCTGCAAAAACCAGGAACCCACTTTTCCGACGTTTCGGCACAAGGCCTTTATCAAGAAATTAGTTTCTACTGAATGCTAAGTGGCATCCAGTTTAGATTTCACAATGTTCATCATTAAATTAGATAAACATTGTGAAATCTAAAATGGATGCCACTTAGCGTTAAGTAGAAACTAATTCCTTGATAAAGGCCTTGTGCAGAAACGTCGGAAAAGTGGGTTCCTGGTTTTTGCAGAATTGTTAATTTTGTCGTCATTAAAGCCTGTTTTCCGGGGAGACATCCCTATCTTGAAAGGTTAAATAATATCAACACACTGATAAATGCTGGTTTATACAGGGTGGGGGCATGGCATGAATTAAAACTGTTAGCGTGTCATTGGCAGTTTTACATTTTTATTCAACACAATATATACTGATAAATTTTATTTTGTGTCATTGGTAATTTTACATTTTTATTCAACACAATATGTACTGATAACTTTTATTTTGTGATTTTGTGAAATGTTACGACTCGGAATTATTCGTTTTTGTTTCTCAATTTTATTTTCTGTTTTACCCGTTGGCCGACATCCAGCCCGCCCTCCCCATGTTCCCGTATTGTATGATGGGGCCGGTAGCACATTGACTGGCGCTGAACGCGTTAATTAACCAATACGACGCATTATTTCTCACTTCTGCAACTGAACAACGCCTGCATATTTGGCGGTTTGCCATTTTCTCCATTATGCAGAACCGGAAACCGAAAAATACTCTCAAACCCATACCGGAAGACCGAATGACAAGCCCGGCAGATGGCGCTCGAGTAAAGCACGCCATCTGTAAGTCATTAGGCGTTAATCTCATATGCGCATGTATCGACTGGGTGATAAAACTTCCAGCTTAGAATGTCAAAACCCGGTTTGAACTCGACGGTGTGTCTTTGTGATTGTATTGCTTAAAATAGGTAACCCTAGTGCAATAACACAGTGTATTGCAAGAATAATACACTAGTGTAATAAATATGCAAGTGGGACCACTACAGAAACCATACTTAGTGATCAATACAGGGGCGGATCTGGGGCGGGGGGGGGGGGTCAGGGGTTGCAACCCCACCGCACCCCGTTCAGCCAGGCTTGGCCAATCAGACTGTTTGATTTCACGTTAAATGGTTGACTAGTACAAGATGACAAATATTGATAATAACCACTAGCAAGGGTTCGGACGTCATTGCTAATGTTGCTTTGGCGCCGTTGTGTGGATTTGATAATATCTCAAGTTTAGACCGTGGCTCAATTAAACATTACTTAGAACATAGTTTGTCCGTCTGTATGAGGAGATCATCGTACAGACAGACTATCATGCTCTATGTTATTAGTGCCATCCTCATACCCATTCAATGACTGGCGTCTCCTAATAACACGTGGACGAAGCACGTGCATATTCATTGATTATTTAGGATAATTTAACATGCAGTTGTTAAACCCCAAATTCGACGTTTTCCAGTTTAACTCGAAATTACCAACACGAAACTGGAAGTTTTAAAGTCGAGTTCAGAGAAGAATAAAACTATTCCAGTTGTACATAAGACCAACACGAATCTGGAAGTTTTCAAGTCGAAACTAGTAACTGTCATCCTGAAACGTGAAGTTTTCAACGTGAAACTCGAAACTATTAACATGAAACTCGAAAATGTATACCTAAGACTCGGAAGTTCCAGAGTCAAGTTGCATGCTCACGTGGTTACAACAACAACAACAGCAATGGCTCAAAGTCTTGAAAGCGCGCCCACTCCAAAGTAAATATTATTTGATATTGTCCTTAATAGGCAACGGATTTTGATGAAATATGGCGCAGTAAACGCGTCTTCATGAGCAGCATTTGGTGGTCCCGGGAGTTCGGCACATACTTCTGTCATTTATGCGAAGAATCGATTTCCGTGTCAGTAGACACGGAAATCGTTTCTTCGCAAAAACGACGGAGGTTTGGGCCAAAGTACCGAGACCACCAAAATGCAGCTTAACAAGACGCGCTTGATGCGCCATATTTCATGAAAATCCGTTACCTAATAAGGACACGATAAAAGAATACTTTGAATCGGATGGCTTCTTGAAGTTTCAGTACGTGTTGTTGTTGTTGTTGTTGTCACCATGTGATCATACACCGTGAGATTCGGGAATCGACAATTAGAAACCTCCATTTTGTCGATTTATGTTTCTAAAATGGCGGGAAATGCCGAGACGTACATTTTCAAGTCTCAAGCACACCTGTCATTTAAGATGCGCACATGTCATCGCTTGTCTTCAGACCGGAAGTGAGGACAATCCGGTGAAGAGAGGAACACTGCGGTCGATTTTCATCCTATAATCGCGACAATTGAATGAAAATATCTTGCAACGTGAATGTCATTTCGTAGTTTAAATACCATACATAATATCATTTGAAATGATGTTCTGTACGATATACAAATAAATTACGAAATGATATTATCCAGGAAATGCTTCCGTCGTTTATATGTATTGTAAGTAATTTCATTTCGTAGTCTATCGCAGACAATGTCGTTTCGTACTTTATTTGTATCGCAGACAATAGCATTTCGTAGTCTATATCTATCGCAGACAATGTCATTTCGTACTTTATTTGTATCGCAGACAATACCATTTCGTAGTTTATAAGCATGTTCGACAATATATTTTCGTAGTATATATCCGAGACACCCTAAATCCATGTTTATATGCATCTGATACAATATCATTTCGTAGTGTATATACATGCATATATATATATATTTAACAGGGATTTAGGGTGTCTCGGATATACACTACGAACTATATACACGAAATGCACTTAGACATTCTAGAATTTTATATATAGTAAATACATGGTTAGGTGCGTCGTTTGAGCCTTAGACAGCTTTATTGGGGCTCGCTCCAATAAAGTTGTCTAAGGTTCAACCGAATATATTTTATATTCGACGGCACTAACCATGTATTTACTATATAACATTCTAGAATGTCTAAGTGCAAGTATAATATATATAGAAATTATAAGTTACAGGTTTCATGACTTATTTAATACTTATTAACGTAAACCTTAAACCCTACCGGTTTCGTTAGACAATACTTAAAACTTTTGAAGAGTCTAACGAAACAGGTTGCCAACATATATGCAAGGAGCATGATCACGTGGTTACAACAATAACAACGTCGCCCACTCCAAAGTAAGTATTATTTGATATTTTCCTTAATATGCAACGGACTTTGATGAAATATGGCGCAGCAAACCCGTCTTCATGAGCTGCATTTGGTGATACAGGGAGTTTGGCACAGACTTATTTCGTTTTTGCAAAGAATCGATTTCTTCGCAAAAACGACAGAAGTTCGCGAAAATACAAAGACCACCAAATGCATCTTAACAAGACGCGTTTGATGCGCCATATTTCATCAAAATCCGTTACGTAATAAGGACACTATAAACGAATACGTGCTATGAATCAGATGGATTCTGGAAATTTCCGTAATTGTTGTTGTTGTTAGTACCACGTGATCATACACCTTGATATATCGCAGACAATGAAATTTCGTAGTTTATATATCGTGGACGATATAAGTTCATAGTTTATAGGTACTGTAGATCACTATTATTACGTGAGGTACGTTTTAACCCTTTCACCCCTAAGCAGCTGGAATGGATTTTGATTTGTTAATTTTCCGACCAATCCAATCGTCACAAAATTATTTTCAGGCTAGTCCATTTATGAAAAGGGGGTGGTTTTGTTCTTAAACATATGAAAATTACTCGTCACGAGCCGGCTCATCTGTATACCTCTCCAGGGGGCCGTTTCACTAAACTTCGTACGACTAAAATGATCGTAAGTGCAACATTATGATAGCCTGTGAATTTCACATTAACAATGTTTTCTTGCAAACAATTGTTGGATTTACATTTATTGAGCATAGGCTGCATATGCAGCCTATGTTCAATAAATGTAAATCCATCAATTGAAATTTCCAGACAATCCTGATTTTGCACTTACGAACATTTTCGTCGTAATAAGTTTAGTGAAACGGTCCCCAGGTCCCCAGGGTGTCCGGCTTGGAGAGGTTTCACTGTAAATGAGACATTTAGTCATTCATTCTGAGTCATATACGAACACGAACATACATTATAACCCGAGATAAATGACCAAGAAACTCAATAATAAGGTCACATGTGTTTTATTTAAGTTCGGTTTAGAGAGGTTCCACTGTATATTGCGTACACTTGTGGCATGGCAATTACCCTCGAATGACCGTGGCTAACAAAGAAGAAATGTATCTGGAATAAATGGCATTGGTTTTGGCATTGGCATAACGATGCGACAAATAAAATATTCCCACAAATAGCAAACAATGAGACAAATAGCAAAGGACACGCGCGGGTGACACAACTATTTTTAGAGGATAGGGGATATGTTTAAATCAATGGATATCTTGCTTATATATATGTTTTTGTGACTGGAAAAATGGGGCTTATCACATGAAATCCTTGTTATGCCGTGTTTTATCACATTTCATAAATGTGATATGACACACGTGTAATAATACCTGGAGCGAATTTGATTGGCTGACCGCATCACCCTAATTGCGTATTCGTATGATGCGTCAACGTTCCGTCAAATGAATGAAATAGAGACGTTCCAAATGACGTCCGTAATGGCGCGACAAAGCAATGATGTGTTGACATTGATGTCATCATGTTTAAAACGTCATTAGAAGCGTCCGTTACTCATTAAAAGTACTGCAATTGTTAGAAAGAGCCCCCGTTTGATAAAAAGAAGTGTTTACACAGAATAGAAACCTATTAATCGGCATATTTATAGCTAGTATTAAAACTATCATTCTCTGGGGATATTTTCAACTGGATGCGAAAATTGACAATGGCGTCTTCTCACTGAGGCAGATCGCTGATATCTCCCAATTTTTCTGCTATTTAGAGCCTGAAGTCATGTGATAAACAGAAACTCAAACTCGTTTCCACTTGATATGAGATTTATAAAACTCATCAGCAATTTTATGCACCTCGCCAGAGGCTTGGTGCATACATTGTGTGCGACTCGTTTCATAAATCTCATATCAAATGGAAACTCGAGATCCCCTATTTATGAAATTTGTGACAAATGTAGCTCCTGATAAAAGAGCACACTCGTGTAACCTGATACCGATCCATATTGCGTATTATAATCATGACGAGTATTCATCGATGGAACAGCGCAGATCCTGATCAGAATGCACTGTCTGAATTGGATCTACACTGGTCGCAAAACCCATAAGTACACTGGCTAGTTACACATTGACCAACAATTGTTGCGCATACCAGCCTATCAAGCAATGATCTAATGACGCCGCCTTAGAATCTGAGTTTTACGTTCAGTCCACCACCCCCACGCCACGTCCGCCTGTCACAGACATTGTACAGTGGAACCTCTCTAACCCGGACCCGGGCCTCCCAGGGTGTCCGGTTTAGACATGTCCCACTATAATTCTTGAATATGAGCCGACCCAGACATGTTTGTGTGCTCTGCAATCATGAACAGATAGTAATATCAGATATAAATGTCAGTGAATCCAATCAAATTAGACAAACAAATGTGTTCTCGGTGTCCGGTTGAGATAGGTTCCACTATATATAGTAAAACTGTTAAACCGTAATACGTGGCACCAGGTCTGTGACATGGAATGACCCGGGTGTAGGCTTGATACTTGGCGTGTTGCTTCCTTATGACGTGTAGCACAGGTTGACGTAACGGACCAAAGTCTATAAATGCATTAAATATAATTTATCACATCTTTCATGAATTTTCGAGACCGTTAAAGCGTTCTGTTATTTTCTCCCGTTTATAAGAGAATATATGCCCACTCGGTAGGCACAGACTGTTCTTTATATCAGTAGAGTATGTCACCAACATTGCAAAGTATACTTTTCTAGCAAAGTATACTTTGAGGGAGAAATTTTAAAGTTTAGGATAAATTTATTATTTTTTATAATACTGAATTTATTACATTATCACAGCCAATTTGGCTGTGATAATGTAATAAATTCAGTATAATAACTCTGCATACTTTCATATTGAAATATATGCATTTGTTAGTTCTATATGAAATAATGCATTTTTGGAAAATAAATGATTACTCCCTCAAAGAATACTTTGCTGTTGGTGGTGAAATAGGCTACTGATACATCATCTGAGACATTTTCTGGAAAAATAAACTTTCATTCACATTACCCCACATATTGATTGACATTACTATACATTTTACATCGGAGATAATTTCCACACTGATATCAGGGGCGATAACCGTGTTTCTTTAAAATTTTGACGGACATTACTATTTATTCTCTGTATTTATTTGTTGATGTGCAATGATCATACTTTATAATCTGTCGAAAATATTATTTTTTCAGGTGACACATTTAATTAGTATAAATAATTAAAAAATATCATGCCTCATTTGCATATGAAAATGGTCTGATACCACCGCGTGTCACTATCGGTAAAATAAATATTACTAAATGATTATATCTGTATAGCGAGCACTCGTAATTGTTAGAACAGGTGGAATAGTGACACAATTATACACTTATTTATTTCTCCTGTAAAGAACAGTTTGTGCCTACTGAGTGGGCAAGTACCTTTAATGAATTTATGGACCTTGGTACGTTACTTCAACCTGTGGTGTGTATGTACGCAAAGGTAACTTCGAATTTGTTGACCCCCGGCCCTTAATTATTTCTCCAATTTTGGACTTAGAATTTTGCAAGTTTACCATATTACTAAAATTTAGAACACGTTCCCGTCACAGCTGTCTGTTACTATCAAGGCGGTAGATTGGAATTCCGCTTTCTATGGACACATTTTCTGGTTGTATTCTTATCAATTCAAGGGATCGATCCTGGGTGGTTTTATAATTAAATTCATCGGCTGAATTTGAACAAATAAAGCAGCGCGAGGGTGTGCTATTGTTGGGGATTGTAGAAAGAATTTGGTTTATGACTGTGGAAATTGTGCTTACGTGTTTTGCGACCAGTGTAGACCGACATTCTGTCAGCGAATCGCGTAGCATACTTCTAACTAACAGAATATACATGTATAATTATAATGTTACACACGTGAGCTAGAGAATCAGGAGCTAGACTGGTCACAAATGCCATAGGCCCCATTTATTCAGTCATAATCACAGATTGGAGAACACCAGACAAAACTGGGCTTCTCGACGATCGCTGAACACACAGGAAAGTGGATTGGATAGTGGTTTTCCCTGTTGTAAAATTGAAGGGGTCAGTGGTAGCAAAGAGTTAGCCATCGACTCATCAATCATTATAATTTTTATGTAGAATTCAAAGCACTTTCCTATGACAATTTCAAACATACATGTACAGATTTCAGTGCAAATATGAGCAAATGCATCACCATTGTAATACAATTTCAGGTCAAAATAAAAACAAATTTGCTATATTTTCCACCCGCAATTAAAACTGAATATCAGCGTTTTGCTGGTGGTCTTTGTGCAGTGTTACCTACATACAATCTACGTCACCTCCAGCGAATTACGAATAACTAGAAGTACATGATATTTTTGACAGTATAAAAGGGGCCTGCAAGTTCGGAACGGTGAATGTGAGTCTACTAATGTCTAGATAATTGGAGATTTCTGTCGTGTTTAATGTTTGAGCATTATTAGTTGCTCAAAACTATGTAAATTACCCAAAACCAACGAAATTCACCCGAATCTACCCCAATCCACCAAAATACCTATATGACACCAACATACTGACCATCTGTTGAAACACCTGTGCCTATTAAGGTATCTTTCAGTAGCCTATTTCACCAACATTGCAAAGTATACTTATCTTGCTAAGTACACTTTCATGGAGAAATTTGCAATCTAAAGATAAATGTATTAGTTTTTTATTATACTGAATTATTATCACAGCCATTTTGGCTGTGATATAATGTACTAAATTCAGCATAATAATTCTGCATACTTTTAATCATCAACTATATGCAGTTGTTATTTCTATATGAAATAATGCATTTCGGGAAATATACGCCCTCCAAGTATACTTAGCTAGATAAGTATGCTTAACAATTTTTAGTGAAATCGGCGAGAGAACTATCCGATATTTGACTGGTGACCTCTGACAGGCCTCATAAACGTGGTTTTGTCAACTCATCACCACAGTTGTCTATCAGACGTCTGATGATGTGGATAGACGAAACGTCAAAAGAATAGAAAGGGAAGATGAACAGCATAAAGACGGTTAATTAAAACTTGCATCGTTGATAATAACTTCATTAAGAAAGGCACGCTGCATAGCAAGAATGAATAACAGAGCAAAGAATATGCGATATTGGCGCACATAAAAATATTCTTTCGTACAGTTGAGCATAATTGTGGCTATGACTGGAAATATTGGGCTTATCGGGGTTTCCACCAGTGTAGCGCCCTATCAAATAGCACACTCATGTATCTGGATATATATTGCTTGATAGAAACATGACCCGTGTTTCATTAATGGCATGGCAAACATTGCAGATCCTGACCAGGGCCCGGTTGTTCAAAACATCAGTTAGCTTAACGGACTGTTAAATCCTTAACTGAATGGTTAAAATCTCTGTTTTAACAGAGATTTTAACCATTCAGTTAAGGATTTAACAGTCCGTTAAGCTAACGGATGTTTTGAGCAACCGGGCCCAGACAGTGCGGATGCACAGGCTGATCATCTGGATCTATGCAGATAAAAAAAACATATTAGTAAGCCACATTTCTCTAGTCACAACGACAATTAATGAATTATATATTTTTTTTAAAATTTCAATTATATAACTATCCCACGGCGATACGATAGACATGTTGCAATCGTATATCGCCATGATGACACATGATACGTGTATGTGTGCGTCATAGAGAATAGTGCCGTGAATGGGAAATATATCTGGCAAGGCTCAATAATTTAAGAGTGTGTATGCTAATGTACGCAGACTGGTAGTATGTCACAGCTTATCGGCCACATTTCCCAACTATCCAATTATTTTTTAGCGATAGAATCAGTCTGGGATGATTCCGAATGATGAATACGTACAAGGTAATTGCTATATTTAGAACAATAACTTCTATTTTAATGTGTATGACGTTGTTTTGTATGTAGGCGGAGTAGAACATCTCAACATCTGATACCCGATTTTGAGAGGTTCTAATATATTTCCGTGCATGAAAATAGAAACAATATGCACAAAGTTGACTGAACAGTACAGGCAAACCAACGTCTAACCAATTCAAACCTTACAAGGAGATACCCAAAATGTAACCATTAAAACTCAGGGCTCCAGATAAGCTGCGTATTTGCTTAAATACCCAAATAAAATTGCCAAAAAATTAAATTCAAATCAGAAGTAGGGAGTATCAAAAAGCAATACAAATTTTTTGGTACATTTATCATGCTGCAGAAAACAATAAACAGACCACAAATATAGCATATTTTTTTTATTTTCCATGAAAACACATCTTGGTATTTCATTAGAATTGTCTCCAAGGAGACAATTCTAATGAAATGCCAAGATATGTTTTCATTTCGAAACAACCTATTCAATAATTGCAACCCTAGTGCGCCTCATATTTCCTAATTTCCAGCAAAATGTAGGTGTTCTCGAAATAATTCCTAAATGGCTAAATATATTCAATTTATTTTCTTGGGTATCTGCGCTTTATCGCGTCAAAATCGTTTCAGTAGTTGCTGAGATATTGAATAAAGTATGGTCTGAAGTGAAGGATTGTTCATACCTGATTCAGTGCACCCCATCCATATAGCAGATGCCCATGACATACTATACCCACCGTGGTATATGATCATCCGGTGTCCTTTAGCCGATTTCACCAAAATTGCCAAGCATACTTATCTAGCTAAGTATACTCTGAGGGAGTACTCATTTATTTTTCCCGAAATGCATCATTTCGAGATAAGTATACTTTGCAATTTTAGTGAAGTCGGCTACTTTTCTAGCGCTTACGTCCACAACAAACGCCAACGTAATTATATAATAATACAACGTCACACTGAGTACGGTTTTTTACCGTTTTAATTGTTTCAAACGCGAACACTTACTTATTGTAACAACTAGTAATTCATTTAGGGACCAGTACGCTATTCTTGACAACGAAATTAGACAAAAATAAAAACAATTAGCTAAACGTAACAGTTTGCTGAAAATAAGTACTTTTTGATGTAGCATAGCAGTCAATTTACCCAAAATGAGAACGAAAAGTCCAGTTAAACTCAAAATACTATTTACGCTAATTGATTGCATACAATAGGCATATACAGGGTAATAACGCAGTGTATTAAAATCGTAATTACACTAATGTAATGAGCGCTACAGAAAACATGTTAAGTGATCAGTATAGTTTAATTCTATCGTGATGAGCTTATACAATAAAGAGAACATAATATTTGTGAGGATTAAATATAACAGTTATTGGCTTGATCGCATATGCAGGTAAAAACACATTAAAAACTGTGGTTTCTTTGGTCGAAAGAAGTCAATTGACGTTACCGAATGACACCAGTATAATGACGCAACGAAAACAATCCTTGTTCTTTTCAACGATAACATCGCCATATTTTCTCACTATATATCGGGTGGCCCAAAAAAAACGTATACCCACTTGAAATGTTAATAACTATAAAACTAGTTAAAGCATTAACATTTTATTTTGCGCATCTCATCTTATGCCTATTTTAGGCATTTTCTCAAAATTTCAGCCAAGTTGGGTAAAAAATGTCGAAATGGCAACAAAATGAAAAATTCAGGTGAAAAAAAACGATATCTCAAAAATTCTCAAAATATGATTTCTTTAGTCTGCTACCAATATGCTCCCCACTCATGGATATCGACACTATCATGACTATAGTGAGATCATATCATTCCTGTTTAATTGCTACTGGTCTAATGCGATCTGACCGTGTCACCGTGTATAATTTATTACAATGTTCCCTTGCGGATAGCAAATCCCAAGTTAATTATCTCCACTGGCTTTCATTTACGCCATTTGTTTTATGCAAGAAGTTTTGCCAAGAATAGAGAAAATGACCGAGTTTACGGTACAAGTAAAAAAGACATACCCCTTACAAGACTTTATTATGAAACATCACGGTTTACCAAGAAAATTATGGTGTCAGCAGGAGTATCTTGGAATGGAAAGACTTCTATTCATTTTATTGACACATCTAAAACTAAGATGAATTCCAACTGTTACATGAACTTATTAGATGATGGTTTACTACCAGACTGTAGGCGGCTATATCCCAGGAACAATTATATTTTTCAACAAGATGGTGCCCCATCACACACAAGTAATGCCACGCAAATGCATTTTGGAAGAGGTTGTACCTGAATTTATTAAAAAAAAACGAATGGCCACCGCAGTCTCCAGACTGCAACCCCATGGATTACTCAATATGGGACTTCCTATCGGAAAAGGTCTACACTGGTCAAACAAGTAAATTCACCGAAACTGAACTCAGAGCCAGGATCATTGCACAATGGTCAGAACTTACTGTCGAGGATATTTGGAAATGCATTACTTGTTGGAAAACCCGACTGAGGGCGGTGTGCACACATAATGGAGGACATATTGACCATCTGTTTAAGTAGAAATGGTGAGAAATAATAAAATAATTGTCCGATATCACGTTTTTTAACCTGAATTTTTCATTTTGTTGCCATTTCGAGATTTTTTAACCAATTCGGCTGAAATTTTGAGAAAATGCCTAAAATAGGCATAAGACGAGATGGGCAAAATAAAATATTAATGCTATAACTAGTTTTATAGTTATTAACATTTCAAGTGGGTATACGTTTTTTTTGGGCCACCCGATATAGTAGCACATTTCTACATGGTAAATAGAATACCATGCTAGTGTATTTTAACATCAAATGTGTAAGGCTCGGCTCGGAAACGGTAGGAATTCCTCGAAGTGCCAAGTAATTTATACGCGTTTCCTACCCTCGTTTGATAAACTTGATATCAAAATACACTAGCCTGGTATTCTCTATATGAAATACGTTTACAAAATTTACAATATTTTCCGTAAATGGAGTCAAAAATGGGCAAACTTTTCAGAGTACATGCGGCATATAATTCCACATGTACTCCGTCAAATTTTTACATTATTTTTGAAAAATATTGTAAATTTTGTAAACGTATTTAATGTAATTACGCAGATGTCCGAAGGTATAAAATCACATGGTGTGTCTCATATATCAAATGTGTCATATATCTAATCGTGGACGCGATGGGAAAAAATATCCGGCAAAGCTCAAGAATTTCTTTATTTCTCATCAGAAGTATATGTTGTGACCCTGAGTGGTCACAACATATATTTTGGTTCAGAAATAATAAAAATAGATAGAGAATAGTAGGTTAGTGCCGTGAATGGGAAAAAATATCTGGCAAGGCTCAGGAAACGGGATGGGCGAGGCTCTGCCGAGCACATCCCGTTTCTGTGCCACGCCAGATATTTTTTCCCATTCACGGCACTAACCTACTATTCTATTTATCACGTCAACACCTAATCAAAGTACTGAAAGTACTGACTGGCGGGAGACAAGTAGCCACTTGTGAATTTGCATACTCAGAAATTCCTTGTTAGAAATATATTCGATGTTGATTATTGGATGTACAATCTGCAAATTTGGAGAACTTGATCAGTTACTGGTGTTTGTAAAATACAGCCTGCTCTAAACACAACTAGGTTGATGAAGCAAAGGTGCTTTATGTCCGACTAATAAACCGTTTTACGAGGTATATTGCAGACGTATTATGTGAAATCTTTTCAAAATTATGACTGGGCGTAGGCCTACATCGTGTATGCTGCATGAACGGCAAAATGTTTTCATGAATTTTGTTTCGCTCACCCAGAGGGTAATTTTTCGAAAATCGCCCGTAAACCACAATTTGAAAAAGAAATGGCCTTCGACGTCGCATTGCGACTGCGTGGTACACGATACGGAGGGCGTCTCAATAACAGCAATTTGTTCTCTTCAAAAGTAAAGTTGGGCATGCCAACTATTTTAGTTGAGCATTTCCGTTGCTATTAATAACTTGCTTTCAGTTCACTCGCTGACTTTAAATGTCACCTGACTGTTGTTAATTGCGAACGCAAATTGAGCCTATTGAGACGTCCCCCGATGAACAGAGAGCCACTTCCGAAAGTAGACCCGTGCAAACGGCCAGAATCACGATCCCAATAGCGTGGAGACAGTATGTCTCCCGACAAAAAATGGCTTTAAAATGCAAAAATTGTATTGGCTGGCTATCAAAAATGTTTCACGGCACTGTGTTTCACGGCACATACGCACTGTGTTGACGGGATAAATCTTCATTGATCTCTCATGCAGCGAATACTTTTTGTACAGTGATATTTTCCATGTTGTGAATTCACCTATCAATACTTCGTAATTGACCGAGGCTGTTTTCATTTATTTTCTATTGAAGAATATCGCTGTCACTGAGCCGATTATTAAACAATTCGTCAAGAAAGCATCTATAGGGATATAGACGCTTCATAGTTTGGCTGTAGTCTATTGTATGACGTAACATCTAGACAGACTATTTGTCTCATAAAATAATTTTCACTGTCTGGTAACTTCATTGTTTCAGCAAAATTGCTTACTCGTGGTAAAATTAAGATTAAGATCGATGCATGTAGTACATATACAGTGGAACCTCTCTAAACCGGACATCCTGGGAGGTCCCCAGGGTGTCCGGTTTAGAGATGTTCCACTGTAAATCAGGCATAGCACTTACGACCTTATGTTACTAGACCATCGATATGACTATGCCAAGGTATGTGGCTGTACTTTGCGAACTTGAACATACATTATCATTATAAATATACACCAATGCAACCCATACAATTAAGGATACAAAGACTGGCTGCCTGTCCCGTTTCGAGAGGTACCACGGTAAATCAGACATATGACTATGTCAAGGTATGCAGCTGTGCTTTGCGAACATGAACAGGCATTATCATCATAAATATACACCAATGAAACCCGTAAAATTAAGGATACACAGACTGTATGCGTGCCCGGTTTAGAGAGGTTCCACTGTAATACATAGAGCACGGTTTGTCCGCATGTACCAGAAGATAATCCGCAAGCTGCGTCATATATCTCCTCGTACATGCGGACAACCGTGCTCTAAATTATTAATTCCACCCAAATTTTATTTACATTGACGGTAACCGATTCTTCGTCAAAACGACAGAATTATGAGACCAAAGGCAACCTGTACAATTGAAGGCAACATCTTCCGCATTTGCTGCGCTAAGTTTCATAAGAATCCGTCATTTCGTTAGGAAGATATTAAAGGAAATGTACTGTAAACACGTCTAAAATCATGATGTTACGCCGTTCGGAAATCACGTGAGCCCTCCCTGCATTACCACGTCCGGTTTTCCTAATAATTAAGAGACAAACTCGGGAATATGTGTGTTGTGGGATAAATATAGCATATCTGATGAATGCACAGTAACTGAACTACTGTGCATTTATCAGATATGCTATATTTATCTAAACGCAAGTGGAAATTGAGACATAGCGGTGACAATTCCGGCGATGGCATAAACGAATCACCTGTGATGCTTCTAACAAACATTATACATGTACATTGTCAGGGATTCCGCTGGCGATCGCCACTTTCGGAATTGGCGATAAAAAAAAAAAATTGGCGATAAAAAATTACAATTTTCGAAAACAAATCGTCACTTCTTTTGGCGATTTTTTTTATTTTACCCGGCGGAATCCCTGCATTGTTATCCGGCTCAAGAGTGTGCTATTTGATCGGGAGCTACAGTAGTCGCACAACACATAATACCAATTTATTCAGTCACAGCCACATATTTGTATTGTGTTATTACATTCGAAAGTCCCATTGTGTACTGGTTGTGAAGATGAAACATCGGTGATTAAGCATTTGTTGTAATCATATTAATTTAAAATTGTGACATAAATCACTGCCTGGATTGGATTACAGCAAATTTATTTTCACGGTCTCATATATCACAGAAATTCTTTAACATTGTCAACACATTGGTATAAATCAACGATTATTTTGCAGTGAAGTCTGTGAGATGGAACAGTATCTTCATAGCTGGGCCTCAAGTGACGAAAATGACCTTATGACCTTTGCGACCAGCATAGACCCAGATCAGCCTGCGCATCCACGCAGTCTGATCTGTGCCTACGCTGTTCGCCATTCAGACACTGATGTATACCGGGGGGGGGGGGGGGGGGCGTTTCACTAAACTTCATACGACTAAAATGTTCGTAAGTGCAAAATTAGGATCGTCTGAAAATTTCAATTGATGAATTTACATTTATTGAGTATATGCAGCCTATGATCAATAAATGTAAATCCAATAATTGTTTACAAGAAAACATTGTTAATGTGAAATGTACAGACTATCATAATGTTGCACATGCGATCAAATAGCACACTCATGTAGTCTGATAACGATCTATATCGCTTGTTTTATTGGTGGAATGGCGAACAGTGCATATCCTGATCAGACTGTGCGGATGCACAGGCTGATCTGGATCTACACTGGTCGCAAAAACCATAAGCCCCATTTGTCCGGTAGCAACCACAATTAATGTTCCGCTCTATTAAAGTATCTATAGCAAGATACCGAACAGTGTAAATGTAGATCAGACTACACGGACGCGCAGGTTGATCCCTGTCCACATTGTTCGCAATAGAAAATACACCCATTTTATTATGAGCGCCAATCGCAAATATGCGGACGCGCAGTCTGATCTGGCTCCACACTGTTCACAATAGGCAATACACCCATTGTATTATGAGCTCCAATTGCAAATATGCGGACGCGCAGTCTGATCCGGCTCCACACTGTTCACAATAGACAATACACCCATTTTATTATAAGCGCCAATTGCAAATATATAATCACAAAATCACCATAATTGTCGCGAGGTTTGCTTCATAAGTGTGCATAACGACTGATTCGCGTGGTGAAAACATGTTACGGAGAGCGCAAATTGCTAACGGCAAGCGTACGAAATTTGTTTAACAACATATTTAATGACGTATTCCATAACGACGTAATGTCGCTAATTCTCCATCCAGTATCTCTGTAAAACGCGGGGTATGTTGCTGGGACATTTGGGAAAGGTTTGGAATGACGGATTGTAGTTAGTTATCTCCCTTTGCAAATCTATTTATAGAGATCCGGTCCTTGTTTATTTTAGCATTTATTTCTTACTGACTATAGAGCAAAAATTAAGACTGCGAACAGTGTTGACTCAGATCAGACTGCACATATGTGCAGTCTGATCTGAGTCTACACTGTTTGCAATAAATTTAATAAGTGTACACGTATGAATCTAGCAAATAATGCAGTCCCGGATCAGAGTATGTAGACATGTAGGATGACCTGGATAAAAACTAATCGAAAACACTACAATAGCTCCTTTAACGTACGACATTCGTCCTTTTTACAAGCAAAAATACCCTACAATGTACAATTTGGACCGGGTTTCTATAAATAAATTCAAAGGGAAATAACTAGCTACGATCCCTCATTGAAAAGCATTGCATACAATGGGTTTTCGCAGGGTAATTGCACAGTGTATTGCAAACAGAATACATGTACATGTTTTTTTTATCAATAATGAAAATGTCACCCTCCCGAAATATTTACTTAATGAAAGTCCATCAAATATTGACTTTATTGCGAAGAAAACAATGTAAATGCTTTGATTTAACGACGGCACTGGTTCCACGACCTTGCATGCGATAAGACTAGGCTGGCACGAAGTTGTCTTGCCCAAGAACACGCCGATCAGCCATTCGCATGCATATGCAATATGAATTTCGGTAGACAAATTCCAAAATTATTTTTTAAAAAGAAAACAATTTTAGCCCACATGTTAAATTCCCTTAGGAAAAGTGGTGTTTTTTTCGCGATATATATAAAAAGATATAATTATATTAATATAGTTTCCACAATGTATTAAATTTAGAAAAGTGTAAATAGAGGATCTTGCACGAGTTTACTGATTTAATAACGAATGAGGCTATGCCTAGTTTCTTATGAAATTAGTCAATGAGTTTAATCAATATCATATTAAATTAATGCGAATGTTATATTATATATATATTGCATAAGAAAAAGAAGCAATAATTGAAGCTTACTGATCACCCAGCATGTTTTCTGTAGCTGTCTCATTTGTATATTTATTACACTAGTGTATTATGATGTTTAACCCTTTCAACCATAAGTAACTGAATGGGCTGCGATATGCTAATGTTCCGACCAATCCAATGGTCACAAAATGATTTTCAGATTCGTCCATTTATGAAAAGGGGGTGTTATTGTTCTAAGAAATATGAAAATTACTTTCAAACAGTGCAGATCCTGATGAGACGGCTCGTTACGAGCCGGCTCATCTGGATCTGCACTGTTTGCATAAACTGATATAGCGGGCTTTCGGGTTCAAAGGGTTAATACACTGTGTTACTGCACCGTGGAAGCACATTTCTTTGCAATAAATGTTATTCACATATATTCAACTATGTAATAATGGAGACACAAATCAGTACTCGAATATTTTCTGTATTATACAGGCAAAAATGCGATATCTATCTCATAGGTTGCTGTGACTGGAGAAATGGGGCTTATGGGGTTTTCGACCAGTGTATATCCAGATCAGGTTGTGCAGATGCACAGGCTGATCATGGTCTGCACTGTTCGCCATTCGACCAGTGAAACACATGTCATGCAGCCAACGAGATCGTTATCAGGCTACAAGAGTGTGTTATTTGATCAGGAGCCACACTGGTCTCAAATCCCATCAGCCCCATTTCTCCAGTCACACCCACATAGTTGCTTTTACAACATAACCAATCCCCAATAGAGTGTCCCTTCATAATGTCGCAATAAAAACAAAGTAATATTCCATATGTATTTTTTATTCTAATGGTTGACCTTGAACTGGATTATATGTGACTATAACTGAAGAGATGGGTCTTATGGGTTTTGCGACCAGTGAAGATCCAGATCAGCCTGTGCATCAGCACAGTCTGATCAGGATCTGCACCGTTCGCCATTCCATCAATAAAACACCCGCCATGCTTCTAACAAGTATATATAGTTGCCACGGTAAAGGAATGTGCTATCAGTAGCCCATTTCACCAAAATGGCTAAGCATACTTATCTAGATAAGTATATTTTGAGGGAGTAATCATTTATTTTTTCCCGAAATGCATTATTTCATATAGAACTAACGACTGCATATATTTGATGATTAAAAGTATGCAGAATTGTTATAATGAATTTATTACATTATCACAGCCAAAATTTAAATTGAATATTTCTCCCTCAATGTGTACTTAGCAAGATAGTTATACTTAGCAATCATTTGGTGAAATCGGCTACTGATCAGCAACTACACTGGTCACAAATCAAATAAGCTACATAGTATGGACATTGGCGAAGATGGAAAACGGTTATATAAATATATGGACCGAATCTACTGACTGGGAAAATGTTGATAACTGTGAACAAAGTGATCCCAGTGGATACAAATCTGCAACTGACGTAAATTTCAGTAACGTGAGGCTAATTCTTCACACTTTCCGTAAATGGCGTTATGTCTAACTTTGTTATAAATGGCGACAAGTGGCGACAATTGTCATAAATTGCAGTAATTCTATATACCGCAATAATTTCTGGAAACTCCAATAATTTCTATAATTTATAAAAAATGTGATGTGATACAATGCCATATAAGGAAATACACAACACAAATGTCAGATTCGATTAATTGCATAAGCGCATCGTCAATCATTGAAGCTGTACTGACAGCGTGATTTATCCCGTCAACTATGTCGCTACTAGACGTGAAAAGCAGGTACGTGTATTTTTTCTCGTTCACGTCTAGTAGATACGTCATTATGTATGACGTCACGTCATTATGTGAATGACGTAACACGATAATCTTGTCGCTTCAGAAGACAAACTTATGAGACCACAAATGCAGTTTTAGAGACATTTGAACAACTTTGATGTGGTTAACGGGATAAATAGAATATTATTATAGTGTCATGAATGTGAATAAATATCTGACTCGGCTCGAAATCAGGATGTGCTCGGCAAGCCTCGCCCATCCTGATTTCTCAGCCTCGACAGATATTTATTCACGTTCATGACACTATACTAATATTCTCTATAAATAGAATATTATTATAGTGTCATGAATGTGAATAAATATCTGACTCGGCTCGAAATCAGGATGTGCTCGGCAAGCCTCTGCCCATCCTGATTTCTCAGCCTCGACAGATATTTATTCACGTTCATGACACTATACTAATATTCTCTATAAATAGAATATTATTATTGTAGTGTCATGAATGTGAATAAATATCTGACTCGGCTCGAACTCAGGATGTGCTCGGCAAGCCTCGCCCATCCTGATTTCTCAGCTCGACAGATATTTATTCACGTTCATGACACTATAACTCTAATATCTCTATATAGTGTCATGAACGTGAATAAATATCTGACTCGGCTCGAAATCAGGATGTGCTCGGCAAGCTCGCCCATCCTGATTTCTCAGCCTCGACGATATTTATTCACGTTCATGACACTATATAATATTTCTCTATATTTTTTCCCACGTTTCATGAACATATCTATATTCACGTTCATAGACACTATACTAATATTCTCTATATTCACGTTCATGACACTATACTAACTATCTCTATATTCACGTTCATGACACTATATCATTCTCTATCATGTGACACTATACTAATATTCTCTATATAGTCGGCACATTGGCGTACGTACGTGTGTCCGGGTTAAATTCTTTGGTTAAAGGTTTTCGGTATACTATCAAATGCAAAGTCTCGGCGGGCGCGACATGCGGGCCGCGACAATCTAGTCATATTTAGTATACGAGTGTCTTCCGATTTTAATACACGATGGTAGCCCATTATATTCAATAAAATGACTTTATTTAACTTCACCCCAATGTTCGTTGCGAACGGTAACTCTTGCAATTTACTCCCGTACCGTCCGTACAGGAGTAGATTGCAAGAGTTACCTTCGCAACTTCCCCAATGTGTAATACGTGTACAACATCCAGAGACGCCAGACATTGTAGAAACAACCACACTTATTGATTTAAAAATAAAAATGCATCTCATGTGCCATTAACTTACAGTGAAAATACAGTGAAATAGAGTCAAACCGCTCTAAACCGGACAACAAGAAACATAATTATGTTTCTCAACAAATGTAAATCCATCAATTGAAATTTCCAGACGATCCTAAATTTGCACTTACGAACATTTTAGTCGTACGAAGTTTAGTGAAACGGCCCCCTGGGGGCTAAGTGATCCGGAGCAGTATGCTGTATGTCGGTGCCGGAAGGTCTTACTGCAGTGTCAGTGCTGCATGAATGGTACAGTGCTCAAGATAAGGAATTAGTAATTGAGTATTGTCACTCCATCATTTCTGAAGCAATTGGGTATTTCAAAATTTTAATTGGGTAAAATAAAAGCTCACTACTGTTTACACATCAACAGACAGCACTTATTGAATAGTTTGCTTCGAAATGAAAACATGTCTTGACATTTCATTAGAATTGTCTCCTTGGAGACAATTCTAATGAAACACCAAGATATGTTTTCATGGAAAATAAGAAAAGATGCTATATTTGTGGTATGTTTATTGTTTTCTACAGCATGATAACGGTACCATAAATTTTGTATTGCTTTTTGATACTCGTTACTTCTGCTTTCAATTGTTTTTTTGGCAATTTTAATTGGGTATTTAAGCAAATACGCAGCTTATCTGGAGCTCTGTGGTACCTCTCCATACAGGTGCATTCCTGTCTGTATATGTGACTGTGACCGGAGCAATGGGGCTTATGTGATTTGTGACCAGTGTAGCTTCTGATCAAATAGCACACTCCTGTAGCCTGATATATCGATCTGTAGTGTATGTTAGAAGCGGGTGTTTTATTGATGGAATGGCGAACAGTGCAGATGCTGATTAGACTGTGCGGATGCGCAGGCTGATCTGGATCTACACTGGTAGACTGGGTTTCTTGGTCATGATTCTCAGGTTATAATGCCTCTTCATGCTCGCTTATGGCTCAGAATGATCAAATGCCTGAATTACAGTGAAACCTCTCTAAGCCGGACACCCTGGGGACCTCCCACACTGTACTGGGGACCTCCCAGGGTGTCCGGATTAGAGAGGTTTCACTGTAATAGACTTTAACAAATATTCTCAGAATCGAGAGTATTAGTCGTTTGCCTTGGGGTATTGTCTGATACCCTACTAATACCTGGCAAAGACGCACACGAAGCTGTAGAACATTTCAGTTAAATGACAAGACCAGAGGCGGCAATTTTCCACGTCATTAAGTCTCGATACTAGATTCATAATACAGTTGAATCTCTGTGAACCGGACACCCTTCGAGGTCCCACTGTATTTTACTGTAGTTCGGACAGTATACAGTGTACCACCGCCGGCGCTAATCTTGCCAATAGTTGCCAATTGTTTTATTTCTAAGCACTTGCATATTGCGTTTTAAATCAAATATATTGATTGGCCGAGCTTGAGTTGTGCTACAACTCAGGCTCAGTCAATCAAACTGTTTGATTGCGAGTTGAGATTGCCAGTTCAGATTTTGGCAACTTTAACGCAGCTGGTTGTGTAATATTGTGGAATATCTCTAAACCAGACACACTGACAGGTCCCATTGTATTTTATGTTGTTCAGGAGCTTACTATTGTGCAATGTCTCTATTCCGGACACATTGGGATGCGTAAAAAGCGGAACCTCTCTAAACCGGACACTCCGGGTATGGAAGGTGTTCGAGCCAATTCCCACCCTTAAATATAAGAAAAAAACGGACACTCTGGGAGGTCCCCAGTGTGTCCGGGCTCGAGACTTTCCACTGTATTTCAGACTAGAATACAGTCAACTCTCTCTCAACCATTTAGCTTATAGCGACGCCACTATATGTTCCGTCCAATTACAACACACTGAGAGTAAATAATTGATTTTTGGAACAAAGTTACGTATTTTGAATGAAGGCATATTACAGTTCCTCCCAATTAATTCCAGTCGATGGAAGTACGGCTCTGTCAAATTGTTGATGAAAATATGTGAAGTCAAACACGCGTATGCTTACATGTATTTATAACTTACATCTAAATGTACATGCATCAACATTGCAAAGAAGGTCGAGCGGATGATCCGCACGCTGAGTGTCTTGCGCAATCCTGTTTATACACCATTTGGCTTAGTGTGCGCAGTAATATTAAGACGGGGAAAACTATACCCATTCCGTCTTCGAAAAGCGTAGCCCCATATCCGAAATGCTCCTCGTTGTCGATAGGCACTTGAACATCGGACAACGGTAACGGATAACCGGTTTAGTGGACAATCATTTACAGCAACTCTGTTTGCAATTGCGACGGCGTAGTCCCAGATCTGACTGCGCGGACGCGCAGGCTGATCTGGGACTTACACCGGTCGCACATGTCTTTGCCATTTTGTCAATCGGACACATAAATATAGACCTGTTTATCAGCTTTGCAATACCCATTGGCAACACTTGCAATTCTTCTGATCTAAGTAACGTTGATACCATGTAATAGCATTTTCGTTCATGTGTGGGATGCTGGCAGACAAAAACGACCTTAAGACATGCGTGATCAGTGTAGATCCTGATTAATCCACACGTTCTCGCTGTCGATTTATGACATTTTCGTTGCGGCGGTAAAAAGTCATGCATCTAGTAGCGAACGGCGTCGGGTGCGATGTAGAACGCGCGGGTACGCAAGTTGATGTGGGGAATATGTATGTTGGTCGTACACACACAAGGCAGGCTTTTTTAATCAAGCGGCAACGCAGTGTTTGGGATGGACTCCATTAAGATTACACGGACTTTAACGGCGACGAGTTCAATAGTTTCCGTAAATGTCGTGTGAGTGCTACACTTATCTCGCCTTTCTCTGCAACGTTAGTGAACGCTCATCACCATTTATGGCCGTCCGTTTGTCCGTCCGTCCATATTTGCATCAAACCTTTCAGTGCCCCATAGTTTCCTAACCACTTCATCCACAAACTTGAAACTTCACATACATGTTTATCATCATCTATGTTTTCATTCCCCGCCACACCCGTACGGCCTCCATGCCCAAGGTCAAGGCCAAATTACATTGATGAAATTTATTTTAAAGTGTTTACATAATTTGAGTTAAAGTTTTCATTTGTCGTTCCAGGCGGCCTCTGCTCACTTTTTCTAGTTTCTAATGTATTTATGCTACTTAGACGATACTGCCATGCTACCATTTTAGTCACATGTGGTCTTTTATATCCAGTTCATCAAAGTCGACTTGGAAAAGGTTCGAAATTACCATACGTTTCATAACGTTGTCTGACAAACTTGTTATAAAAAGACACTGACAAGGTATTCACTTTATCAGGTAACGTTCTATGTTAAAGGATGGGCAAGTATAGTTGTGTTGACAAAAAGAAGAACGCGGGCGTGCTCACGTTGCGTCACTACACTAGCGTCATTCGGTAACGGCATGTTGCATCGTTCGACCTCTGCTAGTAAATGCAGAACACGAACATTAGTTATCAGTCAGTATACATTTGGTCAATGCAAATATCGTTACCTGGGTCCAGTTTCACTAAACTTCGTACGACTAAAATG
This sequence comes from Conchocele bisecta, assembly GCA_029237695.1. Lineage (NCBI taxonomy): Eukaryota > Metazoa > Mollusca > Bivalvia > Lucinida > Thyasiridae > Conchocele > Conchocele bisecta. Next base: position 37,585,380 of record CM055273.1, read on the forward strand.
TTCGTAAGGGCAAACTTAGGATCGTAGGGATATGCAGCCTATGCTCAATAAATGTAAATCCAATAATCGTTTACAAGAACACAGTGTTAATGTGACATGTACAGACTATCATAAGTTTGCACTTACGAACATTTTAGTCTTACGAAGTTTAGTGAAACGGGCCCCTGATAAATGTATACAACACGCCAATGACAACAGTGTGGTTGCTATCAGTGGCTTTCTTGTCCTCCATATTATATCAACAGCAATGCAACTATATAATTACGCCTATAACTGGCTAGCTTAGTCGGTAGACAGTTTGCACTTGCTAATCGCTTTACTTGCCAAAGCATAATCCAGTCTCAGTACATCCAGTTCTTTGATTAAACCTTCCGGGTACCAAATGGCTGTATCTGATGACGTTACGATTCATTTCAATTGGTTTTTAATCATTCAGTGGAACCTCTCTAAACCGGACACCCACACCCTGTGTCCTGTTTAGAGATGTTCCACGAAAATTCAGTTACATCGGCATTTCAGGACACGACTGTGTGCTTTAGAATCATGAACAGAAATTATCATCCGAGAAACGCAACATTACGGCAATATACATCCAAACTAAACACACTGCGGCATCACGGGACAGTTTAAAACGCGGTATTTGTGGCGGGTGGTGAGACCCGCGCGCAAACCACCGTTACCTAAATAATTACAGGTGGCCATGGAGATAAATGTTTAAAATCAGTGAAAATATAAATGCAAAACACATGAGAAAATAAAAATTCAGCAAAAACATTAATTGGTTATTTTTCTGCACCTTTAAGACATTATCTTACCCACCTATTGACATAACATGACATTTCGCGAAGTGCATTCATGAAAATGTCACGCACGCGAACTCTGATAAAAATGTTCGGTGAGGACGAATGCCGGTTCAAAAACGGTTTAGGAATGCGTGGTAGCTTTCTCCTTTGTTCGCTTCCGGACCTGACATAACATACCCAAAAAGCATTGCTGGTGTTTGTCGAATCCGCTTTATGGGCGCCGCCATTTACAGTGATGCAAGTAAGAGCAAGCAGAGCTAACATAATGTTCTGAAATAATTTCAAGAATTTACATTGTCTACCCCAACACACTAAATACATATTAATAAAGCTATGTTTATATACACAGGCACACACATGTATGTACATACAACTTGTATGGTCAGTGCTGAAAATTACAGAAAATCCTCCACCCCGATTTGAGCATAGATGCCGACTGTCCCGTGAGGCCTGAGGACTTTAGCTTAATGGTTTCGAGACATCCTACTATATGCACTGTACGCAACTAAGACCGGATAACGCGTCATACTCCTGCTGTGTTGCTATGAAAACGTGTGCAACAAGACGTCATATGTGTGGCTGTGACTGGAGAAATGGGGCTTATGGGAATTGTGACCAGTGTACTCGTGATCAAAGCAATATAGGTAGTTTTCAGGCTACAGCGGTGTGCCTGAAAACTACCTATATTGCTTGTTAGAAGCATGATGTGTGTTTCACTGATGAAATGGCGAACAGTGCAGATCCTGATCAGACTGTGTGGATGCACAGGCTGATCTGGATCAACACTGATCGCAAAGCCCATAAGCCCCAGTTCTCCGGTCACAGTTGCATACAAGAGTTGATTAGTTATCAGTACAGTAAATGCAAGGCCAACCGTCCAGTATATTTGTTTCTTCAACATGCAAACCAGACCGTGGAAGAATGGTTGGGTATGTTGAGAATTTGATGGCATTTATAGGTGTATGCTCATTATGTATAAAGATGTTGCTTGTTCAAGTTGTGTAATACTAATATAATATAATAACTATTTTTAGAAAGACAATTCTATTATTTAAGGTGATTATGCATACTAATTAGGTGCAAATAAATACAACTACTTTGAACAATCGTTAATACAAACATATCCCCACCTACTTACTCAATATTTAGTTTTATCCCGTCAACACAGTGCGTATGTGCCGTGAAACACGGTGCCGTGAAACATTTTTGATATCCTGTCAATACGACCTAATCACTGCGTATGAATATGTGCGGTTGTCATACTAGTCGATTCTTCGATTTGGAGATGCGGTTGCGGTTTGTTTCTTTGGCATTTTAAAGCTATTTGTAATGTTGACAGGATAAATATAATAGCAACCTACTATTCTCTAGGAAAAATATCTGGCGCGGTACGGAAACGGGATGTGCTCGGCATCGCCTCGCCCATCCCGTTGCATAAGCCTTGCCAGATATTTTTTCCCATTCACGGCACTAACCTACTATTCTCTAGGAAAAATATCTGGCCCGACACGGAAACGGGATGTGCTCGGCAGAGCCTCGCCCATCCCGTTTCCTAAGCCTTGCCAGATACGTTTTTCCCATTCACGGCACTAACCTACTATTCTCTATTTACCTGACCATTGACCCGCGCTAATCTTTCCAGTATTTGAATGTATTCAAAGTACGTGAATATTGTGCTTGGAATTAAGCAGCTTGATTGGCTGAGTCTGAGCCAAGTCAATAGTTATTTAGAAACAATGACATATTGGCAAGATTAACGCAGGCGGTTGTGTAGTGGCTCGGTATCTCGCGTTGCACGTGCCGTTGATATGTAATGCGTTAGCCGCCGCGTGGTACTGACAGCTAGTGCCATTAATGGACCCATGCAACTGACAGATCGAGACGACTAACTATGTACAGCCAGGGTACAACCGGGCTAATGGCGCTTGTGCCCAGTTGAGACGCAGATCATGGAATATAGCGAGATCTAACTGTTTCCAGACACGAAGAAAAGGGGCTTATTCAATTTGGTTTAAACATATCTTTTGTATATAATTTACAAGTAATGCATCAATAATAGTATATACAGAATTATACAAATGGGATTGGATTGAAAGCAAGCTTATATAAATCCTCTCCCTAACAAGTGGCTTAGTATCACAGGCTGCAGGAACCAGGACATAACAAACAATTAGTACTGTCATTAGCATAAATTGGGATTTTCTTCTTGTTTTATGCTCTAGATTCTGCTTCCGGCGATACCCGGTTGATGTTGTAAATATACATGCATTAACCAATTTTTAACAAAGAAATTTACCATCAGTGTTGTCTAAGATCATGCCATATTGCGGCAGCTAACTGTGTTCAGACACGGAAAAAGGAATTGTTGAATTTTCGACCAGTGTAGTTCCCGATCACGGCGTACCGCGATAACTATATGTGTCCAGACACGAAACAAGCAGGGGCGCCGGAAGCATCATAAGATTGGTCCGGCGAATGTACTGTAGCCTATTTCACCAACATTGCAAAGTATACTTTAGTAGCAAAGTATACTTTGAGGGAGAAATTTTCAATTTTATGATAAATTTATTAATTTTTATTATACTGAATTTATTACATTATCACAACCAATTTTTTAATCATCAAATATACACAATCGTTAGTTCTGCATGAAATAATGCATTTCAGAAAAATCAATGATTGCTCCCTCAAAGTATACTTTGCTAGGAAAGTATACTTTGCAATTTTGATGAAATCGGCTACTGGTTGCCCCCGCTACCCACCCAAAGTGTACCGAGACGGTTCAACTGAGTGGTAACAACATACTCTTTTGATAAGAAACGAGAAAAATTGCAGAAAAATATTTACATTCCGTTTGTTTATACATGAATTACAAATATGCCAGATATTTCGTTGGCGAATCATTTTCATCAATAGCAGTATCGATGTGTGTGCTACATGTATATGATCAAAAGTTGCACTGGTCAAACACCCAATACGATCCATTTTGTTTGTGGTGGCGGACATACATTGATCATCGCTCGTGGTCCGATTTTGTGGTACCACAAAATCGCACCACGAGCGATGATCATTCTGAATTGGGTTTACGTTGGCCGCCAACTCAGTAAGCACCCTGTTGTCATTGCGAGTTTACACTTACTTCGGCATTTCTTGCCAACACATACATAACAGTGGTATTCGCGTTTTTGTTTCCCGATTTCACCCGTTTTGACAGGTGTCGAGACGACTAATAGTCAGTCGTCAATTGTCATGATTTTAGCTCCCGTGGGTAAGTCGTGAACGTATAGTTTTCTGAGCGTAATCTGATAACATAGACCCAATGGAGTAACCACGGCGTCAATGTTTCTTCATACATTCCTTAGCACAAATATATGCAAATTAGCTATGACGGCATAATGACATTGGTCCATGTCGTTGGCTACGTCGCATGTACTGTAAAAATGGACAAAATTTAGCTGAATCGACAGCGATTGCGATTTTAAAATTCTTGATAAAATCTTCAATTTGCTGTTCAGACTGACCAATCAGAGGCCACGATTTGGGGTCAAAGGTGAAAAAATAAAGGCAAAAGCGGCACTTCATGTATATTAGGCTACTTCAGGTATATTAGGTTACTTCAGATATAAACAGCATTTATTCAACCCCCTTTATTATGCTACATGGAGCAATGGTTGCGGTATAAATATATTTATTTATCATTTGCGTCTGAGGAAACCGGAGTACCCGAAAAAACAAACAATTTTGCATCATTTTTTGCATATGCTCAATCCATCAATTGAAATTTCCAGACGATCCTAAATTTGCACTTACGAACATTTTAGTCGTATTAAGGCCCCCTGACCATTAAGATTGGACGGAGTACATAGTTCACACTTGAATCAAACGACCAATATAGTATCTGTTTTTAGGTGGTAAATTTAGGAGATAACTATTGAAATTTGTAATTTGAGGAGATACTCGGTGGATTTACTGTTGGAAACTTCGATTTACGGCGACGCCGCAGGCGGAGACGTAAATCGAAGTTTCCAACCGTAAATACACCGAGTATCTCCCCAAATTACAAATTTCAATACGGTTATCTCTATTCTAATGTACGGCCATCATTTCTGACTCATTTTCACGATTTCTGAACCAAATACCAAACAATATGGGCATACCCATTACAACCCTCACAATATTGGCCGATTTACACCTTGTCTGCAACCGTGACAACTGCCATAAACATAATACATGAAAACAAACAGTGCAAAACAAATACGTAAACTAATGAAGAATTGTGTTACCATTTACAAACTTGTATTTCATCTATATATTCTTTATCATCCACCAATGATTATTTTATATATGGTTCAACACTACCTTGAATATTAGAATAATTGTCCAATGACCTACATTTTTAAGTTTTATAAGTGGATCACTTAATGATTGTCATAGTTATGGTTGTGTATATTCACAGTGAATTTTGGAAATTATATGGCGATGGATGCTGGTAAAGGCTGGGGTCGTAGTCGGTTCAAGGACGTGATTTTCCACCCTTTGCTGGTGATTGTGGAAGTCCACTTCAGTAGCCAGTGTTGTGACAGGGCACCACATCAGGGGCGGATCTAGCATTTGAGGAACGACAGGCTGTCCTATTTTCGAGCTCCACAGAGTGTAGCGAGTATGCTATCCGTAAATGCACATTCCTGTATTTTACGGCATTTAAATTCAGACTCCAACTAGTGGTAAACTGTGATCTATGTAAACTCTGTGGCTGAACGGAGGTGTTGCAACCCCGAAACTCCGGTTGTGATGAATATGCATGTAAATTAAATAAATATACCACATTTGCCTGAAATACAGGAATTATCTTTTATTGCCATCAACATACATTATGAGGCGTTATGAAGACGAAGAGATGATACAAACGTCGTATGTTTTGAGGTTATGGTCATGTTAATGGAATACTGCTGTCGGGTGGATTTCTGTTACGAAAGAGTATATTTGATAGTAATATAACAATGCAATGTGTAGGCATATGATATCTGTGTCACGTTAGAAGGCACACATTTTATAATTAATATATGAGCATTAAATACAGCAGCACTGAAAGTAATGTGTACTGTACGCGCATTGAAATATCATTACACCTTTTACTGAAATTAATCAAAAACTGCAACCTGATAGCCAAACATTGATAACTAGTAACCAACTTGAATACAAAACAAAACGAGGCAACAATTCAATATGCATTACAGCTATTCATATTCTTGTTATTCATATAACAGATGAGATCGTAAATTATGTACACATAATAATTCCAGCACAAAAATATTTACACAATTCCCTAAAATTTGATTGGCCCGTAGCAAGTCTCTGTCCAATATTTATATCCCAGTAAACTCCCACGCCGAACTACTTTCCGTAATCGTGAGGCGCAGTTCAAATAATTCTTAAGAAAACGGAAAATAAACACATTTTCTTGATAAATTTATTTCAAATGCTGGAATTATAAGGAATGAATGGCCTTTTTGTGGAATTTATCGGGGATATAAACTTGGAAAAGTCGCGGGAATACTGGACGAGGCCTTCCGGCCTTCGTTCAGTATTCCCGCGACTTTTCCAAGTTATACCCCGATAAATTCCACAAAAAGGCCATTCATTCCTATAATAATACATTTCACATTCAATAATTCGAAGGAAGGCTGCAATGGTAATCAGCAACACGGCAATGTAATTGATAATATCCTCATATTCATATTTCCTTGTCATTTAACGTTTGAAATATGTGTAAGGGTATTTACTTTAACTGCAGAAAAAGGGGTTATATACGACGTCTGGCATATGACATTGTTTGTTGCGTATCGCATTGCCGGAAACAATCAACCTGCGCTCATGTTTGTTCATAAGCTTAAACAAGTTGTTAAATAACAAAGATTGCAGTAGCCTATGTCACCAACATTACAAAGTATACTTATCTAGCAAAGTATACTGTGAGGGAGAAATTTCCAATTTAAAGATAAATTTAATAATTTTTAGTATACTGATTTCATTGCATTATCACAGCCATTTTGGCTTTGATAATGTAATAAATTCAGTATAATAATTCTGCATACTCATCAAATATATGCAGTGGTTAGTTCTATATGAAATAATGCATTTTGGGAAAAATAAATGATTACTCCCTCAAAGTATACTTTTCTAGATAAGTATACTTTGCAATTTCGATGAAATCGGCTACGGGTGTTAAAATATCAACATTTAAAAAGAAATACACACAATACATTTGTATAGTACATGTATATTTCGAAATTTTGAGAAAAAAATAATGTTGCCGTAACAACGTCAAGTATAGATGTCCGAAGGTACAAAATCGCATGGCCTGTATCATATATGTGCCAGAGTCTGACAAAAGCCACCTTATTGTATACCCAGTGTATGCTATGATCAGGTCACGCCTTAATACATTCGGCAGAGCCTCGCTCATCATCCCGTTTCCTAAGCCTTGCCAGATAGTTTTCCCATTCACGGCACTAACCTACTATTCTCTATCAGAGCATACATTTGGCATCTGAAAATATTTCACTTCGTTTAATGGATCATAACGGATGGGGCACGGACATAAATGCGAACCATGTAAGCCCTGATCATAGCCGATTTCATCAAAATTGCAAAGTATACTTATCCAGCAAAGTATACTTTGAGGGAGTAATCATTTATTTTTCATGAAATGCATTATTTCATATAGAACTAACGACTGCATATATTTGATGATTACAACTATGCAGAATTATTATACTGAATATATTACATTATCACAGCCAAACTGGCTGTGATAATGTAATAAATTCAGTATAATAAAAATTAATAAATTTATCCTAAAATTGAAAATTTCTCCCTCAAAGTATACTTTGCTAGAAAAGTATACTTTGCAATGATGGTGAAATAGGCTACTGATGCCGAGGCTAATTGTGATCTACACTGGTCGCTAAGGTGACACAGCCACGTTTTGTCAGATCGTGGTATAACAGTATCATGTTATTTTTCTCGAATCTGGTTCCTGTAGTGAATTGCGTGACCAAATAAATTAAAGCCGTTGTTGACAAGAATGTTGTTTTGTCAATAATAACACGGATAGCCATCGCATTGACGTGGTCTACTTGATTTACATGTCTATGTGGCCTAGTGTATAAAGGCACCCGCCTCGCAACTGTGAGGTAGAAGGTTTGAGTCTCCGCTCGGACTGATATGGACGGTTGGTGAGCCGCCAGCTTGTTAAATTTAATGGTACAGTCGAACCTCCCCGAACGGCCACCTCTCTACAACAACACCCTCTCTATAACAGCCGCTATGTTATATCACAAATGGATGATTTCCTCTGTATCTAACCCTTAGACTGCTGACCACGAAAATTGTCGTCTGCTGTTGCTTTGCCTGCCTTCTTTGTCAATACATGTTTTAACAGCATTTTAGAATCATTTCCATTGGAAATGATTCTAAAATGTTGCCAAAACATGTTTTTGATGCGAATTATCGAAGAAAATAAATAAACAGCGGACGATATAAATTAATTCAGCATTAACCTCCCTACAACAGCCACCTCTCTACAACAGCCAGTTTTGCATCTTCCCATGGGTGGCTGTTGTAGAGAGGTTGCACTGTACCAATTGCCTTTCTGGGAAGTACTGATTGTTCGATAGAGTGTTTCATAAGTCATATGTGACTGGCCCTTTCAAGAACAAACTTTGTTTAGGGTGTGCATATTATGAAAGGGCTAGTAGAAGAAGAGGGCTAAATCCTTTAGATCTGATCAGGATCTGTACTGTTCGTCATTCCATTAATGGAACACCCGTCATGCTAATATATATCGTTATCAGTAGCCTATTTCACCAACATTGCAAAGTATACTTTTCTAGCAAAGTATACTTTGAGGGAGAAATTTTCAATTTTAGGATATTTTTTTATTTTTTATTATACTGAATTTATTACATTATCACAGCCATTATGGCTGTGATAATGTAATAAATTCAGTATAATAATCCTGCATACTTTTAATCATCAAATATATGCAGTCGTTAGTTCTATATGAAATAATGCATTTCAGGAAAAATAAATGATTACTCCCTCAAAGTATACTTTGCTAGAAAAGTATACTTTGCAATGTTGGTGAAATCGGCTACTGGCTACAGGAGTGTGTTATTGGATCAGGAGCCAAAGTGGTCACACATGCAATAAGCCCCATTTCGCCAGTCACAGCCACAAACAGGCTGGGTGAAACACTGCAGTGTGAATGCCTATTTGATTTAATAACTCTTTTTTTTGTTCAATAAACACCGTATTAAATCATCACTCATGTTAGATTCCCTATGTATTTATTGGATTCTCAGAAAACTGGGCAATATATGCTTTATGCTTCTACGAATGACATGCGGCGGAAATTACATTTGGAAATAACGAGAATTGAGTAAATGATGTTGCAACTTGATATATGGAAGAGCAATTTCAACGATTCAATTTCAAGTTTCAATTTAAGAACACAATATGTGTTGATAGAATTCATAAAGCTTCCACTACTTTGGTGTACTAGGGTATGTGTCGTTTTTGCATAGCAAAGATTCACTTAGCCGTATGTGGCTTCCTTTATTTTAATGTTCATATGCAATTTCAATTCAATTCAAGATCTTTATTTCCTCCAGTCCGGAGATTGTGAATTGTTACAAGAATGATTCATATATAAGAACAAACATGGAAATATGAACAGACGAGAATAATGAAGTGAATAATGATATGTGCATATGATAAATATATACATTATTGTGGAGTTGATCACACATTTGCACTTTTTGAGATCATGAAGCTACAGATTGTCCATAGTTTATCAAGTGCATATTCGACTACACACATGTGTAAGCACCGAGTCATATCACCATGGATAAACTGTCAAAAACATTCAGCGTTGACCCAGATCGGTGCTGCTGCCACGTCAACCGATCAGGGACTGTTGTGTTCACTGGGGTGGACAATAGATTTGGTCTGTTTAAAGTGCGTGGAGTAGTCCGAAGGACTCCTCGCACACTTTAAACAGACCAAATGTATTTTTCACCCCAGTAAACGCAAACAGCCCATGGTTGTATTACTGATATTTTCTGATAGTTTCAAAAATGTAGATAACCAAATATGGCGTTAAAATTAACAATAATATTGTTTTACGTCATTTTGTCGCAATTTCTGGAACACCGACGTTGCGAACTTTAACAAATCAACAACATCGCGCGACGTCACGTGTGTCTAATGTATTGTATCGGGATGTAAACACAATACGTCGAATGGGCGTTTATAGGAATGAATGGCCTTTTTGTGGAATTTATCGGGGTATAAACTTGGAAAAGTCGCGGGAATACTGGACGAAGGCCGGAAGGCCTCGTCCAGTATTCCCACGACTTTTCTAAGTTTATATCCCCGATAAATTCCACAAACAGGCCATTCATTCCTTATAATTCCAGCATTTGAATTAAATTCATGAAGAAAATGTGTTTATTTTCCGTTTTCTTAAGAATTATTTTAACTGCGCCTCACGGTTACGGAAAGTAGTTCGGCGTGAGAGTTTAATGGGATATCAATTTTGGACAGAGACTTGCTACGGGTCAATCAAATGTTAGGGAATTGTGTACATATTGTTATGCTGGAATTATAGACCAAATGAGACACGCCAAGCGATGTTGTACCTGAGAACATGTGCGATATTTCATGAAAAATATTTACAGAAACTAGGATATTTTATGTAAATGGCGTCGAAATTTGGCAAAATGTTTATACCAAATTCCGCATTTGTTATGAAAATTTCGTTAACTTTCGACGTCATTACGGAACGTATCGTAAATCCTGTAAATATATTTCTCAGATATCGCACATGTTCTTAGGTACAAAATCACATGGCGTGTCTTAAATGAGACGGTAAAGTCTTGAGGGGACAAAAAGTAGTCTTGTAAAATAAGCTCGATGATTTTAGGCAATAATTTTTGTTAGTAATAAGTGCACCTGTGTTTTATGTATCGTATATCCAGTGCAGACAGAATGCAACTTATGTAAAAGTGGTTCTGCTACATCCATATATATTGAAAGTAGCAGAGAATGTGGTCTATACGTGGTCTATTATATAATACAGTAGAAATTCTATAAACCGGACACCTTGAACAATAATTGTGTTTGATGCGTTTCACTGTAACTTGTATATACTGGTAATGACTCCCCATGTTATCAAGTAACAGAAGTATGTCTTGACATCTGAATTACAGTGGAACATCTCTAAACCGGATACTAATAATTTAGTAATATTTGTTTTACTGATAGTGACTCGCGGTGGTATCATGTGCAAGTGCGGCATGATATTCTTTTTATTATTTATACTAATTAAATGTGTCACCTGAAAAAATAATATATTCGACAGACTATAAAGTTTGATCATTACACATCAACAAATAAATACAGAGAATAAATAGTAATGTCCGTTAACATTTTAAGGAAACACGGTTGTCAACCCTGATATCAGTGTGGAAATTTACGTCTGATATAAAATGTATAATAATGCCAATCAATACGTGGGGTAATGATGAATGCATGTTTATTTTGCCAGAAAATGTCTAAGATGATGTCACTGATATAAAGAACATGTTGTGCCTAATGAGTGGGCATGTACCTTTAATGCCCACAATCCGACTGCAATGCAACTAATAGCAAATTTGGGAATAGAAAGACAACGGGTCAACGGCCATTGGCTTGGCAATTATTTGAACTCGTATGCCCGGGTATGGAAGGTTATTTGAGCCAATTCCCATCCTTAAATATAAGATAAATAGGAACAGTCGCCACTTATCTGTATCGCTAATTTGAGCCCATTAAGCACATACAACCAGACTGCTGCGTAATCTGATTGAAACATTTAATGAAGATCTGTCAAATGTCAACACAATTTGCATTTATACTGATTCTATAAACTTGTCTATGTTTTATAAACAAACGTGATTGTGTGTTGTTAGCGAAACAGTTCTTATTTGACGCCATTAACTAAACGTCTAGATATTAGTTGTTTTAGCTATATCGTTGTGTATCTGATTTGAGATTATTGTACATATTATTAAACGTTTAGAGTGCGGGAAACGAAAGTCGCCATCTACTGTTGTTTTGTATTTTGTCTTCTTTTTTTATTAAAAGCTTCATTTGACAACACTTCACATGGACTTGGCTCATACGTAACTGAATGACGAGCAACATCTCGCTATTTCGGTGAAATCGGCTATAGGTGACAGGCCCATACGCAGAGGGGGTGTGCGACGGGTGTGTACGCACCCCCCCCCCCCCTACCCCCCCCCCCACTACCACCCCCTTTAACCCTTTCAACACCGCCCACATGCCTGTATTGTATTGGCAAAAAGTGTACATCCAGATGAGACGGCTCGTGACGAGCCGTCTCATCAGGAACTGCACCTTTTGCAAGTAATTTTCATAATTTTGAGAACAAAACACCTCATGTTCATACATAGACTGGTCTGAAAATCATTTTATGACGATTGGATTCAGGTTGGTCGGAACATTAACATATCAAAATCCATTCCAGTTACTTAGGGGTGAAAGGTGTCAATCTGCCGAGATCTGTCCGTGGATGTGCACAAAAAAATGGTTGGCCCTTCGCGCCGTCCATAACGCACCCCCCTAAATTTATTCCTGCGTACGGGTCCGGGTGAAAGGAGTGAATATGTCCGCACGGACGAATACGTCCGCGGTCTTATCCGCGCCTTTCAGCAGGGACATGCCTGCGTATTGATCGACTACACACTGACGGATACCAACTTTCTGTATCAGGCGTTTCACTAAACTTCGAAAGACTAAGAATTGTGTAAGTGCAACATTTAATTTTAGAATGACATTTACACTGAGAGCCGGTGTTCGAAAATCTTTAATGGATGTGTTCACATATAATGATGTGTACAAGTAGGTGAAAAATGGTAACGTTAGTCAACCACGTTAATGTGAGAAGCAAATTAATAAAATTCTTCGTACGAACATTTTTATCGTAAGAAGTTTAGTGAAGCAACGGGGCACTGGTATTGACGCAGATAAAAGAGATTTCGGTCAATCCGTATTTAAAAACTGGCTTCTCCGTAATGAGATTTCAGTACTCCCTCATACACATGTACATGTATTGCTGTTTCTACAAACGGACTGTTAAATCCTTAACCGAATGGTTAAAATCTCTGTTAAAACAGAGATTTTAACCATTCAGTTAAGGATTTAACAGTCCGTTAACATGACATTACTTTTACCTTTGGACGGATTGACATAATACCACAATTTTGACTGGAGAAATGGGGCTGATGGCTTTTGCGGCCAGTGCTATCCAGATCAGCCTGTGCATTTGCACAGTCTGATCAGGATCTGCACTGTTCGATATTACATCAATGACATTTCTTAATCCTATTTTAGGGGAACCGGCCAAGTGACTTTGGTGTGGTATGGACCTGGCACAAGGTCAGGTTATTCTAACTTCAGATATATATTTCTTCTCGATGTAAATATTCCGTTCTGATTTTGGGATTTTCCCCCCAAAGCAGTAGGTTAAAACGGGATCGAAACCGTTTACACGGCCTTACATGACCGTAGCAGTTGATAGTCCGTTAAACACAAATGAACAAAAAACACACATCAATGAAACATCCGTCATGCTTCTGACTATCAATAAACTAGTATATCGTTATCAGGTTACAGGAGCTACACTGGTCACAAACCATAAGCCCCATTTCTCCTGTCACCGCCACATATTACTTTTACCTTTGAATGGAATAACGTATATACCACAATCAATCACTAATCGTAATCCTATTACTTTTATGGGAAGGGGCCAAGTTGATTTGGTGTGGGATGGACCTGCCGTTTCACTAACTTCCGTACGACTAAATGCATTGACGCAATGGTCGCTTCTTATGCTGACTACATGCATTGACGTACAACGCAGTGTAAATTTAGGATCGTCCGAAAATTTCAATTGATGTATTTACATGTATTGAGCATAGGCTGCATATGCAGCATATGCTCAATAAATGTAAATCCAATAGTCGTTTAAATAAAACATTGTTAGTGTGAAATTTACAGACTGTCATAAGTTTACACTTACGAACATTTTAGTCGTACGAGGTCTAGCGAAACGGCCCCCTGGTACTAGGTCGGATCATTATAATTTCAGGGCTGAATATATATTCTTTTCGATGTATATCAAGATGGGCGATCACGTGGTTTCCGAACGGCATGACGTCATGTTTTGTAGATGTGCTTACAGTAGATTTCCTTTAATATCTTGCTAATGGAATGACATATTTTTATGAAATATACCGCAGCAAATGCGGTAATGTCGTTTTGACGAAGAATCGGTTACCGTAAATGTAAATAAAAACTAGAGCACGTGAATGTAAGAACGGTACTCGATTCTTTGTGAAATTTATAAGTTATTGTAAAGAACTTTCAGAGCATCCATAAAACACATATGCCATCGTATTTGGTGCGCTACATATCATCAAAATCCGTCCGTTTGTTAGAAAGATTTTAATGAAAATCGACTGTAAAAATGACGTCACATATTACGTCACGTCGGAAAATCGGGTTCGGAAACCACGTGATCATACACCTGGTATATATTCCGTTCTGATTTTGGTAATCCCCCCTCCCCAATGCAGCAGGTTGAATACGGGATCGAATCCGTTGGCCCAGCCTTAAATGACCCTAGCTGTCGATAGGCCGTTAAACACCAATACATGAAACAAACAAAACACAACCACAATCAATCAACATGTGTGGCTGTGACGGGAGAAATGGGGATTATGGGATTTGTTACCAGTGCCGCTCCTGATCATATAGCACATCCCTGTAGCATGATAACGACTTATATGGAATTTTAGAAACATCACGGGTGTTTCACTGATGTAATGACGAACAGTGCAGATCCTGATCAGACTGTGCGGATGCACAGGCTGATCTGGAGCTACACTGTTCGCAAAACCCGCAAGCCCAATTTCTCCAGTTATAGCCACATATGATCAGATCGGACTGCCCGGATGTACACGATATAACACATAATATTGTACTGTTCGGTAAAGGCAGTAATCCCCGTGTTACCAAAACACATAACCCCTGTACATGTGCACAGCCACTGCAGTGACAGTATTCAACAGCAAGCAATCAGAGATAGAATTGTTTTGTTGAAACTTAATTTCCTTTGTATCCGTTTGAAACTTGTCATGGAAATTACTATTGTCATCGCCGACGTTAAAATCTGCCACAATCTGTGATAATTTGGCTTGGTCTATAATTATCCTACGTTCTAACTATGTCAGGAATATTTCTCACTTGTACATGTTTAAAACAATTAGAATGCCTGACACGAGTGATACTTAAAGCGACTGTCCAAGATAAAACCATGAAGCGATACGACGATTGAGTGACCATTGCGTTGTACGTCAGTGCATTGTGTCGACATGTGAAGCGGCCATTGCCTTGTACGTCAATGCATTTAGTCGGCATGTGAAGCGACCGTTGCGTTGTACGTCAATGCATTTAGTTGGCATGCGAAGCGACCGTTGTGGTGTACGTCAATGCATTTAGTCGGCATATAAAGCGACCATTGCGTTGTACGGCAATGCATTTAGTCGGCATGTGAAGCGACCGTTGCGCTGTACGTCAATGCATTTAGTTGGCATGCGAAGCGAACGTTGTGGTATACGTCACTGCATTTAGTCGGCATATGAAGCGATCGTTGCGTTGTACGGCAATGCATTTAGTCGGCATGTGAAGCGACCATTGCGTTGTACGTCAATGCATTTAGTCGACATATGAAGAGACCATTGCGTTGTGCGTCAATGCATTTAGTCGACATATGAAGCGACCATTGCGTTGTACGTCAATGCATTTAGTCGGCATCTGATGCGACCATTGCGTTGTACGTCAATGCATTTAGTCGACATATGAAGCGACCATTGCGTTGTACGTCAATGCATTTTGTCGACATGAAGCGACCATTGCGTTGTACGTCAATGCATTTAGTCGACATATGAAGCGACCATTGCGTTGTACGTCAATGCATTTAGTCGGCATCTGATGCGACCATTGCGTTGTACGTCAATGCATTTAGTCGACATATGAAGCGACCATTGCGTTGTACGTCAATGCATTTAGTCGGCATGTGAAGCGACCATTGCGTTGTACGTCAATACATTTAGTCGGCATCTGATGCGACCATTGCGTTGTGCGTCGCGTCGATGCATTTAGTTGGCATATCATACGATCGACGACGCAAATTCCCAGCGTGCTGTAGCGCACAATAATTGGAATATTCCCAATGCTATTAAAAAGTCATTATTCTGATTTTTAGATTTGACTCTTATTTGATTTAACAGCAAGTAGCGTTGTGAAACACGTGGGTTTGTTTTATTCTGAAACATAACAATATAATTTGAGTCCTGTTCTGGTGTTACCTCCCCTACGGCATTGCCGATTTTCACCGATATTGATTTCTAAAAAATGCTTTATTTTCCACCAAATGGCTTCGAAAGTTGACAAAAAGAAACCAGAGCTCATGCAGAATTCAATTCTGCATGAGCTCTGCTATTTGTTGTCATTTTATGATGTGATTTGCCAAAAACATGACGGATTTTCAAAAGCAATATCGGCGAAATACGGTGAAGCGATAAGTGAGATTGCCAGACCTGGGTCCTCACGTAACCAAAAGTAGCATCGCTGATGTTTACTTTTGGTGATTGAAATGGAACTAAAGTGTATTTTGTTTTGTTTTCAGAACTATTCATGATATAATTTGGCCAGTGTATGAAATATTCTGACTTGTCTTATCTCCGTTTTGTGCCGATAGTGATTTAGAAAAAAATAAGATATACAGTGAAACCTCTCTAAACCGGACACCTGGGAGGTCCCCAGGGTGTCCGGCTTAGAGAGGTTTCACTGTAAATCACGCATTTGATCATTCTGAGCCATTGTTGTGTGCTATGCGATCACAAACAGACATTATCACCTGAGATAAATGACCAAGAATCTCATCACAAATAATATCACATGTGTATTCTCGGTGTCTGGTTTAGAGGGGTTCCACTGTATTCTACAAATGAAGTTGAAAGTTGACGGAAATGTCAGAGTTCCATTCCCCATATGCTCTGAAATTTGTGTCAACATTAAATGCCATTTACGAAAGACCTTACACGGACAAAATATTTGGAAATGATTCTGAAGTGGAAATGTTTCTGAAGTGCTGTCAAACCATGTTTTTATTGAGAAATAAGGCAAGATATAAAAGCAACAGCAGACGACAATTGTTGTGAGTAGCGGTCTAAGGGTTAGCTGTAGATTTGGATATGTTTCCGAAACTCCCGCTTCCTTATATACTTAAATGGCGCAATAGGCTGTACATGTAATCAAATATTTGTGTATTTCAAACCGAATTCATAAAGTTACAGTGCCTTGAAAGTGACAACAGCGTTTGGGGTAACAATGTAATTGGTAATGAAAACAGCTTTAAACTTTCTTTTTAAACTTTGTTTATCCAAACACAGATTATGTACATGATAAACACAGCTTACAAAGTATATATATATAAACACGTGCATTGGTTACAAACATTTTAAATAAAACTTGCAACATTCAAAGCATTGTCGGAAAAACCCGAAACAAACATTATTGTGTATGCTGTTTCTGTAAAGACATTATTCTCCAATTTAGCAGATCTTCCATGTTTTAGCAAAGAATCGTACTGCGTTAATGTGCGTATTACTGTAGGAAATATCACTAAATACGTGGCTATGGCTGGAGAAATGTGGTGTTGCGACCAGTTTAGATCCGACTGCGGATGCACAGTCTGATCGGGAGCTGCACGGTTCGCCATTCCACTAATGAAACACCCGTCATGCTTCTACGTAAGATGGACTATACATCGTTATCAGGCTACATGAGTGTGCTATTCGATCAGGAGCTACACTGGTCACACATCCCATAATCCCCAATAGCCACAGCCACATATGGTGAAACTAGTACGTGTATTTTTGTTCGGATCTAAATTTTGTGATTTCAACGCCTATATCAGATTCTCAATATGTAGGTCAAATGTCCAATTAATTGGACATTTGACCTACGTATTGAGAATCTGATACATGGTCTTAGACATAATGCAATTAATTAAGAATTCAGGCAGTCGTAGATGCAGACAGTTATAAGTCATTGTTAACAACTACTAACTCGGTAATATCCTTCAATATTGAATCTTTATGGTACAGATACGTATGCTAAGGAGCCCCGCAAGGGACATGGATTTTTGTTTATTAATTCGTTCCCACGATATAACAATTCGTTACCTCGATATAACAATTCGTTCCCTCGAATTAACAATTCGTTCCCTCGAATTAACAATTCGTTCCCACGATATAGTAATTCGTTCCCTCGAATTAACAAGTCCCGTGGGAACGAATTGTTATTTCGTGGGAACTAATTGTTAAATTGAGGAAATAAATTCGTGAGAACGAATTTTTAAATTGAGCGAACGAATTAATGAAAAAAATGTTACACGTCCCCTGCGGGGCTCCGTGGTATGCCACTGTATTTATGATAGGAATCTTAGAGCAACGACCGACATATATATATATATATATATATATATTATATATATATATATATATATATATATATATTCCAATGTAAATGTGACTGGAGAAATGTGGCTTATGTGACTCGTGACCAATATTGCAGCTGACAAAATAGCACACTCCTGTAGACTGATATCGATTTATATTGCCTGGTAGAAGCATGACGGGTATTTCAATGATGGAATGGCGAACAGTGCAGATCCTGCACTGGTCTACACTGGTCGGAAAACCCATAAACCCCATTTCTCCAATAGCAGTGGCACACCTTATAAGTGTCAACATTACCAGCGAAACCCGGTAGGGCAATGCACAACTGTGGATGACATGTATCCCCCACCCCCTAGTGCCCCTCCCCCCCCCCCCCCCCCCACCCCACCATACTGTACCTATCCTACTGAACGTGTTCAGCTTTATAGGCAATAGGTTGCACTATATCGCTACACCACAGTCAACGGTATAAACTTGCTGAATAATGTTTACATTTCGCGCACTTAACTATATCAATAATCTGCAAGGCGTTGATGTTCATACTTCGCTATAAATTGTTATTCAGAGAAAATTCGACAATATGAGACACGATAAACTCACCTCCATTATAACGCTTATGTAATGCATGGTACAATAGTCTCCAGGGGGCCGTTTCACTAAACTTCTTACGACTCGTAAGCGCAAAATGATGATAGTCTGTAAATTTCACATTAACAATGTGTTCTTGTAAATAATTATTGGATTTACAGTTATTGAGCATAGGCTGCAAATGCAACCTATGCTCAATAAATGTAAATCCATCAATTGGAAATTACAGACTATTCTAAATCTTCATTTACGAACATTACGTCGTACGAAGTTTAGTGAAACGGGCCCCAGAATGCAGGGGTCAAAATGATCAATCATGACTAAATGTAAGTGTAACATACAAATTGTGTACGACCATGTATATACATGTAATATGAAATTAGAGCCAAGTGCTGCTTCCAGTAGCCTATTTCACCAAAATTGCAAAGCATGCTTATCTAGCAAAGTGTACTTTGAGGGAGTAATCATTTGCTTTTCCCAAAATGCATTATTTCATATAGAACTAATGGCTGCATAATTATATTTGATGATTAAAAGTATGCAGAATTATTATACTGAATTTATTACATAATGGCTGTGATAATGTAATAAATTCAGCATAATCAAAAATAAAATAAAACTTTCCTTAGATTGAAAATTTCTCCCTCAAAGTGTACTGTAATGGAAATGTCAAAGTTAATGGTTCAAATGCCCCAAAGGGTCCCTATTGAAAACCCTGCCACATCATGTGATACACGTATAAGGGATTTGTGATGATTTAATATGGCATTCAGGCCCGTACGCAGAGGGGGTGCGACGGGTGCGTACCCACCCCCCTTAACCCGTTCAACACCACAGGCCTGTATAGTGGTATTGGCAAAAAATGTAGATCCAGATGAGCTGGCTCGTGACGAGCCGTCTCATCAGGATCTGCACTTTTTGCAAGTAATTTTAATAATTTTGAGAACAAAATCACCTCCTGTTCATAAATGGACTGGTCTCAAAATCATTTTGTGATGATTGGAATGGGTTGCAAAATTAACATATCAAAATCCATTCCAGTTATTTAGGGGTGAAATGGTTAATCTGCCGAGGTCTGTCCGTGAATGTGAACAAAAATAAAATCGCGCCGTCGATAACGCACCCCCTAAATTAATTCCTGCGTACGGGCCTGGCATTACCGGTTTCATAAAAAACGAGGTTATGCTGAGTTTCTTATAGAATTGGCCAACGGGTTTCAATATTTAGATGATCTAAAATGGGTGATGGTTTAAAGGTACATGCCCACTCAGTAGGTTATAATATAGGGAGACAGATAGTGGAATAGTGACACAATTATACATGCCCGCTCAGTAGACACAACATTTTCTTTATATCAGAGACATCATCTGAGACATTTACTGGCAAAATAAACATTAATTCACCATTATCCCACGTATTGATTGGCATTATTATACATTTTATATCAGACTTAAATTTTCACACTGATATCAGGAGCGATAACCGTGTTTCCTTAAAATGTTAACAGACATTACTATTTAGTATTTGCATTTCTTGTTGGTGTGCAATCATACTATATAATACTATATTATTATTTAGGTGACGCATTTAATTAATATAAATTATTAAAAAATATCATGCCTCATTTGCATATGAAAATAGTCTGATACCACCGCGAGTCACTATCAGTAAAATAAATATTACTAAATTATTATATCTGTATGGCGGGCACTCGTAATTGTTAGAACTGATGGAATAGTGTCACAATCATACACTTATTCGGCAGAGCCTCGCCCATCCCGTTTCCTGAGCCTTGCCAGATATTTTTTTCCCATTCACGGCACTAACCGACTCTTCTCTATCTATTTTCCTTATTTCTGAACCAAAATATATGTTGTGACCACTCATTTGAACCGTCTCGGCGAGACGGTTCAAATGAGTGGTCACAACATATACTTCTGATGAGAAATAAAGAAATTATTGAGCCTTGCCGGATATTTTTCCCATTGACGACACTAACCTACTATTCTCTATTTCATAAGAAACAAGACTATGCCGAGTTTCTTATGAAATCAGTCAACGAATTTAATATTTAGATGATCTTAAATGGGTGATGATTTAATATGACGTTTATTACATGTGTTTACTTATTGCATGAGACAGGAAGCTATGCCGAGTTTCTTTATGAAAGCAGTCAACGACGAGTTTAATAAAGAGATGATGATTTTACGCGTTTACAGAAACTTCGTAAGAAACGAGACTATACCGAATGTTTTTTCATATAAAACTAGTCAATGAAATTAAGACCATTTAGCTGTAAACAAAATAATTTCACGTTAACATTTACGGATACGGCACGCACAATCTCTGAGATTGTACAAACTTTCACCCATGTTTGTGTCATGCACATATCACGAATCAGCCAATATTTCGTTCTCCATGGCGATGGATGCCAGGGAAACGGGATTTTCTATTCTTTATAAAAATTGTTTTGACAGGCAACGTCGCTGCTCCATGAATAGTGGAAAAATGACGCCATCGTTTTGTTATTTACAGTTTTTAAACTACCAGCACCCGGTTGTTCAAAACATCAGTTAGCTTAACGGACTGTTAAATCCTTAACTGAATGGTTAAAATCTCCATCAGTTAGCTTAACGGACTGTTAAATCCTTAACTGAATGGTTAAAATCTCTGTTTTAACAGAGATTTTAACCATTCAGTTAAGGATTTAACAGTCCGTTAAGCTAACTGATGTTTTGAACAACCGGGCCCTGCGCTACTATGCAGCACATTTCGATAGCAGAATATCAGGCGGTCTGTCGAAATGCATTATCAGTGGAAACTCTCTAAGCCGGACACCATGACAGACCCCCATGTTGTCCGGTTTAGAGAGATTCCAATGTAAAGCAAACATATGAGTTCTAGACAAGCGTGGGTGCTTTGAGATCATGAACAAACATTAGCATTGAAGGTAAATGACAATGAAACATATCAGAATTAAGCACAACTAACTAACAAAAGACCGGTTTAGAGAGGTTCGACTGCATGGTAAATAAAACATGATTATTCCACAGCAAAAATTAATTACATGCAGAGTGAATAAATAATACAAATCCGTTAACTTTCTAAAGAAATACAGTGTTCGTCCCTGAGGAGGACCCCAGGGTGTCCGGCTTAGAGAGGTTTCACTGTAAATCACGCATTTGATCATTTTGAGAAATAGTTGTGTGATGTGATCACAAAAAGACATTATTACCTGAGATAAGTGACCAAGAAACTCATAAGAAAAACGAACACATGTGTTTCCTTGATGTCCGGTTTAGAGAAGTTTCACTGTATATTATGAGTTTTAATACACTGCGCGTGAGTATACGTGAAACTAATTTGTTGCAATAAATAGAGGATATTCATATTTTTGCAACGAATATGACATATATGTTCATAACGGCACTCGTGAAATATGGACATATCACACCACGAGATGAACATATATGTCATATTCGTTGCAAAAATATTAATATTCTATTTATTATATACCACTCCATGGAAATTAGCAGTTTTTTAGACTGTATACGGTAATGAATGTGTATTTGCAGCCTATTTGCGCTGTTTTCTTTCGATGCGCGTTATGAATATAGATAGCGGAAGTAGTCATATTTTCACCGGCAGTTGTTTATTTCATCGATGAGAACATATGACTTTTATTTACATCGTATAACTATGTATTTCAAGGGTAGGTATATAATAAATAACGTGTTCTTATTTTTCTCTGTACACATATTGTTCACTTCATGAAACATTTACGATAATTAATATACAATGGAACCAGGGTGTCCGGTTTAGAGATGTTCCATTATAATTCCAGCACAAAAATATTTACGCAATTCCCTAACATTTGATTGGCCCGTAGCAAGTCTCTGTCCAAAATTTATATCCCAGTAAACTCCCACGCCGAACTACTTTCCGTAACCGTGAGGCGCAGTTAAAATAATTCTTAAGAAAACGGAAAATAAACACATTTTCTTGATGAATTTATTTCAAATGCTGGAATTATAAGGAATGAATGGCCTTTTTGTTCAATTTATCGGGGATATAAACTTGGAAAAGTCGCGGGAATACTGGACGAGGCCTTCCGGCCTTCGTCCAGTATTCCCGCGACTTTTCCAAGTTTATACCCCGATAAATTCAACAAAAAGGCCATTCATTCCTATAGTAAATCAGACATATGACTACGCCAAGGTATGCGGCTTTGCTTTGTATACTTGAACAGGCATTATCATCATACATATACACCACGTAAACCCATACAATTAATAATACACTGACTGCCTGTGTGTCCGGTTTAGAGAGGTTCTACTGTACGTCTGACGTATTTTGGTTCTCAGATATCGCCGCGTCAGAAAATCCCTGCGCGTCAAGGTATTCTATCGTCATGGACAAATAAAAACTTATTGTAAATTCGCCACTTGATCAATCAAAAACACTACCCTACAAAATAATTTTTCATCCAATTATATCTGACGAAAAGCTGGTGATTTTTCCTTTCTTATAGTAGCTTATTTGTGAACCACATATTTAATTGGCATGCAAAATGCATCTGGCGACTTAAGAAAGTGAGAGACGAAGATTACATACAACGAAATATATATTTAAAAAATCCCCCCCCCCCCTGTGTCACATTCTACGGAGCCCCGCAGGGGACATGAATTCTTTTTTTATTAATTCGTTCCCTCAATTTAACAATTCGTTCCCTCAATTTAAAAATTCGTTCCCTCGAATTAACACTTCGTTCCCACGATATAACAATTCGTTCCCTCGAATTAACAATTCGTTCCCACGATATAACAATTCGTTCCCTCGAATTAACAACTCGTTCCCACGTGGAAACGAATTGTTATTTCCTGGGAACGAATTGTTATATCGTGGGAACGAATTATTAATTTGAGGGAACGAATTGTTAAATTGAGGGAACGAATTGTTAATTCAAGGGAACGAATTGTTAAATTGAGGGAACGAATTGTTATTTCGTGGGAACGAATTAATAAAAAAAAGAATTCCGCACATCCCGTATCTGAGAACCAAAGCAATTTTTTGGCCTTACTGTAAATCAAGTACAATTACAACGTCAACCTATACTTTTCATGAGCAACGACGAAAGGTTGACAGGAAATTCAATACACATTTCTACTTTTCTGGAACATTTCAGTCATTTTGTAATCAACGTACCGAAATGTTTCAGAATTCTGAAGAATTTTTTTTCGAGCGAAATCGTTGGCTAATCTGATAATTGAATTTCGAAATTCAAAATGGAAACTCTCGTTTACATATACATGTCATATATGGCAGCTCTTATATATACGATACTATTGAGGTATGACCGGCAGAAGACACTCAACAAAGCTTAATTTCTTACCCAACGAAAACAGACCAGACAAACGATCATCATCATTTGGAAATATCGTAGACCACCAATTAGTATATGAGTGTATGCACACAGTTACAGAGCAATTTGATCACCAATCAGTAAACTCGTTTAATTAAAGGTGCATGCCCACTCAGTAGTCACAAAATGTTCTTTATATCAGAGACATCATCTGAGACATTTTCTGGCAAAATAAGCATTCATTCACCATTACCCAACGTATTGATTGACATTATTATACATTTTCTATCAGACGTAAATTCTCACACTGATGTCAAGGGCGATAAATGTGTTTCCTTAAACTGTTAACAGACATTACTATTTATGCTCTGTATTTATTTTTTGATGTGCAATGATCATACTTTATAATCTGTCGAAAATATTATTTGTTCAGCTTAAAAAATATCATGCCTCATTTGCATATGAAAATAGCCTATTACCACAGCGTGTCACTATCAGTAAACTAATAATACTAAATGATTGTATCTGTATAGCGGGCACTCGTAATTTTTAGAACTGGTGGAATAGTGACACAAGTATACACTTATTTAATTCCTTGAAAGAAAATGTTGTGCCTACTGAATGGGCATGTACCTTTAATAACATATTTATCAGCATTCATGTAACACTCTTTATTTATTACACCATATGTGCCATAGGCGTGTAATAATATAATAATAGTAGGAGTTAAATGGTTTCGTCTGCTGTTATTTTTTTATTTTCCAATTTTATTTTTGTAAAAAAAACAACATGAGTTGGCAGCACTTTAAAATCATTTCCAATGGAAATGATTTTAAAGTGCTGCCAACCCATGTTTTTATTACAGAATACGAAACAACAGCAGACGGTCAGTTTCGTTTCCCGAGTCATATGGAGTTACTATGATAATAATACACATGTCCACTTACCTTTACTAAATGCTAACTCTAAAACTGAGACTAAAACAACGGTCGTGGAAATTGAAACGTATTTCATCGCCTCAATTTGCTGCCACTTTCTTCTAACTTCCAAAAGAACTAAATATTTACGAATTAAAATAAATTAACTTAGATGACAGTTCCAAGACAGTATCTCTGCCAACAATGCTTCTGTTCAAGTGGGCACTATTCACGGTATGCAGTCTAATGCATTCTACAGTTTCCCCGCGTTGTTCGGTTGTTTAATAATCGTGACTGAGTTGCGCGCGTGAGCGGTGACGTCACTGCTGCCTTAGAATGGTTCACAACCCACTTTCCTCCTCCAATATTCTTCGGTGTAGGGCTACTGTTGGCAGAACGGATAATCAGTCTATATAAGCATGCTAACCAATCATATGATACGCGAATCGTCACTTGTGAAAGCACGTGTATTGTCATCTGGAAGGCGACCAATAAGTGAGTTCTGTGATTGGGGAAATGGGGGCTTATGGCATTCGTGGTCAGTCACGGTCCTGTTTTGTGACTGTGACTGGAGAAATGGGACCTATCTGCGTAATTTCATTAAATACGTTTACAAAATTTACAATATTTTTCATAAATAAAATCAAAAGTTGATAAAAAATTAAAAAATTTACAGAGTACATGCGGAATTATATTTCACATGTACTCTGTAAATTTTGTTAACTTTTGACGCCATTTACGGATTTTTTCGGGAGATTGTTTTATCGCAATAAAATCAATACTGGACCAAATTCCATGAAATAAAAAGAAGGCTCACTCTTTCGGATAAAATTTAATATTATCGAAAGCAATATTGCTTTTGCATTGTTTATATATCCGTAAAATGTGGGCAGGTTTCGTGAAACAGACATTCAAAAGAAAAATGTAGAATTTTGAACATCGGGCGACAAATACATAACAGCTATATTAGCCCAAAGTTAAACAAAAATCCTATAGACAACTCAGTTTTATCAATACATTCAATATGACGGAATTTCATCAACTTTTTTCTTTTCAGAACTGTAGCCTTTGTATTTAGAAGGAAGTGTCCTTGTGTGTTGATATAGACAATACCAGGCTAGTGTCTTTTGATATGAAGTTTATCAGGCAAGGCTAGGAAACGCGTAGGAATGCCGAGGCTTGCCGAGGAATTCCTACCGTCTCCGAGCCGAGCCTGATAAACTTGATATCAAAATACATTAGCCTGGTATTCTATTTATCAGTTAACGTTTTATGCTAAAAAATGACCACAGATGACGTCGTATTCTATGGACAGAACTCGGACTTGTTTACGTTGCGTCATTACACTGACGTCATTCGGTAACGTCACGTGACGTCATCCGACCAATGGAACGTCATTTTTCACTTTGTTGTAACCCGGATGTTTATATCAGGACAATGCCTGATACACCAATATGTTATCAGTCAGTACGTATTCGGTCAATACAGGGCAGGTTATCTGATATAAATGTTTAGATCGAATACACTAAGTTGCCGAAAACTCATCGGTGAAACCGACAGTAATCACACTCGTGTAGACAATGACCTTTGTTTTATCAGCTTGTTATCCAACATAGGAATCATTTATCTGCGAACTCAGCGCCATACCGACAGGAAACACCGATTCTGGTTTACGACAATTATGCTATCCCAATATCTGTGTTCGTAATGGACGTTAACTGTCCACTGATGTGTACGTCATAATAATGTGTACAACGTGCGACGACTCGTGGAAACGGGACCTTATCACGTTTGAAATATAAATATTGGTCGTATTGTGCTGTTACTCTGTTCTTGGTTCAAAGAATACAGTGAAGCCTCTCTAAACCGGACACCCTGGGAGATCCCCATGGTGTCCGGCTTAGAGAGGTTTCACTGTAAATCAGGCATTCGATCATTCGGAGCCATAGTTGTGTGCTATGCGATCACGAACAGTCATTATCCCATACGATAAATTGCCGAGAAACTCATCGCAAATAAGATCACAGCTGTTGTGTTGGTGTCCGGTTTAGGGAGGTTACATTGTACATGTATATGTAGGACCCAGCTCTGTTAGAATACGATCGGGTTGCGGGGATGTATGTGGTTTAAAGGCGAACAACCTTGGTCCTGAGCAAACTGCGCAGTCTGATCAGCGCCAACGCGGATCGCATATGTCGCAATTCTCCATTTACAAGATAACGACTTCCTATTTCCGCTTGTGTATGCGGTTTGTGCTAAATACACATTACTTATTGCCCCATTATGTAGCCATATCGATAATTGTTTATCATGGAATAATAATTGATCAACAAAGTGGTAACGAAATTGTTACAGCACAAATATTTGTTCTCTCCGTTAATGTCCACCCACTGCATATTACAGGGCATGGGGTCACGTGATCTATTGTTTTGCCTGAAATAATGGCGGCGCCCATGATGTCTCAAATAAATCTTAGTTTTCGTCAATACGAGGTGTCTTCCTTTTTAATAATGACCATGGTCAAGCCGTTAACACTAATAGTCCACAAATACCAAATTTAGCAGCATTACTTACGTTGTTAGTCTGAACATTCTGCAGAGAAATTTGAATCGGGCCAAGTTTATGCAACATTCGATTCCGTCCGATTCAAATTTCTCTGCAGAATTAGTTCACTCGTACGAGTTTGTAAATAAATAATTCACCATTATAACTGTGTATAATTCCAGCACAAACATATTTACACAATTCCCTAACATTTGATTGGCCCGTAGCAAGTCTCTGTCCAA
Organism: Conchocele bisecta; assembly: GCA_029237695.1. Taxonomy (NCBI): domain Eukaryota; kingdom Metazoa; phylum Mollusca; class Bivalvia; order Lucinida; family Thyasiridae; genus Conchocele; species Conchocele bisecta. Next base: position 37,613,490 of record CM055273.1, read on the forward strand.
AATTTACATCCCAGTAAACTCCCACGCCAAACTACTTTCCGTAACCGTGAGGCGCAGTTAAAATAATTCTTAAGAGAACGGAAAATAAACACATTTTCTTGATGAATTTATTTCAAATGCTGGAATTATAAGGAGTGAATGGACTTTTTGTTGAATTTATCGGGGATATAAACTTGGAAAAGTCGCGGGAATACTGGACGAGGCCTTCCGGCCTTCGTCCAGTATTCCCGCGACTTTTCCAAGTTTATACCCCGATAAATTCCACAAAAAAGGCCATTCATAAAAATACAGTGGAACAGCTCCAAATACCATAACCACGGACTGGAATCGAACTGTGCGCAGGTGCGCATTATTTTATATATGAACAATTGAAGCAGCTAATTTCACCTCGACTCACGTTCTGCAAGCAAACTATGTCTTTGGGTTCAGTAATAATCCGAGGCAAATCGACAATTACAGTGAAAACTCTCCAAACTGGACACCCTGGGAGGTTCCTCCAGGGTGTCCGACTTAGAGAGGTTTCACTGTGTATCAGGCATTTGATCGTTCTGAGCCATAGTTGTGTGCTATGCGATCATTAACAGATAGTATCACCTGAGATAAATGACCAAGAAACTCATCAAAAATAAGATCACATGTGTTTTCTTGGTGTCCGGTTTAGAGAGGTTCCACTGTAAGTGCGTTCTTACTGAGATCCGTGTTTTTAATAGTTCTGCTCATATGTGGAATCCAATGACATTAATCAGTAGTGGACAGTTGCTTACATACTTTGGTGTTTGGTAACATTTCACCGTACCCTTTTCTTGCATTCAAGTGTTTTATGTATTTCCATATAAACTTGCATTGTATTGCGACTGGTATGTTTGTTTTTACTATTGTTCCCAGGAACCAACATGACTTAAGCTAGTTCTGATTACATTTCATTATACTGCATTACATAAGCGTTATGAAGGAATAGTCTTTCCAAATGTGCGTTTGAAGCGCTCTTTGTTTACCTTCTACTTCGTGGAAAGTGACCTCAGACATTTATTAATACACACTTTATTAGGTAAGCTTATGGTAAAAGTGTTGTCTCTCAATAACAATATAGCGAAGTATGAACGTAAAGCCCTGCAGGTTTTTCTATATTTTTAGTGCGCCAAGTATAAATGCTATTATGCATATATTTCCTGCTTAGCGTGGTGTAGCGATATATACTCAACAAAACTAGAAACGTCCCTGTTTTATAGCCGGTGTAGCTCTGTCTATGTATGTACCACATGTTCAAAGTACATGTATTTTAAACCGTGGCGATGTTCAGAATACGATCGTGTAGAGTTTAGCCGATACACACGGTTTACATAGCGGCCAGTGACCGGAACGTTGATTTCCACTTGTTGCACGTGCACGCTATACTTGTCATCGATAAGGTGATTCAGTTCATGTCGTACCATTCATGCGATAGGGGCTATTCGGAAAATTAAAAAACTTTTTTAATTTTTCACTGTTTTCGATATGCCACGGCTTTCCGAAAACGAGCGAAATCAGGCAATTGGGATGCTTGCGGGTGGGATGGCCGCCAGGGCGGTCGCGCCTCGGTTTGGTTGCTGTCGGAAGACGATTGATCGTCTTGCAGCCCGGTACCAACAGACTGGGGCTGTTCACGACCGGCAGCGACCTGGTAGGCCTCGTGTAACGACGGCTAGAGCCGATCGTTACATTACGTTGACGCACTTACGTCAACGTCGATTGGCAGCCACAGTCACTGCTAGGCGATACGGTGTCTCAGGGCAGACCATTCGCAACCGGTTACGTCGTAACGCCCAACCAATCCGGGCACGCCGCCCATACACTGGTCAGATAATGACCCAACGTCACCGTGCTGCCAGACTGTTATGGGCGCGACGTCATCTGAACTGGAGAAGGGCTGACTGGAACCGAGTTTTGTTCACCGATGAATCTCGGTTCACAGTTAGTCATGCTGACGGAAGATTACGGGTATACAGGCGTAAAAATGAAAGATTCACCGATTGTTGCATTGTTGAGAAGAACAGGTTTGGGGGAGGGAGCGTAATGGTCTGGGGTGGGATCATGGGAAACCGGAAGACAGATTTGGTTGTTACAAGTACAGGGCAACATCAATGCACAACGTTATGTTGCAGATGTGCTAAATGCACATGCCTTACCATTTATCCGTCAGCATGGTCCTGGTGTGACATTGATGCACGACAATGCCCGCCCTCACGTAGCCAGGGTCACCACTCAATACTTACAGCAAAACAACGTCGACGTCATGCCATGGCCCGCGGTCTCCCCGGATCTCAATCCCATTGAGCACATATGGGATGAGCTGGGCCGCAAAGCACGAGCTAACCATCAGATTGACAATGTTCGCGATCTTACACGGGCGTTACAATGGGAATGGAGGAATTTGCCCAACGCACTGGTATTGCGTTACGTCACGTCGATGCGGCGTAGGATCATTGCATGCATTCATGCAAATGGTGGCCACACTCGGTACTAACGAGATTTACTGAATTTGCCACATTACTTATTGAAATTCCATCTCTAAACATTAAGTAACACATTTCTGAGTTTTTGTGATTTTTGATTTTGACCCCTACCGCCCTTGGCCGGTTATCTCTCGAATATTTAACAAGATATCCAAATGCAATTTATTGGCTTTGATACAGAAATGAATGAACTTGTTTTTCCATTTTGATTTTTAAAAGTAACCCTTTTGGTTTTTGATGAATCTTTCCTTAAACATGGAGGGACGTTTCTAGTTTTGCTCAGTATAGTACAACCTGTTGCCTATAAAGGGGAAAACATGCAGCTAGAAATCAACTATTAGTCCATTCCAACTCCATGAAGGTCCATTTTGTCAGTCACATGGCTTTGTATAGTTTTGTATGACATGTAGCGCGTGCCTTCCCATGCAGGTCAATTCACGGATGTCCAGCGAAATGGAATATTCGCCAGTTGGAAATGCCAATTTACGTTCGTGATGTTTTTTCCTCCGCCATTTCTAATTAATATCCGTGATTAGCCGTCGCAAAGACAGCAGACGACATTTTAGTGACATGCGGTCACGTGCTACGATTGCCAAGCAGGCGAAATGACCATAATGAATGGATGGGAAGGTCAGATTATTTTTGAGATTCCCACACACATATTGGACTGGCCACATGATCAGACATTTGTGATATTCCTATATAATATATAGTTAAACAGTGAAACCTCTATAAACCGGACACCCAGGGTGTCAGGCTTAGAGAGGTTTCACTGTAAATCACGCATTTGATCATTCTGAGCCATAGGTGTGTGTTATGCGATCACAAACAGACGTTGTCACCTGAGATAAATGAATAAAAATGTGCTTTATCCCGTCAACACAGTGCGTATGTGCCGTAAAACACAGTGCCGTGAAACATTTTTGATATTCAGTCAATACAATTTTTGCATTTTACAGCCATTTGAAGGTGTTGACGGGATAAATAGAATAGTAGGTTAGTGCCGTGAATGGGAAAAAATATCTGGCGCGGCACGGAAACGGGATGTGCTCGGAAGAGCCTCGCCCATCCCATCTCAGGAAACGGGATGGGCGAGGCTATGCCAAGCACATCCCGTTTCCGTGCCGCGCCAGATATGTTTTACCATTCACGGCACTAACCTACTATTATATTTATCGCGTCAACACCTACACATGGCTGTTAAATGCAAAAATAGTGTTGACTGGATATCAAAAATGTTTCACGGCACCGTGTTTCACGGCACATACGCACTGTGTTGACGGGATAATATTCGGTATGACCATGCCTTTTCGCAGCATACAGTTATTGTGCTATATGCGGCGCGCGCTATATGCGGCGTTACAGGGCAACCTGACCTGGCAACCGAACCCTATCTACGAATTATTAACTGCCGAGCTTTAGTCTATGCCACCGCAGTGATAGTTGTTGATAACATATGGCACAAGCCATGTGATTCTGTAACTAAGAACGTTTTCATGAATAATATTCACAGAAACCGCGATATTTGCTGTAAATGACGTCGTCGAAAGTTGATGAAATTTACGTAGCAAATGTGGAATTCGTTACCTACGTGCATTTCATCAACGTTCGACGTCACGTGTTAAATTCTGTAAATATAGAGATATCGCACATCGTCTTAGGTACACAATCGCATGTCTTATCTCGTACTGTGCTAACCCAGGGGCGGATCTTGATGGGGGGGGGGGGGGGGGGTCCGGTGTTGCAAACCCCCCACCCCCGTTCAGCCACGGAGTTTACATAGATCACAGTTTACCACCAGTTGGAGTCTGAATTTAAATGCCGTAAAACACAGGAAGGTGCATTTCGAAGAGCTCGAAAATAGGACAATCCCCTAGTTGCGAACGGTAACTCTTGCAATTACTCACATACCGTCCGTAGCTAGCTACATACATGTACGGTACGGGAGTAGATTGCAAGAGTTAGCTTCGCAAATAGACAACCTCTCCGTTCCCCATATGCTGGATCGATCCGCCCCTGTAACCATATCCGTATGTCGCCGCTCCGTCTGTCAATAAGTTCGTTTCCAAGCAATAACTCGATTACCTACTACCTCTCCTTTGTGATAATTAATATGTACATTCATAAAAATAATGAAAAGAAAGAAAAGACTGCTTATGGGCTTCGCCCTCTAAATTGCATAGCAACGCATATGTCGTGTTCGCGGCTATCTACTTTCTGACGGTTATATAACCAAGGTGCATGATCACGTGGTTAGAACAACAACAACAACAATAATGAATTAAAAATCGAATATCACTTTGTGTATCTACACACCATAAGAAAGCTACATACCAAGTTTCACATCTCTACCTATTACTTTTTCCGTTTTATGACAATTTTTCCGTTTTAAATCGGAAAGGGGAGATACTCCATGAGGGGAGGTGAGGGGGGGGGGGGGGGGGGGGGGGGGGGGGGGGGGTGGTCGATTCAAAAATCAAAATTAACGTTGCGCATCTACACCCATAGGGAAGTCACACACCAAGTTTGAAGTCCTTACCTATTACTATTACGGTTACAAAGTTTTATTTCTTACAAGGAAAAATTATTGGATTATAAATCGAAAAGGTGGAGATATTCCATGACCGGGGGTCGAATCAAAAATTAAAATTCACTTTGCGCATCTACACACCAGAAGGAAGGCACACACGAAGTTTGAAGTCCCTACCTGTTACGGTATAAAAAAATATACTTCTTACAAGAAACGTGACGGACGGACGAACGGACGGACGGGCGAAAATAATATGCCCATTTTTTTCTTGAAAAAGTGGGTATAAAACTATCCTGCTGGCTCCAAAAAGGAACCACCACTGACGACGCCCTTGGTTTATGAAAATGTATCTATTCCAGTGCTCAATTTCACATCAATTGTTATTCTAGGTCTGTGGTCTAGCATAAATAAAATGATACAAAAAAGAAGACTTACTTATTTATAGATCATTTACAGCTTACAAACCACAAAACGCGTATTTTAAAAAAACATATGTGAGGTATGAGGGGTGTCTCAAATGTAATGCACTTTAATCAGTTTCTCGCTAACCAAGTGGCGTTGCTAATCAACAATAATATCCACGGATAGATAGCTCTATACAATACCTATATATATATATGTACGCACCGTTATACTACTCACTCGATGTGTATGTAAAATAGTCAGTTCAATACAGTGAAACCTCTCTAAACCGGACATCCTGGGACGTCCCCAGGGTGTCCGGCTTAGAGATGTTTCACTGTAAATCACGCATTTGATCATTCTGAGCCATAGTTGTGTGCTATGATATCACAAACAGACATTATCACCTGAGATAAATGACCAAGAAAATAAGATCACAAGTATTGTTTTGGTGTCCAGTTTAGAGAGGTTTCACTATACATGCAGTCATTGACCACTGTTGCGAAAAATTGTTGGACAACGATAGCTAATCTTGAATAAGTCGGAGCCTATATCATGGTTCGCTCAACACTCGGAATGTCTGAAAAACAGATATACAACGAACTGGGACATGCATTTGGGGATACTGGGGTATAATTTCAGCACAAACATATTTACACAATTCCCTAACATTTGATTGGTCCGTAGCAAGTCTCTGTCTAAAATGTATATCCCAGTAAACTCCCATGCCGAACTACTTTCCGTAACCGTCAGGCGCAGTTAAAATAATTCTTAAGAAGACGGAAAATAAACACATTTTCTTGATGAATTTATTTCAAATGCTGGAATTATAAGGAATGAATGGCGTTTTTGTGGAATTTATCGGGGATATAAACTTGGAAAAGTCGCGGGAATACTGGACGAGGCCTTCCGGCCTTCGTCCAGTATTCCCGCGACTTTTCCAAGTTTATACCCTGATAAATTCCACAAAACGGCCATTCATTCCTATAATCGTACAGTGCAGTTTTGAGGTGGGTGTAGACGTTTGTAGCTGGTGTAGAAACTGTTGGAAATATTTGATAGCTGGATACCCACCCCACTTGCTTACAGCTCAGCAGAAAAGGACATGTGTCGAAACGGAAAAGTAATTACTATTATTGTATGCGAAATACAGTAAAAAAAAAAAGGCAGTTTACAAATGTCATTTCAGGCGATGAAACATGCGTGCACTTCTATGAGCCGGTCCGGAAGATTGGGCAAAATACGGGCTACACAACATAGTCAAATATAGTTGCGAACAGTAACTCTTGCAATCTACTCACGTACCGTCCGTAGGGACGGTACTGGAGTAGATTGCAAGAGTTACTGTACGCGACTAAGTCAAATACCATGTATTCCAAACAGAACACAGATTGCGGTATGCCACTTTCTTCACAGACAAAGGCAGTGCAGTTCATATTCCAGTACCAAAGGGTAAATCCGTCCGTGGCAGGAACATTCTACCGCGACATAGTCCTGAAAAATGTTGAGAAATACATTACATTACATTACATCGCCCAAAAACAGGAATTAGACAAGTACGGTTGTCACACGACAACGCTCCAGCACACATGCCTGTCATTCAGCGCTCCAGATGAGGAATTAGTAATTGAGTATTTTCATTCCATCATTTCTGAGCAATTGGGTATTTCAAAATTGTAATTGGGTAAAATAAAATCACCTACTGTTTACACATCAACAGACAGCAATTATTGAATAGTTTGCTTCCAAATAAAAACATGTATTGGCATTTCATTAGAATTGTCTCCTTGGAGACAATTCTAATGAAATACCAAGATGTGGTTTCATGGAAAATAAGAAAAATATGCTATGTTTGTGGTCTGTTTATTGTTTTGTGCAGCATGATAAAGGTACCACAAAATTGTTATTGCTTTTTGATACTCGCTACTTCTGATTTCAATTGGGTTTTTGGCAAATTTAATTGGGTATTTAAGCAAATACGCAGCTTATTTGGAGCTCTGGTCATTGTAAAGGATTATTTGAAGTCCAAGAAGGCCACTGTGCTGCCCCATCCTCCATATTCGCCAGATTTAGCCTGATACGGTTGTTTCTAAAGCTTTAAAAGACCCCGCTGGTCGCAGATTGTTTACCCGACCAGCTCTCGGTTCTGGAGTCTATCAGTGGTTCACGATTGTGCCGGAATTAGCGTACCGTGACGCTTTCCAGTAGCCGATTTCACCAAAATTGCTAATCATACTTATCTACCTAATATACTTTGAGGGAGTAATCATTTATTTTTCCAGAAATGCATTATTTCATATAGATCTAACGATTGCATATATTTGATGATTAAAAGTATGCAGAATTATTATACTGAATATATTACATTATTACAGCCAAAATTTCTGTGATAATGTAATAAATTCAGTATAATAAAAATTAATAAATGTATCCTTAAATTGAAAATTTCTCCCTCAAAGTGTGCATACAAATATAAGTATACTTTGCAATGTTGGTGAAATAGGCTACAGAAGTGGATTGCTCGGCTGAACTGATGGATTTCTCAGAAGGGAGAATACTTTGAAGGGGTGAACTGAAATAACTGAGCCAGGTCTAATCCAATTTAACCCTTTGAACCCGAAAGCCCGCTATATCGGTTTATGCAAACAGTGCAGATCCAGATTAGCCGGCTCGTAAGGATCTCATCAGGATCTGCACTTTTTGCAAGTAATTTTCATATTTCTTGGAACAAAAACACCCCCTTTTCATAAATGGACGAATCTGAAAATCATTTTGTGACCATTGGATTGGTCGGAACATTAGCATATCACAGTCCATTCCAGTTCCTTAGGGTTGAAAGGGTTAATTCAGAAATGAAAGTGAATTGCATTTGAGACACCCCTCGTATGATCTGAGACGCGGCGAGGCCCACGGATTGTCAGGAATATACTCACTGGACCGTGAAAGTCATTCTCCTACGCGTATCTTGTATCCTATAGAAATGTGGCTGTGACTGGAGAAATGGGGCTTATGGGTTTTGCGACCAGTGTAGTTCCAGATCAGACTGTGCATCCGCACAGTCGGATCAGTATCTGCACTGCTCGCCATTTCCTCAATGAAACACCTGCCATGCGTCTAACAAGCAATACAGATCGTTATCAGGCTATATGCGTGTGTTATTTGATCAGAAGCTACACTGGCCACATATTCCTTAAGCCTAATTTCGTCAGTCACAGCCACAAATATGGATTTCCTTTTATGATATTTAGTCGATGCCAATTATCGCATCAAGACTGTGGAGGCGTCGCTATTTTTGTTGTAATAAGCACAACTCATCCATGACAGTACGATTCTACACCACCGTCTGCATTTAATCTTGTCCAGACGGCAACTTTTCTGAACATCGATTGACAATCTCAACTCACAAACAAGCAGTTTGATTGGCTGATCAGCCAACCAAGCTGTTTGATTTCAAGCACAACATTCACATGCTTTGAAGTAAATGAATTGACAAATATTGGCAAGACCGTCGCCGACGGTGGTGTAATAGCGCCACTTACATGTATTCATGACAATACGATTCCATGTAGGACGCTGTGCATTTGAGGTAACTCCACTGGGTGAGAAAGAAGATATTACGGCATTTCTAACAGTTGCATAGATTTATCTTCTGGACAATTGTAGTTCATGCCCGGCATATGATGACCGTTAAAACTTGGCGGGAATATGTCCATTTCTCCAGTCACAGCCACATATATGCCTCGTTTCGTATGACATCAATCAACGAGTGTATTAATATTATATGAAATCAAGAGAAATGTTAGATTGCATTTGTGTCATAGTACAACATCATACATTGAGGCTGTAGATCACACTACGTGTTTCCTGTAGCCGCTCATTCAATAGAGAATAGTAGGTTAGTGCCGTGAATGGGAAAAAATATCCGGCAAGGCTCAAGACTTTCTTTATTTCTCATCAGAAGTATATGTTGTGACCACTCATTTGAACCGTCTCGCCGACACGGTTCAAATGAGTGGTCACAATATATACTTTGGTTCAGAAATAAGGAAAATAGATAGAGAATAGTAGGTTAGTGCCGTGAATGGGAAAAAATATCTGACAAGGCTCAGGAAACGGGATGGGCGAGGCTATGCTGAGCACATCCCGTTTCCGTGCCGCGTCAGATATGTTTTCCCATTCACGGCACTAACCTACTATTCTATTTATCCCGTCAACACCTACAAATGGCTGTAAAATGTAAAAATAGTATTTACTGGATATCAAAAATGTTTCACGGCACCGTGTTTCACGGCACATACGCACTGTGTTGACGGGATAATATGTTTTACACTACTGTCTGTTTCTTGAAAGGTGCCTAAATGTTACGGCTATATAAACAATGTTACCTTTTATCTAAATTTAAGAATGAGCCTGATTTTTATTTTCTTAAATTTGGTCAAATATGGATTTTATTATGAAAAAACAATTTCCCCTTGTTAAATCCCCATAGACATATTCACAGAGTGAATATGTCTATGGGGATTTAATATGGGGAAATGTTTCTAATTTCAGAAATAGTGGACCGATTTTCAATATTTAACTTCTGTTTTCTTAGTTAGATCATTTTAGTTCCTATAAAGAACATGTTGTGCCTACTGAGTGGGCATGTATCTTTAACCATTGTTATTATGTATAAATACAGCACACGTATGTAGCAGGTTTAATAGTTCGTCTCCATGGACTTGTAGTTTGATGAGGTATTTTCCGAATATCAAACAAATGATATCTGTTCAAGCGGAGCCAGGGACATGCAAGTACTCTTAAGGCCGTTTTAACGCTTAAAGCAATCACACAATTATTACGAAATAAAGTATCATCTTTAATAGAAAAATCTAAAACGGATTCGTATAAATCTAAAATAGAAGAAGGCAATGATGACCCTCGTACTATCTGGAAATTATTCAAAGAAGTTGGTGCATCAAAACTTCGGAACAGTTATTAGGTATAAACAGTCAAACTGGTCAGCTATGAACAGAAAATACACATGTGGCGAATATTGTTAACGAATATGTTTTCAACTATATCATCAAATCTTAAAGGACCCATTCCAGAATCAAATTTTGATCATATTAAAGAATTCGTAAACGAAAATACACCGCAAAATTATAATTTTAACATTCCTTTAATTAATGAAATATTCGTAAAAAGGTATTTAACATCATTAGACATATCAAAATCTACTGGACTAGATTTAATAGGGCCACGATTGTTAAAATTATCTGCCACCGCTATCTCGAAAAGTATTACATATGTAGTAAATATGAGTTTCACTAGTTGTGTCTTCCTCGGTGTATGGAAACAGGCAAAAGTACACCCCCTGTATAAAAGCGGTGCAAAAGACGAAGCAAATAATTATCGTCCAATATCAATTTTGCCAACGCTTTCAAAATTAATTGAAAAATGGGTTCAGAAACATTTTATGGAATATTGAACAACATTAAAACTATTGCATCTAACCCAGAGTGAATTTCGTACAGGTCACTCAACAGAATCAGCGTTAATTGTTCTTCTTGAAAAGTTTTTACAAACAATACATCGGGGTAAATTAGTAGGGTGTATTTTAGTCGACTTTCGTAAAGCCTTTGATCGTGTTGATCACAAAATTCTCCTGGATAAACTTCAACTATACAAATGCAGTAACGTAAGCCTGGGTTGGTTCAAATCGTACCTGGAACAAAGGCACCAACTTGTTTCGGTAAATGGAGAAACATCTGAATCTCTACCTATCAACTGTGGGGTACCCCAGGGGTCAATTCTTGGACCGATACTTTTTCTTTTATTGATAAATGATTTGCTACTTAGTCTCCGCCAACACGTAACAGGAACCGATCTCTATGCAAATGATACAACAATTTACGACATGCAATCAACTGTAGGGACTTAAAACACCGTTTACAACAAGCACTTGACAGTTTAGATGTATGGTATGAGGCCAACGGTATACTGCTTAATAAAGGAAAAACCAAAATCATGTTATTAACAAGTAGACAAAAACGAACATGTTTGCGAGACAAAATGATCGACCTCAAATATGACAGTCAGCCTTGCTTTCACTACCGGTGATAACATTTTGGGTATACATATAGATGAAAATCTCCAGTGGAATGACCAATTTAACGCTATCTCAAAAAGGATTTCATCATATCTCTGGCTATTATCTCAAATCAGACCTTATTTATCTACTGAGCACCGAACATTATTATATAAGGCCTATATTCAGCCACATTTCACATATTGCAATATAGTATGGGGAAAGTCGTCAAATCGAAATATGTACATAATAACCAAACTTCAACGGTGAGCATGTAAAATCATTCTCGGAAACGAATATATTGATTTGCAAAATTCATTAGAATTGCTCAACATTTTGATCTTTGACAAAAGCGTATTTCTCCAAAAAGCGAAGGCTATGTACAAAATAACTTATAAAATTGCTCCCCCAATAGTTATGTGAATTATTTGAAATGCGCACTAATCACTTGCAAAATACGAGTATGGTATTAAGGTCTGAAACAGATATGAATTACGAAGTTCCCAAAAGTAATCTATTTAAAAACAGCTTTTCATACTCAGGCGCGCTGATCTGGAATAGTATTCCAATTAACATAAGACGTTCCACGTCGTTAAATATATTTTCCCGTAATTGTCTTAACTGGATGAAGGATCGATAGCGGCTGAAGTAGCTGTATAATCAATTAATATAAAATTGTTAATTGTGCCCCCCGCCAGCGTCACTAATCACGAAATTACGATGTATGGTATATAGTTTACAATGACAGCGTGTTTGATTTGCCATGATAAAATTGTGTTAAATTAACGTACAGGGATCCTCCAGATTATCGGACGAAAATGGCAGTTTTTTAACGATATTTTTCTTAAAATAGCAGCTACGGGCATAAACTTTTCACAGAACAATCGTCGGTTCTTGCTTTCTCAACGCATGTAAACTATTTAGCAAACTGTGCCATCTTTCTCGCTTAAAATCGGGTCAGATCATCAGTCGTAAGATTGCCCCAAAATTAACATCGACAATCAGTTATCCGGACAAACATATACTCGTCTTATAACTTGTATTTTCAACATGAAATCATAATTTTTTCGTCTTATAACTTGTATTTTCAACATGAAATCATAATTTTATCACCTGTAAACCAGTGTAAACAGCGTTGTGTAGTCCTGCAGAAAAAACATTCACCATTCGCTTCTTGAAAAACAACGTATTTATAGAATTTATTTTATTTATAGAACAACTCAGAAATGACGTAATGGGTGCATTCGATTACAAGCCCCCGCGAGACTTTTGATGTTGTAAACAACTTGTGGACAGAGTTGAGGAATATTTTCAGCAAATATTACTAAAATGTTTACCTTGGCAATATATTCTTCACACTGGCATGGAAACAGCAAGCACCTGCGTGACTTAGATGTATTTGATGCAAATTCTGATCAAACGAATGCTCTTAATTAACAAGTATTTTCATTTGTCCGATAAACTGATTGTCCGGATAATTGGTATGACCCCTGTATGCATAAATCATTGCAATATGTATTGTATATTTATGTATGTATATGCACTTCTTAAGAGGGCCTCGGGGAAGATTGGTTCCGACCAACCGAGTCACCCACTATAAATAAAGAATATCTATCTGTCTATCTACACATATACATGTCATTAACATAGAGCGAATTATTGATAATACACTATTAAATGTCACTGTATGCAACTTTTGTATTAATTCTAATATTTCTAATATCTCTGCACTACCACAGTTGAGCCATCATAAATGTGGCTGTGACTGGAGACATGGGGCTTATGGGTTTTGCGACCAATGTAGATCCAGATCAGCCTGTGCATCCGCACAGTCTGATCAGAATCTACACTGTTCGCCATTCCATCAATGAAACACTCGTCATGCTTCTAACAAGCAATATAAATTGTTATCAGGCTCAGGAGTGTGCTATTTGACCAGGGGATAAACTGTCCAAAAATCCCATAAGCCCCATTTCTCCAGTCACAGCCACAAATGTGCCAGAGTTATCCCCCATTTTATAGCCCGTTTTTTAACCGCCTCCGTCAGTCCGTCCGTCTGTCCGGGCTGACGAACGGGTAGTTATCTGGCTACGAGAACAATGGAAACTGTAAATTCCATTCATTCCGTTCTGTTGTGTGGCTATTCTTTACGTTCATGTGGCTATTTTAAGCAAAACATTAGCCACTTATCTATCCATTCATGGGATCGTCCGTTCGTCCGTTATATGTAACTCGCATTGAACAACCGGACGTGTTTAGGCCTAATACAAATAGGTCTGTTTTCTGTTATGGGCTGAAGAGAATGGGATCGGTCGGTCGGCTTCCATTTTGGTACTGTGATATTTCTGTCGATATGGTGTTGTTTTTGTTGTTGTTGTTGTACCCCAGAATTCGCGTGTTATGAAGAAAGGACAAATATAAAGTTATCCCAGCAACATTTCCAGGAACCAACAATCGGAACCCAAAATAGAATTTGTTTTTCCAATAAAAGAAATACAGTCGGGGGAGGGTGGGTAACATAAAATAGGATAGGCCGGGTAACAGGAAATATAGATGGCCGCTCCTGGTACTTTCCCGCGTCTATACCATGATAACAGAATAATAAAACTGTCAGAACAATAAACAAAAGAAAGTAATCAACGACATGGAGGCACGGCATGCTAATCTACACGCCTCATGCGGAAGTGCGATATGTTAATCGCGGGTTCCCTGGAAATGGATCTGCTTTATTGTTTTGCGAGAATCTTTGGTTGTATCCTACGAAACCCCGCAGTGGACATGGATTTCCCTCGAATTCACAATTCGTTCCCAAGAATTCGTTTCTTCAATTTAACAATTCGTTCACTCGAATTAGCAATTCGTTCCCACGATATAACAATTGGTTCCCATGGGAACCAATTGTTATTTCGTGGGAAAGAATTGTTAAATTTAGGGAACGAAATGTTATTTCGTGGGAACGAATTAATAATAAAAACAAAATACATCCCCTACGGGTCTCCATACCCGCGTCTCTTCCATGATAACGGAAACAGAACAATAAACAAAAGAAGAGTAAACAGCGCGTCACTAGCAGTAAAATAAACATTACTAAATGATTATATCTGTATAGCGGGCACTCGCATTTTTTTGAACTGGTGGAATAGTGACTTCCTATAAAGGACATGTTGTGCCTACTGAGGGGTCATGTATCTTTAACCATTGTTATTATGTATAAATACAGCACACGTATGTAGCAGGTTTAATAGTTCGTCTCCATGGACTTGGAGTTTGATGAGGTATTTTCCGAAGATCAAACAACTGATATCTGTTCAAGCGGAGCCAGGGACATGCAAGTACTATTAAGGCCGTTTTAATGCTTAAATCAATCACACATACATGACATTAAAATAGAGCAGATTATTGATAATACGCTATTAACTGTTACTGTATGCAACTTTTGTATTAATTCTAATATTTCTAATATCTCTGCACTACCGCAGTTGAGCGATCATAAATGCGGCTGTGACTGGAGAAATGGGGCTTATGGGTTTTACGACCAGTGTAGATCCAGATCAGCCTGTGAATCCGCTGTCTGATCAGAATCTGCACTGTTCGCCACTCCAACAATGAAACACCCGTCATGCTTCTAACAAGCAATATAAATTGTTATCAGCTACATGAGTGTGCTATTTGACCAGGGGTACACTGGCCAAAAATCACATAAACCCCATTTCTCCAGTCACAGCCACAAATGTGACGGTGACTGGAGAAATGGGGCTAACGTGACCAATGCCGCTCTTGGTCAAATAACACACTTCTGTAGCTTGATAATGATCTGCATGTATATGGATTATTAGAAGAATTACATGTGTTTCATTGATGGAATGGCGAACAGTGCAGATTTTGATCAGACTGCGGAAGCTCAGGCTGATATCAATAAACACAGGCTGATCTCAATGTCAATAAGCATTATGTCACCAGTCACAGCCACATATCATAATATATGACTGGGGGAATGTGGCTATTGGTATTTGTAGCCAGACTAGATCGTGATATGTGATTGGAGAATATGGTCTTTTGGTACATGCATTTGTGCCCGGCCAACTTTCGATGGTCTTATAACATTTGTGGCCGGTCTAGATCATGGTCGTTGACTAGAGCTGGGTCTTATGACATTTGTGGCCGGTCTAGATCATGATCGGTGACTAGAGTTGGGTCTTATGACATTTGTGGCCGGTCTAGATCATGATCGGTGACTAGAGATGGATCTTATGACATTTGTGGCCGGTCTAGAGTTGGTTCTTATGACATTTGTGGCCGGTCTAGATCATGATCGGTGGGTAGAGATGGGTCTTATGACATATGTGGACTGTCTAGATCATGATTGGTGACTATAAATGGGTATTATGTCATTTGTGGCCGGTCTAGCGTCTAACTCATTTATGAAAAGGGGGTATGATCACATTAAAAATAAATATAGTTCACACTGTTTCCTTACTATTACATGCACAGCGAAAATGCCAATTTATGCTAAACCACATTATCTCCCCTGTTTATTACGTTTTCTGTGCCCGGTTGCTCTAAACCTATGTTAGCTTAACAGACTGTTGAATCCTTAGCAATGCTAAGGATTTAACAGTCTGTTAAGCTAACAGAAGCTTTGAGCAACCGGGCCCTGATGTATGTACTTCATAACGCATGATCTTGTGCGATTGACATATGTCATTTACGGTCATGCATGAAGGGAAAAACAACATATGAGACACGACATTTGATTTTGTTTCATGAAATACGTTTACAAAATTTACAATATTTCCCGTAAATGGCGTCAAAAGTTGGCAATTATATTCCGCATTTACTCTGACATTATCTATGAAAAACATCGTAAATTTTGAAAACGTAGTTAATGAAATTACGCAGATGTCCGAAGGTACAAAATCACATGGCGTGTCTCATTATTATTTGATATATGAGATAGTATCTGAGACACAGTGCCTTTAAGCGCAGTTGTCCAATTCCTAATTAATTGTTACAGTCTAAAAGTTTCTGCTAGTTACCAACAATACACACCTTCCCTGAATATTGAATGGCGTTTTATTTGGTTACATAGTCAATAGATAGCCGTATTGATGAATTCTATTTTTGCCAAGCGCTTTGTTAAAGTAAGTTGAAATTCTGATACAATGCATGTTCATGTTGTCCGTGTAAGGTAATACGATATTGTCTCGGTAAGTATTGTTTTCGACAGATACATGGTATGCCAGCTGAGTAAAGAGAACTTATGACGTTTGTGATCAGCGTAGCCCCAGTAGCCGATTTCACCAAACTTGCAAAGTATACGTATCTTGCTAAGTACACCTTGAGGGAGACATTTTCAATTTAACGATAAATTTATTATTTTTTATTTAATTAAATATATTTTCTGACCAAATTGTTATACTGAATTTATTACATTATTACAGCCAAAATGGCTGTGATAATGTAATAAATTCAGTATAATATGTCTGCACACTTTTAGTCATCAAATATATACAGTCGTTAGTTCTATATGAAATAATGCATTTCGGGAAAAATGAATGATTACTCCCTCAGAGTATACTTAGCTAGAAAAGTATGCTTAGCAATTTTGTTGAAATTGGCTACTGATCTGCCTACACATTTCGCTATTCAGTGACTGAAGTAGCTTTGCTAAAATGGTTATCGAATATGGATTGACTGCAGTACTAGTTTGTACTGTATCACCGTCAATGCCCAACACAGCATTGTGTTACCAGTCGGCGGGTATTTGGTCACTATGCAGCTAGGTACGTGGAAAGTTCATATTTCTATGGAATGCCAAATCTACATAGCCTCAAATAATTATTGCTAGCTCTCAATAATTAGATCTATCATTACATATTTAGAGCTAGCTTCAAATGATTTGGAGCTAGCCCTAAATATTTATTTAGAGCGATCATTATATATATGCGTTTATTTAGATTTTACGTTCCATATATTTCCGCTTCATCAACGCTTTGAATGACGATCCATATACGACATGGTCATGAGCTGGAACTATTCTGGGCGCCATAGTCGATAGAGGCATGTATTTTCGACCGGGGCCCCATTAATGGACGCGTTGGTCACCTGGAGCGTAAGAATGCGCGACACTCGTCACTTCCGGCTTCACCACGTGACGCCAGTAGGAAGGTCAGATTTTGATGATCCATGCTGGAGTTGGGACTTGATGTCTGCACCATGTTCGATCATGCATACAAATTGCAGCAGTGACGGTGGTACAGCCTGTTCGACGTCTGTGTCGTGAGAGGTGCTGCTGAATTTTGACTTTTGGTGGAGCATGTCTCGCCTTATTATTCCAGCAGCTTTCGCTAGATGGATCGCTTCACCGTACTTGGATGCTTGTGAGAGGATTGAGCCTACATCATTTTCAAAAGCCAGCAGAACTTGGCGATGAGCTTGCAGCTTGGGAATGTGAAAAAGCAGCCGGTCCTTAAGTCGAGTAGGATGAACATCAGGCGATTCAACACCAAGCTGCTCCAGCCTCTGCTTGTAAAGCATGGTCAAATCAGCAAGCTTCAAAATGAGTGGATCTCTACTATCACTGGCATTTTTCATCTCACTTATGTAGGTGACTAGTTCGGAGAAAGCAATTGGATATGCTTCCTTCAAGTGCTCCTGTGATTTCTCTTGCTCTTGCACCTTGAGGTAGGCTCGTTCTCGGTTATACAATGCCACCAAGCAGGCAGGGTGATATTTCAGTTCTTGTGCTATGACATCTCCTACACTTAGTTTGGCGAGGAGTTTTCGATCGCTAAGTGTTTTTGCACAATCGTTTATTCTCTTATTCACTTGCATTGGCATTGCTTCTCTAAGCTCGCCTCCTTTTGTTTCGCAAAGGAAACATTTTTGAGTTTTAGCTTCTTGGATATTTCGCGGGATCTTACTTCTACCGCCCTCATCACTAGTACCTTGATAGTACTAGTTGATCTTTTCACAGCTCTGTGTAACTTTGTGTTGCAAAATAGTAGCCTGCAACTCTCATTATATTGTGCCTTCTTTTGTCTCAATGTTTCATCTATCCCACCACCTTCGTCAAGTCTTGCAGGGTCTAGCTTGATTGGTAGGGCATTGAGTGAGTAAAACAGTGGGATATTCGTTGCCAGGTTCATATATCCATCATCACCTCTTCTGGTAGGATTGGCCTGGGGGGACTTAAGATCTTCTTTCTTAACCTCCTGACATAGGCAGCACTTGGTCCAGTCAGTGTTCCACGATTTTCCAGTAGAACTCGCTTCCATGGTCAATTCACAAGCCGAGGGATTATCCTTTTACCACTTGTGGAAATCGTATATATTTTAGCTGATAAGTAACCTATTTGTGATAAATATCGCATATAGATCTTAACGCATTGGCAGTCCGGCGGAGACTGCGCCGATTTATGGTTAAAACTTATGAAAATGTGTGACGTCGGTTTGCAATGGCTGGGACGTGATAACAACGCTATCATTTATTCAGCAGCCGTTATTGAAATTTCACAGTGGTGTTAGTCCATGTACAGAATGTACCTAAAATGCTGGGTTACCATTTCAGAATATATATCACCAAGGCATAAGCCCGGTTCTAATAGATCGTTGTTCACATGGAAACGTATCGGTATGTGTCTGTATTATATATAACCAGCAGTTAACAGGGCGTGGCATATGCCGTGCACTAGCATCTTCTTGGAGTATATGAGAGTTGGGCCAGTGGTGAGGACCAGTACCAGTAGTCCATCAAATGGATGTGGCTGACTGCTGAAACGAAGGTACTACCTCTAACACTACACCCATACACACCATAGCCATGCAAACGTATACAAATCATAAACAAATGTGCAATGTTAGAAAGATATGTGTCAGTGTGCTTTATAAACAGGATAGTCTACTTCAGCAGGCTTGAAACCCCAGGAATCCACACCTAGATCATGCAAATCGGATAACTACAAATACTTCCGAGCGAAAAGTCAACTTCGGGAGGCTAATTTGGCGGCCATCTTGAAAAATGGCCGCCATCTTGGATTTTCAATTGGCTAGTCGGGCAGATTTGATTAGTATGACTTGGAGAACAAGTGTACCAAATTTGATGCTTGTATCATCATTTGCACGATTGTTCTGCTATCTCTCCCACTAAAGACGGGAGTTACTTGAGATGAAATATGCAAGTGCAGTGAGCAGAGTGCACTCGATTGTTGAAAAATGGAAATTTAAATAATTTAATATTACCCACAATGCATCCGGTTTTCTACAAGACAATTCGCGATCAGGCTTGTCCAGCTTTATTGACGGGGTGACAGTGTAGAGCCAGATCAGTCTGATCAGTGTACACACTGGTCGTCATTCTATAAACCCGGTTTTCTGAGGTCGGTGGTCCATATGAGACACGCCATGCGATTTTGTACATAAGAACATGTGTGAATTTTCATGAAATATATTTACAGAAAATGTGAAATAGTTTCTGTAAATGAGGTCGAAAGATGACGAAAGGTGCTATGAAAACTTTGTCATCTTTCGACGTCATTTACGGAAACTATCGTAAATTTTGTAAATATTTTTAAAGAAATATCGCACATGTTCTTAGGTACAAAATCGCATAACGTGTCTCATAAAGAAGCTCTCATTCATACTCAAAACTCATTGACGCTGCATTACGCGCTCAGATGGGGCTGTGCCTGGATAAATGGGGCTTATGATATTTGTTACTAGCCTAGCTCCTGATATGTGGATTTGTGACCAGTCTAGCTCATAAGCTGCCACCGCACTCCGCAATCATTATGATGGCCTCCTATACTGTTTGTTAGAAGTAGTAAGGTGTTTTACTGACTGGGTATGCCGACAAAGGCCAGGTTTCGTGAATGTGTATGGTGATCTACACTGACAATAAAACCACGAGTCCCATTTCTACAGCCATAATCAGAATTATGCAAATGGGGCGCCAAATGCGGACTACGCAAGAGTATTTTTGTTCATTAACACTTTCTGTGGTTCGGCACATGTTTAAAGGCACAGACATTCGGCGTGTGTAGGCTTTCGGCGGTAATGCTATAAGTGAACGGCAATGGTAATACTCAATACATTACAATGATTACTTCCCTTGAGATTCAAATAACGCCATTTGCTTTGCTATTTGTAGGTATACCGATGAAAGCCGAAACACGCCGAATACATGTGTTTAAAGGCGCTTGGTTTTTAGATATGCAAAAGGTGATGACATAGCTACAATAATTCGGTACAAACATTCGATATGTTATCTACGGCTACAATTTGACCCATTCAAAAATGTGAGCAACCGAAGTGCATAACCAAACCTTATGTTATGTCAACATTTAGTAAACTGTATATTTTATACCTGTAAACAAATACTCGTTGATGTAGAAATAGTGAATTGCCAAAAATAATAGAACAGGGAAATCCTTTTCCCAAGGAAGCCATCTTTTCTCTAGTTGTTGTTCAACATTCATCATAACGAAATGAAGCTTTCAAATTTACAAGATATACATGTAAATGTCAGATAAACACCTTGACACGGTAAAATAACCAATGTCTGTATGTGCATGTTCTTTATTAATAATGTATTGATACAGATTTGACAATTTTATATCGCTAACATATCAAACACGCCGGATAACCGATTGCAAAAATAACTCTTCAATGCGTTACATTAAAGAGATGGGGTTAAATTGCTACCCTCGTGTGAGGTATGGAGCGGGGTAGTAATTTTGTTTCCAGTGATGACACAGAATAGGAAAATAATTTAATTATAGATTTGCATTGTATTACTGTACTCAATTGTTACTACAATTTACGGAGCCCCGCAGGGGACGTAGAATTCTTTTTTTAATGAATTCGTTCCCACGAAATAACAATTCGTTCTCTCAATTTAACAATTCGTTCGAGGGAACAAGTCGCCAGGGAAAGAATGGGAAGTGGTAAAACATATTATGTTTACAATACTGACAAATAACTAGCGTTTGCCACTTTAATTATTGTTCAGTATTATAAACATATTTCGCCATCTACGCTTACTAATTAATCTGATTTCAATTAATTACACTAACGTCTATAACGAAAATTTATTTCTAAATGTGATATAGTATGATCATTTCACAATAAAAAGTAGCAAAAATACACATTTCCTATTCTACTACAGTGAAACCTATCTAAATCGGACACCCGTGTCAAGTTTAGAGATGTTTCACTGTAAATCAGGTATTTTATCAATCATAGCCATAGTTGTGTGCTATGCGATCATGAAAAAGCATTATCACATGACATAAATACTAAAAAAAAACATCAAAATAAGATAACAGCTGTGTTCTTGGTGTCCGGTTTAGAGATTGTTCAATGTCCAGTTATAGCGAAACTACCAAAGTATGCCAAGTCAAATGATCTCCCCTGTTTGTCACAGTTTCTGATCGCATGTGCTTGAATATAACGCATGTTTTGGAAATTAATCAAATACAATGGTGCAATTGATATACCATTTCCTGTGCAGGAAACCGAGCGACAAAACACATATACAAGTTATAAAACCCATTATAACGTGCTTTATGTTCACGGAGGAGCCTCCTTCACACCCTTCGGGTTACCTCCCATTATTTCCTCCTGTGCGTCGCCCCTCCTTTCCTGGCCACGTGACCGGGTGCTGTGCACCGATTGGTCCGCTTCCTCTTCTATTTTTATCATTCTACAAGCCATACAGCATTGTTATTGTATATATGTATCGCCATCTGGGACAAAGTGCCTTTAAGGGTTAAGACCGCCTGACAGGGCTTATCCTCCCAGAGACATCTCTGTCAGTCAGCTAACGCGCCCGTTGAATGTAAATGCGAAGGATTGACCAGCGGCCAGTTAGTACGGAGCCCCGCAGGGGACGTATAATTTTTTTTTCTTTTCGTCCCAACAATGCGTTCCCACGAAATAACAATTGGTTCCCTCAATTTAACAATTCGTTTCCACGAATTAACCATTCGTTCCCTAAATTCAACAATTCGTTCCCACGAAATAACAATTCGTTCCCACGGGAACGAATTGTTATGTCTTGGGAACGAATTGTTAAGGAACGAATTGTTAATTCAAGGGAACGAATTGTTATATCGTGGGAACGAATGATTAATTCGAGGGAACTAATCGTTATATCGTGGGAACGAATTGTTAATTCGAGGGAATGAATTGTTAAATTGAGGGAACGAATTGTTATTTCGTGGGAACGAGTTAATACAAAAAAAATCCATGTTCCCTGTGGGGTTCCGTAAGTTAGAAATGAGGTATAGTAGCTAGTTATTTCACTTTGCAAATCTATTTATAAATAGAGATACGGTCCTATGTTTTATTTTAGCGTAGAGAATAGTAGGTTAGTGCCGTGAATGGGAAAAATATCTGGCAAGGCTTAGGAAACGGGATGGGCGAGGCTCTGTCGAGCACATCCCGTTTCCGTGCCGCGCCAGATATTTGTTTCCCATTCACGGCACTAACCTACTATTCTATTTATCACGTCAACACCTACAAATGGCTTTAAAATGCAAAGAAATAACCCCAGCCACCGTACATGTTCATACGCAGTGATTAGGTCGTATTGACAGGATATCAAACATGTTTCACGGCACCGTGTTTCACGGCAGATACGCACTGTGTTGCCAGGCAGAGTTATACCCCATTTTATAGCCCGTTTTTAACTGCACCCGTCCGTCCGTCTGTCCGGGCTGACGAACGAGTAGTTATCTGGCTACGAGAACAATGGAAACTGTAAATGCCATTCATTCCGTTCTGTTGTGTGGCTATTTTTTACGTTTATGTGGCTATTTTAAGCAAAATATGATTAACTTATCTATCCATTCGTGGGATCGTCCGTCCGTCCGTTATATGTAACTCGCATTGAACAACAGGACGTGTTTTCTGTTTTCTGTTATGGGCTGAAGAGAATAGGATCAGTCGGTCGGCTTCCATTTTGGTACTGTGATATTTATGTCGATATTGTGTTGTTGTTGTTGTACCCCAGAATTTCGCGTGTTATGAAGAAAGGACAAGTATAAAGTTATCCCCAGCAACATTTCCAGGAACCAACAATCGGAACCCAAAATATAATTATTTTTGTTTCTGATAACAAAATACAGTCGGGGGAGGGGGGAACATAAAATAGGGTAGGCCGGGTAACAGGAAATGAAATATAGATGGTCGCTCGTGGTACGTTCCCGCGTCGATACCATGATAACAGAAAAATAAAACTGTCAGAACAATAAACAAAAGAAAGTAATCAACGACATAGAGGCACGGCATGCTAATCTACATGCCTCGTGCGGAAGTGCGATATGTTAATCGCGGGTTCCCTGGAAATGGATCTGCTTTATTGTTTTGCGAGAATCTTTGGTTGTATCCTACGAAACCCCGCAGGGGACATGGATTTCCCTCGAATTCACAATTCGTTCCCAAGAAATGAATATTCGTTCCTTCAATTTAACAATTCGTTCCCATGGGAATTATTAATTCGTATCAACGAAATAACATTTCGTTCCCTAAATTTAACAATTCTTTCCCACGAAATAACAATTCGTTCCCACAATTCTTTCCCACGAAATAACAATTCGTTCCCATGGAACGAATTGTTATTTCGTGGGAAAGAATTGTTAAATTTAGGGAACAAAATGTTATTTCGTTGATACGAATTAATAATTCCAGCACAAAAATATTTACACAATTCCCTAACATTTGATTGGTCCGTTGCAAGTCTCCGTCCAAAATTTATATCCCAGTAAACTTCATGCCGAACTAAGGCGCAGTTAAAATAATTCTTAAGAAAACGGAAAATAAACACATTTTCTTGATGAATTTATTTAAAATGCTGGAATTATAAGGAATGAATGGCCTTTTTGTGGAATTTATCGGGGATATAAACTTGGAAAAGTCGCGGGAATACTGGACGAGGCCTTAAAAAATTACAATTTTCGAAAAAAAATAAAAAAAAAATTATTTTTTTTCGAAAATTGTAATTTTTTATCGCTTCGTCCAGTATTCCCGCGACTTTTCCAAGTTTATACCCCGATAAATTCCACAAAAAGGCCATTCATTCCTATAATAATAATACAAAAATTCTACGTCCCCTATGGGGCTCCGTATGCGCGTCTCTTCCATGACAACGGAAAAAGAACAATAAAGAAAAGAAAAGTAAACAGCGATAATGAGGCGTGACATGCTAATCTACACGCCCCATGCGGACGCGCGTTATCCATTTGTGGGAAAAATGAATCGCGGATTCCCTGGAAATGGATCTGCTATATTGTTTTGCAAGAATCTTCGATTGTATCCGATTTAACAAGCTATATAATACTACATCCGCATCATAAAACATTTGCTACATGTACTGTCAACACTGTTAATTGTTTAATGGAAAACAAATGCAGTATTTGATTAATTGAAAATCTGGTTTATTGAGCTGTCCGTAGAACAGTAAACATTTGGGCGTGGTTCTGGTATGCACTCCCTTATCGCAACGCCGTTTTTCTCCGGTATTGATTTCGCAAATATTTCACGTTTTCCGTAAATGACGTAGAAAATTGACAAAAAAATCAGAGCTCATGCGGAATTCCGCATGAGCTCTGAATTTTGTGTAAAAATTCGGCGTAATTTACGGAAAATGTGAAATATTTTCGAAATCAATACCGGCGAAAAGGGGCGATCAGATAAGGGAGGTAATTCCAGATCCCGCCTATTTATGCCCCCTATGCGATATCAATGGCCACACTGCTCTGCAGTTGAGGTTCCGTCCGTCCGTCTGTCTGGGCTGACGAATGGATAGAGTAATGGCTAAGAGAACAAAGGTACCTGCACATTCCATTCATTCCGTTCTGTTTTTACGTTTAGGTCGCTATTTTAAACAAAAGAATCGCCACTTATTTATCCATTCGTGAGAACGTCCATCCGTCCGTACTCCGTCCGATCGTACATGGTCATTTATGGTCGTGTTATTAAGATTGTAAGAGGTTGTTTTTTGTGTTGTTGTTTTTTTTACATAATTCGCACACTCGACACATGTGGTCAATGCGAAATTCTCACAAAAACCATTAAAGACTGCTGAGCACGAAAATTGTCGTCTGCTGTTGCTTTATATGTTGCCTTCTTTCTCAATAAAAACATGGTTTGACAACACTTTAGAATCATTTCCATTGGAAATGATTCTAAACTGCTGTCAAATCATGTTTTGACGAAAAAAATCGAAAATAAACAATAAACAGCCGACGACAAAATTTAATTCAGCAGTGTAAGGGTTAAGACGACCTTGACCATTCTGATCTTCACAATATTAACGTCGCTGAAACAGTTTTAGAGTGAAGTATGCCAAGGAGCTTATTCCTGTTTTACAAACATAATGTTTACAGTTTGCTGTGTAAAATGGACCAGACAATCAATTCTATGGGATGACCCAAAAGTGGTACACCGAATTTGTTCATTAGCTTATTTAAACAGTGATTATTACCCTTATCCATATAAAGTATTATATTGATACTACGGGGCGCCAAGTGGGACATGGCTCAATTTTGTCAACACAATTCATTTTTGTACCTATAAACTTGACAAAAACAAAACAAAATTAAATATATACTGATTTTGTCAACAAAATTCACTTTTGTGCCATAAAACTCAATTCTGTGTCACAAAATTCATTTTTCACAAAATTCACTTTTGTGCCACAAAACTCAATTCTGTGTCACAAAATTCAATTCTGCATACGTTTCGTATACGTATTTGCATACGTTTCGATTCTATTGCCCAAATATGGCACATGCATGTAAGAAGGACTACCATTGGTCAGATACAGTATGACAAAAATGTGGCCTGAATAATATGTATAAAAATATATCAGCAACAACCGTTTATTGTAATTATGTATTGACTATGTACATACATTTAATAACGCTATCCCAATGTTGGTTACTTGAAATAAAACGATGCTATTGTTAAAATGTTTATATAAACTAGTTGTAATTTGGCCGCCCTGGCATCCGCATACATGATTAGTCACAATAAGATTATTGGATAGAACTAGAGGTATATATTTTGTAATCATAATATAACCAAAATAACTGTCCATAAAGAAGTATAATATTGATATATTGGGTTATATTTTCGCATTGAAATATTTAAACCTGCAAGTGTACTCCACCATCTAGTAAAATGGATTAAGACCGATCTCAACCAATCAACGTAGAGATGACATAGACTATCAGTTACGCAAACTAATTTTTGTGGACAAAACTGACTTTTGTGGACTGAATTCTGTCCCACAAAACTGAATTTTGTTCACAAAACTCAATTCTGTCTTACAAAATTGAATCCTTTATAACAAAAATGAATTTTGTATATCAGAATTTTACATAATTGGATTTTGTGATTTTTAGTGCTACAAAACTCAATTTTGTCTGGACAAAATTGGTTTTGTACACATAATTAACCTGTCCTGCATGGCGCCCCGTAGATACGGACACAAAGATGGCATTAGTTTTACAGTTTGTACAAACAGGTAAAAATAACAGTTCAATACGAGCAATACTTGGATATTTCAATACGAGCAATACTTGGATATGGGTTTGAATTCCAAAAACAGGTGTTAGTGACGATAAAAGCCAGCATGTGCACATACTGTAGATCCATATAATTCCAGCACAAAAATATTTACACAATTCCCTAACATTTGATTGGTCCGTAGCAAGTCTCTGTCCAGAATTTATATCCCATTAAACTCCATGCCGAACTACTTTCCGTAACCGTCAGGCGGAGTTAAAATAATTCTTAAGAAAACGGAAAATAAACACATTTTCTTGATGAATTTATTTCAAATGTTGGAATTATAAGGAATGAATGGCCTTTTTGTTGAATTTATCGGGGATATAAACTTGGAAAAGTCGCGGGAATACTGGACGAGGCCTTCCGGCCATCGTCCAGTATTCCCGCGACTTTTCCAAGTTTATACCCCGATAAATTCCACAAAAAGGTCATTCATTCCTATAATGAACCGGCACATTTGTCAGTATTGTTCAATTCTAAACATAATTTACTATTTTGCTGTAAGTTTGTTGTTAGACTATTGTAACGATATAGAGGATATTCATATTTTTGCAACGAATATGACATAATATTATATGTTCATCGAGTGGTGTGAAATGTCCATATTTCACGAGTGCATTTCACACCACGAGATGAACATATATTTCATATTCGTTGCAAAAATATGAATATTCTATTTATTATATACCGCTCCATGGAAATTAGCAGTTTTTTAGACTCTATACGGTAATGAATGTGTATGTGCAGCCTATTTCCGACACGGAAATCGATTCTTCTCAAAAACGACATACGTCTGTGCCAAACTCCATAGACTACCAAATGCAGCGCATGAAGACGCGTTTGCTGCGCCATATTTCATCAAAATCCGTTGCATAATAAGGAAACTATCAAATAATACTTACTTTGGAATGGGAGGCGTTGTTGTTGTTGTAACCACGTGATCATGCGCCTTAACTATGAGGTGGAACAAACAGTTATTCGTCGTGGGTGGTAATCGCTGTGGTGGGTAGGTGTGTCTGGCGGCCACCAGTAATTGTTTTCTTAGCAAGTAACACTTTTGTGGCTGTGACTGGAGAAATGGGGCTTATGGTTTTTGCGACCTGTGTAGACCCAGATTAGCCTGTGCATCCGTACAATCTGAGTAGGATCTGCACTCTTCGCCATTCCATCAAGGAAACACCATTCACGCTTTTAAAAAGGAATATACATCGCTATGAGGCTACAGGAGTGTGTTGTTTGATAAACTTATTTTCGATTCGTAATTGATCCTGTTTATTAGTACAAATGCTATAAGTCTTACTAGTCTCTTATAATTCTTGTCTAGAATGGCATTATGCATATTGTTGTTCCTAGTGTAAGTGTTTCATTATCCCCTCGCCGATAGGCAAAAGGGGATATATCGTTTGTCCATGTAGGTACGTGCGTACGTGTGTACGTGCGTACGTGCGTTTTAGTAACACCTTTCATTTTTCAATAACTCGTGAACCGCTTCACCGATTTTGATAATATTTGGCCCCACTGCGTGTCTAGGGATGGTGCTTCGTGTGCATACGACCCACGTCCGACCGCCGAAGGTCAATGTCACTGAGGACTTATGTTCACATTGTTTGTAAGGCAAACCTGTTAAAACGTTTTCTTCTTTTTTTATTATCAAGGCTGCCAGCGAGGGGATTAGCTTCTTTTAACGATGCCATTTCTTGTTATGTTTGTACAATGGACATGATGGAGACACTCCAATAAACATTATAATGCACTCTATAAATAGCACGCAATCTGATTGGCTGATGGTCATACATTATAGGTATATCATTGTTGATGAACGGTCGCCAATTATTTCAATAGATATTCCTACGCCAGTAGTAAAGGAGTGCATTAGAAATAGGTTGTCATTTTGAAATTTGCGGCGTATATCAGAAAATGATAGGTCGGAAAACATGTTTAACGGCTCCGCTAGCGCGTCGCCATTAAACAGATTTTCCGACCTATCATTTTCTGAAAACGCCGCAAATTTGAAAATTGCAATACAGTTACCCCTATAATACATGTCACAAGCTGTGTGGTTAAATAGGTTTCACTATATACCGGTGATGCACTATTGTCTGTTTTCAACATCTTTTTTTGAATTGTCATGATCTCTTCTTGCATTTTCTATATGTGTTCTTGAATTTTTAACATCTTTAATATGTTTTCTTGAAGTTTCAAGATATTTTCTTGAATTTCCAAGATCGTTCCTTGACTTTTAATGGTCTCTACTTTAAGTTTCATGATCTGTTGTTGTACATATATTTTCAGTAAATTTTCTTGACTTTTCAAGCAAAATTTGAGCATATTTCAAGCATATTTAAGCAAATACGCAGCTTATCTGGAGCTCTGTATGAGACGGTTAATTTAACCTAGCTAGTTCATTCTCCTATCCAGTTTTGTACGGATGACTAGCAACCATATGCAATGTGTTACTAGAAACATGAATATTCGTGTTTCTATAGCTAATATCACATTGCTGGGGGCTACATGGTAAGCTTTAATAATGAGACTAAATACATCCGTGGTGGTGACAACCGCTAACATGGTTAACCTTACGCAACGCGATATTCGAAACACGAAATTCGTGTTTCTAGTATGGCTTTGCATAAGGTAATCACTAGTTAGTTAGTGAAACTAAGTAAATCAGTGGTACCGACAACCGCAAACATTAATTCGTGTTTTTTAGTATCTGGTTGCTTATGGTGGCCTTTTATACTGTAATTTAATTTCTGAAATATAGGGGAATGACATTTTATTTTGCACTTATCACGATTTCCACAGTTTCCAATGTTTACCGGCGTTACAATTACGCTTTGAGATAAACAAAATACACCTTAAGTGTATGTAGATAATGATATTACAGCAAATATTGCACTTAAAGTTTAGTCTAAACTGCTCGAGGGAGCCCGAAAACGAGACCTATTCGAGCGACTGTAGTGCAAACCGAGTAGCATTTAAGTCTGGTGATGCGTATGCATGCTTACCACAGCATTCGTTGGTCTCGTGCCGTGTAAGGTGAATTCTGCCATTCGATACGTCAATTATGTGGGAAGATGGATGAAATTAACAGCATTGTTCTCTTATAGAAACATTGCACTATGGGAATATGGCATATTGAACGAAACGCTGGAACGTTCGATTCATCGAAAAATGCATTTTAAATTCTCACCTGGATCTTTGTTTAGTCAGAGTCACCGGGGGGACAGGATAATTGACACTAGACGCTTAATAAAGTCAACATAATTACGTGGCATTATAAAGCGAACACAGCCATTCTTCTCGCGAATTCGCGTTACTACCGAACACGAGATTTAAACCGCTATAAAACTGCGCTGAGTCTCGTGACGATACGGACAGCCCAGTGGAATCTCGTGCTTGTCTCGAATTAGAGTTACTCAAGGTGCATGATCACGTGGTTACAAAAACAACAACAACAATAGATGAAAGTGTTGAAAGCTCGCCCAATTTAAAGTAAGTATTATTTAATAGTTTCCTTAATATGCAACGGATTTTGATGACATATGGCGCAGCAAACGCGTCTTCATGAACTACATGTGCTGGTCCCAGGAGTTCGGCACATACTTACGCCGTTTTTGCGAAGAATCGATTTCCGTGCCGGTAGACACGGAAATAAAAAATGACAGAAGTTTGGGCCAAAGCACAGCGACCACCAAAATGCAACTTAACAAGACGCGTTTGATGCGCCATATTTGATCAAAATCCGTTTCTTAATAAGGACAAAATAAAAGAATACTTACTTTGAATCGGATGCGCTTCTGGAAGTTTCAGTACTTGTTGTTGCTGTAGTAACCACGTGAGCATACACATTGTTACTGCCGAACACGAGAGTTAAACCGTTATTACATGCTACCTAGTGATTTACCGTGCTTCTGATGGGCTTTATTTCCTTGAAGGAAATAATTCCTCCTAGACATTCGCGAGACGTAATTTACGTCACTTTTTGTATTGACTTCATTTCCGGCGAAGAAACAATTCAACCGTTCAAATTTGTTAATTTTGACCACGTTATAAGCTGGTATAAGAGCAAATTTCACATTTTTCGAAGATTACAGTAGAGTCAGCGTGTAAGTGTATCGTTTCCACGCACGCGTATCGTGTGCGTCCCGTGTTCGTCTCGTGCCGTGTTTTTAATGAGGACACGAAGTTCGTTTCGTTTTACTAATTTGCATATCGTGTTGGTGTGAATCGTGCCGTGTAAAACAATACGAATTAGAAGATAGGTGCCGTGTTACATGGCATTCGTGTCGTGCCACACGGAACGATTTGGATTAACCAATGAGATGTCAGAATCGTGCGGTTCAAATATACCGATGCACCGGTTCATTTCGCATGTAAACATCCGGTTTTCATTTCTGCCACGATTTTCATGAAGTTCTTTCAAAATGAATCAATTTTCAGTTTTACGATACAGAATCAATTTCAAGCTGAGGATTATGAAGGATCACAATCCATCTTATATATTTGTGTTCAATAAAGTAATTCATCAGTAATTGTAATCCGCACCACCGCCGGACACAAACAAAAATATATCCCCCACACACACGGCCATCTCAATTTGGCGTCCGCAAAGTTCCGGTCTATATCCCCCAAAGTGGGAACAATTTATATCCCCCCTCCACAACCACCCTCCCCAGATGTTGTCTCTACATCTCTACATTACACTACATCCCCGACCCCCACTAACCCGAAGTTTCTGTATGTAACACATGGCGACTTACATGACTCGAGTTACCGACAGACTGGTACATGGACATAATGGACCAGATTTCGGACTAGTCATGTTTCGATGGCCGACTGATCAGGTGACGACGGATAACCGATACAAATATTTATATTCCGTCGAAACAGATAACCGTAAGAAATAATTGTGTCGAACATTCTAACGATAAATCCTTGTTGTGACCAAGGTCAGATACATTATCCAAATAATTATATTCGGTCGAAACAGATAACCGTAAGAAATAATTGTATCCAGTTTAACATTCTAACAATAATTCCTTGTTGTGACTAAGGTCAGATACATTATCCAAATAATTTTTTACATCGAAACAGATAACCGTAAGAAATAATTGTATCCCGTCGAACATTCTAACAATAATTCCCTGGTGTGACCAAGGTCAGATACATTATCCACTGTAAGAGATAATTGTATGCGTTCGAACATTCTAACAATAATTCCTAATGTTGTGAACTTGTGACCAAGGTCAGATAATTTATCCAAATAATTGTATCCGGTCGAACATTCTAACAATAATTCCTTGTTGTGACCAAGGTCAGATACATTATCCAAATAATTATATTCCGTCGAAACAGATAACCGTAAGACATAATTGTATTCGGTCGAACAATCTAACAATAATTTCTTGTTGTGACCAAGGTCAGATAAATTATCCAAATAGTTACATTCGGTCGAAACAGATAACGGTAAGAAATAATTGTATCCGGTCGAACATTCTAACAATAATTCCTTGGTGTGACCAAGGTCAGATACATTATCCAAATAATTATATTCGTTCGAAACAGATAACCGTAAGAAATAATTGTGTCGAACATTCTAACGATAAATCCTTGTTGTGACCAAGGTCAGATACATTATCCAAATAATTATATTCGGTCGAAACAGATAACCGGAAGAAATAATTGTATCCGGTCTAACATTCTAACAATAAATCCTTGTTGTGACCAAGGTCGGATACATTATCCAAATAATTATATTGCGTCAAAACAGATAACCGTAAGAAATAATTGTATCCGGTACAACATTCTAACAATAATGCCTTGTTGTGACCAAGGTCAGATAAATTATCCAAATAATTATATTCGGTCGAAATAGATAACCATAAGAAATAATTGTATCCTGTCGAACATTCTAACAATAATTCCTTGGTGTGACCAAGGTCAGATACATTATCCAAATAATTATATTCGGTCGAAATAGATAACATAAGAAATAATTGTATCAGGTCTAACATTCTAACAATAATTCCTTAGTGTGACCAAGTGTCAGATACATTATCCAAATAATTATATTCGGTCGAAACAGATAACCGTAAGAAATGATTGTATCCGGTCGAACATTCTAGCGATAAATGCTTGTTGTGACCAAGGTCACATTATCCCTGGTTCGATTCCGGGCCGGTATGCATCTTTCTCACTCTGTGAGGCAAGTAAACCGTTTTGTTTTTTAAGCAATAGCCATCACCGGTATTTGATTCAGACCAGTAGAAGTCAGCACGACAACAGAGAAGAAAGTTTGCTGTAATACTAATAATTATGAAATAAATTGTATCAATATCATTCATTCAATCATTATCATGATTATAAAATTGGAAAATTAAATAATGCTTTTCTTTTAAAATTAATATCAATATTTTCACCCCCTGTTATTATATTATGAATGATTAAATTGCAATCACAGGCTCCTTGCAGCTTGAAATTGAAAGATATACGAGTTGAAACTGATCTCAGAAAGTGTCCTGTCGACTATAGGATCGCGTCGAAATAACGTTAACGG
The DNA here is from genome assembly GCA_029237695.1 of Conchocele bisecta. NCBI lineage: Eukaryota > Metazoa > Mollusca > Bivalvia > Lucinida > Thyasiridae > Conchocele > Conchocele bisecta. The sequence continues at coordinate 37,647,115 of CM055273.1, forward strand.
AATAGGAACACTTAATTTGATACCGACGAAAACGGAAACAAAACTTGGTGCTCAGTGTTTTGCCATATTATACCGTAGACCACATATATTAATTAGATTTTATATAAAAATAAGTATGAGTATGCTGGTGTATATTTGTTCTTGATGTCTGGAACGTGGAACATTGTCAGTGACGACATTTTTTTGTCCGATAAATTGTGAAGCTTCAACATGCTCAAGGTCACGACTGTGTTTCTCGCGCAATAACTTTCTAGAATTTATTTGCGCACCATAATTTGTGAAGAATAAAACAGATCATCAATACAGTTGACCGTCGAGTCAGTTTCAATTAAATATGGGATACAATCTAATGCATTGTGACAAATTTGGATTTGAACGCGAATACGTTTTTGCCCTTGTTATATTTATTGACACCGGATGAATTTGTCCGTGTAATTCACACGACTACCATCACACGACACTACTATCGTGTATAACCACACCAATACCGTGTAACACCATACTAATGTGGTGTAACACCACACGACACGACATTAGTGTAGTGTAACACGACACGAGTGTGGTGTAACACGACACTGTCGTATTTGATTGGTCAAGGCAATCGTGAGTCCAAATGCTTGCATATCGTGTGATATTTGGTGTCGTGTGCGTGCCGTGTGGTATGGAAGGGGATATCCGCCACTACATTGCATGCTGCTTCATGACAATGCCGTCGATCATTGTTACATGTCATCTTGCACTGCGGCTACTCGTTACTGCTTAATGACAACTCCATCGTGCATTATTACATTTCACATTGCATACATCGATTGGCTATTTGACATTGTTACATGTCATCCTGCATCTTGGCTATACAATACTGCTTAATGACAACTCCATCTTGCATTATTACATTGCATATTGCATACCTCGATTGGCTATTTGACATTGTTTCATGCCATATTCTGCCATGTGTCATTCTGCTTACTGCTTGCTGTGGGATGCGTATATGACTATATGAATTCCGCCGAATGACGCCTGCAAGCACGCAGAATGGCCCATGTCAGAATATGAAATGGCCGAATGAGGGATGCCAGCATCGCAGTAAGCAGTAGGCCGAATGAAACATCGCAAAATGTGCAACGCCCCTTGTTGTTATAATGAGAACGCTTCCATTATGACGCCAAGTGGCGCTCCAAAATAAGTAATTACTCCCCTTCATAACCATAATCTCCATTTGCAAACATGAACACTTATTACACCCAGCTGCGTTAATCTTGTCAATATTGGTCAATGATGCTGAAAATGTACACACCCAGCTGCGTTAATCTTGTCAATATTGGTCAATGCGTTAATCTTGTCAATAGTGGTCAATCGTTCTGAACATGTACACATACAGCTGCGTTAATCTTGTCAATATTGGTCAATGGTTCAAAACATGTACACATCAAGCTGCGTTAATCTTATCAATATTGGTCAATCGTTCTGAACATGTACACACCCAGATGCATTAATCTTGTCAATATTGGTCAATGGTTCTGAACATGTACACACTCAGCTGCGTTAATCTTGTCAATATTGGTCAATGGTTCTGAACATGTACACGCCCAGCTGCGGTAATTTTGTCAATATTGGTCAATGGTTCTGAACATGTACACACCCGGCTGCGTTAATCTTGTCAATATTGGTCAATGGTTCTAAACATGTACACACCCAGCTGCGGTAATCTTAACGCAGCCGGGTGTGTACATGTTCAAAACCATTGCCTAATATTGACAAGATTACCGCAGCTGGGTGTGTGCATGTTAGAACCACTGACCAATATTGACAAGATTAACGCAGCTGGGAGTGTACATGTTCAGAATCATTGCCCAATATTGGCAAGATTGCCGCAGCTGGGTGTGTACATGTTATAAACATTGACCAATATTGACAAGATTAACGCAGCTGGGAGTGTACATGCTCAGAATCATTGACCAATATTGACAAGATTAACGCAGCCGGGTGTGTACATATTTAGAACCATTTACCAATATTGACAACATTACCGCAGCTGGGTGTGTACATGTTCAGCATCATTGACACATATTAACAAGATTAACGCAGCTGGGTGTGTACATGTTCAGCATCATTGACCAATATTAACAAGATTACCGTAGCTGGGTGTGTACATGTTTGGAACCATTGCCCAATATTGACAAGATTAACGCAGCTGGGTGTGTACATGTTCAGCATCATTGACCAATATTGACAAGATTACCGCAGCTGTGTGTAATACGTGTTCATGTTTGCAAATGGAGATTATGGTTTTCAAGGGGGTAACTACTTATTTTGGTGCGCCACTTGGCGTCATAATGGAAGCGTTCCCATTATGACAACAGGGGGCATTGCACATTTTGCGATGTTTCATTCGGCCTACTGCTTACTGCGATGCTGGCATCCCTCATTCGGCCATTTCATATTCTTACATGGGCCATTCTGCGTGCTTGCATGCGTCATGTAAAATAGCCAATCGAGGTATGCAATATGCAATGTAATAATGCACGATGGAGTTGTCATTAAACAGTAGTGTATAGCCAAGATGCAGGATGACATGTAACAATGTCAAATAGCCAATCGAGGTATGCAATGTGAAATGTAATAATGCACGATGGAGTTGTCATTAAGCAGTAACGAGTGGCCGCAGTGCAGGATGACATGTAACAATGGTCGACGGCATTATCATGAAGCAGCATGCAATGTAGTGGCGGATATCCCCTTCCATAGTTTACGGGTTACTTTCAGAAAACATTATTTATTTTGTTTGTTTTCTTGAAAGCGTTGCAGCTATGAGGACAATATTCTCGACATATTGTTTTATGCAACATCCCGGGATAATTGCGATGTATAGCCTCGGAATTCCTACTCGTTGCCTAGCCTTGCCTGATAAACTTGATATAAAAAGACACTAACCTGGTATTCTCTATAATTATTATGTACATCCTAACGGTGTCGAAATGAATGACTTATTATGTCCAATCCGTCAATATACATTACATGATAGGTAATTATGACGCTATATATATACTAATAGGTCGAACGTATGTAAATAGAATTAACTAAATCTCTTCAATGATACTTCCTAAAACATTAATAGCAGTAGGCCAGTTATTGGGCGAGATTGATAGGGTATACTTTGATCATAGATCACCTTTTGACACACAGGCATGAAACTGTGGATATAACAGGCATGGGAAATTTCCGGATTAATCCGGAAATCCGGATTTGAGGTCCCAGGGACCACTTTTGTGAATCTTGTAAATCCGTTGAGAAAGGCGATAAAAAATTACATTTTTTTTTTTTAAGTGGCGATTCTTTTATTTTCCCCAGCGGTATCCCTGTTATACATGTACTGACTTCTTCTTGCAAGTATTATTTTAAATTGAAATGGATTATGTTGCCAATTTTTCCTAATTATAGCATATTTTTTCAGGGGAAAATGTGATCTATTTAATGCTAAATATACCTCAGAATGAAGCACAGAGCATCTAGAATTGAAAAAAAAATATGGGGGGGGGGGCGCATGCCCCCAGACCCCCAGTAAATCGCAGCGCAATCCGCTGCTCAAATAAATTTTCAGGATTAAGGATAGTGTTCCACTTCCATGCCTGACATAAGAGGGGTTACCAGAAAGTTCGAGAACTAATTCTACATAACGATAACTACTGCTTCATCGCTGATCAAACCCAGCATATAAAAAAGAAGAACATTATTGTTTGTGTGATTTTCTGATTGTATTATTACATGTACTGTGATAACGTCACGAAGCTCGTGACGTCATGACGTCACGTAGCTTCCTGTCAAGACGCTTTGTACCAATTTAATTACTACGTTCAGTGTATCATGGGATCACGTGTCCTGGAGTAATGACGGCGCCCATGAGGTATAAGGTAAATCTTATTTTTCATCAATACGACTGCGGTTTCTTCTGTTTAACCCTTTGAACCCGAAAGCCCGCTGATATGGTTTATGCAAACAGTGCAGATCCGTAACGAGCCGTCTCATCAGGATGTGCACTGCTTGAAAGTAATTTTCATATTTTTGAGAACAACAAATACCCCCTTTTCATAAATGGACGGATCTGAAAATCATTTCGTGACCATTGGATTGGTCGGAACATTAGCATATCACAGTCCATTCCAGTTCCTTAGGGTTGAAAGGGTTAATGAAGACCATATTCCAGCCGTTAACACTCCGAGTCCGCCAATACCAAATTTAGCAGCATTACTTATGTAATTAGTCTGGGAAATTTGAATTGGACCAAGTTTAACCCTTTCAACCCTAAGGAACTGAAATGGACTGTGATATGATAATTTTCCGACCAATTCAATCGTCACAAAATGATTTTCGGACTGGTCCATTTATGAAAAGGAGGTGTTTATGTTCTAAAGAATTACTTGCAAACAGTGCAGATCCTGATGAGACGGCTCGTTACGAGCCGGCTCATCTGGATCTGCACTTTTTGCATAAACCGATATAGCGGGATTTCTGGTGCAAAAGGTTAAACAACGCTCGATTCCGTCCGATTCAAATTACTCTGCAGAATGTTCAGACTAACTACGTAAGTAATGCTGCTGAATTTGGTATTCCCGGACTCGTAGTGTTATCGGCTGTAACAGTCATATTTAACCCTCAGCCTGCTGATCGCGAAAACTGTCGTCAGCTGTTGCTTTATTTGTTGCCCTGTTTCTCAATAAAAACATGGTTTGACAGCACTTTTTCCAATGGAAATGATTCTAAAGTGCTATCAAAGCATGTTTTTTTTATGAGAAAAATCGAAAATAAAACATAAACAGCAGACGACAACATTTCATTCAGCAGGCTAAGGGTTAATAGGAAGAAACCGCAGTTGTATTTATGAAAAATAAGATTTACTTGAGACCTCATGGGCGCCGACATGCCTGATAGCGTTTATGGTCATAGGAAGAATTGTGGGAAGACAGACCGGACATGGCTGGCAACCTTGCTGGCAATGCCCATGATGCCTGACAATCATATTGTAGGATGCTGGAAGTGTTTCACTGACTATTTCACTCTTTCCTGTAAAGCGGAATATCTTGATGGTCTTGACTCACATCTGGTATCATATCATTCGACGCAACTGAACATTTTACGTTCGATATATTTTTCGAAAAGTTATAATACCATTCACATGCTAAGTCGAAAGTTGGCAAATCTTACATTACCAATGCGGGATTATATCCCACATTGGCGCCGCAAGTTTTACCAAATGTCTACGTAATTCTCAAAAAAGATTCAATACCGGTGCGAGAATAGATTCACAATAAGGGAGGTAATTCCGTAAAAGGACGAGTTATCGTACTCTAGAGGTAAACTCGCGAAGAATTGTCTCCGATTCAGGAACCGATGCGCATTTAATGACTTCCTGAGCAACGGCATTACGCCTTCTAGTTCAGGGCCTGTTCTTGAGAGTTTGTGTATTCGGACAGGTGAAATCCTCCGAAACCGATCCCAATGATCTTCGATATCTTTCGTAAGGTCGGAAGGTGGCGAAAATGTCAGGGCGGTCGACGGCACTGAAAATTACGACACGTTTCGAAGGCAGCAATTGGAGTTATGCGTTATTTTCTAAATCAGTTTCGCTCCGACGAATTTCATGAATCATAAGGTATAAATGTTCATGGACCGGCCTCTGTGTGTGTATGTATACATATATGGCACGATATGTCAGGTTTTCAGGCTTATAAGTACATAACCATATTAAATAGTCGGAAGTGACCAAAATAACAATAAGCTGATATTCCGTATTCGTACTGTTCGATGCCGAGTTTTTATTTTCTGAAATACATGTACTTTATTTCTGGTTCTCATTGGAGTTATTCCGGAAGTTAGCGAACAATACCGATCAGATACAAATTTCTATGTTGTATTTGTAAGCTATTCTTAGCAAAACAAGAAACGTCCCTCTTTTAAATGCGAAATTATTCGTGTCTACGTACATGTACTATAGGCAATGTATATATATGTGAGATCCTGGCGATGTTGAGAATACGACTGTGTACAGTTTACCACGTGTCCGCCGTGTATATTTCGCTCTCGAAGCGGAACGCTGTTTACCACCTTTTCCACGTGCAAGGTGAACACAATGTAAATACATGTGGTGAGTACATATCGTACGATTCGTTTGAGATCATCTTATCGAAAAATTAAAAAAGCTTCTCATTGATTCCCTGTTTTCATTATGCCACGGCTTTGTGAAAAGGACATAAATCAGGCAATTGGGATGTTGGAGGTTGGCGTGACGGCACGTGCCGTTGCACGTCGGTTTGGGTGCTGCAGGAAAACGATTGAGCGACTTGTTGCACGCTTTAGTGAAACTGGCGACGTTCGCCACCGTTGAGAGCTGGTAGGCCTCGTATGACGACGGCAAGAACGGACCGTTACATTAAGTTGACGCACTTGCGTCAACGCCTTTTGCCAGCCACCGTCACGGCTCGGCGTTACGGGGTCTCTGGGCAGACCATCCGTAATCGGTTACGTCGCAATGCACAACCAGAGCTCGACGCCCGCACACTGGTCAGGTGGTGACCAGGCGTCACCGTGCCTCCAGGCTGTTGTGGTGTCGACGATATCTTAATGAGGCGGGCTGACTGGGACAGAGTTCTGTTTACAGACGAATCTCGGTTCACCATCAGCCACACAGATGACAGATTGCGTGTATACAGACGCAATAACGATATATTCGCGGACTGCTGTGTGGTGGAGATGGATATATTTGGAGGAGGAAGCGTAATGGTCTGGGGCGGGATTACGGGAAACCGCAAGACAAAGCTGGTAATTATACGGGGCAAAATCACTGCCCAACGTTATATTGATGACGCTTTAAGGCCACATACATGTCTTGCCATTCATTCGTAAGCATGGTCATGGTGTAACGCTGCAGCAAGATAATGCACGCCCGCACGGTGCCAGGGCCACCGCACAGTTCTTGGCAATGAACAACGTGGACGTCATACAATGGCCTGCGGTTTTCCCCCGATCTCAACCCTATCGAGCACATCTGGGATGTGCTCGGTCAGAACGCTAGGGCAAACCACCAGATTAACAAAGCTCGTCAGCTTACGCTGGCATTTCAGCGCGAATGGCGTAATCTGCCTCACGTCATGATCATGCGTTACGTCAGGTCAATGCGTCAGAGAATTACGTCAACCATTAGGGCGCAGGGTGGGCACACTCGCTATTAAGGAATTTCGCACAGACTGTACATTTTAAATCAAAATGTATCCTCTGAAATTTAACAAACGCGTGACAAACGATTTTGTGATTTTTGATTTTGACCCCTACCAACTTCGCAGATGATTTTTTTAACAACTACGCATGCGATCAAAATTTCAAAAGCTGCTGTTGATCCAGAAATGAATGAAGTTTATTTTGGTACTGGTTTTGGCCCTGTGACTCTTGGATTTCTGGCAATCGTCACTTAAATAGAGAGGGACGTTTCTTTTTTTGCTCTGTATATTAGTAATGCTTCATTCAAAGAAAACGAGTTGTACTAAACGTTAGATCAGGTCGCGGCCGCCGATATACGGATGTATTTCTTTGTGTCACTATCATTACAGTAGTGCTTGTGCACTTATTATCCCCTCGCCGATATGCAAGATGAAGATATAACGTTCGTCCATGTACGTACGTGCAATAGGCCAGAGTGGATAGAGCGCTAGTCCATGTACGTACGTGCAATAGGCCAGAGTGGATAGAGCGCTAGTCCATGTACGTACGTGCATTAGGCCAGAGTGGATAGAGCGCTAGTCCATGTACGTACGTGCAATAGGCCAGAGTGGATAGAGCGCTAGTCCATGTACGTACGTGCGTACGTACGTTAGTTACATTTTTCAGTTTTCAATAACTCGTGAACCGCTTCACCGATTTTCGTAATAGTTGGCCACAATGTGTGTTTATGGATGGTGCTTTGTTTTGTTTGCATACGAATCACGTCCGATCGCCCAAGGTCAAGGTTACCGAGGATTTATGTTCACCTTGTTTGTAAGGCAAAAGTGTTAAATGTTTTTTTTTTATTATTATTTTATTATTATTATTATTATCATATTATCAATGCTATCAGCGAGGAGATTGGCTTAACGACGACATTTCTTGTTATACTGGTACACAACCGCCTCAGTTTATCATGCCCAGATGTTAACGTAACATCTATTGGCGATCTCAACTCGCAATCAAGCAGTGTGATTGGCTAAGCCTGAGCTGTAGCACAGCTCAGGCTCAGCCAATCAAGCTGCTTGATTTCAAGCACGATATTCACGTACAGTCAAACCTGTGAATAAAGGGAAGTGAAAAATCTGGCCTTTGTTCACAGGTGGTCTTTCTTCGCAGGGTCATTTATATAGTAATTGTACCATTGGGCCATGTGATTGCTATTCGGAGGTGGTCTTTAGCACAGGTTCGACTGTATTTCGAAGTAAACAAGTTGACGAATATTCGCAAGATTATCGCAGGCGGTGGTGTAGTACGTCGATGCACGCCATCTTGCATTGTCCATGTGTTAGATAGTAGTCACGTATGTTTGTTCATGCGACAGTTGTCACGATGCAATGAACTATTATTCTATGAAGCCCTGGGAGAACGGGATGGTATGCGCGCCTAGGCAATGCATCCATCATTCATGATTCATATATGAATGATGAATCTTACGGGGATTCAAACCTGGGGTCAAGTAATCCGGAGCAGTAAGGGTATCTGGCGCTGGGTGAGGACTCTGTCTTTCAGTGTTTAGTTTGTTAACCATAATTTCAGTACTGATCGTATACTGCTTTGTATACTGCTCCTCGCTACTAGTGCACGCCCGTCTGTATACGGCATTGCGGTTGAACGGACGTAAAACCCCAATCAATCAATCGCCTTGGTCATGTATAAAACGTGTTTGCCAACTATCCCTTAGAGCACATGAAAATACGTTTGCGTGTACTTGATAGTGTGGCTATTTCCGTTGCATGATGTATGCTTTCAGTACAACAATACTCAAGGTGAATGATCACGTGGTTACAACAACAACAACGTCGCTCACTCCAAACTAAGTATTATTTTATATTTTCCTTAATATGCAACGGATTTTCATGAAATATGGTGCAGCAAACGCGTCTTCATGAGCTGCATTTGGTGGTTTAGGGTGTTTGGCACAACACAAACACAGACACAAAGGACAGAAGTTTGGGCGAAAATACAGAGACCACCAAATGCAGCTTAACAAGACGCGTTTGATGCGGCATATATCATCAAAATCCGTTACGTAATAAGGACACTATAAAAGAATACGTACTTTGAATCGGTACTTGTTGTTGTTGTTGTTGTTGTTGTTGTTGTTGTTGTTGTTGTTAGTACCACGTGATCATACACCTTGATACTGCGTCCTGCACAGCGGAGTGCATGTAACATGGGCTAGATGCATGCAATTGACTTTGTGTTCGCTTGTACAGTTGAACCTCTGGTACTGTATAGAACCCGCCTTGGAGGCGTGGCTTAAAGGTTAGAAGACACCAAATGGTGCGAAACCGCCCAGGGTGTATGCAAAAGTAGTCCGGTATAAAAAAATAGTGCGGGTGTTTTGAGGTCACAGACGCCGTTTGCTTGCAAATCTTGATCCATTACTACCCAGTTTCACTTGAGGAACATTTTGGGGTGCCTTCAACACCAGTTTTCAGCATATTTGTAGCATTTAAAAGAAAACACTGACCCTGTTGGTCACTTGATGTAAACGGAGTTTCCGTGGCCAAAAAATGTACACAATATTGGAGGATATGACAAGGTTGGATTTTTATTTCTTAGGAGTAAGTGAACCTATTGTTTAGTTCATGCAGAACCAGTACAGACTGGCTGCAGGTCATGTACAAGTGGGTCCCACAGCATCCATACGAATAGTGAAAGTAGGAGAGACTGGCCTTATTGGATGGCATTCGGTTAAATTATATAGTAAAACTATTTGGTGGTGTCTAACCTAAACTGATCTCTAACTGCTGAGTCAGCATGTAACTCGGGCCCATCTGGTACCAATTGAACCACTTGCGTTTTAGTAAGCAAATAAAACAGATGTATTTATTAAAGGTACATGCCCACTCAGTATGCACAAACTGTTCTTTATATCAGAGACATCATCTGAGATATGTTCTGCCAAAAGAAACATTCATTTACCATTACCCCATGTACTGATTGTCATTAGTATACATTTTATATATGTCGACACTGATATCAGGGGCGATAACCGTGTTTCCTTAGCATGTAAACGGACAGTACTATGTATTCTCTGTATATATATATTAATGTGCAATGAGCATACTTTATAGTCTGTCGAAACTAATAGTTTTCATGTGACGCATTTATTTAGTATAAATAATTAAAAAATACCATGCCTCATTTGCATATGAAAATATCCTGATGCCACCGCGAGTCACTATCAGTAAAATAAATATTACTAAATGATTATATCTGTATAGTGGGCACTCATAAGTGTTAGAACTTGTGGAATAGTGCCACAATTATACACTTAATTTAATTCCTATAAAGAACATGTTGGGCCTACTGAGTGGGCATGTACCTTTAACCAAACCAATGAGATGTTCCTATAACATTCCCTCAATAGATCCACACAACGAAACATTACACCTCTCTAAGCCGGACATCATGTACATCGCTTTATTGGTCATTTTGTGGGTTGCTTTGCTATTTATCTCCGATGGTAATGTATGTTCGTGATCGCAAAACATGACAACATGTATTTGAGTGGTCATATGCCTGATTTGCAGTGGAGCCTCTCTAAACCGGACACCCTGGGGACCTCCCAGGTGTCCGGTTTCGAGAGGTTCCACTGTACTGTTATGCCATCAGGTAACCATTTCACAACTCCTCGCCACCCAGGCCGAAACTGCGTGGATATGCACATGTACATGCAGGTAGAGACATATTAAGGACCCGTTTGACACATGCTCATTATAGGAATGAATGGCCTTTGTGTGGAATTTATCGGGGTATAAACTTGGAAAAGTCGCGGGAATACTGGACGAAGGCCGGAAGGCCTCGTCCAGTATTCCCGCGACTTTTCCAAGTTTATATCCCCGATAAATTCCACAAAAAGGCCATTCATTCCTTATAATTCCAGCATTTGAAATAAATTCATCAAGAAAATGTGTTTATTTTCCGTTTTCTTAAGAATTATTTCAACTGCGCCTCACGGTTACGGAAAGTAGTTCGGCGTGGGAGTTTACTGGGATATAAATGTTGGACAGAGACTTGCTACGGGCCAATCAAATGTTAGGGAATTGTGTAAATATGTTTGTGCTGGAATTATCATATGATAAACATAGTTGCTTCCTAAATGTGATATATACATAGCATATATGTGAACATCGCATCGTTACTGTGTACTATGCGGCCCATAATTGATAGGAGTGTGTTGTCCTATCTTTTCGACTTATGCTTAGCTACATTATATCATACACGTATGTTCTACTTTGCAATTTCTGTTTAGTGTCAAACGTCACAAGCGGTGAAACTGTCTGATGGCTGGAACACACAAAGATGGCAACTCCATGAGCCGTATAGTATACAGTAACGATCCAATTCTCACAGTCATGTTATGCATACATCCTATCACATTTAAGAAGCAATTATGTTTAAATTATTTGCTGATCATGTGCCCAACGGGTCCTTAAGTAGGTGGAGATATTCTAATATTGATACCATTTGTAAATTACATTTTGTAACATTTCTCTTGTGCAATAAATGCAATCTTTGCACAAAGAGAAGTGGTATAGAAATAAATATTACAAACTCACAAACGGGATGAAAAACAGGCCGAATTGACATACATGTACCAGTTTTCGAGCGTGACCTGTAGTTTGTCTAAATAAATATATAGGAACTTGGAGCAATTCGGTGAATGAAAACTAAAGTTATCGCATGTAAACGAAATCCTAGCTAACGGACGAACTTACAGACGGATGGACGACCGGTTCGTTTTCTAGATACTACCATGTATGTAGTATAACATGAGTGAATATCTAGACATGCATTAAGGTTGTAGTACCCTTCTAGTGGCCACATGTAACGTTTATGGAAATCTAATAAAAAAAACTACACATAAACCAATAGTTACTTACACCAGTAAACCATATATATATGTGTTCAATAAGTCGCTATGCAGATGCTAACAGCAATGAAATCACAACATATGCTGTCGTTAAAACATAATACTCACATATTCGTGGTTTAAATGTATAATTTGGCTTCTACACACCTGTGTATCGAAATAAATATACATGTGCTACATCAAAATTGGTATATTATTTGCATATTACAGATGTGTGTGTATTTTTATTGGTAGGAGTATCTGCATAAAGACTTACATATCACATTCATGTGGTTTATTTATGAAAGTTGCTATTGGTTTATTAGTAAGAATTTTTGTATTATTATATTTCCACCTACCTTAATATGTCTATTAAAAGCGGCTATTGTATGTTTCTGAGAATTCTGGCGACTGTCAGAGATTCTCCGAAGCAGTGTATGGCATACATGCTGCTAATGACCGGGCGGAAGGATAAATATATCGGAAGTACTTAACCAACTTCTGCACGCGATAGTCACGAATAATGGGGGTGGCTTCGTGATTCGAGATTAATACGCACATACTATCTGTACTAATGGAGCCGTATGTGACTGAGGTGTTTACTTCCGGTGGAAAGCTTGTTATTTTATCATTAACCTTTCAACACTACATACATCTTTTGTGATGGTTGCAAACATTGTAGATCTGAATGAATCGGCTCGTAACGAGCCATCGCACAAGGATCTGCATTTTTTGCGAGTAATTTTCATATTTTTAGAGAGATTCACAGGCTGATCTGTAGCCTATTTCACCAACATTGCAAAGTATACTTATCTAGCAAAGTATGCTTTGAGGAAGAAATTTTCAATTTTAGGATAAATTTATTATTTTTTATTATACTGAATTTATTACATTATCACAGCCATTCTGGCTGTGATAATGTAATACATTCAGTATAATAATTCTGCATACTTTTAATCATCAAATATATGCAGTCGTTAGTTCTATATGACATTATGTATTTCGGGGGAAATAAATGATTACTCCCTCAAAGTATACTTTGCTAGAAAAGTATACTTTGCAATGTTGGTGAAATAGGCTACTGGATCTAAACTGGGTACACAACCCATATCTTCCATCCCTGCAGTCACAGCCACAAATAAGTTTGTATTTACATCTACATTTGTATTTGTTTTTTTATCAGTTTCTATGTATATCTGAGGTCAATGCCATTTAGGCACATCATCCTACGGACGACCTCAACACATGTTAACATGACGACCAGTTTCAAGAAGTAAAATGGGGCGAATCCGTGCTGAAGTGATCAACCCTGGATATAACGCACACTCTAATTGGCTTCTAAGTGTACGAGCACTGGCTTCTGAGTGCAATCATCATGATTCTATTAACAGAATGACCTTATGGTACTATCCCTAGTGCAAGCCGCAGGTGGAAGACTCGAACCCAGGATCCAGCGGCGCCGGAAGCATCATAAGATTGGTCCGGCGAATCTACTGGGTGCCCTCGCTACCCACCTAAAGTGTATGTTGTTACCACTCAGTAGAACCGTCTCGCCGAGACGGTTCAACTGAGTGGTAACAGCATACACTTTTATGAGAAATGAGAAACACTGCAGACTTTTTTTTATTAGCATTCCTACTATTATTTGGTATATATGAATTCCGAATATTTCAATAAAAACATAGTTTTGTCACAAGTATTGGTCCGGCAGTTGCCAGATATGCCGGACCTGTTCCGATGCCCCTGGTAAATGTCCCATTCGAAAAAACATTACCACACCCACCCATTTCTGTTAGACTATACAGTTTTATAACACGTTTTATAAAACTGTATAGTCTACCCGAAAGGGGTGGGTGGAGTAATGTTTTTTTATCGAATGAACTGTATTGTCTAACAGACATAGGTGTGTGTGTGATGTATTTCGAATGGGTCATTTTCTGGGTCCTAGGTCCGAGACTTCCACCTGTGGTTTCTAGTAATAGTCGCGTTTCTATTACGAGGTTACATACATATATGAGCCGCGCCATGCGAAAACCGGGCTTAATGACAACATTTTCAGTTTTTACTTGTTCGCGTATTCTGAATTGTACATCTTTTAAAAGCCATATGCCGCCAAAATTATTAATGTATCCCAATTATTTTTCATTTTAGAAGTATTTTTATGACGCGTGGTAAAAACTTATATGACGTTTTAGATCAATGACGTTGAAATTACGACGTTTTTATTAACGGTGTATACAAGGGGTGTTGTTAAAATACCCGGACAAGTTGTTATCTTTTATCGCATGTCAACCAAATTTGGATATCTCATAGCCTTTCCAAGTGTTTCCCATTAGGCCAAGACAAAGTATGAAAATAATGTTTATTGCAGTTGCTATTAATGTAACGTCATGTTTTGGATTGCGGCCCAAGTAACGTAATTCCGTATGAATATTTTTCAAATAAGGAAGAGTGTTGGCGTTTCCCTGTTGTTTGCTGCTGTCTGAAATAATTTTGAGGAATAATAGCGACATTATTTAACATTTCGTATGCGACGACATATTTTAAAGTAGGAAGTAGGCCGCTTATAACATTAACTTTGTAACAAAACACGACGTCGGGCAGATTTGGTAGCGTGATACCTTATAATTGTCGCCGTGTGTCTTTCTTGAGGATCGCATTACCATCGCCTGATTCAGACATACATTATTATGCAGTCAAGTGATAAGCTGATGATTTGATACTACAAATCGTGCGAAAAGCAAGTTTATGACCATCAACATGATCAAATTTCCAATTAATTTCAAGAATTTTCGAATACTCCACCGACCTCACTGTGTGTTTTGTGCATTATGTATTGCTTATACACAAACAATGAAGGAGCTGCATTGAAATCACTGATACTGAATCTATTAGAGAGATTGTGATGCATTTGTTTTGCGAAATTCAATACAAACCCTGGATATATATATGTCATTATATTGTAAGGATCAGGGATTGTGGCCATGTGCCCTTTGTCACTTGTTAACTTACCCCACCCATCTTTAAACACTGCAAACTGTAATGTACTATAACCTGATAACATGTTGACTATTTAACCAAGCTTACCGACACATGTTGATTAGTTGCAGAGGTTACTTGGAGGTTGAGATTCCCATTATTGTTCTCTGTTTGACATGTGTTCATTTCTGCCACAATGTGGACATTACATATTCTGCACCGCATAATCCGATATTCAGTCTGTAAAGAATACTTTGATTGTTGTTACATGTTAGTTAAGACTTGATTAAGCTTGTTGAATTGACACTCGCTCTCGTATTCTATTCTCAGCCAATATTTAGTTGATAGTGTACATCCTTGTTGGTGCGGAGCTACCAAACCCGATATCTGGATAATCATCCTGACAAAAACCAGACTGCAGGTCCCTTACAATATAGTTACGTGTCGACCTCCGTTTATGATAAAATGAGTGGCATTAAATGGCATATCATTCGCTAAGTACTGGATTGAATTGTTCAAAAGTGTCTCAATTTACCAAGATAATAAATGGTAATATCGTTGACACTAGGTTGTTCATATTTAAGATTATTTAGGATTCAAGGTGCAGTGTAAGCGATGAATTCGCTGATATGTAGCCAGTTAAATTATGCGTTCACCATTTTGAATTCATAAGGATAACCGACGAAACAGAGTGACAATGTCAAAGAACGACAGTTAGGCGACAATGCACAGCGCCTGAAGCATTTTTAAGTCATTGATGCTGCGAGGAACTCGTGCAAGTATCCTTGCTATATGTTGTCACGACACCATGGCCATAACGACAAACATGTATTCACGTTCTGTGACGTCACAAGTACGTGCCGTCAAGTCATGATGTCATAATATGTGTACTAAGGTGCAAGGCATCGCGTCTCATATTAGTGAAAGTTTCAGTAAGTTATAATTTTCCGTTTTCTGTTCACACTTAATGTTAACTGACACCAGTAAACATAAATGGGAGGGCAAAATGTGAACTTTTACAGCGACGCTGCAAACGTCGTTTTTCCGACGTCGTTTACCGCTTTTCATGACGTTGTCATTAAGCCCGGTTTTCGTATGGCGCGGCCCAATTATGTATTGTATTAACCACATCATATGCCACGTGATACCAGAAACACGAATATTGCATAAGTTGGGCATGGGCACAAGTGAGTATTTGCTATAGGCTCTATAGGAAAACACGAATAACAAATGCACAAATAATTATACAAATGCTGTGTCTGGCATTGGCGGCGATATATCACCGTCAATCCGAATTTAAGAACTACTTTTACTGACGTTTCATTGGTTGGACGACGTCACGTGAAGTAACCAAATAACATCCGTGTGATGTAGCCACATGAACAAGTCCGCATGAACAAAAATAATAGGTAACACGCGCATTTCTTGACATATACCGTTACCGGTTAAATATATTCCCAGGCCAGTGTATTTTGATATAAAGTTTATCAGGTGCGGCTCGGAAACGGTAAGAATTCGTCGGTGGGCCTCGGAATTCTTAGCCACACCTGATACCAAAATACACCTGCCAAGTTGTTGTTCGTGTTTAACTGGCTATCAACATCTAAGGTAATTTAAGGCCGGGCCAACGGGTTCGATCCCGTATACCTGCTGCATTGGGGGGGGGGGGGAGGAGAGGGGCCCAGGGGGGTCCCCAAATCATAACGGAATATTTACATCGAAACATACCACACAAAAGTCACTAGGCCCCTTCCCCTTAAAGTAATAGGATTACGAATAATCATATTACTCATATAAAGCGTATAACCAGATTCAACTCTCACATAAGAAAGTCAAAGACGTACCTGAGGGCCAAACCAGTCGGGATGCCGGTAAGAATGAATCCCGATCGTTACATTACCCATTGCATGCCCCCATCTGCCACCCACGCACCAGGTTATGGACATTTAACATGGGGGGCTAAAATATTGTGTTTTTTTGTGGACCGATTTTCAAAATTTAACTTTTGTTTTCTTATTTACATCATTTCCAAACTATCTTGACAGGTTTCATTCAGCGTCACTTTCCAAATTCCCATAGGAAAATATTTTTTTCTCAATAAAATCAATACTTGATGGAATTTCATCAAATAAAACAATTTTGGGAGGGTGACTTTTTTGTTATTGATGAAAAAATACTTAAATTTAAATATTTTTTATGAGTTTATATGGTTATTAGCCGGCAGCAAAACGTAGAACAGACAGTAGTATACTCATGCGTGGTTTAGTACAGTTTAAGAAAATAATCCAAATAGTGTATGCCTTAGACCGTATTTGCCTGCAGAAACTGGTCAATTTGTGTACTAATCTACTTCGGGGGCCGTTTCACTGAACTTCATACGACTAAAATGTTCGTAAGTGCAAAATTATGATTTCACATTAATAATGTTTTCTTGTAAACAATTATTGGATTTACATTTATTGAGCATAGGCTGCATGTGCAGCCTATGCTCAATAAATATAAATCCATCAATTGAAATGTACAGACGATCTTAAATTTGCACTTACGAACATTTAGTCGTACGAAGTTTAGTGAAACGGGCCCCAGATGCATGTTATTGTATCATTTACATCATTTTCAAGCATAGGTGGGTTTATTTTGTACTTCGGAACAGGTTTGTCATTTCCAGCTGCTGACGTTTTGGGCCACCAGGGTGGTCACCGGAAATGTAATGTATCTTTCTGAACAATGACTAAACCGATACATTAATTAGATAATATCTAGAGCGTAATGGGTGCAGGTTATGTGAAAATTGATCTTACAACATCCACACGAAAAATGAAAGTAGCAGAGAATAGCAAAATGTGTGGTAATTGGTTTATATAGGCCAAATAAATAGTGGCAGATGTACTGGTTAGTTTATAGGAAAATAAATGTGGCGGTGGACGTTATTAGTAGCAGGAGAATAGCCAGATGTGTGGTACATGGTTAGTTTGTATAGGGCACAAATTAAATAGTGGGCGGTGGGACGTTAAACTTAGTAGCAGAGAATAGCCAGATGTGTGGTACATGGTTAGTTTGTATAGGCAAAATAAATAGTGGCGGTGGACGTTAAACTTAGTAGCAGAGAATAGCCAGATGTGTGGTACATGGTTAGTTTATATAGGCAAAATAAATAGTGGCGGTGGACGTTAAACTTAGTAGCAGAGAATAGCCAGATGTGTGGTACATGGTTAGTTTATATAGGCAAAATAAATAGTGGCGGTGGACGTTAAACTTAGTAGCAGAGAATAGCCAGATGTGTGGTACATGGTTAGTTTGTATAGGCAAAAATTAAACATAGTGCGGTGGGACGCTTTTAAAACTTAGTAGCAGAGAATAGCCAGATGTGTAACTGTTAGTTTTTGCATAGGCAAAATATAAGTGGCGGTGGACGTAAAACTTAGTAGCATTTAGAATAGCCAGATGTGTTGGTACATGGGTTAGTTTATATAGCAAAAAATAAATATGGCGGTGGACGTTAAACTTAGTAGCAGAGAATAGCCAGATGTGCGGTACATGGTTAGTTTTTATAGGTAAAATAAATAGTGGCGGTGGACGTTAAACTAAGTTGGCAAAATAAATAGTGGCGGTGGACGTTAAACTAAGTAGCAGATAATAGCCAGATGTGTGGTACATGGTTAGTTTATATAGGCAAAATAAATAGTGGCGGTGGACGTTAAACTTAGTAGCAGAGAATAGCCGGATATGTGATACATGATTAGGCTATAGAAGAAAAATCAATGGTGGTGGCCAACCTTTAGTGCCAACCATGGGGTAAGAGATTTCCTGCGGTGCTAACATGTATTAATCACAGACGGCATTCGGAATGCACTCGTGCTTACTGACCTACAACAAAACCGCCGCCAGAGGTCGCATGAATGTTCACGAATTCATTCATATTGTAAGACATCCGTACATGTGACTGGCTGGAGAAACGGGGCTTATGTCATTTTAAACCGGTCTAGAGCCTGATCTGAGTGGGCTCTTGCAATCGAATCTGATATGCTCTATCAGCCGTTTAGATATTAGTTTCCAAACATACATTAGTTATACAGTGGAGACTCTCTAAACCGGACACCCTGGGAGGTCCCCATGGTGTCCGGATTAGAGGGGTTCCACTGTTATAAGCACTCGATGACCATTTTTCTTTGTCATTTTTAATCATGAACAAACATGACAATGAATACATTACATTGAAACGCATCTAAATTAAGCACAATGGGGTCACCAGGGTGTCAGGTTTAGAGGGGTTCCACTGTATAAACACATGTGATTCAATTTATAATTATACATTTAGGATATAATAACATAGTGTTTCAAAAGACATGAACTGTATGCTTATTTAAGTAATTTTAAACGTTTTAATGACGTCAATGATACGTTTCATTTCTCCAGGCAAAGCTACATATGCTCATGAACTGTGTTGTAAAACACAAGCAGGAATATTTCCCAGAGCTCCTTATAAGCTGCGTATTTGCTTAAATACCCAATTAAAATTGCCAAAAACCCAATTGAAATCAGAAGTAACGAGTATCAAAAAGCAATAAAAATTGTGTGGTACCTTTATCATGCTGCAGAAAACAATAAACGGACCACAAATATAGCATATTTTTCTTATTTTCCATGAAAACACATATTGTTATTTCATAAGAATTCTAATGAAATGCCAAGGGATGTTTTAATTTCAAAGCAAACTATTCAATAAGTGCGGTCTGTTGATGTGTAAACAGTAGTGTGATTTTATTTTACCCAATTAAAATTTTGAATTAAAATACCCAATTGGTTCAGAACTGATGGAGTGACAATACTCAGTTACTAATTCCTTAGCTGGAGCCCTGATTTCCGTGTTATTATATCAAATCATCACTCATGTAAGATCCTATTTCTCGGAAATTGTTTCCGTGTATTGTACAGACACATTTACCGGAGTTTCTCGCTATGTTTCCATGATTAATTTCCATGTTAATAATTCAGGGCCATCTACACGTGACGCCCCAGAAGCGGGAGATACGGTGCTAATCCAGGCACATTGCCCTAACCTGTAATAAATGGATGATCCAGTAGATCGGTGTTCTGTGGCCCACACATGCGGCCCACGCACCCAAGGTCGAAGTCAATTGCGGCTTTGACTGGAGAAATTGGGCTTATGAGGCGTGTGACCAGTGTCGCTCCTGATCAAATAACACACTCATGTAGCCTGGTAACGATCTATATTGCTTGTTAGACGAATGGTCGGTGTTTCGTTGATGGAATGGCGAACAGTGCAGATCCTGATCAGACTGTGCGGATGCACAGGCTATTCTGGATCTGCACTGGTCGTAAAACACATAGGTCCCATTTCTTCAGTAACAGCCATAATTTATCTTGAAATCAGAGGTAATGTTTTTGTAGCATTTCATTTTCGTTAAAGGTTTTAATTACCGTATTATCTTATCAACATTGACTTGACACATTATATGTTCCTTTGTCATCGTCCATACTCTCTGTGAATATCAGATTCCTCTCTGTGAAATCGACATGCAGGTCGCTGTCATCTGGTTCTGCAACTGTTGGCAAGTAAATCATATTAAATCTGATATCCAACCTTACATGTCCACATTTATGCCCACCTGCCGTTCATAATCTATGTTGGAATAGGTGTCGGAAGCCTCGACAAAATCTTTCCCTAGGAATAAAAGACGAATGGTAAAACATTGCGAATGTATGTCGCCTTTCAACGGATGTTGACAATCGCAGTGGAAGAGTCAACTTGTCCGTCCATGTTTAGCCACATGTCTCTGAGTTAACAATTGGGAGGAAACATGTTTTTGTCTCACCTGCCTACACTTACCCAGTATGTATTATCAACAGAAGATGGGTATACGTCCTCTGATGGGTGATCTATAAGGCCTTAAAAAGAAGTATTGTGGTGCGGGCAACCCGACCCTACCTATGAATATGCCGCCGACCCTAGACTTTTTTGGCCGTTTAAACAAAAATTAAATTTTCACTCGATCTTTCGTGTGCTTAACCCATTAAAGACGGGATACACTTATAGTAGTATGAAACTTTTTCGGGGAGGGGGGGGGAGAAATCCTAGTTTCTTCATTTCATCTCGAAAGTATATGTTGTTACCACTCATTTGAACCGTCTCGACGAGACGGTTCAAATGAGTGGTAACAACATATACCTCTATGGAGAAATAAACAAATGAATGAGATGTTTCCAATAACAATTATTGTATCCTCAGACTGAAATGGGTTCATGCGTCCTGTGTGTCCATTAAAGTTGGCTTTTCACACTTGATGCCTAAACGTGTTACTGTCGGACATAAATAAGTATCAAATCGATGGTCTAGTAACATAAGGTCGTATAACATAAGGTCGTAAGTGCTATGCTTTAGCATAGCACTTACGACCTTATGTTACTAGACCATCGAAATAGTGAACCTATTCCACCATATTGGCACATACAGCTGTCTAGTAGTATTAAAATGACTAGTCGGGATCATAGATGAAACGCAGGGGCGGATCCAGAATTTGGGGAACGGGGGGGGGGTGGGGTGGGTGTGGGTGTGTCTAGTTGCGAAGGTAACTACGGACGGTACGGAGTAATTGCAAGAGTTACCGTTCGCAACTAGAGGGTTGTCCTACTTTCGAGCTCTTCGAAATGCACTTTCCAGTGTTTTACGGCATTTAAATTCAGACTCCAAGTGGTGGTAAACTTTGATCTATGTAAACTCCGTGGCTGAACGGGGGGGGGGGGCGGGCAGGTTGCAACCCCGGACCCCCACGATCCGCCCCTCTAACGTCATCCAATACTACTACTACTACTCGTTTGGTTCTTTCACGACAGTCGCACCAATGATTATGTCAAGCGATCTTTTCTAGAGCAACCGGTTGCCTGTTCAAGATATCACGGCGTGACATGTTATACATATTTTATGAAAGTGAAATGAATCGATTCGACCTTAATGCGACTCTGGAATAATGGCATTTGTGGTCAGCCTACATGTTGCCCATCTCATGATTTGTTAGCACATTCGTGCGGCTTAATGTGGATTTATACTGTTCGTTGGAAGACTTGCGGAGCGTTTCATTGACCGAATGACAGACAGTGCAGACTCGGATCAGACTGCGCGTTTGCGCAGGCTGATCTGAGTGTACACTGGTCGCAATCTCCAGGTTCAAGATACAAATAAAAGGATAATTTCAGCATGAGTGTAGCAGATGCACCGAAACAAAGTCTATTCCACAAAAACAATGTCGGTTATTTTCGGCAAATTAAACACATTAAAAGGCGCTTTATCTCAGATATGTGCGGAAAGTGATGAAAGGAATTAATAAAAATAAATTAATTGTAGATGTGTATCGGATATCTATACCCGATGAGTTTAAAAAATATGTTACTCTCATTTTGATACATTTAAACACATGCAAGGCACAGGTTGAAGTAACGGACCGAGGTCTATAAATACATTAAATATGCCTAAAAGCATCAATAAATGAAGAAATTTTCTTTTTTTTTTACCCCATCCATCTAATCTTATGGGGAAGGTGTCCAACTTTTTAATAGGCCGAGCTCATACGGGCTCGAGACAACGGACTCTCACGAATCGTCAACCGAGTTATATCATTGTCGCCTATTGCAGAAGTTGGGACAATGTTAGTATTCCGCAACGATATATTCCCCATTGCGCTATGTCAACGCGTTTTCGAGCTATCGATTGTTTTGTTGTAAAAAAAGTATCATCATTGCTAGGTCGGGAAAGAACGGACACATTTCCGAGGCCGATATTGCTATATGAAGGAGTAAACATCGGGTTCAAAATACACTTTTACGTCGTCCCGGCCCGTAAAGAAACATTTTGCATAGATAAAACATTGTTTCCAATCGAACATTTGATCAAACCTACATTTATATACCCGTCCTGTGCGTCACGACAGACAATTTAATCACACAGACATTTTTATCATTTCTCGGGAAGCCATTTTGTATAAACATCGTGGGACAG
Organism: Conchocele bisecta; assembly: GCA_029237695.1. Taxonomy (NCBI): domain Eukaryota; kingdom Metazoa; phylum Mollusca; class Bivalvia; order Lucinida; family Thyasiridae; genus Conchocele; species Conchocele bisecta. The sequence continues at coordinate 37,670,220 of CM055273.1, forward strand.
GTTTATTCGCCGGAACTCGTGCACTTACTATGTGGTAAAAAAAAAACGGAACTTTTAGAAACGGTTATAATTCATATTTTATAATACCTATGTTGATGGTAAAAGTATCAAGTTAAAGGTATGTCTCTCTACTCCGATTTCAAGTTTTGTCAAAATATATTTTTTTCTAATAAACATGTTTTGGCAGCATATGAGAATTGTCCGTGGGGTCAAATTTTATTTTTGACCGAATATGGTCATGTTGTATGTCAAATCGAAGGTATCAACGAGGCGATCACTCTGGTGCATTTTTTTGTCGAAATCGGATGGCTATGTCATCCAAGATGGCCGCCGAAAGGTCAAAAGGTCGTTCTTTTATTAGAGATTTAAAAATTCTTCTTCACATGAACCGCTTGGCCCATGGTGGCCAAACTTAAAAATTATGGTCCATGGGTGAAGCATTTTCAGATTTGTTAAAACGGAGATCATCGCTAATCCAAGATGGCCGCCGTCTAAAAATAGCATAAATTCTTTAAAAAATCTTCTTCTCATGAACCGCTAGCCGGATTTCGACGAAACTTGGTAAGATTGATAGATGTACAATGCTCTTTCAAAGTTGTTAAAATGGTGACTCCGGGGTCAAAAATGGGCGTGGCCCGTGGGGTCAAATTGGGGTAAAATTTTATTTTTGACCGAATATGGTCATGTCTATATCAAATCGAAGGTATCAAAGAGGCGATACATTTTTTGTCGAAATTGGATGGTCATGTCATCCACGATGGCCGCCGAAAGGTCAAACGGTCGTTCTTTTATTAGAGATTTCAAAATTCTTCTTCACACGCACCGCGTGGCCCAAGGTGGCCAAACTTCACAGTTATGGTCCATGAGTGAAGCCTTTTCAGATTTGTTAAAACGGAGGTCGTCGCTAATCAAAAATCTTCGTTCTCATGAACCGCCAGCTACGCCCATTTTTTACCCCTGGGTCACCATTTTAGCAACTTTAAAAGAGCATTGTACATCGATCATTCCTACCAAGTTTCGCCGAAATCCGGCTGGCGGTTCATGAGAAGAATTAAGAATTTATGCTATTTTCAGACGGCGGCCATCTCGCCTTCCGCTTTTGGAAATATATTTTGCTGTAATCCGAATTATAAAATACAGGTAACGCAGGGCGACTTTCCCCGTGTTACAGACAGAAAATTCGGGTTAGTTTTGCTCATGCGTGTTGATGAGATCATGAAGCAAAAATGCGCGATCTTCCATCTCTGGGGGAGAGGTTACGAAAAAGCAAGATTGGATAGGATAGAATCTCGTATTTTCGTCTCGCAATCTCGTGATCATACTTCACATTTTCGCGATCAATATATGCTCGATATCGCGAGAACGCGAAATTGTAAAAGTTTTGACCCCGTGTCACCATCTTAACAATTTTGAAAGAGCATTGCGTATCGATCATTCCTACCAAGTTTCGTCGAAATCCGGCTAGAGGTTCAAGAGAAGAAGATTTTTTAAGAATTTATGATATTTTTAGACAGCTGCCATCTTGGATTAGCGATGACCTCCGTTTTAACAAATCTGAAAAGGCTTCACCCATGGACCATAACTGTGAAGTTTGGCCACCATGGGCCAGCCATCGGCCATGTGGTTCCTGAGAAAACACGTTCAAAATCTCGAATAAATGGACCTTTTGGAGGCCATCATGGATGACATAATCATCCGATTCCGACAAATATTGCACCAAAGCAATCGCCTCATCGATACCTTCAATTTGATATATGACATGAGCATATTCGGTCAAAAATAAAATTTGACCTCACGGGCCACGCCCATTTTTGACCCCGGAGTCACCATTTTAACAACTTTGAAAGAGCATTGTACATCTATCATTCTTACCAAGTTTCGTCGAAATCCGGCTAGCGGTTCATGAGAAGAAGATTTTTTTAATTTTTTGAATTTATGCTATTTTAGACGGCGGCCATCTTGGATTAGCGATGATCTCCGTTTTAACAAATCTGAAAATGCTTCACCCATGGACCATAATTTTTAAGTTTGGCCACCATGGGCCAAGCGGTTCATGTGAAGAAGAATTTTTAAATCTCTAATAAAAGAACGACCTTTTGACCTTTCGGCGGCCATCTTGGATGACATAGCCATCCGATTTCGACAAAAAAATGCACCAGAGTGATCGCCTCGTTGATACCTTCGATTTGACATACAACATGACCATATTCGGTCAAAATAAAATTTGACCCACGGACAATTCTCATATGCTGCCAAAACATGTTTATTAGAAAAAAATATATTTTGACAAAACTTGAAATCGGAGTAGAGAGACATACCATTAACTTGATACTTTTACCATCAACATAGGTATTATAAAATATGAATTATAACCGTTTCTAAAAGTTCCGTTTTTTTTACCACATAGTAAGTGCACGAGTTCCGGCGAATAAACCTGTCCCACGATGTTTATACAAAATGGCTTCCCGATAAATGATAGAAATGTCTGTGTGTATGGCAAGCCAAATGCACAATAATTCCTTAAACCATGGTTTGGAGCTCAAACCCTAGTTTAGGCTCCTCAAACCCTAGTTTGGGCTCGCCAAATGCACAATAATTCCCTAAACCCCAGTTTGAGAGTCTAAACCAGGGTTTAGGCTCTCAAACCCCAGTTTGAGCAATTATTGTGCATTTGGCCAGAAACTGCCGTTTGAGGTCGTAATCGTATAAAAAGCCTAAACCCTAGTTTGGACCCAAACCACAGTTTAAGAAAAAAACTGCCAATCGTGATCCCAAACGGTAGTTTTCTTAAACCCTGGTTTGAGCAATTATTGTGCACTTGGCGGTAGAAACCACCGTTTGGACGCTCAAACTAGGGTTTCTGATAGCTTAAACCACGGTTTGAGCTCAAACCCCTGTTTAGACTGCCCAAACCCTAGTTTAGGCTCGCCAAATGCACAATAATTCCCTAAACCCCAGTTTGAGTCTAAACCAGGATTTAGGCTCTCAAACCCCAGTTTGAGCAATTATTGTGCATTTGGCCAGAAACTGCCGTTTGAGGTCGTAATCGAATAAAAAGCCTAAACCCTAGTTTGGACCCAAACCACAGTTTAAGAAAAAAACTGCCAATCGTGATCCCAAACGGTTGTTTTCTTAAACCCTGGTTTGAGCAATTATTGTGCACTTGGCGGCAGAAACCACCGTTTAGACGCTCAAACTAGGGTTTCTGATAGCTTAACTTGAACCATGGTTTGAGCTCAAACCCCAGTTTGGACTGCCCAAACCCTAGTTTAGGCTCGCCAAATGCACAATAATTCCATAAACCCCAGTTTGAGAGTCTAAACCATGGTTTAGGCTCTCCAAACCCCAGTTTGAGCAATTATTGTGCATTTGGCCAGAAACTGCCGTTTGAGGTCGTAATCGAATAAAAAGCCTAAACCCTAGTTTGGACCCAAACCACAGTTTAACAAAAAAACTGCCAATCGTGATCCCAAACGGTAGTTTTCTTAAACCCTGGTTTGAGCAATTATTGTGCACTTGGCGGCAGAAACCACCGTTTGGACTCTCAAACTAGGGTTTCTGATAGCTTAAACCACGGTTTGAGCTTAAACCAGGGTTTGTTTTAGGCTCAATGTATGGTTTTCATTGGACGAAACATTTCTCAATGTCTAGTTTTGATTGGCTGACAGAAATTCCTTCCCGCTGTAAGCGTAGTTATCATTGGTCGGATAATTTGGAAAGTCAGGTTTTCATTAGCTGACGCGTTTTCGCGCGTCTACAACAACAATTGAATTCTGAAATGGTGACAAAAATTAACAAAGGATATTTTTAATAATTGCAAAAATAATGTTGTCTTATCATAACACGAATATGAACATGTTTTCTTGCTCTCTTGCCTGTCATAATTAGCATATTTTCCCAATTTATGAACGGCAGCTGCATACTATAGGTGCGAAACTGTGACGTCAGTTAAGAAGAGTGACCTTAGAACATATATGTTTGCAGTCATAATAATTATTTTACATTCAGCAGATTGTTACTAATAAACAGAGCAAATGCTGTATTGACTCAACGATCACCAGCGTATGGCCTGATCAGACAGCCGGGAAGCGCAGTGTGATATTGGGCTATACTGGTGGGCTATATCGTAAGGTACTAGTAGTATAATCACCAATTTACAATAAACATCCGGGTATCACACCTTGGTGCAAACAATGGATTAAAATGTCATAAACGCAGTAATTATCAATCCACGCTGATCAGAATATCGACAATCGGTAGATCAGTATAGTCCCTGATCAACTGGCATATACACACAGGCTGCTGAGAATATCACCAAATTGTAGACCAGTGTAGTGCCTGATCAGCATGCTCATCAACTTGGGATAACCACACTATCGCTAATATGTACAACTGTAGTCAGTGGCTAGGTTGATCTAGCTAGGTTGATCGGACTATCAGTAATCTGTACACCGGTCTAGTCCCTGAGCAGCCGGCATATCCAGCTGGGTTGATCAGACTACCAGTAATATGTACACTAGTGTAGTCCCTGAGCAGCCGGCATATCCAGTTGGGTTGATCAAACTATCAGTAATCTGTACACCGGTGTATTCCCTGAGCAGCCGGCATATCTAGATAGGTTATCTGTACACCGGTGTACTCCCTGATCAGTCGGCATATCTAGCTTAGTTGTTCAGTTTGTCGGTAATCTGTACACCAGTGTAGTCCCTGAGCAGCCAGCATATCTAGCTAGGTTGATTATACTATCAGTAATCTGTACACAAGTGTAGTCCCTGAGCAGCCGGCATATCTAGCTAGGTTGACCAGACTATCGGTAATCTGTACACCGGTGTAGTCCCTGAGCAGGCGGCATATCTAGCTACGTTGACCAGATTAGCGGTAATCTGTACACCGGTGTAGTCCCTGAGCAGCCGGCATATCTAGCTAGGTTGACCAGACTATCGGTAATCTGTACACCGGTGTATTCCCTGAGCAGCAGGCATATCTAGCTAGGTTGACTAGAATATCGGTAATATGTACACCGGTGTAGTCCCTGATCAGGCGGCAGCATGTCTAGCTGAGTTGTTCATACTGTCAGTAATCTATACACCAGTATAGTCCATGAGCTACCGGCATATCTAGTTGGGTTGGTAATCTGTACACCAGTGTACATGTAGTCCCAGAGCAGCCGGCATATCTGGCTAGGTTGATCAGACTATCAGTAGTCTGTACACCAGTGTAGTCCCTGAGCAGCCGGCATAACTAGCTAGGTTGATCAGACTATCAGTAGTCTGTACACCAGTGTAGTCCCAGAGCAGCCGGCATATCCAGTTGGGTTGATCAGACTATCATTAATCTGTACACCGGTCCCAGAGCAGCCGGCATATCCAGTTGGGTTGATCAGACTATCAGTAATCTGTACACCGGTGTATCCCTGAGCAGCCACAATCTACCTAGGTTGATCAGACTATCGGTAATCCGTACACCGGTGTAGTCCCTGATCAGGCGCCATATCTAGCTAGGTTGATCAGGCTACCGACACTATATATTAGCCAATATATGAATATTTGTTTGTTGTATATTATGATTTTTTTAAAATTTTAGTAAAATAATATCATCAATAATAATAACAGCACACAAATGTTAAATTCATTCCGGGAATTAATAATGGAAGGGGGTTTTGTCCACCCTGTAAAAATCATGAAAGGGGGTTTTATGTCCACCCTGTATAAATCATGAAGGGGGTTATGTCCACCCTATCAAAATATCATGAAGGGGTTTTTATTTTGTCCATGTTGTCATTTTCACACGAAGGGCGTTATGTCAAAGGGGTTTTTGTCCTACATTCATATAGTATACGAGCGCAGTCCCTCATCAGGCACACATCTTAGCTAGGTTGATCAGGCTACCGACACTATGTACATCAGTGTAGTCCCTGATCACGCGGCATACCTAGCTATGTTGATCAGACTACCGACACTATGTATACCAACGTAGTCCCTGATCAGCCTCCATATCTAACTAGGTTGACCAGACAACCGACACCATGCACTGCAGCACATGTACTAGTAGTCCCTGATCAGCCTCCATATCTAACTAGGTTGACCAGACAACCGACACATGCACTGCAGCACATGTACTAGTAGTCCCTGATCAGCCTCCATATCTAACTAGGTTACCAGACACCGACACCATGCCACGCAGCACATGTACTTAGTAGTAATCTGATCAGCCTCCATATCTACTAGGTTGACAGACAACCGACACCTGCACTGCAGCACATGTACTAGTAGTCCCTGATCAGCTCCATATCTAACTAGGTTGACCAGCAACCGTACACCATGCACTGCAGCACATGTACTAGTAGTCCCTGATCAGCCTCCATATCTAACTAGGTTGACCAGACAATCGACACCATGCACTGCAGCACATGTACTAGTAGTCCCTGATCAGCCATCCATATCTAACTAGGTTGACCAGACAACCGACACCATGCACTGCAGCACATGTACTAGTAGTCCCTGATCAGCCTCCATATCTAACTAGGTTGACCAGACAACCGACCCATGCACTGCGCACCATGTACTTAGTAGTCCCTGATAGCCTCCATATTCTAACTAGTTGACCAGACAACCGACACATGCCACTGCAGCAACATGTACTAGTAGTCCCTGATCAGCCTCCATATCTAACTAGGTTGACCAGACAACCGACACCATGCACTGCAGCACATGTACTGTAGTCCTGATCAGCCTCCTATCTAATAGGTTGACCCAGACAACCGACACCATGCACTGCAGCACATGTACTAGTAGTCTGATCAGGTCCTCATATCTAACTAGTTGACCAGACAACCGACACCATGCACTGCAGCACATGTACTAGTAGTCCATGATCAGCCTCCATATTAATAGGTTGCCAGACAACCGACACCTCACTGCACACATGTATGTAGTCCATGATCAGCCTCCATATCTAACTAGGTTGACCAGTCAACCGACACCATGCACTGCAGCACAGTATAAGTAGTCCTGATCAGCCTCCATATCTAACTAGGTTGTTCCAGACACCGCACCATGCACTGACAGCACATGTATAGTAGTACATGATCAGCCTCCATATCTAACTAGGTTTGACCAGACAACCGACACCATGCACTGCAGCACATGTACTAGTAGTACCTGATCAGCCTCCATATAACTAAGGTTGCGACAACCGACACCATGCACGGCAGACATGTATTGTCCTGATCAGCTCATATCTAATAGGTTTGACCAGAACACCGATGCACTGCAGCACATGTACTAGTAGTCCCTGATCAGCCTCCTATATCTAAAGCGGTTGACCAGACAACCGACACATGCACTGCCAGCACATGTACCTGTAGTACCCTGTCAGCCTCCAATTAACTAGGTTGACCAGACACCGACACCATGCACTGCAGCACTTGTACTAGTAGTCTGATTCAGCCATCCATATCTACTAGGTTGACCAGACAACCGACACCATGCACTGCAGCACATTGTACTAGTAGTCCCTGATCAGCCTCCATATCTAACTAGGTTGACCAGACAACCGACACCATGCACTGCAGCACATTGTACTTAGTAGTCCTGATCAGCCATATTTCTAACTAGGTGGACCAGACAACCGACACCATGCACTGCAGCACATGTACTAGTAGTCCTGATCAGCCTCCATTATCTACTAGGTTGACCAGGACAACCGACACCATGCACTGCAGCACATGTACTAGTAGTCCCTGATCAGCCTCCATATCTAACTAGGTTGACCAGGACACCACACATGCACTGCAGCACATGTACTAGTAGTACCTGATCAGCCTCCATATTAACTAGGTTGACCTGACCAACCGACATGCACTGCAGCACATGTAACTAGTGTACTGAGCGCCTCCATATAACTAGGTTGACCGACACCGACATGCACTGCAGCACATGTACTAGTAGTCCCTGATCCCATATTAACTAGGTTGACCTGACAACCGACACCATGCACTGCAGCAATGTACTAGTTGATACCTGATCAGCCACATATTAACTAGGTTGAAACGACACCATGCACTGCAGCACATGTACTAGTAGTCTGATCAGCCTCCATATAACTAGGTTGACAGACAACCGACACATGCTACTGCAGCACATGTACTAGTAGTACCTGATCAGCCTCCATATCTAACTGGTTGACCGGACAACCGACACCATTGACCTGCAGACTGTATAGTTGTCCATGATCACCTCCATAGTTATATACCAGTGCACAACCGACACATGCACTGCAGACATGTATAGTAGTCCCTGATCAGCCTCCATATCTAATAGGTTGACCAGACAATCCGACACCATTGCACTGCAGCACATGTACTAGTAGTCCCTGATCATCCTCCCTATTAACTAACTAGGCGTTGACCAGAAAAAATCCTGACACCATGCACTGCAGCACAATTGTTAACTAGTGAGTTACCATGATCAGCCTCCAAATATCTAACTAGGGCTGACCAGCCCAGACAACCGAACCACCATGCACTGCAGCCCACCTTGTACTTAGTAGTACCCTGATCAGCCTCCAATTATCTAAACTAGGATTGGACCAGACAACCGACACCATGCACTGCAGCACATGTACTAGTAGTCCCTGATCAGCCTCCATTTATCTAACTAGGTTGAACCAGACAAACCGACACCATGCACTGCAAGCAACATGTACTCGTAGTTATCCTTGCTATCAGCATCCATATCTAACTTAGGCTTGACCAGGACACCGAAACATGCCACTGCGCAATGTACCTAGTAGTCCGCTGATAGCTCGCATACTAACTTGTTTGACCAGACCAACCGACACCATGCACTGCAGCAAATTTACTAGTCCGTCCTTGATCAGCCCTCCATATCATAACTTAGGCTTGGAACAGACAACCGTCACCATGCACTGCAGCACATGTACCTAAGTAGTCCCGATAGATCAGCCTCCATATCTAACTTAGGTTGACCAGAACAACCGAACCACCATTGCACTGCAGCAACATGTACTAGTAGTTACCCTGATCAGCCTCCATATCTAACTAGGTTAGGACAAGAACAACCGACCCACCATGCCACTGGCAGGCCACATTTGTACTAGTTAGTCCCATGATCAGCTTGCTTATTTACCAAGGCTGATTAGACTACCGACAATATGTACATCAGTGTAGTCCCTAATCAGTCTGGATACAGTGGGGATTCTACTTATAAGAGTAAATGAAATATTTTTGACTGACATAAATAATTAATTTTTATGGCAATATTTTGCAAAAATTATGCTCGGTTTGTAACTAGAGTTTTCAACAAGCTGAATAAGATACTCCAATTATTATGCTCTGTCGATATGCTATGAGACTTCACAAGTTACATTTTTTGGCGGTGAGCAGACATGTTTTTTTTATGTAAATTCAGCGGTAATTGCCAATACATATTAAATAGATGCTTAATTACTCTCTGCAACAAACCAGAAGATCATTAAAATTATACTTGGTTTGTAAGATCTGAGACTTACAAATAGAATATTTTGTACGCCGACATAAATAATTATTTTTTATGAATGCGATATTTTGCAAAAATTATACTTGGTTTGTAAGATTTGTAAGACTTCACAAATGAAATAGTTGTCGGCTGGCATAGTAAATATCATTTTTTTTATGAATATTTAGCCAATAGACATTAAATTGATGCATAACTAGTGTCTTCGACTAATGAAATTCAGTTGTTGCCTAATTAATTTAAACTGTTGCTTAATTAGAGTTTTAGACAAGTTGAATAACATAATTCAATCTTCTGGAAATATAATACTATATAATATATAAAATACTATACAATATATACTAGGATACTTCACAAGTTATATTTTTTGTGGTCAGAAAAAAAAATAAAAAAATTTTTCATGTAAATTCAGCAGTTTGCCAATATAAATTAAACAAATGCTTAATTACTCTCTGCAACAAACCACTGAGAAAAAGATCATTAATTATTTTGCAATAATTATGCTCGGTTTGTAAGAATTGAGACTTCACGAATGAAATATTTAGTCGGCCGGCATACATAGTTAATTTTTCAGTTATGAATGCGATAATTTTTCAAAAAAAAAAATAGTTTTTTAAGATTTGAGTGTTCACAAATTAATATTTTGTCGGCCGACATAAATCATTTTTATGAATGCGATATTTTGCAAAAATTATGGTCGGTTTGTAAGATTTGAGACTTCACAAATAAAATATTTTGCCGGCTGGCATGAATAATTAATTTCTATGAACATGATGAATGTGATATTTTGCAAGACTTATGCTCGATTTGTAAGATTTGAGACTTCACAATAAAATATTTTATTTTGTCGGCCGCCACCATTCGATATTCGGCTAGTCAAAATTAAATGTGTTCAAATTTAATTATACTCGGTCGGTATAATATCAGATTTTGCAACCGAGTTAAAAATTTTGGCAGTAAGCAAAAATAACTAATTTTTGGGAATGCTAACTTGAAATTCAAGTTAATGGAATTAATTATTCAGCTGTATTCAAATTTAATTATGCTCGGTCGGTATGTAATGAGTTTTGCGAGTTCCATTTTTTGGCGGTTTGCAAAATTAAGTAATTTTTGGGACTGCTAACTTGAAATTCAAGTTAATTCAATTAATTATTCTATGAATTTAAATTCAGCTGTATTCCAATTTAATTATGCTCAGTCGGTATGATATGAGATTCCGTAAGCCTGAGTTAAATTTTATTTTTTGGAGGTCAACCAAAATATGAGTAATAGTTAGGAATGCTAACTTGAAATTCAAGCTAATTCCATTAATTATATATATGCTATAAATTTAGGTGTATTCAAATTAAATTATGATCGGTCGCTACGATATGAGATGCCGAAAGTTAAATTTGTTGGCTGTCAGCAAAAATAAGTAATTTTTAGGAATTCTAACTTGAAATTCAAGTTAATTCAATTAATTATGCAATAAATTTCGCTGTATTCAAATTGAATTATGCTCGGTCGGTATGATATGAGATTTCGCAAGCTATATGTTTTGGCAGTCAGCAAAAATAATTAATTTTTAGGAACGCGAACTTTTGAAATTCAAGTTAATTCAATTAATTATGCTATAAATTCATCTCTATTCAAATTTAATTATGCTCAGTCGGTATGATATGATTTATCGCAAGTTAAATTGTTTCGCGGTCACCAAAAATATGTCATTTTTAGGAATGCTAACTTGAACTTCGAGTAGATTAAATTAATTAATCAACTGTATTCAAATGTATATGCTCGGTCAGTATGTAATGATCGAGATTTTGCGAGTCACAGTTTGTGTCGGTCAGCAAAATTAAGTAATTTTTGGGACTGCTAACAAATTCAAGTTAATTCAATTAATTATGCTATAAATTCAGGTGTATTCCAATTTAATTATGCTCGCTCGGTATGATATGAGATGTAGCAAGTTAAATTTTTTCGCGGTCAGGAAAAATAAGTAATTTTTATGAATGCTAACTTGAACTTCAAGTTACTTCGATTAATTATGCTATAATTTCAGGTGTATTAACATTTTATTATCCTCGGTCGGTATGATATGAGATATCGCAAGTTAAATTTTTTGGTGGTCTGGAAAAATAAGTAATTTTTTGGAATGCTAACTTGAACTTCAAGCTAATTCAATTAATTATGCTATAATTTCAGGTGTATACACATTTAATTAACATCGGTCGGTATGCTATGAGATATCGCAAGTTAAATTTTTTCGAGGTCAGGAAAAATAAGTAATTTTTAGGAAGGCTAACTTGAACTTCAAGCTAATTTAATTATTTATTCTATAATTTCAGGTGTATGCACATTGAATTAACATCGGTTGTTATGATATGAGATATCGCAAGTTAAATTTTTTTGAGGTCAAGAAAAATAAGTAATTTTTAGGAATGCTAACTTGAACTTCAAGCTAATTCAATCAATTATGCTATAATTTATGATACATTTAATTAACAGGTCGGTATGCTGATATCGCAATTTTTTTGGCGGTCTGGTAAAATAAGAAAATTTTGCGGAATGCAACATGAACTTCAAGCTAAATCAATTAATTCTATAGGTGTATGCCATTGAATTATCCTCGCGGTGATATGAGATATCGCAAGTTAAATTTTTTGCGGTCAGGAAAATAAGTAATTTTTAGGAATGCTAACTTGGAACTCAAGTTACTTGATTAATTATCTATAATTTCGGTGATTAACATTATTATCTTGGCGGTAATGATATGATATATCGCAATAATTTATTTTGGCGGTCTGGAAGAATAATTAGGAATCTACTTGAATTTCAAGCTAATTCAATTAATTTATTCTAATCAGGTGTATCACATTTAATTAACATCGGTCGGATATGCTATTGAATTATCCGAAGTAAATTTTTGGCGGTCGGTATGGAAATTTTGCGGATGCTAACTTGACTTCAAGCTACCGTATCAATTATTTATTCTATAATTTCAGTGTTACAACATTGAATTATCTGTCATTATGATATGAGAATCGCAAGTTAAAATCGAGGTCAGGGAAAATAGTAATAGGAATGCTAACTTGAACTTCAAGCTAATTCAATTAATTATGCTATAATTTCAGGTGATAATTTAATTAACATTGGTCGGTATATAGAGATATCGCAAGTTATTTGAATTTTGGGTCTGGTAAAATAAGTAATTTTGAGGAATAACATGACTTCAGCTAATTCCAATTAATTATCATGGTGTATGCACTTGATTATCCTGGTCGGAGATATGAGATATAGCAAGTTAAATTTTTTCGCAAGGTCGGAAAAATTAAAGTAATTTTTTAGGAATGCTAACTGAACTTAAGTTACTTCGAATTAATTATGCTAATAATTTCAGGTATTAACAATTTTATTATCCTCGGTCGGTAAGATAGGATATCAAGTTAAATTTTTTTGAGGCTCAAGAAAAATTAAGTAATTTTTAGGAAGCTAACTTGAACTTCAAGCTAATTCAATCAATTAATGCTATAATTTCAGGTGTATACACATTTAATTAACATCGGTCGGTATGCTATGAGATATCGCAAGTTAAATTTTTTGGCGGTCTGGTAAAATAGAAATGCGGAATGTAACAGGAACTTCAAGCTAATTCAATTGTTAATCTAAATTTCAGCTATGCCATTGAAATATTCCTCGGGGAATTGATAGAGATACGCAAGTTAAATTTTTTCGCTCAGGAAAAATAAGTAATTTTTAGGAAAGGCTAACTTGAACTTCATGTTACTTCGATTAATTATGCTATTATCCGGTGTATTACCATTTTATACCCGGTCGGATGATATGATATAGCAAGTAAATATTTTGGCGGTCTGGAATAAGTAAATTTTTTGGAATTCTAACTTGAGGTTCAAGGGCTAATAACAATTAATTATTCATAATTTCAGGTGAATACATTTAATTAACATCGGTCTAATGCTAAGATATCGCAATTAAATTTTTTGGCGGTCTGGTAAGAAATTTTGCGGAATTGCAACGTGAACTCAAGCTAATTCAATTAATTATCTATAATTTCAGGTGTATGCATTGAATTCTCCGGTCGGTATGATTAGAGTTATCGGCAAGTTAAATTTTTCGCGGTCAGGAAAATAAGTAATAGGAATGAATGAACTCAAGTTACTTCATTAATTGATGCTATTCAGGTGTATGGTAAAATAATATTATCCTTGTCGGTAGGTATGTATATCGCAATAATAAATATTTTTGGCGGTCGGATGAAGTCAATTAGGAATTCAATTGAAGTTCAAGCTAATTCAATTAATTATCTATAATTTCAGGTGTATACATTTAATTAACATCGTCGTATGCTATGAGAATCGCAAGTAAATTTTTTGGCGTCGGTCTGGTATATGAAATGCGGAATGCATCTTGAACTTCAAGCAACCGTTAAATTCAATTATTTATTCTATAGGTATCACTTGAATTATCCTTCGGTCATTATGATATGAGTATCGCAAGTTTTTAAATTTTTTCGGGTCAGGGAAAATAAGTAATTTTTAAATGCTAACTTGAACTTCAAGCTTATTCAATTAATTACTGCTATTAATTTCAGGTGTACATAATTAACATTTGGTCGGTATGGTGATATCGCAAGTTAAATTTGTTGGTGGTCTGGTATATAATTTTGGGAATCCTAACATGAACTTCAAGCTAATTCAATAATATCTATAATTTCGGTGTAGCACATTGAGTTATCCTCGTCGGTATGATTAGTATCGCAATTTTTTTGTTAAAGGCGGTCAGAAAAATAAGTAATTTTTAGGAATGAACTTGAACTTCAAGACTTCAATTAATTATGCTATAATTTCAAGGTGTATTAAACAATTATCCTCGTCGTATGATAGAGATCGCAAGTTTAAAATTTTTTTGAGGTCAAGGAAAAATAAGTAATTTTAGGAATCAACTTGAACTTCAAGTAATTCAATCATATGGCTATCAGGTGTATACATTTAATTAACATCGCGGTGCATGAGATATCGCAAGTTAAATTTTTTGGCGGTCTGGTAAAATAAGAAATTTTGCGGAATGCTAACATGAACTTCAAGCTAATTCAATTAATTATCTATAATTTCAGGTGTATGCACATTGAATTATCCTCGGTCGGAATGATATGAGATATCGCAAGTTAAATTTTTTCGCGGTCAGGAAAAATAAGTAATTTTTAGGAATGCTAACTTGAACTTCAAGTTACTTCGATTAATTATGCTATAATTTCAGGTGTATTAACATTTTATTATCCTCGGTCGGTATGATATGATATATCGCAAGTTAAATATTTTGGCGGTCTGGAAAAATAAGTAATTTTTAGGAATTCTAACTTGAAGTTCAAGCTAATTCAATTAATTATTCTATAATTTCAGGTGTATACACATTTAATTAACATCGGTCGGTATGCTATGAGATATCGCAAGTTAAATTTTTTGGCGGTCTGGTAAAATATGAAATTTTGCGGAATGCTAACTTGAACTTCAAGCTACCGTAATTCAATTATTTATTCTATAATTTCAGTGTATGCAACATTGAATTTATTCTCGGTCATTATGATAAGAGATATGCAGGTAAATTTTTTCGTGGTCAGGGAAAATAAGTAATTTTTAGGAATGCAACTTGAACTTCAAGCTAATTCAATAATTATGCCTCAGGTGTACATTATTAACATTGGTCGGTATATGATGAGATATCGCAAGTTAAATTTTTTGTTGTTGTTATAAAATAATGGTGAGGAATGCACTGGAACTCAAGCTAATTCATTAATGTCTAATAATTTCAGGTGTAATCATTGAGTTATCGGCGGTAATGATGAGATACGCAATGTTAAATTTTTTCGCGTAGGAAAAATAAGTTAATTTTTAGGAATGCTACTTGAACTTTAATTACTTCGATTAGGTGCTATAATTTCAGGTGTATTAACATTTTATTATCTCGGATCGGTATGATCTGAGATATGCAAGTTAAATGGCTGTGGATAAGCAATAGGAATCTAACTTGAACTTCAAGCTTAAATTTCAATTAATTATGCTTATAATTTAGGTTGTATACACTGTAATTAACATTGGTCGTAAGTGAGAATATCGCAAGTTAAATTTTTTGGTGGTCTGGAAAATAAGTAATTTTGAGGAATGCTACATGAACTTCAAGCTAATTCAATTAATTATCTATAATTTCAGGTGTATGCATTGAGTTCCTCGGTCGGTATTGATATGAGTTATCCGCGTAAATGTTTTCGGCGGTCAGGAAAAATAGTAATTTTTGGAATGCTACTTGAACTCATACTTCGATTAATTAGCTAATAATTTGGTTGTATTAACGTTTTATTATCTCGGTCGGTTTGATATGAGATACGCAAGTTAAATTTTTTGGCTGTCTGGAAAAATAAGGTAATAGGTGCTAACTTGAACTTCAAGTTACTTCGATTAATTATGCTATAATTTCAGGTGTATTAACATTTTATTCCTCGGTCGGTATGATCCTGATATATCGCAATTTATTTTGGCGGTCTGGAAAAATAAGTAATTTTTAGGAATCTACTTGAAGTTCAAGTTCTAATTCAAATTAATTCTATAAGGGTATACACATAATTAACCGTCGGTATGCTATAGATATCGCAATTAGGTTTTTTGGCATCTGTAAAATAGAAATTTTGCGGAATGTAACTTGAACTTCAAGCTAACCGTAATTCAATTTATTCTATAATTTCGTGCACATGAATTATCCTCGGTATTATGATATGAGATATCGCATTAAATTTTTTCGAGGTCAGGGAAAATTTAAGTAATTTTTTGGAATGCTAATTGAATTCAAGGCTAATTGAATAATATGCTATAATTTCAGGTGATACATTAATTAACATTGGTCGGATGTTAGAGATATCGAAGTTAAATTTGTGGTTCTGGTAAAATAAGTAATTTTGAGGAATGCTAACATGAACTTCAAGCTAATTCAATTAATTATCTATAATTTCAGGTGTATGCACATTGAGTTATCCTCGGTCGGTATGATATGAGATATCGAAGTTAAATTTTTTCGCGGTCAAGAAAAATAAATAATTTTTAGGAATGCGACTTGAACTTCAAGTTACTCGATTAATTATGGCAATAATTTCAGTATTAACTATTATCTCGGCGGTTAAGATATGAGTATCGCAAGTTAAATTTTTTGGTCTGGAAAAATAGCAATTGGATGCTAACTTGAACTTCAAGTAATTCAATTAATTATGCTATAATTTTAGGTGTATTCACATTTAATTACATTGGTCTGTATATGAGATACGAAGTAAATGTGTTGGTATAAGTAATTTTGAGATGCAACTGAACTTCAAGCTAATTCAATTAATTATCAATCAGTTGTATGCTGATCCGGTCGGTATGTATAAGATAATCGCAGTTAAATGTTTTCGCGGTCAGGAAAAATAAGTAATTTTTAGGAATCAACTTGAACTTCAAGTTACTTCGATTAATTATGCAATAATTTTATGTATTAACATTTTATTATCCTCGGTCGGTTTAGAATTCGCAAGTTATGGCTGTCTGGAAAAATAATAATTTTTGGAATGTAACTTGAACTTCAAGTAATTCAATTAATTTGCATAATTTCAGGTGTATACACATTTAATTAACATCGGTCGGTATGCTATGAGATATCGCAAGTTAAATTTTTTGGCGGTCTGGTAAAATAAGAAATTTTGTGGAATGCTAACTTGAACTTCAAGCTAATTCAATTATTTATTCTATAATTTCAGGTGTATGCACATTGAATTATCCTCGGCCGTTATGATATGAGATATCGCAAGTTAAATGTTTTGGCGGTCAGTAAAAATAAGTAATTTTTGGGACTGCTAACTTGAAATTCAAGGTAATTCAATTACTATGGTATAAATTCAGCTGTATTCAAATTTATTTATGCTCGGTCAGTATGTAATGAGATTTTGCGAGCTCCATTTTCTGCCATATCGCAAGTTAAATTTTTTTGCTGTCAGGAAAAATAAGTAACTTATTAAGAATGCGAACTGGAACTTCAAGTTCATTCAATGAAATATGCTATGAATTCAGGTGTATTCCAATTTAATTTTCCTCAGTCGGTATGATATGAGATATCGCAAGTTAAATATTTTGGCGGTCAGTAAAAATAAGCAATATTTAGAAATGCTAACTTGAAATTCAAGTTAATTCAATTATTATTCAGCTGTATTCCAATTTAATTATTCTCCGTCTGTATGATATAAGATTTCGGAAGTTAATTTTTTTGTTGGTCAGCAAAAATAAGTAATTTTTATGAATTGTAACTTGAACTTCACGTTACTTCAATTAATCATATGCTATAAATTCAGATGGCTTCAAATTTATTTATGATCGGTAGGTTACGATGATGAAGGAGATTTCGCTAGTTAAATTAAGCAAAAGTAAGTAATTTTTAGGAATGGTAACATGAAATTGAAGTTAATTCAGCTCTATTCCTATTTAATTTTGTAGGTCAGCAAAAATAAGTAGAACTGATAACTTGAAATTCAAATCAATGAATTATTTGGATTATTATGTTATATGTGACATCAGAGACATAAATAATATGTGTTTCTGGTCACATTAATAGTAAGAGCCACATACCCCACATTACATATATCCCGTGTACTATACGCAATTGGTTTTGGGTCAGTCTTTTAAATCAATAAAGAAAATAAAAGATGGATGGATGGATGATGTTCATTCACCTCTCTCAGATAATTACGCCGATTTTCTTTTCACCATTACGCCGTATTTTCACCTTTATCCAAATAATCGACCATTACGCCATTTAGTGACGCCGTGCATTTCCATGCCACCGATAACCGTAGACTTAAATCGATCATCCAATGGTAACTAGGCTTTGAGATCGATGAACCAATCGTAACTCGGGGTGTGACGGATGCCAAAAACATATTTTAAGCGATCAGCCAATGATAACCAGGCTTTGTAATCACTTTAACCAATCGTAACTCGGGGTGTGACGGGTAACAGAAACCACGGTTTAGGCCGATTTAGTAAATTAACTACCGATTACGACATCAAACGGCAGTTTCTGGCCAAATGCACAATAATAATACCTTAAACCCCAGTTTGAGAGTCTAAACCATGGTTTAGGCTCTCAAACTAGGGGTTTAGGGAATTATTGTGCATTTGGCGAGCCTAAACTAGGGTTTGGGCAGTCTAAACTGGGGTTTGAGCTCAAACCGTGGTTTAAGCTATCAGAAACCCTAGTTTGAGCGTCCAAACGGTGGTTTCTGCCGCCAATGCACAATAATTGCTCAAACCAGGGTTTAAGAAAACTACCGTTTGGGATCACGATTGGCAGTTTTTTGCTTAAACTGTGGTTTGGGTCCAAACTAGGGTTTAGGCTTTTTATTCGATTACGACCTCAAACGGCAGATTCTGGCCAAATGCACAATAATTGCTCAAACTGGGGTTTAAGAGCCTAAACCCTGGTTTAGACTCTCAAACTGGGGTTTAAGGTATTATTGTGCATTTGGCGAGCCTAAACTAGGGTTTGGGCAGTCTAAACTGGGGTTTGAGCTCAAACCGTGGTTTAAGCTATCAGAAACCCTAGTTTGAGCGTCCAAACGGTGGTTTCTGCCGCCAAGTGCACAATAATTGCTCAAACCAGGGTTTAAGAAAACTACCGTTTGTGATCACGATTGGCAGTTTTTTTTCTTAAACTGTGGTTTGGGTCCAAACTAGGGTTTAGGCTTTTTATTCGATTACGACCTCAAACGGCAGTTTCTGGCCAAATGCACAATAATTGCTCAAACTGGGGTTTGAGAGCCTAAACCCTGGTTTAGACTCTCAAACTGGGGTTTAGGGAATTATTGTGCATTTGGCGAGCCTAAACTAGGGTTTGGGCAGTATAAACTGGGGTTTGAGCTCAAACCGTGGTTTAAGCTATCAGAAACCCTAGTTTGAGAGTCCAAACGGTGGTTTCTGCCGCCAAGTGCACAATAATTGCTCAAACCAGGGTTTAAGAAAACTACCATTTGGGATCTCAAATGGCAGTTTAAGCCCAAACTAGGGTTTGAGGAGCCTAAACTAGGGTTTGAGCTCCAAACCATGGTTTAAGGAATTATCGTGCATTTGGCTTGCCATATGTGTGATTAAATTGTCTGTCGTGACGCACAGGACGGGTATAAATGTAGGTTTGATCAAATGTTCGATTGGAAACAATGTTTTATCTATGCAAAATGTTTCTTTACGGGCCGGGACGACGTAAAAGTGTATTTTGAACCCGATGTTTACTCCTTCATATAGCAATATCGGCCTCGGAAATGTGTCCGTTCTTTCCCGACCTAGCAATGATGATACTTTGTTTTACAACAAAACAATCGATAGCTCGAAAACGCGTTGACATAGCGCAATGGGGAATATATCGTTGCGGAATACTAACATTGTCCCAACTTCTGCAATAGGCGACAATGATATAACTCGGTTGACGATTCGTGAGAGTCCGTTGTCTCGAGCCCGTATGGGCTCGGCCTATTAAAAAGTTGGACACCTTCCCCATAAGATTAGATGGATGGGGTAAAACATTTTTTTTTCTTCATTTATTGATGCTTTTAGGCATATTTAATGTATTTATAGACCTCGGTCCGTTACTTCAACCTGTGATGCAAGGTGGATATGTATTACCCAACTATCTCCCCTGTTTATCACAGTATACAATATATTTGTTATCCCCTCGCTGATATGCAAGAGGGGATATAGCGTTAGTCCACCATATACGTACATTGTACGTACGTACGTACGTGCGTTAGTAACACCTTTCAGTTTTCAATAACTTATGAACCACTTCACCGATGTTGATAATACATGTATTTGGCCACAGTGTGTGTCTAGAGCTTTGTTTTACATACGACCCACGTCCGACCGCCCATGGTCAAGGTCACTCAGGACTTATGTTCACCTTGTTTGTAAGGCAAACATTATTATAAAGGCTGCCAGTGAGGGGATTAGCTTAGTGATACTGATGCCCTTGTTTATTTATTTATTTACTAAGAAATGTGTATGCTGTGTAACCTCAATAAAGGGCTCTTCATACTGATTAACATAATGTTTTGGAATGTTTACTATAGGAATGAATGGCCTTTTTGTGGAATTTATCGGGGTATAAACTTGGAAAAGTCGCGGGAATACTGGACGAAGGCCGGAAGGCCTTCGTCCAGTATTCCCGCGACTTTTCCAAGTTTATATCCCCGATAAATTCAACAAAAAGGCCATTCATTCCTTATAATTCCAGCATTTGAAATAAATTCATCAAGAAAATGTGTTTATTTTCCGTTTTCTGAAGAATTATTTTAACTGCGCCTCACGGTTATGGAAAGTAGTTCGGTGTGGGAGTTTACTGGGATATAAATTTTGGACAGAGACTTGCTACGGGCCAATCAAATGTTAGGGAATTGTGTAAATATTTTTGTGCTGGAATTATTTACATGTAGTTATTTATTTATTTATTTATTTATTTATTTATTTATTTATTTATTTATTTATTTATTTATTTATTTATTTTATTTATTTATTTATTTATTATTTCAAACCGATCAAACAAAATGGTGTATTTTATTTATTCAAACCACTGAGATATTTCACTTACAGCCATATGAAGCGAACGCCCACATGTTTGACTATCTGAGACATCATCTGAGCCTTTAACGTGATCAGACTCGGCGATTTAGAGCGACAGTGAATGTAGAAAGTGATACATTTCATAAATTTTAATGAGACACGCCATGTGAGTTTGTACCTTTGAAGATCTGCAATATCTCATTAAAAATAATTACAAAAGATATACGGTATTTTATGTAAATGGTGTCGAAAGTTGACATTTTGAAAGTAAGTGCGGAATAGAATTTCGCATTTGCTATGATTTTTGTTATCTTTCAACGTCATTTACAGAAAATATCACAGGGTCTGTAAATATATTTAATGAAAAATCGTACATGTTCTGAGGGACAAAATCACATGGCGTGTCTCGTAGTCGTATTGGCTCCTAATAACCCCACTCTCTACCACAGCCAATATTGTATATCCCAAATGGACAATTGCCTCTATATTTCACCTCCCTACAACGGCCACCTCTCAACAACTGTAGGGAGGTTGCACTGCAGTAGAAACTACATACTAGACTAACTATACAAATGTATTGGAAATCAAAATGTAAATTTTTAAATTGGTGAAAAAATGATAAAATTTTATATATACATGTAGACTCTTTTCTCACTTATTTATTAAATGATTATTTTATTAACAAACTAGCAAAGATGCAACGGACTCTGTATGTAATTACACGACCGCCTGCGTTAATCTTGCCAAGGTTATCAACGATTATGAACATATATTGGTAAAGCCAACTCATAATCAAGCAATTTCATTGTCCGAGCCTGAGCTGTAGAACAGCTCAGGCTCAGACAATGAAGTTGCTTGATTTCAAGCACTTTATCCAAGTATTTTGAAATAATGAAACGAATATTGACCAGATTGGCGCACACAGTTGAGTATGTCTTGTAGTCTAGTTTCACATAAATTGTTGACCTGACTTATATAGCTGACAGAAAATAGATTAATCTTGCCACGGTTACCAACGTTTCTGAACATATATTGGTAAATCCAACTCATAAGCATGCAATTTCATTGTCTGAGCCTGAGCTGTAGCACAGCTGAGGCTCAGACAATGAAGTTGCTTGATGTCAAGCACTTTATTCAAGTATTTTGAAATAAGGAAATGAATATTGACAAGATTAGCGCAGGCGGTTGAGTATGTCTTGTAGTCTAGTTTCACATAAATTGTTGACCCAACTTAGCTGACAGAAAATAGATCTGTTGTTTTCTAAATATCTCCTCGTAGTGACGCCATATATCTATTGTGTGGCTATATATAACGTTCATGGTAGAACTTACTAATTGGTATTGTAACGTTTGCTGTTAAAGCAAAAGCCATATATGTGACTGGGGAAATGTTTTGTTTGTCGTTTGCGACCAATGTAGACCCAGATCCGCTTGCGCATCAGCGTAGTCTGATTTTGGACTGCGTTGGGTCGACAATGACAGTACATGTAACTCTGATGCATCCATCATTTAACAAAGCGTGTATATCGTTATCGTTAACAGATCGAAAGCAAGGTTTACCACAAATGCCATAAAATCGTGTTCCCAGTCACAGCCGTATATGGGACAAGCCGTGTAATTGTGTACCTGAGAAGATGAGCAATATCGAATTTACAAACGTTGAGATAATTTCCGTCAATGACATCGAAAGTTGAAGAAATTGTCATGGCAAATGCCGAATAGAATTCCGCATTTGCTATGACATTTTCGTCAACTTTCAACGTCATTTGCAGTTTCTGTAAACACTGTTCACATGAAAGATCGCACATGTTCTTAGGTACAAACTCGCATGTCTGGTCTCACAGCCGATGACGGTTTTGTCACAATGCTACACTTCTGCGATATCGTCGTCAGCATCGTTAGAATCACCAACTCTGTCCTGTGTAACACAACAGCCGCCTTGGTCCGCGCAGCATAGGATGTCTCTGGACGACTTTATACACAGGGAACAGGGGAAGACAACCGCTATGCTATACCACATACAACACAGCCCAAACAATCTGTACACGCCCTTATCCCAAGGGTAGTACCAACGAGGGTCGGGGCCACTGACCCACCCGTGTAGACAGCAGCAGAATTGTCGGGCGTGGGTATCGCTATCCACGTATGAAATATCGTCCCCAATGTTGGCATCGTGGTTGGATTTAGGCTGCGCCGTTTCCATTGTCACGTGTAAGTTGGTCCCCGGTTAAATGTATCGTTCGTTATACGACGAACATTGTACTGGAACTGTTGTTGATATTCGCAGTCGAACTGTCCGACTTTTCTAGCTTATCGTGGGCGTTTTATTACATAGTTTATTTGAGAATTTGAATTAAACATACTAATCCACGTAGCACACTATCCGTTCAAGGTTCACGATCGATATGTAAACAAGGAACAGTTAAAATCGCACAATGTCATTTACACGCTTCTTCAAGGACAACAATGTAAACAAACTTGGGTTATGGACGGGTTAACAATTCGAGTCTACGTTCACGGCAGGGACTAAATTAACAGTCACGAAACCCTGCCTATTTCGACATACATGACATACATACATGTAAAGCTATGGCCAAACCGATCTCGCTACTCTCCTGGACAATAACAGAAAAAGCATGATATAGATGATATAGAGACAGAGACGTGGCATGCTAGTCTACCAGGGGCGTAGCCAGGGACAAATTTCTGATACCACACATATCAAATGGTAGAACATTGGGTGAGCATGGCTCACTCGTCGACCTAGCGAAGTGAGGGAGAGTGCTAGGGGGGTCCGGGGGCATGCCCCCCCCCGGATATTTTTTGAAACGGAGATCTTATCTAACGCGTTTTCCTGCATTATTTACGACACCATTTGTTTGTAATCGACATGTACGTTTGATAGAAAATGCGTTCTGTTCCAGACTCAATAGCAACTCCACCCCCCACCACCCCCAAGATTTTATTGCATATTTCGAAAAATAAGCCTCTTTTTTAATTCTTTTTTTTTTCTCGTACGCACGTGCGTACGTGCGTATTCCTGGATACGCCACTGTCTACTACATGTATATATATTGAGCACGTATTCCAGGCGCGGATCCAGATTTCGGGTTAGGGGGTGTGTTGTGTGGTAACTATTTTGCAATACTTGACTATATTATCGAACGTGCTAGGGGGGTCGGGAAATTTTTTGAAATCTACATCGCATTTCTTGCGTTCTGGCACATTTTGGAGCAAAAAAAACCCAATAAACAATAAATTCACAACGCGAACGTAGAAACGTGCCTTGTAACTTGTAAACAATCTTTACTCGGCGAGTATGATCTATGTACGTCTGTCACTATATCTTCTTTGTTCTTCAGTATTTAATTGACGCTATATGTTCTGCCATGTCTTATTTGGTGACGGTCACGTATTTGTTTTTTTCTGTTCATATCATTGTCTGTATATGCTTTGCGGTTATTCTTTATTCATTTACTGCGGCAGACTGCATGTTGGGAGCATGTGAATGGTGATGGGGTTCATCCTTCCCAGAATCCCGATATCCCTGGTTTGGCCCCCGGGTTCATTTTTGGCTTTTTGGTACGTGAGAGTTTAATCAGGTTGTATCAAATAACACTAATAAGATTCGTACTAATCATATTGCGTGTATGGAGTGGGGCTAAATGACTCTGGTGTGGTGAAGACCTAGCACCAGATCAGGCTATTCTATTTTCAGGGCTAGATGTATATATTTTATGTAAATACAATGTATTCAGTTCTGATTTTCTGATATCCCGCACCCTTCGCCCACCCATGCAGGTGAAATACTGAAATCAACCCCGTTAACCCGGTCTAAAATGACCTTTGACAGGCCGTTAAACCCCATTACTAAATAAATAAATATTCTATTACTGGCCACTATCCGTTCTGCAGACTGTGGTATTAAAATAAAGCTTACCAAATAACAGTTGCATATATTGTGGATAGTGTTCTCAGCGAGACCAATGGATAGGAGACTTGTTTCCGGTTTGACGTTACGTAATGTTAAAAAAACGTACAAATACAAGTTGGTAGCATAGTTGTAAGACAGCCCTATTATCTCGGCATTATTTTTATTTTCCTTAATATGTATATGAAACATCGGTTGATGTAAGAAAGCACATGT
This sequence comes from Conchocele bisecta, assembly GCA_029237695.1. Classification (NCBI taxonomy): domain Eukaryota; kingdom Metazoa; phylum Mollusca; class Bivalvia; order Lucinida; family Thyasiridae; genus Conchocele; species Conchocele bisecta. The sequence goes on from CM055273.1 coordinate 37,695,503, forward strand.
TGAAACCAGTGCGATGTTAGAGAGAAACAAAATTGTAATGTGTATCTAATAATAAAGTTTAGAACAACTACCCCGAGAAATGCCGTTTTCTTCGATGTTTACGCTTAGGTAACATTTCTTTAATATAGGAATGAATGGCCTTTTTGTGGAATTTATCGGGGTATAAACTTGGAAAAGTCGCAGGAATACTGGACGAAGGCCGGAAGGCCTCGTCCAGTATTCCCGCGACTTTTCCAAGTTTATATCCCCGATAAATTCTTCCGGCCTTCGTCCAGTATTCCCGTGACTTTTCCAAGTTTATACCCCGAAACATTCCACAAAAAGGCAATTCATTCCTTATAATTCCAGCATTTTAAATAAATTCATCAAGAAAATGTGTTTATTTTCCCTTTTCTTAAGAATTATTTTAACTGCGCCTCACGGTTACGGAAAGTAGTTCGGCGTGGGAGTATTTTGGGATATACATTTTGGACTGAGACTTGCTACGGGCCAATCAAATTGTGTAAATATTTTTATGCTCGAATTATGACAGCATAACATTCAAAGTATTTAGTAACAAAACGCTGAATACATAATATTTTCTGATATTTGATATCTCAAGCAAATGCACATTTTGAAAATACATGTACATGTATATCTTTGTATTCACATTTATTTATTAAATGAAAAAACGATGAATATCACCTCATTGCTAGCCAGTACTTCTAAGAAATGCTATTTCGTATATCTCTTACATGTCTATCCTGTACTTCAACTCCCAGTTTTCGGCCATTTTGAAAACAACGTCGTTAACATGCATATTACTTCACTAACGCGAACATGTGATGTTACACGTTTGCGACGTTTTTAACCCAGTTATTAAGGCGAAACATGCATTTATTATTTAGTGTACAGTTGGGATATTACTAAAATTGTAATGCCGAATAATATTTCTGAACATTTACCAAAATAGAGGAATTGGTAACATTTTACCAGAAACGCCTATGTCAAACCGGCAACACTGTGCGCGACGTTGGAAAATGATGAGTAACTTCTCTTAGAACAATTTCCAGGCGTAGAGTCGCCAATTTATCGCCAATTCTAACGCCGATGATTCTCCAGAAATACATTTAGTTCTAAGGAAAGTTACAGTGGGGTCAGCGTGTAAGTGCACACACGAACGAACACGACAGGTTGGAACCAACCTGTCGTGTTCGTTCGTGTGTGCACTTACACGCTGACCCCACTGTACTACTGTCTATTCTACGTTTTGCTGCCGACGAACATTTGGCTATTCAGCGCCGTAGCCACGTTAAGCCTCGGTGATATTTTCCGGATTTTATTTTATTTTATTATTATTATTATTATTTTATACTTTCATCTTAAAAGCAGATCGTGATTTGACTATTCGTGACCATGTAATGGAACAATCCCCCGGTAGCAAATATCATCAATTAATCTACCATTCTCTATGCTTTCAAAACGTTTCATATAAATACAGCAAAATATATTGTCGAACATATTGCTCAAAAATACGATGTAGATTTCAAAAATTGTACTGGGGGTGGAGCGTGGCCGATCCACTATCGGCCGACGAATGAGCGGCAGAAAAACGTGGAACAGACAATAGTGAGTTTCGAAGTCAGGTAACATGTTTATCCCGTCAACACTGAGTATGTGCCGTGAAACACGTTGCCGTGAAACCTTTTTGATATCCTGTCAATACGACCTACTCACTGCGTATGAATATGTGCGGTTGCTGGGATTATTTCCTTGCATTTTAAAGCCATGTATATGTGTTGACGGGATAAATAGAATAGTAGGTTAGTGCCGTGAATGGAAACAAAATATCTGGCGCGGCACGGAAACGGGATGTGCTCGGCAGAGCCTCGCCCATCCCGTTTCCTGAGCCTTGCCAGATATTTTTTCCATTCACGGCACTAACCTACTATTCTCTATTTATTAGACAGATCCATTGCATGTGTAACCATCGATTGTCGTAAATTTAGCGTTCGCCACTAACAATAATATACACTTTTGTCTACCAAACCTTGATATGTTTTCAGGCAACTCTTATGTGTAGTTGATGGTTTCCGATATATATACGATCCAATTCTACCATTATATTATTGCTTACTAACACAATGTGTATTATTACGTGGTTACAACAACAACAACAACAACAAGTATTTAAACTGCCAGAAGCCCTCCGATTCAAAGTACGCATTATTTTCTTTTGTCCTTATTTTGTAACCGATTTTGATGAAATATGGCGCATTAAACGCGTCTTGTTTAGCTGCATTTGGTGGTATCGGTACTCTGGCCCAAACTTCTGTCGTTTTTGCGAAGAATCGATTTTCGTGTCTACAAACACGGAAATAGATCCTTCGCAAAAACGACATAAGTACGTGCCGAACTCCCGGGACCACCCAATTAAATGTAGCTCATGAAGACGCGTTTGCTGCGCCATATTTCATCAAAATCCGTACATTGTATCTTAAGAAAATATCAAATAATACTTACCTCAACACGTTCAGCCATTGTTGTTGATGTTGTAACCACGTGAACATGCACCTTGTAACATGTTTCATCATTTTCTGCGCATATGTGAGACAAGGCGCCTTTACTATTCTCACCAAAGCGAAAGAGAGATTATTCAGAAAAGAAGACCAATATTTCTTGTCACCAGTTCTCTAACGTGGCGTTATTGACAGAAATACTGAACCCATATATACGCCCCGCTTCCACATCCACGGCCACATATGAGACAAACCATGTGATGTTGTACCTAAGTAAGATGTACAATTTTTCATCAAAAATATTTACAGAAACTCTGATATTTGCTTTGTAAACTGTCGACGTCATCTACGTGAAATATCGTACAGTTTGTACATATTTTCTTGAGATGTCGCACATCTTAGGTACAAAATCACAGGGCTTGTCTCATAAGCACTATTAAATGTGGAAATACATGTACATCCATGGTCGTTTCGCCGTATTTCGCCGGTATTAATTTCGAAAATATTTTCTACAAATGACGTTGAAAATTGACAAATGAAATCGAAGCTCATGTGAAATTCAATTCTACAATCTACAGTTCTTGCGTCGATTTTGGGCCGAGTTTACGGACATTTGTTTTTTCGAAATCAGTATTAGAGAAAACAGACGATGCAATAATGAAGGTAATACCAGGACTGGGTACCTTTATCAGTGGATGTCTAATATGTGACTGTGACTGGAGAAATGGAGCTACGAACTTGGTTTTGCGACAAGTGTAGATCCAGTCTGATCAGGATCTTCACTGTTCGCTATTCCATGAATGAAACACTCGTCCTGCTTCTGACAAGCATTTTCTAACAAACAATATACTCGTAGATCGTTATCAGGTTACACGAGTGTACTATTTGATCAGGAGCTACAGTATTCAAAAATCACATAGACCCCATTTCTCCAGTCACAGCCACATATGTGCCGGAGTGTCTGTTCCACGTTTTGATAACGAGCTGTCTTTGGCTATTAAACACATTTTAAAAATGGCATTAGCATTCAAAACTAGGTAGTGTTTCCCACAATAATACTATATAAGTCACTCTACCCAGTTCTTACTTTGACTGATGAAATTCGATCTGATGTTGACTTTAAAAATAAAACACACAGACACATCTTTGGGATTTGTCATTCATAACTAGCCTTTTTTATGCATTGCATGGATTATTCATAGACGGGGGCAAATGTGTAAGAGCATTTAGTATGATTAAAACGAAAACAGAACAGGTCATCACAGTAACATGGAACAGATTGTACTATTTTCTCGTAATTTGTATATAAAGAAACGAAATGGCATAGTTCATCAACTGATTTTATTTGTACCATCGACTAAACAATCTTTATCTGTCTCAATAGCATGTTGTGTGTTTGTTTATTTCATTTACATTCTAGCAATGCACACAGTACTTCAGCCAGTGTTTGTCTGGAAACCTGGCTATATTCAATTCACAGAGCATTTCAACATCCTACCTAGACTTTTATCCAGTCTCCTTTCCCCTCCGCGGCAACTCGATTTCACCGACGAACACATGACTTTAACCAGTCTCTATGTTTCCGGCATTCTGATTTCAGAAACTCGCATGATGTTCACCTGTCTCTTCGTTTCTGGCAACCCGATTTCAACAATCAATTAACGCATGATTTTAACCATATTGCTCTTTTCTATAAATGCGCCTTCAGCAATTGACGCATGATTTCAACCAGCCTCCTTTTTTCTGGCAGTCCAATTTATTTCAGCAACACACACAGGACGCTGTGCTGCCGACAACCCGCCTTCAGCAACCCACACACGACTTTAACTAGTCGTGCGCTCCTGACATCCCGTCTTCAGCAACTAACACACGACTTTAACCAGTCTCTTGTTTTCCGGCAACCCGATTTCAGCAATTCACACACGACTTTAACCAGTGTTGTGCACCTGACAACCCGTCTTCAGCAACTCACACACGAATTTAACCAGTCTCTTGTTTTCCTGCAACCCGATTTCAGCAACCCACACACGACTTTAACTAGTCTTGTGCTCCTGACAACCCGTCTTCAGCAAGCCACACAGGACTTTAACCAGTCTCTTGTTTTCCGGCAACCCGATTTCACCCACGAACATAGGGCATTCGGGCTCAGGCTTCGTCTGGAAATCCTGTTGTAATTTGCGTTCAACTTTCACACGACATACAAACCCATACATAAATGTATGTCTCGTACATGAAATACAATTACATAAAAATTACAATTAACAAATGTGACACGTCATGTGAAAATGGGGCAAAGCGCGTATGCAATCAGTGTATGCCCAGATCAGACCGCGCTGCCGCGTGGTCCGATCAGAGCACACACTGCTTGCCATTTAGATCGTATGATATTCATCTTCAACGGCTGCAGGAGTGTTTGTTGAACAAGAGGTGCGCTTGGTGGTATACTCACATTGCCCCAGTTTGACATGACGTGTCACATAGTGTCTATTAAAACTTTCCCCTCTTAGCGCCATCATCATCTACAGTGTCGTCGTCACCAGCCTTTCGCTTCTTGCCCCTCTTTTCACACGCCTGCGCTCCATATGCCCCCTCCTCTGATTCGACATTGTCCAGCCACCCCATCACTTTCACCTCCACTGGAAGTTTCTGCTCGTCTAGCTGCGCAAGCACATCAGGACATATTATGGCATTCGCGTACGATGTGGATGGGACATTTGCGTCCTCGTAGCCGTACGCGCGTGGGCCGTCGTAAGGCGGTGGCAGGTACATGAAGCCGGCATCCCGGGTCGTATCCAACACGACGTAGTTGCGCCCGAACTCATCCAAGTAGATGGCGTCCTTCTCTGATGTGCGTGAGCTTGCGGGGGATCCGGATTTGCACGAAGCCGCGTATTCGCGCTTGGTGCCGTCATATGTGTAGCTCGTGCTGCTTGCGCTTCCGTGCGCCGTTGCCGCGCTGTCGGAAGCGGGAGAATAGACGGGCAGCGGTCGCGGGATATTGACGGGTGATTGGACATGCGCCTGTTTGCGAGCGGCGGCCGGCGGCGGCGACGGCGGTGTCGCGGACTAGATTCGGCCAAGACGGCAGGCGTCTGGCGGACTGGGCATCACCGTGGTTGCTGCTTCGCGCATCATCATTGGATCCGCGGTTTGCATGGCCATCTAGTATTGGAGTGCGGCTGGAGCTGGTAGAGCAGGATGGAGCGGGGATGACGCTGTGACCGCTTCGACATCCGTACGTCTGGGTTGTAGGCGCCCGGAGGGTTGAGCCTGAATAAAGCAATATTAGCATGTCAATGTCAGACCAGTAAGGGTGGAAATTGTATACAACTAGTGGTGGCGAACATTTCCAATGGAAATGATTCTGAAGTGCTGCCAAATCATGTTTTAATGGAGGAAACATACATATTATGAAACAAAAGCAGACGACAGGTTTTGTTTCCCGCATTCAAATGGTAAATGGCTGCACGTACCCGATGAGGCTGATGAGCCGGCTGATGGATACGCCGATGACGGGTTCGAGTCGTAGGCGATGTCACGGATGGCCGCGGATATCGTCCGGTACCCGGCCGCTTGGCTCACCGTGTCTGAAACAATATTAAATGTTTCCCGGCTTAGAAAAGGCACGCTGTGTGCAATAGGGCGTGTGTTAGTACTGCACTACCGTCTTGCGCTAATCTTGCCAATATTTGTCAATTTATTTTTTTACCAAAATACTTGCATATCGTGCTTGAAAGCAAGCAGCTTGATTGGCTGAGCCTGAGCTGTACTACAGTTCAGGCACGGCCAACCAAACTGCTTGATTGTTAATTGCTATTGTCATGTGATTTAACCACTACCCCCACACCATACCCGGCAGCTTGGGTCACTGTGTCTGAAACAATAATAAATGGTCCCCGGCTCAGAAAAGGTTGGTTTTATTTGTTTTTCTTGCAATATTCCTCGATTGAACTCACCACCCACTCATTCCAGCATTATTATTATACAGGTTCGCATGACTGGCTCTGTTACTGGTATTTTAACTTATACTATAATTTTAAGTAATTTGTTTATTTGTACTCATGTATTACATCATACAAAACTAATGCATGTTTATATTTGTATGGTTAATGTTTTTGTATAGTCATGTATTACATTACATTGTTTATTTAAATATACAACAAGAACATTTGGCCTGTCGGCACACACATGTTCCCGGTGATACATTGGAAAAACTCCGACAAACTTCATTCAATACGTTTACAAAATGTACAATATGTTTTCATAAATAAAGTCGTGGGTATGCGATGGGTAATTTAACGATCGGGGTTCAATCTTACCGGAATTCCGACTGGAGACCGGGTTTGGTCCTCACATACGTCTTTGGTATTTTGTATGTGACAGTTGAATCTGGTTATACCCCTTATGTGAGTATTACGAGTATTGGTAATCCTATTTTAGCGGAAGGGGCCAAGTGACTTTGGTGTGGTATGGACCTGGCACCAGGTCAGGTTATTCTAATTTCGGGGCTGAATATATTTTTTTCTCGATGTAAATATTCCGTTCTGATTTTGGTATTTTCCCCCAATGCAGCAGGTTAAAATGGGAACGAACCCGTTTACCCGGCCTTACATTACCTTAGCTGTTGATAGGCAGTTAGACACCAATAAACAAACAAACAAACAAACATAAATAAAGTTGACAAAATATAATTCCGCTTGTACTATAATTTTGTCAACTTTTGACGCCATTTACGGAAAATATTGTAAATTTTGTAAACGTATTTCATGAAATTACGCATAAAAACATATCGATGGTAGCATAGCAGTTACGACCTTATGTTACTAGACCATCGATATTCAGGCCCGTAGCCAGGGGGGTCGGAGCGGTCGGAGCGGTCGGAGCGGTCGGAGCGCCCCCCCCCCCCCCCCCCCCCCCCCCCCCCCGCCCCCCAGCCCACCTCGAGGTCCACTTTTTCAGCCAAAAATAAATAATAAAAAAAAAAAATCTGGTATGAAAGGTCACAGTTAGAAGGTCAGCGTTGCGGAGAATGCAGGAAATTGCGTTTCAGACCACCTATATTTCAAATTTTCCCGGGGGGGGGGCATGCCCCCGGACCCCCCTACATACCTCAGACCCCTTGGGCCTTCGAAACGACCCTCCCCCCCCCCCCTTCAAACAGGTCTGGCTACGGGCCTGATAGTATGTCCAATCACATGGCGTATCTCATATACTCACTGCTATGGTTCCAGACATAGTGGGCCCGCCTCTGGCGCGGGATCTCCGCCATCATTTTTATGGCGTCTTTCGGCTCCATGGCAATGGCGTTCTGTATCAGGGTGCCCAGGATTGGCCCCACGTCTCGGCAGCCCCTGTCTAGGTCCTTAGTGTGGTGCACCAGCATCCGGTGGGCCACGCGCCCTGGAACAATTATCAGAGAATTGTAGTCTACAGTAAGCCTACACAACAGCCTGCGTTAATCTTGCCAAAAGTCTGAACATTTATTGGTAATTCCAACTCACCATCAAGCAATTTCATTGCCTGAGCCGGAGATGTAGCACAGCTCAAGCTGAGCCAATCAAGCTGATTGATTTCAACCGCATTTTCAAGTATTTTGAAATAGAGAAATTGACGAATATTGGTAGATTGGCGCAGGCGGTATTGTACCTATCGCAGGGATTCGGCTTGTTTCGGTTTTCTTATATAAACTGTAATTTATATAGCAATACCAAAGAAATCGGTATCATTGTCGTGGACAAGTCGCTCTGCAAGAGCTCCTGTAATAGCAAAAGTTCTGCTGAAACGTGTAAAGGTCTACCACCACCAAAGAGTTTTCCTATATAAACTAACCAATGATCACACATTTTGCTATTCTCTGCTACTTTCATTTTTCGTATGGGACCTATTTTCCCATAACCAACAGCCATTCTGCTCTGGATATTCACTAATTAAAATATAGGTTCAATTATTGCTAAGAAAGATAAATTCAATCTCCTGTGACCACCCTGGTGGTGGCGCAAAAAGTCAGCGGCTGGAATTGAAACCGCCTTACATGACAAACATGATCCAACTTACAAAATAATCCCAAATCATATGCATGCTTGAAACAGATGTAAATGCTACATTAACATGCCTGTGAAGTAGATTAGTGCATCAATCGACTGGTTTCTGCAAGCAAAGAGTGTATATGGCATAACAAATCTGGCTTATTTTTTATGTACTACTTTTGACTACAACGCGCATGAATAACTGATCAGTTAGTGTGTTTACTGTACGGGGTGAAAAAGTGTATATATGTCACACACGCATTGCTCTAATGCTTCACTATCACCCTGCGTCAAAACCACGATCGTCCCGCCCCCGCTAAACCCAGGGTCAAGGTCACATTCTTGTTGCAATCGAAACTTTAACGCTCGGATAAATGTCTTATAATTTCTGTTTCCTTGCACGGATCTACATGATATTTCAAACACACGCATTGCTCTAATGGTCCTCTACCGCCCTGTGAAAAATCCACGATCGTCCTGTATTGTATGAATTGACGATATGAGAAATTATATTGTGATATTCTATAGAGTATGTGAGATATTATTGGGGACACATTTTTATCCACCCGATATAATTTAATTATTAATTTTTCAATAAATGTTCAACAACATACCTGGAATGCCGAGGTATCCGACCAAGCTCATGTCCGTGTAATGGACCATCGTCAGCTGGGAACCATCCTGGCAGAACAGGAAGCTGTGGAAAGATTTTCCAGCATGCATAGAGCCGGGAAACATGATCTGAAATTTAAATTAAAATTTAATTATAATAGTATAGACAAATTCAAGTATGGAAAATATATACTTATATTTAACAATTTAGTTTTTGTGACGATTTTTTTTAATTTCAGGATACATACAGTCGCCTCCCTGTCCGTCTGTTTGTCCGTACGTCCAATAGTTGCAGGGCTCCAGATAAGGAATTAGTAAGTGTGTATTGTCACTCCATCATTTCTGAAGCAATTGGGTATTTCAAAATTTTGATTGTGTAAAATAGAATCACACTACTGTTTACACATCAGCAGACCGCACTTATTGAATAGTTTGCTTATAAATGAAAACACATCTTGGTATTTCATTAGAATTGTCTCCTTGGAGACAATTCTAATGAAATACCAAGATGTGTTTTCATGGAAAAATAAGAAAATATGCTATATTTGTGGTCTGCTTATAGTTTTCTATAGCATGATAAAGATATTGCTTTTTAATACTCACTACTTCTGATTTCATTTGGGTTTTTGGCAATTTTAATTGGGTATTTACGCAAATACGCAGCTTATCTGGAGCTCTGTTAAGTTGCATTAAAGTATTCGGCTACCTACTATCTCTGTTACCGTAAATCGCAAACCTTGAAACTTTATATACTTATTTGTATATTTTCATTCGATAACCCGCACATGCGGCCCCTGCACTCAAGGTCGATGTAAAATGTTTTAAAAATGTGCGTTATATATTTTTAATTCTCGTTAACGTTAACAAATGCTATGGCCATCGGCGATAGACTGTACAACGAACAAATGTAAACCATGGCCAGAATGCGCAGGGTGTATTGGGGCTACATTGGGCGTAAATCCGGGGGCCGTTTCACTAAACTTCGTACGACTAAAATGTTCGTAAGTGAAACATTATGATAGTCTGTAAATTTCACATTAACACTGTTTTCTTGTAAGTAATGACTAGATTTACATTTATTATACATAGGCTGCATCCCAGACGATCCTAATTATGCACTTACTAACATTTTAGTCGTACGAAGTTTAGTTGGCCCCAATACACCCTGCGCATTCTGGCCATGGTTTACAATGTTCGTTGAACAGTCTATCGCTGATGGCCATAGCATTTGTGATTATTTTCGTGACATAAATAGAAAAGTATAATACCACAGAATGTGTCAGTGGAAGAAAGCCGCTAATAAAACCGGAATTTCGTTGCCCATCTCCATAGACATACATGTACGTATCCATACTTGAGTGAAACGTGTGATGATGTTCCCGCCCACACCTCTCCGCACAAGCAGTACTTACTCCAATCCGAAGTTAATGTCTGTAACGCAAGATGACTTAAGTAAGTCGCCCTGCGTTACAGACAGAAACCTCGGATTTAGTTGAGAAGGTAACTCTTGCAATCTACTCTCGTACCGTACCGTATTGAAACACTATGTGTGTACACCCACCCCGACCACTTACCACATACGCGCACGCTCATTCATATTCGGTTGAACAACAACTTAGTTTCGAGTGCTCCCCCCCCCCCCCACCCCTCTCTTCCCCCCATACACACAAATGCATTCATACTGGAATGTATCACTTCCTATGCCCCCCCCCCACACACACATACACCGCCCTTCACACACACATACTTGATTAACACACTTTATGTGCACGCCCACTCCCGTCTCCTTCACCCACATTCAATGTCACCCCTCCCCACAACACACACATTCATACTTGATTAAAACACTTTGTGTTCACGCCCCCTCCACCCCCCCACACTGACACACATTGATACGTGATTCTAACACTTTGTATTGACGCCCCCTCCATCTCACCCACACCCCGCCACACATTCATACTTGATTGTAACACTTTCTACTGACGCACCCGCCCTCCCCACCCCATTCCCACACATTCATACATGATTGAAACAATTTGTATTGACGCGCTCCCCACCCCCACCCCTACACATTCATATTGATGTAACGATTTCTATTGACACCCCCTCCCACCCCACCCACACACATCATACTTGATTGAACGATTTGTATGACATTCATATTGAGTGTAACATTTCTATTGAAGCCCCCCCCCACCCCACCCACACACATTCATACGCCCCCTCCCCACCCCATCCCCACACATTCATACTTGATTGTAACTATTTGTATTGACGACCCCTCCCAACCCCACCCCACACCCACACATTCATACTTGATTGTACCGATTTGTATTGACGCCCCTCCCCCACCCACCCTACCCACACATTCATACTTGATTGTAACGATGTGTATTGACGCCCCCTCCCCCACCCCAAACCCCCACCCACATTCATACTTGATTGTAACGATTTGTATTGACGCTCCCGCCCCCACCCCAACACCCACACATTCATACTTGATTTAAGAACGATTTGTATTGACGCCCCATCCCCACCCCACCCCCACACTTCATCATACTTGATGTAACAATTTGTATTGACGCACCGCCCCCACCCCACACCCACACATTTATACTTGAGTGTAACGATTTCTATTGACGCCCCTCCCCACCCCACCCACACACATTCATACTTGATTGTAACTATTTGTATTGACGACCCCTCCCAACCCCCACCCCACCCACCCACACTTCATACTTGAGTGTAACAATTTGTATTGGGACGCCCCTCCCACCCACCCCACACCCACATTTTATACTTGAGTGTAACGATTTCTATTGACGCCCCCTCCCCACCCCACCCACACACATTCATACTTGATTGTAACTATTTGTATTGACGACCCCCTCCCAACCCCACCCACAACCCACACATCATCTTGATTGTACGATTTGTATTGACGCCCCTCCCCACCCCACTACAACACATTCATACTTGATTGTAACGATGTATTGACGCCCCCATCCCCACCCCAAACACACATTCATACTTGATTGTAACGATTTGTATTGACGCTCCGCCCCAACCCCACTCCCACATTCTATTGATTGTAACGATTTGTGACGCCCCTCCCCACCCCACCCCCACACATTCATACTTGAGTGTAACAATGTGGCCCCCTCCCCACCCCACACCCCACACATTAAATTGAGTGTAACGATTTGTATTGACGCCTCCTCCCCACCCACCCCACACATTCATACTTTGATTGTAACGATTTGTATTGACGCTCCGCCCCCACCCACACCCACACATTCACTTGAATTGTAAACGATTTGTATTACGCCCCATCACCCCACCCCCATTCATACTTGAGTGTAACGATTTGTATTGACGCCCCCTCCCCACCCCACACCCACACATTCATACTTGAGTGTAACGATTTGTATTGACGCCCCCTCCCCACCCACCCCCACCACCCACATACTTGATTGTAACGATTTGTATTGACGCTCCCGCCCCACCCCACACCCCACATTATACTTGATTGTAACGATTTGTATTGACGCCCCCTCCCCACCCCACCCCCACACATTCATACTTGATTGTAAACGATTTGTATTGACGCCATCCCCACCCCCACACATTACATATTGAGTGTAACGATTTGTATTGACGCCCCCTCCCCACCCCACCACCCACACATTCATACTTGAGTGTAACGATTTGTATTGACGCCCCCTCCCCACCCCACCCACCCACATTCATACTTCAGTGTAACATTTGTATGACGCCCCATCCCCACCCCCACCCCCACATTCATACTTGAGTGTAACGATTTGTATTGAGCCCCTTCCCCACCCCACCCACACACATCATACTTGAGTGTAACGATTTGTATTGACGCCCCCTCCCCACCCCACACCACACATTCATACTTGATTGTAACGATTTGTAATTGACGCCCCCAACCCTCCACCCCACCCCACCCCCACACATTCATACTTCATTGTACCGATTTGTATTGACGCCCCTCCCCACCCCACCCACACATTCATTCTTTGATTGTACCGATTTGTATTGACGCCCCCTCCCCATCCCACCCCACCCCACACATTCATACTTGATTGTAACGATTTGTATAGACGCCCCTCACCCCACCCACCCCACACATTCATACTTGATTGTAACGATTTGTATTGATACCCCCCTCCCCACCCCACCCCCACCCCCACACATTCATACTGATTGTACCGATTTGTATTGAAACGTCCCCATCCCCACCAACCCCACCCCACCCCACACCCACACATTCATACCTAATGTAACAATTTGTATTGACGCCCCTCCCCTCCCCACCCCACCCCCCCACAGTTCATACTTGATTGTACCGATTTGTATTGACGTCCCCACCACACCCCACCCCACACCCACACATTCATACTTGATTGATTGTAACGATTTGTATTAACGCCCCATCTCACCCCACCCCATACATTCATACTTGATTGTAACGATTTGTATGACGCCCGCTCCCCACCCCATACCACCCCACACATTCATACTTGATTTTTACACTTTGTAATTCGACGCCCCCTCCCCCACCCCACCCCACCCCACCCACACCCCACACACATTCATCACTTGATTTGAACACGCTCTATTGACGCCCCCTCCCATCCCACACCACCCCACACATTCATACTTGATTTTAACAAGCTGTATTGACGCCCCCTCCCACTCCACACCACCCCACACATTCATACTTGATTTAGCACGTTTGTATTGACGCCCCCTCCCCACCCACCCAACCCCACAAATTCATACTTGATTGTAACACTTTGTGTTGACGCCCCATCCCCACCCCGACACACATTATGCAATGCCCTCCTTCCTTCGTCAATATACATTCATACTTGAGTGAATCACTCTGTTTTACGCCCCCTCCCCACCACACACACACACACACACACACACACCCCAATTCATACTTGTATTGAAACCCTCCACCCCAATTTATCACTTTATTGATACCCCCACACACACCCCACCATTCAAACACACACACATTGACAAACTTTATTTTCTCGTCCCCTCCCGCCTCCACTCCACACACACGATTAACATACTGATTGTAATACGATTTGTATTGACGCCCCCCCCCTCCCCACCCCACCCCCACACATTCATACTTGATTGTAAACGATTTGTATTGACGCCCTCCCCACCCCACCCCCTTCTTCACACCCACACACCCCCATTCATAGCTTGATTGTATTCGATTTGTATTTGACGCCTCCTCCCCACCCCACCCACACATTCATACTTGATTGTACCGATTTGTATTGACGCCCCCTCCCCACCCCACGACCCCTCCCCACCCCACCCGCACCCCGACACTCATTCATACTTGATTGTAACACTCTGTTTGACGCACCCGCCCCCCCCCCCCCCACCTATTCCCTCCACACACATACACTCACGCATTCATACTTGAGTAAAACACTTTCTTTTGACCCCCCCCCCCCCCCCATACGACACACCCACGCACATTATTCAATGTCACCAGCAATGTCACCCCCACACACACACATTCATACTTGATTGAAACACTCTGTTTTGACGCCTCCTCCTTCCCTTCCAAACATACAGTCATACTTGAGTAAAACACTTTTTGTTTTGTCAGCCCCCCACACCACCCCCCCGCCAACACACATTGATACTTGAGTGAAACACTTTGTTTTTACGCCCCCTCCCTTCCCCCACCCACCCACACATTATTCAATGCCCCCCCCCCCCCTCTCTCCAAACACACATTCACTACTTGATTGCAACAATTTATTGTGACGCCCCCTCGCCCGCCACCCCCACCCCCTCCCCCACCCCCACACACACGTACACATTATTCACCCCTCCCCCTCGTACACATTCATACTTGATTGAAACACTTTGTTCTGACGCCCCCCCACCTTCATCCCCCCCCACATTACTGAATGTCCCCCCTCCTCCGCAACAGCCAACACACATTCATACTTGATTAAAACACGTTTTTACTTGACCGCCTCCCCTCCCCCCTCACCCACCACCCCACCCCCCCACACACACACACACTCACGCCTTCTTACTTGAGTGAAACACTTTGTTTGACGCCGCCCCCCCCCCCCCCCCCCACCCCCCCCCCCCCCCCTCCTCCCTCATCCCACACACATTAGTCAATGTCACCCCACAAACACACAATCATACTTGATTGAAACACTCTGTTTTGAAGCATCCTCCTCTCATACACATTCATACTTGAGTGCTGTATGGTGATAGAGTATGGTGTGAGACTGTTCGGATAACAGGATCTCGAAAATTAAATTGCAAATTTAGTTTTATTTATCAAATGTAAGATATACCTATCTAACATTTGTTAAATAAAACTCAATTTGCAGTTGACAATAAAAAAGAGAGTAAAATAACGTCGATAATAAACAATTTAAAGCGGGAAACGTTGACAGTTGCAAACGCTGGACATAGCTTCTTCATTAGCCTAATTATCTTTAGAGTTATCGTGATTTAGTGAAAATAAATCATAAATTTGTAGGGAAATAATTAAAAGTTACTTACCAGAACAAATATGAGTTCTTGAAGTCTTCAAAATTTGGTAATAATGCTTAAAATATAAGCGCATGAAAGAGCACGTCTTTCGTTTCACGTTGCAGAAACGCGAATGGCTACGTCGTCAGGAGCAACGTAGAGGTTCGTGACGTCAACAATAGGGGACTGGTTCCTTTATGTTTTGGCGCCGTTGTTCAGATACACACTGAGCTGGGCGAAAATCACCGGCGCTGCATTCCGTGCCGGTGTGAAATGTTTCACGTCGACAAAATGCACCGGTTCCCTGTCGTGATGCAACTCAGCTCTACTCAGGGCTATCGTATTTATAAACGCATTTTTCGTCTAGTAGCCGGGGCAAATTTCTTGCGCCGGTTACAAGACGAAACTGTGATTATGTAGTATCTTCTGCATGTAGCTGAATGAGAATTCAGCAGGAATCCGGGGCATATTTCGACGTGAAACATCACGTTGGCGCGAACTGCAGTACCAGTGAAAATGATTTACATGTGTCGTCTATGGACCGCCAAATATACACAAACTTAGATAATTAATGCTAGCTCTAAATAATTAGAGATTGCATTAACTATTTAGAGCTAGCTCTAAATCATCTGAAGAGCTAGCTATGGTAATTATTTAGAGCTTGCAATAGTTATTTGAGTTTATGTAGATTCGGCGTTCCAGGAACGCCAAATCTACATAAACACAAATAATTATTGCTAGCTAGCATTAAATATTTAGAGGCAGCTCCAAATCATTTGAAGAGCTCTCTAAAACAGTTGGAGCTGGCTATAAATATGTATTACTAGCTCTAATTATTTGAGATCAGGGGCGGATCTTGAGGGAGGGTTCCGGGGTTGCACCCCCCCCCCCCACCCCCTTCAGCCACGGAGTTTACACAGATCACAGTTTACCACCAGTTGGAGTCTGAATTTCAATACCGTAAAACACAGGAAAGTGGATTTCCGGACATCTAGATTTCAATTTTTTTTCGCGCGTGGGGGGTGGAGGACATGCCCTAGCATACTCTGCTCGAAAATAGGACAACCGCCCCGTTCCCCAAATGCTGGATCCGCCCCTGGAGATTTTGTAGACTTGGCGTTCCACAGTCGTCGATAACCAACGACGGCGGGGTGCGGGGCTGCTGGTAGGATCGACGGACAGATTAACCGAAAATGCAGTTAAAAATTTCCTCAATTTTCGACTGAACAATATTAATTTGCATCGGGTTCTGCAGTTGTCTGGCCGCTAAAGTTTCTGGCCGAAATGCAGTTACTGTAAGTTACTGCAGGTGTGGTATGGAAGCGTCCTGGTTTTATCTCAACTCCTAATTAGTATATGGTAAGTCCTAATTAGGAGATAATAATTCCTAATTAGGAGATAATATCTCCTAATTAGGAGATAATAAGTCCTAATTAGGAGATAGTATCTCCTAATTAGGACTTATTATCTCCTAATTAGGAGATAAACATATTATAGCATTGGCACCAGGGCGTTTCCATAGTGTGGGGATTATGCTACGACATAAATAAAAAACAGACATATCATTAGATGCAGTAATTTTATGTAGGGGTTGGGGTTGGTGGTGGGGCCGCATATTAGACGTCCAAAAGGGAACCCCTCGTATCGTCCGTATGTATGACGAGATTAGTAGACAGGATGATGGACATGTTATATGTGGCAGTGAGTGGAGAAATCAGGCTTGTGGATTTTGGGGCCAGTGTAGATCCAGATCAGTCCGTGCATTCGCACATTCTGATCAGGACCTGGGGCCCGTTTCACTAAACTTCTTACGATAAGAAATTATCGTACGAACTTCTTACTAGGCGCATTTTACCGTTTCACTAACGTCAACTTCGTGCGAACTTTTTTGCGAAGTTCGTAACTTTCCTCGTAAGTCTACGATGGGTAGTGGGCTGTCGTACGAAGATTGTTTATCTCAAGTGTCACGGCCGCCATACATGTACATGTATGCCGTCAAATCGGCGGTGCATATTTCGCCCTATAGGTTTCGCCCTATCCTTCCGCCTGTCTGTCTGTCTGTCTGTCCGTTTATTTTTGGCATTACTTAGTAACGATACATCCTTCCGCATTATAGGTACGTGCCCAGTCAGTAGGCACAAACTGTTCATTATAGAAATTAAATAAGTGTATAATTGATTAATGCTGTCACTATTCCATCAGTTCTAAATATTTCGAGTGCCCGCTATACAGGTATAATCATTTAGTAATACATGTATTTATTTTACTGATAGTGACGCGCGTTGGTATCAGGCTATTTTCATATGCAAATGAGGCATGATATTTTTTAATTATGTATACTAATTAAATGCGTCACCTGAAAAAAATAATATTTTCGACAGATTATAAAATATGAGCATTGCACATCAAAAAGTAAATACAGAGAAAGACTGTAATGTCCGTTAACAGTTTAAGGAAGCACGGTTATCGCCCCAGCTATCAGTATGGAAAGTTACGTCTGATATAACATGTATAAATACTGCCTATCAATGCGCAGGGTAATGGTGAATAAATGATTAGTTTGTAAGAAAATGTCTCAGATGATGTCTCGGATATAAAGAACAGTTTGTGCCAACTGAGTGGGCATGTACCTTTAATACAATTACCCACCCTACGGATCGTACTTCCGTTCGTCTGGGTTTTTTTTAAGTTTTTGTCTGTCTGTCTGCATGTTCGTGTGTTTATTTTTTGGAAGTTTTTGTAAGTTTCTCAAATCACTTATAGGGGCCCTAAGTACGTAGACAGACCGGATTTTCTAGCTTTAGCTGCTTATCAGTTAGCCAACAAATGCAACCCAGATGAAACGTGGCTTATAGAGTAGTGACTCACTATACTTGTAGCTACATGTTGATCAGTTAGTCCAGCAAATTCAGCCTGATATAACGTGGCTTATATAATAGTGGCTCACTATACGTGTAGCTGTTGATCAGTTAGTCCAGCAAATTCAGCCTGATATAACGTGGCTTATAGAATAGTGGCTCACTATACTTGTACCTGCTGATCAGTTAGCCAGCATATGCAGCCTGATATAACGTGGTTTATAGAATAGTGACTCACTATACTTGTAGCTACATGTTGATCAGTTAGTCCAGCAAATTCAGCCTGATATAAAGTGGCTTATAGAATAGTGGCTCACTATATGTGTAGCTGTTGATCAGTTAGTCCAGCAAATTCAGCCTGATATAAAGTGGCTTATAGAATAGTGGCTCACTATACGTGTAGCTGTTGATCAGTTAGTCCAGCAAATTCAGCCTGATATAACGTGGCTTATAGAATAGTGGCTCACTATACTTGTACCTGCTGATCAGTTAACCAGCATATGCAGCCTGATATAACGTGGTTTATAGAATAGTGACTCACTATACTTGTACCTGCTGATCAGTTAGCCAGCATATGCAGCATATGCAGCCTGGTATAACGTGGCTTATAGAGTAGTGACTGACTATACGTATAGCTGTTGATCAGTTAGCCCAACAAATGCAGCCTGATATATAACGTGGCTTATGGAGTAGTTACTCACTAAACTTGTAGGCTGTTGATCAGTTATCCCAACAAATGCAGCCTGATATAACGTGGCGTATAGAGTAGTGACTCACTATACTTATAGCTGTTGATCAGTTAGCCCAACAAATGCAGCCTGATATATAACGTGATTTATGGAGTAGTTACTTAAATACTATAATTGTAGCTGTTGATCAGTTAGCCCAACAGTTGCAGCCTGATATAACGTGGCTTATAATTGTAGATGCTTATCAGTTATCCCAACAAATGCAACCTGATATAACGTGGCTTATAGAGTAGTGACTGACTATAAGTTTACCTTCTGATCAGTTAGCCAGCAAAATGCAGCCTGATATAATGTGGTTTAAGGAGGAGTGATTTACTATAATTGTAGTGTGGTGTACGGGTGAAATGGATGGAAACACAAATCAAATAACTTTCAAAAGTAATATATGTAATTTGTTGTCATATTAGGAATATTAGTTTACCCATGTCCGTCTAATGTTCGCAGCCATTTCCAGAACATTTTCACAAAACAACATTTGTTGTTACTGTATCCTATATGGTGCATCGAGTCATCTCCACCATATTTATATGTACAGCCATCTTACAAGTTACAGTTTCATCACTTCGACCGTTTGACACATACAGCAAATAATATAACAGAACAAGTATTACAATGTGGTGAAATACATTATAGACAGATATGACAACAGCGTGCTATAAATATTATGCCAGAAAGCTATACAACAGGTTAAGGTCATGTACGGCCTGGCAAACTGGTTCGATTAAACCTGCTGCATTGGGGGGAAATCCAAAAATCAGAATGGAATATTTACATCGAAAGAAATGTATATTCAGCCATGCAATTAGAATAACCCGACCTGGTTCCAGGTCAATACTACACCAAAGTCACTTGGCCCCTTCCCCTAAAAGTAATATGGAATCAGACTTTGTATATGAGTGTGATGAAAACAACTAATAGGACGTTGCACAAACTTGTATTTCTGGGTATGTCAAATTATTTGTGGTATATGTCAAACGCAACAAGAGGTAAAAGTTACTGATGGATTGCATACACTAAGATGGCCACTATAGCAACTCCATGTCCCGTATAGTATACAGTAACAAGCTAAAGCACCTAATATTGGTTACCCTGCGCTACCTGGCGAAGGGTGAGTTCTACTCCGCGGCGGGCGACATCCACTGTGTCTCTATGAGTTCAGTTTCTCGGTGTATTAATTATTTTGTCTCGGGCATCAATAATCGACTGGACAACATCAGTTTTCCCACCGAGGAACAATACCTGGCCAACAGTAAAAAAAGCCGTTTACAGTGTGGCCAGAATTCCGAACACCCTGGGCGCCGTGGATCACTCAGTGTCAGTCCAATTCACTTTCCTGGTTTTCAGCATGCTGGACTAAGGAAGTTGATTTGACAGCTGTCGTCTGGTTGTCAAAGTCGGACCGGGCGGAAGTTTACAATCAAAGGGCTTGATGGATATCCAATTCTG
This sequence comes from Conchocele bisecta, assembly GCA_029237695.1. Taxonomy (NCBI): domain Eukaryota; kingdom Metazoa; phylum Mollusca; class Bivalvia; order Lucinida; family Thyasiridae; genus Conchocele; species Conchocele bisecta. The sequence continues at coordinate 37,716,253 of CM055273.1, forward strand.
AAGAGTTCTTAAGAAGTTCGTAACTTAAGAAATTTCGCGCGAACACGTTAGTGAAACGCATGTAAGAAGTTCGCAAGAAGTTCGTACGAAAAGTATCGTAGATGTAAGAAAGTTCGTATTACTATATTAAGAAGTTTAGTGAAACGGGCCCCTGCACTGTGCGCCATTCCACCCGTGGAACACCCGACATGCTTATAACAACAAGCAATACAGATCGTTATCAGGCTACATGAATATTCTATTTGTTCAAGAGCTACACGGGAGTGGTCACACGTCCTTTGCAAACAAAACTCCGTTATCAATTGAAACGTGTAGTATTATTTTTGGCGGGAGACACAACACGGGAAAATCGTGCGAGAGACAACGACTTCAGATGAACCTATAGTCTGGCTATTTTCCATTTTGTTACGAAACTAAATTGAAATTGAACTGTGGTCAAACGATTGATTCTTATGTAGGTCTGTAACACAATGTCTCGTTTTATCTGTCTTGAACACTGGCATTAATACTTCCATGATAATTTATGGACTTTTCATTAATCAGATAACGGGTACATTGTAGATGTAAAATATCTGAACAATGCAGATCTTGATGAGACAGCCACCTCATCTGGATCAACAGTGTTTGTAAATGTTGGTTATGGTCTGTATATCTGAAACACACTCTATGTACAATGCTTTTGGTGGTACCATATACACAGATGTGGCTGTGACTGGAGAAATGGGGCTTATGGGTTTTTTCGACCAGTGTAGATCCAGGTAAGTATGTGCATACGCACAGTCTGATCAGGATCTGCACTGTTCGCCATTCCATCAATGAAACATCCGTCATGCGTCTAACTTTCAATATATATCGTTATCAGGCTACTGGAGTGTGGTATTTGATCACGGGTTATACTTGTCAGAAATCCCATAAGTCCCATTTCTACATTGTAATGTATCACATTTATTCAACTTTTTTTCATCAACATCATGTTTTGACAGCAGTTCGGAATAATTTCCAACTGATTTCAAACCATGTTTTTACTGAGAATGAAGATGAAATATAAAACAACAGCAGACGACCGTTTTTGTCATTCCCTGCACATTCTGAGGTTTATTTCAAGAGTGTTTGATTACAAGAATGGTCGCCCAGGTTTGCTATATAAGAATTTCAAGAATTGCAAGACATGTTTGTTTTCTACATGCGATTTTGAACACGAATGATCATATGAGCGTGGGTCTAAGAATACCAATGACCAGTAACTGATCTATAACCTCTGCCTATTATTCAAATAGAAAGCTAAAGATTAACATCACTTCAAAATGCAACATATGTGGTTGTGACTGGAGAAGTGGGGCTTATGGGTTTTACGACCACTGTAGATCCAGATCAGCCTGTGCATCCGCACAGTCTGATCAGGATCTGCACTGTACGCAATTCCACTAATGAAACACCCGTAATGGTTCTAACAAGCAATATATATGGTTATCAGGCTACAGGAGCCTGCTGTTTGATCAGGAGCTGCACTGGTCACAAATCCCATACTAGGCCCAATTTCTCCAGCCACAGATACGTGTATGCTTGTCCGCCTTCGAGAGATTATGCTGGACATATCAGGGATGTTCAGGGGCTGATCCAGCATTTGGTGTCCTATTAGTGGAGCAATTATGCTAGGGGGGACCGGGGGCATGTCACCCCCACCCACCCCCGGAAAAATGTAGAAATCTAGATGAGTTTTTGTGTTTTACGGCATTTAAATTCAGACTCCAACTGGTGGTAAACTGTGATCTATGTAAACTCTGTGGCCTTACGGGGGGTGGGGGGGGGGGGGGGGGGTGCAATTCAAGTCGTGTTCATGTATTTCGTGCAAATGTTTAGGTGCCTGCATTGGTTCCCTCTACATGGTCCGCACATTGGTGTTCCTTCATATGAAGGAAATACGAAGAAAAGAAAGAAAGAAAGGTTCGACCGTATGTCAGAGTTCAGTTCCGCGTGAACTCACTTTGAGACGATCAATGGCCGTGAATCATGAAAGTGAAAGTATAAAATATCTGGTACAGGTAATCTGGTAATTATAAATATTGTATACAGGCTATAAAGTAAAATTACTAGGTCGTGTTGTCGTAGTGTATCTCCCGTTCATGTCGTTATTCTGGCAACCAGGACCAATTTACTGGAATAAATGTCGATTGTCAGTGGCGTTTCAGAGCTCCAGATAAGTTGTTTTATCTAAAGAGTATACCCCCAGATTTCAAATTCAATGCGTATTTTACTTTTACAAATGTAATATTGAATTTGTTCCTGAAAGTTATAAATAGGGACCAAATTATACAAAACAAACAAATTAAAACGTTCACTTATTTGAGGAATTTTCAACTTTAATACAGTATTTTCACTACTCATTTTGAAAATACATACGTATACGTATTTTCACATTGCTGTGAGTATTTTGTACACCCACGTTTGATAATCAATGTGTATTCAGCTAAATAAGTGCATAAAATACGCAAATTAATACATACCTTATTTGGAGCACTGGTGTTTTATCATTTGCGATGTGCTAATTTTACCAATATTTGCATTTATTTTTATTGCAAAATACTTGAATATATTGTGCTTGAAATCAACCAGCTTGATTGGTCAAGCTGTACTACAGCTCGGGCTCGGCCAATCAAACTCCTTGATTGTGTGTTGAGATGTATACTGAAACGTTGACATCTGGCAAGATTGAATGTGGGCGGTTGTTAGGGTTGTGTGTAGTAGCTAATATTAGGCACGGGCATATTTTTATAGAAAGGAACAAATATATAAATTCCAAAACAATGCCATGCCAATAGATGTAATAAAAATGTCGTCACCAAATGTGGTACATGTATTTGTATGATAAATTCGCAACCAAATAAAAAATAATTATGCTGCCGGAATGACTGAGTCTGAGGCATTATAATTTGCTCCTGGCTGTATCCAGTTTGCAGCCCACTGTCTTCATACTCTGTGTACATCACAACCATTAAGTCCAGGAGTGAACGGTTTTCGCTATACCACTGATCGATACAGAGTTATGTCCCTTTTTCGATTGAAAATCACTTTTTTTTTCTTGTCTGGTCAACAACTTGTACAGTTTTCAGCCATTTTCACAGTCGCACGCGACCTTGCTATTGAATGAACGTAAAATCCCAGTCAATCAAGTCCACTCCTCGCCGCTATCATGTTTCACCATCTCATTCCCGAATCCGATTAATTATCCCAGAGCTCCAGATAAGTTTTGTATCTAAACAGTATTATACCCCCAGATTTCAAATTAATGCATATTTTACTTTTACAAATGTATTATTGATTTTCTTCCTTATTAAATTAGGAACAAATGAAATCAAAGTACTGAAAGTACTGACTGGCGGGAGACAATTAGCCACTTGTGAACTTGCATACTCAGAAATTCCTTGTTAGAAATATATTCGATGTTGATTATTGGATGTACAATCTGCAAATTTGGAGAACTTGATCAATTACTGGTGTTTGTAAAATACAGCCTGCTCTAAACACAAATAGGTTGATGAAACAAAGGTGCTTTATGTCTGACTAATAAACCGTTTTACGAGGTATATTGCAGACGTATTACATGAAATCTTTTCAAAAATTATGACTGGGCGTAGGCCTACATACGTGTATGCTGCATGAACGGCAAAATGTTTTCATGAATTTTGTTTCGCTCACCCAGAGGGTAATTTTTCGAAAATCGCCCGTAAACCACAATATGAAAAAGAAATGGCCTTCGACGTCGCATTGCGACTGCGTGGTACACGATACGGGGGGCGTCTCAATAACAGCAATTTGTTCTCTTCAAAAGTAAAGTTGGGCATGCCAACTATTTTACACATAATGTTGAGCATTGCCGTTGCTATTAATAACTTACTTTCAGTTCACTCGCTGACTTTAAATGTCACCTGACTGTTGTTAATTGCGAACGCAAATTGAGCCTATTGAGACGTCCCCCGATGAACAGAGAGCCACTTCCGAAAGTAGACCCGTGCAAACGGCCAGAATCACGATCCCAATAGCGTGGGGACAGTATGTCTCCCGCCAAAAATAGAACAAATTTAAAAATTCACTTATTTGAGCTGCAACAAGCAAACAAACACTGTTTGCTTTTTGCAGCTCAACTAAGTAAATTTCAACTTTATTTTGATATTTTCACTACTAAATTTGAAAATCAATGCGTATTTTCACATTGCTGTGAGTATTTTGTACTCCCACTTTTGATAATCAATGCGTATTCTGCTAAAATAAGTGCGTAAAATACGCCAATACGCACCTTATCTGGAGCTCCACTTCACCTTTGCCAATCAAGCACCATTGGTAGCATGAGAATGGAAGGGGTATGTGTAACTTGGCGATGAATTCATACTTGAACCGTGACTAGGATTTACACCTGGGGACAAGTGATGGGCTGTAGTATGTGTCTGGCACCAGATCAGAACACTGTAAAACCCCTATCAATCAATCAATCAATCAATTTACTTCCCACCTCAATCACCTTTATCGGTTGTCCTGTTAGCGCAATCGGTAACGAGCGCGCTTCTCACCAATGTGACCCCGGGTTTGATCCTCGGCAGGGGCAGTGAGATGGTATGGTGGTTGCCAGATCGGACAAGTGGGTTTCCTCCCACATTAATGACCGCCCTTATGCCTTCATCTCATGATCTGTGCCAACAAAAGCATATGTACAAGTGCTCTTGCGCTTGTTTGTAATCGTTGTAAAATAAAATAAGTTTAAACTTTTTTTTTTTTACTTTTTTTTTAAATCACCTTTGGCAATCAAAAACTAGCGGCAGGAGGATATGTGTAATTTAGCGATTAATCCATCCTTAAGGAGTCATACTTTCAGAATGATCGGACTGGTATTCTCATCTGGGGCCTGTTTCACTAAACTTTGTACGACTAAAATGTTCGTAAGTGCAAATTAAGAATCGTCTGGAAATTTCAATTGATGGATTTACATTTATTGAGCATAGGCTGCATATGCAGCCTATGCTCAATAAATGTAAATCCAATAATTGTTTACAAGAAAACATTGTTAATGTGACATTTACACACTATGCACTTACTTACTTTAGTGAAATGACCCCCAGGGTCCAAGTGAGTCGATGTCTGGCACCGATGAGAATACTGTCTTTCTGTGCTGAAAAAAGTTTTTATTGTAATTTTAGTGCTAATTGTACTATTCTACCCCACCCCCCCCCCACCCCACCCCCCACCCCCACCCCCACCCCCACCCCCACCCCACCCCAACACATGTACATTCCCATCTATGACCTTGGCATTGAACTGACATAAAACCCCAATCAATCAACCAATTAAGCAATCAATTAATTCACTTCCCGCCTCTATATGTCGATCACAGTCCACTGTCTCATTTTCGAAACCAATTCCCCAGACTGTCGTATTCCAATGAAGCACCCACCGTTGGTGCAAGGAGCGAGTATGAGATGTCCTGTTGTGTTAATGGATGGTGGGTTGAATATATCCCGATGTAGATGATGGGTAGAGATGATATGCCTGTTAGTGTTAAGATGGATGGGTATGAGATGATATGCCCTGTTAGTAAGATGGGGGTAATGATGGATGCCTGATAGTTAGATGGATGGTATGAGATGATGCATGTTAGTGTTTAAGATGGCCCATGGGTATGATGATATGCATGTTAGTGTTAAGATGGATGGGTATGAGATATCATGTTAGTGTTAGAATGATGGGTATGGATGATGATGAGTGTTGTGAGGATCGATGTATGAAGATGTTGGGTTAGATGCCGTTATGATGATGTGTATGAGTTGGATATGCCTGTAGTGTAGATGATGCATGATGGATATGCCGTTAGTGTTTAAGATGGATGGGTATGAGATGATATGCCGTTAGTTTAAGATGGAGGGATGAGATGATGCCTGTTGTGTTAAGATTGGTTGGATGATGATATGCCGTTGTAAGGGATGGGTATGAGATGATAAGCTGTTATGAAGATGGATGGGTATGATGATATGCCTGTTAGTGTAAGATGGATGGGTATGAGATGCAGCGTTAGTGTTAAGATGGTGGGTAGATGATATGCCCTGTTAGTGTTAGATGATGTAGAATGGATAGCAGTTAGTTGTTAATGGATGGGTATGAGATGATATGCCTGTTAGTGTTAGAAATGATGTTAGAGAATGATATGCTGTGTTAAGATGGGAGACCAATGAGATGTGCATGTTAGTAAGATGGTATGAGATGTATCATGTTAGTGTTAAGATGGATGGACATGAAGATATGCATGTTAGTGTTAAAGATGGTATGAGATGATGCCTGTTAGTGTTAAGATGATGGGTATGAGATAGCCCGTTTGTTAGATGGTGGTATGATGATATTGTGTTAAGATGGATGTATGATATATGCCTGTTAGTGTAAAGATGGATGGGTATGAGTGATATGCCGTTATGTTAGTGAGGGTATGAGAATATGCTGTATGTTAAGATGGATGGGATGAGATATAGCATGTTAGTAAGATGGTGGGTATGAGATGGAGGGATGATATGCCTTGTGTTAAGAGGATGGGTATGAGATGATATGCCAGTTAGTGTAAAGATGGATGGGTAGAGAAGATATGCAGTTATGAGATGGATGGTCATGAGTGATAGCCTGTTAGTGTTAAGATGGATGGGTATGAGATGATATGCCTGTTAGTGTTAAGATGGATGGGTATGAGATGATATGCATGTTAGTGTTAAGATGGATGGGTATGAGATGATATGCCCGTTATAGTGTAAAGATAGATGGGTATATATGATGATATGCCCATGTTAGTGTAGATGGATGAATCCCCATGAAAGATGATGATGCCCGTTAGTGTAAACCCGATGGATGTATGTTATGAAAGATGGATAGTGAATCATGTAGTGATATGCATGTTAGTGTAAAGATGTTGGATGGGTATGAGATGATATGCCCGTTAGTGTAAAGATGGATGGGTAGATCGTAGTGATGATGTATGCCCTCGTTGTGTAAATAGATGGTATGGGTTATAGAGATGAGACAACTATGAGAATTCTGTGTAGTTTTTTTTTACTGATGCATGAAAGTATATTTGCAGAGCTCCAGTTAAGGTGCGTAATTTGGAGGTAAATTTCTTATTTCTCCATCAAAAATGGCAAATTGGGAGTGCTTTAGAATCGTCTCAATGAGACGATTCTAAAGCACTCCTTACTTGTCATTTTTTATGAAGAAATAACAAAATTTCACACCATGTTGGTCAAATTACGCACCTTAACTGGAGCTCTGAAAATAGTGACCAATAATTTGAATCATATGGTCAATACATTTCAAACGAGCAGTCATACCATGTACTGTAATTAATAAATAAGAAGATTAGAAATAAAACAATTTGTAAATACTATAGGAATGAATGGCCTTTTTGTGGAATTTATCGGGGTATAAACTTGGAAAAGTCGCGGGAATACTGGACAACGGCCTCGTCCAGTATTCCCGCAACTTTTCCAAGTTTATATCCCCGACACATGCTCATTATAGGAATGAATGGCCTTTGTGTGGAATTTATCGGGGTATAAACTTGGAAAAGTCGCGGGAATACTGGACGAAGGCCGGAAGGCCTCGTCCAGTATTCCCGCGACTTTTCCAAGTTTATATCCCCGATAAATTCCACAAAAAGGCCATTCATTCCTTATAATTCCAGCATTTGAAATAAATTCATCAAGAAAATGTGTTTATTTTCCGTTTTCTTAAGAATTATTTTAACTGCGCCTCACGGTTATGGAAAGTAGTTTGGCGTGGGAGTTTACTGGGATATAAATTTTGGACAGAGACTTGCTACGGGCCAATCAAATGTTAGGGAATTGTGTAAATATTTTTGTGCTGGAATTATTGAAACATATGAATAAATCTGCATGCCACAAAAGTGTTGATAACTGTTGTCTCTAAATTGAATTAATTTGCTATTGTCGGGTGTTTATTTATTCGTGTTTTTCTCATCAAAAATATGCTTTGACAGCACATACAAATCAGGATTGGCTTCTGTCTAAAGTGCTGTCAAACGTCAAACCATGTTTTTATTGAAAAAGTACACGATATATGAAACAATAGCAGACAATAAAATAGTTCTAAGCAAATAACCCAAATTTTGTGGTACCTTTATCATGCTGCACGAATATAGCACATTTTTCTTATTTTCAACGAAAACACATCTCCAAGGAGACAATTCTAATGAAATGCCAAGACATGTTTACATTTCGAAGCAAACTATTCAATAATTGCTGTCTGTTGATGTATAAACAGTATTTTACCCAATTAATGTTTTGAAATACCCAATTGCTTCAGAAGAGATGGAGTAACAATACTCGATTACTAATTCCTTATCTGGAGCCCTGAAATACTATCAATTTCATACCAAGCTTTCACAATGTCCTATCCAGTCATGCACATCTTTTAGCCGCCTGTGAAATAAATTCACGAACGTTACATAACATTCATCTTCGGGCATATACTGTAGCGAAGGCTCTAGAGATTTCGCGAAATTCAACAGTCTTTTGTGAGGCGATGCATATTTGTATAGTTTTTGTATTGCATTGACTAGAGTAGATTGAAAGACGCACATTGTTTCTAGCATCTGCTTGTGGAATTTAACAAACTTTTCCCTCGTTGTCAATAACTCGTACGCGTCAAAGAAGCCGGATTCGTTGTCTATGAGCCAGAGTTTATTGGTGCGTGACGATTTTCGAAGGTTGCGGATCCTTTCCTCGATAATTAAGGGTTTCTTTTCTTGTTCTGCTGCGTCCTGCATGCTCGCCACCCTGAAAATACAGCGAGCAATTGATGGTAAAATCATAAAATATAGGAATATCTAAAAAATAAATTGGAAAAATACCGACAAATATTGCGACGAGACGGCTGGTTATTACACAACCGCCTACGTTAAACTTGCCAAGATGTCAACGCTTCTGTACATCTATTGGAGATCTCAACTCGCAAACTAGCAGTTTAATTGGTTGAGCTTCAGCTGTAGTACAGCTCAGTAGTCTATTTCACCAACATTGCAAAGTATACTTATCGAGCAAAGTATACTTTGAGGGAGAAATTTTCAATTTTAGGATAATTCATTATTTTTTATTATACTGAATTTATTACATTATCACAGCCATTTTGGAATTATAAGGAATGAATGACCTTTTTGTGGAATTTATCGGGGTATAAACTTGGAAAAGTCGCGGGAAAATACTGGACGAAGGCCGGAAGGCCTCGTCCAGTATTCCCGCGACTTTTCCAAGTTTATATCCCCGATAAATTCAACAAAAAGGCCATTCATTCCTTATAATTCCAGCATTTGAAATGAATTCATCAAGAAAATGTGTTTATTTTCCGTTTTCTTAAGAATTATTTTGACTGCCCCTGACGGTTACGGAAAGTAGTTCGGCATGGGAGTTTACTGGGATATAAATTTTGGACAGACTTGCTACGGACCAATCAAATGTTAGGGAATTGTGTAAATATTTTTGTGCTGGAATTATTTTTCCGTGGTATCTGTCCTTTTTTCACGTCAAAATCGCTTCAGTAGTTGGTGCGAGATTAAAGGAAGTATGGTCTGAAGTGGAGGATTTTTCTTACCTGATGTGCCCGTGACGTACTATACCCACCATGCAATGAAAGACATACATTGTATCTTTACAATGCTGTCATATCATTAGCCGATACATATCATTAGCCGATTTAAAAGTTACCTGTCATAGTTTCCAGTGATGTAATCAAACACTATCATGCTTCCCCATTGGACAATTTCTGATATGTTTGCTGGCTTTCTGTCTTGGAGGCGGGACTTGTAAACTGTGTTGGCTGTGACAGGTTGACCTGATTTGTAAGCTTGTAGAATTATATCCGGCATCTTGCTTCTAGAACTGTGAAATAAATGCAGGATATTGTATATGCAATTTTTTCTCAATGAATGAATTATTGTTTACTTTAGCCCAAATTGTGTCAGCTATCATGTCGTACGTTTTTCCTTGACTAGAAATGTCTCCACCATGTTTGTTGTAAAAGGCGACTCGTAGTAAGAAGAGTAGTGATCTTTAAGCATGGTATGACAACATTTAACCCTTACAATGCGGGAAATGTAAATTATCGTCTGCTGTTGATTTATAGTTTGTCTTGTTTCTCAATAAAACATGGTTTGACAGCAATTTAAGAATCATTTCCATTGTCAATGTATGTTTTTGATAAGAAAAGATGGAAATAAAAAATAAACAGCAGACAACTACATTTGACTACATTTAATTCAACCGCTTGTGGATATGTAACCTACCTTACCCTTCACCCAACTTTCACCCAACTTTCCAAGCCCATCGCTGAGCAGCATTGTGCTCCACTTATTTCACGTTTTGCAAAGGTTAACCCAATAAGTTATATATTGCCAGATTTAATGACTACCTGTTCGACAGGAAATGGAAAATCAATACTCGGATGGGACATTGCATTGTACACTTGACTGAACTATAAGTATGTTATTGTTCACATATTTAATTTTTCAGGAACTAAATGCTGGCGCTCCCTCGCATTTGGATTTTTAAGGAATTAAATGTGAGGGAGCGCTAATATGTGAACAATCACTTATATAAGTAGTTATTTCAATCACATTCACTCTTTTTATCGTATACTTGAGTCAGGTTGTCCATCCTGCGTCCGTACATGTGTGCGTCCATCCGTCACTAAACTTAACATCCTTCATCTAAAATGCTTAATATTTCACACATGCATTCCTGTAAGGCTCTACTACCATGCTGCGCCAAATCCACGACTGATCCCAAGGTCAAGGTCAAATACTTAGTCTCTTTACAAAACTGTACATCAGAGAAATATGTTATAACTTCTATTTCCTTACATATTTAGGGGCACATGGGCCCACGCGGGGGGTATTCCGTAAGCCTCGCTTACTGATAAATCTAGTTAGAGTCGGGAGGCATATTGTGTTTGGTCCGTGTGTCCATGGGTATGGTTAACCCTTCCTACGCTGTTGACGGAAATTGCCGTATGCTGTTTTTCATTTTTGCTTTAATTCTTAACAAAAAACTGTATTTGACAGCACATGAGAATCGTCTCCATTGGAGACGATTCTCATGTGCTGTCAAAACCAGGTTTTTGTCGAGAAATATTGAAAATAAAACATTTCCAGCAGACGGCAACATTTAATTCAGGGTAGTAAGGATTAAGAAGTTTGCTGGAATTTCTCCCATCTGCATTTGTGTGCCACGACAGGCCACATTTTCTTGTCCGTCAATAAATTAAAGTACTAAATGTCTTTGTTCATCACATACCTACTGCCTGGAGTGTTGAGATCACTGATCCATTCTATTAATGCCACGGTTATATTATTTTGCCAGCCGATCTTGGTGATGTTCGTTGACTTCCACTGCTGTGACGCCTGGTCGATTCTCGCCAGCACCACTGTGGGAACGTTGTCCATTCCCAGTAGACGAGACAGGTAGAACGATAGAACCTCTCCTGATACACACGGGTATGGAAATGATTAAACCCATTTATCAGGTACATGTAAATCGCTACACAGTAACCATGCAATCAACATCCTAAAACTACTTGCCCTGACGTTTCATCTGTGGGTTGATGTTGCCAAAAGACATCATTTTAATGACACAACGTAAAAAAACAGATTGTCTTTTCAACAAAAAATTTGTTGCATTGGCTTATTCTGTAGCAAAACTAGAAAATGATGAACATGGATGCCCTACATATCGCTTTGATAATAAACGAGGCAAAATTCCAAGTCAAGAAGGGGAGAGGAGACATCCACGACCTGGGTGTCCAATCAACAATCAAAATAAACTTCTACATCTACTCATCATAAGGAAGCTACATACCAAGTTTCAGGTCTGTAGCTATTAGGGTTTTAAAAAAATACGAATCACAATGCAAAATTGCCAAATTCCAAGTCGAAAAGGGGGAGATAATCCATGAACGGGGGTCGAATCAAAAATTGAAATAAACTTTGCACATCTACTCGTCATACCGAGTTTCAGGTTTGTAGCTATTGCGGTTTAAAAGTTTTACAAGTCGCAAGGTTGATGACGGACAGACGGATGGGACGGACGGACAAGGGTAACACTAAATGCCCCGCATATAAATGTTACCTAATAAATAAAATTCCATGCTGGCGTCTATCGACTTGGAGTTCTGGAATTTCTACACATTTCCCAGCCTTAACCCTTACACCGCTATCTTAATTCTTTGTCATCTGCTGTTTATGTTCTATTTTCCATTTTTATCATCAAAAACATGCTTTGACAGCAGTTTACAATAAAGTACAACATGCCATGACAGCACTTCAGAATCATTCCATTGGAAATGATTCTGAAGTGCTGTCAAACCATGTTTTTATTGAGAAATAAGGCAAGATATAAAAGCAACAATAGACGACAATTTTTGTGTGTAGCGGTCTAAGGGCTAACTGATAAACTTGATATATTAAAAGAAACTATCCTGGTATGTGATTATGTCAAATATGATTTTGTACCCAAGAACATGAACAATTTACAAAAAGTACGATATTTTCCGTAAATGATATCGAAAGCTGATGAGATTTTCTTAACAAATGCGGAATTTGGTATGAAATTTTTTTCATCTTTTTGACGTCATTTGAAATAAATTTTAAATAAATACAGTTTCCGTAATATATTTCATTAAAAATCATGTTCTTTGATACAAAATCACATGGTGTGTCTCATATGTGAGTGATCGTCTTACCGTAAATAAATGAGGTGCGTGGGTGTCGATTCCGCGCACACACCTGTGTGCCGTCCTGTAGGATCGCGAGCCCGTTCAGTGGCCGACCACAGCGGTCCCAGGTCGGGGGCTCGAGTCTCTGTACCGCCATCCTGTGGAGGGATCGGATCAGCTTGGTCACGTTGCTGTACGATAGACCTGTATTAGTAAATGACACTTTCAGAAAATAATGTGATTCACAGCTGTGTTGAAGGGAATAAGATAACCTATCAAATCCCAGTGGAATAATTCTTGGTCTAATAATGTCCATACACTGAAATGCAAAACTGCAAGGAAATAAGCAAACAACTAAAATGTTCATAAGTGCAAATTTAGGATCGTCTGTAAATTTCAATTGATGGATTTACATTTATTGAGCATAGGCTGCATATGCAGCCTATGCTCAATAAATGTAAATCCACTAATTTTTTTACAAGAAAACATTGTTAATACGTAGTTTACAGACTCATAATTTTACACTTACGAACATTTTAGTCACCTGGGTGGTGGTCGGGCGAATGAGACGGCGTAAATTAACGGTATGGGTTCCTCCTTATAGGAATCATGATTTGCCTGTTTGGCCCTCCGGTACGTTTTTATCTTTGGCTCTTTAGTTACCTGGGAGTTGAATTGGGTTATTGCCCATTATAAAAGTAGTAAGATTATTACTGATCCTGCTGCTTTTGGGAGGGGCGAAGTGATTCTGGTGTGGCGAAGACCTGGCATCAGATCAGGATTATTCTGATTTCAGGGCTGAATATATAGTTTTGTTATTGTAAATATTCAGTTCTGGATTTTCCCCCCGTTTGTACATGTACTTGAACATGTACATGTACTTGTACAGGTAATATATGGGATTTAGTACTAAACCCATTGACCCGGCCTTAAATGACCATAGCTGTTGATAGGCCGTTAAAACCCAACAAACAAACAAACAAATCCTAGTGGAATACCTCTAGGTCTAATAATGTCAATACCCGCACTGAAATGCAAAACATAAAAAGCAAATAAGCAAACTAGGGAACAGGCCGCCGTTTCAATAAACGTTGTACGACTAAAACGTTTGTAAGTGCAAACTTAGGATCGTCTGTAAATTTCAATTGATGTATTTACATTTATTGAGCATAGGCTGTAGCCTATGTATGCTAAATAAATGTAAATCCACTAATTGTTTACAACAAAACATTTTTAATGTGAAATTTACAATTCCATAGTCACGAGCCGTCTCATCCGGATCTACACTGTTTACCAATACCACTATACAGGTCTGTGGTGTTGAAAGGGTTAAATGTGCACTATCAGATTATTTTATGTCTTGTCATTTTTTCAATTGTTTGCTATAATAATTAATATTAATTAATATTTTGTATGTAAACATGTACTGTGTTAATGTAGTAAGTGTTGTAAATAACACAAAGATAACAAATAAAAGTGTATGTGACTTTAAAGGTACATTACACTGTACTACTACTTTTCATTTTCTGTCATGCCTTATATGAGCCATTTGTCTACCCACTAACGAGTTATTGTATCCCCCCCGGACTCCGTGGGGGATACTATGGATTTGACAGCGGGCCGTGTCCGCGTCTGCGTCCGCCGCAGACACTTCTTGTCCGGAGCATAACTCGAACACCCTTTGGTATATTTTCATGAAACTTCACACATTCAATTAGACCACGAACCGAAGGTGTGTCATGCACAAGAATGACAACTCTTGCGTAGCTAATTTTTTAGTTATCTCCCTTTTTTGTTTTGCGCACTCTACAAACTGGACAATAATGCATGAAGACCCGTTTTCTCGTCTGCTCTGTACACCTTTTCTCGTGTGCTCTGTACACCTTACCTGTAGGAGAACAATAGAGACTGGGAGAACCATTCACCTGTGCATGTGCGAGCATGTGCAAATGTCCAGTCTTGACCACTATATCTGACCACAGGTAATTTATACAGGTAAATTACTACATTGTATATTACATTTCCGTAAACTGTGTTGAAAATATTGTGGCATTATGTGGACCTGTGCAGATATATGTAGATAAATATAGGACTATTAAAAAAAAATTCTGGGCTCCAGTAGCAAGCATTATTATTTTTAATTTTTAAACTTTTTTTTCCGTTTTTTTTTTCATTTTTTTTTTCAAATTCTTTTTCAATTTTTGTCTAGTAGCATAAGGTCGTAAGTGCTATATACAGACTATTCACCTGTGCATGTGCTAGCATGTGCAACTGACCTGACCACTTACAGGTAATTTATACAGGTATTACATTTCCGTAAACTGTGTTGAAAATATTGTGGCAATATGTGGACCTGTGCATATATGATATGTAGATAAATATAGGACTATTAAAAAACATTCTGGGCTCCAGTAGGGAGCATTATTTTTTTTTATTTTTTTTATTTTTTTTTTTTTTTTTTTTACATTCTTTTTCAATTTTTTAACTGACCACTAACTTATTACAGGTAATTTATACAGGTACATTATTACATTTCCGTAAACTGTGTTGACAATATTGTGGCAGTATGTGGACCTGTGCAGATATATGTAGATAAATATAGGACTATTAACAAAAATTCTGGGCTCCAGTAGCGAGCATTATTTTTAAAAAAAAAATTTGTATATTACATTTCCGTAAACTGTGTTGAAAATATTGTGGCATTATGTGGACCTGTGCAGATATATGTAGATAAATATAGGAATATTAAAAAAAAATCTGGGCTCCAGTAGCAAGCATTATTATTTTTGATTTTTAAACTTTTTTTTTCCATTTCATTTTTAGCCAGGTTTTTTGAAAAAAAATCCAGGCTATTGGATTGGCGAAAGCCGGGCGGGCGGGCGGCGGGCGGGCGGGCGGCGTCCACAATCAATGTTAAGTTTTCGTGTTAGAGTCCATTTCTTTGTTACTGTACCACCTAGGACCACCAAACTTTCACAGCTTCATAATCAAGGGGTGCCCACCACATATCACTATCCAACATGTTACTTTTTTTTTAACTTGACCCATTTTTTTCCGCGTAGTCGACTTAGCCATTTTCAATGTTAAGTTTTCGCGTTTACAATGTTAAGTTTTCGTGTTTAAGTCCATTTCTTTGGTACTGTACCACCTAGGACCACCAAACTTTCACAGCTTCATAATCAAGGGGTGCCCACCACATATCACTATCCAACATGTTACTTTTTTTTTAACTTGACCCATTTTTTCCGCGTAGTCGACTTAGCCATTTTCAATGTTAAGTTTCGTTTTGTTAACGATGTTTACAGTTAATTGTAAGTTACTTTTTTGTGTTTATAATTTTCAAGTCCATTTCTTTGGTACTGTACCACCTAGGACCACCAAACTTTCACAGCTTCATAATCAAGGGGTACCCACCACATATCACTATCCAACATGTTACTTTTTTTTTTAACTTCACCCATTTTTTCCGCGCAGTCGACTTAGCCATTTTCAATGTTAAGTTTTCGCGTTTACAATGTTAAGTTTTCGTGTTTAAGTCCATTTCTTTGGTACTGTACCACATACAACTATCCAACATGTGACCATTTTTTTACCTTCACCTATTATTTCTACGTAATTGACTTAGCCATTTTCAACGTTAACTTTTTAACGTACGTCTGGTTAAAGTTTTTTGGTTAAAACCTTTTCGTTATACTATATCTCTGCAACTGCTTCGCCCATTACCTTGAAACTTCACATGGGTGTTTATCATCATCCATATTTTCATTCTAACCCCCAACCGTGCAGCCCCTGTGCCCAATGTCAAGGTCAAATTACTTTGAATTTTTTTGTTAAAGTTTTTTCGTGTACTATATCTCTGCAACTGCTTCACCCATACCTTGATACTTCACATGGATGTTTATCATCATTGTCGCACCCTCTTGCGGAAAGCGCGATATCGTCGGCATTTTGGCATACGTCCGTCCTTCCGTCCGTACGTCCGTGTCCAGTTAAAGTTTTTTCGTTAAAGTTTTTCCATCTACTATATCTATGTTATCCAAGTGTCTATGCTTGGAAAAAACCTGGCCTTTGTGGCTTTGCCTCGTTTCTTGTTTTTTTCAAATTCTTTTTCAATTTTTGTCTAGTAGCATAAGGTTGTAAGTGCTATATACAGACTATTATCATATAATAAAACAATTATTGACTAGTGAGCCATAGAATATAATCTGATATTCTATGGCTCACTAGTCAATAATTGTATAATTAATGTTCGGGCCAGTGAAAATTGCTTTCGGGCCCAGGCTCGAGGTCAAGGCTGGACAAGGCGAGGCATTTGATTCCACGGAATTCTTGTTTACTTATCTCCCTTTGTTGTTTCGTGCTCTGATTTTGTATCCAGAGCATAACTCGAACACCCTTTGGAATATTTGTATGCCCCACCACGATAGTGGAGGGGGCAATTAGTGTTACCCTTGTTCGCCCGTCCGTCCGTCCGCACACACGAATGGGTACTTGTTGTAAGCGTACGGGGATCTTATTGGGTAGGGTTAGAATAGTGTTGGGTACTCTTGTTGGGTATTTTTATAGAGTAAAAACCCAACAAGTATTCATTCGTAGGAACGTGCGTCCCGTCCTCCCGTCGTCCCGTCCGTCCGTCCGTCACAAAACTTTAACACTAAACGGTAAATGTCTCATAATTTCTTCATCCTTCGACCGATCTCCTTCATATTTCATATACACATTGCTCTAATGGTCCTCTACCGCCCTGTGCCAAATCCACGTTCGTTCTGCCCCCGCCAAGCCCAGGGTTAAGATCACATACTTAGTGCTTCAAAAACTTTAACGCTCGGGTAAATATTATTATTTCTGTTTTCTTTCACGGATCAGCTTCATATTTCACATATGCATTGCTCTAATGGTCCTCTACCGCCCTGTGCCAAATCTACGTTCGTCCTGCCCCCGCCAAGCCCAGGGTCAAGGTCACATACTTGGTGCTTCAAAAACTTTAACGCTCAGGTAAAAGAAAATTTTGACTTGGAATTTGGCCTCATTTATTATCAAAGCGATATGTGGGACATCCGTGTTCTATGAACACATTTTCTAGTTTATTAAACTTCACACATGCATAGAAGACGACCCAAAGGTGTGTCGCACGTAAGAATGACAACTCTTGCGTTGTTAATTTCTTAGTTATCTCCCTTTGTTGTTTCGTGCACTGATTTTGTGGTAGCTCGAACACCCTTTGGAATATTTTCATGAAACTTCACACATGCATAGACCACGACCCTAAAGGTGTGTCATGCAAGAATGACAACTCTTGCATCACTAATTTTTTAGTTATCTCCCTTTGTTTTTCCGTCACTGATTTTGTCTCCGGAGCATAACTCGAACACCCTTTTTTCAAACTACTTGTGTATCTGGGGAGGGGGATACACATGCGCTTGTCGACAAGCGTCCATTTCTAGTTTTTAATTACGGCGCGTGTTAATTGGTGTTAAATCGCATTTTATATGCCGCGACCAGAAAGGGTATTGTCCGACCTCGTGCTATTTTTACCAACACGCGTCACGTGACACAGTCAATCATATCACATATTTGACATGCGCAGTGAAGTATCAGAAGTTGAGAAGAAAAATCTATGTTCGAGTCCAAATCTAAATCTCCACGTAACTCTTTCCATTTGGTGATCTGGTCACCAATATTAACCACTCTCTCTCTGTCTCTCTCTCTGTACTGCCTGTCCCTCAGACATTTCACCTTTTTGTTGGCCGACGCCGTTTCATACAATTTCCGTCCTGGACGTTTCGACATGTTGATATTCTTGTTTACATATTGGGAATCCTACTGGCGCGCGTAGTATACTGCGCATGCGCACCGCAAGCCGTGATGTGAAAGTCGTCGTCCCCGCACATTATCAAAATAGACTGTTACCGCCGCGCGTCGCTAACAGTAAATTGATAATTAATATATGATTATATTTTGTATAGCGGGCACTCTTAATTTTTAGAACTGGTGGAATAGTGACATAATTATACACTTATTTAATTCCTATAAAGAACATTTTGTGCCTATTGCGTGGGCATGTACCTTTAAATAATACAAATGATAATGTACGATTGAGCTCATGAAATGTCTCCGTTACCAAGTTTATTATCAGGTAGACGGAGATTAAACGTGTCTTTATTGCTATTCTCACCCTCCACTGGTGTAACAAAAGCGCTTTATACCAATATGGTGTCAACATTTGTTGACAATTTGTTATATATTATGGGCCAGTGTATTCAATTTCCTGCCTTGCGGTAAATCAGAAATTTACGAAATTGATTTTGAAAATCTGCGATATCTTCTATTAATGATGTCGAAAGTTGACAATTTCAGAGCACATGACTTTGAAAGATTAATTCATACACATTCACTGTGAAACTTTTGTTTTCTTTCAACATCATTTGCAGAAAATGTCACAGTTTCTGTAATTATTTTTCATCAACTTTTGACGTCATTTACGGAAAATATCGTAAATTTTACGAATATTTTTCATGAGATATCACACATCTTTGTAGGTACAAAATTACATCGCTTGTCTGAAATATAAATCAGTAGCCTATTTCACCAACATTGCAAAGTATACTTTTCTAGCAAAGTATACTTTGAGGGAGAAATTTTCAATTTTATGATAAATTTATTAATTTTTATTATACTGAATTTATTACATTATCACAGCCATTTTGGCTGTGATAATGTAATAAATTCAGTATAATAATTCTGCATACTTTTAATCATCAAATTTATGCAGTCGTTAGATCTATATGACATAATGCATTTCGGGAAAAATAAATGATTACTACCTCAAAGTATAGTTTGCTAGAAAAGTATACTTTGCAATGTTGGTGAAATAGGCTACAGAGAATGTTGTCTAGACAGCTTCTGTGTGTGTGTGTTTCAAGTGGGCCGATCACGCACAAAAGGGACCTTGCAACGTTACTGACCAGCGTATCCCCTGATCAGCCTGTGCAGCTGCACAGTGTGATTAGCATCTGCACTGTTTGTCATTTCTTTCATATGGGCCAGTAATTAACTGTTGAGAACTGTTGAAAAAAGGTGGCCGGATTAGGTCAATAGGTAGAGCGTCGGACTGCTGTTCGGCTGCCCCGTTCGTCTGTCCGGGCCAACGTCCTGCGGTTTAAGAGGTTGAGGGCGTGGCCTAACACAAAAGATTCCTTTGATTTATTCTGTAAGCTCCTAAATTCTATTGATGCTTAGGGGCTTTTTCTTTGTTCTTCAAACAATGTAAATACCCCATAAACCCAAAATGTTTGTCCATCTGTCCGTTTTTGGAAAATTTATGTAAGAGTTTCTCAAATTACCTATAATTTCTGTTTACCTTCAGACAATATCTTCATATTGCACACATGCATTACTTAGTAACGATACATCATTCCACATTAATACAATTACCCTCGCTACTGCTTGTATGTCCGTCCGTCTGTAGGTTTATTTATTTGAAAGTTTTTGTAACAGTTTCTCATAGGGGCCCTAAGTACGTCAATAGGCCACATTTTCTAGTTTGTCTAAATTACGTGCTTTTCCTCTCTCTTTATCTCCCACAATCCAGGCAGGGAAAACACTTATATATGCATAATACCCTGAGGCTGTTTCACTAAACTTTGTATAACTAAAATTTTGTAAGTGCAAAATGGAATTTTAAAATGACATTTGCACTTACATCCGATGCTGGCAAATCTTGTGTGAACGTGTTCACATTTAATGATAGATACAAATGGGTGGAAAACGGTAACATTAGTGACTCACGTTAATGTGAGAAATCGATTCACAAAAATCTTCATAAGAATGTTTTTAGTGAAACCTGCCCCTGGATTCTAGCTACCATAATATCCCTAAATATTTGGACACCATTTATTTGTGGGGAAACATATACAAATATATGGTTTCCCCATAACCGTGAGCGTGCCAATATTTATGATTGTTATGACAGTTAGTGGTACCTTTTGGTGTTAAAATAAATGGAGGGCAGATTACTTTATAATTGAAAATGCCAGCTGTAACATCCAAACAAGTCTGATTTGTCTGGGATGTTTATTAGCAGTTTTATATAACTTTGAATGTTCCCGAAATATGGCTGTGACCTCCTATTCCTACATTCTGTATATGACCTCACTGTTGAATAGACTTTTTCAATCAATCATTGGTGGAACTTTTGTATCTAAATTATATTATACCCCCAAATTTCAAATTCAATGCACATATTACTTTTACAAATGTATTATTGATTTTCTTCCTTATCGAATTTAAGCTAGCAGTACAGCTATGTACATTTTCAACTTTATTACAGTATTTTCACTACTCAATTTGAAAATCAATGCATATTTTCACATTGCTGTGAGTATTTTGTGCTCCCACTTTTGATAATCAATGAGTATTTTGCTAAAATATGTGCGTAAAATATGCAGCTTACCTTGACCTAGACTTTGAAGGTGAAATTTTCAATTTATGCATAAATCATTGTTATTTCATGAAATATAGTATTTTCTAACTACAACAAAATGGCTGTGAGGTAATAAATTCTTTATAATAATCCTGCATAAATTTTAATCATCAAATATAAATAAAAAAATAATGCATTTCAGTAAAATGAAATAAATTAAAATCCAATTATTTGGCTAATTATGGTATGGCCTACACAGAGCTCCAGTCAAGGTGCGTAATTTGACCAACTTGGGGTGAAATTTTGTTATTTCTTCATCAAAAATGGCAAGTTGGGAGTCCTTTAGAATCGTCTCCTTGAGACGATTCTAAAGCACTCCCAACTTGCCATTTTTGATGGAGAAATAAGAAATTTACCTCCAAATTAGGCACCTTAACTGGAGCTCTGGCTACATATTCAGCGACAGTGTGGGCCCTGATCAGACTGCGTGGATATATTTGTGAGGAGATAAAAAAGGAACCCTTCATCATTTGTAACAACTGAAAATCTAGGTTCTCCAGCAAATTCACTGAATATGATTAAACTCCAATTATTCTGCTGATGGCGGAATTGCCTACTTCAATTTAATTCAGCATTTTAAGGGTTAAGATCCAATTATTTTGCTAATGACAGTTTCGTTGACTACCCTGACTGTGGTGCCCGATTAGACTGTGTGGACATATTTTTGATAGACTGATAAAAGGAACCTTTCGTCATTTGTAACAACTGATTCTGTCGCAAATTGGCTCAATATGATAAAACTCCAGTTTCGGCTTATATTTAAAGGTACATGCCCACGTGCCAGGATATAATATAAGGAGGCATATTTTTTTTGTCCATTCGTTAGATATGACCTTGTTCGGGTATAATAAACGATCTTTAACCATTTCCCGACAACATAATTGGCGTACTTAACATCAGGGCTCCAGATAAGGTATTGTCACTCCATCATTTCTGAAGCAATTGGGTATTTCAAAATTTTGATTGTGTAAAATAGAATCACACTACTGTTTACACATCAGCAGACCGCACTTATTGAATAGTTTGCTTCTAAATGAAAACACATCTTGGTATTTCATTAGAATTGTCTCCTTGGAAATACCAAGATGTGTTTTCATGGAAAAATAAGAAAATATGCTACATTTGTGGTCCGTTTATTGTTTTCTGTAGCATGATAAAGATACCACAAATCTTTCATTGCTTTTTGATACTCACTACTTCTGATTTCAATTGGGTTTTTGGCAATTTTAATTGGATATTTACGTAAATACGCTTCTTATCTGGAGCTCTGCTTAACATGATATTCCACACTGATATCAGGGGCGATAACCGTGTTTCCTTAAAATGTTAACTGACATTACTATTTATTCTCTGTATTTATTTTTTGATGTGCAATGATCATACTTTATAATCTGTCGACAATATTATTTGTTCAGATGACGCATTTAATTAATAGTATAAATAATAAAAAAATATCCTGCCTCATTTGCATATGAAAATAGCTTGATACAACCCCACGTCACTATCAGTAAAATAAATATTACTAAATGATTATATCTGTATTGTGGGTGCTTGTAATTTTTAGAACTGGTGGAATAGTTACACAGTTATACACTTATTTAGTTCCTATAAAGAACATTTTGTGCCTACTGAGTGGGCATGTACCTTTAAGGGTGGGAATTGACTCGGAACACCTTCCAGGCCCGGATGTTGCTAATCACAGTGCAGGCTGATCTGGGCCCAGATCTCCAGATAAGGTGCGTATTTGCGTAAATACCCAATTAAAATTGCCAAAAACCCAATTGAAATCAGAATTAGTATCAAAAAGCAATGACAAATTTGTGGTATCTTTATTATGCTACAGAAAACAATAAACAGACCACACAAATAGCATATTTTCTTATTTTCCATGAAAAGGCATCTTGGTATTTCATTAGAATTGTCTCTCCAAGGAGACAATTCTAATGAAATACCAAGTTGTGTTTTCATTTAGAAGCAAACTATTCAATAAGTGCGGTCTGCTGATGTGTAAACAGTAGTGTGATTCTATTTTACACAATTAAAATTTTGAAATACCCAATTGCTTCAGAAATGATGGAGTGACAATACTCAATTACTAATTCCCTATCTGGAGCACCGTCTGGGCCTATGCTTGTTGCAAGTGCTGTAAGGTAAATTTTTCCAAATGGCCATGACAGCCGTTTATGAGATAAATGGGAGATGAGCACATAGGATAACTGAATAAATTGCATTTACCAGTCATCAATAATATATTGGTAATCCTTCAATAAATAATGATAATCAATGCATGCGACCCGCCACGACAAAAGGGGCTTATTATGCCCCCTATGCAAGGGGGGCATATTGCGTTGCTCTTAAGATTCTGTTTGTTCGTCCGTCCGTTTGTCCGTCCGAGCTTTCAAATGGATACATATGTGGCTAGGAGAAGAATAGGTTATGTAATATTCTATTGTTCCGTGATTTTATGTGGCTAAAAATGGGTTTATGTGGCTACAGAACAATAGGGATGAACAAAGGAAAAGGTTAGGGTTAGCCACATAAGTATCCATTTGTAGGAACGTCCGTCCGTCCGTCCGTCCGTCCCTTATTGCTAGCTACATAAAGATATATTTTTACAATCTTTAGATGATAAACAGAAAATAGCCATTATTTTAATATAAAAATGTATATTATATTGTCGTAAACTGTGGGTAATTATTGCAGATATGAATCGCGTAGCTATTCTCGATTTAAAAGAAATCTATATTATTCCATACAACAGTTCAGGTGGGTGACCATCATTGATTTTTCCAATATAACCTAACAATCCACCACACATTTTACTATTCTCTGCTACTTTCAGTTTTCGTATGTATGTTGTAGGACCTATTTTCCCATAACTTGCACCCATTCTGCTCTGGATATTCACTAATTAAAATATAGGTTTAAGTATTGTTAACCCTTTCAACACCAAGTAACTTAATGGGCTGTTCCATGCCACTGTTTCATGCTATTTCATTGGTCCATTCAAATTTTCAGGCTATTCCATTCTTCAGAAAGGGTAATTTTTTTCAAATTTGATAACTATTAACAAACAGTGGAGATCCTGATGAGACGGCTCGTTACGAGCCGGCTCATCTGGATCTGCACTGTTTGCAAACATTGTCTCTATAGAGGTCTGTGGTGTTGAAAGGGTTAAGAAAGATAAATTCATTCTGCTATGACCACCCTCGTGGTTGCCGAAAAGTCAGCGGCTGGACAAACATGTTCCCCTGACTTCTAAAATAATCTCCAAACATATACTGGAAAATGATGTAAATGATACATAGAATAGTAAATCAATTGACCGCTTTCTGCAAGCAAAGAGTGTCTGTCTATGGCATAAACCATCTGGATTATTTTCTTTAATGCACTACTTTTGACTACACCGCGCATGAATATCTGATGATTTTGTGTGGTTAAACCTTGACTCTGTCATCTTCTTGTAAAAATTTACCTTCTTTTATTTGACAATTTGTGCAAATGTATTCACTCAAGTGCTGAATTTGGTATTTCTCAGTTTTATGCCCCAGTCTCGGTCGAGCTGAGTGAGGAAGCAAATAGTGTTAGACTGTGTCTTCATCCGTCTGTGCATCCATATGTCCATGGGTCTGGTTATGAATTCATTACAATCTGCCACTGGGGGGCATTGGCAGACATGCCACATTTTCTTGTTACATTTTACTAATTCACTGGGTAGACTAGAATGAATACTGTTTATTTATCCAGGTGAGATAATTATCATGAAATAATGCGCAAGTCATTGGGTCGTTCTGCTAAACAAAGCCGGTTTGCTTCGCTTACTCGTTTGTTTAGCGTTAGAACCCAATCACGAGTGAATGCGAAGGTGAATGTCACTCGATTCAGTGGGTGTGTTCGAGAAAGTGATTT
This sequence comes from Conchocele bisecta, assembly GCA_029237695.1. Classification (NCBI taxonomy): domain Eukaryota; kingdom Metazoa; phylum Mollusca; class Bivalvia; order Lucinida; family Thyasiridae; genus Conchocele; species Conchocele bisecta. The sequence goes on from CM055273.1 coordinate 37,741,391, forward strand.
AATTGGTTGAAGGAAACAAGTCATTGTGAAACTGACATCATTCAGAGCTCCAGATAAGCTTTGTGTCTAAAGCGTACTATACCACCTGATTTCAAAAACATTGCGTATTTTACTTTTGCAAATGGATTATTGATTTTCTAAATCGGGAACAAAGGATAAAAAAATAAAAATAAAACATTTAAACATTCACTAAGTGAATTTTCACATTTCTGTGCGTATTTTGTACTCCCACTTTTCATAATCAATGCGTATTCAGCTAAAATAATTGCGTAAAATACGCCAATACCTTATCTGGAGCGCTGATCATTTCTCCATATATGGATAACAAGAGTGGTGAAAACCACTGCACTCCCAACATCCGAGTAGTGTAATTCCCTGTTATATTTTCCCACCCCAGAATGCCAGTGTCGCATAAAAATATATAAATCTCAGGCGCGTAATCAGGGGTGCGACCCCCTAAAATTTAACAAATTATTTTATAAAATAAGAACTACATTTCGTAAATTTAAAATTTCTTGGCTAAAATAAATAAAATATCGATGTCTGGAGGGCTCTAGAAGCCAGGATTTGTGTTCTTTATCCAAAACAATTCAGGGGGTGTGGGCATGCCCCCGGACCCCCCCTAGACAATTCGCGGCTTTAGCCGCTCAATGCGCACACCCCTCAGCAAGAACCTGGTTACGCGCCTGAATCTCCTATTCACAATTAATGAGAAAGGGGCCTAAACCGTGAAACTTCGTATACTTCATTTTTATCATCCATATGTTCATGCTAAAGCGGCTTTCATTCCCAATGTCAAGGGCAAATGACTTGGAAAATATTTGTTGGTCGTACCAGCCAGCGGCCATGGGTATCACTCACTGTGAGCCCCTGCTCTGCTCACTTGCTCTACTTTCGGATAAATTGAAATGAAACAGGAACAATCCATGTCAGGTTCTCAGTTATATTCTCAGTTAAACATAACATTAACCCATTTCATGCTGAGGATATGTCATTTTGTTTGTGAAAAATTATAAATATTTTCTTTATATGTGCTTAAAAGTATATGTCGTGACCACCATTTGAACCGTCTCATCATATACGTTCATTGAGAAATAAGAAAAATAAAATACCCGTAAAGGTGTATTCCGAATGTAATATATGGGTTAAGAAATGAAGCGAGTGGACTTTTGGGAATCAGAGACTTATACCACAGCGGCATTTATGAGAATAAAGATGATACAGATAAATAATTCCAGCACAAAAATATTTACACAATTCCATAACATTTGATTGGCCCATAGCAAGTCTCTGCCCAAACTTTATATCCCAGTAAACTCCCATGCCAAACTTCTTTCCGTAACCGTCAGGCGCAGTTAAAATAATTCTTAAGAAAACGGAAAATAAACACATTTTCTTGATGAATTTATTTCAAATGCTGGAATTATAAGGAATGAATGGCATTTTTGTGGAATTTATCGGGGATATAAACTTGGAAAAGTCGCGGGAATACTGGACGAAGGCCGGAAGGCCTTCGTCCAGTATTCCCGCGACTTTTCCAAGTTTATACCCCGATAAATTCCACAAAAAGGCCATTCATTCCTATAATAAAACAAAGAAATAAGTCCTCACCTTTAGGAATAAGCGACTCTACATATGATGACCAGAATATTCCCCGCTCAATCAGCTCAGGTTGTGCTGTTCCATCGCCATCTCTTCGTTTTCCATCTTCGACCTTTACGTTTTGATCTTCAAATTTCAGTTGTGATTTCTTAAAGAATTCAACTCCTTCAATGTCGCCAAAATCTCCTGGCTTAAATACTTGGTTTGTGTTCTTATCATTGCTGTCATATTCATCATTATCATCTTCATCCTCATCCTCATCATCATCATCATCATCATCATAATCATCATCATTTTTATCATCGTAATCATAAGTAATCGTAAGTTCTTCAATGTCTCTTATATTTTCATCTTCGTCTTCCCGAAGTTTTTCAATATTTTCCACTTCATTCTGATGTTTATTTAAATTTCTACTGCTTAACTGTAGAATGTTATCTTTTTCATGAGCTTGTTTATCACCATTTTCATCACTATTGCCATAATTGTCCCGGCCATCTTCATAGTATGTGTGGTCGTACATTTTGGGATTTTTCTTGTTAAATTCCGATATTCCGGGAATGATTTTGTTCTTTTTTACTGTTTGTTCTGCATTTCTGTTTACTGCATATGCATATTCTTCATCTGAAATATTTTCTTCATTCATAGTCTTAGGTTTTCTTCGATTTTGAGAAAGGTAGACCTTTTGTATTTCCCTGCTATTTATTTGTTCATGGATTTCATTAGAAATTGGCATCTGGTAATTCCGTTTCCGATCCATTTGAATTAGAACTTTTGATCTTGAACTGAATGAACTCAATTGAACAATCATGATGTTCATAACCACAAAGACTCCAACAGCAAATACTGTGATGGTCAACAATATTGTTTGAGGCCGACGGAGTCTGATCAACATTTTTTCTCTTCTGTTAATAAATGTTGAATGCCAAACTTACACACTTGTATATCCTTTTCAAACAGTAGAACATACTTCTGAGAAAACTTGTAAACACTACATATTTCAAAACCACATCCAAATACAGTCAGCATACATATTTGCACATATTACTATCATTTGTTTCACAGCTAGCCATATCCAAAGGTTAATTCATTATGTCTGTTGGAAGTTTTATCCAACTATTGCCATTCCAAATACTCTACAATTATCATAATCTCACTCGTAAATCAATTTAACACTGACAATGAAGAAGTGAAGGGGATAATTAGATCTTTCCACAGCTGCACTAGTAAATCAATTACCGTAATTGATTATAAAACATCAAATGGATATTTGTTGCAGGCTCTCTATCTTCTAGATCTGTGTCCATGGAGCATTGATGCACCCCCTATGCAGTAATGGGTTTGTCTGAAAGAAAGAAATCCAATTTTAAAAATTTGACTGGGGGGTCTTTTTTTTTGGTGGGTGGAGGTGGGTAGCGGGGTTGTTTGAAACAAAGGAAGTTTTTAACCCCTTGGAATACTGAATCAAACTTTGTCATTTGATGTTGTTTTATTTCATTTTTTACCCCAATAATATCATGCTTTTACAGCACACGAGAATCATCTCCATTGGAGATGATTTTCTTGTGCTGTAAAAGCATATGGTCGATGCGAAATAACCAAAATACGAAAAAAACAACAGACAACAATAGTTGGTTAGAATATAGCACTGTGTGCTAGAAAAATATGTCTAAGATCATCAATGCACAGTATACTGACAACCAATGCTGTATGCAATCATATTCATGATTGTATTTGATTAAATTCCATTGAGTTTGTGCTATATTCATTTGTATAGTACTTGAATTTCCCTATTAACGCTCGGCATGTTTATGTTACATATATATACAATTTTATACAAATTTTAGTTACAAAACTGTACAAAAAAAACCTAGAAATCCACATAATGAATCTGCATAGAAAGACTCGAGATAAATTGTACACCAGGGCTCCAGATAAGGAATTAGTAATTGAGTATTGTCACTCCATCATTTCTGAAGCAATTGGGTATTTCAACATTTTAATTGGGTAAAATCACACTACTATTTAGACAGCAATTATTGAATAGTTTGCTTCGAAATGAAAACAGCTCTTGGCATTTCATTAGAATTGTCTCCTTGGAGACAATTCTAATGAAATACCAAGATGTGTTTTCATGGAAAATAAGAAAAATATGCTAATGAAATACCAAGACATGTTTTCATTTCAAAGCAAACTATTCAATAATTGCTGTCTGTGGATGTGTAAACAGTAGTGATTTCATTTTACCCAATTAAAATTTGGAAATACCCAATAGCTAGCTTCAGAAATGATGGAGTGACAATACTCAATTACTAATTCCTTATCTGGAGCCCTGCTTTCATAGTACATGTATTTCCATCCCACATGTCTGTCCAATGAGACTTTAACTCTGCATGCTAGCGGTGAAAATATCCGCCAAACGAATTAGAAGTATATGTTTTATTTCTCTCAATAAATATGTCTTGAAATTTCATTAGAATTGAGTCCTCAGGACTGAAATTCGAAGACATATTCATGATATTTGCGGTGAGAAATACAAGAAAATATGATTACTTTGTATCAGCTAGTTTTTAACTATTTATAGCCCACAAATTACCCAGCATGCAAAGAGTTAAACTGTGGTCCCGTCTATATGATCCTAGCTAATGGTTGGACGTTAAGCCCATTCACTTTCACTTTTACATTAACCATTACTATACTGTCTAAAGTTTTGTTGTCTCCTGTTTATTTTATATTTACCATTTTTCTCAGCACAGGGCTCTAGATAAGGATTTATTCATCGAGTATTTTTACTCCATGATATTTTTTTCAATTGGGTATATTCAATTATCAATTGGTATACCTTACAACCGTTACCCATTGTGTAAAATTGAATAGGGTATTTTCCAATTCTAGTATCAAAATGTGCAATAAACATCATGCTACACAATACATTGAAGACGTACTGTAACCATGTGTGACATCTTTTAAGTGTTAGTTAAAAATAATAAGAAATTATGTTTAATCCTTAGCCTGCTGACATGGTTTGACAGCATTTTTCCAATGGAAATGATTCTAAAGTGCTGTCAAACCATGTTTTTATTGAGAAACAGGGCAACATATAAAGCAACAGCAGACGACAGTTTTCGCGATCAGCAGGCTAAGGGTTAATTGGGGCTTTTGCTGCGTCTTTTTTCTGCACGTTTTGTCGAAGACATATTTACCGCGGTCTGTCAGATCTTAAACAATAGCATCCAAAGTACATGTATATCCGAATGAAAAAAAACTTCGTCTATTTGCACGAACTCGGACGTTTCGGATCACAAACCTTTTGGACCAGGGTCGAGTCGGCCATATCCTTATTTTGTTCGGTCACATCTCAAAACAATTACTTACGCGTCGTTACCTGCGAACACTGTGCGTATTAAATGGCGAATTCCAAAAAAAAATCGCCATTATCAATCATAATCGACAGACCAGAAATCTATATCAAGTGCTTTTCACCAATACCGTCACCTTGTAATCTGCTAAAAATAAGGACCGTGCGTATCCTATTTATAAAACATCCATAGACGCTTATTATATGTATAGTTGCATCATCGATATAGACGCTTATTGTAGCCAAATACGACAGATAGGCTAGCTGTGATTTTGTGGCCGATTTTGCCATCGACGTCTTTGGCATTTTTCAACTATTTTTTTGAAAACTGTCCATGTGAAATTATCAGTACGCATGTATTTTCAAGCCAATTGATTACTGGATGTTTTAATTGGGTTTTGGTACGCAGTTTACGCAAATATGCAGCTTATCAAGGCCTCTGTCAGCAGAAACACTTTATAATAATTTCCAATGGAATTGATTCTAAAGTGCTGTCAAACCATGTTTTATTAAAGGTACATGCCCACACAGTAGGCACACAATGTTCTTTTTATCAGAGACGTCATCTGAGACAGTTTCTGGCAAAATAAACATTCATTCACCATTACCCCACGTATTGATTGGCATTATTATACATTTCATATCGACGTAAATTTCCACCCTGATATCTAGGGTGATAACCGTGTTTCCTTAAAATGTTAACGGACATTACTATTTATTCTCTGTATTTATAATTTTATGTGCAATTATCATACATTATAATCTGTTGAATTTTTTTTTTTCAGGCGACGCATTTAACCCTTACACCGCTATCTTAATTTTTTGTCGTCTGCTGTTTATTTTCTATTTTTATCATCAAAAACATGCACGCATTGACAGCACTTTAGAATAATTTACAACATGCTTTGACAGCACTTGAGAATCATTTCCATTGGAAATGATTCTCAAGTGCTGTCTTAACATGTTTTTATTGAGAAATAAGGCAAGATATAAAAGCAACAGCAGACCACAATTGTTTTGTGTAGCGGTCTAAGGATTAATTAATATTAATAATTAAAAAATATCATGCTCCAGCATCTGCATATGAAAATAGCCTGATACCACCGCCAGTCACTATCAGTAAAATAAATATTAATAAATGATTATATCTGTATAGCGAGAACTCGTAATTTGACACAGTTATACACTTATTTAATTCCTATAAAGAACAGTTTGTGCCTACTGAGTGGGCATATACCTTTAAGAAAGGAATAAAATATATAACAACAGCAGGCGGCGATTTTCGTTTCCCACATTCTATGGGTTATTGTAAGATTTTCTACTGAAACAATATATTTTCAAGTTTCATCCCCACGTTTTATATGGCCTTGCTGATCAACATGCATAAATGTCCATTCAAATAATAATAAATCCATGTGTCACTAACAAATATAATTTTATTATTCCATGATATTTTAATATTATAGCAATAAAACATTTATAGTACAGAAAATTACCAAAACAAATCTCTGTTTCTACCTGTACATATATGGTGTGCCCACCATTTGAACCGTCTCACCGAGACGGTTCAAATGAGTGGTCCCAACATATACCTGTACTAGGATATATGTATTAAAATGTTCATTATCAGCATAAAAACGTTTTCCAAATGTATTCCAAACGTACTCGTGGGAACGAATTAATAAAAACAATGAATTCTACGTCCCCTGTGGGGCTCCGTACATTCAAGCTTCAAATCTGTTAGCAGCACACAGAAATAAGGACGTACCATATTTATTCTATTAATCTCTAAGCACTCTCTGCACTAGTAGTTTCAGTTAAATTTTTTACCTGAACAAGATGTGCGATTTTTAAAAAACTATATTTTCGGTGATATTTTTGTTCAGAGTTTAATGCACATTTCAATTTGCTATGTAAATTTGATCAACTTTGGGGAGACTTTCGTTATTTCTTTGCCAAAATTGGCAAGTTGGGAGTGCTTTAGAATCGTCTCGATGAGACGATTCTAAAGCAATCCGAACTTGCCATTTTTCGTGAAGAAATAAGAAAAATACCCGGAAAATTTGGTCCAATTACGCACCTTAACTGGAGCTCTGATTAAAATTAATTCCTTCTATCTAAAGGCAACAACTACAGCTGTGATACTCCAGTATTCATCCACAGTAATACTAAATAGATGGGCAGATTTTCACAGAGGCAAGTTCTGCTCTGTGAGGGCTGATCAAAATGTTTCTGGCCACTCCTATATAAGTTGATTGCAGTTTGGATTCATTTCAGTCTCGGCATGGTAGCGATGAAAATATCTGCCAATAAATTAGAAAGTGTTCTTCTTATTTCTGTAAATATCTCTTGGAATTTCATTAGAATTGAGTCCAGAGGAGTCAATTCTAATGAAATTTCAAGACATAGAATTGAGTCCAGGACTCAATTCTAATGAAATTTCGAGACATATTCAAGATATTTACAGGAAGAAATAAAAAAATATTATGAATTGTCATCTGCTATATTTAAACTATTTATAGCCCACAAGTTTCAAGCATGCAAAAAGTTGAGGAAACTTTAACCACTTGGATGGATACAATATTTGTTTTCTCATTTCTCGTTTTGTATTTCAGTCTCCATGTCTGGAGAAAAATTTAACTATATGGGGTTTGGTATAAGGGATATAGTGGGTTGCATGGGAAGGGCACCAAATCAGAATCTGGTGAATTACCGATTGCAGTATTTCTCGCATACAAAATCATGCACTGGCTCTACCGAGTCACCTGTCTGTATTATGACATAGCTGTTAAGCAGACGTTAAAACCCAATTCAATCAATTACTCAATGAATTGACCAGTCAGTCTTTCAAGCAGCCAGCCAGCCAGCCAGCCAGCTAGCCAGCCAGCCATCAAGCAAACAACAACAAAATCAATTGATCAAAGAGTTGTCACAATGTTTTCATTTGTGAAGAAATAGTAAAATTATGCTGCCTTAGAAAGAACATATTGAATTAATGAACTCTTCAAATATGCACCATGAATATGCAGGGACTTAACTGACTGTGGAAACAAAATTCTGATCACCACGCGGAAAAAGCTACCCTATGGAATTTGCAGCTTCAAATTGTGCATAAGCATCGCCCAAGCATACACTTTTCCCTATACTTGTACAGATCGATGATCTAGTAACATAAGGTCATAACTGTTATGCTTTAGCACATATCAATGGTCTAGTAACATTACTTTAGCACAGCAGTTACGACCTTATGTTACAAGAATATCGATATGGGATTTAGTACTAAACCCATTGACCCGGCCTTAAATGACCTTAGCTGTTGATAGGCCGTTAAACACCAACAAACAAACAAACAAACTTTTCCCTATTCAGGAATTGAAATATTGTTACTGATGTCAGAATAGATAATGTGAGATAGTCCTCATACTTCATGACTTTTCTAAATGTGCATTAGATGGTCCATTTTATCAACTGTAACTCAATTATATTTTCTCAAGTGTTTGCTAAGCTGCATATTAAGTAATAGGATAAATCAATAGAAGTGTTCAGTGCCATTCTCCATCTTTTCTCCCTGCTGTGTTCTGCACTGAAATGCTACCAATTGGAAAATTAGGCTTAGTGCATTATATTCGGTGGATACACAATTTTACTGACAGAAAATTGTAAATGTTTTCCTTATTTCTCATCGGAAGTATATATTGTGACCACCATTTGGACCGTACCGTCTCTTTGAGACGGTCCAAACCGTCTCTTTGAGACGGTCCAAATGAGTGGTCACAACATATACTAAATAACAAATAAGACAAATAGGAAAGGAAATATTTTCAAAATTTCCATACACTAGTGTATTTTGAATGTAATGGGGCTTGGAAAGTGCTTCCACTACATTTGGTCCATTAGCTTGGCTCATTTAGTGAGGAGAGTGACATAGGAGGGGGGAAGGTGTTATGGGAGATGGGAGAGGAAATGACGGAGTTGAATACAACCAATGGGCTTTTTGTTTAACAATAGGGGGCCATTTTGATTATTTAATCAATAGAATTGGGTGCCATTTTGTTTATTTAACAATAGGGGCACATTTTGTTTATTTAATCAATAGAATTGAGTGCCATTTTGTTTATTTAACAATAGGGGGTAATTTGTTTAACAATAGGGAAATATGGGGTCATTGTGTTTGAAAATAGGGGGGGGCCATTGTGTTTAAAAATTGGGGGCCATTTTCTTTGAAAATAGGGGGCTCTTTTGGGGGACATTTTAAAACGAGAGAGATAAATGTCAATGAAACAGAAATTGAAATTACACCATCATGAAGTTACATGATTGTTTTAATTATCTTTTAGTACAATAATTAGCATGGGAAATGCTATGTTGCATACTTAATCCTGAGAATGCGGGAACCGAAAATAGTCGTCTGCTGATAATTCATATTTTGTTTTTCTAAGTGCTGCCAAACCAAGTTTTTGATGAGAAAAATGGAAAAATAAAAAATATTCAGCAGACGACACAAATTATTCAGCATTGTAAGGGTTAAATGTGAAAGGATTTAAAGGTACATGCCCACTCAGTAGACACAAAATGTTTGTTATATTTTACATTTACATTTTATATCAGACGTAAATTTCACACTGATATCAGGGGTGATAACCGTGTTTCCTTAAAATGTTAACGGACATTACTATTTATTCTCTGTATTTATTTTTTTATGTGCTATGATCATACTATATAATCTGTCAAAAATATTATTTTTTCAGGCGACATTTAATTAGTATAAATAATATGAAAATAGCCTGATACCACAGTGAGTCACTATCAGTAAAATAAACATTACTAAATGATTATATCTGTATAGCGGGCACTCGTAATTTTTAGAACTGGAGGAATAATGACACAATTATACACTTATTATGCCACCGGGTTTCGAAGAAATGGGTGGCATATAGTGTTTGGACCGTCCGTCCGTCTGTCTGTCTGTCTGTCCATCCGTCCGTCCGTCCGTCACACTTTTCGGTTAACCACTTTGTCACAGTTTCTCAATTTCGGTTAACCACTTTGTCACAGTTTCTCAAATATGCTGCAGGTGGCATCCGCGTTCGACAGACGCATTTCTTGTTTAATTCCTATAAAGAACATTTTGTGCCTTCTGAGTGGGCATGTACCTTTAACCCTTCCTACGCTGTTGACGGAAATTGCCGTCTGCTATTATTCATTTTTGTTTTAATTCTTAACAAAAAACTGGTTTTGACAGCACATGAGAATCGTCTCCACTGGAGACGATTCTCATGTGCTGTCAAAACCAGGTTTTTGTCGAAAATATTAAAATAAAACATTTCCAGCAGACGACAACATTTAATTCAGCGTAGTAAGGGTTAAGGGTTACTGGATAAGTAAAGAAGTTGGATTCAAGAGAACGTCAATTGAGTAGTTGGGGTATTGGGAAACATACCACTTCACAACCTCTCATTGCCATACATAATACTGCCATTGTGAATTGAAGTGTTATAAGTGTGGAGGTTGCACCATAGGGTGCTGAAATTGTCAGAATTAAGTCAGTGTCATTACTATGGTATTTACTACTGAAACAATGTCATTTTCCAGTTTTCTGTGGATCGTATTAAAATCTTTGGCAGTCAGTTTCAGAAAAAGGTGAAGAAACCCACAGATTCCAGATTTTAGAGAATTTTCAGCTGATTGATTTCTATATGCCAATTTGGAAAACATATATTTATACATGGTGTCTCCCAACAAAGTTTGTCAGAATTTGTATGGTTGCTAACCCTTTGAAGGCGGGAACCGAAAATTGTCGTCCGCTGTTATTTCTTATTTTGTATTTTCTGTAAATAAAAACAAGGTTTGGCAGCATTTTAGAATCATTTTATAATGCTGTCAGAGTTTGTTTTTTGATGAAAAATAGAAAATAAAAAAATCAAGAGCCGACGACAAATTTTAATTCAGCACTGTATAAAGGGTTAACCCTGTCAACACTACAGACCTGTATAGTGGTATTGGCAAACAGTGTAAATCCAGATGAGCCTCATCAGGATTGGCACTTTTGCAAGTACTTTTCATAGTTTTTAGAGAGAAAAAAAAACCTTCTTTTAAATGGGCTAGACTGAAAATCATTTTCAGATCACTGAATTGGTCGAAAAATTAACATAATTATCACAGTCCATTACAGTTATTTAGGGTTGAAAGGGTTAATCTAATTCTTTTCATGCTGAGGACGCCATTATGTTTGCGGAAAATCCTAAATATTTTCCTTCTATGCAGAAGTATATGTTGCGACCACTGTTTGAACCGTCTCGTTGAGACGGTTCAAATGAGTGGTCACAACATATACTTTCATTGAGAAATAACGATAATAGAAATAAAATATTTAATAAATTTCATACCTGTAAAGGTGTATTCCGAAAGGAATGGGTTAACTTGATTGGGTATACTGTAAGTGTAATCTCCAGTGATACTGAACAAAGGTGTGCATCTACTATATAAAGGTGTGCATTACGTAACATTATAAGCCCCACTTAATCCCATTGGATGTGCTGTCTGGCAAATTGTATTCAGCAATAAATTCTTGTCTGCTGGAGTTTCAATATTATAGGTCTACATGTACCTGCCAAAAGTATGTCAGTGATTTAAAGAATATGGAGAACATACGATAATTTCCGTAAATGACGCAAAATTGACAAAATGTTCAGAACAAATGCAGAATAAAATTATGCATTTTTTTTTTTTATGCCACATTTACCACAATTAATCTTGGGTACAAAATCACGCAGCTTGTCTCAATTTTCGCTCTATATAATCCCTCCATATTAGTTGTGATGTTTGCCTAAGAGTGCAAAGCAGAAACAGTGCTTGTCAGGGTGTCTGGTTTGGAGAGGTTTCACTGTACAGTAGCAATACAGCAATGCAATATATCATAGTGCCATTTTCTCCACCACCTATTGCCCTTACACTGTTGAATTAAATTGTGTCGTCTGCCGTTTATTTTTTATTAGGGCCCTGCCGAGAATCGGTGCTGACCTATTGGTTTCACTCTGTCTGTCCATCCGTCCGTCCGCTTATTTTTTTGGAAGTTTTTGGAAGTTTCGCAATTCACCTATAAACCCAAGTGCGTTGACAGACCACATTTTCTAGTTTTCAATTTTTATCAACAAACTCGAAGTTTGACAGCAGTTTAGAATCATTTCCATTGGAAATTATTCTAACTGCTGTCAAATTTTCTGTTTATAGTGAAAGCTAGGGACAAAATATGAACAACAGCAAACAACAATTTTCATTTCCATTTTACTAAGGTATATAATAGCAATGGATGTGCCTGGAATCAAAGTTCAATTACAGCCACAGTCTCAGAGGCCCTGAGTGACAGAACTGGGCATGGCAGCTGAGATAGGAGGAGTTGGCAATGATTGATGATCATAGCTACAACACACTTTACATGGGCATGGACTTTGGAGAGCCATTTTCAATGAAATTTGATCACATCTATAACACACTTCACCTGGGTGTGGAATTTTAGGAATCATTTTGAATGAAATTTGATCACAGCTATAGCACACTTCACCTGGGCATGAAATTTGGGGGTTATTTTGAACGAAAATTGATCACACTTCACCTGGGCATGGAATTTGGCGATTATTTTGAACGAAATTTGATTACATCTATATCACACTTCACATGGGTGTGGAATTTTGGGAATCATTTTAAATGAGAATTTGATCACATCTATAGCACATCTCACATGGGCATGGAATTTGGGGAGTCATTTTGAATGAAATTTGATCACAGCTACAACACATTTAATCTGGGTGTCGATTTTGGGAATCATTTGGAACGAACTTTGATCACATTTACAACAGACTTCATCTGGGCATGGAATATGAGGGATGATGTTCGAAGGAGTTTCAGTTTGGTATAATATAATTGGATCATTCACATCATATTCAAATCTAAATGGCACAACTTCTCAAGTTATAATATATTCACCCTAACGAGTGTGCACACTGTCACCTCACAAAAAACACTAAACCAATTTAATATAATTCCCTGTAGAACATCATAAAAAAGATCCATGCTGGGAGCCACAAGTTAATGAAAAAAGTATGTCATGTTTAGTTAATAATTAATTATTTACCGTAATGTTTCCTAAGGGTACATCAGTCCGTCCGTCAGTACACTCGGCAGTTAAAGTTTTCAGGATCCCTCCGTCTCTGTAACCGTAAGTCTGATTGACTTGAAACGTCATGCTCATTAGTTGTCATCCATATTTTCATTTTTTGGCCGACTCGCACGGTCACTGTACCCAGGGTCAAGGTCAAATGACTGATGTTATTGTCAAAATTTGCGTTATAAAGTTTTTGAGGAGTACATCCATCAGTGTTACTAATTTCTTGTTTATCTTTATATTAACCCTTTCACCCCTAAGTAACTGGAATGGGTTTTGAAATGATAATTTTGCAACCAATCCAACCATCCTAAAATGGTTTTCAAACTAGTCCATTTATAAAAAGGGGTGTTTTGTTCTCAAAAATATAAAATTACATTAAAAAAGTGCAGATCCTGATGAGACGGCTGTACTGTTTGCATAAACCGCTATAGCGGGCTTTCGGGTTCAAAAGATTAACAAATATTTGATTATATTCTTCTCATGGAGACGGTTCAAATGATCGAGTGGTCACATCGTACAGTTCTGATGAGAAATGTGAAAATATTTCATAATTTGCATACCCTAAAATGATATTCTGAATGTAATGGCTGGGTTGCACTCACTGAAATAGTCTAATAAATGGAATAGTCTGAAAAATAACATGGGAGTGTCCATTCCAGGGGGACGTTTCACTAAACTTTGTACAACTAAAATGTTCGTAAATGTAAAATTATGATAGTCTGTAAATTTCACATTAACGGCGTTTTCTTGTAAACAATTATTGGATTTATATTATATTGAGCATAGGCTGCATAATATGCAGCCTATGCTCAATAAATGTAAATTCATCAATTGAAATTTCCAGATGATCCTAAATTTGCCCTTACGAACATTTTAGTCATAATAAGTTTAGTGACACAGGCTCCAGTTACTTTGGGTGAAAGCGTTAGTGTCGGTTAGACACTGGTGGCAAATTTGAAACTACATGTCTGTTCCTCTGACTTCGACTGGTGATTATACAGATGTAGATGGGTAATTGGTTTCACAGGTGTGCTGTCTGCTATATATTGTACCTACCAGGTTTGATGGAGGGCCACATTATTTGTCTGTACCTGACACTTGCCTAATCACTCTAGCAGATTTGTTTGGATTGTACTGTGCGACATCTCTAAAAATGACACGGTGGGAAATTTCTGGAGATTTAGACAAATTGAACGATTGTCCTTCTAATTTCCTGCGGGGCACATTATTTGTCTGTACCTGACACTTGCCTAATCAGTCTAGCCGATTCGTTTGGATTGTACAGTGAGACATATGGGAAACTCCCGCAGATTTAGACAATTTAACCCTTACGCTGCTGAATTGAATTTTGTCGTCGTCTGCTGTCTATTATTTATTTTCCATTGTTCTCACTCATCAAAAACATGCTTTGACAGCACTTTAGATTGAAATAATCCTAAAATTCTGTCAAACCATGTTTTATATTGTATTGCCCTTAACCCTTTCCCTGATAGAGACGACTTTTCACGCCTCTGCAGAAGATGTCTTTTGAAAACATTGTGGGAAAAGGAGAAATTGCTTGTAACAAGCAATTTCTCCTTTTCCCACAATGTTTTCTACTCTATCAGATAATTTAACCATCATTTGATCCAGCATTTGGTTCTTTTATTCAGATGTTTTCGATTTGGAAGAGTCGAAATATCGCAAAACAGGGAAAGGGTTAAACCCATTCACTTTCACTTCTAATATCCATCCTCAACTGCCTGTCTAACTTCAAGGTGCATGATCACGTGGTTACAACAACAACAACGTCACCCACTCCAAAGTAAGTATTATTTGATATTTTCTTTAATATGCAACAGATTTTGATGAAATGTGGCGCAGCAAATGCGACTTCATGAGCTGCATTTGGTGGTCTATGGAGTTTGGCACAGACTTATGTTGTTTTTGCGAAGAATCGATTTCCGTGTCAGAGACACTGAAATCGATTCTTCGCAAAAACGACAGAAGTAATTGGGCGAAAATACTTTGAATCGGTACTTGTTGTTGTTGTTAGTACCACGTGATCATACACCTTGAACGTGTGGCTCATGGAATTGAACTTCTGTTTAATTCTCGAGGGTGGGAGCAGCATTTGTCTGTTACAAGGCTGATAGAATGTGAACACTTATAAACATGTAATCCCCACCTGCCGAATTTGTGGCTGTCTAATTCTGATCACTTGAGATTTCTTTTGAAATCTAATTCCCATATATGCTTGAAATTGTATTGCTGGACATTCACAGACAGTCTGTTTGATTGGACATGTTGGAAGGCATACACAGGAGATGGCCATGTTGTAGGAACCAGTCGGGCAATGGATAAAATAGTCGGCAAGACGGTCCTGGTACAGCTTAATTAGCAACAAGGAGTAAATTCTCAGGACAACGGCATTGATTGTTAATATTATGACAGTGAGATAATAAAATAGATGCTACTGGAAAGGTTTATATGTGCCAAACATTTTATTATATTATTTGCATGCTCTATATCTACACATACAGGTTATATTTTCTGGGTGCGAATTGATATGGGGGGTGGGGTGAGATTTAGATTTTGAAAGTGAAAGGAGACTGCTCCGCCAAAAAATGGCAAATAACTCCTGCAAATCAAGCCAAACCTCGTGTTTGGCATGGATCTAGAACCGACTTTGGACTCCAGGAATGGAAGTAACAAAATTGATTTTGCTGCAGGTAGTTTACGATTGTCATGTTTGTGTGAATGTGGGTCTGTGGGAAATCAATCACCTGCCTGTTTCCAGTATGCACCTCCTCTTTCACTAGATGGGGAATCTGCTCTGTGTCCCTCAGCAGCTTTACACCTGCAGTAATCATGTTGATGGGTCTGATAGACAAGCTGCTGAGCGATTGGCAATGATTAACTTGCCAACTGATATCTTTACATATGCTGTTGAATTTTCACCCATTTTGTTTACCATACAACTAGGGTGTGTGTGAGGGCTGAATTTGCAGTGTTGATGCCAGCACACAAACCCCCCTCCCCCACCCTATAGAACTATGTCGGGTTATTCTAATTTCAGGGCTGAATATATATTTATTTTGATGTAAATATTCCATTGGGATTTTCTCCCTAATACAGCAGGTTGCATGCGGGATAGAACCCGTTGGCCCTCGCTTAAATTACCTTAGCTGTTGATAGGCCGTTAAATATCAATAGATTAAATCAAATCAATCACTGCATATTAAAGGTGTATTTCTATTGTGCCCTGGTTGTAGAAGAGCTAGGAGGCATATAGTGTTTGACCTGTGTGTCTCTGTCCGTGTGTGTGTCCGTGTGTGTGTCCATGGATGAGGTTAAGAAGTTTCTACAATCTGCCAACAGGAGCGTTTGTATGCAGACAGCTAGGCCACATTTTCTTGTATTTAACCCTTAGACCGCTACTCACAACAATTGTCGTCTGCTGTTGATTTTATATCTTGCCTTATTTCTCAATAAAAACATGGTTTGAAGTGCTGTCAAATCATGTTGTAAATGATTCTAAAGTGCTGTCAAAACATGTTTTGATGATAAAAATGAAAAATAGAAAATAAACAGCAGACAAAAAAAATTAAGATAGCGGTGTAATTAGGGTTAAGTTTGATGGTGGTGTGCCTATCAATGTGTCTGTGGCAGGGGAACGCCCAGGGAATTAGATTGCCCATCTCCTAATTCACATCTGTCTGAAATTAATTTCTGTCAAATATCCAATTCACACCACTCTAAAACTAATGTACAGGTATGTCTAATTCACAGGTTGGGAACAGTGTTTTCATATTGCTTGATAGCACAAGCAGACTTGTGGACATATAATATTCCCATCCGAGGAGTTATTTGGCTTTCTTATTCCCACATCTGTGGGTGTTTTCACATCCCCCACCCACTAATTTCTCTCAGAAAATGTGCAAAATGGCCAGGAAACACACTGGCCAATAAGTAAATGAAAAGTCATGCAGAGCATGATGTTATTAGCCGATCAAATCAGGGTAAAGTGCATCGAACATATGTAGGTGTCTCTGGTAACATTGTCAATGGTAAACTATTTTCGACCACAGTTCTGTACCCAGCGTTGACATTTTTCTCGATTTTGTGCAGGTTTTGGAAACCCGTTCCCAAATCCATCCAATAGCAGCAATGCCATAGCAGCAATGTTTTGTTGTCACCATTATGTTGCGAAATATTCCAGCGTAACACCTGTACTGTATGCTCTATTTATCTACAAATTACACTCCGCAATACACAAAGTTGTCACTCTGTGTTTGTCCGAATTCTGTGGCAGCAAGCGAGTGGGCGGAGCTACCAGAGCTATATATATCTAGCGGTTACAGTGTCATCTAAAAATAGACGCAAGCTCCTGCGTATTCAGGCACATGCCCAGATTGGCCTAATGTGCCCCATCCGTGATTTTTTGCGCGATTTCGGGCGCAAGACAATCAATAATTTGCGGCATTGACAATAATTAAGGGGGATTGCCGCAATCGCGCGTGCTGGATGCATCCCTGCCATCCCTGCATGATACGTAAACAAAGTTCGCTATGAAGGGCAATTCTTCGTTTTGATTGGTGGAAAATTTTGTGAATATTAACTAGCGTCAAATGACGCGCATACGCGATCCAATGGGATAAACCCGAGATGCTGGGATAAA
This sequence comes from Conchocele bisecta, assembly GCA_029237695.1. Classification (NCBI taxonomy): domain Eukaryota; kingdom Metazoa; phylum Mollusca; class Bivalvia; order Lucinida; family Thyasiridae; genus Conchocele; species Conchocele bisecta. The sequence goes on from CM055273.1 coordinate 37,759,172, forward strand.
CCCGAAAATGCTGGGGTTGCTAGTAAGGAGATTTTGAGCAGAGGTCGATTATAAATTAGCCGAATAAACACATTTTACGCGATTATACGTGGCTGAAACTTGTTTTGTTTAATAAATAAAAGCTTTAAATTAGCCCAATAATCGGCGTATGTTGGCGTATATGGCCATTAGAGCCAACTATGGACTTCAACAACAATAACTTCCGGGTTAAATCTCTTCCGCGTTCAGCTCATTACGTATTCAAAATTGTGTTATTTGGCTAAGTTTTAAACGGAGATAATTGCCAAAAATGCAAACTTTATCGGTTGATGCAATTTGGAAGTGATACAGAAAAATTCGCGTTCGTAGATTACCGAATAGCGGAGAAAAGGGTTGCTACAAACTTTTTCAGAATTCAATGGATAACCAATATATTAGCCGATCTATAAATAGATCGGCTAATAACAAACTCCAAGGCACTGTTATGTTGTGGTGGGTCACAGATGTGACTGTGACAGGAGAAATGGGGTCTATGAAATTTAATACCCCAGTGTAGATCCTGGTCACATAGCGCATGTCTGTAGCCTGATAACGATCTATATTGCTTGTTAGAAAATGCATGGGGAGTGCTTCATTGATGGAATTACGAACAATGCAGATCCTGATCAGCCTGTGCAGTTGCACAGGCTGACCTGGTTCTACACTGGTCGCATAAGACCCATTTCTCCAGTTACAGCGTGATATAGAGAAGTGTTCAGTAAGACATATACTTCACTGGTGTTCAAAACAGAATATATGATCATTTCCAGATGTTGCCATTTAAAGGGCCACTACCAGTGTACAAAGGATACATGATAACCTTTAAAACATAAATAATTTTCCATCTGTCCATTGGTAGCATTATTACTGTGCTGGATAATTTGATATCTCCACCACTCCCACCTCCCCAAATATGAAAAACTTCCTTTATTGCACATTTAAATGGCCTCAGATATGTGGTACATTGTAGAGAATGGTAATCGTTATATAAATGAATTTTTATGCCTCACCACGATAGTGGAGGGGGGCATTTAGTGTTACCCTCGTCCGTCCGTCCGTCCGTCCATCACCAAGCTTGTAATTTGTAAAACTTTTCAATCAAGTTTATCAAAATGGAACTTTCAGAATAGCATTATTTCAACATGCTTACAGGGCTCCAGATAAGGAAAAAGTAATTGAGTATTGTTACTCCATCATTTCTGAAGCAATTGGGTATTTCAAAATTTGAATTGGGTAAAATTAAATCACACTACTGTTTACACATCAACAGACATCAATTATTGAATAGTTTGTTTCGAAATAGAAACATATCTTGGCATTTCATTAGAGACAATTCTAATGAAATACCAAGATGTGTTTTCATGGAAAAATAAGAAAAATATGCTATATTGGTGGACTGTTTATTGTTTTCTGCAGCATGATAAAGGTACCACAATTGTTCTCATTGCTTTTTGATACTCACTACTTCTGATTTCAATTGGGTTTTTGGCAATTTTAATTGGGTATTTACGCAAATATGCAGCTTATCTGGAGCTCTGTGCTTAAAATAGTACTTAAGTTTGTTTCGGATCTGAATTTTATGATCAGCCCGCGTATGGATTCCTTTATGCAAATTCATCTCTCAATGTCTATTGAATTGTAATTAACACAACGACAGCATGTATGTACATCAGCTATTCTAACAGCATCCATTACCAATGGCACAGCTGTTTCACTAGTTATTCCTATACAATGACATGCCCATGGATGATGGGCCAGTCACAAATTAAGACCAGCCTGCACATCTTCACTAGGAAGCCACACACCAAATATCTTTCACAAACTTTTTCTTTTTACAAGAGAGGGATGGATGGACTGTGGCTTAGTGGATATACCAGAGATTGTGAGTTCAATCCTCACCCTAGGTGTAAAAAAATACTTGCACAGTACTTCCATGCCACTGATGAAACTTTAAAAACTGTGGTCCTATCTCTATATGACCTCACGGTTTGCTGGGATGTTAAACCAATTCACTTTCACTTTTCTTTTTCCAAGAAACATGACGGACGGACATATGAATGTACGTCCGTACCTGACACCCCTTATGTGATATATATACATTCATTGTTTCCAAACAAAGAAATTACCACCCGAGACAAAATAGGTTTGAACTGATTATGATTAAGTTGCATTGTTTTCTGTTTCTTAGACCACACCTCCAACAACCCTTACACCGCTATATTCTGGTTATACCCCTTATGTGAGATATACGATTATTCGCAATCCTATTTTAGGGGAAGTGGCCAAGTGACTGGTGTAGTATGGACCTGGCACCAGGTTGGGTTATTCTAATTTCCGGGCTGGATATATTTTTTCTCTATGTAAATATTCCGTTCTGATTTTGGTATTTTCCCCCCAATGCAGCAGGCTAAAACGGGATTGAACTCGTTTGCCAGGCCTTACATGACCTTAGATGTTGATAGGCTGTTAAACACCAATAAACAAACAAACAAACTTACACCGCTATATTAATTTTTTGTCGTCTGCTGTTTTCCATTTTTATCATCAAAACAAGTTACAACATGCTGTGACAGCACTTCAGAATCATTGGAAATGATTCTGAAGTGCTGTCAAAACATGTTTTTATTGAGAAATAAGGCAAGATATAAAAGCAACAGCAGACGACAATTGTTGTGTGTAGCGGTCTAAGGGTTCAGGCAGGACCAAACGTTTGCCCGGACGGATGGATGGACGGATGGACAACAGACGTTCCAACAGTTTAATTGATGGATTTACATTTATTGAGCATATAGGTTGCATATGCTCTATAAATGTTAAATCAAATAACATTTTACAACATAACATTGTTAATCTAAAATTTACATACTATCATTATTTTGCACTTCCAAACATTTTAGTCCTACAAAGTTTAGTGAAACGAGCCCCAGTTATTTACGAAAACATTCTGCATAGTTGGTGATATGTGCATCTCAAAATATCAAGTTATTTCATTTACTGGTATTTCCATGACCATCGCTGGCATTTCTCCAGCCAATCGGAATGGGAGAAACTGATAACCATAATAATGCCGTAAAACTGCCAGTAAACATGGAGATTATTGGCTGATTGTTTTATCTTCAATATTATGTGGGTGAAAATAGTAAAACCGGCTTATTCAAAGTCTATCTGAGACCACCATATAGACTGATAGGGTTTCATGTCTGTTTCATACCAGAATGCATCTGTATGGGGGAACTGAAACACTGAATATTCAGCACTAAAAGTGCAAGAAAACTTTCAACTTTAACCCTTTCCCTGTTTTGCGATATTTCGACTCATCCAAATCCAAAACATCTGAATAAAAGAATCAAATGCTGGGTCAAATGATGGTTAAATTATCTTATAGAGTAGAAAACATTGTGGGAAAAGGAGAAATTGCTTGTTACAAGCAATTTCTCCTTTTCCCACAATGTTTTCTAAAGACATCTTCTGCAGAGGCGTGAAAAGTCGTCTATCAGGGAAAGGGTTAAAAGACAATGCCCTGACCTGTGGGTGGTTGGTCGGGCTATAGCGATGGCATAAATTAACGGTAGGGGTTCCTCCTTATAGGAATCACGATTTGCCTGGTTTGGCCCTTAAGTTCTTTTTATCTTTGCTCGTTTGTTACCTGCGAGTTTAATTGGGTTATTGCCCGTTATAAAAGTAGTAAGATTATTACTGATCCTACTGCTTTTGGGAGCGGGCCAAGTGATTCTGATGTGGCGAGGACCTGGCATCAGATATGCTCATTCTGATTTCAGGGCTGACTAATATAGATTTGTTTTATTGTAAATATTCAGTTCTGATTTTGGGATATCCCCCCATTTGTACAGGTATATATGGGATTTAGTACTAAACCATTTGACCTGACCTTAAATGACCTTAGCTGTTGATAGGCCATTAAACCCTAGCAAACAAACAAACAAACTGACCAGGTACCAGACACCATTATTGCATTATTGCAGACACCATTATTAATACATAATATTATACTCTCCCTTCCTCCTGCCACTATGTGGAATCAAACCAGTCTTATCATGGGGTACACTGTACGCCATTCGGCCAGTTAACCCTTAGACCGCTATCTTAATTATTTTGTCGTCTGCTGTTTATTTTCTATTTTCCATTTTTATCATCAAAAACATGTGTTGATAGCACTTTAGAATAATTTACAACATTATTTGACAGCACTTCAGAATCATTTCCATTGGAAATGATTCTGACGTGCTGTCAAACCATGTTTTTATTGAGAAATAAGGCAAGATATATAAGCAACAGCAGACGACAATTGTTGTGAGTAGTGGTCTATAGCACATGCATAGTCTGCAGTGTTTGGGAAACATCAATACTGCATCTAACAACACTAGATCTATGTTGGGCCCCAATGGGAGCCCTTTAGCTGATAGGAAGCTCTATAACTGCATTTTGCCATCATGGCTGGATCACAAATACTGATGGTTTTATGGGGAACATTATCTTGATGTGGAATAACTGTTTTATCTTTGCCAATAAAACAGGGAGTCTCTTCTTTTTACCCCCAAGCATGTATGGACTTTTCCACATAGATTTCTGACTAAATTATCAATCAGCAAATTTTACAAAATATATACAGAAAAAAGCTGTGAAACCTCGAACGAGACACCCAGAAAGAACCAGTGTGTTTAACCCATTCGACACTACAGCCCTCTATAGTGGCGTGTGCAAATAGTGTAGATCCTGATGAGGCGGCTCGTAACGAGCCGTCTCATCAGGATCTGCACTTTTTGCAACAAAACACCCACTTCTTAGAGATGGACTCATCTGAAAATCATTTTGTGACAATTGGATTGGTCGGGAAATTCATATATCAAAATCCATTCCTGTTATTTATATAGTGGTTAACCCTTGCAGTGCTGAATTAAAATTGGTTGTCTACTGTTTATTTTTTATTTTCCATTTATCTTATCAAAAACATGTTTTGACAGCACTTTAGAATCATTTTCAATGGAAATGATTATAAAATGCTGCAAAACCATGTTTTTATTTGGAGAAAATACAAAATAAGAAACAACAGCAGACGACAGTTTTCGGTTCCCGCCTTCTAAGGTTAATTTGATACATGCCACTGCCATTTATCTCTGATATTCCGTACTGCTAATTAAGCACACAATCCTGTCTAGCACTAGCCAGAATTAGTCTCTCAACAGGGTGGGTGGTTGATCAGGCGAATGCTATGTTGTAAATTAATGGTGGGTTTCCTCTTTACAGGAATCATGATTTACCTGGTTTGGCCCTCATGTACGTTTTTGTCTTTGGCTCTATTGTTAGCTTGGAGTTGAATTGGGTTATTGCCCATTTACTCAATTCTCAAAAGGGCCCTAAATTTCGAGTTGGTAGGGCCGGAGGGATGGCTTATGTTTTATTGTTGTTTCCTATGGAAAAATACCTCCTAAAACCGATAAGAGATGTTTCCAGCTCGAAAAAGTGTCCAAAATCGGTTTAATTTGCATAAATTCAAAATGGCTGCCATTTCCTGTAATATTCGAAAGTAGCGGTTTGATAGAACATGTGGCATGTTCTAAACTAACATCATGTGTATTTTTCGTTATAGCAATGTAGATGAAGAGTAAATAATTATTATTAAGCTAATTTGGGCGCTAGTAGACAATTCAAAATGGCCGCCAGAAATATTTATATTCGTCCTGAAAAGCTTTTTAAGTTACGTGTATGCTTTATGTTAACTAATATACCCATAAATAATATTGTGTTGCATTAAAATAATTAATAGGTACAATACAATTAACTAAATTAAATGTGGTCGATATATTTGACAGTTCTGTAAACGTTGGATACTACTAAGCTTGGAGAAATTATTAACCGCTTAGGCACTTTCGCACCTTCCAATTAACCACAGCACTAATGCAATGTATTAGGTAGAATTTGTCTTACTGAACGTTCTGTATCATATGATTGCTATACGTACATATATACATTGGTATATATATATATTTCATGTTATAGCTGTGCATATCAAATGGTTGTATTTGTTGATATACCTATTATCGGACATGACCAATAGTCGGAGAAACATATATGTACTGTGAAACTCAAAACTAAATATACTGAGAACAAACATGTTTATTGAATCTTGAAGAGTGTAATACACAAATTAGTTTTAGAAACTATTCCTTCTTCCACGAAGTAACACCGAGGGCGATTCACATAGAAAACAACGTATGCATACCTATGAAATACTTCCGAACGTGGTACGATTTCAATCACTGTCCTCATCGGAATCGCATTGGACTGTCTGCTCTACGCACTGATTGATGCAGCTCATACTGCATTTACAACCATTTGTACATTGTAACTTATTAGCAACGCAAAAACATTTCCTTGTTGAACATGTTCCCCCACAACCACATATCATTAAATCCATCACAGCCTGAGGTGCAGGGACGTTGTCACACCACCAGTCTATGGACAGCTCACCATCCACCAATTTCCAGGCGTTTCCTACAGGTGTAGGTATGTTGGGCTTAGCAATCAGTGATGATTTCCAAAGAAGCGTTTGGTAGTTTGCTCGCAAAATATGCTTTCTCAAACAATCCGTTGTTGGTGGCAATAGGTATGAGTATGACTGAGGAGTTTTTATCTTGCAAAACATGGAATATCTAAGGTCATTTGTATTCATTGTTGGTGATTTGTTCTGATAGAGCATATACACAAATATTTCTAAACCTTTGAATAATGCCGGATGGGGGACTATGCTATCACCTAGCATCTTGTTGCTTTCACCACTGTCATTGTCGCTCCGAATCATATTAAAAGCTTTCAATTTCCCTTTACCAGAGAAAGCACTCACTGAATCACAGCCAGTTAACACATGCATTCCTGGTAATGCGTTGCAAACTGACATACCAGTCTGCTAGTGACGTCTGATATACTAATAAGACGCGATCGCTGTTTGGTTCCGGAACATATGATCAACTTACTGGATATTCGTGACTGAAAATAACATGCGAGTACTTCTACATCAGTATCAGAAGATTTGATAACCACAGTTTCATGTCCTTGATCTGCAGCATGTTTTGCATGAAGAAACATTTTTGTCGCGCCCGCTTGCGGAAAACGTGATATAGTCGGCACTTTGACGTACGTACGTACGTGTGTCCGGTTAAAGTTTTTGGTTAAGTTGTTTGGTTAAAGTTTTTGGTTGAGTTCTTTGGTTAAAGTTTTTGGTTAAGTTTTTTGGTTAAAGTTTTTTGTTATACTATATCTCTGCAACTACTTTGCCCATTACCTTGAAACTTCACATGGGTGTTTATCATCATCTATATTTTCATTCTACCACCCCTCCCGTGCGGCCCCTGTGCCCAATGTCAAGGTCAAATTACTTTGAAGTTTTTGGTTAAGTTTTTTGGTTAAAGTTTTTGGTTAAGTATTTTGGTTAAAGTTTTTCGTTTATACTATATCTCTGCAACTGCTTTGCCCATTACCTTGAAACTTCACATGGGTGTTGATCATCATCTGTATTTTCATTCTACCCCACTCCCGTGTGGCCCCTGTGCCCAATGTCAAGGTCAAATTACTTTGACGTTTTTGGTTCATTTTTTTTGTTAATTTTTTCGTTATACTATATCTTTTGTTTTAGTGTCCATGCCTCGCCACAAGGCGCGACATGCAGGCCGCGGCCATCTAGTTATATAATAACGTCAATTAATTGCACTTCACACGATTTCCATGTCATTTACAAGACAAATATAAGGGTGTCTGCAACTGTAAATAAATATGCGGTGAAAAGATTATTCTCCAATACCCTGCAGCTCCATTATAACGCGATGGTCGGGGTCCAAGATTTCAAATCGCGATCGAATCCGACCGCGTTATAAAATTTCGGGACATGCACGGGTACTGGTACTGCACGGGTACTGGTATCATCCGCATTTCGGTTACCAACTATTGCGGGAATTCCATTAGCAACGGACCCATATAAAATCATATCATTTGAACAGAAGTTAAAGTAATTATTAATAATGCCTATGACATACAAACTTGTATGTATTAATGTATTAAACTATGAGTTATTTATAAAATCATGCTTATTACGTTGTATAGTGCTCGTGATAGACAGACGCTTATTACAATGTATACTACTCACGATAAACAGACGCTTAAACGGATTAATTGATAATAAATAATGCCTATGGTCATGTGTCCTGCCTATTCATGCGGACAATTAGCTGTTGATACGTGCATAATCTCAGGATGTGGGGTCACATGATCTATTGTTTATGCTGCAAGTCATATTGATGAATGAAATTTACGATTTAAGCGAGATTGCCGTGGGCTGCAGTGTAAACAATAGACCACGTGATCCCATACCCAGATAATGCTGAAACACCAGTCTATTTATAGAACGCTAAATATTACACCTGGGAGTAAAGAAAAAGAAAGGCGATCGAACACGCAACCATTTATTAGCGACAATTATGTGTAATTGATTAATAAATATGCCTATTAACATGATTACCTGATTAAAGGTATTTCATTTGCTAACATACTAATAATAATCCTTTCATGGACTTTGAACTTCGTTGTTTGAATAAACTTGCAGAAATCACGAATCAACTAATTACACGATGACTACGACGTCCGACGATTTTTTTTATTTTATTTTTTCTTTGTTTTTTTTATATATTTTTTTATGTTTTTCTCTCGATTTTTTAAATATTTTTTTGGGATCCACAAGAGACCCACGTTATAATGGAGATCACGCTATACACGACCGCGTTATAATGGAGCTGCAGTGTACTATATTTTGATTATCATATATCAGCCGCGTCGTGAGAAAACCTGTCTTCGGGAGTCTAACGACGTCACAAGATATGACGTCGTGAACTCCGCTGACGTAATTTAAGCCGAGATTTCCAATTGTCGACGTTTGTCAGACCGCCATGTTAGGTTTGTTCCGTTAAAGTTATCTAACGAACAGAATATATCTATAATCGGGCGTATGTGTGTGAAAAAAACAAAACAGTCTTCGATCTATACTGGGTCCTGCCGTCTAAGAATGTATTGAATGAACGTTAAACTGCCGTACTAACGGTCGTACGATCGAAATCCACCATTTTTGTCGCGCCCGCTTGCGGAAAGCGTGATATAGTCGGCACTTTGACGTACGTACGTATGTGTGTCCAGTTAAAGTCTTTGGTGAAGTTGTTTGGTTAAGATTTCTGGTTAAGTTTTTTGGTTAAAGTTTTTGGTTAAGTTTTTTGGTTAAAGTTTTTGGTTAAGTTTTTTGGTTTAAGTTTTTGGTTAAGTTTTTTGGTTAAAGTTTTTCGTTAAAGTTTTTCGTTATACTATATCTCTGCAACTGCTTTGCCCATTACCTTGAAACTTCACATGGGTGTTTATCATCGTCTATATTTTCATTCTACCCCCCTCCCGTGCGACCCCTGTGCCCAATGTCAAGGACAAATTACTTTGAAGTTTTTGGTTAAGTTTTTTGGTTAAAGTTTTTTGTTGTACTATATCTTTGCAACTGCTTTGCCCATTACCTTGAAACTTCACATGGGTGTTTATCATCATCTATATTTTCATTCTACCCCCCTCACGTGCGGCCCCTGTGCCCAATGTCAAGGTCAAATTACTTTGAAGTTTTTGGTTAAGTTTTTTGGTTAAAGTTTTTCGTTATACTATATCTCTGAAACTGCTTTGCCCATTACCTTGAAACTTCACATTGGTGTTTATCATCATCTATATTTTCATTCTACCCCCCTCACGTGCGGCCCCTGTGCCCAATGTCAAGGTCAAATTACTTTGAAGTTTTTGGTTAAAGTTTTTGTCGCGCCCGCTTGCGGTAAGCGCGATATAGTCGGCATTTTGGCGTACATACGTACATACGTACGTGTGTCCGGTTAAAGTTTTTGGTTAAGTTTTTTGGTTAAAGTTTTTCATTATACTATATCTCTTTTTTTAGTGTCCATGCCTCGCCACAAGGCGCGACATGCAGGCCGCGGCCATCTAGTTATTCTAAGCGGGCACATCTTATATTATGTTTTTATTAACAATAATGGCGTAAGGATAAGTTTCTTTTATTATTTTGCTGCTGATATCACATATAAAAATGTTTGTCTGTTATTGATAGTTTTTTATGTTCCGTTATTTTGACATAATATTTTCTTTTGACACAGTTTACAGATAACGGTCCACATTAACTGTTATCGACCACCATTTACAGGTGAAAACTCTGTGTAAGCTACATTTTTATTTACATACAGATGGTCGGCAGCATATTTGTAGACCGGTTTATTGCTCAATTATTTCTTTCTAATATACATGTAATGTATAAAATTAAAATTTAGCGCAACCTTTACCGATTTTAAGAAAAAAAAACATGTCGTGCAAAGACAACAAAGCCATTGATGTTACAACTAGTAGTATAGATGCATATATGCATCGTCTGATCAGAACATACGATGTCCGCCATTCAGTCACTAGCTAGGGAATCCGGCAGGATATTGGTCTTGCATTTATTGCAGATATTGTAAGGTCCAGTTTTTTCACCAGGTGTTCCAATTACAAAAGCTTAAATCTGAATGCACACTGATGTGTGTGTCTTGTTAATATAAGAAATAGATACGGTGGGATGTTATTTCAAGGCAACATATGTTGGGAGACATTAGTATCATGGACCGTGTGTGACGATCTGTCAAGTCGTGACAAATGCAATAATACAAACAATCAATAACTAGATGCTGTGGGATTATATTTCAAGGCAACATATTTTGGGGATATTGGAGTCATTTACTTAATTTGAGTGAAAATATGTTAAGTCGTGACGCAAATACAATAAGACTGCGCGCACTATCAATTGATATGGTTCTTCTAGTACTGTTCGACTATTATCAAGGATCTCTTGACTTGGGGTATTGTTATTATTTTATATCTCATTTCTTCGTATTTTGGGACCCTCGCATTTTCAGTTTAGTCTCCAAAAGACAAACTGGTACCGTAACACTCCCAAAACAAACACAAGTCGGTGATAGGACAAGCTGATCACAAGCTGTGGTAACAAATGTGTCAAATATGTACATTACCATAGCCATTTTGTCCATGTGGCTGTCTTCCACGCGCTACCCTTGAAGGTGGTATCCCACTAGGCGAGTGAGAGATTGCGATGGAGTAGAAACTACATGTAAAGCGATACAGGCTTTTGCTCTCATGCTATTCGAGCGACTGTGAACTGTACATAGCGAGTAACGCATAGACATGATAGAAGTAAGGGTGCCTGTCATCAGACATGAACACTGCCTTTCAGAGCAAACAGTTTTTTTATACCCACTTGTTTTTAAAAAACTAAATGGGTATATTGTTTTAGTCACATCTGTCCGTCTGTCACGTTTCTTGTAAGCAGTAAAAGTTTTTAACCTTAATAGGTAGGGACTTGAAACTTGGTGTGTGTTTTCCTTGTGGTGTGTAGATGCGCAGTGAATTTCAATTTTTGATTCGACCCCCGGTCATGAATTATCTCCCCCTTTTCAACTTCGCATTTGGGAAACGTGGGTATATTGCGATGATGCACCATCGACTGTGCTCTAGTTTTAATGTAATTTAATGTTGAACGTATTGTTCTCCCCGTATGCATGTGTATTTCCATTTGTATATGTTGAACTAAACGGTCGTATATGTTGAACTAAACCAATCAGTTAAGCAATATATTTCTGTGATTTTCTACAATTATAAATTGTTAAAACGCTCAGTAAACACGTCAGAGAGAAGAAATCAGCATACATAATTCGCGTACCTGCGCATGTTCATACTTGCTGGTACATGAACTTGCCGGTTTTACTTTTTCGCTTTGCACATTCATGTGTTATTAAAAGACTCCAGCTCATGCGTCTTTACATTCATTATTCAATGCCAAACATGCTTCTAGTTTGATTATGTCAACTTGCAAACTGTTGTAAATGTTGACGTATACTCTATGTGTAACAGTATACTGGAACGTCATTTTACATCGCTTGACGTCGCTTTTGCGTGACGTCTCTTTTGCTCAAACGACCTGCATAGTGGTGTTGTATAAACTATGATATCTTAATGAATATATCTTAATGAATATATATATGATCAAATAAAAAGCGTTCAATTCATCATACAAATACCATTGTCGTAGAAACAAAATGATATTGACCAAAACTTTCCCGAATACAGGTTTTCTCGTGACGCGGCTCATATAATGTTACCATTAACAGAAATCAGCCGGCCTTGTACGGTTCTAGTTGTATTATAGGAATGAATGGCCTTTTTGTGGAATTTATCGGGGTATAAACTTGGAAAAGTCGCGGGAATACTGGACGATGGCCGGAAGGCCTCGTCCAGTATTTCCGCGACTTTTCCTAGTTTATATCCCCGATAAATTCCACAAAAAGGCCATTCATTCCTTATAATTCCAGCATTTGAAATAAATTCATCAAGAAAATGTGTTTATGTGTTTCTTAATAATTATTTTAACTGCACCTGACGGTTACGGAAAGTAGTTCGGTGTGGGAGTTTACTGGGATATAAATTTTGGACAGAGACTTGCTACGGACCAATCAAATGTTAGGGAATTGTGTAAATATTTGTGTGCTGGTATTATAAGTGTCATAAACATTTATCAAGTTGATTATGTTGTCCATTATGAGGCCTCCGAAGCATTCTGTGAAAATGGCAAATAGTGCAGACCCTGATCAGACTGCTCCTTCAGGAGCAGGCTGGTCTGGGTCTACACTGTTTGCTCACATATTGGTGTCCGAATATTTAGGGTAATTACGGTATACATTTTGAGTATGTGCTCACAGGCCCAGATCCAGGATTACAGTTGTCCCTATGATACTTATCTGGGGTCCATAGATATATGTTGAGATTATATATAACTTATCTGGAGTGCTGAGATAGATGGGTATTATGGGTAGAGAGGCGTGAAGATTTTGTTAAGATTCCTCTGTAGATAGGCAACAATACCCAACAATGAACCATTTATATGGGACCTTGCAGTGAAAAATACACTTACTGACTTTTTCGACCAGTGTAGCCCCATATCAGACTGCGCATCCGCACAGTCTGATCTGGGGCTACACTCTTCGCTGTTGAGTTAGAGAAATATTTCCACTTCCTCTAAGGGAAACTGTAGATACATGACCGATGAACATGCTGCAAAAAGGTTTTATTTAATGGGAGCCTCAACGGTAAATCAACCAATTAGTCCCTTATTGTCTTAACGGCTCATTTGTGATCATTGATCCTGACCCCAATTAACCCTAGACAATTATAGATACAGGTGTGTAGCTGGCAGGTTAACCCTGTAATCTCTAACCCTTTAACTTCCAGGAAATTGTCATCTGCTGTTGTTTTATAGTTTGTCTTCTTTCTCAATAAAAACGTGGTTTGACAGCACTTTAGAATCATTTCCATTGGATTATAAAGTGTTGTCAAAAAACGTTTTTGATAATAACTAGAAAAAGTCGATGGCGCGCCATCGCAATATACCCACTTTTCCCAAATGTTAAGTCCGAAAGGGGGAGGTAATCCATGATGGAGGGTCGGATAAAAAATCCGAATTCACTTTGCGCATCAGCACATCAAACGAAGCTACGAACCAAATATCAGACGCGTAGGTATTAAGGTGAAAAAGTTTTTCGACCATCACGAGGAAAAATAGTGAAATTCTAAGTCCGAAAGGGGAGATAATCCATGATGGAAGGTCCGATCAAAAATCGAATTCACTTTGCACATCATAACGAAGGTACATATCAAATATCAGAAATGTAGGTATTAAGTGAGAAAGTTTTTCGACTTACAATGAAAAATAGGGAAATTCTGAGTCCGAAAGGGGGAGATAATCCATGATGGAGGTCGGATCAAAAATCCGAATTCACTTTGCGCATCTGCACATGATAACGAAGCTACATACAAATATGAGGCTCGTAGGTATGAAGGTGAAAAAGTTTTTCGAGTTACAAGGAAAAAATGGGAAATTGTGAGTCCGAAAGGGGAGAATAATCCATGATGGAGGGTCGGATCAAAAATCCAAATTCACTTTGCGCATCTGCACATGATAACGAAGCTACAATACCAAATATCAGGCGCGTAGGTATGAAGGTGAAAAATTTTATTTTCGAGTTACACAGGGAAAAATGGGAAATTCTGAGTCCGAAAGGGGGAGATAATCCATGATGGAGGGTCGGATGAAAAATCCAAATTCACTTTGCGCATCTGCACATGATAACGAAGCTACATACCAAATATCAGGCGCGTAGGTATGAAGGTGAAAAAGTTTTTCGAGTTACGAGGAGAAAATGGGAAATTCTGAGTCCGAAAGGGGGAGATAATCCATGATGGAGGGTCGGATTGAAAAATCCAAATTCACTTTGCGCATCTGCACATGATAACGAAGGCTACATACCAAATATCAGGCGCGTAGGTATGAAGGTGAAAAAGTTTTTCGAGTTACGAGGAAAAAATGGGAAATTCTGAGTCCGAAAGGGGGAGATAATCCATGATGGAGGTCGGATGAAAAATCCAAATTCAACTTTGCGCATCTGCACATGATAACGAAGCTACATACCAAATATCAGGCGCGTAGGTATGAAGGTGAAAAAGTTTTCGAGTTACAAGAAACTGACGGACGTACGGACGGACGTACGGACGTACGGACGGACGGACGACACCCGTTGACGAAAACATTATACCCGTTTTTTTTTTTTATTTTTTTTTACAAAAAAAGTGGGTATAATATAATATCATACACTGGCACATTTATACTGGCACTGGCGCGTAGGTATGAAGGTGAAAAAGTTTTTCGAGTTACGAGGGAAAAATGAAATCTTGAGTCCGAAAGGGTGAGATAATCCATGATGGAGGGTCGGATCAAAAATCCAAATTCACTTTGCGCATCTGCACATGATAACGAAGCTACATACCAAATATCAGGCGCGTAGGAATGAAGGTGAAAAAGTTTATCGAGTTACGAGGAGAAAATGGGAAATTCCCTGAGTCCGAAAGGGGGAGATAATCCATGATGGAGGGTTCGGATGAAAAATCCAAATTCACTTTGCGCATGTGCACATGATAACGAAGCTACATACCAAATATCAGGCGCGTAGGTATGAAGGTGAAAAAGTTTTTCGAGTTACGAGGAAAAAATGGGAAATTCTGAGTCCGAAAGGGGGAGATAATCCATGATGGAGGGTCGGATGAAAAATCCAAATTCACTTTGCGCATCTGCACATGATAACGAAGCTACATACCAAATATCAGGCGCGTAGGTATGAAGGTGAAAAAGTTTTTCGAGTTACAAGAAACGTGACGGACGGACGTACGGACGTACGGACGTACGGACGTACGGACGTACGGACGTACTTACGAGAGCTACATTGTGAGGTTGCTGTGTTGTGCTGAAACCCACCCACCGCCCTATTTAAGACACTTGGATAAGTGTTTTTCAAATATAATTAACTAATGGCTAGCTCATTTGCATATTATGCGATTTATTCCGTAAGAGAATCGTTAAGGAAGAAAATAACGGAATAAGTTGCTACATTGTGAGGTTAACCCCACAGTGTAAACATCAAAGGAAATAACCTCACAATGTATCTCTCGTAAGAACGGACGTACGGACGGACGGACACCCGTGACGAAAACAATATACCCGTTTTTTTTTACAAAGAAAGTGGGTATAATAAATTAGATAATATCATACACTGGCACATTTATACTGGCACTGGCGCGTAGGTATGAAGGTGAAAAAGAAATTTTTCGAGTTACGAGGGAAAAATGGGAAATTCTGAGTCCGAAAGGGGGAGATAATCCATGATGGAGGGTCGGATGAAAAATCCAAATTCACTTTGCGCATCTGCACATGATAACGAAGCTACATACCAAATATCAGGCGCGTAGGTATGAAGGTGAAAAAGTTTTTCGAGTTACGAGGAGAAAATGGGAAATTCTGAGTCCGAAAGGGGGAGATAATCCATGATGGAGGGTCGGATGAAAAATCCAAATTCACTTTGCGCATCTGCACATGATAACGAAGTTACATACCAAATATCATGCGCGTAGGTATGAAGGTGAAAAAGTTTTTCGAGTTACGAGGAAAAAAATGGGAAATTCTGAGTCCGAAAGGGGGAGATAATCCATGATGGAGGGTCGGATGAAAAATCCAAATTCACTTTGCGCATCTGCACATGATAACGAAGCTACATACCAAATATCAGGCGCGTAGGTATGAAGGTGAAAAAGTTTTTCGAGTTACAAGAAACGTGACGGACGTACGGACGGACGTACGGACGTACGGACGTACGGACGTACGGACGTACGGACGTACGACGTACGGACGTACGACGGACGGACACCCGTGACGAAAACAATATACCCGTTTTTTTTACAAAAAAAGTGGGTATAATAAATTAGATAATATCATACACTGGCACATTTATACTGGCACTGGCGCGTAGGTAATGAAGGTGTTTAAAAAGTTTTCGAGTTACGAGGGAAAAATGGGAAATTCTGAGTCCGAAAGGGGGAGATAATCCATGATGGAGGGTCGGATGAAAAATCCAAATTCACTTTGCGCATCTGCACATGATAACGAAGCTACATACCAAATATCAGGCGCGTAGGTATGAAGGTGAAAAAAGTTTTTTTTTCGAGTTACGAGGAGAAAAATGGGAAATTCTGAGTCCGAAAGGGGAAGAGATAATCCATGATGGAGGGTCGGATGAAAAATCCAAATTATTCACTTTGCGCATCTGCACATGATAACGAAGCTACATACCAAATATCAGGCGCGTAGGTATGAAGGTGAAAAAGTTTTTTTCGAGTTACGAGGAAAAAATGGGAAATTCTGAGTCCGAAAGGGGGAGATAATCCATGATGAGGGAGGAGGGTGGATGAAAAATCCAAATTCACTTTGCGCATCTGCACATGATAACGAAGCTACATACCAAATATCAGGCGCGTAGTATGAAGGTGAAAAAGTTTTTCGAGTTACAAGAAACGTGACGGACGTACGGACGGACGTACGGACGTACGGACGTACGGACGGACACCCGTGACGAAAACAATATACCCGTTTTTTTTTACAAAGAAAGAAAGTGGGTATAATAAATTAGATAATATCAACACTGGCACATTTATACTGGCACTGGCGCGTAGGTATGAAGGTGAAAAAGTTTTTCGAGTTACGAGGGAAAAATGGGAAATTCTGAGTCCGAAAGGGGGAGATAATCCATGATGGAGGGTCGGATGAAAAATCCAAATTCACTTTGCGCATCTGCACATGATAACGAAGCTACATACCAAATATCAGGCGCGTAGGTATGAAGGTGAAAAAAGTTTTTTTTCAGAGTTACGAGGAGAAAATGGGAAATTCTGAGTCCGAAAGGGGGAGATAATCCATGATGGAGGGTCGGATGAAAAATCCAAATTCACTTTGCGCATCTGCACATGATAACGAAGCTACATACCAAATATCATGCGCGTAGTATGAAGGTGAAAAATGTTTTTCGAGTTACGAGGAAAAAATGGGAAATTCTGAGTCCGAAAGGGGGTAGATAATCCATGATGGAGGGTCGGAATGAAAAATCCAAATTCACTTTGCGCATCTGCACATGATAACGAAGCTACATACCAAATATCAGGCGCGTAGGTATGAAGGTGAAAAAGTTTTTCGAGTTACAAGAAACGTGACGGACGTACGGACGGACGTACGGACGTACGGACGTACGGACGTACGGACGGACGGACACCCGTGACGAAAACAATATACCCGTTTTTTTTTACAAAAAAAGTGGGTATAATTATTAGATAATATCATACACTGGCACATTTACTGGCACTGGCGCGTAGGTATGAAGGTGAAAAATTTTTAAGTTTTTTCGAGTTACGAGGGAAAAATGGGAAATTCTGAGTCCGAAAGGGGGAGATAATCCATGATGGAGGGTCGGATGAAAAATCCAAATTCACTTTGCGCATCTGCACATGATAAACGAAGCTACATACCAAATATCAGGCGCTAGGTATGAAGGTGAAAAAGTTTTTTCGAGTTACGAGGAGAAAATGGAAATTCTGAGTCCGAAAGGGAGATAATCCATGATGGAGGGTCGGATGAAAAATCCAAATTCACTTTGCGCATCTGCACATGATAACGAAGCTACATACCAAATATCAGGCGCGTAGGTATGAAGGTGAAAAAGTTTTTTTTCGAGTTACGAGGAAAAAATGGGAAATTCTGAGTAACCGAAAGGGGGAGATAATCCATGATGGAGGGTCGGATGAAAAATCCAAATTCACATTTGCGCATCTGCACATGATAACGAAGCTACATACCAAATATCAGGCGCGTAGGTATGAAGGTGAAAAAGTTTTTCGAGTTACAAGAAACGTGACGGACGTACGGACGTACGGACGGACGTACGGACGTACGGACGGACGGACACCCGTGACGAAAACAATATACCCGTTTTTTTTTTACAAAAAAAGTGGGTATAATAAATTAGATAATATCATACACTGGCACATTTATACTGGCACTGGCGCGTAGGTATGAAGGTGAAAAAGTTTTTCGAGTTACGAGGGAAAAATGGGAAATTCTGAGTCCGAAAGGGGGAGATAATCCATGATGGAGGGTCGGATGAAAAATCCAAATTCACTTTGCGCATCTGCACATGATAACGAAGCTACATACCAAATATCAGGCGCGTAGGTATGAAGGTGAAAAAGTTTTTCGAGTTACGAGGAAAAAATGGGAAATTCTGAGTCCGAAAGGGGGAGATAATCCATGATGGAGGGTCGGATGAAAAATCCAAATTCACTTTGCGCATCTGCACATGATAACGAAGCTACATACCAAATATCAGGCGCGTAGGTATGAAGGTGAAAAAGTTTTTCGAGTTACAAGAAACGTGACGGACGTACGGACGGACGTACGGACGTACGGACGTACGGACGGACGGACGGACGGACGGACGGACACCCGTGACGAAAACAATATACCCGTTTTTTTTTACAAAAAAAGTGGGTATAATAATGGAAAACATTAAAGTAGAAGACAACATTTATTTTAGCATTGTAAGGGCTAAAACATCTGATAAGAACCACACTGTGTTGTCATTTTATCCCGTCAACACAGTGCGTATGTGCCGTGAAACACGGTGCCGTGAAACATTTTTGATATCCAGTCAATACAATTTTGGCATTTTACAGCCATTTGAACGTGTTGACGGGATAAATAGAATAGAGAGCCTCGCTCATCCCGTTTCCTGAGCCTTGCCAGATATTTTTTCCAATTCACAGCACTAACCTACTATTCTCTATCTATTTTTCTTATTTCTGAACAAAAATATATGTTGTGACCACTCATTTGAACCGTCTCAGCGAGACGTTTCAAATGAGTGGTCACAACATATACTTCTGATGAGAAATAAAGAAATTCTTGAGCCTTGCCGGATATTATTTCTCTATTTTCAGGTACCCCAGAACATTCTGGGTACAATTAATTATTATCACCACCCTGTCCATCTGTTCCTCAACTACTACCTCTGTCCGAGGGCTGCATTAATCCTTAGAATGCGGGAAACGAAAATAGTCGTCTGCTGTTTTGTTATATTTGATCTTCTTTCTCAATAAAAGCATGGATTGACAGCATGATAAAATGTTGTCAAAACATGTTTTTATAAGTAAAACGGAAAATGAAAAATAAACAGCAGACAACAAAAATGAATTCTCTGTTGCTATATTAGTCGATTGGCTTGAACCATTATATACTTTTGTGCTCAAGGTCAAGGTCAAATGACAAAGTTGTTGAGGGGTACGTACTCTATATCAGTGTTTCTGATTTGTTGTTTACTTTGGGAATAGGCAGAATTTTAACTTCTGCCTCACTAAATGCTAGCGGTATGTTATCTTTTTCCACAGACGGTGTGTTGACGGACCACATTTCTCAACACTTTAAAAATGCTTTTACAAACTCATAAACATATGCATTCTATTTTATGTTTTTGCCTGGCAAATGCAGCTTCTTCTTTTTTACCATTGCATAGCATTCTTTCTGGTAAAGTAGAGAGGGGGGAAAGCAGTAATTGTCAATTAAATCAGTGATAAAATCATGACATTCTGGCTCCGGTACATTCTCAGGGTAACACCAACATTCCCAATGTGTCCATGTCTAGAATTGTGGCGGTGTCGAGAAATCGGGCTTATATATCGGTGATCAGTGTAGCTGCTGATCAAATAAAACACTTGTGTTTCATTGACGGAATAGCGAACAGTGGAGATCCTGATCAGCCTGTGCAGATGCACAGGCTGATCTGGATCTACACTGGTCGCAAAAGCCATAAGTTCCATTTCTCCAGTCACAGTCACATTTCTCCTGTCATCGTTCACCTCCTCCTGTGTTGTATTGCCTTTTTTTTTGCTGACGACAATTTTGAAACATTTCTATAAACTAGTTTGAAAATCAATTCCACTTGAGCTCTAAATGTTGACTGGGCTGCATACATGGTCTATGGAATTATGGATGGTGTGTAAAAAAAATATGATGAAGGTGCGAGTCTCAGATTTTGGGTTGCAGAAATAATTTAGGTATCCAAAACGAAAATGTCAGCCGTCACTACACGTCAATTCATCTCTTTCTTTCAAACAAACATGCCTGTTCCACATTTTAACATGGGGGCTAAAAAAATATATTTTTTAAATCATCTTGAAATTTTTTGTTTTCTTAGTTACACAATTTACCAGTCATCCAATCTAGCCATGTGTCAGACGCAATGTCCAACATGCAATGTGCAACATTTTTCATTTTTCGACTCACTGTCCAGCTCCTTATCCCTATGGAAAATAGTTTTTTTTGCGACAATATCAGTATTTGGTGGAATTTCATCAAATAAAACAATTTGGGGAGGGTGACAAAGCGATGAAAAAGTACTTATATTTAAATATTGTTTAGATTTAATGTGTTTAATAGCCAAATGTTTATTGGAAGCAAACGTGGAACAGGCAAATGTTTGCAATACCGTACTTACTTTGCAACTGTAGTACTCCGGATGTCTCGTCTATTTGTTCATTCTAAAGTTCCATTCTTTAACTTGGGCTACAGTAAACCTCACTACGCGGGAGACGAAAATTGTCGTCTGCTGATTTTCATTTTTGCCTTAATTCTTAACAAAAAACCTGTTTTGACAGCACATGAGTCGTCTTTAACTTGGGCTACAGTAAACCTCACTACGCGGGAGACGAAAATTGTCGTCTGCTGATTTTCATTTTTGCCTTAATTCTTAACAAAAAACCTGTTTTGACAGCACATGAGAATCGTCTTTAACTTGGGCTACAGTAAACCTCGCTACGCGGGAGACGAAAATTGTCGTCTGCTGATTTTCATTTTTGCCTTAATTCTTAACAAAAAACCTGTTTTGACAGCACATGAGAATCGTCTCCAGTGGTGGAGACGATTCTCATGTGCTGTGAAAACAGGTTTTTATCGAGAAATATTGAAAATAAAACATTTCCAGCAGACGACAAAATTAAATTCAGCGTAGTAAGGGTTAATAATGATAGTAGATTTTAATACCTTCAAACTGTGCTTGTCCTCTTTGCTTCTTGTTACATCATTAATTGGTAACAATCAGTAGTTGATATTGCAATTATTTTATCTCCTCACTATTAAAAGGTGAAATAATTATACCAGCTGGTTAAAAGCTGTGACAAAGAGATTGCTATCAGTGTTTGCATTTAATTCCCTATCATTCATAGTTAATTCTGTAATTATCTTTACTGATCCAATATCACAACACAGGATGTGTTATTAACACCATTTGGAATACACTGTTAAATTTATGCACATTTTGAACAATTTATACTTCTCTCAATTCTCAACGAAAGCATATGTTGTGACCACTCATTTGAACCATCTCGACGAGATGGTTCAAATGATGGTCACAACATATACTTTCAATGAGAAATTAATGAATTATCGGAAATTTTCCTTTGGTAAAATTATGTACCTTCCAAATGTAATAGCTGAATTAAATTGTCCATTGTTACACACATGACTATAGTCCAGTCATTCAATCTCTGATCCTAGTTTTCTGCACCAGGTAGTGTTTCCACTTGAAGTGGCAATCCAGCAGTAAAACTACCTCATTCAGGTGATAACCGTATATACCCTCACACAGGAGGGGTGTACCCGCTGGCATGTTATATGATAAGATATGGTGGGGTTAATGTCTGCGGTTACCACATCCTCACTCATGGGACAAAGGAATCCCATGCTTTCTGTATCCAGATCAGCCACCCAAGAGGGATGCAGGGCTCCAGATACGCTGCGTATTTGCGTAATTACTCAATTAAATTTGGCCAAAAAAAATCAATTGAGATCCGAAGTAGTGAGTATCAAAAAGCAATGAAAAATTTGTGGTAACTTCATCATGCTACAGAAAACAATAAACAGACCACAAATATAGCATATTTTCTTATTTTTCTAAATGAAAACACATCTTGGTATTTCACTAGAATTGTCTCCAAGGAGACAATTCTAATGAAATACCAAAATGTGTTTTCATTTAGAAGCAAAACTATTCAATAAGTGCGGTCTGCTGATGTGTAAACAATAGTGTGATTCTATTTTACACAATTCAAATTTTGTAATACCCAATTGCTTCAGAAATGATGGAATGACAATACTCAATTACTAATTCCTTATCTGGATCCCTGGGGATGTACAGGTACCCGCGGTATGTTATATGATAAGATATGGTGGGGTTTATGTTTGAGGTTACCACATTCTCACCCAATGGGACAAACATATCCCATGCTTTTTGGATCCAGATCAGCCAGCCATCTAGGAGGCGTGTACCGGTACCCGGTATGTTATATAAGATATGGTGAGGTTAACCCTTATAGTGCTGAATTAAAATATTTGTCGTCTGCTGTTTATTTTGTATTTTCCATTTTTCTTAGTAAAATTATGGTTTGACCGCACTTAAGAATCTAAAATGCTGCCAAACCATGTTTTTATTTAGAGAAAATACAAAATAAGAAACAGCAGCAGACGATAATTTTCGGTTCCCGCCTTCTAAGTGTTAATGTCTGAGGTTACCACATCCTTGCCCATGGAACAAAGGTATCCCATGCTTTTTGAATCCAGATCAGCCACCCAGGAGGGTTGTACTGGTACCCGGTATGTTATATGATAAGATATGGTGGGCAGTGCTCCAGATAACCTGCGTATTTGCTTAAATACCCAATTAAAATTGCCAAAAACCCAATTGAAATCAGAAGTAGCGAGTATCAAAAAGCAATACAAAAGTTGTGCTATCTTTATCAAGCTACAATAAACAATAAACAGACCACAAATATAGCATATGAAAACACATCTTGGTATTTCATTAGAATTGTCTCCAAGGAGACAATTCTAATGAAATACCAAGATGTGTTTTCATTTCGAAGCAAACTATTCAATAAGTGCGGTCTGCTGATGTGTAAACAGTAGTGTGATTCTATTTTACACAATTAAAATTTTGAAATACCCAATTACTTCAGAAATGATGGAGTGAAAATACTCAATTACTAATTCCTTATCTGGAGCCCTGTGGTGGGGTTAATGTTTGAAGTTACCTCATTCTCACCCAAACATATCCCATGCTTTTTGTATCCAGATCAGCCACCCAGGAGGGGTGTACCTGTATGTTATCCGGATAAGACTCCTGAGGTTTACCCATTTCAGCCTAAGGATACTATGATTTTCGTTGAAAAAATCTCATTATTTTGTTCATTCATCGATAAAGGTATATGTTGTTACCACTCATTTGAACCGTCTCGTTGAGACGGTTCAAATGGGTGGTAACAACATATACTTTCGAAAGGATATAAAGAAAATAGGGATATTTTTCTCTCAAAAGGTTCATTCTATTAAAAGTGTATCCCGTCTGTAATGGGTTAATACATGGAGCTCCAGCAGAACTGCAGCCGATTTCATCAAAATTGCTAAGTAATTGCTTATCTAGATAAGTATACTTTGAGGGAATAATTATTTATTTTCATTGAAATGCATTAGTTCATACAGAACAAACTGCTGTTTATATTTTATGTTAAAATTATGCAGCTTTCACATGCTTTATTTATTACATTACCACAAGCATTACTTTGATTGGAAAATTATTACTGAATTTCGCTGAACGCTCGGGTAAATGTCTTTACCTTACCTTCCTTACATGGGTCTGCTTGATATTTCGCAAACACATTGCTCTAATGTTCCTCTACCGCCCTGCGACAAATCCGCGATCGTCTTGCCCCTGCTAAGCCCAGGGTCTAGGCCATATACTGATATGATATTTCAGACACGCATTGCTCTAATCGTCCTCTACCGCCCAGGGGGCCGTTTCACTAAACTTCGTATGACTAAAATGTTCGTAATGAAACATTATGATAGTCTATAAATTGTACATCAACACTGTTTTCTTATAAACAACTATTGGATTTACATTTAATGAGCATAGGCTGCATATGCAGCCTATGCTCAATAAATTTAAATCCATCAATTGAAATTTCTAGACGATCGTGGATTCCTAGTATCTGTACCCATTTGAGAGTTATTTTAAGAAATTAGGATATATAGGGATGCAAAAGGCATCCGTCTGTCTATCTGTCTGTCCGATCATCTTTCTGTCTGTTCATCACGTTGCCATTCTGCTATAACTTGTTATAGTATGACCGATTGAATCTTCATATGCATGTTTATTATTATATCATCCATATTTTAAAGGTCAAGGTCAAATAACTTTGAAACTTCATGTACATGTTTCTCCTCGTCCATATTTGCACTCCCGACTCCACCTATGCTCTCCCAGGCCATACATAATTATATCTCCGTTTCCTGTAACCCGACTGACCCGCTAAAAACTGTGCGACCCGATTTTTTTTATTGTAATTTCGTTTACAATTTTTTTTTTTTTGCAATTTTTTTTGCAATTTTTTTTTTAAATTTTTTGTTTTCTTCAATTTAGTGCTACAGTGGGTTAAAAAGGTTAATATAATCTCTGGCCCTAAATGGCATACATGTTCATACAACAACACATACAGCAATTGACATACATGTACTTTTATTGCAAGACTTGCAATATTGAATTTAAAAATTATTAATATTAAAAAGGTACAATATTTAAAATATTGTACATTTTTAATATTAATAATTTTTAAATTCAATTTGTCATGTGACAGAAAAAAAAAGAAATTGCCTACCGACCGACCCACTTCTAAAATTCTTGGTCGGGTTACAGGAAACAAACAATTTTTTAAGGACGGCCCCATGATGCCCAATGTCAAATAACTTAGAAATCCTAGTTCGGTAGATGTTTGCATGTTTCTACATTCTCCTATTAACTTCTTTACTGTATCAACGAATGGCATGTTTATGATCAAACCACCACAGCGATGGGATGGCGTTCTTACATGCAATAAAAGCAGTTACATGATATTCTCAACAGCAGTTGAACATACCTTGAAGTTCACAACATTGCTTCTGTAGTGCATTAGTGGAAGATTGATGTAAAGGCAGATGTGTTGCATCATTTGTGGCTGTGACTGGAAAAATGTGGCTTACAGGATTTGTGACCAGTGTAGTTCCTGATTAAATAGCACACTCATGTAGCCGGTTAACAATCTATGTTGCTTGTTAGAAGCGTGGCGGGTGCTTCATTGATGGAATGGCGAACAGTGCAGATCCTGATCAGACTGTGCGGATGCACAGTCTGATCTGGATCTACACTGGTCGCAAAACCCATAAGCCCCATTTCTCCAGTCACAGCCACATTTGATGGGCAATTTAGATCAGGGAAGCTGGAACTTGGGTAAAAAGCACCTGTAATTGGGGAGATTAGCCCCTAATTGGCAGCAGTGCCGAGAACAATAAGTCTAATGAAAACAACTTGTTTGTGGCTGTACCTGGAGAATTGGGGCTTAGGGATTTGTGACCAGTGTAGCTCCTAATGAAATAGCATACTCCTGTAGCCTGATAATGATCTATATTGCGTGTTAGAAGTGTGGCGGGTGTTTCATTGATTGAAGGACGAACAGTGCAGTTCCTGATCATTCTGTGATCTGGATCTACACTGGTTGCAAAACCCATAAGCCCCATTGGAAAGTTGGCAAATACTGGTAGCCCAATCTTGCTCATTATTTACTCCTTTGTGCTTTTTCTATGCTGATTTTTTCAAAGCGTAAGTACAGAGTGGCCTGCGGTTCTCTTACCAGGCGAATTGCAATTCCTGGAGCGCAGGATTGCAATTCGCATTCCCATTAATTGCAATTGGACCGCAATCGGACTGCAATCATGTGACTGCGGTCCAAAGAGTTGGTTGCGGAATTGCAATACTTATAGCGCAGTTAGCGCTGCGCTCCGCTTTTAATTGCAGTTTACGCTCCTTTTTTTCTTTAAACTGCGAAAGAATGACCGCTTTACGCTGAGCTCTGCGGTCAAACCAGCGGACCGCTCTGTTGACCAATGCGGCAATAAAATCAGAATAGTTGATTTTTTCTGACGAAAAGATATATTTTCCTATCTGTATTTAGCCATTTAAAATCCAATAAAATATACATAAATAGTAGAATTAGGTGTATATATTTCACATATTATTAACATTTTGTTCATCGTAATCGGGGATGTCCCGGACGAGTCTTTCCAAACGCAATTTTAGCTTAATCAAGTTTGCCCTCTTGTGTATCAAGGCAACGTAATGGCCGCCTATCGGGAAATATTTTACAAAATTTGAGCCATTTTTGAATATACTCTATCTGATTTAATGAAATAACCTGTAGCATGACTAGAATCATGTTACGTTGCTTAAAGTCAAATTGTTATAATCCGCTTTATGTGTGTTCATGGCAGTTAACATTTTTTATGAAATTAGACCAATAACCGGATGGTCTTTAATTTCGACAAAGTCGGAAGAAAGAAGAAAGAAGCGCAAATAGCGAAAGAATGACCGCACAAATGGTATCGCGAAAGAATGACCGCGCAAACTGGACCGCGAAAGAATGAACGCACAAACGGTATTGCGAAATAATGACCGCAAAAACGGGACCGTGATTGGACCGCAATTAGACTGCAATTTCAGAGGGGACGAATTGCAATTCAAGGACCGCTGGATTGTAATTCTTGGTAAGAGAATCGCAGGCGGGAGTTTATCTGAGAATGGGAGAGTGTGCATGTCTTATATTGATGAATCCATTCATAGGGATTGTTAATGGTGAATCTTTAATACTGGGATTCACAACAGGTACTGGCGTCAAGTTACCGGCATATGATGTGAGGTACTTGGCACTGCATTTCAATATTGAAGGGCTTCTTATCATTTAGTATTCCCTGCATACAGGTGTATTCATATCTGTATATGAGTTTGTTGTTGAGTTGGAGTATATCTCCAATCAATTAATCTACCAATCAACCAGTGGGATTCACAACAGGTACTGGCGTCCAGTTACCAGCATATGATGTGAGGTACTTGGCACTGCATTTCAATATTGAAGGGCTTCTTATCATTTAGTATTCCCTGCATACAGGTGTATTCATATCTGTATATGAGTTTGTTGTTGAGTTGGAGTATATCTCCAATCAATTAATCTACCAATCAACCAGTGGGTGGTTGGTCGGGCGAACGCGACGGCGTAAATTAACGGTAGGGGTTCTTCCTTATAGGAATCGCAATTTGCCTGGTTTGGCCCTCAGGTATGTTTTTCTCTTTGGCTCTTTTGTTACCTGGGAGTTGAATTGGGTTATTGCCCATTATAAAAGTAGTCAGATTATTACTGATCCTACTGCTTTTGGGAGGGGGCCAAGTGATTCTGGTGTGGCGAGGACCTGGCATCAGATCGGGATTATTCTGATTTCAAGGCTGAATATATAGTTTTTTTGTCACGCCCGCTTGCGGAAAGCGCGATATAGTCGGCACTTTGGCGTACGTACGTCCGTGTGTCCGGTTAAAGTTTTTGGTTAAGTTGTTTGGTTAAGTTTTTTGGTTAAAGTTTTTGGTTAAGTTCTTTGGTTAAAGTTTTTGGTTAAGTTTTTTGGTTAAGTTTTTTGGTTAAAGTTTTTCGTTAAAGTTTTTCGTTATACTATATCTCTGCAACTGCTTTGCCCATTACAATTGAAACTTCACATGTGTGTATCATCATCTATATTTTCATTCTACCCCCCTCCCGTGCGGCCCCTGTGCCCAATGTGAAGGTCAAATTACTTTGAAGTTTTTGGTTAAGTTTTTTGGTTAAAGTTTTTAGTTAAGTGTTTTGGTTGGTTAAAGTTTTTTGGTTAAAGTTTTTCGTTATACTATATCTCTGCAACTGCTTTGCCCATTACCTTGAAACTTCACATGGGTGTTTATCATCATCTATATTTTCATTCTACCCCCCTCCCGTGCGGCCCCTGTGCCCAATGTGAAGGTCAAATTATTTTAACTTTGTTAAGTTTTTGGTTAAAGTTTTTTGGTTAAAGTTTTTAGTTAAGTTTTTTGGTTAATGTTTTTCGTTATACTATATCTCTGCAACTGCTTTGCCCATTACCTTGAAACTTCACATGGGTGTTTATCATCATCTATATTTTCATTCTACCCCACTTTGGTTAAGTTTTTTGGTTAAGTTTTTTGGTTAAAGTTTTTATGCCACCGGGTTTCGAAGAAGTGGGTGGCATATTGTGTTTGGACCGTCCGTCTGTCCGTCCGTCCGTCTGTCCATCACACTTTTCGGTTAACCACTTTGTCACAGTTTCTCAAATATGCTGCAGGTGGCATCCGCGTTCGACGGACACATTTCTTGTTGGTTAAGTTTTTTGGTTAAGTTTCTTGGTTAAAGTTTTTTGTTATACTATATCTCTGCAACTGCTTTGCCCATTACCTTGAAACTTCACATGGGTGTTTATCATCATCTATATTTTCATTCTACCCCCCTCCTGTGCGGTGCCCAATGTCCAGGTCAAATTACTTTGAAGTTTTTGGTTAAGTTTTTTGGTTAAAGTTTTTGTTTAAGTTTTTTGGTTAAGTTTTTTGGTTCAAGTTTTTCGTTATACTATATCTCTGCAACTGCTTTGCCCATTACCTTGAAACTTCACATGGGTGTTTATCATCTTCTATATTTTCATTCTACCCCACTTTGGTTAAGTTTTTTATTAAGTTTTTTGGTTAAAGTTTTTATGCCACCGGGTGTTCGAAGAAACGGGTGGCATATAGTGTTTGGACCGTCCGTCTGTCCGTCCGTCCGTCACACTTTTCGGTTAACCACTTTGTCACAGTTTCTCAAATATGCTGCAGGTGGCATCCGCGTTCGACAGACGCATTTCTTGTTGTTTAAGTTTTTTTGGTTAAGTTTTTTGGTTAAGTTTTTTGGTTAAAGTTTTTCGTTATACTATATCTCTGCAGCTGCTTTGCCCATTACTTTGAAACTTCACATGGGTGTTTATCATCATCTATATTTTCATTCTACCCCCCTCCCGTGCGTCCCCTGTGCCCAATGTCAAGGTCAAATTACTTTGAAGTTTTTGGTTAAGTTTTTTGGTTAATGTTTTTGGTTAAGTTTTTTGGTTAAAGTTTTTCATTGTACTATATCTCTGCAACTGCTTTGCCCATTACCTTGAAACTTCACATGGGTGTTTATCATCATCTATATTTTCATTCTACCCCCCTCCCGTGCGGCCCCTGTGCCCAAATGTCAAGGTCAAATTACTTTGAAGTTTTTGGTTAAAGTTTTTTTCTCGCCCTCTTGCGGAAAGCGCGATATAGTCGGCACTTTGGCGTACGTATGTGTGTCCGGTTAAAGTTTTTTGTTATACTATATCTTTTTTTAGTGTCCATGCCTCGCCACAAGGCGCGACATGCAGGCCGCGGCCATCTAGTTATTGTAAATAATCAGTTCTGATTTTGGGACCCCCCCCCCCATTTGTACATGTACTTGAACAGAACATGTACATGTACTTGCACAGGTAATATATAGGATTTAGTACTAAACCCATTGACCCGGCCTTAAATTACCTTATCTGTTGATAGGCCGTTAAACCCCAACAAGCAAACAAAACCAATCCATCAAGCAATAAAAAGGTAAGTTGTGGAACCACATGTGTTGCATAAAATGGGCTACCACAGTGGACGCACAGGCTGATATGAATCTACACTGGTCGCAAAACCCATCAGTCCCATTGTTCCAGTCACGGCACACTCCTGTATTCTGATAGTGATCTATTTTGTTTGTTAGAAGCATGCATGGCGGGTGTTTCATTGACGAAATGGCGAACAGTGCATATCCTGATCAGACTGTGCACAAAAACTGTGGTCGCAAAACCCATCAGTCCCATTGTTCCAGTCACAGCCACATATTATTTTCCATTTTTAGCTCACCTGAGCTATTGTTACCGCAATGTGTCCGTCCGTCCGTCGTCCGTCATCCGTGAACATTTTCAAACATCTTCTCCTTGGTAACCATTGGGCCTATAGTCACCAAACTTCATGGTCATGGTCCTTAGGTAGGGGGATTACAAAATTGTTAAAATGACGTCATTACGTAATCCAAGATGGCCGCCGTCTAAAAATAGCACAAATTCTTCAAAAATCTTCTTCTCAAGAACCGCCAGCCGGATTTCGACAAAACTTGGTAGGAATGATCGATGTACAATGCTCTTTCAAAGTTGTTAAAATGGTGACCCCGGGGTCAAAAATGGGTGTGGCCCGTGGGGTCAAATTGGGGTCAAATTTTATTTTTGATTGAATATGGTCATGTCATATACCAATTTGAAGGTATCAATGAGGCGATCACTCTGGTGCATTTTTTGTCGAAATCGGATGGTTATGTCATCCAAGATGGCCGCCAAATGGTCAAAAGCTCGTTCTTTTATTAGAGATTTCAAAATTCTTCTTCACATGAACCGCTTGGCCCATGGTAGCCAAA
This sequence comes from Conchocele bisecta, assembly GCA_029237695.1. NCBI lineage: Eukaryota > Metazoa > Mollusca > Bivalvia > Lucinida > Thyasiridae > Conchocele > Conchocele bisecta. The sequence continues at coordinate 37,790,150 of CM055273.1, forward strand.
CTTAAGTTATAGTCCATGGGTGAAGCCTTTTCAGATTTGTTAAAATGGAGGTCATCGCTAATCCAAGATGGCCGCCATCTAAAAATAGCATAAATTCTTAAAAAATCTTCTTCTCATGAACCGCTAGCCGCATTTCGACGAAACTTGGTAGGAATGATCGATGTACAATGCTCTTTCAAAGTTGTTAAAATGGTGACCCCGGGGTCAAAAATGGGCGTGGCCCATGGGGTCACATCTTATTTTTGACCGAATATGGTCATGTTATATATCAAATTGAAGGTATCAATGAGGCGATCACTCTGGTACATTTTGTGTCGAAATCGGATTGTTATGTCCTCCAAGATGGCTGCCGAAATGTCAATAGGTCGTTCTTTTATTAGAGATGTCAAAATTCTTCTTCACATGAACTGCTTGGCCCATGGTAGCCAAACTTAAAAGTTATGATCCATAGGTGAAGCCTTTTCAGATTTGTTAAAATGGAGGTCATCGCTAATCCATGATGGCAGCCGTCTAAAAATAGCATATATTCTTAAAAAATCTTCTTCTCATGAACCGCTGGCCGGATTTCGACTAAACCTCCTAGGAATGATCGATTTACAATGCTCTTTCAAAGTTGTGAAAATGATGACCCCGGGGTCAAAAATGGGCATGGCCCGTGGGGTCAAAATGGGGTCAAATTTTATTTTTAACCGAATATGCTCATGTCATATATCAAATTGAAGTTATCGATGAGGCGATTGCTCTGGTGCAATATTTGTCGCAATCGGATGATTATGTCATCCATAATAGCCACCAAAAGGTCCATTTATTCAAGATTTTGAATGTCTTTTTCTCAGGAACCACATGGTCGATGCTGGACAAACTTAAGTTAAGATCCTTGGGTGAAGCATTTTCAAATTTGGTAAAATGAGAGTCATCGCTTCATCCAAGATGACTGCCATCTAAAAATAGCACAATTTTTTTAAAACACATGAACTCAATGTCACATTCTCCTCCGGTGTTCATGGAGTCAGGTGAGCGAATTAGGGCCATCATGGCCCTCTTGTTTTTTTTTGTCGGGAGCAAGGGGGAGGGGGGTTCCGGACCCCTGGACCCACCCCCCCCCCCCCCCTGTATCCGTGCCTGAAAAGTATGGTACTTTTGTATTTTCTTTGTGTCAATGGTAGAGTTCATTAGACATGTAAATTGCATATATGCCGATTATCTTATGTCTGCAGTCTATGAAAGTATTTTTCACCATTCCCTGCCCACACATTTTACAATGGGAATTTTACATGTAATGAATGTTATTAATGTTATGCACTGTCACTTACTTGTTAAATGCATATGCAACTACTTTAGGCACTACTGATAGCTATCCGTGCACACTTCAGATACAGTGTGTCCGAGTGTTCGTCCGTCTGTCCGTCCGCTTCGCATTTTTGTCGTGCCTGCTTTAGCAGAGGTGCGACTATAGTCGGCGCTTTTTGCGTCGTCCGCGTCGTCGTCGTCCGGTGTTTTTTTGTAAGGCAAATGCGTTAAAAGTTATTGTTTTTTCACAATATCTCTTTAACCCCTTGCCAGACTTTGATAATATTTCACATCAATGTTTGTCTAGGGATGATGCTTCATTACGCACACACCCACATCCAAATTCTGAAGGTCAAGGTCATTTATTTACTTTTAATGTTCACCGGTTTTGTAACAGAAATGCGTTAAAGTTATTGTTTTTTCACAATATATCTTTAACCCCTTGCCAGACTTTGATAATATTTCACATCAATGTTTGTCTAGGGATGATGCTTCATCATTACGCACACCCCCACATCCAAATTCTCAAGGTCAAGGTCATTTATTTACTTTTAATGTTCACCGGTTTTGTAACAGAAATGCGTTAAAAGTTATTGTTTTTTCACAATATCTCTTTAACCCCTTGCCAGACTTTGATAATATTTCACATCAATGTTTGTCTATGGATGATGCTTCATTACGCACACCCCCACATCCAAATTCTCAAGGTCAAGGTCATTTATTTACTTGTAATATTCACCGGTTTTGTAACAGAAATGCGTTAAAGTTTTTTTTTTCTTCACAATATCTCTTTAACCCCTTGCCAGACTTTGATAATATTTCACATCAATGTTTGTCTATGGATGATGCTTCATTACGCACATACCCACATCCAAATTCTCAAGGTCAAGGTCATTTATTTACTTGTAATGTTCACGGTCAAATGCCTCGGCAGGCGCGCACCGCTTCCGTGGCGGAATTCTTGTCTTAGTGATGGTAACAACTACGCTATATATGTCTTCTTATGCAAATCTATCTTGGTGTTTATTAATTGTATCAATGGTAATTGTACTTACTAGTGTTTGCAATATATAGTGAATGCCCATATTCTGATTACATAATGTCTACAGCAGATGATGCAATGTTAAAAAAAAGTAGTTTTATCTATATATTCCCCACCCACTGAATTTACAATGACCATTTTACATGTAATAATTTTTCTTACTTTATATGCTGCCAGACACTTATGAAAGGTTCATATGAATGTGTAGCTACTAACACCTGTATAAGTGGCTGTGACTGGAGAAATGGGGCTTATGGGTTTTGTGACCAGTGTGTATGCGCACAGTCTGTTCAGGACAAGCATAATATATCGTTATCAGGGTACAGGAGTGTGCTATTTGATCAGGAGCCACACTGGTCGCAAATCCCGTGAGCCCCATTTCTCCAGTCACAGCCACATGTTAGTTAACCACACACATTTCAGATACAGAATTAATGTCTGTTCGTCTCTCTATATGTCCATTTCCTATTTATGGAACCAAGACAATTACCATGTTTACTATGTTGTGTATTCCGACATAAACGTCTCTGATACATATAAGTATTACTCTAAGCTGTTGACAGGCCTTTAAACACCATTAAGTAATCAAAGTACTGAAAGTACTGAACATAGGGTACTACAAGATTAAACTAGATTGATTGATTTATTGTTGGTGTTGCAGTTTCATTAACCCTTAAAGGTACATGCCCACTCAGTAGGTACAAAATGTTCTTTACATCAGAGACATCATCTGAGACATTTCCTGGCAAAATAAACATTCATGCGCCATTATCCCACGTACTGATTGGCATTATTATACATGTTATCAGACGTAAATGTACACACTGATATCAGGGGGCAGGGGCGATAACCGTGTTTGCTTAAAATGTTAACGACACTACTATTTAATCTCTGTATTAATTTATGATGTGCAATGATCATACTTTAAAATCTGTCGAAAATATTATTTTTTCAGGTGACGCATTTCTTTAGTATAAATAATTAAAAAATGTCATGCCTCATTTGCATATGAAAATAGCCTGATACCACCGCCACTATCAGTAAAATAAATATTACTAAATGATTATATCTGTACACTGTATAGCGGGCACTTGTAACGTTTAGAAACTTGTTAGATTTTTTTTGTCGTATTTCAGTACTTGCATTAATATGGGTATTAATATAAGCTGGTTGTGTTATACTGTCATTAATGTGTTCCCTGACTGTAAGTTATCACCTTAAATACTGGACTTATTGACCCCCTTCCCTGAACGTAGAATTGACACTCATGTTGGCGTGTATTGGCCACCATAGACAAATGTCAATCGGGCCATATTCAGGAATGTCACTAAAATCCACTGTAAATCCATCGATAGAGAGAGAGAATGAGGATTAAACATCAGTTAGACCTACGCGTGCGAGTTTTGTTTCGCACAGGTGTCAGGTGAGTTTAAAAATAGGCTGTCGGAATGTCAAACTTGATGTAGTTTGTGTGTTAAACGCGTCGCTTGTTTCGGAGAGTATTCGGAGGGGAGTTAACTCTGTTACTAAATTTAGCGATGACCGCACGATTCCAACGCGATTCCATTGGCTGTTTTATATGCAGATATTCTCAGCTGTCAATCACAGGCGTCCGCACCGCGGGGGGTCGTGGGCGGAGCCAAATGATCCCGCTCGATCGCAATACATACGGATACACATGTACCCTATGTAAAAATAAGTAAATAAATATAATTATTACTGTCAATTAGTATAGGTCGTATGTACTAATTTGCAATTTTCTAAGAAGTAACGCGTTACTCTAGGTAAGTAACTCTAACACTTTAGAAGCTGTACTTATGGCACGATCCGCCAATATAGAGGATTTGTAACGCGTTACAGCCAATTTCTAACGCGTTACTCACTGTTAGTCTTGTAACGCGTTACTGTTGAGCAGTAACGCGTTACAAATATGTGTTTCACTATATGAGTCGCGTCGCGAGAAAACCTGTCTGACGACGTCAAGATATGACGTCATGAACTTAGCAGACGTAATTTCCGCTGAGATTTGCATGTTGCACTCTGACTTCGAAGTTCAGTTGCTTGTTTCAGAACAATAGGCTACGATACTCGCTCACTGCAAGGCGAGTTGACTCCAAAAGACAAAATGCTACCGTAACACTCTCAAAACAAACACAAGGCAGTGTAACAAGCTGATATTGCGGTAACAAATGTCTGCAAAAATGTAGAGCGGGGTCGTGTCTGACCGGCCGTCGGCACTAACCGGCCCCCCATCAGTAAACCCATTTAAACCTAAGTTGATATCTTATATTGCGCATGTGTCGAAAGTTCATTTCCCCGTGAGTTTTAAATTTGCGACAAACAGTGCGTATTGCCAATACGAATTAAATCGTTTTCCATAGAACAACATCTGCAAACCAAGACTTGCATAAACATGATGTACGTAACACATTGTCGTATATATGTCTACATGAATGTACGTAACACATTGTTGTATACATACATGAATGCAGATTTATCTGAGCGCATCTACATATTGGAATACCGATATTGTAAGTTAAGGCTTGTCACATGCAAATGAAGGTTAGCTTGACATGGACAGGAAATACACAGGTGGCCGAGTACAGCGTACATGAAAAATACCTAGTCGGCTGTATTCGGTTGACAAACCCAACGCCTTATTTTCTTTTAATTTGAATAAGCGTGATGTCAGATCAACGGTTTTCCGGAGAAAAACAATATTTGCCGATTCGTCTTGGACCGATTACATTCAATTACATTCTCTGTACATTCTATGTGGAGGAATATAGTTTTATTTTGTCTGTCCGTCCGTTTTGTCCGTCCGTATGTGTATGCATTTTGTGTCTCACCCACTTTAAATAGTGAATTTCGATTTTTGATTCGACCTCCCGGTCATGGAGTATTTCACCATTTTCAACTTAGCATTTGGGAAAAATGTGTAAATTGTGCCATTGGCTGTGCACTAGTTTTAATGTAATTTAAAGGTACATGCCCACTCAGTAGGCACAAACTATTCTTTATAGGAATTAAATAAGTGTATAATTGTGTCACCATTCCACCCTTCTAAAAAATTAGGAGTGCCCGCTATACAGATATAATCTACTCATAGCGACTCGTGGCGGTATTAGGCTATTTTCATAAGCAAATGAGGCATGATATTTTTAGCTCATGTGAGCTATTGTTACTGCAATGTGTCCGTCGTCGTCCGTGAACATTTTCAAACGTCTTCTCCTCGGTAACCATTGGGCCTCTATAGTCACCAAACTTCAAGGTCATGGTCCTTAGGTAGGGGGATTTCAAAATTGTTAAAATGACGTCATTACGTAATACAAGATGGCCACCGTCTAAAAATAGCACAAATTCTTCAAAAATCTTCTTCTCAAGAACTGCCAACCAGATTTCGACAAAACTTGGTAGGAATGATCGTTGTACAATGCTCTTTCAAAGTTGTTAAAATGATGACCCCGGAGTCAAAAATAGGCGTGGCCGTCAAATTTGGGTCAAATTTTATTTTTAATCGAATATGGTCATGTCATATATCAAATTGAAGGTATCAATGAGGCGATCACTCTGGTGCATTTTGTGTCGAAATCGGATGGTTATGTCATCCAAGATGGCCGCCAAAAGGTCAAAAGGTCATTCTTTTATTAGAGATTTCAAAATTCTTCTTCACATGAACCGCTTGGCCCATGGTAGCCAAACTTAAAAGTTATGGTCCATGGGTGAAGCATTTTCAGATTTGTTAAAATGGAGGTCATCGCTAATCCAAGATGGCCGCCGTCTAAAAATAGCATAAATTCTTAAAAAATCTTCTTCTCATGAACCGCTAGCCGGATTTCGACGAAACTTGGTAGGAATGATCGATGTACAATGCTCTTTCAAAGTTGATAAAATCGTGACCCCGGGTCAAAAATATGGGCGTGGCCCGTGGGGTCAAATTGGGTGCAAATTTTATTTTATTTTTGACCGAATATGGTCCTGTTATATATCGAAGGTATCAATGAGGCGATCACTCTGGTACATTTTTTGTCGAAATCGGATTGTTATGTCATCCAAGATGGCCACCGAAATGTCAAAAGGTTGTTCTTTTATTAGAGATGTAAAAATTCTTCTTCACATGAACCTCTTGGCCCATGGTAGCCAAACTTAAAAGTTATAGTCCATGGGTGAAGCCTTTTCAGATTTGTTAAAATGGAGGTCATCGCTAATCCAAGATGGCTGCCGTCTAAAAATAGCATAAATTCTTAAAAAATCTTCTTCTCATGAACTGCTAGTCGGATTTCGACAAAACTTGGTAGGAATGATCGATGTACAATGATCTTTCAAATTTGTTAAAATGGTGACCCCGTGGTCAAAAATGGGCGTGGCCCGTGGGGTCAAATTTTATTTTTGACTGAATATGGTCATGTTATATCAAATCAAAGGTATCAATGAGGCGATCACTCTAGTACATTTTTTGTCGAAATCGGATTGTTATGTCATTCAAGATGGCCGCCGAAATGTCGAACGGTCGTTCTTTTATTAGAGATTTCAAAATTCTTCTTCACATGAACTGCTTGCTTGGCCCATGGTAGCCAAACTTAAAAGTTATGGTCCATGGGTGAAGCCTTTTCAGATTTGTTAAAATGGAGGTCATCGCTAATCCAAGATGGCCGCCGTCTAAAAATAGCATAAATTCTTAAAAAATCTTCTTCTCATGAACCGCTAGCCGGATTTCGACGAAACTGTGTAGGAATGATCGATGTACAATGCTCTTTCAAAGTTGTTAAAATGGTGACCCCGTGGTCAAAAATGGGCGTGGCCCGTGGGGTCAATTTGGTGTCAAGTTTTATATTTGACCGAATATGGTCATGTTATACATCAAATCGAAGGTATCAATGAGGCGATCACTCTGGCACATTTTTTGTCGAAATCGGATTGTTATGTCATCCAAGATGGCCACCGAAATGTCAAAAGGTCGTTCTTTTATTAGAGATTTCAAAAGTCTTCTTCACATGAACCGCTTGGCCCATGGTAGCCAATCTTAAAAGTTATGGTCCATGGGTGAAGCCTTTTCAGATTTGTTAAAATGGAGGTTATCGCTAATCCAAGATGGCCGCCGTCTAAAAATAGCATAAATTCTTAAAAAATCTTCTTCTCATGAACCGCTAGCCGGATTTCGACTAAACTTGGTAGGAATGATCGATTTACATTGCTCTTTCAAAGTTGTTAAAATGGTGACCCCGGGGTCAAAAATGGGGGTGGCCCTGTGGGGTCAAATTGGGGTCAAATTTTATGCTCATGTCATATATCAAATTGAAGGTATCGATGAGGCGATTGCTCTGGTGCAATATTTGTTGGAATCGGATGATTATGTCATCCATGATGGCCACCAAAAGGTACATTTATTCGAGATTTTGAACGTCATTTTCTCAGGAACCACATGACCGATGCTGGCCAAACTTCATAGGAAGTTAAGATCCTCGGGTGAAGCATTTTCAGATTTGGTAAAATGAGAGTCATCGCTTAATCCAAGATGACCGCCATCTAAAAATAGCACAATTTTTTTAAAACACATGAACTCAATGTCACATTCTCCTCTGGTGTTCATGGAGTCAGGTGAGCGAATTAGGGCCATCATGGCCCTCTTGTTTAATTATTTTTACTAATTAAATGCGTTGCTTGAAAAAATAATATTTGGACAGATTATAATTAAAATATTATCATTACACATCAACAAATAAATACAGAGAATAAATAGTAATGTCCGTTAACATTTTAAGGAAACATTATTATCGCCCCTGATATCAGTGTGGAAATTTACGTCTGATATGAATTGTATCGTACACTAATGCCAATCAGTATGTGGGGTTTTATGGTGAATGAATGTTTATTTTGCCTGAAAATGTCATAATCTACAGAATATACACAACTATCTATAAAGAACAGTGTGTGCCTACAGAGTGGGCATGTACCTTTAATGTTGAACGTATTGTTCTCCCCATTTACAGGTGTATTCCCATCTATATTTGCTGAACTGTCGTATAGCCCCAATGAACCAACCAGTTAATCAATACAGAAATGACATACCTGGACAGTAAATATTACTGTCGACGGCGTAAATTAACGGTAGGGGTTCCTCCTTATAGGAATCATGATTTGCCTAGTTTGGCCCTCAGGTACATTTTTAGCTCGACTATTCGAAGAATAAGTAGAGCTTATGTTGTCACCCCGGCGTCGGCGTCGGCGTCACCGTCACGCCTTGGTTAAGGTTTTTAGTCAAGCTTGTATATGGAATACTACTGGCCCTACACCCACCATACTTGGACAACTTCATCTCCTAGTGATGTACATCAATAACCCCTGATCTATATTTGACCTTGACCTACATTTCCTTTTGAATTACTTGGTTTAATTCCCCTTGGTTAAGGTTTTTATTCAACCTTGGTTAAGGTTTTTTAGTCCAAGTTTGTATATGCAATACTACTGGCCCTACACCCACCATACTTGGACAACTTCATCTCCTAGTGATGCACATCAATAACCCCTGATCTATATTTGAACCTTGACCTACATTTCCTCTTGAATTACTTGTTAATTCCCCATTGGTTAAGGTTTTTTATTCAACCTTGGTTAAGGTTTTTAGTCAAGTTTGTATATGCAATACTACTGGCCCTACACCCATCCAATACTTGGGACAACTTCATCTCCTAGTGATGCACATCAATAACCCCTGATCTATATTTGACCGTTGACCTACATTTCCTTCTTGAATTACTTACTTAATTCCCCTTGGTTAAGGTTTTTAGTTCAACCTTGGTTAAGGTTTTTTTTCAAACTTGTAACAATTGAATACTATTGTGCATACCAGACACCATACTTCGACAACCTTTTTCTCATAGGTATGTTACATCAATAACCCTCCCTGATCTATATTTTGACCTTCACCTACATTTCCTTTCCTTTCATTACTTACTTAATTCCTTTTGGTTTAGGTTTTTAGTCAACCTTCTATATGGAATACTACTGGCCCTACACCCACCATACTTGGACAACTTCATCTCCTAGTGATGTACATCAACAACCCCTGATCTATATTTGACCTTGACCTACATTTCCTCTTGAATTGCTTAATTCCCGTTGGTTAACGTTTTTAGTCAAGCTTGTAGATGGAATACTCCTGGCCCTACACCCACCATACTTGGACAACTTCATCTCCTAGTGATGCACATCAATAACCCCTGATCTATATTTGACCTTGACCTACATTTCCTCTTGAATTACTTGGTTAATTCCCCTTGGTTAAGGTTTTTATTCAACCTTGGTTAAGGTTTTTAGTCAAGTTTGTATATGCAATACTACTGGCCCTACACCCACCATACTTGGACAACTTCATCTCCTAGTGATGCACATCAATAACCCCTGATCTATATTTGACCTTGACCTACATTTCTCTTGAATTACTTGGTTAATTCCCCTTGGTTAAGGTTTTTATTCAACCTTGGTTAGGTTTTTAGTCAAGTTTGTATATGCAATACTACTGGCCCTACACCCACCATACTTGGACAACTTCATCTCCTAGTGATGCACATCAATAACCCCTGATCTATATTTGACCTTGACCTACATTTCCTCTTGAATTACTTACTTAATTCCCCTTGGTTAAGGTTTTTAGTCAACCTTGGTTAAGGTTTTTTTTCAAACTTGTACATTGAATACTATTGTGCATCCAGACACCATACTTCGACAACCTTTTCTCATAGGTATGTACATCAATAACCCCTGATCTATATTTGACCTTCACCTACATTTCCTCTTCAATTACTTACTTAATTCCTTTTTGGTTAAAGTTTTTAGTCAACCTTCTGGAATACTACTGGCCCTACACCCACCATACTTGGACAACTTTCATCTCCTAGTGATGTACATCAACAACCCCTGATCTATATTTGACCTTCACCTACATATTTCCTCTTGAATTGCTTAATTCCCCTTGTTAACGTTTTTAGTCAAGCTTGTAGATGGAATACTCCTGGCCCTACACCCACCATACTTGGACAACTTCATCTCCTAGTGATGCACATCAATAACCCCTGATATATTTGACTTGACCTACATTTCCTCTTGAATTACTTACTTAATTCCCCTTGGTTAAGGTTTTTAGTCAACCTTGATTTAAGGTTTTTTTTCAAGCTACATTGAATTACTATTGTGCATCCAGACACCATACTTCGACAACCTTTTCTCTAGGTACATCAATAACCCCTGATCTATATTTGACCTTCACCTACATTTCCTCTCAATTACTTACTTAATTCCTTTTGTTTAGGTTTTTAGTCAACCTTATATGGAATACTACTGGCCCTACACCCACCATACTTGGACAACTTCATCTCCTAGTGATGTACATCAACAACCCCTGATCTATATTTGACTTGACCTACATTTCCTCTTGAATTGCTTAATTCCCCTTGGTTAACGTTTTTAGTCAACTTGTAGATGAATAATCCTGGCCCTACACCAACCATACTTGGACAACTTCATCTCCTAGTGATGTCAATCAACAACCCCTGACCTATATTTGACCTTGACCACATTTAACCTTGAATTACTTACTTAATTCCCCTTGGTTAAGGTTTTTACTCGACCTTTGTTAAGCTTTTTACTCAAGCTTGTACATGGAATACTATTGTGCATACAGACACCATAATTGGACAACCTTTTCTCATAGTGATGTACATCAATAACCCCTGATCTATATTTGACCTTGACCTACATTTCCTCTTGAATTACTTACTTAATTCTCTTTGGTTAAGGTTTTTAGTCAAGCTTGTAGATGGAATACTCATGGCCCTACACCAACCATACTTGGACAACTTCATCTCCTAGTGATGTACATCAACAACCCCTGAACTATATTTGACCTTGACCTACATTTAACCTTAAATTACTTACTTAATTCCCCTTGGTTAAGGTTTTTACTCAACCTTGGTTAAGGTTTTTAGTCAAGCTTGTAGATGGAATACTATTGTGCATACAGACACCATACTTGGATAACTTTTTCTCATATGGATGTACATCAATAACCCTGACCTTTATTTTACCTTCACCTACATTTAACCTTCAATTACTTGGTAATGTTTATAGTCAAGCTTGTATATGGAATACTTCTGGGCCTACATCAACCATACTTGGACAACTTCATCTCCTAGTGATGTACATCAATAATCCCTGACCTATATTTCACCTTGACCTACTTTTATCCTTGGATTACTTAGTTATCTCCCCTTGGTTACGTTTTTTACTCAAGCTTGTATATGGAATACTCCTGGGCCTACAGCAACCATACTTGGAAAACCACGCATCTACTCCAAGTCCAAGGTCAAGGTCACTGTTGAAGGTCAAAGGTCAAACCTATTGAAATTCCCTTCCGCTCTATATCTTCTACACCGATGCATGGATTATCAAATGGCTTGGCACAAATGTTTCTCATGATGAGAAGGTGTGTCGCCATCAATAACCTCGCACCTACGTCCAGGTCAAGGTCACAGTTGAAGGTCAAAGGTCAAACCTATTGAAATTCCCTTCCGCTCTATATCTTCTACACTGAGTGCATGGATTATCAAATTGCTAACCACGCACTACGTTCAAGGTCACGTTGAAGGTCAAACCTATGGAAATTCCCTTCCGCTCTATCTTCTACACGATGCATGGATTATCAAATGGCTTGGCACGATGTTTCTCATGTTGAGAAGGTGTGTCACAATCAATAACCACGCACCTACGTCCAAGGTCAAGGTCACAGTTGAAGGTCAAAGGTCAAACCTATTGAAATTCCCTTCCGCTCTATATCTTCTACACCGATGCATGGATTATCAAATGCCTTGGCACAAATGTTTCTCAGGATGAGAAGGTGTGTCGCGATCATAACCACGCACCTACATCCAAGGTCAAGGTCACAGTTGAAGCTCAAAGGTAAAAAATATTGAAATTCCCAAATGGCTTGGCACAAATGTTTCTCACGATGAGAAGGTGTGTCGCGATCAATAACCACGCACCTACGTCCAAGGTCAAGGTCACTGTTGAAAGTCAAAGGTCAAACCTATTGAACTTCCCTTCCTCTCTGTCTTCTACACCGATGCATGGATTAGCAAATGGCTTGGCACAAATGTTTCTCGTGATGAGAAGGTGTGTCCCGATCAATAACCACGCACCTATGTCCAAGGTCAAGGTCACAGTTGAAGGTCAAAGGTCAAACCTAATGAAATTCCCTTCCGCTCTATATCTTCTACACTGATGCATGGATTATCAAATTACTAACCACGCACCTACGGCCAAGGTCACAGTTGAAGGTCAAAGGTCAAACCTATTGAAATTCCCTTCCGCTCTATATCTTCTACACCGATGCATGGATTATCAAATGCCTTGGCACAAATGTTTCTTATGATGAGAAGGTGTGTCGCAATCAATAACCACACACCTACGTCCAAGGTCAAGGTCACAGTTGAAGGTCAAATGCCTTGGCACAAATGTTTCTCAGGATGAGAAGGTGTGTCTCGATCAATAACCACGCACCTACGTCCAAGGTCAAGGTCATAGTTGAAGGTCAAAGGTCAAACCTATTGAAATTCCCTTCCGCTCTATATCTTCTACACCGATGCATGGATTATCCCACTATGCCCAGGGTCAAGGTCACAGACTTGATGCGTTTGAAACCTTAATGCTCGGCTAAATGGCTTATGATCAAAAATGCCTCATTTTCTTTGGCTGCCAGTGGGGGTATTCGTGTGCCGACAGGCCACATTTCTAGTTTCCCTTGGTTAATGTTTTTAGTCAACCTTGGTTAAGGTTTTTATGTAGGCCGCAGCCACCTTCTTTGTCAAGCTATGTGTACATCGACACCCTCGTAGTCGAGCTATGCTGTTCTCATACAGCTTTTGTTATTTTTGGCTCTTTAGTTACTTTGGGAGTTGAATTGGGTTATTGCCCATTATAAAAGTTGTAAGATTATTACTAATCCTACTGCTTTTGGGAGGGGCCAAGTGATTCTGGTGTGGCGAGGACCTGGCATCAGATTAGGATTATTCTGATTTCAGGGCTGGATATATAGTTCTGTTATTGTAAATATTCAGTTCTGATTTTGGGATTTTCTCCCCATTTGTATATGTACTTGAACATGTACATGTACTTGTACAAGTAATATATGGGATTTAGTACTAAACCCATTGACCCGGCCTTAAATGACCTTAGCTGTTGATAGGCTGTTAAACTGCAACAAACAAACAAACAAACAAACAAATATTACTGTCTGTTTCATATACTTCTGCGATTTTCTACAATTATAAACTGTTAAAGCGATCAGTAAACAGGACGTCAAAAAGAAGAAATCGGCATACCGAATCCGCCGTACCCGCGTACACGTTTATACCTGCTGGTACATGAACTTACCGGTTTCTCTTTGTCGCTTTTCATTTTCATGTATTACTAAAGGACTCGAGCTCATTCGTCTATACATTCATTATTCAATGCCAAACATGCTTCTAGTTTGTCAACTTGCAAACTGATGTAAATGTTGACGTATACTCTATGTGTACCGGTAGATACGTAGATACTGTGACGTCGTTTGATGTCGATTTTACGTGACGTTTCATTTGGTCAAACGACCTGAATAGTGCAGTTGTATAAAATATAATATCTTAAATGAATATTTCATATATCATGATCAAATAAAAAGCATTCAATTCATCAGACAAATACCGTTGTCCTAGTAACAAAATGTCAATTTGACCAAACATTTTCCGAATACAGGTTTTCTCGCAACGCGGCTCATATAGTACATACATTAGTTACTTCTCTTAACGCGTTAGAAACGGCACTTATGACATCAATCGCCACTCATACTGGGGTTCCATATGCCAGGTTATAATATAGGGAGACAGATAGTTTTGTATATTCTGTAGATATGACATTTTCTGGCAAAATAAACATTCATTCACCATTACCCCACTCATATTGATGGGTATTCAATTTTACATTGTATATCAGACGTAAATTTCACACTGATATCAGGGGCGATAACCGTGTTTCCTTAAAATGTTAACGGGCATTAACGGGCATTACTATTTATTGTCTGTATTTATTTTTTGATGTGCAATGATCATACTTTATAATCTGTCGAATTTTTTCAGGTGATGCATTTAATGAGTATGAATAATTAAAAAATATCATGCCTCATTTGCATAATGAAAATAGCCTGATACCACCGCGAGTCACTATCACTATTACTAAATGATTATATCTGTATAGCGGGCATTTGTAATTTTTTAGAACTGGTGGAATAGTGACACAATTATACACTTATTTAAATTCCTATAAAGAACATTTTGTGCCTACTGAGTGGGCATGTACCTTTAAAAGCACTGTCTCTCAGATATAATTTTTAGAACTGGTGGAATAGCGACACAATTATACACTTATTTTAATTCCTATGAAGAACATTTTGTGTCTACGTATACTGAGAGGGCATGTACCTTTAAAATCACGATCTCTCGGATATGCCTAGAAAGAAGTGGAATAGTATAGGAAAAAATTATGGTGTCTCGTTAGGGACATTTTGTCATGTCGAAGAAACAAAATTTAATAATTCAACTTTGTCTCTTCGCCGCGCTAATTAATTAATGTCGCTTCGCCATGAAGGTACGATAATTATCGCCCTATAGGGCCACATAAGTTTACGCCCCGTCAATTAGCGCCCCTTAATCATCGTTTCTTTAACGATGTTTTACGCCTTCAGGATGCTA
Source organism: Conchocele bisecta (assembly GCA_029237695.1). Lineage (NCBI taxonomy): Eukaryota > Metazoa > Mollusca > Bivalvia > Lucinida > Thyasiridae > Conchocele > Conchocele bisecta. The sequence goes on from CM055273.1 coordinate 37,805,261, forward strand.
ATTAACATTCCTTCACCACGAAGGAACGTGTGGCGAAGGAACGAAGCGACAAAGTTTAGTGACCTTAATCTTTGTTTCTTTGCCACGCTGTTTTTCGTTTGTCTTGTATGGAGATGGCTGTGTCTTTAGTTGCCCGCCCCCCAAGTAACCCCCCCAAATACAAGATACAAGATTTTATTTCCAATTAAGGGCCCTCAAGGGGCAAACAATTTCATACTTTTATTAGAGTGATTCATACATGAAAATAACAATTCAATACATGTAATGTAAACTTGTGAACAATCACTACCGCAATAAAAGCCAATAATGTATGTATGAGACCAGATTTATCCGCGTTTCTCGAATGAATGAATCGGGAAATTGCCTAGTTCTCTCAAAATATTAGTGTTTTCACAAGATAGAAGCCAAATAAATTGATTTGATACTGAAAGACTCGAAAAGTTAGGACATTCTGATGAAATATATGACATTAAAATAGCTCACTCTTGTGAGTAATGTGGACAATTGAACAAAAAGTGTAGTTCATCTTCTATGGAATTATTCATACAATTCTCACACAATCTAGATTCTACTGGAGTCTTGTTGTATCTACCAGTTTCTATTTTTAGTTTATGAGCACTTACCGTATTCTTGCGATTACAAGTCACATTTTTAGCTCGACTATTCGAAGAATAAGTAGAACTTATGTTGTCACCCCGGCGTCGGCGTCGGCGTAACCGTCACGCCTTGGTTAAGGTTTTTAGTCAACCTTGTATATGGAATACTACTGGCACTACACCCACCATACTTGCACAACTTCATCTCCTAGTGATGTACATCAATAACCCCTGATCTATATTTGACCTTGACCTAAATTTCCTCTTGAATTACTTAGTTAATTCCCCTTGGTTAAGGTTTTTAGTCAACCTTGGTTAAGGTTTTTAGTCAAGCTTGTACATGGAATACTATTGTGCATACAGACACCACACTTGGACAACCTTTTCTCATAGCGATGTACATCAATAACCCCTCATCTATATTTGACCTTGACCTACATTTCCTCTTGAATTACTTACTTAATTTCCCTTTGTTAAGTTTTTTAGTCAACCTTGGTTAAGGTTTTTAGTCAAGCTTGTACATGGAATACTATTGTGCATACAGACACCATACTTGGACAACCTTTTCTCATAGGGATGTACATCAATAACCCCTGATCTGTATTTGACTTTGACCTACATTTCCTCTTGAATTACTTAGTTAATTCCCCTTGGTTAAGGTATTTAGTCAAGCTTGTATATTGAATACTCCTGGCCCTACACCCACCATACTTGAACAACTTCATCTCCTAGTGATATACATCAACAACCACTGACCTATATTTGACCTTCACCTACATTTAACCTTGAATTACTTAGTTAATTCCCTTGGTTAAGGTTTTTGGTTTTAGTCAACCTTGGTTAAGGTTTTTAGTCAAGCTTGTACATGGAATACTATTGTGCATACAGACACCATACTTGGACAACCTTTTCTCATAGGGATGTACATCAATAACCCCTGATCTATATTTGACCTTGACCTACATTTCCTCTTGAATTACTTAGTTAATTCCCCTTTGTTAAGGTTTTTAGTCAAGCTTGTATATGGAATACTCCTGGCCCTACACCCACCATACTTGGACGACAACTTCATCTCCTAGTGATGTACATCAACAACCCCTGACCTATAATTGACCTTGACCTACATTTAACCTTGAATTACATAGTTTATTCCCCTTGGTTAAGGTTTTTAGTCAAACCTTGGTTAAGGTTTTAGTCAAGCTTGTACATGGAATACTAGTGTGCATACAGACACCATACTTGGCAGGCCCGTAGCCAGGGGGGGTCGGAGCGGTCGGACGACCCCCCCGCCCAGCCTCGAGGTTCACTTTTTTAGCCTTGAGGTCCACTTTTTTAGACCCCCATGGATACTTCAGACCCCTTGAGCCTTCGAAACGACCCCCCCTTCAAACAGGTAGATACTTCAGACCCATTGAGCATTCGAAACGACCCCCCCTTCAAACAGGTCTGGCTACGGGCCTGCTTGGACAACCTTTTCTCATAGGGATGTGCATCAATAACCCCTGATCTATATTTGACATTGACCTACATTTCCTCTTCAATTACTTAGTTAATTCCCCTTGTTTAAAGTTTTTAGTCTAGCTTGTATATGGAATATTCCTTGCCCTACACCCACCATACTTGGACAACTTCATCTCCTAGTGATGTGCATCAACAACCACTGACCTATATTTGACCTTGACCTACATTTAACTTTGAATTACTTAGTTAATTCCCCTTGGTTAATGTTTTTAGTCAAGCTTGTACATGGAATACTATTGTTCATACTAACACCATCCTTGGACAACCTTTTCTCATAGCGATGTACATCAATAACCCCTGATCTATATTTGACCTTGACCTACATTTCCTCTTGAATTACTTACTTAATTCTCCTTGGTTAAGGTTTTTAGTCAAGCTTGTAGATGCAATACTCCTGGCCCTACACCAACCATACTTGGACAACTTCATCTCCTAGTGATGTACATCAATAATCCCTGACCTATATTTGACCTTGACCTACTTTTATCCTTGGATTACTTTCTTATTTCCCCTTGGTTAAGGTTTTTAGTCAAGCTTGTATATGGAATATTCCTGGGCCTACAGCAACCATACTTGGAAAACTTCATCTCCTAGTGATGTACATCAATAACCCCTGACCTATATCTGACTTTGACCTACATTTAACCTTGAATTACTTACTTAATTTCCCTTTGTTAAGGTTTTTAGTCAACCTTGGTTAAGGTTTTTATGCTGGCCGCGGCCACATTGACCTACATTTAACCTTGAATTACTTACTTAATTTCCCTTGGTTAAGGTTTTTAGTCAACCTTGGTTAAGGTTTTTATGCAGGCCGCGGCCATCTTGTTTGTCAAGCTATGTGTACATCGACAACCCTCGTAGTCGAGCTATGCTGTTCTCCTACAGCTCTTGTTTTTACTCAGATTTGTATCCCAGAAATCCCCTGCCTCTTATAAATACATGTAGATACATGAGCATTTTTTTCCACCCGAAATATTGACATAAACGACCAAAAAAAAATAAAAAAAAATGCGTTCCTATATTTGTTGTTGTTGTTAGTCTTTGGGGTAAAATCCGGTATTGGAATATTGGATTCGTATTCTAAACAGTTCGTGCCTTACTCGCGCCTTACTCGTTCCGGCTCTGTGTCACATTCGGTACACATTTTCTATACCGAAGGCCTCTTATCATTGTATCCCCCGGACTCCGTCGGGGGATACTATGGATTTGACAGCGCGCCGCATCCGCGTCCGCGTCCGCCGCAGACACTTCTTGTCCGGAGCATAACTCGAACACCCTTTGGAATATTTTCATGAAACTTCACACATGCATAGACCACGACCCGAAGGTGTGTCGCGCACAAGAATGACAACTTGCATAGCTAATTTTTGAGTTATCTCCCTTTTTTGTTTCTCGCACTGATTTCGTGTCCGGAGCATAACTCCACCACCCTTTGGAATATTTTCATGAAACTTCACACATGTATAGACCACGACCCGAAGGTGTGTCACGCACAAGAATGACAACTCTTGCATAGCTAATTTTTTAGTTATCTCCCTTTTTTGTTTCGCGCACTGATTGACCATAACTCGACCACCCTTTGGAATATTTTTATGAAACTTAACAATTAGACCACGAACCGAAGGTGTGTCGTGCACAAGAATGACAACTCTTGCATAGCTAATTTTTGAGTTATCTCCCTTTTTTGTTTTCGCTCACTGATTTCCTGTCCGGAGCATAACTCGACCACCCTTTGGAATATTTTCATGAAACTTCACACATGCATAGACCACGACCCGGAGGTGTGTCGCGCACAAGAATGACAACTCTTGCGTAGCTAATTTTTCAGTTATCTCCCTTTTTTGTTTTGCGCACTCTACAAACTGGACAATAATGCATGAAGACCTGTTTTCTCGTCTGCTCTGTATAACTCTTGCGTAGCTAATTTTTCAGTTATCTCCCTTTTTTGTTTTGCGCACTCTACAAACTGGACAATAATGCATGAAGACCTGTTTTCTCATCTGCTCTGTATACCTTTTCTCGTGTGCTCTGTACACCTTACCTGTAGAGAGAACAATAGAAACTGGGAGAACCATGTGCTAAGCATGGGCTAGCATGTGCAGATGTCCAGTGCTTGACCACTGCTGACCAGGTAATTTATACAGATAAATCACTACATTGGGTACTGTGTTGAAAATATTGTGGCATTATGTGGACCTCTGCAGATATATGTAGATAAATATAGGACTATTAAAAAAAAATCTGGTCTCCAATAGCAAGCATTATTATTTTTAAACTTTTTTTTTCCATTTTTTTTTCTTCATTTTTTTTTTTCAAATTATTTTTCAATTTGACTGGAAAAAAAATCTGGGCTCCAGTAGCAAGCATTATTATTTTTAAACTTTTTTTTTCCATTTTTTTTTTTTCATTTTTTTTTTTCAAATTATTTTTCAATTTTTGTCCAGTAGCATAAGGTCGTATGTGCTATATACAGACTATTCACCTGTGCATGTGCTAGAATGTGCAACTGACCACTGACCACTGACCACTTACAGGTAATTTATACAGGTAAATGATTATATTACATTTCCGTAAACTGTGTTGAAAATATTGTGGCATTATGTGGACCTGTGCAGATATATGTAGATAAATATAGGACTATTAAAAAAAATTCTGGGCTCCAGTAGCAAGCATTATTATTTTTAATTTTTAAACTTTTTTTCCATTTTTTTTTTTCATTTTTTTTTTCAAATTCTTTTTCAATTTTTGTCTAGTAGCATAAGGTCGTAAGTGCTATATACAGACTATTATCATATAATAAAACAATTATTGACTAGTGAGCCATAGAATATAATCTGATATTCTATGGTTCACTAGTCAATAATTGTATAATATGTTCGGGCCAGTGAAAATTGCTTTCGGGCCCAGGCTCGAGGTCAAGGCGGGACAAGGCGAGGCATCTGATTCCGCGGAATTCTTGTTTACTTATCTCCCTTTGTTGTTTCGTGCTCTGATTTTGTATCCAGAGCATAACTCGAACACGCATATACGCATTGCTCTCTAATGGTCCTCTACCGCCCTGTGCCAAATCCACGTTCGTTCTGCCCCCGTCAAGCCCAGAGTTAAGGTCACGTACTTAGTGCTTCAAAAACATTAACGCTTGGGTAAATATCTTATACTTTCTGTTTTCTTTCATGGATCATGGATCATCTTCATATTTCATATACGCATTGCTCTAATTGTCCTCTGTGCCAAATCCACGTTCGTTCCTGCCCCACCAATCCCGGGGCTAAGGTCACTACTTGGTGCTTCAAAAACTTTAACGCTCATGTATCTTATAATTTTTATTTCCATTCAGGATCAACTTCATATTTCATATACGCGTTGCTCTAATGGTCGTCTACCGCCCTGTGCCAAATCCACGTTCGTCCTGCCCCCCCCCGCCAAACAGGGTCAAGGTCACATACTTGGTGCTTCAAAAACTTTAACGCTCGGGGTAAATAATCTTATAATTTTATTATTTCCATTCACGGATCAACTTCATATTTCATATATGTGTTGCTCTAATGGTCGTCTACCGCCCTGTGCCAAATCCACGTTCGTCCTGCCCCACCAAGCCAGGGTCAAGGTCACATACTTAGTGCTTCAAAAACTTTTAACGCTCGGGTAAATATCTTATAATTTCTGTTTTCTTTCATGGATCATCTTCATATTTCATAGCTACAGCCTAATGCTCTAATGGTTCTTGTGCCAAATCCACATCGTCCTGCACCGCCAAGGGTCACAGGGTCAATGGTCGACATACTTGGTGCTTCAAAAACTTTAATTGCTCAGGTAAATATCTTATAATTTCTGTTTTCTTTCACGGATCAGCTTCATATTTCTATATGCATTGCTCTAATGGTCCTCTACCGCCCTGTGCCAAATCCACGTTTGTCCTGCCCCCGCCAAGCCCAGGGTCAATGGTCACATACTTGGTGCTTCAAAAACTTTAACGCTTAGGTAAAAGAAAATTTTGACTTGCAATTTGGCCTCATTTATTATCAAAGCGATATGTGGGACATCCGTGTTCTATGAACACATTTTCTAGTTTATTAAACTTCACACATGCATAGAAGACGACCCAAAGGTGTGTCGCACGTAAGAATGACAACTCTTGCGTCGTTAATTTCTTAGTTATCTCCCTTTGTTGTTTCGTGCACTGATTTCGTGTCTGGAGCATAACTCGAACACCCTTTGGAATATTTTCATGAAACTTCACACATGCATAGACCACGACCCTAAAGGTGTGTCCCGCAAGAATGACAACTCTTGCATCACTAATTCTTTAGTTATCTCCCTTTGTTTTTCCGTCACTGATTTTGTCTCCGGAGCATAACTCGAACACCCTTTTTTCAAACTACTTGTGTATCTGGGGAGGGGGATACACATGCGCTTGTCGACAAGCGTCCATTTCTAGTTTTAATTATCTTTTGAAAACATTTACCGGGCCCATATCGGTCGGTGTAATTTTGCCGTGAAAAATATTGCATGACGCCATTAACGCCCAATATGCATAATGCAATTCCACGAAAGTTATAAAACTCCATCATTAGTTTAAAAACTGTGTGTTTACACGATGCTGATGAAAGTGGCAAGCCTAAGTCAGCTGGCCGATATCAAACACACCGCGTGTCAAGATTTACAACACAAATAGTTGCTGACGTCTGTTTTGTATTCGTCACTAAACTGGTACCCTGTCTGATGCGTCCCAGTGAAACAATACTACCGAGAACCATGGCGACTCTATTTATGACACGGTAAACGTGTTTATGTGAATTGGGTCTCTATCTCTGACAAATCCCGGCTTATTGCATTAGCGGCCAGACCAGGCGGTGAATTCGCGTAGTCTGCACATGGTTTACAATGCTCGCGAATCTCTAATTAAAAACATTATTATTACGTCAGCGGACATTGCAAATTCGTCATAGCTATAGGCTGCTTTCAGCGTCATTTACGGAAGATACGACTGATTTTGAAATATTACATAGGCGAAAGTTGTGTGTTGCTTTGTGGAAAAAAATCGATAACAGTCGTGTCAACTAACAGGTGTTTATCTTATGTCATCGTTCAGCACGAGGCTGTAAACTGTAAAATATTTAATAAAGTTCATATCCGTAAATGTGTATTCCGATATTGATTTCGAAAATAGTTTCCGTAAATGGTGTTGAAAAGAGATAATACATACCGCAATCAATAATTAACATATAATACCACTTTCGGCAGCAATATGATCGCAAATATAACACGATTTCTGACAATAGTCTGTTACACATTTAACACGATTTTGATATGTCTTCTCTTTTGCCCAATTATCTTGAAACTGCATGCTCTACTAATTTCAATTTAATGAACTACTCCTGCACTACTGTCTGTGCTAATCTTGCCAAAATTTGTAAATTATTTTATTTCAAAATACTTGAATATTGTGCTTGAAATCAAGCAGTCTCATCAGCCAATCAAACTACTTAACCCTTAGACTGCTATCTTATTTTTTTTGTCGTCTGCTGTTTATTTAGTATTTTTCATGTTTATCATCAAAAACATGCTTTGACAGCACCTTAGAATCATTTACAACATGCTTTGACAGCACTTCAGAATCATTTCCCATAGGAAATGATTCTGAAGTGCCGTCAAACCATGTTTTTATTGAGAAATAAGGCCAGATATAAAAGCAACAGCAGACGACAATTCTAGTGAGTAGCAGTCTAAGGGTTAAATGCGAGTTGAGATTACCAATAGATGTTCAGAAATGTTGACATCTTGGCAAGATTAATTAACCCTTAGACCGCTACTCACAACAATTGTCGTCTGCTGTTGCTTTTATATCTTGCCTTATTTCTCAATAAAAACATGGTTTGACAGCACTTCAGAATCATTTCCAATGGAAATGATTCTGAGGTGCTGTCAAAGCATGTTGTAATTATTCTAAAGTGCTGTCAAAGCATGTTTTTGATGATAAAAATGGAAAATAGGAAATAAACAGCAGACGACAAAAAAAAGGGGTTAACACAGGCGGTTGTGTATGCATATCTGTTGGGCTCTATGATGGTATATTATTATTCAAGCACTAGTGAAGAATTATACAACCAACATCAAAATTTGAGGTCTTATAGCTTTTATGCAAATTAGAATATATCGGTCGCAACACATATTTTGCGTGTTGAACTTTTCAGGTCTCGGGTCTTACGCCATAAAAAATAGTTCTAACAACTTAGCTTGATCGCCTTTTCAGTGTGATAAATGTTTTGTTTGCTTTTTGTGCTAAATTTATGTTATTGCACATGTTTCCGTAGTCTAAGGGTGCGACGATTAACTGCCATACTCGATTATTCGCGATCCGTAACTCCATGGTTCGGTGCACGAATACAATCTTCGATTTCATTTCAGAATAGGTCTCCGAATAGAAATCCATTTTTGTCATTTTGGGTTTTCCAAAAATCTATTTTTAAGTTGTTTTTGTTGCTGCTGTGAAATTCCTGCTTATTTTACGCTTTCCACTCTAGATTAATTATTTGTATATGTGTTATCCACAAACACATACTGCGAAGAATTTCAGGATGTTCAGTCCTTTGATATTATATAGCAAGGTGATTTGTATAGACAACTCGTGTCGATTAATGCAATACTTCCATCTAGAATTGTCTTTCTTATTTCTGTATTGCATTTACAGTTACGGTAACCCTTAGACCGCTACACACAACAATTGTTGTCTGCTGTTGCTTTTATATCTTGCCTTATTTCTCAATAAAAACATGGTTTGACAGCACTTCAGAATCATTTCCAATGGAAATGATTCTAAAGTGCTGTCAAAGCATGTTGAAGTTATTCTAATTGATGATAACAATGGAAAATAGAAAATAAACAGCAGACAACAAAAAATTAAGATAGTGGTGTATAAAGGGTTAAAACAAACTGCTTTGAAGTCTTTCAACCCTACATAACTGGAATGGACTGTGCCATGTTAATTTCAGGACCAATCCAATTGTCACAAAATAGTTTTCTTTTCTAAAAAAAAAACCATCAGGATCTGCACTTTTCATATTTTTTAGAAAATAAATAAAATTTATTTTATTTATTTTCCAAAAAGTATGAAAATTACTTGCAAAAAGGTGCTGATCCTGATGAGACGGCTCGTTACGAGCCGGCTCATCTGGAATCTACACGTTTTGCAACACTGCTAAAGAGGTCTGTAGTGTTGAATTCATTTGGTCTCGGTTAATTGAAGAAACTGATGAAACAACCAAGTAAGGCATAATTTACTTCAGAATCATTTTGTTTTTCCTTACACATATGCTAAAATGAGTAAAGTGAAAGGAACGCGTACAAAATACCTGGGTTTGATATCATAAATGTTTATACTCTGAATGAAAAATAACTAGCATTCTATACTCCGCGACAAATGAAACCGTACAGTCCGATAATAAATGAAGAGGTGATGTATATAATAACATTGAAAACTGTTTATGCCATAACCATATTTAATGCACAGCCAGAGCTCCAGATAAGCTGCGTATTTGCTTAAATACCCAATTAAAATTGCCAAAAACCCAAATGAAATCAGAAGTAGCGAGAATCAAAAAGCAATAAAAAATTTGTGGTATCTTTTATCATGCTGCAGAAAACAATAAACAGACCACAAATATAGCATATTTTTCTTATTTTCCATGAAAACTCATCAAGGAGACAATTCTAATGAAATGCCAAGACATGTTTTCATTTTGAAACAAACTATTCAATAATTGCTGTCTGTTGATGTGTAAACAGTAGTGTGATTTAATTTTACCCAATTAAAATTTTGAAATATCCAATTGCTTCAGAAATGAGTGACCATACTCAATTACTAATTCCTTATCTGGAGCCCTGCACAGCACTTAAGCATGTCATAGGACATCAGCATGTGATGTAGAAGTTGAAAACAGATGCTAAACAGTAATCATGTAAATGTATTGAATGCAGTAGATCCAAACAACTTTATGCCGTCAATTACCTGTAGTCGATTTCATCAACATTGCAAAGTATACTTTCCTAGCAAAGCATACTTTGAGGGAGAAATTTTCAATTTTAGGATCAATTTATTAATTTTTATTATACTGAATTTATTACATTATCACAGCCAATTTTGGCTGTGATAATGTAATAAATTCAGTATAATAATTCTGCAAAGTTTTAATCATCAAATATATGCAATTGTTAGTTCTGCATTTCGGAAAAATCAATGATTGCTCCCTCAAAGTATACTTTGCTAGGAAAGTATACTTTGCAATTTTGATGAAATCGGCTACTGATTTTGTTGGTCATTATCTCGGCACTGCATGTTGGATTACCATGTTACCTCGTGGTTTCATTTCGTTATCTCGAGGTTGTACACAAACGACAGTTTGCTCGGGATCATTCAATCGTAACTTTACACAGGCTGGTTATTGTAAAATCATATGTTGACGACTTATGCGTGATTACGCAATATAAATCGGCATAATGTTTATTGTATCGGCTCAACATTTTGTTTTAAAGGTAGATTTGATAGAAACAAATATTACAAATCGTTTAGAAGTATAGTTGTGCTCTTGTAAAAACTGTACGGTTTCTTTTGTCGCTTTTTACTACTTTAACTCTTACACTGCTGAATTAAATTTTGGTTAATTTAAATCAGATTAAATAATATTTCTAGAATATTAGGCCCTGTGTTGATGAGCCGTTGAGTACCATTCCATCCCATTCTAGTAAACACAAATTGTGGTATATGATTAATTTCACAACAACTAATTATTATGTTCCACAGATGGTGTGTATTGGTAGTTATAGTGGAAATGCTTTAACAAACTATCTCTGTTTGTCAGAGCCTGCAATAGCATGCACATCAATGCAACTGAACCTCGATGGAGTAAATAGAGACTAGTAGGTTAGTGCCGTGAATGGGAAAAAATATCTGGCAAGGCTCAGAAAACGGGATGGGCGAGGCTCTGCCGAGCACATCCCGTTTCCGTGCCGCGCCATATATTTTTTTCCATTCACGGCACTAGCCTACTATTCTATTTATCCCGTCAACACCTACAAATGGCTTTAAAATGCAAAAAAGTAACCCCAATCACCGCATATATTCCAATACGCAGTTGATTAGGTCGTATTGAATACAGGATAATCAAAAATAGGTTTCACGGCACATATGCACTGTATTGACGGGATAATAGTAATTATGTTCCACAGATGGTGTTTATTGGTAGTTACAGTGGAAATGCTTTAGCAAACTATCTCTGTTTGTCAGAGCCTGCAATAGTATGCACATCAATGCAACTGAACGTTGATGGAAGTAGTAATAGCAATTATGTTTCACAAATGGTGCTTATTGGTAGTTACAGTGGAAATGCATTAACAATGTCTGCAGAGTCTGCAATAGTATGTAAATCAATGCAACAGAAAGACAATGGAAATGGAGAAATAAAGTGGATTGTTTGATTGATACAGGTGCTTTGTTGTCCATTAAGTGAAACATTGAACTTCTGAGATATCATTTCTGTCACCGTGCACTTTAAGGTGCTATGTCTTATATTTGTGCAGACAGTTGTGAAATTGACATTGTACCTTTTAATGTGCTATATATTAAGATATGCCGAGGTCTTAGATATGTGTAGAAGGTGATGAAATTGACACTGTGCCTTTTAATGTGCTAGGTCTTAGATATGTGCAGAAAGTGATGAAATTAACACTGTGCCTTTTAAGGTGCTATCTCAGTAGCCGATTTCATCAACATTGCAAAGTATACTTTAGTAGCAAAGTATACTTTGAGGGAGAAATTTTCATTTTTTTTTTAAATTTATTAATTTTTATTATACTGAATTTATTACATTATCACAGCCATTTAATGGCTGTGATAATGTAATAAATTCAGTATAATAATTCTGCATAATTTTAATCATGAAATATATGCATTTGTTAGTTCTATAATAAATAATGCATTTCAGGAAAAATAAATGATTACTCCCTCAAAGTATACTTTGCTAGTAAAGTATACTTTGCAATGTTGATGAAATAGGCTACAGATATGTGCAGAAAGTGATGAAATTGACACTGTGCCTTTTATGTGTTGGGTCTTGGATAGGTGCAGAAAATGATGAAATTAACACTGTGCCTTTTATGTGCTAGGTCTTAGATATGTGCAGAAAGTGATGAAATTAACACTGTGCCTTTTATGTGCTAGGTCTTAGATATGTGCAGAAAGTGATGAAATTAACACTGTGCCTTTTATGTGCTAGGTCTTAGATAGGTGCAGAAAGTGATGAAATTAACACTGTGCCTTTTATGTGCTAGGTCTTAGATAGGTGCAGAAAGTGATGAAATATAGCAGTAAAATATCATGCTGTTGTACCCAGTTGTACTGCTGACTCGTCGGAAAAAGTGTGATTTCATAAATATAAATGTAAAAATAACTTGCATTGCGAATGCTAGTTGTTGTGCAATCTCAATGTTTTACTAATTATGTCAATTAACTTTTAACTCGTTGCATGGCTGGCCGTGAGAAATAAACAAGCCCTAACAAATTTAGGAGTATTGTTCTTATTTTCACTTTGTAAATTGTCTTGGAATTTCATTGTAGAACTGGCATACCCTCAATTCTAATGGAAAATTCAAAGACATGTCGAATGATATTTAGAGGGAGAAATAAAAGAAAATATATTGAATCATTTGCTGTTTTGAACTATTTATAGCCCACAAGTTTCCCAGCATGCAGAGCTAAATTAGTTCAACTAGTCTCTAGAATGGAAGCCTATTTCTAGGTGGTATTGTAATAAGGCCTATCAAAAAAAATTGTTTGTTTAGGGGCACCCAACCCTACCTGCTATTTTATTAACAAAATGTGCCGACCCTATTTTTTTTCTCCACATTTCAGAAGAAGAAAAAAAGTTTTTGTCTATTTGTTCATTTTGTTTGTATCCCTCTCCTTGTGACTTTTGTCTCGCACCCATTCTATGTTTCATGCAACTGTGTTGGTAAATTACATTTTAATACCCGATATATTAAACAACCCATCTTTGTTTACACTTGCGACCGTCTTACGACTAATGCCCCGTGCAGGCACCGGGGCGGGATCAACTGATCCTGAGAATAGTGCTGCAGTAGCCATTGCTTGTCGTAAAAGGCGACTAAACTGGCTTAACGATTGGGTTCATACTTTCCGGAACCCACTATACCGGATTTGGCCCTCATGTACATTTTTGGCTTTCTTGTATGTGAGAGTTGAGTCAGGCTATGCCCCATATATAAAAGTAAGATTAGCGCTAATCCTATTACTTTTAGGGGATGGGATAAATGATGCTGGTGTGGGCGAGGGCCTGGCACCATATCAGGTTGTTTCTAATTTTCTGGAGATGAATATATATTTTGTGATTGGTAAATATTGAGTTCTGAAGTTGGGATTTACCCCCCTCGGACAGGTGGATACGGGACACGACCCCGTTGACCCGTCTGCGTGTAGACTCCCTGAGGCTTGTACCTCTATGTCAGAAAAGCGGACGTTAAACCCTATTCACTCACTCACTCACTTACGACTCTAGGTGCGGCGAAAACGAAGCGCCGGGACAGGCATTGCGGTACCTGCAGAGGTTATCCGAATATACAATTGTGTGATTTCGCGCGTCCGGTGATTTCGCGCACCTCTTTAAGTCGCATTGTCAACCTCTCGCTACCTGGTGTCGGTATATTAGAAGTCAACCTTTTCATAAACTATACAACTTCTGACGATATTTGGCCAGTTTAAGTATATTTGGTGAGTACAAGTTGTTTTTTTGTGTCAGTTTTACTCTTCGTATCCTAATACATGCATACGTTTTATTTCTCAAAAAAATATCACATTTTGCAGAAGACATAGTCTGTCAAAACCATGTTTACTTCTGTTTTGTGAATGAAATAGTTGGCCCCGGATCGAGGATATTAAAACATACAAATGACGTCATTGGGGAAACTACTACACAATGTTCAATGTATGGAAGCCCAAACTTGATAGAATAATTTTTTTGTAGTATTTTGAGTACTTGCATTAATCTTGGTATTAATCTACGCTGGATGTGTTATATTGTCATTAATTTGTTCCTTGACTGTAATTTATCACATGTTGACTTATTGACCCCCTTCCCTGAACGTAGAAATGACAGTCATGTTGGCGTGTATTGGCTACCATAGACAAATATAATTAACTGACGTCACTAAAATCGCACTGCGCAAGTACACCGGACATCCAGATTTTCGGGGAATACCCAACAAAGGGAGTTCACAAAATGGCGGCCGTTTACATTGATGCACTTTGTTTTATTTCATGATTTATTTCATAGAAAAAATACTGGCGAAATGGCGAGTTATTATGCGTTATTAAGTTGTTGGGATGAATATGCATATTTATAGATCGGTTACGTTTTTATTGTTTCCTTAGCTGCGCGAAATCACCTGACAGCACCGGTAATCAACAACAACAAAACAACAACGAAATTGCCAATTGGCACGATGGCTGGGGTTTCGTCTAGTGGGACTCGCATCTTGTTACGTATAAACATAGATTTAATGCCTACAATTCTTCATAAAAGACAAACAAAGTTGACATTTTTCCTTAGGTTAATCATGTGTTTTTGCGGACGATGATCAACCATTGCTCACGTTGTAGAAATCATGGGGGCCGTTTCCACTAAACCTTCTTCATATACGACTAAAATGTTCGTAAGCGCAAATTTAGAATCGTCTGCAAATTTGAATTGATGGATTTACATTTATTGAGCATAGGCTGCATATGCAGCCTGCTCAATAAATGTAAAACCAACAATTATTTACAAGAAAACAGTGTTAATGTGAAATTTACAGACTATCATAATTTTGCACTTACGAACATTTTAGTCGTAGGAAGTTTAGTGAAACGGGCCCCAGGCATCAGCTCAGGATTATTCTGATTTCAGGGCTGAATATATAGTTGTCTTATTGTAAATATTCAGTTCTGATTTTTGGATTTTCCCCCATTTGTACAGGCAATATATGGGATTTAGTACTAAACCCATTGACCTGGCCTTAAATGACATTAGCTGTTGAAAGGCCGTTAAATCCAAAAAACAAACAAACACATGTGCATCAGCGTCTTCGACATTAAACCATGGATTATGTTTTGGGTCAAGTCTTATTTATTCTCAACACTAGTTCATGTGCATTTACCATGTTTACAGATGGACTTTGGGTTTGAATTAAACACTACAATTGATAATTTTTGACATAATATATTATATTCCATACAGGATGTACAGTTTCATGTGCATTCTGTGTGTTAATTCTTTTGATGCAAAATATCCACCAGAATATACAATGAATTATGAGCTTAATTAATATTCATACTACAACTAATGGCATGTAAAGTAAACAAGGTACATGTTTAACGATTTACAGCTTCATTTATAAAAAAAAATAATAAAGAAATCCCTAGCTACCCTACCTACAGATTTTGAGCCCGTTCCCCTAAACACACAATTTGTTTTTGATAGGCCTAACCCTAAATGAGACAGAGTTTATTCTGGGAAACACTCATTAATGTAGACAGAGTTTATTCTGGGAAACACTCATTAATGTAGACAGAGTTTATTCTGGGAAACACTCATTAATGTAGACAGAGTTTATTCTGGGAAACACTCATTAATGTAGACAGAGTTTATTCTGGGAAACACTCATTAATGTATGCATGATTTCGCACAGAAAAGAATGTCCAGATATTTTCGGTTAGTATGGTTGTACTTGTTTATCACAATAACAATGTATTTGGATACTTCTTGTTTTGGGAAACCCCTATTCCCCAAATCAAATAGTGTCCAAATATATAGGGTTTTTAGCTCGAGCCTTGGTTAAGGTTTTTAGTCAAGCTTGTATATGGAATACTACTGGCCCTACACCCACCATACTTGGACAACTTCATCTCCTAGTGATGTACATCAATAACCCCTGATCTATATTTGACCTTCACCTACATTTCCTCTTGAATTACTTGGTTAATTCCCCTTGGTTAAGGTTTTTAGTCAACCTTGGTTAAGGTTTTTAGTCAAGTTTGTGTATGTCAATACTAGTGGCCCACTACACCCACCATACTTGGACAACTTTCATCTCCATAGTCTTGCACAAATCCAATAACCCCTCATCTATATTTGACTTCACCTACATTTCCTCTTGAATTACTTACTTAATTCCCCTTGGTTAAGGTTTTTAGTCAAACTTGGTTAAGGTTTTTTTTCAAGCTTGTACATTGAATACTATTGTGCATCCAGACACCATACTTCGACAACCTTTTCTCATAGGTATGTACATCAATAACCCCTGATCTATATTTGACCTTGACCTACATTTCCTCTTCAATTACTTACTTAATTCATTTTGGTTAAGGGTTTTAGTCAACCTTCTATATGGAATACTACTGGCCCTACACCCACCATACTTGGACAACTCACACCCCCTCATTTATCTCCTAATGATGTACATCAACAACCCCTGATCTATATTTGACCTTGACCTACATTTTCTCTTGAATTACTTACTTAATTCCCATTGGTTAACGTTTTTAGTCAAGCTTGTAGATGGAATACTCCTGGCCCTATACCAACCATACTTGGACAACTTCATCTCCTAGTGATGTACATCAACAACCCCTGACCTATATTTGACCTTGACCTACATTTAACCTTGAATTACTTTGTTAATTCCCCTTGGTTAAGGATTTTACTCGACCTTGGTTAAGCTTTTTACTCAAGCTTGTACATGGAATACTATTGATGCGTACAGATCACCAAATACTTGGACAACCTTTTTGTCATAGTGATGTACATTAATAAACCCCTCCCTGATCTATTTCGACCTTGATCTACATTTCCTCTTGAATTACTTACTTAATTCTTTTTGGTTAAGGTTTTTAGTCAAGCTTGTAGCTAGAATACTCATGGCCCTACACCAACCATACTTGAACAACTTCATCTCCTAGTGATGTACATCAATAATCCATGACCTATATTTGACCTTGACCTACTTTTAACCTTGAATTACTTAGTTATTTCCCTTGGTTAAGCTTTTTACTCGACCTTGGTTAAGCTTTTTACTCAAGCTTATACATGGAATACTATTGTGCATACAGACACCATACTTGGACAACCTTTTGTCATAGTGATGTACATCAATAACCCCTGATCTATATTTGACCTTGACCTACATTTCCTCTTGAATTACTTACTTAATTCTCTTTGGTTAAGGTTTTTAGTCAAGCTTGTAGATGGAATACTCATGGCCCTACACCAACCATACTTGGACAACTTCATCTCCTAGTGATGTACATCAACAACCCCTGACCTATATTTGACCTTGACCTACATTTAACCTTAAAATTACTTACTTAATTCCCCTTGGTTAAGGTTTTTGTCGCGCCCGCTTGCGGAAAGCGCGATACAGTCGGCACTTTGGCGTACGTTCGTACGTATGTACGTACGTACGTATGTGTCCGGTTAAAGTTTTTGGTTAAGTTTGGTTTGGTTTTTTTGGTTAAACGTTTTTGGTTAAAGTTTTTGGTTAAAGTTCTTTGGTTAAAGTTTTTTGGTTAAAGTGTTAAAGTTTTTGATTAAAGTTTTTCGTTATACTATATCTCCTGCAACTGCTTTGCCCATTACCTTGAAACTTCACATGGGTGTTTATCATCGTCTATATTTTTTCATTCTACCCCCCTCCCGTGCGGCCCTGTGCCAAATTGTCAAGGTCAAATTACTTTGAAGTTTTTGGTTAAGTTCTTTGGTTAAAGTTTTTGGTTAAGTTTTTTGGTTAAAGTTTTTGTTAAGATTTTTCGTTAGTGCGATTACCTAAACTATATCATCTCAACTGCCTTTATGCCCATTACCTTGAAACTTCACATGGTAAAGTTTAATCATCATCTATATTACATTCTACATCCATCGTGCGGCCCCTGTGCCCAATGTCAAGGTCAAATTACTTTGAAGTTTGGTTAAGTTTTTGGTTAAGTTTTTAAAGTTTTTGGTTAGTGGTTTATTTGTTAGTTAAGTTTTTAATTCGTTTTTTAAATTTTGTTATACTATATCTCTGCAACTGCTTTGCCCATTACCTTGAAACTTCACATGGGTGTTTATCATCATCTATATTTTCATTCTACCCCCCCCTCCCGTGCGGCCCCTGTGCCCAATGTCGAGGTCAAATTACTTTGAAGTTTTTGGTTAAAGTTTTTTTCGCGCCTGCTTGCGGAAAGCGCAATATAGTTGGCACTTTGTCGTACGTACGTATGTACGTACGTACGTGTGTCCGGTTAAAGTTTTTGCTTAAGTTTTTTGGTTAAAGTTTTTCGTTATACTATATCTCTGCAACTGCTTTGCCCATTACCTTGAAACTTCACATGGGTGTTTATCATCATCTATATTTTCATTCAATACCCCCCCCCTCCCCGTGCGCCCCTGTGCCCAATGTCAAAGGTCAAATTACTTTGAAGTTTTTGGTTAAGTTTTTTGGTTAAAAGGTAGTTTTTGGTTAAGTTTTTTGGTTAAAGTTGGTTAAAGTTTTTTGCTTAAGTTTTTTTGGTTAAAGTTTTTCGTTATACTATATCTCTGCAACTGCTTTGCCCATTACCTTGAAAACTTCACATGGGTGTTTATCATCATCTATATTTTCATTCTACCCCCTTCCCGTGCGGCCCCTGTGCCCAATGTCAAGGTCAAATTACTTTGAAGTTTTTGGTTAAGTTTTTTGGTTAAAGTTTTTGGTTAAAAGTTTTTGGTTAAGTTTTTTGTTAAAGTTTTGCTTAAGTTTTTTTGGTTAAAGTTTTTCGTTATACTATCTTCTGCAACTGCTTTGCCCATTACCTTGAAAACTTCACATGGGTGTTTATCATCATCTATATTTTCCATTCTACCCCCCTCCCGTGCGGCCCCTGTGCCCAATGTCAAGGTCAAATTACTTTGAAGTTTTTGGTTAAGTTTTTTGGTTAAAAGTTTTTGGTTAAGTTTTTTTGGTTAAAGTTTTTTTTGGGTTAAGTTTTTTGGTTAAATTTGTTCGTTATACTATATCTCTGCAACTGCTTTGCCCATTACCTTGAAACTTCACATGGGTGTTTATCATCATCTATATTTTTCATTCTACATCCCGTCCCGGCCAAGGCTGTGCCAATGTCGAGGTCAAATTACTTTGAAGTTTTTGGTTAAAGTTTTTTTCGCGCCTGCTTGCGGAAAGCGCGATATAGTTGGCACTTTGTCGTACATACGTACGTACGTTGTGTCCGGTTAAAGTTTTTGCTTAAGTTTTTTGGTTAAAGTTTTTCGTTATACTATATCTTTTTTGTTAGTGTCCATGCCTCGCCACAAGGCGCGACATGCAGGCCGCGGCCATCTAGTTACTCAACCTTGGTTAAGGTTTTTAGTCAAGCTTGTAGATGGAATACTATTGAGCATACAGACACCATACTTGGATAACTTTTTCTCATAGGGATGTACATCAATAACCCCTGACCTTTATTTTACCTTCACCTACATTTAACCTTCAATTACTTGGTTAATGTTTATAGTCAAGCTTGTATATGGAATACTTCTGGGCCTACATCAACCATACTTGGACAACTTCATCTAATGATGTACATCAATAAACCCTGACATATATTTGACCTTGACCTACTTTTATCCTTGGATTACTTAGTTATCTCCCCTTGGTTACGGTTTTTAGTCAAGCTTGTATATGGAATTGGAAACCTTCTTTGTCAAGCTATGTGTACATCGACAACCCTCGTAGTCAAGCTATGCTGTTCTACAGCTCTTGTTATGGTTTCATTTCACATCCACAACTTGTTATGTTTCACAAATGGTGTTTGCTGGAACAGTAATAGCCGACATACATTAATTGCCAAATTATCCCCCCTGTTTATCACGATACAGTTCAACCCCTCTACAACAGTCCACCATGGGAATACATAAAGCTGGCTATTGTAGAGAGGTGGCTGTTGTAGGGAGGTTTAATGTATCCATTTATCTAATTGGGATATGAATTATTGGCTGTTACAGAGATGGCATTGTTGTAGAGTGGTGGCTGTTTACGGATATTCGATTGTAGTATCTATTAAAATAAAGCCCATACTCCTTAGCATTTGACCAAATAAATAGTGTTTGTTGCTATATGCCATTTTTCGTCCATAAAGCCAATGACACAAGATTGAATACCAGAGACATTTTCTGAAACACAGTGTCTTTAACATTCAAGTTTTCAGCTAAATTTTCACCCATAAATTACTGACAGTTTAGCATTAAGCTGTTGCCACTGGCAACCTTTGTGTATATTTATGAATAATGGGTCACAAAATGTTTTATAACTCCTAGCGATGAATGTAACCTTGGTTTATATGTAATGTGCATAGTTTGGAGAATTAATAAATTTTTCTTGTTGTATCCGGGATTTGAGTCTGAAGTTGACGTAAGTATATACAATATAATGAAAGTTAACACGGTAAAACCTCTCTAAAGTGGACTCACAAACTAATCTTCATTCTTTCATTCTTATTTATTGCTGGTGGAAATATTTGTTCGCAGTTGAAGGGGTCGATGGAAGAAGGGGGCTAACTCCTCATTGAGTTAGCCTCCTTCTTCCACTGACACATTCAGCAGCAAAGACTGGTAAAAACCAATAAATCAATCAATCGATCAATCGGTAGCAAAGCTTGACTCCCATTAATATTCACCGTTAATTTGTGATAATTCCAGCACAAAAATATTTACACAATTCCCTAACATTTGATTGGTCCGTAGCAAGTCTCTGTCCAAAATTTATATCCCAGCTTTCCATGCCGAACTACTTTCCGTAACCGTCGGGCGCAGTTAAAATAATAATTAAGAAAACAGAAAATAAACACATTTACTTGATGAATTTATTTCAAATGCTGGAATTATAAGGAATGAATGGCATTTTTGTGGAATTTATTTGGGATATAAACTTGGAAAAGTCGCGGGAATACTGGACGAGGCCTTCCGGCCTTCGTCCAGTATTCCCGCGACTTTTCCAAGTTTATACCCCGATAAATTCTACAAAAAGGCCATTCATTCCGATAATAAATTGCAAAGATTCTCTTGTGTCTGCCCCCCAATGCAGCAGGTTAAAACGGGATTGAACCCGTTTGCCCGGCCTTACATGACCTTAGCTGTTGATAGGCCGTTAAACACCAATAAACAAACAAACAAACAAACTCTTGTGTCTGATTTATAATTGCAAATAAAATAAATAAGATATGCTTTAGTACTTTTCATTAGCTAAATCATGTAATAATATAATATGGTCATAGAAAGTTAATTTTACTGAATATTATCCAAATTTGGAGAGAAAATATGGGATGGGTGGACGGCTTTGATTTTGTTCGTACCTGCGATATTGGAAAGTGAGACATATCGGTCAGAATACCGTCAAGAGTCGCCGCAGCCACTGCCTTGCAAAAGTCTATTATGATCAGTCGCCTACTGTATATGATATATTTCACATTTGTCTCATGAAAAACATGGTTTGACAGCATTTTAGAATCATTTCCTTGCAATAATCTATTCTGATCAAAACCTCAAAAATTATGTTCTATTTTTATCATTAAAAACATGGTTTTACAGCATTATGTTTTACCCCTGTGCGCCTGTGCATCCGTCCGGCGGTCCGTCCGTCCGTCCGTCCATGCGTAAGGCAGACATTTTCAATGCTACAATGCCCACAATGTCTATCTAGAGATGGTGCTTTGTTTAGCATATGACCCACGTCTGAACATCCAAGGTCAAGGTCACTAGGGACTTGTGTTCAGCTTGCTTGTAAGGCAAATGTGTTTAATTTTTTTTATATTTTCTCAATAACTCAACTCCTTCACCAATTTCAATAATATTTGCCCACAATGTCTCCCTAGGGATTAGCTTCGTAATAATGATGCCCTTTTACTATCAAGGCTGCAGGTGGGGGCATCCGTCTTCTAGGAACACATTTTCTTTCTTTTTTTAAAGAAATAAGACAAAACTAAAACAAAAATAGCAGAAGACGATTTACATTTCCCACAGTTTAGCCCTTTCAACACTACAGGCTAGTTCAGCCCTCTATATCGATGTTTGCAAACAGTGTAGATCCAGTTCACCAACATTGCAAAGTATACTTATCTAGCAAAGTATACTTTGAGGGAGAAATTTTCAATTTAAGGATAAATTTATTAAATTTTGATGCATATATATATACCGTAAAGATTCTAATAGACGCCCATGCTCTAATAGACGCCCACCCCCCACTTTTTACGTTGAAAATGACACATTTTTTGGCCGATTTTCACGAAATTAGTGCCTCTAATAAATGCCCAGTACCGACTTGAAACAAAATCGGAGCTAATTGTCCAACTAGATTTTTTTTCTTTGCATTATTTCGAAAGCAATTTCATTTAAAATCAGTGAAAAAAACATAATTGCTGCTTTCACTTTCAAAAGCGGAAGCGAAATTCGACTGTTTCCGGTGTCACAGTAAATTCCTCATCAGCAGTAGCTATTTGCACAGACACAGGTTGATCAGAATTTACACGGTTACGGAGATGCCATTTTCAAAGCATCTCAAACCCATCTCGTATAATATGGGTGAAATTGATATGTTGGATTGTTGGCCGATATTTCCTAGGAGATAAAATAAATATGGCTCGTTCTGGATGTGGTCATGGGCCGAAATTAATCGCACTGATTCGGACCTAAACGTCCATGGGCCGAAACATCCATGGTCCGAAACGCTGACAGTCCGAAACGTCCGTAGGCGTAACTCTGATAAGCATTAATGATTGACGCTGTCTTGATATACATTACCATTAAATTTAACATTTCTACCGACTGTACCATATATAATGACCAGAGTGGGCCGAAACGTCTTGGCCCAAATGTTTATAAACTGACAGACAGTACAATCAAGTCTGGCGTTCGAGAGTAACGTCCCTTAGTTATGTTTTTGTTCAGATAGCAGAACATCGTATATTTTTTTTATCATTTTCCCTTTGCTGAATAACACTTGCCTCTATTAATTAAACGCCCACCCTGGACTTCGGAGCCAGTGGTGATTCTAATAGACGCCGTAATTTTTACGGTACATGTATATTATTTGAAATAAATATTGTTTAAACTAAACTCATTTATTAAAAATGGCTGTGATAATGTAATAAATTCAGTATAATAATTCTGCATAGTTTTAGTCATCAAATATATGCAGTCGTTAGTTCTACATGAGCCCCGTGCAGGCACCGGGGCGGGATCAACTGATCCTGAGAATAGTGCTGCAGTGGCCATTGCTTGTCGTAAAAGGCGACTAAACTGGCTTAAAGATTGGGTTCATACTTTCCGGAACCCACTATACCGGATTGGGCCCTCATGTACATTTTTGGCTTTCTTGTATGTGAGAGTTGAGTCAGGCTATGCCCCATATATAAAAGTAAGATTAGCGCTAATCCTATTACTTTTAGGGGATGGGATAAATGATGCTGGTGTGGCGAGGGCCTGGCACCAGATCAGGTTGTTCTAATTTCAGGACTGAATATATATTTTGATTGTAAATATTGAGTTCTGAAGTTGGGATTTACCCTCCTCGGACAGGTGGATACGGGACACGACCCCGTTGACCCGTCTGCGTGTAGACTCCCTGAGGCTTGTACCTCTATGTCAGAAAAGCGGACGTTAACCCCTATTCACTCACTCACTAGTTCTACATGAAATATAATGCATTTCGGGAAAAATAAATGATTAATCCCTCAAATATACTTTGCTAGACAAGTATACTTTGCAATTTTGATGAAATCGGCTACTGATGAGCCAGCTCCTGACTAGCTATGCTGTCTCATTTTAGGATCTGCACTTTTTGCAAGTAATTTTCAAATTTATTTTTTTAAAAGAAATAATAAAATATATATAAATGGGCTAGTCGGAAAATCATTTAGTGACACTTGGTTTGGTTGGAAAATTGCCATATCAAAATCCATTCTAGTTATTTATGAATGAAAAGGTTATGGGATAAACTCCTTGCCATGATTGGCTATGTATCATTTTATGAAATCTACATACTAGAAGTAATCCGTCACGGAAATAGAACGAATCTATCATGGAAATGGCAACCATTGTTGTCACTGAATCGTCATGACGACAGCAATGTATTGTTGTCACTGACAAGATAAGTTTCCATACATGGAAACTAGATTAGAGAATTTGTAATCCCTTTTTTTTTTTTGCATTGATAAAAAAGGCAAATTAATTTTCAGCAAATTACTTTGTCCAGTTATCTGTATATGTATCGAGGGTCATCCAATAAATAATGAAAATGAAAATGTAAGTTGATATATTATAGGAATGAAAGGCCTTTTTGTGGAATTTATCGGGGTATAAACTTGGAAAAGTCGCGGGAATACTGGACGAAGGCCGGAAGGCCTCGTCCAGTATTCCCGCGACTTTTCCAAGTTTATATCCCCGATAAATTCCACAAAAAGGCCATTCATTCCTTATAATTCCAGCATTTGAAATAAATTCATCAAGAAAATGTGTTTATTTTCCGTTTTCTTAAGAATTATTTAAATGCGCCTCACGGTTACGGAAAGTAGTTTGGCGTGGGAGTTTACTGGAATATAAATTTTGGACAGAGACTTGCTACGGGCCAATCAAATGTTAGGGAATTGTGTAAATATTTTTGTGCTGGAATTAAAGTGCATTATTATGTCTGAATGAAATTTGGGATATCACTACCGCCTGCGTTAATCTTGTCAACATTTGAATTTATTTTTATTCCCGAATACTTGAATATTGTGCTTGACATGAAGCTGCTTGACTGGTTGAGCCTGAGCAGCGGCTGTGTATATTGATACTTCATCAATGATGTCACATTCTACGACATCACGGCGTTCTCTGACATCACTTACAGCGATCAAACAGAAAACTACTTTGGTAAACACATGGCATTGCATAGTGAAAACCAGCAAAGAAACGCATAATGCATTGCTAAAACGTTGCAACTCGTCGATTGAGGACATGCGATGGATAATTTAACGATGGGGTTCACCCTTAACGGAATGCCAATATCCCTGGTTTGGCACTTCGGTATATTTTTTGCCTACTTGTACATGAGAGTTGAATCTGGTTATACGTGTTATAAAAGTAGTGAGATTTTTATTATACTGAATTTATTACGTTATCACAGCCATTTTGGCTGTGATAAAGTAATAAATTCAGTATAATAATTCTGCATACTTTTAATCATCAAATATATGCAGTCGTTAGTCTATATGAAATAATGCATTTCGGGAAAAATAAATGATTACTCCCTCAAAGTATACTTAGCTAGATAAGTATGTTTTGCAATTTTGGTGAAATTGGCTACAGATCAGGATATTCTAATTTCAGAGCTGAATATATATTTTTTTTGTAAATATTCAGTTCTGATTTTGGCTTTGGGATTTGACCCCATTAACCCGGCCTAAAGTAACCTTACCTGTTGACAGGCTATTAAACACCATTAAATAAATGAATAAAGTTCACTTTTCACCTGTACTCGGCCGTTTTGATGAATTTTCAATGACATTTACGACATTTTTATTTTATTATTATTATTATTATTATTATCAACCATCATCAGAGATTAATTGAATGAATGATTGTGTTTCACGTTTATTCAACTGGACAATCAATCTGTCATCCAGTGGTATGTAATCCTTGATGACAGAATGTCAGGGCTCCAAATAAGGAATTAGTAATTGAGTTTTGTTACTCCATCATTTCTGAAGCAATTGGGTATTTCACAATTTTAATTGGGTAAAATGAAATCACTCTACTGTTTACACATCAACAAACTGCAATTATTGAATAGTTTGCTTCGAAATGAAAACATATCTTGGCATTTCATTAGAATTGTCTCCAAGGAGACAATTCTAATGAAATACCAAGATTTGTTTTCATGGAACATAAGAAAAATATGCTATATTTGTGGTCTCAGTGTTTATTGTTTTCTGCAGCATGATAAAGGTACCACAAAATTTGTATTGCTTTTTGATACTCGCTACTTCTGATTTCAATTGGGTTTTTGGCAATTTTAATTGGGTATTTAAACAAATACGCAGCTTATCTGGATCACTGGAATGTATAATATATATATAGAAAATATCTTATAGGTTCCAAAACCTTGGATAAGTCAGTAGCCTATTTCACCAATATTGCAAAGCATACTTATCTAGCAAAGTATACTTTGAGGGGAGTAATCATTTATTTTTCCCGAAATCAATTATTTCATATAGAACTAACAGCTGCATATATTTGGTGATTAAAAGTATGCAGAATTAATATACTGAATTTATTACATTATCACAGCCAAATTGGCTGTGATAATGTAATAAATTCAGTATAATAAAAAGAAGTAAATTTAGTCTTAAATTGAAAATTTCTCCCTGAAAGTATACTTTGCTAGATAAGTATACTTTGCCATGTTGGTGAAATAGACTACAAAAATACAGCTGTCAGTTACAGCGGACTTGTGTAAAGGATCAAGCTTCCAGTTAACCGGAATAACCTATAATCTGTGTCCGTTTCTGGCAGCTCTCCGATATAAATGGCTGAGATGGCAGATGCTGCATTACGTTTGTGGACCAAACTGATTTACCAATTTAGTAGTGCTTCTAATGGCGCCCCGTCTGGCAAAATGGGGCTTAGCCGGTTGTGTATTTGTGGATGCACCATTTTGTGTATGGAAAAATGTAAATATTTTGTTTATTTCATGTCAAATGTGTACCGTAATGACCCTAAATATTCGGACACCATTTTAACCAATTACATTCGGAATACACCTTTATGGTTATGCAATATTTAAAATATTTTATTTTTATTTTTGTTATTTCTCAATGAAAATATATGTTGTGACCACTCATTTGAACCGTCTCGCTGAGACGGTTCAAATGGTGGTCACAACATATATTTCTGAGCTCGTATAAATATAATATTTATGATTTTCCACAAACAAAATGGTGTATCCTCAGCATGAAATGGGTTAAGTGGGGGAAACATATAAAAATATATGGTTTGTCACAACAGTGCCAATATTTAGGGTTAGTATGGCAGTAGTGGTCGAATCACAATAACAGTATTTGGATATAATTATACCCACTTTTTTGGGAAAAAATGGGTATATTGTTTTCGTCACGAGTGTCCGTCCGTCCGTACGTACGTCCGTCACGTTTCTTGTAACTTGAAAAACTTTTTCACCTTCATACCTACGCGCCTGATATTTGGTATGTAGCTTCGTTATCATGTGCAGATGCGCAAAGTGAATTCGGATTTTTCATCCGACCCTCCATAATGGATTATCTCCCCCTTTCGGACTCGGAATTTCCTATTGTTTCCTTGTAACTCGAAAAACTTTTTCACCTTCATGCCTACGAGCCTGATATTTGGTATGTACCTTCGTTATCATGTGCAGATGCGCAAAGTGAATTCGGATTTTTGATCAAACCCTCCATCATCGATTATCTCCCCCTTTCGGACTCAGAATTTCCCATTTTTTCCTTGTAACTCGAAAAACTTTTTCACCTTCATACCTACGCGCCTGATATTTGGTATGTAGCAAGTCGAAACACTTTCTCACCTTAATACCTACATTTCTGATATTTGATATGTAGCTTCGTTATGATGCTCAAAGTGAATTCGGATTTTTGATCCGACCTTCCATCATGGATTATCTCCCCCTTTCGGACTTAGAATTTCACTATTTTTCCTCGTAGGTCGAAAAACTTTTTCACCTTAATACCTACGCGTCTGATATTTGGTTCGTTGCTTCATTTTGATGTGCTGATGCGCAAAGTGAATTCGGATTTTTTATCCGACCCTCCATCATGGATTACCTCCCCCTTTCGGACTTAGCATTTGGGGAAAGTGGGTATATTGCGATGGCGCGCCATCGACTTTTTCTAGTTTGATTTGGGAAACCCCTATGTCCAAACATTTAGGGTTAATACGGTATGTATGTTGTGACCACCATTTGAACCATGAGTGGTCACAAAAGGCCTCAACAAATCCACTCATCCGCTCATATTTGCGAGTGTATTTTCTATCTGGATGAGTGGTAATTTGTGACGTGACAGTGCGGCATAAACATAATATCTACAAATGTACGAGTTGAAATCCAATCTGGCCGAGTGGAAAATTAAGAATTTGTCGAGGCCTGCACAACATATTTTATGAGAAATGAGAAAAAAACTAGTTACAAAATAGATACCCCTATAAGTGTATAAACTTATCAATGTATTCAGCATGTAATGGTTTAACCCATTTCAGTCTAAGGATACAATAAGTTTTGTTGAAAAAATTTCATTACTTTGTTTATTTCTCGATAAAGGTATACATTGTTACCACTCATTTGAACCGTCTCGTTGAGACGGTTCAAATGAGTGGTAACAACATATACTTTTGAGATGAAATAAAGAAAATAGGATTTTTTCCCCCTAAAAAATTTCATATTACTCTACTTGTATCCCGTCTTTACTGGGTTATGGACCCGTCTTACCGCTGATCATCATGGGATTCAAACATAATTGCTTTCTACTTGTGAAGGGATATATGTATAAAATAATTATATGTGTACATTACCTCATTACTGTATACTACATGCATATGGTTCATGGAGTGGCCAGCTCGGCCATCTTAGTATATTCAAGCTATCAGCCAGTTTCACCTCTTGTGCCGTTTGAAAAAGAATGGAAAATGCAATGTCGAACATATGATATAATGTAGCTATATACATGTATTACCATTTTTGGAAAATCCAGGGGCCCGTTTCACTAAATTTTGTACGACTCAAATGTTCGTTCGTAAGTGCAAAATGTTTTCTTGTAAACGATTATTGGATTTACAATAAATGTAAATCCATCAATTGAAATATCCAGACGATCCTAAATTGGCACTTGCAAACATTTTAGTCGTACAAATCCCCCAGTACAACACATCTGCGACTATTGTACATGTAGCTGCCACGTCGGCTTTCACATCCGCAGTCAGATCAGAGCATACAGTGTTCGCCATTAGCAAACAGATTGCTCATTTATTTCAATCGGCGACCATCCCTATTGATCATAATAACCGTAATTGGACCGTAATTGGACTATGGTCGTTTTGTCCGATAGTGGACGAAATGTCAGAGGCACATTGATTGGCTGTCAGTTTCATAACGGAAACGTCAGCTGAACCAGGGTGATTTAGATGTGTGTGATTTATCTATGTCATATATAGTACCAACAACCTCAGACATGTTTACTATGTCAGCCTGCCACTCCTGTTTGCCTCTCAACTCTTTTATCACTACAGTAGCCAATTCCACCAAAATTGCAAAGCATACTTGTGTAGCAAAGTGTACTTTGAGGGAGTAATCATTTATTTTTCCCGAAAATGCATTATTTCATATAGAACTAACGACTGCATATATTTGATGATTAAAAGTATGCAGAATTATTATACTGAATTTATTACATTATCACAGCCAAAATGGCTGTGATAATGTAATAAATTCAGTATAATAACAATTAATAAATTTAGTCTTAACTTGAAAATGCCTCCCTGAAAGTGTACTTTGGAAGATAAGTATACTTTGCAATTTTAGTAAAATCGGCTACTCCTCTATTATAATGTTTGCAAACTGTAGATCCAGATGAGCCAGCACGTACCAAAATATTCTTTACAAAACTGTATAACTTAGATGAAGAATTGCTCATATTTTGTTACTATGATTCACGTGCTCGAGGATTTTGCCTTACTGGCTTTGTGGGTAGCTGGTCGGGCGAACGTGAAGGCGTAAATTAACGGTAGGGGTTCTTCCTTATAGGAATCACAATTTGCCTGGTTTGGCCCTCAGGTACGTTTTCATATTTGGCTCGTTTGTTACTTGGGAGTTGAATTGGGTTATTGCCCATTATAAAAGTAGTAAGATTATTACTGATCCTACTGCTTTTGGGAGGGGGCCAAGTGATTCTGGTGTGGTGAGGACCTGGCATCAGATCAGGATTATTCTGATTTCGGGGCTGAATATATATTTTTTTATTGTAAATATTCAGTTCTGATTTTTAGATCCCCCCACCCCATTTTATACATGTACTTGAACATGTACATGTACTTGTACAGGTAATATATGGTATGTATTACTAAACCTGGCCTTAAATGACCTTAGCTGTTGATAGGCTGTTAAACCCTAACAAAAAATCAAACAAACTAACTGGCTTTACATGCTCCTTCGTCAGAATGATAAGATATGTTTGACCACTTACAAGCAGAAGAATAAAAAGCAAGCATTCCTATATTTGCTGTGCCATATTTCAGTAAAGTATGTTGTCCCATTTTAAAGGTACATGCCCACTCAGTAGGCACAACATGCTCTTTATAGGAATTAGATCGGTGTATACTTGTGTCACTATTTCACCACTTCTAAAGATTACGAGTGCCCGCTATACAGATATAATCATTTAGTAATGTTTATTTTACTGATAGTAACTCGCGGTGGTATCAGGATATTTTCATATGCAAATGAGGCATAATGATATTTTTATGCCCCCGCTACCGAAAGGTACGGGGGCATATAGTGTTACTGGCGTCCGTCCGTACGTCCCGTACGTCCGTCCTGCACGTCCGTCCGTACGTCCCGATATTATATTCTTTAGTAACTTCTACATGGCTTCACATATTATGTCAATATTTATACACGTGATACATATGAACATCCCTTACACACTCCACCCCCCAGTACTTCGACCTTGACCTTTGGCCTTGACCTTTTCCACTTTAAATGTTTGCTTGGCACTTTCGGACAAATCTACGTGCACGTTTCTCAATCCTACACTAACTTCTCAATACTTTTGCCAATCCAATCCCTTAAATATTTATACACATGATACATATGAACATGCCCTACACACTCCACCACCCAGTACTTCGACCTTGACCTTTGACCTTGACCTTTTCTACTTTAAATGTTTACTTAGCACTTTGGGACAAATCTATGTGCACGTTTCTCAATCCTACAATTACTTCTCAATACTTTTGCCAATCGCTTAAATATTTATACACATGATACATATGAACATACCCTATACACTCCACCACCCAGTACTTCGACCTTGACCTTTGACCTTCACCTTTTTATGCCCCCGCAACTGAATCCTGTGTGGGGCGTATAGTGTTACCGGCGTCCGTCCGTACTCGGGTAAATGGCTTGTAATCAAATATGCCTCGTTTTCTTTGGCTGCCAGTGGGGGCATTCGTGTGCCGACAGGCCACATTTCTAGTTTTAATTATTTATACTAATTAAAAGCGTCACCCGAAAACATAACATTTTTGACAGATTATAAAGTATGATCATACATCAAAAAATAAATACAGAGTAAATAGTAATGTCCGTTAACATTTTAAGGAAACACGGTTATCACCCCTGATATGAGTGTGGAAATTTACGTCTGATATAAAATGTATAATAATGTCAAACAAGACGTGGGGTAATGGTGAATGAATGATTACTTTGCCAGAAAATGTCTTGGATGATGTCTCTGATATAAAGGACATTTTGTGCCTACTGAGTGGGCATGTACCTTTCAAGTTATCGCAGAAAAATATTCTTAAACATGTCATCAAATGTTACGTTATACTTTTCTGATATCATTTGATCCCACACCCTGCATGTTAAAGTAGTTTACAAGCTAAGCAGCTGATCACAAGCTACACTGGTCAAAAACTCCCATAAGGTCTCTTTCATCGTAGCATTTCACATGATTGAAAGAGTGACGATTGCTTCCACTTTCTGACGCCTAGATAATGCTTCTATAATTACACTTAGTGATATAGCGGAGATACAATTTTAGATCACAAATCTGCCCCGGGCCCGGAGTTTGCGACCAGTGCAGTCGCAGATCAGTCTGCGCGTCCGCGCAGTCTGATCTGCGACTACACTGTTCGCCAATCACTCAACAAGACGATCTGTACAGCCACTAATATACTAACTCGAATACAATCCTTCTTTAGGATGTTGCAGTCGATTGGGTGCATACTGGTCAAAATGCCAAATGTCTTTTTTGTCTGATGGAAATGCGAATGATCTATATATCCAGATTGTGTGGCCTTAAGGAAGCGAAAATTATCATCTCGCCATTCCTTGATTTATCAGAATTGCGGAGTAATTTTCGGTTCATTGGATGACTAGAAGATACTAATGGCTGCCTATGCCCCTAAGAAGTTCGCAAATTGTGCACCATATGCCCGGAGCACCTAAGAAGTTTGCAAATTGTGCACTATATGCTCGGAGCACCTAAGAAGTTTGCAAATTTTAAATTGTGCACCATATGCTCGGAGCACCTAAGAAGTTTGCAAATTGTGTGCCATATGCTCGGAGCACCTAAGAAGTTCGCAAATTTTAAATTCTGCACCATATGCTCGGAGCACATAAGAAGTTTGCAAATTGTGCACCATATGCCCAGAGCACCTAAGAAGTTTGCAAATTATGCACCATATGCTCGGAGCACCTAAGAAGTTCGCAAATTTTAAATTGTGCACCATATGCTCGGAGCACCTAATAAGTTTGCAAATTGTGCACCATATGCTCGGAGCACCTAAGAAGTTCGCAAATTGTACACCATATGCTCGGAGCACCTATTAAGTTCCCAAATTGTACACCATGTGCTCGGAGCACCTAAGAAGTTCACAAATTGTGCACCATATGCTCGGAGCACCTAAGAAGTTTGCAAATTGTGCACCATATGCTCAGAGCACCTAAGAAGTTTGCAAATTGTGCACGATATGCTCGGAGCACTTAAGAAGTTCGCAAATTGTGCACCATATGCTCGGAGCACCTAAGAAGTTCGCAAATTGTGCACCATATGCTTGGAGCACCTAAGAAGTTTGCAAATTGTACGCCATATGCTCGGAGCACCTAAGAAGTTCGCAAATTAAGTTCGCAAATTGTGCACCATATGCTCGGAGCACCTAAGAAGTTCGCAAATTAAGTTCGCAAATTGTGCACCATATGCTCAGAGCACCTAAGAAGTTTGCAAATTGTGCACCATATGCTCGGAGCAAATTGTGCACCATATGCTCAGAGCACCTAAGAAGTTTGCAAATTGTGCACCATATGCTCGGAGCACCTAAGAAGTTCACAAATTGTGCACCATATGCTCGGAGCACCTAAGCAGTTCGCAAATTAAGTTCGCAAATTGTGCACCATATGCCCGGAGCAACTAAGAAGTTTGCAAATTGTGCACTATATGCCTGGAGCAACTAAGAAGTTTGCAAATTGTGCACCATATGCCTGGAGCAACTAAGAAGTTTGCAAATTGTACACCATATGCCTGGATCAACTAAGAAGTTTGCAAATTGTGCACCATATGCCTGGAGCAACTAAGAAGTTTGCAAATTGTGCACCATATGCTCGGAGCAACTAAGAAGTTTGCAAATTGTGCACTATATGCCTGGAGCACCTAAGAAGTTCACAAATTGTGCACCATATGCTCGGAGCAACTAAGAAGTTCACAAATTGTGCACCATATGCTCGGAGCAACTAAGAAGTTTGCAAATTGTGCACCATTATGCCGGAGCAACTAAGAAGTTTGCAAATTGTGCACTATATGCCTAGAGCAACTAAGAAGTTCGCAAATTGTGCACTATATGCCTGGAGCAACTAAGAAGTTCGCAAATTGTACACCATATGCTCGGAGCAACTAAGAAGTTTGCAAATTGTGCACCATATGCCTGGAGCAACTAAGAAGTTCACAAATTGTGCACCATATGCTCGGAGCAACTAAGAAGTTTGCAAATTGTGCACCATATGCCCGGAGCAACTAAGAAGTTTGCAAATTGTGCACTATATGCCTAGAGCAACTAAGAAGTTCGCAAATTGTGCACTATATGCCTGGAGCAACTAAGAAGTTCGCAAATTGTACACCATATGCTCGGAGCAACTAAGAAGTTTGCAAATTGTGCACCATATGCCTGGAGCAACTAAGAAGTTTGCAAATTGTACACCATATGCCTGGATCAACTAAGAAGTTTGCAAATTGTGCACCATATGCCTGGAGCAACTAAGAAGTTTGCAAATTGTGCACCATATGCTCGGAGCAACTAAGAAGTTTGCAAATTGTGCACTATATGCCTGGAGCACCTAAGAAGTTCACAAATTGTGCACCATATGCTCGGAGCAACTAAGAAGTTCACAAATTGTGCACCATATGCTCGGAGCAACTAAGAAGTTTGCAAATTGTGCACCATATGCCCGGAGCAACTAAGAAGTTTGCAAATTGTGCACTATATGCCTAGAGCAACTAAGAAGTTCGCAAATTGTACACCATATGCTCGGAGCAACTAAGAAGTTTGCAAATTTTGCACCATATGCCCGGAGCAACTAAGAAGTTTGCAAATTGTGCACCATATGCCCGGAGCAACTAAGAAGTTCGCAAATTGTGCACCATATGCCTGGAGCACCTAAGAAGTTCGCAAATTGTACACCATATGCCCGGAGCACCTAAGAAGTTCGCAAATTGTGCACAATATGAGCAGGATTATACACCTTGTACTGCGACTTGTACAACTTATGTGCCGCAAATTGTACAATTTTGTGTCCCTGAATTATGCAGCATTGTGTGCCTGATGTGAACAACATTGAGTCACTGAATTATGCAGCATTGTGTGCCTGATTTGTACAACATTGAGTCACTGAATTATGCAGCATTGTATGCCTGATTTGTACAACATTGAGTCACTGAATTATGCAGCATTGTATGCCTGATTTGAACAACATTGAGTCACTGAATTATGCAGCATTGTGTGCCTGATTTGTACAACATTGGGTCACTGAATTATGCAGCATTGTGTGCCTGATGTGAACAACATTGTGTCAATGAATTATGCAGCATTGTGTGCCTGATTTGAACAACATTGTGTCAATGAATTATGCAGCATTGTGTGCCTGATTTGAACAACATTGAGTCAATGAATTATGCAGCATTAATTGTGTGCCTGATATGTACAACATTGGGTCACTGAATTATGGAACAGGTGCCTCTAAAGTGTACAGGATAGTGTCCTGAATTGTGCAACATGTATCCTGAATTGTACAACGTTGTACCCGTAGTAGTATACTAAAGGCCAGTTCTGGGCCTTTAGTATATTACTTCCGTAAATTGTGTTTTCATTCATTCTGCAACCTGTGTCCTGAACTTGGTAACTATTCCTGACAACAATATTACATTGTTATATTGGATGTAGGCCGGAATGGCTATTACAATAATTTATTATAGGTGCGTGTCGTTTTCTTTCTCATTTGTCAAGACCAGCTGTAGACAAGTGGCTGTTGTTGTCATTGCCAGAGGGCCGTTTCACTAAACCTTGTATGAGTAAAATGTTTGTAAGTGCAAATTTAGGATCGTCTGGAAATTCCAATTGATGGAATTTACGTTTATTGAGCATAGGCTGCATATGCATCATCTGCTAAATAAATGATTACAAAAAAACATTGTTAATGTGAAATTTACAGACTATCATAATTTTGCACTTACAGACATTTTAGTCATACAAAGTTTAGTGAAACGGCCCCCAGCTATGGATGCCTTCATCAAGGCATGTTGCCGATTGCACCAGAAGTACGCCACGGAAAGTGGTAATTTCTTCTGGGTGAGTACTTTCTACCAGCACTTGCCTAGTCTGGCAAGTCCAATATTTAGCCATGAAGAGTTCTTGCTCTTCTCACAAATGGGTGGAATTCTAAAGAAATGCCAACATTCAGTACCACTACAGGGCAATGATTAAATGATTAAATGTTGGGGCTACACTGGTCACAAACTCAATATGTCCCATTGTGTCCAGTTGTGGCCTATAGTGGACATACAAGCTGATCTGGGGCTACACTGGTCACAAACTCAATATGTCTCATTGTGTCCAGTTGTGGCCTATAGTGGACATACAAGTTGATCTTCAGCTACACTGGTCACAAACTCCATATGTCTCATTGTCTCCAGTTGTGGCCTATAGTGGACACATAAGCTGATCTGGGGCTACACTGGTCACAAACTCAATATGTCTCATTGTGTCCAGTTGTGGCCTATAGTGGACATACAAGTTGATCTTCAGCTACACTGGTCACAAACTCCATATGTCTCATTGTCTCCAGTTGTGGCCTATAGTGGACACATAAGCTGATCTGGGGCTACACTGGTCACAAACTCAATATGTCTCATTGTGTCCAGTTGTGGCCTATAGTGGACATACAAGTTGATCTGCAGCTACACTGGTCACAAACTCCATATGTCTCATTGTCTCCAGTTGTGGCCTATAGTGGACACACAAGCTGATCTGGGACTACACTGGTCACAAACTCAATATGTCCCATTGTGTCCAGTTGTGGCCTATAGTGGACACACAAGTTGATCTGCAGCTACACTGGTCACAAACTCAATATGTCTCATTGTGTCCAGATGTAGTCTATTGTGGACATACAAGCTGATCTGGGGCTACACTGGTCACAAACTCAATATGTCCAATTGTGTCCAGTTGTAGTCTATTGTGGACATACAAGCTGATCTGGGGCTACACTGGTCACAAACTAAATATGTCCCATTGTGTCCAGTTGTGGCCTATATTAGACATACAAGCTGATCTGGGGCTACACTGGTCACAAACTCAATATGTCCAATTGTGTCCAGTTGTAGTCTATTGTGGACATACAAGCTGATCTGAGGCTACACTGGTCACAAACTAAATATGTCCCATTGTGTCCAGTTGTAGCCTATATTGGACATACAAGCTGATCTGGGGCTACACTGGTCACAAACTGAATATGTCCCATTGTGTCCAGTTGTGGCCTATAGTGGACATACAAGCTGATCTGGGGCTACACTGTTCACAAACACAATATGTCCCATTGTGTCCAGTTGTGGCCTATAGTGGACACACAAGTTAATCTGGGGCTACACTGGTCACAAACTCCATATGTCCCATTGTCTCCAGTTGTGGCCTATAGTGGACATACAAGCTGATCTGGGGCTACACTGGCCACAAACTCCATATGTCCCATTGTGTCCTGTTGTGGCCTATAGTGGACATATAAGTTGATCTGAGGCTACACTGGTCACAAACTCAATATGTCCCATTGTGTCCAGTTGTGGGATATAGTGGACATACAAGCTGATCTGGGGCTACACTGGTCACAAACTCGATATGTCCCATTGTGTCCAGTTGTGGGATATAGTGGACATACAAGCTGATCTGGGGCTACACTGGTCACAAACTCAATATGTCCCATTGTGTCCAGTTGTAGTCTATAGTGGACATACAAGCTGATCTGGGGCTACACTGGTCACAAACTCAATATGTCCCATTGTGTCCAGTTGTGGCCTATAGTGGACATACAAGCTGATCTGGGGCTACACTGGTCACAAACTCAATATGTCCCATTGTGTCCAGTTGTGGCCTATAGTGGACATACAAGCTGATCTGGGGCTACACTGGTCACAAACTCAATATGTCACATTGTGTCCAGTTGTGGCCTATAGTGGACATACAAGCTGGTCTGGGGCTTCACTGGCGACAAACTCAATATGTCCCATTGTGTCCAGTTGTGGCCTATAGTGGACACATAAGCTGATCTGGGACTACACTGGTCACAAACTCGATACGTCCCATTTTGTCCTGGGGGCCCGTTTCACTAAACTTTGTACAACTAAAATGTTTGTAAGTGCAAAATTATTACTGTCTGTAAATTTCTCATTAACTATGTTTTGTTGTAAAGAATTATTTTATTTACATTTATTGAATATGCAGCATGTGCAGAAATTTCCAGACGATCCTAAATTTGCACATTTGAACATTTTAGTCATACTAAGTTTAATGAAATGGCCCCCAGTTGTGTCCTATAGCAAGACGTTTTGTGGTCTTTTTCTGGACTTGTAACTAAGTAACTAAAGTCGCTAGCCGATCTGGGGCTACAACGGTCACAAGCAAAGTCGAAAGTCCAATTCTGTCAATTTGTAGCCCTTAGCTGCAAGCTATATCTGGGTCTACTTAGCCGCAAGCTATCTGGGTCTACTACGCCAGTCACAAGCTCCTTAAATCCCATTTTATCGAGTTGCTTCTATAGCGTGAACATTTTACTGCATAGTTGATCAGGCCGTTCCTTGAACGTACTTTATTTCCGAGGTGTAGAGGCAGTGATAATGAGAGATCACGCAAAGAGAGAGCAGGAGAAACATACTTTTGACAATACCGTCTCGTGAGTCAATAGATTGATTATTGCGAGCCTTGTTGTTCACTGTTGAAGCTCGCTGGCTAGTAGTGCTCGAACTCCGCTGGTGGATTTGCACGTGCTGGATTAATTGTTTGGTATGTCCATGGTTTGCGAGACCAATTTAATTAACCCATTCCTTTCGGAATACACCTTATGGGTAGGAAATGTATTAAATATTTTATTTTTGATATTTCTCTATGAAAGTATATGTTGTGACCACCAATTTTGTGAGACATTTAATTAAGCACAATGCTTTTTGCTAAAACAAATTATTTGTTTGTTCTGCAAAAAATGTATATGTTGTTATATGTTGTTACCATTCATTTGAACCGTCTCTTTGAGACGGTTCATATAAGTGGTGACAACGTTAGTTTGTGACAACATGTCCTTCAAGAAGAAATATAGACAATTGTGATGTTTTTGAAAAATATGCGTTATTTATACTGTTATGAAGGTATATGTTATTGCTCATTTGGACCGTCTCTGTGAGAAATGAAGATTTTTTTTATTGTTGTCGAAGGAATCTGAGGTATAAGTATATATGCTCACAATTATTTTAAAGGTACATGCCCACTCAATGGGCACACAATGTTTGTTATAGGACTTAAATAAGTGTATGATTGTGTCACTATTCCACCAGTTCTACCAGTTCAACTCTCACACATCCCTACGCATTGATTGGCATTGTTATACCTTTTGTATCAGACGTAACTTTCCACACTGATATCAGGGGCAATAACCGTGTTTCCTTAAAATGATAACGGACATTACTATTTATTCTCTGTATTTATTTGTTGATGTCATACTGTATAATCTGTCAAAAATATTATTTTCTCGTGTGACGCATTTAATTATTATAAATAATTAAAAAATATCATGCCTCATTTGCATATCAAAATAGCCTGATACGTCTGCGAGTGACTATCAGTAAAATAAATGTTACTACCGTATTCTTGCGATTATAAGACGCATTTTTTTTACTCAGATTTGATATCCCAGAAAGCCCCTGCGTCTTATAAATACATGTAGATACATGAGCATTTTTTTCCACCCAAAATATTGACATAAACGACCAAAAAAAATTTAAAAAAAATGCGTTCCTATATTTGTTGTTGTTGTTAGTCTTTGGGGTAAAATCAGGTATTGCAATATTGATTTCGTATTCTAAACAGTTCGCGCCTTTACTCGCGCCTTACTCGTTCCGGCCATGTGTCACATTCGGTACACATTTTCTATACCGAAGGCGAACAGTGTATACCAAGATCAGATCCGGTCGACATTTTCTCTGCCGAATCACAATCTTGCCTCTATCATTTTAATTATCTTTTGAAAACATTTACCGGTCCCATATCGGTCGGTGTCATTTTGCCGTGAAAAAATATTGCATGACGCCATTAACGGTAAATCCCAATATGCATAATGCAATTCCACGAAAGTTATAAAACTCCATCATTAGTTTCGAAACTGTGTTTACAAGATGCTGATGAAAGTGGCAAGCCTAAGTCAGCTGGCCGACATCAAACACACCGCGTGTCAAGATTTACAACACAAAGCCATATCAAATATCAACACACGCGGTTGCTGACGTCCGTTTCGTATTCGTCACTAAACTGGTACCCTGTCTAATGCGTTCCAATGAAACAATACTACCGAGAACCAGACTCTATTTATGACACGGCAAACGTGTTTATGTGAATTGGGTCTTTATCTCTGACAAATCCCGGCTTATTGCATTAGCGGCCAGACCAGGCAGTGGATTCGCGTAGTCTGCACATGGTTTACAATGTTCGCCAATCTCTATTTAAAAAATTATAATTACGTCAGCGGACTGCAAATTCGTCATAGCTATAGGCTGCTTTCAGCGTCATTTACGGAAGATACAACTGATTTTGAAATATTACATACTGTAGGCGAAAGTTGTGTGTTGCTTTGTGGAAAAAAATCGATAACACCCAACCGTGTCAACAGGTGCTATTATCTTATGTCATCATTCAGCACGAGCTGTAAACTGTGTGACCTTTAGGCTATGTTTTGAAATTGCACTGATTGGTCAACACGCTTTTTGATGTGTGCCGCAGATGTGGCGAACGTGCGGCTTTCATCCTTGCATCATGGGGGCAATCAGTAACCCATTTCATGCTGAAGATACGCTTATGTTTGCGGAAAATCCTAAATATTTTCCTTCTATGCAATCAGAAGTATATGCCGCGACAACCATTTAAACCGTTTCGTCGAGACGGTTCAAATGAGTGGTTATAACATATACTTTCGGTGAGAAATAACAAAAATAAAAATAAAATATTTAATAAATTTCATATCCGTAAATGTGTATTCAGAAAGGAAAGGGTTAAAAAACACTCTGGATTATACGCAGATATTGATTTCGAAAATAGTTTCCGTAAATGGTGTTGAAAAAGTGAAAATACATACCGCAACCAATAATTAACAATATAATACCACTTTCGGCAGCAATATGATTGCAAATATATTAACACGATTTATGACAATAGTCTGTTACACATTTAACACGATTTTGATATACAAATAGGCAAATAAATCGGAGCCAATGCACCACCGTGTACAAACCGAGCACGTGTTATAGTGAAGCGTGTACTACCACGTTCACAGTGTAATTGAAGATACTAGAACATGGTGAAATACGGACCGGGGAATCACGGACATAGTCGGCAAATTACGGACATAGCAAACTATGATAGGGAAAATACAGACAAAAACGTCCAAGGTACGAATAAAAAAACAGTGTGGGGGGATAAATAACAACAACTTGGCGAGTTTTTTTTTCTCAGTTTTTTTGTTTCATTTTGTTAGGAAAATTGGGTGCGTCTTATAATCTCATGTAGACATTTTCCCCCAGATTTTGGACCGAAAATAGGGGTGCGTCTTATGCACTCTTGCGACCTATAATCGCAAGAATACGGTAAATGATTATATCTGTATAGCGGGCACTTGTAATTTATAGAACTGGTGGAATAATGACACAATTACATACTTATTTAATTCCTATAAAGAACAGTTTGTGCCTACTGAGTGGGCCTGTACCTTTAACCCTTACTACGCTGAATTAAATGCTGTTGTCTGCTGGAAATGTTTTATTTTCAATATTTCTCGACAAAAACCTGGTTTTGACAGCACATGAGAATCGTCTCCAGTGGAGACGATTCTCATGTGCTGTCAAAACCTGTTTTTTTGTTAAGAATTAAAGCAAAAATGAAAAACAGCAGACGGCAATTTCCGTCAGCAGCGTAGGAAAGGGTTAAACCCTCTGTAGGGACAGAACAATTGTAATGGGTTGTATCCCTCAGTCGTGTGGCTGGCAGTGCTGGAGTTTTAATAAACTTGGATAAACAGTAACATGTATAGTGTTGTATCTCAGTCGTGGTGGCTTGGCAGGTGCTGGATTGTTAATACCCCTATTAAAACTGTGAGTATAGTTTGTAATCTCAGTCGTGGTGGCATGGCAGGTGCTGGATTGTTACCCCTCTGTGAGACAGACATGTATAGGTGTTAAATACTCTGTGAGACAGATCCCGTAGGTGGTTGTACTCAGTCGTGGTGCAGGTGGCTGGATTGTTAATAACCCTCTGTGATACAGTACAGTATAAAGTTGTATCTCAGTCGTGGTGCTGGCAGGTGCTTGGATGTTAACCCTCTGTGATACAGTACATGTATAGTGTTGTATCTCAGTCGTGGTGGCTTGGCAGGTGCTGGATTGGTTAATAACCCACTGTGAATACAGTACATGTATATGTATCTCAGTCGTGGTGCTTGGCAGTGCTGGATTGTTAATAACCCTCTGTGACACTACATATAGTGTTGTATCTCAGTCGTGGTGGCTTTGCAGTGCTGATGTAATAACCCACTATGTTGAT
This sequence comes from Conchocele bisecta, assembly GCA_029237695.1. NCBI lineage: Eukaryota > Metazoa > Mollusca > Bivalvia > Lucinida > Thyasiridae > Conchocele > Conchocele bisecta. The sequence goes on from CM055273.1 coordinate 37,847,574, forward strand.
ACAGTACATGTATATGTTGTATCTCAGTCTTGGTGGCTTGGCAGGTGCTGGATTGTTAATAACCCTCTGTGATACAGTACATGTATAGTGTTGTATCTCAGTCGTGGTGGCTTGGCAGGTGCTGGATTGTTAATAACCCTCTGTGAGACAGTACATGTATAGTGTTGTATCTCAGTCGTGGTGGCTTGGCAGGTGCTGGATTGTTAATAACCCTCTGTGATACAGTACATGTATAGTGTTGTATCTCAGTCGTGGTGGCTTGGCAGGTGCTGGATTGTTAATAACCCTCTGTGATACAGTACATGTATGTGTATCTCATGTGTGGCTTGGCAGGTGGCTGGATTGTTAATAACCCTCGTGAACAGTACATGTATATGTTGATCTCAGTCGTGTGGCTTGGCAGGTGCTGGATTGTTAATAACCCTCTGTGACAGTACATGTATAGTGTTGTATCTCAGTCGTGGTGGCTTGGCAGGTGCTGGATTGTTAATAACCCTCTGTGATACAGTACATGTATAGTGTTGTATCTCAGTCGTGGTGGCTTGGCAGGTGCTGGATTGTTAATAACCCTCTGTGAGACAGTACATGTATGGTTGTATCTCAGTCGTGGTGGCTTGGCAGGTGCTGGATGTTAATAATACCTGTGATTACAGTACATGTATAGTGTTGTATCTCAGTCGTGGTGGGCTTGGCAGGTGCTGGATTGTTAATAACCCTCTGTGAGACAGTACATGTATAGTGTGTATCTCGTCGTAGGTGGCTTGCAGGTGTGATTGTTATAACCCTCTGTGAGACAGTACATGTATAGTGTGTATCTCAGTCGTGGTGGACTTGGCATTGCGGATTGTTAACCCTCTGCGAGACATACATGTATAGTGTTGTATCTCAGTCGTGGTGGCTTGGCAGGTGCTGGATTGTTAATAACCCTCTGTGAGACAGTTACATGTAGTGTTGTATCTCAGTCGTGGTGGCTGGCAGGTGCTGGATTGTTAATAACCCTCTGTGAGACAGTACATGTATAGTGTTGTATCTCAGTCGTGGTGGCTTGGCAGGTGCTGGATTGTTAATAACCCTCTGTGAGACGGTACATGTATATGTTGTATCTCAGTCGTGGTGGCTTGGCAGGTGGCTGATTGTTAATAACCCTCTGTGAGACAGTACATGTATATATCTCAGTCGTGGTGGTTTGGAGGTGTGGATTGTTAATACCCTCTGTGAGACGGTACATGTATAGTGTTGTATCTGAGTCGTAGTGGCTTGGCAGGTGCTGGATTGTTATGCCACCGGTCTCGAAGAGCCGGGTGGCATATTGTTTTTGGACCGTTCATCTGTCCGTCCATCTGTCCGTCCGTCTGTCTGTCCGGGCTAACTTAAGCTACATTGTGAGGTTAACCCCACAGTGATGGACTTGTTAAGAGATGCTTATTCCGTTTTAACCCCGCTATGAATTGCGCTTGTGGGGTTATTTTGTCTTGTGGGGTTATTTTTTTCTGTACGATTGATGTTTACGGGGTTTGATTTAGGATGGGTTAGGGTTAGTAACCTCACAATGTACCTCTCGTAAGTACGTCCGTCCGTCCGTCACACTTTTCGTCCGTCACACTTTTCAGTTAACCACTTTGTCACAGTTTCTCAAATATGCTGCAGGTGGCATCCGCGTTCGACAGACGCATTTCTTGTTTTATATACATGTATATATGGTTTGTAATATTATTTAATTAAGCCATTGATGTATAAGGAATCTATTTTATGTTGTTGTTGAAAAAAAAAATATTTCCATGCTCCAGATAAGCTGCGTATTTGCTGAAATTACCCAATTAAAATTGCTAGAAACCCAATTGAAATCAGAAATAGCGAGTATCAAAAGGCAACAACAATTTTGTGGTACCTTTATCATGCTGCAGAAAACAATAAACATACCACAAATATAGCATATTTTTCTTATTTTCCATGAAAACACAACTTGGTATTTCATTAGAATTGTCTCCAAGGAGACAATTCTAATGAAATGCCAAGACATGTTTTCATTTTGAAGCAAACTATTCAATAATTGCTGTCTGTTCATGTGTAAACAGTAGTGTGATTATTTTACCCAATTAAAATTTTGAAATACCCGATTGCTTCAGAAATGATGGAGTGAAAATACTCAATTACTAATTCCTTATCTGGAGCCCTGTATTTCTGTTTGTTCCGCGATGAGCCAAAACAAAATTGTGATTTTTTTAAAATTGTATTAGTATTATGGGGAGACATATTGTTTTTGGCATGGTTGTCCGTCCGTCCACCACAAAATTTGTGTCGCACATTTCTCCAAAAGTATTGGGGTTAGAGTCGCAAAGTTTTACAGGAATATATGTCATCATGGGAAGCTGCGCACCTGGGGTTTTAGATGCAGATTCATCCAGTACCTGGGGCCCGTTTCACTAATTTAAAGAAGTTTGTAAGTGCGAAATTGGAAATTAGAATAACATTTACACTGATAGGCGATGTCTTTTAGTGGACATGTTCCCATGTAATGTTGGAAAATGGTAACATTTGTTTGCCATCATGTGAAGTTGCGCACCTGGGGTTTTAGATGCGGATTCATCCAGTATTCGCAGAGTTATGGCCCTTGACTTAGTGAAAAGTGGCGATTTTCAACTTGTGTCTCGCATAACTGAAAAGCTATTTGAGCTACAGTCATGAAACCTTATAGGAATGTTTATCAATATGTGGAGTTGTGCATCTGGTGATTTTGATGCGGAGTCATAGAGTATTGACAAAGTTATGGCCCTTGACTTGTGAAAGTTGCTGATTTTTAATGTGTGTTGCTTCTGACTCAAAATAGGCATGAAACTATATATGTGTTAATCAGCATTTGTAGTTTTGCACCTGGTGTTTTGTTTGTGGAATCATCCAGTAAGGATGGAGTTATGGCCCTTGACTTAGTGAAAATTGCTCACGAACCGCTGGGCCAATGTTGGTCAAACTTCACATGGATGATCCATGGGTGGCGGCATGTCAGATTTGTAAAATTGGAGGGAGTCACATAATCCAAGATGGCCGCCGTCAAAAAGTAAGCCAAATTCTTAAAAAACTTCTCACGAACTGCCAGGTCAATTTCAACAAAACTTGACAGGAATGATCGATATTCAATGCTATTTCAGATTTATAAAAATGGTGGCCCAGGTGTCAAAAATGGGCGGGGCCCGGTCAGAAGGTTATCATTTTTTTATTGGAAATTTCTAACGTCTTCTCGTGAACAGCTGGGCCAATGTTGGTTAAATTTTGCAGAGATGATCTACGGGAGGGGGCATGTCAGATTTGTAAATTTTTTAAAAATTCTTCTCTTTTTTTTCACGAAACGCCGGGCCAATTTCAACGAAACATGGCAGGAATGATCGATAGTCACTGATGTTTCAGATTTGTTAAAATAGTGGCCCCTGGGGCCAAAAATGGGCGGGGCCAGGTGGTGGGTCAAGTAGGGGTCAAATTTCACATTTGACCGAATATGTTTATGTCATATATATCACATCGAAGGTATCGACAAGACGATAACTCTGGGAGTATTGTTGTCAAAATCGGATGATTATATCATCTAAGATGGCCACCGAAAGGTCAAAAGGTCATCCTTTAATTAGAGTTCAAAAGTCTTCTTCTTGTGAACCGCTTGGCCAATGTTGGTCAAACTTCACAGGGATGATCTATAGGTGAAGGCATCTCAGATTTGTAAATTTGGAGGTTGTCGCCTAATCCAAGATGGCCGATGTGTAACAGCAGGTCATCTCTCGAAGTGCCTGACCGATTTCAACGAAACTCAGTGACAGACATGATTGACAGTAAATGCTCTTTCAGATGGGTGTCGAGAAGATCACTCTTGATAATTTTTTGTTGAAATCGGATGATTAGGTCATCCAATAAGGAATCCAAAGAATATTCTTTAATTAGAGAGTTTAAATATCTTCTTCTCGTGAACTGCTTGGCCGATGCTGGCCAAACTTCATAGTTATTGTCTTTCAGTGAAACATTTACAGATTTTTCAAATTGGAGATCGTTACATAATCCAAGATGGCCACTGTATAAAGTTGGACAAAATCTTTAAACAATGTCTTCCCATTATAATCACCAGACTGGTTTCGACAAAACCTTATAGGAATAATGAAGTATAAAGCTCTCTCATATTTACTTGCATATATATACAGGTAATTCTCGTTATCTCGAAGATGACCGGACTGAGCCAAATATATCAACATATCCGAACTTCGAGATAAAAATTCGCCAAATTTTACAACCATTCTCCAAAAAATCTGAACAGAATCACTTAAATACCGACTTTACTTTACTTCCTGGTTTTCATAAATCGCGTACTTTCTTTTAACGATATGCACATGCGTTGTTACTAAATATATCATATGCATCACACAATTTGCATCACACAATTTGCAGTACACAACATTTGTTTTTGCAAATCATACCCAATACACATCAATGAATAAGCATTACATCTAAATGTCAATGCTCTGACCATGTTATTAAATTAATTCAATCGGTAAATGCAAGACCCACATTTTGTCCCCAAAACAACGTCGGACCTAGACTCGTCGGCCACAAACAAATTCGGCCCAAGTCTAATCCAATCAGTGTTAAGAAATGTCAAGTTCAATTGACATGATTGCCACGCCGTTTATTTCAACTTCATGTTAACGTGATCCAATATCACAATGTGATGTGTCGTCGTCCGTCCGTGAACATTTTCAAACGTCTTCTCCTCGGTAACCATTGCGCCTATAGTCACCAAACTTCATGGTGATGGTCCTTAGGTAGGGGGATTACAAAATTGTTTAAATGACGTCATTACGTAATCCAAGATGGCCGCTGTCTAAAAATAGCACAAATTCTTTAAAAATCTTCTCAAGAACCGCCAACCAGATTTCGACAAAACTTGGTAGGAATGATCGATGTACAATGCTCTTTCCAAGTTGTTAAAATGGTGACCCCCGTGTCAAAAATGGGCGTGGCCCGTGGGGTCAAATTGGTGTCAAATTTTATTTTTGACCGAATATGGTAATGTCTATATCAAATCGAAGGTATCAAAGATGCGATCACTCTGGTACATTTTTTGTCGAAATCGGATGGTTATGTCATCCAAGATGACCGCCAAAAGGTCAAAATGTTGTTCTTTTATTAGAGATTTCAAAATTCTTCTTCACATGAACTGCTTGCCCATGGTAGCCAAACATAAAAGTTAAGGTTCATGGGTGAAGCCTTTTCAGATTTGTTAAAATGGAGGTCATTGCTAATCCAAGATGGCCGCCGTCTAAAAATAGCAAATTTTTAAAAAATCTTCTTCTCATGAACCGCTAGCCGGATTTCGACGAAACTTGGTAAGTCCTGTCATCCAAGATGGCCGCCAAAAGGTCAAAAGGTCGTTCTTTTATTAGAGATTTCAAAATTCCGCTCCACACAAACTGCTTGGCCCATGGTGGCCAAACTTCACAGTTATGGTTCATGGGTGAAGCCTTTTCAGATTTGTTAAAACGGAGGTCGTCGCTAATCCAAGATGGCCGCTGTCTAAAAATAGCACAAATTCTTAAAAAAATCTTATTCTCATGAACCACCAGCCGGATTTCGACGAAACTTGGTAGCAGTGATCGATGTAGAATGCTCTTTCAAAGGTGTTAAAATTGTGACCCCGGGGTCAAAAATGGGTGTGGCCCGTGGGGTCAAATTTTATTTTTGATCGAATAGGCTCATGTCATATATCAAATTGAAGGTATCGATGAGGCGATTGCTCTGGTACAATATTTGTCAGAATCGGATAATTATGTCATCCATGATGGCCGCCAAAAGGTCCATTTATTCAAGATTTTGAACGTCTTTTTCTCAGGAACCACATGGCCGTTGCTGGCCAAACTTCATAGTAAGTTAAGATCCTTGGGTGAAGCATTTTCAGATTTGGTAAAATGAGTCGTCTCTTAATCCAAGATGACTGCCATCTAAAAATAGCACAATTTTTTTAAAACATGAACTCGATGTCACATTCTCCTCTGGTGTTCATGGAGTCAGGTGAGCAAATTAGGGCCATCATGGCCCTATTGTTCTTATTTTCCATGAAAACACATCTTGGTATTTCATTAGAATTGTCTCCAAGGAGACAATTCTAATGAAATGCCAAGACATGTTTTCATTTTGAAGCAAACTATTCAATAATTGTTTCTATAGACGTGTGAAAACTTACATGAGATTTTGTCTGAAAAACAACCCTCTAGCTATAATTGACCTGTAATGGGTTCATTTAGATTTGGCCACTTCGCTCGGAATCAACTACCAGCTTCATAAATCAGGGGGCCATTTCACTAAACTTAGTACGACTAAAATGTTCGTAAGTGCAAAATTATGAATTTCACATTGACCCTTAGACCGCTATCTTATTTTTTTTGTCGTCTGCTGTTTATTTTCCATTTTCCATTTTTATCATCAAAAACATGCTTTGACAGCACTTTGACAGCACTTTAGAATAATTTACAACATGCTTTGACAACACTTCAGAATCATTGGAAATGATTCTGAAGTGCTGTCAAAGCATGTTTTTATTGAGAAATAAGGCAACATATAAAAGCAACAGCAGACGACAATTGTTGTGAGTAGCGATCTAAGGGATAACAATGTTTTCTTGTAAACAATTATTGGATTTACATTTATTGAGCATATACTATGCTCAATAAATGTAAATCCATCAATTGAAATTTCCAGACGATATTAAATTTGCACTTATGAACATCTTAGTCGTACGAAGTTTAGTGAAACGGCCTCCTGGTGTTCACTGTTCTGTTTCACTTTTAACGCTTTCACCCCTAAATAACTTGAATGGATATAAAAACCACACCCTGTCTTATAAATGGACTAGTCTGAAAATCATTTTGTGACAATTGGATTGGTCCTGAAATTAACATATTACACATCCATTCAAGTTATTTAGGTTTGAAACAGTTAACTCTGCATTTTAGCGGCGAAAATATCCGCCAAACGAATTAGGAGTACATGTATACATATGTTTTATTTCTCTCTGTAAATATGGCTTGAAATTTCATTAGAATTGTGTCCTCTGGACACAATTCTAATGAAACTCACATATTCATGACGTTTATAAGGAGAAATAAAAGAAAATATAATGAATTGTCATCTGCTATTTTTGAACTATTTATAGCCCACAAATTTCCCAGCATGCAAACAGTTAATAGTATATGTATAATTAATTGCCTGACACTTGTCTGCAGATTTGGCATGGAACAGACTGAAAATTTGTTAGTAATTTATTTTGCTGAATAATTAACTCTTTGCATGCTAGCGGTGAAAATATCCGCCAAACGAATTAGGAGTATATGTTTTATTTCTCTCTGTAAATATGTCTTGAAATTTCATTAGAATTGAGTCGTCAAAATTCCATTAGACATATTCATGATATTTACAGGGAGAAATAAAAGAAAATATACTGAATTGTTGTCGGCTACTTTTGAACTATTTATAGCCCACACATTTCCCAGCACGCAAAGAGTTAACCAACATAGGCCCTGATCAAATTTTCATTGCACTGGCTCACCTGGGGCTATTCTCATTGCATTTATTGTGGCCATTTTCTCATTTTTCAGAGCTCCAGATAAGCTTTGTATCTAAAGCGTACTATACCCCCTGATTTAAAAATGATTGCGTATTTTACTTTTACAAATGTATTATTGATTTTTTTCATTACGAAATAGGGAACAAATGATAACAAAAAATTATAACAAATTGAAACATTCACTTAATTGAGCTGCAAAAAGCAAACAGTGTTTGCTTTTTGCAGCTCAATCAAGTGAATTTTCAACTTTATGACAGTATTTTCACTACTCAATTTGAAAATCAATGCATATTTTCAAATTGCTGTGCGTATTTTGTACTCCCACTTTTGATAATCAATGCGTATTTAGTTCAAATAATTGCGTACAATACGCACCTTATCTGGAGCGCCTTGTGAATCCCTCTGCTGATTGGGATTTTAGTGAAGGACATATATATAGGGACATTTAACGTTGAATTCTGCTAATTAAACTCACCTATATTTGATTTGTAGCTGTAATAAGTTAGTTTTACAAAGTAATCACTTAATTGCTAAGTTGTAAAATAGAAATTAACCATTTTCATGAAAATTACTTGCAAAAAAATGCTGATCCTGTTGCATGAGCCAACTCGTCTGGATCTAAACTTGTTGCTATCACCACTATAGAGGGCTGTAGTGTTGTTGAAGGGGTTAAAGAGCCAAAAATTGTTGTCTGCTGTTGTTTCATAAATTCATCAATTATGACTGTGGAAGCTTTAAACTGCAAACAATTCTTGAAACTTCAAGATATGTTATAGCAATTTTAATAATATTAGTTTAAACAAATCACACATTGTTATGCCCTCGGTGTTGGTAGAGCCTTAAGCCTTAAGGCATATAGTGTGTGTACTGAGTACGTGTGTGTGTCCGTGTGTGTGTCCGTGGATCCGGTAAAGAAGTTTGCCGAGTTTCTCCAATCTGCCACCAGGGGGCATTGGTTTGATGACATTCTTTCTGATACTGAATATCACACTTGATCTTGGAAATTTTATCATGAACACTAATATCAGAGCTCTAGTTAAGGTGCGTAATTTGACCAACTTGGGGTGAATTTTTTTTATTTCTTCATCAAAAATGGCAAGTTGGGAGTCCTTTAGAATCGTCTCATTGAGACGATTCTAAAGCACTCCCAACTTGCCATTTTTGATGGAGAAATAAGAAATTTACCTCCAAATTACGCACCTTAACTGGAGCTCTGTAATATTTTTGTGGTTATTATTGACACTTCAGTGAAAATGAGCCATAGTGATCACAGTTCCAGCATCCGCGATAGCAGCCATAATGAGTTTGGACGGCCAACTATATATATTTTGCATATCTCCTGATATATTGTGGCACATTTACTAAACTTCATCCAGAGCTCCAGTTAAGATGCGTAATTTGACCAAATATTCGAGATATTTTTCTTAGTTCTTCACCAAAAATGGCAAGTTGGGAGTTCTTTAGAATCGTCTCGATGAGACGATTCTAAAGCACTCCCAACATGCCATTTTTGGTGAAGAAATAACAAAATTCCCCCCCAAAGTTGATCAAATTACGCACATTAACTGGAGCTCTGTTCATCAGTAGCTTGCTCGCATTGTAATGATGGCTTACCATGGTACCCAGTGTCATTTGGTGACACTCGATCACCTACATTTTTGATGGGTGAGACGCTCATCAGAGATTGCCTTGTTAACAACCCTTACAATGCTGAATTGCATTTTTTCTTCTGCTGATTTAATATACATGTATTTTCTTTTCTATGTTTATGAACAAAAATATAGTTTGCCAGCCCTATAGAACCATTTTCCATGGTAAGGATTCTAAAGCGCTGCAAAACCATGTTTTAAACCAAATTTGAAAAACAGCAGACGACAATTTTGTTTTCCACATTCTAATGGTTAAATTGTCAAGTACAGTACTTCAACTCCCAAGTACCAGAGGATGGGATTGTAAGTGTATCTTAACCTTTACAATGTTGAATTAAATTTTGTCGTCTGTTAAGTTTATATTTTCAACTTTGCTCATTAACCCTTAGACTGTTATCTTATTTTTTTTTGTCGTCTGCTGTTTATTTTCTATTTTCCATTTTTATCATGAAAAACATGCTTTAACAGCACTTTAGAATAATTTACAACATGCTTTGACAGCACTTTAGAATCATTTCCATTGGAAACCATGTTTTTATTGAGAAATAAGGCAAGATATAAAAGCAACAGCAGACGACAATTGTTATGAGTAGCGGTCTAAGGGTTAACACATTGTTTGGCAGCACTCTAGAATCATTTCCATTTATTGAGGGAAAACAACATTTGAAACAACAGCAGACGAACCTTTCATTTTCCACATTCTAAATTTTAACTAATTAAATTAATTGGAAATGATTCTAATATTCTGTCAAACCATGTGTTTTGTTGCGCCCGCTTGTCAGAGTTTTTGGTTAAAGTTTTTCTGTATACTATCAAAGCCTCGGCGGGCACGACATGCGGGCTGCGGCCATCTATAGTATTGAGAATGAATATAAAATATGAAATAACAGCAGACGATAAGTTTTGTCACTCCTGCTTTAGTTTAGTCACCACTTTTTTACGTCGTCGTCGTCCGAAATGTAAAAAAATTATGCAAGTTTCTTCATCATGATATATAACTTTAATATTACTTAACGGATTGCTTCAATATTCGACACTTGATACATGTAATCATTCGGAACACCCTCATGCTGCCGTTAACATGACCTTAAGCTTTTTATGCCACCGGGTTTCGAAGAAATGGGTGGCATATAGTGTTTGGACCGTCCGTCTGTCCGTCCCGTCCGTCCGTCCGTCCGTCACACTTTTCGGTTAACCACTTTGTCACAGTTTCTCAAATATGCTGCAGGTGGCATCCGCGTTCGACAGACGCATTTCTTGTTTATCTTCACGTTTATTGAAACACTTTTTATGTCAAAAAACCTTTTTCGTGTTTTAAGCATGCACTTCTCTGACGGTTTCTGTGATGCTTACAAAATACTTATATATACCGTTATGAAGAAATAAACAAAATACAGTTAAATCGCGATGGCTCGAAATGCGATGGATGGCTCGTAATGTCGGGCTCGCTCGAAATGGCGTCGCGGTCCCGATAATTTTCCCTATATGTTTAATGTATTTTACATGCGATGGCTCGAAATGCAACTCCTCGAAAAATGCAATCGCTCGAAACAATTGTCAAGTCCCGCGGACACATTTCTCGCTGTTTTGCTATACGATGACTCGAAATTGATGTCGAAGTTTGTGTTTGGCTAATTTTCACACCTCCGCGTCCGACTTATTACGATCAAAGGCAGAGCCACGCTCTACCTGTCTGTGAAATGTGATTCCTTTTCAAGTGCAGTTAATTGGTGCAATTTGATCGTTAACGTTGTTGATGGCGATCATTTTGTGAATTCTATATTAGATTATTCGGAAACTTTCAACATAATTTGTGGATACTCTATTTATTGTTATGCTTGTACATTATTTGTGAAATAAAAAGTTATTGTATTCTTAATTTGTTGTTGTTGTTTTGTGTCCCATAACAGCTCAACGGCATACAGAGACTTATTAAATATTCTGAGTATTTAATAGAGTCTGTCGTAAGTCATAGGTCGTTTTTCGTTTTAACTCCCGTGTTAATCGAGAGGTTACCCGGGAGTTGCAACTAAAAACGCCCGTTGAAAAGACCACTGTTTCGAGTGACGTCACGACCACCTGCTGCATTAATTATGTGCGCCGCTATATATTTATAGTGAATACTGGACCTTTTCTCCTTTTCACTTTGATAATAATTGAAATAAAGACAGTTTTGTAAATACATGTAGTTTATTAGCTCACCTGAGCGAAGCTCATGTGAGCTATTGTTACCGCAATGTGTCCGTCGTCCGTCGTCGTCCGTCGTCCGTCGTCGTCGTCCGTGAACATTTTCAAACGTCTTCTCCTCGGTAACCATTGGGCCTATGGTCACCAAACTTCATGGTCATGGTCCTTAGGTAGGGGGATTACAAAATTATTAAAATGACGTCATTACGTAATCCAAGATGGCCGCCGTCTAAAAATAGCACAAATTCTTAAAAAAATCTTCTTCTCAAGAACCGCCAACCGGATTTCGACAAAACTTGGTAGGAATGATAGATGTACATTGCTCTTTCAAAGTTGTTAAAATGGTGACCCTGGGGTTAAAAATGGGCGTGGCCCGTGGGGTCAAATTGGGGTCAAACTTTATTTTTGACCGAATATGGTCATTTCATATATCAAATTGAAGGTATCAATGAGGCGATCACTCACATGAACCGCTTGGCCCATGGTAGCCAAACTTAAAAGTTATGGTCCATGGGTGAAGCCTTTTCAGATTTGTTAAAATGGAGGTCATCGCTAATCCAAGATGGCCGCCGTCTAAAAATAGCATAAATTCTTAAAAAATCTTCTCATGAACCGCTTGCCGGATTTCGACGAAACTTGGTAGGAATGATTGATGTACATTGCTCTTTCAAAGTTGTTAAAATGGTGACCCCGGGGTCAAAAATGGGCGTGGCCCGTGGGGTCAAATTGGGGTCAAATTTTATTTTTGACCGAATATGGTCATGTCATATATCAAATTGAAGGTATCAATGAGGCGATCACTCTGGTGCATTTTCTGTCGAAATCGGATTGTTATGTCATCCAAGATGGCCGCCGAAAGGTCAAAAGGTCGTTCTTTTATTAGAGATTTCAAAATTCTTCTTCACATGAACCGCTTGGCCCATGGTAGCCAAACTTAAAAGTTATGGTCCATGTGTGAAGCCTTTTCAGATTTGTTAAAATGGAGGTCATCGCTAATCCAAGATGGCCACCGTCTAAAAATAGCATAAATTCTTAAAAAAATTCTTAAAAAATCATTCTCATTAACCGCTAGCCGGATTTCGACGAAACTTGGTAGGAATGATCGATGTACAATGCTCTTTCAAAGTTGTTAAAATGGTGACCCCGGGGTCAAAAATGGGCGTGGCCCATGGGGTTAAATTGGGGTCAAATTTTATTTTTGACTGAATATGGTCTTGTCATATATCAAATTGAAGGTATCAATGAGGTGATCACTCTGGTGCAATATTTGTCGGAATCGGATGATTATGTCATCCATGATGGCCACCAAAAGGTCCATTTATTCAAGATTTTTCTCGGGAACCACATGGCCGATGCTGGGTGAAGCATTTTCAGGGTCAAATTGGGGTAAAATTTTATTTTTGACTGAATATGGTCATGTCATATATCAAATTGAAGGTATCAATGAGGCGATCACTCTGGTGCAATATTTGTCGGAATCGGATGATTATGTCATCCATGATGGCCACCAAAAGGTCCATTTATTCAAGATTTTTCTCAGGAACCACATGGCCGATGCTGGGTGAAGCATTTTCAGATTTTGTAAAATGAGTCATCGCTTAATCCAAGATGACCGCCATCTAGAAATAGCACAATTTTTTTAAAACGCATGAACTCAATGTCACATTCTCCTCTGGTGTTCATGGAGTCAGGTGAGCGAATTAGGGCCATCATGGCCCTCTTGTTTCATTTCACATGATAATTAACTAATCTGCGAATAAATATTATAATCATCTAAAACATGGATACACTCTATTGTGCTTTCTTTATTTCCTAAATCCGACGGGTACAGTAGTCGGCAAATATAACAAAATCGAAAGATGCGATGGCTCGAAAGATGTGATCACTCGAACAAAATGTGCGGTCCCGTGGCATTTCGAGCCATCGCGATTTCACTGTAATGAGATTTTTTCAACAAAAAAATATTGTATCCTTAGACTGAAATGAGTTTGGTGGTATTTGGTGTGGGGGTCGGTGGTATACAGTACACAATAGGTGCCAGGTGCTGGTGTTACGTCTCATATTGTATCATCATAGTTCGTCAATATTAATTTAGAAAAATAAATTCCTTAATATGTGGCTGTGACTGGAGAAATGGCATTTTTTTATGGGTTTTGCCACCAGTGTAGATCCAGATCAGCCTGTGCATGCGCACAATCTGACCTGTAGCCTATTTCATCAACATTGCAAAGTATACTTTACTAGCAAAGTATACTTTGAGGGAGTAATCATTTATTTTTCCTGAAATGCATTATTTCATATAGAACTAACAAATGCATATATTTCATGATTAAAAGTATGCAGAATTATTATACTGAATTTATTACATTATCACAGCCAAATTGGCTGTGATAATGTAATAAATTCAGTATAATAAAAATTTATAAATTTATCATAAAATTGAAAATTTCTCCCTCAAAGTATACTTTGCTACTAAAGTATACTTTGCGATGTTGGTGAAATCGGCTACAGGATCTTCACTGGTCGCCATTCCATCAATGAAACACCTGTCATGCCTCTAACAAGCAATATATATCATTATCAGGCATCAGGTCCTTTAGAGTGCTATTTAATCAGGAGCTACATTGGTCACAAATCCCATAAGCCCCTGTCTCAGCCCAATTGACGTAAAATTCAGAGCTCGAGCAGAAATAATTATTATACGGTGTTTTTAGCGAGTATTTATGGAACCCCAGGATTTATAGACCGTTGTGATCATTTATTCATTACGCCATTATCTGTGATAGCATGTGATCATAATATACTGCCTTGCTATTGTCGTATGTATGGCAGTCTGTAACATATATTCTTGGTGGTATATATTGTTGAATGAATGTTAAATTTCCATTCAATCAATATGGAAGAAATAAAAACCACCGACTATTTGAGAGCTTTCATTGAAGTATGCTTGCAGTGGGGGCATCCGTATCACATGGACACATTTCTAGTTTTATGAATTTGAAAGATAATCTGCCAATACCATTATTTTCATCAGGCCTTCGCCTCTAATATACAAGCATGTCACTCCAGTGACCGTGCAAATATCGCATTTTAAAGCTAAAAATACCCGGTATATACCACGTGACCATTACCATATAACCCAGAGACTCGCACGGGGAAATCTCATAGTTACTTTAGCGACCGTCGAGACTTGTCGAGCCGCGGCAGAGCAAACAAGTCTTATACCGGTAAGTGACGTGGCATTCTGAAATGAATAGTTCATTTGAATTTAATTATTTCTTCTAACGTGGTTAGAAGTATTTGATAACTACACTATAGTGTAGTACTATTGTATGCGTCTCTGTTGCAGCACGTATAGACGGTAAGCCCCGTATAAGGTCTATAGCCGTCCATTGATTGCTTGTCCAAGGGCATTTAGGGTGTCCTCAACTCCTTGAGAGTTTCACAATGCCGAAAAAGGCGGAAAAGGACGATGTCCTTTCCATATTTGACGAAACAGAACAGCCCGATTTTTCGGGTTTTAGTTCCGACGAGTTTGGCAGCTTACCAACTCAAAATTTCCCAAAGGTAGCCTCAAAGGTGGTTAAAATCACTGGCAACAATAAAGACCGAAGTAGGCCGATTGCCTCCGGAAGTAAGCCGAAGAAATCAACAACACGTGTTGACAATGTTACGAAAAACACTAAGAAACCGTCAAATGTCGTTGACATTGATGATTTGTCGGCGGAAAATATTAGTAAGTTGCGAAGCGCTCTAGGGATACGTACTATAGACACGGCAGAGCCCACTAACGTACAAATTGAATACGACCTGTTCAGCGAACAGGAATCCGACCCCGACCTATACTCGGACGATCTCTTCCCGGATCTAACGGGTAATGCACCAACTAATTTCGCTGAACACTTGTTCTGTGCATCGGAAGCCGGGATTGGCAGTGGCTCCGTACACAAAGATGATGATGAAATCTGGGCGTTGCCCAAGGTTAAAGCCCCTGATCGTGGCGCAAATGTGACCCAGTCTTTGGCTGATTTGATAAACACAGCGTGCACTAATCCATGCCAGCTCAATGAGTTAATTGAAAAATATAAAGTACCGGCAAACTGTGAGCACAGTGTGCACCACGAGTAAATGAGGAAACGGGGAGAGCTACTCAGATTCAAAAAGGTTCAGTCAACTGACAAGTCTTTCAGGGACATTCAGGCCCTCGTCACTGCCGGCATGTTGCCCATTTTGAGTCTGGCCAAAGTGTTGAAACCTCATATAGCCAGTATCCCAGAAGCAAAGACAATTTTGTCCGATACAATCACTATTTTGGGCCAGGTTCAGTTTAACCTCAGTATTAGGAGGAGATACATGCTCCGTCCGTATCTGAAGCCCAGATATGCTAGTCTTTGCAACGTAAATACGCCGATTTCGGGCCTTCTTTTTGGCGATGATATTTCAAAAGAAATAAAAAAATGCGAAACCAGTATTAAAGTCGGTAAAATAAAACCCCTTTTACTACACCGCGTTTTCCAAATCAATTTTCGCAAAGAGGTCGTGGGGGATACAACCAGATGCAATTGGCTAGCAGGACATATGGCTATGGACCTATGCGGGCAAGAGGCAGGGGCAACTACCGTTCCCGACCATACGGCTACAATCCACAACTGGGTGGCAGCTCGGGGTACGGCCAGTTTGGACACCAACATCCGAGGGGTGCCAGACAACCGAGTGCCACGGCGACCTCCAATACGGGCCCAAACTAGTTGGCCAAGACTCTGAGACAAAGGTAAGCAACTCAGATAGAATTCTGGCATCTTTTCATGAATGGAAAGCATTAACAAATGATCGTTGGGTGTTGGAAACTGTCCAAGGTTACAAAATTGTGTTTGATGAAATTCCAATTCAAACTAAAATCCCAAATGAAATAAAATTTTCTTCACAAGAAGAAAAATTGGTTGACATTGAGGTGCAACAGCTGTTAATGGATGGTGCAATAGTCCCATCGCAACATGAGGAAGGACAATTTATCTCTAATATTTTTCTTGTCACAAAACCAAATGGTAAATTTAGACCAGTGATAAATTTGAAATACTTGAACCAGACAGTACATTATGAACACTTTAAACAAGAAAGGTTTCCATTTGTTCTGGAACTTATTCAGAAAAATGATTTTCTTACGTCACTGGATTTGAAATTGGCATATTTTTCAATTTCGATACATGAGGAATGTCGAAAATTCCTCAAATTCATTTGGCATGGTAAATTATACGCCTTCGTATGCCTACCGTTTGGGCTTTCCAGCGCCCCGTTTTGCTTCACAAAAACACTGAAACCAATTTATGGATTTTTCAGACAACACGGAATTCGTTGTTCGTATTATATCGATGACTCGATTAACATGAACGCTGATATACAATTGTGTGCTAAGAATGCTGCAATGTTGGCGGAAAAATTACAGACGTTAGGTTTCGCTATTAACCAGGAAAAATCTGTCTTTATCCCGACACAGAGGATAAAATTCTTTGGATATATCTTGGATTCTGTACAGTTTAAAGTTTTCCTGCCAGAAGACAAGGTGACAAAAATTCTGAATCTAGCTACTAAGTTGTTGGAACAAAAAACTGTTGTAATCAAGGAGTTAGCTTCCTTCATTGGTCTTTTGATTAATGCTTTTCATGCCATTCTTGAAGCCCCGTTGCATTATAGATCACTGGAACACAATAAGGTTGAAGGTCTCAAAGACACTATGGACTATAGTAGATATGTAGCATTATCTCCATTGTCAGTGGTAGAAATGAATTGGTGGATAAATAATGTTTCCATGAAAAATGGGAAGCTGATCAGACCTGACCCAATTTCGGTTTGGGTTCAAACCGATGCCTCGACCATGGATTGGGGGGCATTTTATGTTGATACTGATGATCATGCTGGGGGCAGGTGGTCTGATGAAGAAGCAGGTCATCACATTAATATTCTAGAGTTGCTTGCAATATTCTTTGCCTTGAAGTCTTGGTTCAAAGACACAACAAACGTTCATGTGGGTGTGCAGTCTGACAGCACTGTAGCGATCTCATATCTAAATGCTATGGGTGGAATGCACAATTCTAAGATGGATGAATTGGCAAGCAATATATGGAACTGGTGTTTGGATAGAAACATATTTTTATCAGCATTCCATTTGCCTGGCGTCGAAAACACACAAGCAGACTTCTGTTCACGAAATTTTTCAGACTCTACTGAGTGGAAATTGAAAAAGATAATCTTTGAGAGGTTAACTGATCAATTACTGCATCCAGATATTTGATCTGTTCGCATCTAGACTGAATGCCCAATTAGAATGTTACGTATCGTGGATACCAGATCCAAATGCTTACCAGGTCAATGCATTCACCTTAGATTGGTCAAAGTTCACACACCATACATTTTTCCACCATTTAAACTGATTGGCAGAGTATTGAATAAGATTCATGAGAATCAGGTGGAAAAAGCGTTATTAGTGTGTCCATTCTGGACGAATCAGACCTGGTATCCATTGTTGTTGCAAAGTTTGATTTCTGTTCCTGTCAGGATTCCACGACACAACGACGTGCTGTCGATGCCACACAACATGGCAAATCATCCGATGGGGAAACGACTGCAGCTGATTGGAGCGGTTGTATCCGGAGTCGCTCGAAATCCGAGGAATTCCGAAAGAGGCTATCGTCACGATCCTCGACAGTTGGAGGCTTGGAACCAGGAAACAGTATACAGCCGCATGGAAAAAATGGACTTTGTGGTGTAATCTTAGATCATGTGATTCCATTCGTCCGTCTCAATCAGACAGTTGCTTACTTATTGTATTTGAAAAACATGCAAAAGTCTTACAGTGTAATTAACACTCATAATCGGTAATTTTAAGAAACATTGAAACTCATTCGTGGAGAGATATATGAAATTAATATTATAAAACGATTTATGAAAGACTATACGTGTGCAAATCCGCCTAAACCACGATATGTGTTCACATGGGATGTTTCCAAAGTTTTGTCTATGTTGGCCAAGTGGCATCCCGTAGAGGACCTTTCTCTAAAGAAATTAACTTACAAACTGGTGGCTTTGGTTACCTTGGCAACAGCAGCGCGTGCACAGACATTGTTATCCTTGAAGACGGATCAGATGGTGTGGAAAGACAATTTTATTACATTCTTGTGTGGAGACAAACTTAAGTCTTCAAGACCAGGAAGGTCTTATGAATTGAAACTACAATTGTTTGAAAAAATAGAATTGTGCCCTGTGAGAACATTGAAATGTTACCTCCGGAAAACTAAGTCTCTAAGACAGTGTAAACAGGTGTTTATTTCATATGCAACTTTCAGAGCTGTTTCAACGAGCACTATAGCGAGATGGTTAAAAACTGTGTTGTCATTAGCTGGAATTAACATTGATACTTTCAAAGACATCACAGTACAGGGGGGCAGCCTCCTCAGCTGCCATGAAAGCTGGCTGTAAGCTCTCCGATATATTAAAAACTGCAGATTGGACTTCAGCAAAAAACTTCAGAAAGTTCTATTTGAGAGACTATCAGGTTGAACCAGCTAATAACTTTGAGAACTGTGTATTGAATGCATAAGCTGATTTGCAGATGCAATATTATACAGAGTGGACATGTGTAAACTGCATTGAATTGTAATTAATATCTGTTATGTATACATGTACATATGGGATACAGTTGTTTATGTTGTCTACTTTAAAGATGCTTGTATATTAGAGGCGAAGGCCTGATGAAAATAATGGACCCCCCATCCAAACACTTGTGTGATGGATGGGGGGCATTATTGGAATTAGGCCGGAGGCCGAAAATATACAATCACCCGCCCTTTGTGGTACCATTATGTCCTTGAATGGAATATGGAAGGCTGGATTTGTTTCCCTGCCCTATACTTGTAAATTGCAATTTACAGTTTATACTTGCATAATTATTATCCAACATAAACCTTTAAATCCTATGAGATTTCCCCGTGCGAGTCTCTGGGTTATATGGTAATGGTCACGTGGTATATACCGGGTATTTTTAGCTTTAAAATGCGATATTTGCACGGTCACTGGAATGACATGCTTGTATATTTTCGGCCTCCGGCCTAATTCCAATAATGCCCCCCATCCATCACACAAGTGTTTGGATGGGGGGTCCATTTTGCTTGCCTCGTGAACATGATGGATATTAACCCTTCCATCACTATGCGCCGTTTTCCCAATATTTGCACACAGTGTAAATCCAGATGATCTGGCTCGTAACCTGAGACGTCTTATCAGGATCTGCACCGTTTGTGGATATTTTCGGATTTTTGACAATTAACACCCCTTTTCTGAATAATGGAACAGGTAAAAAATCTACATGGACGAGTCCATACCAGTTACATAGGGGTGAAATGGTTAACAGACATCTTCTGTTTACCAGTATTTACCGCAAAATCATAATCAGGTTTTTAGCCAGATGCATAAATGTGGCTGTGACTGGAGAAATGGGTCTTACTGGTTTTGCGACCAGCGTAGATCCAGTTCAGCCTGTGCATCCGCACAGTCTGATCAGGATCTGAACTGTTCGCCGTTCCATCAATGAAATGCCCGTCATGGTTCTAACAAGCGATATAGACTGTTATCAGGCTGCAGGAGTTAGCTATTTGATGAGGGGCTACACTGGTCTCAAATCCCATAAGCCTTATTTTTCCAGTCTCCGCCACAAACTAAGCAGAACCTGACCAAAATCAGACTTACTACATTTGTGACAAGTGTAACCTGGCTTGTAGCAATTACAAAATGTTTAATCCCCAGTGATAATGACCATTGGAATTTCACCAAGACTGGTGGTATTTTGGTGAAATTTCACTGAAAAAATTGGTAAAAATATTATTTCTATGCTCCCCGAAAAAAAAATTCCGGAGGAGCATATAGTTACCTCTTTGTCCGGCATCCACCGTCCAAGTTTTACGTTAAAGTTTTTCAAATTGCTATATCTCTGTGACTGCATGGGATATCAACATGAAACTTCATATACACATTGATCACCATCCATAGTTTCATTGTATATCCTACCCATGCTGCACAGGAGCCCAAGGTCAAGGTCAAATGACTTTAAACTTTTTGTTAAAGTTTTACGTTAATGTTTTTCGAATTGCTACATCTCTGTTACCGCTTGCGATATCAACTTGAAACTTCATATACACATTGATCACCATCCATATTTTCATTGTATACCCTACCAATGCTGCCCAGGAGCCCAAGGTCAAATTACTTTAAACTTTTTGTTAAAGTTTTAAGTAGTTCAATGCAAATTAGCATCCAAATATTTATTGTGACTAATAAACAAAACATTGCGTTAAACCTTTCTAGAATTTATCTCTGTTACCAATTGAGATTATGATGTGAAATTTCACATACACATTTATCACCATTTATTGTGATTAATAAGCATACTAATCCAATACCCAGGGTCGAGGATTGAATTTTCAATCCAGGCATTATCAGGGAGCATTTGTCATAAAACTGCACAAATTTCTACAGTTTCACCGAAACTTAGTGAAATCTCAAAAAGAAATCACCAAATTTCTACCAATTCTTTCAGCAAAATGTCACCAAAATATCACCAAATTTCTACTAATTTTTTATTCCATTGTCCATTCTACTCCCGAACCGCTTGGCCAATGTTGCGTGAAAGTGCATGTTGGTCAGGGTATATACTGGTCGAAAAATGCAATAGGCCTGATTTTGTTAAATGTTTGCTCTTATTATTGCTAATGGTGATTTATTCATTTAATGGTAGTGGCAAGAAACATCTTAAATATTATGTATAATGATTTTGATTTAAGCTTGTTTTTATCTCGCCTGCAGTAATAGTCAGGAAGAGCTAATGGCATATGCCCTGCATCTGTCGTCATTGTCTGCATTGGCGTCCACAAACTTAACTGTGGGGCAAGTTTCTTATAACATATATTTCTTTTTCAGACAGAACTTATTGGCATTTCACATGTGCATTCCTCTGATGATCCTCTGTGATGCTGTCACAAATCCATGGCCCTCCGATTACCAGTTTACCCAAGGTCAATGCCACAGACTTATTGCTTTCAGAAACTTAACGTTCAGGGGCCCGTTTCACTAAGCTTCGTACTACTAAAATGTGCAAATTTAGAATCGTCTGGAAATTTGAATAATTGTTTAGAAGAAAACAGTGTTAATGTGAAATTTACAGACTATCATAATTCTGCACTTACGAACATTTTAGTCGTACAACGTTTATTGAAACGGCCCCCTGGTAAATTAATGAGTGAGTATTTCAAAGTGATTACAATTATTTTTAATCTTATTTTTCTGACTTTGTCTAAATTCCAACAAAAATGCACACCAATACTCACTTGCATTCCTTTTGCGTCGAAAATTCGGGCACAACGTCAAATAACAATATGGTGAACATTGCTCAAAGTTAATGGAAAGTTAACAAATGAGACACGCCATGTGATTGTGTACCTTCGACATCTACATAATTTCATTAAATATGTGTACAAAATTTACAATCTTTTTCAAAAATAGAGTACATGCATAATTTCATCAAATAAGTTTACAAAATTTAAAATATTTTTCACATGCTTGTAATATTGTAAATTTTGTAAACATATATAATTCCAGCACAAAAATATTTACACAATTCCCTAACATTTGATTGGTCCGTTGCAAGTCTCCGTCCAAAATTTATATCCCAGTAAACTCCATGCCAAACTACTTTCCATAACCGTCAGGCGCAGTTAAAATAATTCTTTAAGAAAACGGAAAATAAACACATTTTCTTGATGAATTTATTTCAAATGCTGGAATTATAAGGAATGAATGGCCTTTTTGTGGAATTTATCGGGGATATAAACTTGGAAAAGTCGCAGGAATACTGGACGAGGCCTTCCGGCCTTCGTCTAGTATTCCAGCGACTTTGCCAAGTTTATACCTCGATAAATTCCACAAAAAGGCCATTCATTCCTATATTAATGAAATTACGAAGGTACAAAATCACAAGGCGTGTCTCAAATGTACATATTTCTTCACACTGCTGTGTTTTTCGCATTTGAAAATTTCAATTGATGCATAGTTTTTGCAGTTCAGGGTGCCGTTTCACTAAACTTTGTACGACTATAATGTTCATAAGTGGAAATTTAGGATCGTCTGGAAATTTCGATAAATATAGATTTACATGTATTGAGCATAGGCAAGAAAACATTGTTAATGTGAAATTTACAGACTATCATAATTTTGCAATTACAAACATTTTAGTTGTACGAAGTTTAGTGAAACGCCACCCTGGAGTTTATTGATGTATGAACTCTTGCCATGTGCCCGGATGTAGCTACCCACGGCCAATGAAAATGCTCAAAATCATGTACCATAATAACCCTAAATATTTGGACAAATAAACAACTATTCCACTTAGTTCTAAAAATTATGGATGCCCGCTATACAGATATAATCATTTAGTAATATTTATTTTACTGATAGTGACTCACGGTGATATCAGGCTATTGTCATATGCAAATGAGGCATGACATTTTTAGCTCACCTGAGCGAAGCTCATGTGAGCTATTGTTACCGCAATGTGTCCGTCGTCGTCCGTCGTCGTCCGTCGTCCGTGAACATTTTCAAACGTCTTCTCCTCGGTAACCATTGGGTCTATAGTCACCAAACTTCATGGTCATGGTCCTTAGGTAGGGGGATTATAAATTTGTTAAAATGACGTCATTACGTAATCCAAGATGGCCGCCGTCTAAATATAGCACAAATTCTTAAAAAATCTTCTTCTCAAGAACTGCCTACCGGATTTCGACAAAACTTGGTAGGAATGATCGATGTACATTGCTCTTTCAAAGTTGTTAAAATGGTGACCCCGGGGTCAAAAATGGGCGTGGCCCTTGGGGTCAAATTTTATTTTTGATTGAATATGGTCATGTCATACATCAAATTGAGGGTATCAATGAGGCGATCACTCTGGTGCATTTTTTGTCGAAATCTGATTATGTCATCCAAGATGGCCGCCGAAAGGTCAAAAGGTCGTTCTTTTATTAGAGATTTCAAAATTCTTCTTCACATGAACCGCTTGGCCCATGGTAGCCAAACTTAAAAGTTATGGTCCATGGGTGAAGCCTTTTCAGATTTGTTAAAATGGAGGTCATCGCTAATCCAAGATGGCCGCCGTCTAAAAATAGCATAAATTCTTAAAAAATCTTCTTCTCATGAACCGCTAGCCATATTTCGACGAAACTTGGTAGGAATGATTGATGTACATTGCTCTTTCAAAGTTGTTAAAATGGTGACCCCGGGGTCAAAAATGGGCGTGGCCCGTGGGGTCAAATTGGGGTCAAATTTTATTTTTGACCGAATTTTTTGTCGAAATCGGATTGTTATGTCATCCAAGATGGCCGCCGAAATGTCAAATGGTCGTTCTTTTATTAGAGATTTCAAAATTCTTCTTCACATGAACCGCTTGGCCCATGGTATCCAAACTTAAAAGTTATGGTCCATGGGTGAAGCCTTTTCAGATTTGTTAAAATGGAGGTCATCGCTAATCCAAGATGGCCGCCGTCTAAAAATAGCATAAATTCTTAAAAAATCTACTTCTCATGAACCGCTAGCCGGATTTCGACTAAACTTGGTAGGAATGATCGATTTACAATGCTCTTTCAAAGTTGTGAAAATGGTGACCCCGGGGTCAAAAATGGGCATGGCCCGTGGGGTCAAATTGGGGTCAAATGTCTTTTTCTCGGGAACCACATGGCCGATGCTGGCCAAACTTCATAGGAAGTTAAGATCCTTGGGTGAAGCATTTTCAGATTTGGTAAAATGAGTCATCGCTTAATCCAAGATGACTGCCATCTAAAAATAGCACAAATTTTTTAAAACACATCAACTCGATGTCACATTCTCCTCTGGTGTTCATGGTGAGCGAATTAGGGCCATCATGGCCCTTTTGTTTAATTATTTACACTAATTAAATGTGTCGCCTCAGAAAATTATATTTTCGACAGATTATGATCATTGCACATCAAGAAATAAATACAGAGAATAAATAGTAATGTCCGTTAAATACAGTTATCACCCCTGATATCAGTTTGGAAATTTACGCCTCATATAAAATGTATAATAATGTCAATCAATACGAGAGGTAATGGTGAATGAATGTTTCTTTTGCCAGAAAATGTCTTGGATGATGTCTCTGATATAAAGAACATGTTGTGCCTACTGAGTGGGTGTGTACCTTTAACCCTTACAATGCTAAATTAATTTGTGTCGTCCGATGAATATTTTTTATTTTTCCATTTTTCTCATCAAAAACTTGGTTTGACAGCACTTTAGAATCATTTCCAATGGAAATGATTCTAAAATGCTGCCAAATATGAATTATCAGCAGATAATTTCTGCACCCCTTTTCACAAATGGACTAGTCTGAAAATCATTTTGTGACGATTGGGTTGGTCCAGAAATTAACATATCAAAATCTATTCCAGTTACTTAGGTGTGAAAGGGTTAAAGCATGGCTTGTGTGAAATTAACTGGAAATATGGAAATGGGAACAAACTGCTTATTCATGTAGCCTAGAGTAGTTGAATCTGGTGTTTGCAATTTGGTTTGAAATATTCTCCCCGTTTCCTTTGGCTGTTTTCCAAACTTATGTGATCTCATGTTTATGTAATGGAGCATGTAATCTGCCTGTCATTCCGCTGTGATGGACCGTCTTTCTATGCTATTTTGATAGATTCTCACACAGTTTCTGTTTTTTATCAGGCAGTTTCTGTATGAGGTTTAGATGGTTTGCATATCTGCACTATGGCTGTGACGGAAAAAATGGAGCTTAATCCTTAGAATGCGGGAACCGAAAATAGTCGTCTGCTGATAATTCAGATTTTGTCTTTTCTCTCAGTAAAAACATGGTTTGGCAGCATTTTAGAATCATTTCCATTTGAAATGATTCTAAAGTGCTGCCAAACCAAGTTTTTGATGAGAAAAATGGAAAAATAAAAAATATCATCGGACGACACAAATTAATTTAGCATTGTAAGGGTTAAAGGTACATACCCACTCAGTAGGCACAACATGTTCTTTATATCAGAGACATCATCCAAGACATTTTCTGGCAAAATAAACATTCATTCACCATTACCTCTCGTATTGATTGACATTATTATACATTTTATATGAGGCGTAAATTTCCAAACTGATATCACGGGTGATAACTGTATTTAACGGACATTACTATTTATTCTCTGTATTTATTTCTTGATGTGCAATGCTCATAATCTGTCGAAAATATAATTTTTTGAGGTGACACATTTAATTAGTGTAAATAATTAAAAAATGTCATGCCTCATTTGCATATGACAATAGCCTGATATCACCGCGAGTCGCTATCAGTAAAATAAATATTACTAAATGATTATATCTGTATAGCGGGCATCCATAATTTTTACTAAGTGGAATAGTGACACAATTATACTCTGATTGTGTATACAGAGTGGGCATGTACCTTTAAAGGTTTTGTCAAATAGCACACTCCTGTAGCCTGATATCCATCTACAGTCTAGAGTCTTTAACCCTTTCAACACCAAGTAACTTAATAGGATGTTCCATGCCAATGTTTCACGCTATTTCATTAATTTTGTTCATTCAAATTATCCCATTCTTCTAAAAGGGTAATCTGTACGACGTTTAAAATTATTAACAAACAGTGGAGATCCTGATGAGACGGCTCGTTACGAGCCGGCTCATCTGGATCTGCACTGTTTGCAAACATTGTCTCTATAGTTGAAAGGGTTAACCCATTTCAGTCTAAGGATACAATACTTTTCTTGAATAAATCTCATTATTTTGTTTATTTCTCAATAAATGTATATGTTGTTACCACTCATTTGACGGGACATAGTGATCACAATGACGTCCGGTGCGTCCGTCCGTGCGTCCGTCCATCGGAAATCTGCGTTAAAGTTTTTAAAAATACTATCAAATGCCTCGGCAGGCTCGACCTGCGGGCCGCGGCCATCTGGTTAAATTATTTATTCAAATTAAATGTGTCGCCTGAAAAAATATTTTATCGCCAGATTATAAAGTATGATCATTGCACATCAAAAAATAAATGCAGATAATAAATAGTAATTTCTGTTAACATTTTAAGAATACATGGTTATCACCCCTGATATCCGTGTAGAAATTCGCGTTAGATATCAAAAACATAATAATACCAATCAATACGTGGGTAATGGTGAATGAATGTTTATTTTGCCTGAACTATGCTATATCTAAAGAATGGACAAACAAATATGCCTCCCTATATTATAACCTGGCATGTGAGACTCGATAGCATTAAGTCAAGGACATAAAACTGAAGTTGTTCAATTCACATCAGTTGGACCTGCATATATAGATGGAAACGGCATGCAAAACGTCAATCCATTCAACTGATCTTGATCACTCTGTCTTGATCATACTGAATGAACAATACTCTCCGGAATTAAAGCGTTGGAGATGGCAATATGAGACCCCTAAGAGTACTTTAGAAAACAACGGACCTCAAACAATGATTACGGGTTGTCGGATTTAAGTGGAGACATTCACTCTGTCAATTTATCCTCTATCGTGTCATTATTTTTCGGAAATACTGTATTTATTCTAACAGTTGCCCCTTCTTTAATTGTAGCACTCGTATCATATATTGGGCCTTCCATTGTACATGATGACTTGTGGGACAGTGTAGTCCCAGATCAGGGCCAGCTCTGTTCGCCATTCAGACACTTAACTCTTTGCATGCTAGCGGCGAAAATATCCGCCAAACAAATTAGGACTATGTTTTATTTCTCTCTGTAAATATGTCTTGGAATTTCATTAGAATTGAGTCGTCTCGGGACTCAATTCTAATGAAATTCCAAGACATATTCATGATATTTACGGGGAGAAATACAAGAAAATATGATGAATTTTTGTCCGCTAGTTTTGAACTATTTATAGCCCACAAGTTTCCCAGCATGCAAAGAGTTAAATAGTCGTTTTGTCATTAGCAATCAGAATAGTCTCATCCTTCTGAGGGATGGACATTTCTTAGCCAGCGTGTGGGTGGTTGGTTGGGAGCCTCTGATGGGTAATATAACCCTTTCAACCCTGGAATAGGTTTTCCCATGTTAATTTTCCGACCAATCCAGTTGTCACAAAATGATTTTCAGACTAGGCCATTTATAAGAAGGGTGTGTTTTGTTTTAAACAATATGAAAAGTGCAGATCCTGGCGAGATGGCTCGTCATGAGCAGGATCGCCTGGATCGACACTGCTTGCAAAAACCACTATGCAGGTCTGTACAGGGATCCTCCAGATTATCGGACAAAAATGGCAGTGTTTTTTATGATATTTTTCTTAAAATAGCAGCTACGGGCATAACATGTTCACAGAACAATCCTCGGTTCTTGCTTTCTAAGCGCATGTAAACTATTTAGCAAAATGTGCCATCTTTCTCACTTAAAATTGGGTCAGATCATCAGTCATAAGATTGCCCAAAAATTAACATTGACAATCAGTTATCCGGACAAACGTACGAGTCTTGAAATTATAAGTGTATCGCCTGTAAACCAGTGTAAACAGCATTGTGTAGTTCTGCAGAAAGATCAGTCGCTCTTCGCTTCTTGGAAAACACTTGATTTATAGAATTTATTGTTTTTATAGAACAACTCGGCAGTGACGTAATGGGCACACTCGATTGTGCCCACCCCACGGCTTTTGACTTTGTAAACAACTTGTGGACAGAGTTGGGGAATGTTTTCAGCAAATTTTACAGAAAAGTTTACCCTTGCGATATATTCTTCACATTGGTATGGAAACAGCAAGCATCTGCGTGACTTATATGTATTCGTTGCAATATCGGATCAAAAGAATGGCTTAATTAACAGGTATTTTCATTTGTCAGATAAACTGATTGTCCGGATAACTGGTATGACCCCTGTAATGTGGAAAGGGTTAACGATCAAGATTCTGGATCCTTACCGGAATCCGGTGAGGATTGGAATCCGGAATCCTCACCGTAGACCTGGTTTGGCCCTCAGGAATGTCTGGCATTCTTGTATGTGAGAGTTGAATCTGGTTATACACCTTAAAAATACATGCCCACTCAACTCAATACACTAAAATGTTCTTTATATCAGACATCATCCAAGACATTTTCTGGCAAAATAAACATTCATTCACCATTACCCCATGTATTTATTGGCATTATTATACATTTTATATCGGACGCAAATTTCCACACTGATATGAGGGGCGATACCCGTGTTTCCTTAAAATGTTAACGGACATTACTATTTATTCTCTGTATTTATTTTTTGATGTGAAATGATTTATACTTTATAATCTGTCGAAAATATTATTTTTTCAGGTGACACATTTAATTATTATCAATAATAAAAAATATCATGCCTCATTTGCAGATGAAAATATATTGCCTGATACCACCGCAAGTCATTATCAGTAAAATAAACATTACTAAAGGATTATGTCTGTATAGCCGGGCACATGTAATTTTTAGATCTGGTGGAATAGTGACACAATTATACACTTATTTAATTCCTATCAGCGCCGTAGCCACGTTGAGGCACACTGAGGAACTGCCTCGGAGATATTTTTCGGATTTTGTTTTATTATTATTATTATAGGAATGAATGGCCTTTTTGTGGAATTTATTGGGGTATAAACTTGGAAAAGTCGCGGGAATACTGGACGAAGGCCGGAAGGCCTCGTCCAGTATTCCCGCGACTTTTCCAAGTTTATATCCCCGATAAATTCCACAAAAATGCCATTCATTCCTTATAATTCCAGTATTTGAAATAAATTCATCAAGAAAATGTGTTTATTTTCCATTTTCTTAAGAATTATTTTAACTGCGCCTCACTGTTACGGAAAGTAGTTTGGCGTGGGAGTTTACTGGGATATAAATTTTGGACAGAGACTTGCTACGGACCAATCAAATGTTAGGGAATTGTGTAAATATTTTTGTGCTGGAATTATTATCTTATGCTTTCATGTTAAAAGCAGATCGTGATTTGACTATTCGTGACCATGTAATGTTATGCCTCGGTGTTTACCTAGGGGAACAAGCCCCCCCCCCCCCCCCCCCCCCGGTAGCAAATACATGTATCATCAATTAATCTGCCTTTCTCTATGATTTCAAAACGTTTCATATATAAAGAGCAAAATATGTTGTGTCGAACATATTGCTCTAAAATACGACAGAACGTAGATTTTTCAAAACAATTGTACAGGGTGTGGGGGGGGGTGGGGGGGGGGGGGAGGGGGGGGGGGGGGTGGGACGAATGAGCGGTGCCTATAAAAAATAACATTTTGTGCCTACTGAGTGGGCATGTAAGGTTTTAAGGTATAAGGGTAATCAATTATTCCTAATCCTTTTACTTTTAGGGGAAGGGGACAAGTGACTTTGGTGTGGTAATTTCAAGGCTGAAAATACTCTCTTTTTTTTATGTAAATGAAATATTTCATTGCCCCACCTCCCCCTATGCAGCAGGTTTAATGCGTGATCGAATCCGTTGGCCCGACATGAAATTTTCTCAGCTGTTATTAGGCTGTTAAGCACCAATAAATCAAATTCTTAGCCAGTGGCCATTTCTACCCATGGGATATATAGTAGTATGCAAAGTTATGACTATATTAAAAGTTGCAGTCCATCAATTAAGCCCCAATCAATTAATCGAATCATATACCGTACCCAAAGACAATGCTGATTTATTTATTGTACTTCCCATTGATATACCCCTTGTGAGCCAGCCATATTGCAGAGTGTAACATGATTAATTGCAATTTTATTATACCCCCACAAATTTATGACTTAAGTCATTAAGATGATAATGATTAAGTCCTGGGTCATAACCGGCTTCTGTGTACTGTGCACATGTTTACCCATTCAACACCAAGTAACTTAATAGGATGTTCCATGCCAATGTTTCACGCTATTTCATTGGTCCATTCAAATTTTCAGGCTATTCCATTCTTCAGAAAGGGTAATTTTTTCAAATTTGATAACTATTAACAAACAGTGGAGATCCTGATGAGACGGCTCGTTACGAGCCGGCTCATCTGGATCTGCACTGTTTGCAAACATTGTCTCTATAGAGGTCTGTGGTGTTGAAAGGGTTAACCCATTCAACACCAAGTAACTTAATAGGATGTTCCATGCCAATGTTTCACGCCATTTCATTAATGTTGTTCATTCAAATTATCCCATTCTTCTAAAAGGGTAATCTGTATGACGTTTAAAATTATTAACAAACAGTGGAGATCCTGATAAGACGGCTCGTTACGAGCCGGCTCATCTGGATCTGCACTGTTTGCAAACATTGTCTCTATAGAGGTCTGTGGTGTTGAAAGGGTTAACCCATTTCAGTCTAAGGATACAATACTTTTCTTGAATAAATCTCATTATTTTGTTTATTTCTCAATAAATGTATATGTTGTTACCACTCATTTGACGGTTCAAATGAGTGGTAACAACATATACTTTTGAGATGAAATAAAGAAAATAGCGATTGTTTTCTCGGTAGTTTCATAGTACTAGAATTGTATCCCGTAATGGTTTAACCCTTTCAACAGTACAGCAGTCTATAGCAGTTTTTGCAAACAGTGTAGATCCAGACTTGCAGGACTTGCAAGTAATTTTCATATACTTTAGAGAAATAACCCCCCCCCCCCCCCCCACCTTTTCAAAAATATGCTAGTCTGAAAATCATTTTGTGAGTATTTGATTGGTCGGAAAATTAACATATCAAAAACCCAATCCAGTCATTTCAGTGTGAATTGGTTAAACAGTGGGTGTCTGCAAATAACCATGGTTTCAAACTGTGCCCTTTTGTTGTTTTGATGATAAAAATGGAAAATAGAAAATAAACAGCAGACGACAAAAAAAATAAGGGTTAGGGATAAATTTACAACATGCTTTGACAGCACTTCAGAATCATTTCCATTGCAAATGATTCTGAAGTGCTGTCAAACCATGTTTTTATTGAGGCAAGATATAAAAGCAACAGCAGATGACAATTGTTGTGAGTAGCGGTCTAAGGGTTTAGAGAAATAACCCCCCCCCCCCCCCCCCTTTTCAAAAATATGTTAAATCATTTTGTTAAGGGTTAAATTGAAAATTTCAGTTCTAAAAATGTACTTAGAAAGATAAGTATACTTTGCAATTTTGATGAAATCGGCTACAGGATAGTGTGGTTTTAGTGCTGGAAAGGTGTAGTAACTTCACTGCTGAGCATTTACTGGTGAACATGCAATGCTCCCTGAGGAATTAACCCTTTCCCTGATAGAGACGACTTTTCACGCCTCTGCAGAAGATGTCTTTTGAAAACATTGTGGGAAAAGGAGAAATTGCTTGTAACAAGCAATTTCTCCTTTTCCCACAACGTTTTCTACTCTATCAAATAATTTAACCATCATTTGACCCAGCATTTGATTCTTTTATTCAGATGTTTTGGATTTGGATGAGTCGAAATATCGCAAAACAGGGAAAGGGTTAAAGCAACTTTCAACCAATACTTGAATCAATGAATCAGTTGAATCCACCCTTCCAGTAAGACTTAACACAATTTATCACTTTAGCCCATTACAGACAGGATACAAATATAGTAGTATGAAACTTTTATGCCCCCATGCACCACCGAATGGTGAGCGGGGGTATATAGTGTTACCGGCGTCCGTACGACCAGTCCCGTCCGTTCGTCCCTAAACATTAACGCTCGGGTACCTGTCTTACGATTTCTGTTTCCTTACACAGATCTGCTTGATATTTCACACACGTATTGCTCTAATAGTCCTCTACCGCGCTGCGACAAATCCACCCCTGCTAAGCTCAGGGTCAAGGTCACATACTTGGTGCATTTGAAACCTTAACGCTCGGGTAAATGTCTTATAATTTATGTTTCCTTGCACTCATCTGCTTGATATTTCACACACGTATTGCTCTAATAGTCCTCTACCGCGCTGCGACAAATCCACCCCTGCTAAGCCCAGGGTCAAGGTCACATACTTGGTGCATTTGAAACCTTAACGCTCGGGTAAATGTCTTATAATTTATGTTTCCTTGCACTCATCTGCTTGATATTTCACACTCGCATTGCTCAAAGTCGAAACAAAATTGCTATCCCGCTCCCTACCTCTCACGAGGGTAGCAACTTAACCTTTTGTGGGAAAAGGAGAAATTGCTTGTAACAAGCAATTTCTCCTTTTCCCACAACGTTTTCTACTCTATCAGATAATTTAACCATCATTTGACCCAGCATTTGATTCTTTTATTCAGATGTTTTGGATTTGGATGAGTCGAAATATCGCAAAACAGGGAAAGGGTTAAAGCAACTTTCAACCAATACTTGAATCAATGAATCAGTTGAATCCACCCTTCCAGTAAGACTTAACACAATTTATCACTTTAGCCCATTACAGACAGGATACAAATATAGTAGTATGAAACTTTTATGCCCCCATGCACCACCGAATGGTGAGCGGGGGTATATAGTGTTACCGGCGTCCGTACGACCAGTCCCGTCCGTTCGTCCCTAAACATTAACGCTCGGGTACCTGTCTTACGATTTCTGTTTCCTTACACAGATCTGCTTGATATTTCACACACGTATTGCTCTAATAGTCCTCTACCCGCGCTGCGACAAATCCACCCCTGCTAAGCCCAGGGTCAAGGTCACATACTTGGTGCATTTGAAACCTTAACGCTCGGGTAAATGTCTTATAATTTATGTTTCCTTGCACTCATCTGCTTGATATTTCACACACGTATTGCTCTAATAGTCCTCTACCGCGCTGCGACAAATCCACCCCTGCTAAGCCCAGGGTCAAGGTCACATACTTGGTGCATTTGAAACCTTAACGCTTGGGTAAATGTCTTATAATTTATGTTTCCTTGCACTCATCTGCTTGATATTTCACACTCGCATTGCTCAAAGTCGAAACAAAATTGCTATCCCGCTCCCTACCTCTCACGAGGGTAGCAACTTAACCCCATCTCTTTAATGTAACACGTTCAAGAGTGATTTTTGCAATGGGTTATCCGGCGTGTTTGATATGTTAGTGATATAAAACTGTCAAAGCTGTATCTATAAAGTATTTTATCCCGTCAACACAGTGTGTATGTGCCGTGAAACACGGTGCCGTGAAACATTTTTGATATCCAGTCAATACTATTTTTGCGTTTTAAAGCCATTTTTAGGTGTTGACGGAATAAATAGAATAGTAGGTTAGTGCCGTGAATGGGAAAAAATATCTGGCGCGGCACGGAAACGGGATGTGCTCGGCAGAGCCTCGCCCATCCCGTTTCCTGAGCCTTGCCAGATATTTTTTCCCATTCACGGCACTAACCTACTATTCTCTATAATAAATAACATACACATGCAGACATTGGTTATTTTATGGTTATTTTACTGTGTCATGGTGTTTATCTGACATTTATATGTACCGATGTAGCGGTCAGAAATCCCGGTATGTCTTGTAAATTTCTTGTAAGCTTCATTTCGTTATGTTGAATGTTGAACAACAACAAGAGAAAATATGGCTTCCATGGGAAAATTATTTCCCTGTTATATTATTTTTGACAATTTACCAGTTCTACATCAAAGATTATTTGTTTAAACGTATAAAATATACAGTTTACTAAATTTTGACATACATGAAACTGGTTTGGGTATGCACTTCATTTGCTCACATTTTTTTAATGGGTCAAATTGTAGTCGTCGATAACATATCGGAGGCGAATTAATGTAGCTATGCTCAATGGACCTCTACTGCCCTGCGAGAAATCCACGATCGTCCTTCCCCCGCTAAGCCCGGGGTCAAGGTCACATATTTGGTGCGTTCAATACTCTGGTAAGTGTCTTATAATGTCGCTTCCCTTGCATGGATCTGCTTGATATTTCACACACCCATTTCACATGATCGTCTGCTTTCATGCTGTGACAAATCCACACTTCTCTAGCCCTGTGTGTTTTCAAATGTGCCTTGTTTTCTTTGGCTGGCAGCGGGGGCTTTTGTATGCAGACAGGCCACATTTCTAGTTAAAAAAGCAATCCCTGTTTTCTTTTATGACCTCCAAATTATATGTTGTTACCACTCGTTTGAACCGTCTCGACTCAAATGAGTGATAACAATATTTATCCCGTCAACACAGTGCGTATGTGCCGTGAAACATAGTGCCGTGTTTGCCGTGAAACACAGTGCCGTGAAACACAGTGCGTATGTGCCGTGAAACACAGTGCCGTGAAACACAGTGCCGTGAAACACAGTACGTATGTGCCGTGAAACACAGTGCCGTGATACACAGTGCCGTGAAACACAGTGCCGTGAAACAAACTGTGAAACACAGTGCCGTGAAACACAGTGCGTATGTGCCGTGAAACACAGTGCCGTGAAACACAGTGCCGTGAAACATTATGGATATCCTGTCAATACGACCTAATCACTGCGTACGAATATGTGCGGTTTCTGGGGTTATTTTTATTGCATTTTAAAGCTATTTGTAGGTGTTGATGGGGTAAAAAGAATAGTAGGTTAGTGCCGTGAATGGGAAAAAATATCTGGCGCGGCACGGAAATGGGTTGTGCTCGGAAGAGCCTCGCCCATCCCGTTTCCTAAGCCTTGCCAGATATTGTTTCCCAATCACGGCGCTAACCTACTATTCTCTATATACCTTTATGGTGAAATAACAAGATCAACATAAATTTATCGAATCCTTAGACTGAATGGGTTAACACAGGGAACTGAATCTAAACGTTCTGCACATGTTTGTTTCTGACGGCATTAATCTGTGGCAAGTTCATTTAGATGAGAAATCTAATCTTACTAAATAGGTTTTCAAACCCTGGGGTGATAAAACTTTATTTCACGCATCAGCCAATCAATATCCTTCAGTCTGAGCAATATGTTTAGACTGGTGTATTAGCAATGTTTTCAAACAGTGTAGTGGGCAGTTGGTTGGGGGCATATGAAGGGTACATTTAAATCCCGTTATACCTGGTTTAACCCTTTCCCTGTTTTGCGATATTTCGACTCTTCCAAATCCAAAACATCTGAATAAAAGAATCAAATGCTGGGTCAAATGATGGTTAAATTATCTGATAGAGTAGAAAACATTGTGGGAAAAGGAGAAATTGCTTGTTACAAGCAATTTCTCCTTTTCCCACAATGTTTTCAAAAGACGTCTTTTGCAGAGGCGTGAAAAGTCGTTTCTATCAGGGAAAGGGTTAACTCTCAGGTCAGTTGTTGGGATTCTGGAACATCCGGTTATACCCATTATAAAAGTAAAGATTAGTACTAATCCTATTACATCTTAATGGAATCCCGTTATACCTGGTTTAACCCTTTCCCTGTTTTGCGATATTTCGACTCTTCCAAATCCAAAACATCTGAATAAAAGAATCAAATGCTGGGTCAAATGATGGTTAAATTATCTGATAGAGTAGAAAACATTGTGGGAAAAGGAGAAATTGCTTGTTACAAGCAATTTCTCCTTTTCCCACAATGTTTTCAAAAGACGTCTTTTGCAGAGGCGTGAAAAGTCGTTTCTATCAGGGAAAGGGTTAACTCTCAGGTCAGTTGTTGGGATAAAAGTAAAGATTAGTACTAATCCTATTACATTTGGGGAGTGGGGTTAAGTGACTCTGGTGTGGTGAGAACCTGGCACCAGGTCATGTTATTGTAATTGCAGGGTTGAACATATATTTTTAACTCACCTGACCCAGTGAGCTATTGTTACGCCTTTTCATCTGTCAGTCCGTCCATCAGTCCGTCCGAGCTTACAAATGGATACATATGTGGCTAGGAGAACAATAGGTTATGTAATATTCTATTGTTCTTTGATTTTATGTGGCAAAAAAAGGGTTTATGTGTCTACAGAACAATATGGATAAACAAAGGAAAAGGTTAGGTTAGTCACATAAGTATCCATTTGTAGGAACGTCCGTCCGTCCACACTTTCAAACGTCTTCTTCTCACGAACCGCTGGGCCAATGTTGGTCAAACGTCACATGGATGATCTATGGGTGGGTGCACATCATTTGAGGTAGTCACATATTCCAAGATGGCCGCCATGGAAAATTAGGTCAAATTATTAAAAAATCTTCTCACGAACTGCCGGGCCAATTTCAACGAAACTTGGCAGGAATGATCGATTGTCAATGTTGTTTCAGATTTGTTAAAATGGGATCAAAAATGGGATGGGTCAGCTGGGTCAAGCAGGGGTCAAATTTCACATTTGACCGAATATTGTTATATCATATATCAAATCGATGGTATTGAGGAGACAATCACTCGGGAGTATTTTTTGTCAAAATCGGATGATTACGTCATCCTTTTAATATTAATAGAGATTTCAAACGTCTTGTTCTCATGAACCACTGGGCCAATGTTGGTCGAGCTTCACAGTGATGATCTATGGGTGGGGGCATGTCAGATTTGTAAATTTGGAGGTCGTCACATAATCCAAGATAGTCGCCATGGAAAAGTTGGTCAAGGAATGATCGACAGTCAATACTCCTTCAGATTTGTAAAAATGATGACCCAGGGTCAAAAATGGGCAGGGCCCGGAGGGTCGACTAGAAGTCAAATTTCACATGGACCGAATATGGTCATGTCATATATCAAATGGAAGTTATCGAGGAGATGATCACTCTGGATCATTTTTTGTCGAAATTGGATGATTAGGTCATCCAAGATTGAAAGGTCATTCTTTAATTAGAGAGTTCAAACATCTTCTTCCTTGTGAACCGCTTGTCCGATGTTAGTCAAACTTCATTTGTAAACTGGGAGGTAGTCACCTAATTCTAGATGTTGTATATCAAATCGACGGTATTGAGGAGACTATCGCTGTGAAGCATTTATTTTTATTGAAATCGGATGATTACGTCATCCAAGATTGCCGCTAAAAGGTCAGACCGGTATCTTTTATTTTATTAGAGCTGTCAAACAGCATTTTCATACTAACCGATGTTGGCCAAACTTCATTGTTATTGTGTTTCCGTGAAACATTTGCAGATTGTTCAAATTGGAGATCGTCACATAATCCAAGATGGCCGCCGTATAAATTTGGACAAAATATTTAACCAATGTCTTCCCATTATAATCACCAGACGGGTTTCGACAAAACTTTGGAATAATTAATGTATAAAGCTCTCGGATTTACTTGCATTTATATATAGTAACCAGGTGACCGAAATATGGCCACAATGACCCTCTTGTTTCGTTTCTGTAAAGTTCCCCCCCCCCCCCCCCCCCCCCAGGTAACATGGGATTTGACCCATAGTTAACCCAACCTAAAATTACCTTAGCTGTTGCCCGGCCATTAACTCTTTGCATGCTGGGAAATTTGTGGGCTATAAATACCGTAAAGATTCTAATAGACGCCCGGGCGTCTATTAGAATCACCACTGGCTCCGAAGTCCAGGGTGGGCGTTTAATAGAGGCAAGTGTTATTCAGCAAAGGGAAAATGATAAAAAAATATACGATGTTCTGCTATCTGAACAAAAACATAACTAAGGGACGTTACTCTCGAATGCCAGACTTGATTCTACTGTCTGTCAGTTTATAAACATTTGGGCCAAGACGTTTCGGCCCACTCTGGTGATTATATATGGTACAGTCGGTAGAAATGTTAAATTTAATGGTAATGTATATCAAGACAGCGTCAATCATTAATGCTGATCAGAGTTACGCCTACGGACGTTTCGGACTGTCAGCGTTTCGGACCATGGATGTTTCACCCATGGACGTTTAGGTCCGAATCGGTGCGATTAATTTCGGCCCATGACCACATCCAGAACAAGCCATATTTATTTTATCTCCTAGGAAATATCGGCCAACAATCCAACATGATGTCAATTTCACCCATATTATACGAGATGGGTTTGAGATGCTTTGAAAATGGCATCTCCGTAACCGTGTAAATTCTGCTCACCCTGTGTCCGTGCAAATAGCTACTGCTGATGAGGAATTTACTGTGACACCGGAAACAGTCGAATTTCGCTTCCGCTTTTGAAAGTGAAAGTAGCAATTATGTTTTTTTCCCCGATTTTAAAGGAAGTTGCTTTCGAAATAATGGAAAGAAAACAAATCTAGTTGGACAGTTAGCTCTGATTTTGTTTCAAGTCGGTACTGGGCGTTTATTACATTACGCAAACATTGTATTAGCGAGCCTACCTCACCAAACCCACGGTTACCTATGTAAACAGCGGGTTTGGTGAGGTTGTCGCACAATAGGTAATGCGGTCAAATAGGTCACGATGCAGTGACTATTTTCAATCAATAACTTATGTTGTAAGCGATTGTAATGTGTATTTTCAATATTTATATTATTAAAATGTATCATATCGGTACCCCTTTAAGTAATATTTGTATATTTTAAATGTAATGATGTTGTCATGAAGCGCATGAATATAAGTATTAACTAGAGCAGCTGAAGCTGCATCAACGGTTTGAGGCTTGATGTACTGACAAACGTACACTGGCAAAGTGATTAGAAGACATTGCCAATGACGAAAACATATGAAACTCAAAAAAAATTGATGCAATTCCAATGAAATTGAAAAAATAAAGTTTTGTATTTTCAGAATCGCTTGACTATCGTAAGCATTTTTCATTATATAACGTTCTACGAAATGTGTACTGTTAACCCCCTAGTCTGACATTGAAGTTGAGACGATTCTAAAGCACTCACAGCATGTCAGTTCGTATATAAAACCAGTGTCTGATACAGCCCACCATACCTGTCTGGCCTCCACCTCGAAGTTTGTCAGCTGTGCACACTGTTCTAGGCGGCTAAGTTTATATGCTCGTTCTCAAACTTCAAATGCATGTAGCTCGCGCATTTGAACAGATAGCTAAAAACTACCAGCGAACCGGATAGAGAATTTTATTGGCTTTTTAATGCAAAAAAAAATATTTGAAATCGGTTGAATAATAAGGAAGTTATGACCATTACAATTTTTTTTTAAAAACTTCAAATGCCTACAACTCTCTCATTTGGGCAGATAGCCAAAAACTACCAGTGAAACGGAGATAGAGAATTTTGTTGGCTTTTTAATGCAAAAAAAATATTTGAAATCGG
Organism: Conchocele bisecta; assembly: GCA_029237695.1. Classification (NCBI taxonomy): domain Eukaryota; kingdom Metazoa; phylum Mollusca; class Bivalvia; order Lucinida; family Thyasiridae; genus Conchocele; species Conchocele bisecta. The sequence goes on from CM055273.1 coordinate 37,887,143, forward strand.
TTAGATAATAAAAAAGTTATGACCATTTCAAATTTGAAAAATTGAAAAAAAACGTCCAAGTTTGAAAGACATTAGAATCAGAACTATTCAAGCCATTGCTCTGAAAAATATCATCTTCTGTGCAGATGAATGTCCCGCGTGACGCTGTCAAAAAAATATGTTGCTGAGATTACTGTACAAATTGGAAACTGTTTTCAAAGACCACCGTTAAAATAAAAATAAAAATGAAATTGTTGATTTTTTTCATTTTTCTCAATTTCACATGTCTATAGCTCTCTCATTTGAGCAGATAGCCAAACATTGTCAGCGAAGCGAAGATAGAGAATTCCCGCAGCTTTACAATTCAAAAAGAATTTTTGAAATCGGTTGGAAAATAAGGAAGTTATATGGAATTATATGATATATGACGTCACTTCCGGTTTCGTAAAAAGTGACGTCATGAGAATTCTGAAAATTGAGTTATTCTCGTCTCACTGTTGATGCGAATCGGTATACAAAATTTGAAGTCGATCCGACCAGCGGTTTGGGCTGTAGTCTCGACGGCTGAATAAAAAGAAAAAGAAAAAAAAAAAAAACCAACGAAAACAAAAGGTTTGAGGAATCAAATTCCTCAAACCTAATTAATCCAGTTTATATTGAGGCAAATCACACAGCCTAAAAACATAGTGCTGGAGTATAAACCATAGTATCGTATATTATTCATAAGTATATCACTATTAAACATTAATTACAATATGTATGCATATTATTAAAACAGTAGATGCTACCGCTGTTTCGCTGTATGTGATATTTATAACAAAATATTTTTTTTATTCGTCCGCGTACGGATTTCTGTCACACAAAGCGCCATTTTCAGTTCATATTTTGACCTGTGCATATGAACCGGACTAAGTTTAAACAACGCTCGATTCCGTCCAATTCAGATTTCTCTGCAGAATGTTCAGACTAACTACTATTAAGTAATGTTGCTAAATAAGTGTTAACGGCTGGAACATGGTTATCACTAAAAGGAAGAAACCACAGTCGTATTATTGAAAAATAAGATTTACCTGAGACCTCATGGAGGCCGCCATTAATCCAGTGTAAACAATAGACCTTGTGATCCCATTTCCTGAGTAGCCCCCGCTTAGTAAAACGATGTGCTAATCATGATATTATGTTCCCCAATAATTGGAAACGGTTTGAATTTCTCGGTAAATACTACGAAAGTCATAAAAAAATAACGATGTATATTTAACATTGGATACGCTTAAACGGTATTACTCTCTCATCGGATCGTCAGTTGTCGTCGATAGCGATTTAACGTACTGATCTGGTCTTAATTTATTGTCAACTTCCAACGCCATTTACAGAATATATGGTTAATTTAGGAAATAAATAACGGCAAATTACGATGACGTCTGCTCTGAAATATCTGTCAACATGCGGACGTAATTTAAGGAAATCGATTATATTTTAAGGCTACATCTGTGACTAATTACGAATTTATGTATGGTCTTTGGCTACACCCGACACATTACACAGATCTAGTTGTAAATACACGTCGCTTTGTGTGGGGAAAAATCGATAATGCGTAGTTGTGTGTGACGAGGTGTTGGTCTGATGACACCACACAGCTGTGACCCTTAGGCAATGTTTTGAAATTGATTTGATGTGTGCCGCAACACCTCACTGTCGGAGACAACATGACAATTAACGATATACTCTCGATTATACACAGATCTATTAGACGGCTGGTTATTTAAAATAAAGAGTAGTTCAGTACACCTTCGCCGATATTGTTTTTAGAAAATCAGTAATATTTTCCGTAAATGGTGTTGAAAAGTTGACAAAAATTCTATCACCGTATTTAGTTGAGCCGATATTGTTTTAAAAAATCAGTAATTTTTTTCCGTAAATGGTGTTGAAAATTGACAAAATATATAGCCGCATTTCTCCGATATTCGTTTAGAAAATCACCAATATTTTCTGTAAATGGTGTTGACACAAAATGCAGCGTTCTTCGCGGAATTCAAATAAAATACAAAATAATAATTTAATAAATAGACGCCGATGGCTACTGTGTTTGCGGTCAGTGAATTCTGGTCGTAGTAGCCACAGGCGCAGTTCGAACAGTGTTGTGAGCAGATGGAGGACAATAATTATTTCAAATTCATAAAAAAATGTTTGCTGTCCGAAAATTAATTAATTGTGACAGCCAAAAAAAATAGATTTTGGGACAGTAAAACATTATATGGTATAGACAGTATAGACAGTACCTCAAACTTAAATAAACAGTAACAAACTGTCTGTGTATATATTACTTAAACTTAAAACATCAGTAACAAACTGTCTGTGTATATATTACTTAAAGACAGACACTTTAATTGTTGGTAAGTTTCTATCAATTTATAGGTATTTTTATTAAAATCATAAAATTGTGAAAATATTAAAAAATATTAAAATCACAAAAAATAATATATTTGGAGAAATTTTTTTTATACCACGTCAAGGTTTGAACCCCCGACCCTTTCGGGAATCGGTAATTAAATCATTGAAGTCGGCGACCTTAACCTCACGTGAGGACTGTTGCGCCATTTATGACAATCACAGTTATACAGAAGTGCTATCAGTATTAAGCCACCATTTGAACGTAATAATTATTAAATTATTTGCAACTCCATCTACAACAATACCGTTACAGAGATACGCTATTGAAACAACATGTATTAGTACCCATAACATAACAAAGTAATGTATCATTATATATCACAGGAGATAGCTTAAAACTATATATCCTAATCATAAACAGAACAATCCACTTGGCTCGTATGAAAATAGTTCGCGTGATATTGATTATCTCCCTTGCCGAAAGTAGTTCAGTGATTCCAAATAAGACGTGTTTGCGTAATGGAGGCACTAATTTCGTGAAAATCGGTAAAAAAATGTGTCATTTTCAACGTAAAATGTGGGGGGTGGGCGTCTATTAGAGCATGGGCGTCTATTAGAATCTTTACGGTAGTTAAAAAAATAGCAGATGACAATTCATTATATTTTCTTTTATTTCTCCTTATGAATGTCATGAATATGTCTTGGAATTTCATTTGAATTGTGTCTGGAATTCTAATGAACAGACATATTTACAGAGAGAAATAAAACATATACATGTACTCCTAATTCGTTTGGCGGATATTTTCGCCGCTAGCATGCAAAGAGTTAAACACCATTAAATCAAATCAATAAGCCCCTTTTTCTCTTGGCAAATCACATAATTATATTGACAAGCAGGAGTGCGTTTAGCAAACATTATTATCTTAATTGCTGTGTAAACAATTATTTTTCCAAGAAAGCAATAAAACACAAAATGGTAATATCCCTGTGACATATCTTGGCACAAATCTGACTCCCTGTACATATAAAAGGGGCCGATAATTGACATTGCGACCAGTGTAGACCCATATATGCCTGCACCGTCTGATCAGTGTGATGTCCACTATTTAGTCACAGAGACTTGGTGGATCGAAGGGTATGGATATTTTAATGTTAAAGACATCCTTAAAGTGGAAGAAAACATTTTTTGTATTACTTAAAATGACATTTTAAGGAAACACGGTTATCACCCCTGATATCAGTGTGAAATTTACGTCTGATGTAAATGTGTAAAATATAACAAACATTTTGTGTCTACTGTGTTCACCTTACCCTTACAATGCTGAATTCATTTGTGTCGTCTGCTGAATATTTTTTATTTTTACATTTTTCTCATCAAAAACTTGGTTTGGCAGCACTTTAGAATCATTTCCAATGGAAATGATTCTAAAATGCTGCCAAACCATGTTTTTACTGAGAGAAAAGACAAACTATGAATTATCAGTAGACGACTATTTTCGGTTCCCGCATTCTAAGGGTTAAATTTATAGTTTGATCAGATGGAAAGAATGCTGAAAACCTCAGGCAAAACTTACAAAGGTTAGCTGAAATATGCACAGTCCACTATGACGTATATTAACTCGGGTATGGAAGGTGTTCGAGCCAATTCCCACCACCTTTAAATATAAGCCGAATGAATGAATAATTTAATTTTTATACGCCCGTTTGAAAAAACGGGACGTATTAACGTATTATGTATTCACGGCCGGCGGGCGGGTGTGCGTGCACAGCATGTCCAGGCAATACCTAGAGTCCTACTTGACGGATTGTAACCGGTATACATGTTTATCACGGCAAGACAAAGAAGCCTATTGATTTTCAAAAATTTCCGATAACTTATCTCCCCTTGGTGGCCATTTTTATTTTTCGCTCTGTATCCTTTTCCATGCAATAACTCAAGTTCTACTTCAACGCTCACAACCAAATTCGGTGTACATGTTTATCACGTCCAGACGAAGAAGCCTATTGATTTTCAAAAATTTCCGATAACTTAACTTGGCGGCCATTTTTATTTTCATGTCGGCGTCACCGTCACGTCACGCCTTGGTTAAGGTTTTTAGTCAACCTTGTATATGCAATACTACTGGCCCTACACCCACCATACTTGGACAACTTCATCTCCTAGTGATGTACATCAATAACCCCTGATCTATATTTGACCTTGACCTACATTTCCTCTTGAATTACTTGGTTAATTCCCCTTGCTTAATGTTTTTATTCAACCTTGGTTAAGGTTTTTAGTCAAGCTTGTATATGCAATACTACTGGCCCTACACCCACCATACTTGGACAACTTCATCTCCTAGTGATGCACATCAATAACCCCTGATGTATATTTGACCTTGACCTACATTTCCTCTTGAATTACTTACTTAATTCCCCTTGGTTAAGGTTTTTAGTCAGCCTTGGTTTTAAGGTTTTTTTGTCAAGCTTGTACATTGAATACTATTGTGCATCCAGACGCCATACTTCGACAACCTTTTCTCATAGCTATGTACATCAATAACCCCTGATCTATATTTGACCTTGACCTACATTTCCTCTTCAATTACTTAGTTAATTCCTTTTGGTTAAGGTTTTTAGTCAACCTTCTATATGGAATACTACTGGCCCTATACCCACCATACTTGGACAACTTCATCTCCTAGTGATGTACATCAACAACCCCTGATCTATATTTGACCTTCACCTACATTTCCTCTTGAATTACTTAATTAATTCCCCTTGTTAAGGTTTTTAGTCGAGCTTGTAGATGAAATACTCTTGGCCCTACACCAACCATACTTGGACAACTTCATCTCCTAGTGATGTACATCAACAACCCCTAACCTAAATTTGACCTTGACCTACATTTAACCTTCAATTACTTAGTTAATTCCCCTTGGTTAAGGTTTTTAGTCGACCTTGGTTAAGGTTTTTAGTCAAGCTTGTACATTGAATGCTATTGTGCATACAGACACCATACTTGGACAACCTTTTCTCATAGGGATGTACATCAATAACCCCTGATCTATATTTGACCTTGACCTACATTTCCTCTTGAATTACTTACTTAATTCCCCTTGGTTAAGGTTTTTAGTCAAGCTTGTAGATGGAATACTCCTGGCCCGTCACCAACCATACTTGGACAACTTCATCTCCTAATGATGTACATCAACAACCCCTGACCTATATTTGACCTTGACCGACATTTAACCTTTAATTACTTAGTTAATTCCTCTTGGTTAAGGTTTTTATCCCCTTGGTTAAGGTTTTTAGTCAACCTTGGTTAAGGTTTTTACTCAAGCTTGTAGATGGAATACTATTGTGCATACATACACCATACTTGGATAACTTATTCTCTTGTTAAAATGGTGACCCCGGGGTCAAAAATGGGCGTGGCCCGTGGGGTCAAATTTTATTTTTTGTCAAAATCGGATGGTTATGTCATCCAAGACGGCCGCCGAAAGGTCAAAAGATTGTTCTTTTATTAGAGATTTCAAAATTATTCTTCACATGAACCGCTTGGCCCATGGTAGCCAAACTTCACAGTTGCTGGATTTTGACGAAACTTGGTAGGAATGATCGATGTACATTGCTCTTTCAAAGTTGTTAAAATGGTGACCCCGGGGTCAAAAATGGGCGTGGCCCGTGGGGTCAAATCGGGGTCAAATTTTCTTTTTGACCGAATATGGTCATGTCTATATCAAATCGAAGGTATCAAAGAGGCGATCGCTCTTGTACATTATTTTATCGAAATTGGATGGTCATGTCATCCAAGAATGCTGCCGAAAGGTCAAAAGGTTCTTTAAATATTAGAGATTTCAAAATCGCTTGGCCCATGGTGGCCAAACTTCACAGTTATGTTCCATGGGTGAAACCTTTTCAGATTTGTTAAAACAGAGGTCGTCGCTAATCCAAGATGGCAGCCGTCTAAAAATAGCAGAAATTCTTAAAAAATCTTCTCGTGAACTGCCAGTCGGATTTCGACGAAACTTGGTAGGAATGATCGACATAGAATGCTCTTTCAAAGGTGTTAAAATGGTGACCCCGGGGTCAAAAATGTGCGTGGCCTGAGGGGTCAAATTTTGATGAGGCGATTGCTCTGGTGCAATATTTGTCGGAATCGGATGATTATGTCATCCATGATGACCTCCAAAAGGTCCACTTATTCAAGATTTTGAACGTCTCTTTCTGAGGAACCACATGGCCGATGCTGGCCAAACTTCATAGTAAGTTAAGATCCTTGGGTGAAGCATTTTCAGATTTGATAAAATGAGTCATCGCTTAATCCAAGATGACCGCCATCTAAAAATAGCACAATTTTTTTTAAAACATATGAACTCGATGTCACATTCTCCTCTGGTGTTCATGGAGTCAGGTGAGCGAATTAGGGCCATCATGGCCCTCTTGTTTCTGTAAATATTCAATTCTGATTTTGGGATTTTCCGCCCATCACAACAGGTAAAATATAGGATTTGACCCTGTTAACCCGGACTAACATGACCTTAGCTGCTGATAGACCATTAAACACCATCAAATCAAATCTATGCTGGACACCCTAGGGCTAAGTTGACAGGTTGCACTGTACCATGAGGAATCACTTTGCTAGTCAGCTAAATTTGTTGGCTAAAATTAACAACATTTTCAGATCCTTTGTACATCTCGGTTTCATCACTGGCTGGACACTGACTAATTGTCCAAGTTGTGATACTGGTGTCTATGAAAATAGTGAAGCTGTGAGGCTATTTTCATATGCAAATGAGGCATGATATTTTTTAATTATTTATATTAATTAAATGCATCAACTGAAAAAATTATAAAATATGATAAAAAATAAATACAGAGAACAAATAGTAATGTCCGTTAATATTTTAAGGGAACACGGTTATCGCCCCTGATAGCAGTGTGGAAATTTACGTCTGATATAAAATGAATAATAATGCCAATAAATATGTGGGGTAATGGTGAATTAATGTTTATTTTGCCAGAAAATGTCTCGATGATGTCTCTGATATAAAGAACATTTTGTGCCTACTGAGTGGGCATGTACCTTTAAATACAAATAGAAAATGTTTATACCCTGTAAATATAGTCTGCATGTGTTATGGTTTAAGCATACATTTACATAGAAATAAATGTATTCTCATCTTTTTCTGTCACTTGATCCTATTTCCTGCAGCGACTGTCTGTGAATATATGAATAAGAAATTTAACACATGCAATGCGGAATTAAATTTTGCCGTTTGCTGATTTTTTTTTGATTTTTTTCAATGTTTCTCAATAAATACATGTCATGTCTGCACATAAGAATCATTTCCATGGGAGATGATTCTCATTGCTGACAAATCGTGGTTTTAATGAGAAATTAGATTTTGGAAAAACAACGATCGACAATACTTACGCCTGTGTGTTTTAAAGGTGAAGCAAATATGATAGCGTCATTATTCAGCATTGTTTGTTATTTATAGCTGAGAGAAGTAATATCGAGGTGCAAACAAACAACAATATTGTTGAGAATGAGCAAAGTTCAAGATTGAATGGCAATTCACAGCAATATATGGGTTTTAGCCGTTCTATGTGGGGAAAACTCCACGTAATGTTCACCATGACATCCGGGTATCTATGCATCCATCAAAGATCAGTATATTTCTAGCCTATTTTCTAGCAAAGTATACTTTGAGCGAGAAATTTTCAATTTTACGATAAATTTATTAATTTTTTGTCGAGCCCGCTTGCGGAAAGCGAGACATAATGATCACAATGACGTCCGGATGTCCATGCGTCCGTCTGTGCATCCGTCCGTCTGTCCGTCCGTCCGGGCACACATTAGGGTACTTATGTGGCTAGCCCCACAGGGTTATGGACTTAGTAAAGGATAGGGTTGGTTACAATTAGCCACCTAAAAAATCCTTTTATGTGGCTAAAAATCGTTTTATGTGGCTAATATTTAACATGTGATAAGCCACATAAGTATAGTACTGTAAGAACGTCCGTCTGTCCGTCCGTCCGTCTGTCCGTCCGGGCCAACATCGGGGGTTTAGGAGCTTAGGGTAAGGGTTAGTAACAAAGGTTTCCTTTGTTATAGTCGGTAAGCTCCTAATTCCATTGATCTTTTGGAGCTAATCCTTTGATCTTTTAAAGAACAAATTGCTCATAACTCTCAAATGTTTGAATGTCCATGCGAGCTTACAGATGGACACATGTGGCTAGGAGAACAATAGGTTATGTAATATTCTATTGTTCTTTGATTTTATGTGGCTAAAAATGACCCCTCATATGCAATATGCTAACTTATACATGCGAAGCTGAAGGCTTTGCGGAAAATAATGGGTTTATGTGGCTACAGAACAATAGGGATGAACAAAGGAAAAGGTTCGGTTAGTCACATAAGTATCCATTTGTAGGAACGTCCGTGCATCCGTCCGTCCGAAATCTTCATTAAAGTTTTGAAAAATACCATCAAATGCCTCGGCGGGCTCAACATGCGGGCCGCGGCCATCTGGTATTATACTGAATTTATTACATTATCACAGCCATTTTGTCTGTGATAATGTAATAAATTCAGTATAATAATTCGGCATACTTTTAATCATCAAATATATGCAGTTGTTAGTTCTGTATGAAATAATGAATTTCATGAAAAATAAATTATTACTTCCCCTCAAAGTATACTTTGCTAGAAAAGTACACTTTGCAATGTTGGTGAAATAGGCTACTGAATTAACCTTTTCGCGACCGCTTTCCCAATGGTTGCAAAGCAGTGTAGATCATGTTGAGCCGGCTCGATGAGAATTAAAGGTACACGTCCACTCAGTAGGCACAAAATGTTCTTTATAGGAATTAAATAAGTGTATAATGTGTCACTATTCCACCAGTTCTAAAAATTACGAGTGCCCGCTATACATATAATTATAGTCATTTAGTAATGTTTATTTTACTGATAGTGACTCGCGGTGGTATTAGTCTGTTTTCATATGCAAATGAGGCATGATATTTTTAGCTCACCTGAGCGAAGCTCATGTGAGCTATTGTTACCGCAATGTGTCCGGCGTCCGTCCGGCGTCCGTCCGGCGTCCGTGAACATTTTCAAACGTCTTCTCCTCAGTAACCATTGGGCCTATAGTCACCAAACTTCATGGTCGTGGTAGGGGGATTACAAAATTGTTAAAATGACGTCATCACGTAATCCAAGATGGCCGCTGTCTAAAAATTCTTCAATAAATTCACAAATTCTTCAAAAATCTTCTTCTCAAGAACTGCCAAACTTGGTAGGAATGATCGATGTACAATGCTCTTTCAAAGTTGTTAAAATGGTGACCCCGGGGTCAAAAATATTTTTGACCGGATATGGTCATGTCATATATCAAATCGAAGGTATCAACGAGGCGATCACTCTGGTACATTTTTTGTCGAAATCGGATGGTTGTGTCATCCAAGATGGCCGCCGAAAGGTCAAAAGGTCATTATTTTATTAGAGATTTCAAAATTCTTCTTCACACAAACCGCTTGGCCCATGGTGGCCAAACTTCACAGTTATGGTCCATGGGTGAAGAAGCCTTTTCAGTGTTGTTAAAATGGAGATCATCGCTAATCCAAGATGGCCGCCGTCTGAAAATAGCATAAATTCTTAAAATATCTTCTTGTCATGAAACGACAACTTGGTAGGAATGATCGATGTACAATGCTCTATCAAAGTTGTTAAAATGGTGACCCCGGGGTCAAAAAATGGGCGTGGCCCGTGGGGTCAAATTGGGGTCAAATGTTATTTTTGATCGAATATGGTCATGTCTATATCAAATCGAAGGTATCAAAGAGGCGATCGCTCTGGTACATTATTTGTCGAAATTGGATGGTCATGTCATCCAAGATGGCCGCCGAAAGGTCAAAAGGTAGTTCTTTTATTAGAGATTTCAAAATTCTTCTTCACACGAACTGCTTGACCCATGGTGGCCAAACTTCACAGTTATGGTCCATGGGTGAAGCCTTTTCAAATTTGTTAAAATGGAGGTCGTCGCTAATCCAAGATGGCCGCCATCTAAAAATAGCACAAATTCAAAAAATCTTCTCATGAACCACCAGCCGGATTTCGACGAAACTTGGTAGGAATGATCGATGTACAATGCTCTTTCTAAGTTGTTAAAATGGTGACCCTGGGGTCAAAAATGGGCTTGGCCGGTGGGGTCAAATTGGGGTCAAATTTTATTTTTGACCGAACATGGTCATGTCTATATGAAATCGAAGGTATCAAAGAGGCCACCGAAAGGTCAAAAGGTAGTTCTTTTATTGATTTCAAAATTATTTTTCACACGAACCGCTTGGCCCATGGTGGCCAAACTTCACAGTTATGATCCATGGGTGTAGCCTTTTTAGATTTGTTAAAACGGAGGTCGTCGCTAATCCAAGATGGCCGCCGTCTAAAAATAGCACAAATTCTTAAAAAATCTTCTTCTCATGAACCGCCAGCCAGATTTCGACGAAACTTGGTAGGAATGATCGACGTAGAATGCTCTTTCAAAGGTGTTAAAATGGTGACCCCGGGGTCAAAAATGGGCGTGGCCTGTGGGGTCAAATTTTATTTTTGACCCAAAGTGAAGGTATCGATGAGGCGATTGCTCTAGTGCAATATTTGTCGGAATCAGATGATTATGTCATCCATGATGGCCTCCAAAAGGTCCATTTATTCGAGATTTTGAACGTCTTTTTCTCAGGAACCACATGGCCGATGCTGGCCAAACTTCATAGTAAGTTAAGATCCTTGCGTGAAGCATTTTCAGATTTGGTAAAATGAGAGTTATCGCTTAATCCAAGATGACTGCCATCTAACAATAGCACAATTTTAACACTTATGAACTCAATGTCACATTCTCTGGTGTTCAAGGAGTCAGGTGAGCGAATTAGGGCCATCATGGCCCTCTTCTTTAATTATTTATACTAAATTAAATGTGTCGCCTGAAAAAATAATAGTTTTGACAGATTATAAAGTATCATCATTACACATCTGAAAATAAATACAGAGAAAAAGTGTTGATCATGATGAGCCGGTTACGAGCTGTCTCATCAAGATCTGCACCATTTGTGGATTTTTTGTTTTTGTATTTTTACAGAATCACCCCCTTTTCGGCATAATGGAACAGTCTCAAACTTAACATTAAATAGTCCATTTCCGCTACTTAGGAGTGAAAGGTTCAGGTTAAGTTTTAGACTGTTCCATTATACAGAAATGGGGTTAATTTTTCAAAAAGTAAAACATATCCACAAACGGTGTAGGTCTTAATGAGATGGCTTGTTACGAGCCGTCTCATTAGGACCTACACCGTTTGCAAATATTAGGAAAGAGGTCTCTAGTGTTGAATGGGTTAAAACCCTTACAATGCTGAAGTAAATGTTGTCGTCTGCTGTTGTTTTTTTTTCTCCATTTTGTCTCCTCAAAAACATAGTTTGACAGCAGTTTAGAATCATTTCCAATGGAAATGATTTCTAAAATGCTGTCAAACCATGTTTTTTTTTCATATATAACAACAGCAGATGGCAATTTTCGGTTCCCGCATTCTAAGAGTTAAAGGCACTGTTTCTCAAATGGTGTCGCAGATATCAATATGTTGTTTTTCGCTTCATGCACTGCACATTACCCGATTCAACAAATCGCACCATTTCATTAGGCTATAAAAAAATACTTTGGTTCTCAGATATCGCCGCGTCTCAATAATCCCTGCGCATCGAGCATTTTATCGTCATGGAGAAATTAAATTGTGCTATAATTAATTCACCACATGATCAATAAAGAACACCACCATGCAAACAGATGTTAAATCCAATCATGTCTGACGAAAATCTTGTGATTTTTCACATCTACAGAGGTTATTGTAACTTTATACTTTTTGTCGCGCCCGCTTGCGGAAAGCGCGATATAGTCGGCACTTTGGCGTACGTACGTACGTACGTATGTACGTGTGTCCAGTTAAAGTTTTTGGTTAAGTTTTTTGGTTAAAGTTTTTCGTTATACTATATCTCTTCTTTTTTTTTAGTGTCCATGCCTCGACATGCAGGCCGCGGCCATCTAGTTGTTTGAGATGTTCATCTCCGATTTTTTTCAAGTTGCCATATGCATGTATGCATATATGCATCTGGCAACTTGAAAAAAATCGGAGACAAATATCTCCAAACAAAAAAAACAAAATTTATTAAAAATATCCGCCCTCCCACTTCACAATCCACAAACCCCGTGTCTGAGAACCAAATTACTTATTTTTTATGGCCTTGGAGTAAATTCCAAATCTTATTTATTGCAATTGGAGGTGTCTATTTTGAGATGTCTTAGACAGAGGAGATATGCACACTATTAACAACTACCAGATGAGGCTAAAACTAATCATGCTGTAATTTTGATTTAAAAAGTATGTACCATATTGATCCCAATATAACGCCTGCCATATTAGATGTGCCCGCCATAAGTTCGGAAATGCCAGGAACTGTGTTTCATTATTTGGGGCCAAATTGTCGAAAGGCATCGACAATTTGGCCCCAAATAATGAAACAGTCAGATCCGAATTAAGTGTCCCACAGAGCTCCAGTTAAGGTGCGTAATTTGACCAACTTAGGATGAAATTTTGTTATTTCTTTATCAAAAATGGCAAGTTGGGAGTGTTTTAGAATCGTCTCATTGAGACGATTCTAAAGCACTCCCAACTTGCCATTTTTGATGTAGAAATAAGAAAATTACCTCCAAATTATGCACCTTAACTGGAGATCTGGTCCCATGGCCGAGGTGTCTAAGCCTGATGTCTAAATTTTTACATACTGCCACATTTCATTGGAACGTCGGCAAAATGTTTACTTGAAATGACATAATCAGCTGATTATCTCCGCTTAAATTGTTCCGGAAGTCTACACTGGATGTTCAATACCAACTATGAGTGGCTTGGCAAGTTGCAATTTTATTATGAACGTCTATACCGCACCGCATTTATACAGGTAAGTCTACACTACATTTAGATGTCAGAACGTAATTGTGGATTACCGCTGTGCTGTGTCGTCGCTGTGTATAAAATTGTTATAATCACAATACAAATTTGAATTTGCCACTCAGAGCTCCAGTTAAGGTGCGTAATTTGGAGGTAAATTTCTTATTTCTCCATCAAAAATGGCAAGCTGGGAGTGCTTTAGAATCGTCTCGTTGAGACGATTCTAAAGGACTACCAACTTGCCATTTTTGATCGGCAAAATGTTTACTTGAAATGACATAATCAGCTGATTATCTCCGCTTAAATTGTTCCGGAAGTCTACACTGGATGTTCAATACCAACTATGAGTGGCTTGGCAAGTTGCAATTTTATTATGAACGTCTATACCGCACCGCATTTATACAGGTAAGTCTACACTACATTTAGATGTCAGAACGTAATTGTGGATTACCGCTGTGCTGTGTCGTCGCTGTGTATAAAATTGTTATAATCACAATACAAATTTGAATTTGCCACTCAGAGCTCCAGTTAAGGTGCGTAATTTGGAGGTAAATTTCTTATTTCTCCATCAAAAATGGCAAGCTGGGAGTGCTTTAGAATCGTCTCGTTGAGACGATTCTAAAGGACTACCAACTTGCCATTTTTGATGAAGAAATAACAAAATTTCACCCAAAGTTGGTCAAATTATGCACCTTAACTGAAGCTCTGGCCACTACTTACACTTGACCTAGTTTCAGATGAGGAAGGATGGAGTGCTGAATCAATTCTTAACTTGAGGTGCCACATCTTAACCCTTAGACCGCTACACACAACAATTGTCTGCTGTTGCTTTTATATCTTGCCTTATTTCTGAATAAAAATATGTTTTGACAGCTCTCCAGAATCATTTCCTGATTCTGAAGTGCTGTCAAAACATGTTGTAAATTATTCTAAAATGCTGTCAAAGCATGTTTTTGATGATAAAAATGGAAAATAGAAAATAAACAGCAGACGACAAAAGATTAAGATAGCAGTGTACGGGTTAATGATAAATCTTAGTGGGATTCACGTTTGGTGCCAAAATCAGTCTAATCAATCAACCAACCAATTAATATATCGCTCTATCAATCGGTCAATCATAACATACTAAACTTGCTATATGACACATACAAATTTTCCAGATCAGTAGCCTATTTCATCAACATTGCAAAGTATACTTTTCTAGCAAAGTATACTTTGAGGGAGAAAATTTCAATTTTTATTAATTTTTATTATACTGAATTTATTACGTTATCACCATTTTGGCTGTGATAATGTAATAAATTCAGTATAATAATTCTGCATACTTTTAATCATCAAATATATGCAGTTGTTAGTTCTATATGAAATAATGCATTTCAGGAAAAATAAATGATTACTCCCTCAAAGTATACTTTGCAATGTTGGTGAAATAGGCTACCGACCACTTCATTTCAGATTTCATTTAGGATTAAAAAATAGGATTTAAACATTTTTCATTTCACCGACCATTAATGATAAATTTCCCGCCTCGTTTCTCCATATAAAGTTGAAACAACTGGCCAGACAGGCATTAATTGAAGAATTGACGAAGAATGAATGCATATGTGATTTCTGGCTGCAAGCCACCCTGCATGACCGCAACAAAAATTTGGGTTACAAACAAATCAGTGGTCTTGGACAGAGAGCAAATCCACACTAATAGAACATACTGATCAATACATGGATCACAATCTGTCAAAACAAGACTTATACTGTCATTGCGAACAGTGATGACCCAGATCAGCCTGCGCTAATGCGCAGACTGATCAGGGTTTTCACTGTTCGCCTGGTTTGATAGTCTAATGGATATCCTCACCCCAAACATGAAGAAAATACTCTCACAGCATTTCCATCCCACTGGTCTTTTGGACGAGAGTTTGAAATCAAGGCCCTGTCTCTATTTGACCTTTAATAGCTGTTGCTGGGACTTTAACCCTTCCTACGCTGTTAACGGAAATTGCCGTCTGCTGTTTTTATGCCCCCGCTACCGAAAGGTACGGTGGCATTACCGGCGTCCGTCCGTACGTCCGTACGTCCGTCCGTACGTCCCGATATTACCATATTCTTTAGTAACTTCTACATGGCTTCACATATTATGTCAATATTTATACACGTGATACATATGTACATGCCTTACACACTCCACCCCCCAGTACTTCGACCTTCACCTTTGGCCTTTGGCCTTTGGCCTTCACCTTTGGCCTTTGGCCTTCACCTTTTCCACTTTAAATGTTTGCTTGGCACTTTGGGACAAATCTACGTGCACGTTTCTCAATCCTACAATAACTTCTCAATACTTTTGCCAATCGCTTAAATATTTATATTACACATGATTTACTTATGAACATGCCCTACACACTCCACCACCCATTACTATCACCTTGACCTTTGACCTTCACCTTTTCTACTTTAAATGATTACTTAGCACTTTGGGACAAATCTACGTGCACGTTTCTCAATCCTACAATAACTTCTCAATACTTTGCCAATCACTTAAATATTTATACACATGATACATATGAACATGCCTTACACACTCCACCACCCATTACTTCGACCTTCACCTTTGACCTTCACCTTTTCCACTTTAATTGTTTACTTGCCACTTTAGGATAAATCTACGTGCGCGTTTCTCAATCCTACACTAACTTTCACACACGCATTGCTCTACCGCCCTGTGACAAATCCACATTCGTCCTGCCCCCGCTAAGCACAGGGTCAAGGTCACAGACTTGGTGCGTTTGAAACCTTAACATTCAGTTAAATGACTTATAGTTTGTGTTTCCTTGCTCGGATCTGCTTCACATTTCACACACGCATTGCTACAATGGTCCTCTACCGCCCTGTGACAAATCCACATTCGTCCCGCCCCCACTAAGCCCAGGGTCAAGGTGCGTTCAAAACCTTAACGCTCGGGTAAATGGCTTATAATCAAATATGCCTCGTTTTCTTTGGCTGCCAGCGGGGGCATTCGTGTGCCGACAGGCCACATTTCTAGTCGTTTTTGCTTTAATTCTTAAATATTGAAAATAAAACATTTCCAGCAGACGACAACATTTAATTCAGCGTAGTAAGGGTTAAAGATACATGCCCACTCAGTAGGCACAACATGTTCTTTATACCAGAGACATCATCTGAGACATTTTCTGGCAAAATAAACATTCATTCACCATTACCCCACGTATTGATTGGCATTATTATATATTTTACATCGGACGTAAATTGATATCAGGGGCGATAACCGTGTTTCTTTAAAATGTTAACGGACATTACTATTTATTCTCTGTATTATAATGTGCAATGATCATACTTTATAATCTGTCAAAAATATTATTGTTTCAAGTGACACATTTAATTAGTTGATATCAGGGGCGATAACCGTGTTTCTTTAAAATGTTAACGGACATTACTATTTATTCTCTGTATTATAATGTGCAATGATCATACTTTATAATCTGTCAAAAATATTATTGTTTCAGGTGACACATTTAATTAGTATAAACAATTAATAAATACCATGCCTCATTTGCATATGAAAATAGCCTGATACCACCGCAGTCACTATCAGTAAAATAAATATTACTAAATCATTATACCCGTATAGCGGGCACTCGTAATTTTTAGAACCGGTGGAATAGTGACACAATTATACACTTGTTTAATTCCTATAAAGAACATTTTGTGCCTACTGAGTGGGCATTTACCTTTAATACATTTTCACATTCACTATTCGCTAATTCAGTTCGTAAATATATATTCTTTTTTATTTGAATATTCCATTTGGGATTTCCCCGCAATGCAGCAGGTTAAATGCGGGATCGAACTCGTTGGCACAGCCTTAACTAACCATAGTTGTTGATAGGCCATTAAACACCAATAAATCAAATCAAATCAGTCTGTAAATCGTCCATTATTAGACCGCTACTCACAACAATTGTCGTCTGCTGTTGATTTTATATATTGCCTTATTTCTCAATAAAAACATGGTTTGACAACACTTCAGAATCATTTCCATCCAAAGGAAATGATTCTGAAGTGCTGTCAAAGCATGTTGTAAATTATTCTAAAGTGCTGTCAAAGCATATTTTTGATGATAAAAATGGAAAATAAACAGCAGACAACAACAAAATTAAGATCGCGGTATAAGGGTTAATCAAGTTTACAAAGCGGTTTATTAGCCTGATCTAGAGTGAGTGCAAATGAAATAGGCGCGTATTTGTCAGATCGTCACCTATCTATCATCTGAGCAGTTTATTAGCCTGATCTAGAGTGAGTGCAAATGAAATAGGCGCGTATTTGTCAGATCGTCACCTATCTATCATCTGAGCGAGACATCTATGGGGTTTTCATCATCTGTTTACCGAGATGTCGGCTAAATCTGGCGGATACCATTAGTGGAACTGAGCAATTCAATACGGATATTAAAATGCAGGAAGGCCTAGAAATTGTGTCCTAAGACGTCAGGAAACGCACTGTTATTTGACACAATGAAGGCTTAGTGTGTCTTCGTGCATCGCATTGTAATTTTAGTCAGCTTGGTCGGTGCACATAATTCTTTACGAGACATGCCATTTGCCGTTGTACAATATTCCTTTGACGAAATTTCCATAGTAAATGCGGAATTCTAAATGCGGAATAGAATTCCGCATTTGCTATGGAAATTGCGTCACATTTCGATGTCATTTACAGAAATATCACGGTTTCTGTGAATGTTTTTCATGAAAAGCTACACATGTTCTTAGGTACCAACTGTAGCCGATTTCACCAACATTGCAAAGTATACTTATCTAGCAAAGTATACTTTGAGGGGAGTAATCATTTATTTTTCCTGAAATGCATTATTTCATATAGAACTAACGACTGCATATATTTGATGATTAAAAGTATGCAGAATTATTATACTGAATTTATTACATTATCACAGCCAAAATGGCTGTGATAATGTAATAAATTCAGTATATTAAAAATTAATAAATTTATCCTAAAATGAAAATTTCTCCCTCGAAGTATACTTTGTTAGAAAAGTATACTTTGCAATGTTGGTGAAATAGGCTACAGATCAGGACATTGCGGTTTCAGTACTGGAATTGTATTGTAATTTTAGTGTAGGCTCAATGCTCAACACATTCCCAGATGTTTATGACCTTGCTGTTGAACTCCTACAAAATACATTCAATCAATCAATCAGTCAACCAATTAATAAATCGGAACAATCAGTCGTATCGTGCAATGATGTTATGAATGAACTGATTAACAACAATTGCTTACTGCATTCATAGAGAATCTTACATGAGTGATGATTTGGTATTTATTTATGGTATTGCTCTTTGCATGCTGGGAAACTTGTGGGCTATAAATAGTTCAAAACTAGCGGACAAGAATTTTCTATTTTCTTGTATTTCTCCCTGTAAATATCATGAATATGTCTTGGAATTTCATTAGAATTGAGTCCTGAGGACTCAATTCTAATGAAATTTCAAGACATATTTACAGAGAGAAATAAAACATATACTCGTAATTCGTTTGGCGGATATTTTCACCGCTAGCATGCAAAGAATTAAATAAATGTTCCAATTTCATAAGAAATCAGTCAACAAATTTAACAAATATATTAAATCATCATGAATGTTTGATGAACTTGTTACATAAGCAAAGAAGCATACATTGAAGCTCTACAGATGACCTAGAATTTGAATCTGTAGTGATCACCTTACATATTTTCTGGAGCAGTCTCGTTACATGCGGAATACACCTTTATGGGTATGAATTTTTTCCAATATTTTATTTTTATTTTTGTTATTTCTCAATGAAAGTATATGTTTCGACCACTCATTTGAACCGTCTCCATGAGACGGTCAAATGATGGTTGCGACATATACTTCTAAGCACATTTTTCCCCTATCAAAATGGCATATAATTTATACTTGGCATGAAATGGGTTATTACCGTATACACTAGCGTACACTATGGAAATAAATTTTAATGGAGGAAAATTATCTTTTATACCGACATATGTCACATAAAATCTGATTCAAACATTCCGTCTACTGTGCATGTGTTCATTTATTGTTAATTATTTTGATAAAAACTTATATTTAACCCTTTTCATGCTGAGGATACGCCATTATGTTTGTGGAAAATCCTAAATATTTTCCAGCTGTGTGCTCAGAAGTATATGTTGTGACCACCATTTGAACCGTCTCCTTGAGACGGTTCAAATGAGTGGTCACAACATATACTTTCATTGAGAAGTAACAAAAATAAAATATTTAATAAATTTCATACCTGTTAAGGTGTATTCCAAAAGGAATGGGTTAACCATTCGAAAAATCATTTATCATTTGTCCACATTTACTGAGTAGAGTTGCTTCATAATTGTATCCCCCGGACTCCGTCGGGGGATACTATGGATTTGACAGCGCGCCGCGTCCGCCGCAGACACTTCTTGTCCGGAGCATAACTCGAACACCCTTTGGAATATTTTCATGAAACTTCACACATGCATAGACCACGACCAGAAGGTGTGTCGCGCACAAGAATGACAACTCTTGCATAGCTATTTTTTTAGTTATCTCCCTTTTTTGTTTCTCGCACTGATTTCGTGTCCGGAGCATAACTCCACCACCCTTTGGAATAGTTTCATGAAACTTCACACATGCATAGACCACGACCCGAAGGTGTGTCGCGCACAAGAATGACAACTCTTGCATAGCTAATTTTTGAGTTATCTCCCTTTTTTGTTTGGCGCACTGATTGACCATAACTCGACCACCCTTTGGAATATTTTTATGAAACTAACACATTGAATTAGACCACAAACCGAAGGTGTGTCGTGCACAAGAATGACAACTCTTGCATAGCTAATTTTTGAGTTATCTCCCTTTTTTGTTTTCGCTCACTGATTTCCTGTCCGGAGCATAACTCGACCACCCTTTGGAATATTTTCATGAAACTTCACACATGCATAGACACGACCCGGAGGTGTGTCGCGCACAAGAATGACAACTCTTGCGTAGCTAATTTTTCAGTTATCTCCCTGTTTTGCGCACTCTACAAACTGGACAATAATGCATGAAGACCTGTTTTCTCGTCTGCTCTGATACCTTTTCTCGTGTGCTCTGTACACCTTACCTGTAGAGAGAACAATAGAAACTGTGAGAACCATGTGCTAAGCATGGGCTAGCATGTGCAGATGTCCAGTGCTTGACCACTGCTGACCAGGTAATTTATACAGGTAAATCACTACATTGGGTACTGTGTTGAAAATATTGTGGCATTATGTGGACCTCTGCAGATATATGTAGATAAATATAGGACTATTAAAAAAAAATCTGGTCTCCAATAGCAAGCATTATTATTTTTAAACTTTTTTTTGTAATTTTTTATTTTTTTTTTTTTCATTATTTTTTTTCCTTTTTTTTTCAAATTCATTTTTTTTTTTTTTTTTTTTTTTTTTTTTTTTTTCAATTTGACTGGAAACAAAATCTGGGCTCCAGTAGCAAGCATTATTATTTTTAAACTTTTTTTTTCCATTTTTTTTTTTTTTTTTTTTTTTTTTCATTTTTTTTTTTTCATTTTTTTTTTCAAATTATTGTTCAATTTTTGTCCAGTAGCATAAGGTCGTAAGTGCTATATATAGACTATTCACCTGTGCATGTGCTAGCATGTGCAACTGACCACTGACCACTTACAGGTAATTTATACAGGTAAATGATTATATTACATTTCCGTAAACTGTGTTGAAAATATTGTGGCATTATGTGGACCTGTGCAGATATATGTAGATAAATATAGGACTATTAAAAAAAATTCTGGGCTCCAGTAGCAAGCATTATTATTTTTAATTTTTAAACTTTTTTTCCATTTTTTTTTTTTCATTTTTTTTTTCAAATTCTTTTTCAATTTTTGTCTAGTAGCATAAGGTCGTAAGTGCTATATACAGACTATATCATATAATAAAACAATTATTGACTAGTGAGCCATAGAATATAATCTGATATTCTATGGTTCACTAGTCAATAATTGTATAACATGTTCGGGCCAGTGAAAATTGCTTTCGGGCCCAGGCTCGAGGTCAAGGCGGGACAAGGCGAGGCATCTGATTCCGCGGAATTCTTGTTTACTTATCTCCCTTTGTTGTTTCGTGCTCTGATTTTGTGTCCAGAGCATAACTCGAACACGCATATACGCATTGCTCTCTAATGGTCCTCTACCCCGCCCTGTGCCAAATCCACGTTCGTTTCTGCCCCCGTCAAGCCCAGGTCAAGGTCACATACTTAGTGCTTCAAAAACATTAACGCTTGGGTAAATATCTTATACTTTCTGTTTTCTTTCATGGATCATGGATCATCTTCATATTTCATATACACATTGCTCTAATGGTCCCTCTACCGCCCTGTGCCAAATCCACGTTCGTCCTGCCCCACCAATCCCAGGTCAAGGTCACATACTTGGTGCTTCAAAACTTTAACGCTCAGGTAAATATCTTATAATTTTTATTTCCATTCACGGATCAACTTCATATTTCATATACGCGTTGCTCTAATGGTCGTCTACCGCCCTAGTGCCAAATCCACGTTCGTCCTGCCCCCGCCAAGCCCATGGGTCAAGGTCACATACTTAGTGCTTCAAAAACTTTAACGCTCGGGTAAATATCTTATATAATTTCTGTTTTCTTTCATGGATCATCTTCATATTTCATATACGCATTGTTCTAATGTCCTCTACCGCCCTGTGGCCAAATCCACGTTCTCGTCCTGGCCCCCCGACCAATTCCAGGGTCAAGGTCACATACTTGGTGCTTCAAAAACTTTAATGCTCAGGTAAATATCTTATAATTTTTCTTTCCATTCACGGATCAACTTCATATTTCATATATGCGTTGCTCTAATGGTCCTCTACCGCCCTGTGCCAAATCCACGTTTGTCCTGCCCCCGCCAAGCCAGGGTCAAGGTCACATACTTGGTGCTTCAAAAACTTTAACGCTCAGGTAAAAGAAAATTTTGACTTGCAATTTGGCCTCATTTATTATCAAAGCGATATGTGGGACATCCGTGTTCTATGAACACATTTTCTAGTTTATTAAACTTCACACATGCATAGAAGACGACCCAAAGGTGTGTCGCACGTAAGAATGACAACTCTTGCGTCGTTAATTTCTTAGTTATCTCCCTTTGTGTTTGTTTCGTGCACTGATTTCGTGTCTGGAGCATAACTCGAACACCCTTTGGAATATTTTCATGAAACTTCACACATGCATAGACCACGACCCTAAAGGTGTGTCCCTCAAGAATGACAACTCTTGCATCACTAATTCTTTAGTTATCTCCCTTTGTTTTTCCGTCACTGATTTTGTCTCCGGAGCATAACTCGAACACCCTTTTTTCAAACTACTTGTGTATCTGGGGAGGGGGATACACATGCGCTTGTCGACAAGCGTCCATTTCTAGTTTAATGGGTTATTCACAAATTAATTTGCCTGCAATTTGCTACATGTTATGAACATATTTGTATTGATATTTTCAGGTTTCTGTAATCCGGACATACGGTGGGAAGTCTGAATAAGTCGCATCGCCGACATCCATCACCAGACAACAGAAATAGAGACTAGTGTGATTCCATTATGTTCTGATGATATAAGTTTCTTGTGTAGTTGCCATTTGAACCTTCTCCTAGAGTGACAACATGTTTTTGGTGAGAAATCATAAAAGAATTTGCTTCACCTGTTTCTAAATATTTTGCTTTTCTTTTCCTGGAGGTATATGTTGTGACCACTCATTTAAACCGTCTCGGCGAGACGGTTCAAATGAGTGGTCACAACATATCATCCTAAGAACAAATAAGAACAAATAATGGAACCCCCGTCATGCTTCTAACAAGCAATATAGCTAACTATCAGGCTACCGGAGTGTGCTATTAGATTAGGAGCTACACTGGTAACAAATCCTGTAATCCACATTTCTCCAATCACAGCCACAAATATGACACAAGTCCGTCATCGACAGACACTTAGACAGCAGAAGTGAATGATGAAAACTGAGACATCTCAGCTGGACATGTGAACCATTGTAAACAACAGAACCAATTTCCGGTGCGTTTCCGAAGCACAAATCAGAATAGTTGAATAACGTTTGCCTGTATATATTGTTATAACACAAATGTCTGACGACAGATCTGCTGGAATTAGTGAAGTTGATCTAGGGTAAAATACTCTTGTAAAACTATAGTTACTAGTGTTCGAGAAGTTAATACAGAGAAAAAGAATTGGTGGAAGAAAACAGTGAAGAACCAGTTGATGAAAATGCATGTCCAGTGTGAATGAAGTAAATATAGTGAAAAGATCTGTTAAAATAACTAATGTGAGAGTACTAGTAATTGATACAGTGAAAAAAACGGAATTGGCGAAAATTCTGGTAACACATCTATAGTCGTACAAATTTGAAAAACAGTGAACTCCCAATTGATGAAAACCTGTGTAAACCAACTAGTGTGACGAAGTTGATATAGTGAACACATCTGGTTTAAACAACTAGTATGGGAGTAGTGGATATTGTGAACATCAATTGATAAAAATTCTGGTTACAATAGTTTGCGTGGTAAAAGATACAACTAAAGACAAAATCTTGTAAAAAGATAGTGAAACAACAGGTGAAATCATGACTGATGCAGATCATTCAGATAAGATGGATACTACAGACGATGGTCAGCAGACATTGACCAGCGATTCACACCAGGAACATAACAGTCGGCATGAAAATGGGGATGAAGATGATGTACATAGTAAAATACCAGATATTGGTGAAACTGTAGACAATACAAAGGGTCTGATACCAGACATTGGGGAAACTAAAGATGATATGTTGGAACTGACACCTGAAGAGGCAACCACGAAAAGACAGCATAAATCAAATGTGATAGCTGCAACCTTAGAGGTAGGAGATGTTATAGTTATTGGTGGTACAGAGAGTGCAAGAGGTGACAACATTACCGTGGCAGAGAGCTTGAAAGTTGATTGTTCTGATCGCCGAATGTCGTCAACGAAACTTGATCAGATTCCAGAGAAGGTAATATATAAGAAACAGTTTTTGTCTCGCCCAGTTGCAGACTGCGCTATATAGTT
Organism: Conchocele bisecta; assembly: GCA_029237695.1. NCBI lineage: Eukaryota > Metazoa > Mollusca > Bivalvia > Lucinida > Thyasiridae > Conchocele > Conchocele bisecta. Next base: position 37,911,653 of record CM055273.1, read on the forward strand.
GGCACATTGGCGTACGTACGCATGTACGTGCGACCAGTTAAAGTTTTTTCGGTATACTATCAAAGCCTCAGTGAGCGTGACATGCGGGCCGCGGCCATCTATTTTAACCCTTACACTGCTGAATTAAATTTTTTCTTCTCAGTGATGATTATTTTTTTAGCTATTGTTACCGCTTTTCGTCCGTCATCGTTCTCCGTCGTCCGTCCATAATTTCAAACGTCTTTTCCAGAACCGCATGGCTGATATTGGTCAAACTTCACACACATGGTACATTGGTAGGGGATTACAAATTTGTTAAAATGGAGGTTGTCACTAATCCAAGATGGCCGCCATCTAAAAATAGCACAATTTCTTAAAAAAATGGCCAATGTTGGTCAAACAGGGATGATCTATGGGTGGGGGCATGTCAGATTTGTAAATTTAGAGGTCATCTAATCCAAGATGACAGCCGTGGAAATGTAGGTCATATTCTTAAAAACTATTCTCATGAACCGCCAGGCCAATGTCAACGAAACTTGACAGGAATGATCGATAGTCGATACTGTTCAGATTTGTTAAAATGGTGGCCCCGAGGCTTAAAATAGACGGGGCCAGAGGGGGATCAAGTAGGGGTCACTCTGGATCATTTGTTGTCAAAATGGATGATTAGGTCATCCAATATGGCCGCCGTCTTTAATTAGAGTTACTGCTTGGCCGATGCTTGGAGACAATTCTCCTTGGAGACAATTCTAATGAAATACCAAGATTTGTTTTCATGGAAAAGCTATCGTATCCAACTTTAGCGGTTACCTTACCTGGACAAAATCCATAGTGACCACATGGTCAATTTCAGCTGACCAATACGTGATGGTCAGTCGGCAATTTCCGTGATATCTTCTTTTTCCGTAATCTCTCGGAAATCTACAGGTGTCACGTGATGTACGGTATGCAATTTTATCGATATGTAAATCGATAATCCATGTACATGTAGTGTGGTGAGACCACCATTGACCACTGTGATATTCGAATTAACGTGTCCGGTTAACATGTATCTCACTTCCCGAACATGTTTATTTTATTGAAAATGACATTTATAACCACGTGAAAATGATTTATGTTAAATATTTAAATAGTTAAATATGTTTTCCGTAAATGACATCGCATATATTTTATACCAAATGTGGAATTAAATATTCTTCCTTTGTACAAATAAATTTCAAAGAAGATTAGTTTGCAGTAAATAATTCGCGATGATTCTGCTTAATTCCCTGTAAATAAAAACAACACATTTCCATTTATTGACAATTTTATAATTTGTGACATTTTCGCCATTACTAGTTTCGACAATTGGTGGAAATCTCGTTAATATTGACGTGAAATCAAGAGAAAACATGCAACGATACAAATAGTTACAACCAGCGTAAGTAATTTTGTAAACTAACTTAGTCTGACCAAGATTTATAATTCCTGTGTATGTAAAAAGGGAATTACGTTAATTATTTCTAAACATATCAAATAAAGATGAAATTATATTAAGTATTGCAAGTTGCAATTATGTCAAAGATAATCAAATAAGACAAAGTCTATGCCGAAATTACAAATCATATGAACATGTTTGCCATACTGCAAATTTAAGAGAACACTTTTTATTAGGGTCTCATAATTTAACGTTGCACAAATCTTGTAATAAAACAAATCAATATAGGCCAGTTTACTCGTTATATATATTCTCAGACTGGCAAACTTTTTAACTTAATATTTCGGGCAATATACATGTAGCCTAATTCAAGGAGGTTTAGTTTAGTTTGCAGTAAATAATTTGCGATGATTCTGCTTAATTCCCTGGAAATAAAAACAACACATTTCCATTTATTGATAATTTTATAATTTGTGACACTTTCACCAATATTAGTTTCGATAATCGGTAAATCCCGTTAATATTGCCATCAAATCAAGAGAAAACATGCAACAATACAAATATTTACAACTAGCGTAAGTAAATTTGTAGACTAACGTAGTCTGACCAAGATTTATAATTCCCGTGTACGTAAAAGGGAATTACGTTAATTATTTCTAAACATATGAAATAAAGATGAAATTATATTAAGTATTGCAAGTTGCAATTATCGCAAAGATAATCAAATAAGACGAAGTCTATGCGGAAATTACAAATCAGTATGTCAGTTGCTATATGTGTATACTATGATCAGACTGCGTGGATGCAGACTGTATATGCGTGTATGATTTTTTCTACTCGATTTTTAAAATGTGTACGAGTCTGATCTGGGCTTACACTGTTCATTAATCATTATGAAGCCTGCACTATAGTTATGCGGAGAAAACAACCACACAGTCGTAACAATTAGTTAAATCACGTAAATAATTACAGATGACCGATGTACTCGATATATATATTCTCAGGCTAACAAACTTTTTTAAGTTAATATCTCTGGGCAATATACATTTAGCCTAATGTAAAACAGCGATTGACACCAGTGTATACCCAGATCAAGCGGCGCATCCGCACATTCTGAACAGGGTTTACACTTGTTGTACAAATATAGTTCAAGGTTTAGTTTGCAGTAAATAATTCACGATAATTCTGCTTCATTCCCTGTAAATAAAAGCAATACATTTCCATTTATTGACAATTTTATAATTTGTGACACTTTCACCAATATTAGTTTTGATAATCGGTATAAATTCCGTTAATATTGCCCTGAAATCAAGAGAAAACCTGCAACGATACAAATATTTACAACCAGTGTAAGTAATCTTGCAAACTAACGTAGTCTGACCAACATTTATAATTCCCGCGTACATGTAAAAAGGGAATTACATTACTTATTTGTAGCCAAATCAAATTAAGATGAAATTATATTAAGTATTGCAAGTTGGAATTATCGAGATAATCAAATGAGACGAAGTCTATGCTGAAATTACAAATCAGTAGAAAGTGTTGGTTACTTTGTTCACTAATAATTTTACCGACAACACGGTCATGCCTCGGGCAACATATAAGCTTTTAGAGTGACCGTAAGCAGGTGCCCGTTTCAACGAATATCACGGAAATTGCCAAAGATTTCCATGATACGCTAATTGGAAAATGAAAACAGATGGTGTCATTATTATTATCTAAAAAGGACCAAAATAATATTAACTTAGAAACATAATTTTTATATCAATATATCTAAAAATGAATGAGCTAATTGAAAATACCTGTGCATTTTTAGCTGACCTGAGCGAAGCTCATGTGAGTTATTGTTACCGCAATGTGTCCGTCGTCGTCCGTCGTCCGTCGTCTGTGAACATTTTCAAACGTCTTCTCCTCAGTAACCATTGGGCCTATAGTCACCAAACTATTGGTCATGGTCGGAGGTAGGAGGATTGCAAAATTGTTAAAATGATGTCATTACGTAATACAAGATGGCCGCTGTCTAAAAATAGCATAAATTCTTCAAAAATCTTCTTCTCAAGAACTGCCAACCGGATTTCGACAAAACTTGGTAGGAATGATCGATGTACAATGCTCTTTCAAAGTTGTTAAAATGGTGACCCCGGGGTCAAAAATGGGCGTGGCCCGTGGGGTCAAATTGGGGTCAAATTTTATTTTTGACCGAATATGGTCATGTTATATATCAAATCGAAGGTATCAATGAGACGATCACTCTGGTGCATTTTTTGTCGAAATCGGATTGTTATGCCATCCAAGATGGCCGCCAAAATGTCAAAAGGTTCTTTTATTTGAGATTTCAAAATTGTTCTTCACATGAACCGCTTGGCCCATGGTAGCCAAACTTAAAAGGATGGTCCATGGGTGAAGTCTTTTCAGATTCGTTAAAATGGAGGTCATCGCTAATCCAAGATGGCCGCCGTCTAAAAATAGCATAAATTCTTAAAAAATCTTCTCATGAACCGCTAGCCGGATTTCGACGAAACTTGGTAGGAATGATTTATGTACAATGCTCTTTCAAAGTTGTTAAAATGCTGACCCCGGGGTCAAAAATGGGCGTGGCCCGTGGGGTCAAATTGGGGTAAAATTTTATTTGTGACCGCATATGGTCATGTTATATATCAAATCGAAGGTATCAATGGGGCGATCACTCTGGTAAATTTTTGTCAAAATCGGATTGTTATGTCATCCAAGATGGCCGCCGAAATGTCAAAAGGTCGTTCTTTTAATAGAGATTTCAAAATTCTTCTTCACTTGAACCACTTGGCCCATGGTTGCCAAACTTAAAAGTTATGGTCCATGGGTGAAGCCTTTTCAGATTTGTTAAAATGCAGGTCATCGCTAATCCAAGATGGCCGCCGTGTAAAAATAGCATAAATTCTTAAATAATCTTCTTCTCATGAACCGCTGGAAACGTTAGTTTACAAATTTTATTTTGACCGAATATGCTCATGTCATATGTCAAATTGAAGGTATCGATGAGGCGATTGCTCTGGTGCAATATTTGTCGGAATCGGATGATTATGTCATCCATGATGGCCACCAAAAGGTCCATTTATTCGAGATTTTGAACGTCATTTTCTCAGGATTTGGTAAAATGAGAGTCATCGCTTAATCCAAGATGACCGCCATCTAAAAATAGCACAATTTTTTTAAAACACATGAACTCAATGTCACATTCTCCTCTGGTGGTCATGGAGTCAGGTGAGCGAATTAGGGCCATCATGGCCCTCTTGTTTGTAACTATTATTATAAAAAGAGATTTTGCAATTTTCCCAACGAAAATCGAGAAGAAAAATCACAATTTGCTACATAAATCATATAAAAACTACCGACTATGTTTAAAGGTAAAAAGGACCAAAATATTTTTATGTTAAAATCACAATCAAAACAGCATCATAAAGTACAATAATTGAAGTTTAAAATGTGACTTGTGCATTTTCAATCGGTTGTGTAGTTTAAAAAGTTACGTAAGAAAAGGTAATAGTCTCCTATATAATTCCATATAAAAATCGCTGCTACTGATGCAGACTTTCTACAGGTAAGGTGGCTGCGAAAGTTGGATATGATTGGTGGTCTGTTTATTGTTTTCTGCAGCATGATAAAGGTACCACAATTGTTCTCATTGCTTTCTGATACTCGCTACTTCTGATTTCAATTGGGTTTTTGGCAATTTTAATTGGGTATTTACGCAAATACGCAGCTTATCTGGAGCCCTGTAGTAATAATACACTCAAGTAAGTGAATGGTCAAATTTTTTTTATATTTTGATCATTTGTTCCCTATTTAATAATGAAGAAAATCGATAATCCATTTGTAAGAATAAAATACACATTTAATTTGAAATCAGGGGGTACAATACTCTTTAGATACAAAACTTATCTGGAGCTCTGTGTTATATATACATTACCATAATAACCCTAAATATTCGGACATTTATTTGGGGAAACACAAACAAATATATGGTTTTCCTACAACAGTGAGCATGCCAATATGTAGTGTTAAAGATACATGCCCACTCGGTAGGCACACAATGTTCTTTATATCAGAGACATCATCTGGGACATTTTCTGGCAAAAGTAAACATTCATTCATCATTTCCCCACATATTGATTGGCATTACTATGCATTTTATATCAGACATAACTTTCCACACTGATATCAGGGGCGATAACTGTGTTTCCTTAAAACGGACATTACTAATTATTCTCTGTAGTTATTTTTTGATGTGCAATTATCATACTTTATAATCTGTCGAAAATATTATTATACCCCCCGCAACGAGTTGTGGGGGGTATACTGGAGTCAGGTTGTCCGTCCATCCGTCCGTCCGTCCGTCCGGGTAAACTTAACATCAGAGAAATATTGTTATAACTTCTATTTCCTTCATCTAAAATGCTTGATATTTCACACATGCATTCCTGTAAGGCTCTGCTACCATGCTGTGCCAAATCCACGACCGTCCAACCCCCGCAGATCCCAAGGTCAAGGTCAAATACTTAGTCCGTAAACTTAACATCAGAGAAATATTGTTATAACTTCTATTTCCTTCATCTAAAATGCTTAATATTTCACACATGCATTCCTGTAAGGCTCTACTACCATGCTGTGCCAAATCCACGACCATCCAACCCCCGCTGATACCAAGGTCAAGGTCAAATACTTAGTCTCTTTACAAAACTTAACATCAGAGAAATATTGTTATTACTTCTATTTCCTTCATCTAAAATGCTGAATATATCACACATGCATTCCTGTAAGGCTCTACTACCATGCTGTGCCAAATCCATGACTGTCCAACCCCCGCTGATCCCAATGTCAAGGTCAAATACTCTTTACGAAACTTAACATCAGAGAAATAAGTTATAACTTCTATTTCCTTCATTGAAAATTCTTATTATTTCACTTGTGCATTCCTCTAAGGTTGTACTATCATGCTGTGACAAATCTACGACTGTCCAACCCCTGCTGATCCCAAGGTCAAGGTCACATACTTAGTCTCTTTACAAAACTTAACATCAGAGAAATATGTTATAACTTCTATTTCTTTCATTGAAAATACTTAATATTTCATATGCTGTGACAAATCCCCGCTGATCTCGAGGTCAACGCCACATACATACCGTATAACCTCGACTTAACGCCCCCCTCCTAATAAACCCCCCCCCCCCTTTTAAACCCCCCCCCCCCCAGTGTTTGAATTGGTGGTCCTTGTAAATTTTTTTTTTTGTTCTTTTTAGTTCTTTTTTTTTTTTTTTTTTTTTTTACTGCTAATAAACGCTCCACCCCCCCCCCCCCCCCCCCCCCCCCCCCCCAAAAAAAAAGAATAATTTTATTTTTACCAATGACCGCCAATTTCAAACACAAATAATCCTTAAATCCTTAGTGTTTGAAACCTTATTTTGTGCTTTGAAATGCAGGTCCTTGGTAATTTTTTCTTTCTTTTTTCTCTTTTTTTTTTTTTTTAATGGCTAATAAACGCTCTCACTGTAAAATGTAACGCCTCCGGGGGCGTTAATTCGAGGTTATACGGTAGTCTCTTTACAAAACTTAACATCAGAGAAATCGGTTATAACTTCTATTTCCTTGCTCGGATCTGCTTCACATTTCACACACTCATTGCTCCAATGGACCTCTACCACCCTGTGACAAATTCACGTTCATGCCGCTCGCACTAATCCCAGAGTCAAGGTCACAAGCCCACACACTTGGAAATTTGTACATATTTTAGGGGTACCTGGGCCCACGCGGGGGGTATTCCGTAAGCCTCGCTTACTGACCAATCTAGTTTTTTCAGGGGACGCATTTATTTAGTATAAATAATTAAAAATAAACATGCCTCATTTGCATATGAAAATAGCCTGATACCAACGTGCGTCACTATCAGTATAAATATTACTAAATGATTATATCTGTATAGCAGCCACTCGTAATTTTTAGAACTAGTGGAATAGTAACACAATGATACTTATTTAATTCCTATAAAGAACATTTTGTGCCTACTGAGTGGGCATGCACCTTTAATATGGCAGTAGTGATCTAATAAAAATAACAATGTATTTAGATACAATTTGCTGTGGGAAACCCCTATTTAATCCGTTCAACACCACAGGCCTGTATAGTTGTATTGGCAAAAAGTGTAGATCCAGGGTCTGCACTTTTTGCAAGTAATTTTCATATTTTTGAGAACAAAAACTCCCCTTCATAAATGGACTAGTCTGAAAATCATTTTGTGATGGTTGGATTGGTTGCAAAGTTAACATATCAAAATCCATTCCAGCTTTTTAGGGGTGAAAGGGTTAATAGGGATCCCCGGCCCCCCCCCCCCCCCCCCAGCAAATAGTGTCTGAATATTCAGGGTTATTATGGTACATCTCCATCCATGACATTGCCTAAAGTTCTATGGAATAGAGAGGAAGAGGACATGAGTAATCGTGTTGTCTCCTCACAAAGCCCATTTACATAGTAAAGTGATGCGTAATAAATTTTGTCAATAACCGTCATCAGATGATTGTTGAAATGTTCAACATCACTCTCGGTCACAGATACTTATTCATAGAGCTAGACGCATTCAATTTTTTCCAGGGGAATTTCAAATATCATTGTAGTAGGCATGTTAGTTAACTGCACAAAATAGGGGTCTGACTTCTAATCACGATCTCCCATTTGGTATGGAAGTTCCTTATGTGTTTTTATCCAAAGACACACGCTGTATCTCATATTCAAGATGGCCGCTACAGCGGCCATATTGAATATGAGATACAGCGCGTGTCTTTGGATAAAAAGGTTTCTATGGTCCTATTGTACTTCCATGCCAAAGGGGGGACCTTTGCATCATGAGTCAAAAGTCACTTTACATGTCTACTATTCTATTTTTACTATAATCAAGATGTGGGATCATGTGTTTTCCGAACCCGATTTTACGACGTGACGTATACTGTGACGTCATTTTTACAGTCAATTTTATTTAAAATCATCCTAACGAACGAATGGATTTTGATGATATGTAGCGCACCAAATACGATGACATGTGTTTTATGGGTGCTCTGAAAGTTATTTACAATAACTTATAATTTCACAAAGAATCGAGTACCGTTTATTTCTAACATTCACATATTCTCTAGTTTTTTGTCGAGCCCGCTTGCGGAAAGCGAGTCATTGTGATCACTGGATCTACACTGTTTGCAAACATCACAAACGAGGTCTGTATGGTTGAAATTGTAAAGCCACTAATTCCAAGTGTAAGCTTCATATGTATCTTGCCAATATTAGCAAATTATTTTGGTAGGTGATTGTTTAATCACTTGATCGATTCCACTAACTTCGAGTGAAAAATGTATGCATTTCTGGCAACTATATTAGCAGAGCTTTCTGCACAGGAGATCATTAGATTCCAACTAGGCACTAAATGTTGTTATTTCTGTCTGGCTTCTGTATGCTCCACCGGCTGATAAAAGGGACCTTACGATGTTTGCAAAAGTTGTGGATTCGGTGGATCTTGTAATTCAAATGTTTTAGTGAATCTTACACGGTGTTACACCTGAGCCCTAGACGATCAGTAGCCTATTTAACCAAAATTGCAAAGTATACTTATCTTGCGAAGTACACTTTGAGGAAGAACTTTTCAATTTAAGGATAAATTTATTAATTTTTATTATAATGAATTTATTACATTATCACAGCCAAAATGGCTGTGATAATGTAATAAAATCAGTATAATAATTGTAATCATCAAATATATGCAGTGGTTAGTTCTATATAACACAAGTATAATAACATGTTTACAAATATTTCAGTTATGATAGCAGGATACAAATTGTGAAATAGTATTCAGACGGAAGTGCAAGAGCTTATAAACTCTCTTCATCCCATCAACACAGTGCGTATGTGCCGTGAAACACGGTGCCGTGAAACAGTTTTGATATCCTGTCAATATGACCTAATAACTGCGTATGAATATGTGCAGTTGTCCTACTAGTTGATTCTTCGATTTTGAGGATGCGGCTGGGGTTATTTTTTTGCATCTTAAAGCTATATGTAGTGTTGACGGGATAATTAGAATAGTAGGTTAGTGCCGTGAATGGGAAAAAATATCTGGCGCAGCACGGAAACGGGATGTTGATAGGCTGTTAAACCCCAACACACACACTGCACTTTTTGAAGAAATGTTCAAACACACCCCCTTTTCATAAATGGACTAGCCAGAAAATCATTTTGTGATGATTGGATTGGTCAGAAAATTAACATTACAGTCGATTCCAGTTACTAAGGACTATGTCTGTCTGAGCTGGTGTAGGTAGGGTACCTGGCACCAGATTTCAGTACTGGAATATTTTATTTTATGTGTGGCCTAGGGGATATGTCATTGGACTTTTGTGAGTTTGGAGTTTGTGAGTTCAAATCCTCACCTTAGGCGTGAAAAATAGTTGCCTAGTATTTCCATCCCACTGGCCATGGTTGTTGGATTTACATTTACTGAGCAGCCTATGCTCAATAAATGTAAATCCATCATGGCCATGTCGGATGAGTCTTTAAACTGTGGTTTTTCTCTATATGACCTTAGCTGTTGTTGGGACGTTAAACTCATTCATATTCACATTCAATGCTGAATCTACAATGCTAGCCCCCACCCCCACACACAGGTGCATTCCCATATGCATCTGTATAGGACCTTAATTGCTGTTAAATGGACATAAAACCTCAATCAATCAAGCTTTGTCGTTGCATGACCGTAAAACCCCAATTAATCAATCAGTCGATCAATTGATGGCTTGCTGTTGAATAAACATAAACCCCAATCAATCAATCAGTGCTTTGCTGTTGAATGAACATAAACCACAAGCAATCAATCAGTGCCTTGCTGTTGAATGAACATAAACCCCAAACAATCAATCAGTGCCTTGCTGTTGAATGAACATAAACCCCAATCAATCAATCAGTGCCTTGCTGTTGAATGAACATAAACCCCAATCAATCAATCAATCAATCAATGCCTTGCTGTTGAATGAACATAAACCCCAATCAATCAATCAGTGCCTTGTTGTTGAATGAACATAAACCCCAATCAATCAATCAGTGCCTTGCTGTTGAATGAACATAAACCCCAATCAATCAATCAGTGCCTTGCTGTTGAATGAACATAAACCACAAGCAATCAATCAGTGCATTGCTGTTGAATGAACATAAACCACAATCAATCAATCAATCAGTGCCTTGCTGTTGAATGAACATAAACCCCAATCAATCAATAAGTGCCTTGCTGTTGAATGAACATAAACCCTAATCAATCAATCAGTGCCTTACTGTTGAATGAACATAAATCCCAATCAATCAATCAGTGCTTTGCTGTTGAATGAACATAAACCGCAATCAATCAATCAGTGCCTTACTGTTGAATGAACATAAACCCCAATCAATCAATCAATCAGTGCCTTACTGTTGAATGAACATCAACCCCAATCAATCAATCAATCAATCAGTGCTTTGCTGTTGAATGAACATAAACCACAAGCAATCAATAGATCAATTGACCAATCAATCAATCAATCAATATTTTGCTATTGAATGAATGTAAAACCCCAATCAATGAATGAATAGATGCATTGCTGTTGAATGGACTTACATCCCCAATTAATTCATCAATCAATAAATCAATCACAGCCTTGCTGTTGAATGGATGAAAAAGCAAATCAATCAATCAAATCACTTTCACTCCTTCAGGGGCCGGCGCTGTCCCCTACATCCTCGTTCTCGGATGGCCTTGACAACCGGGTCTGTTTCTCGCTGGGCGATGGGCCCATCAGCCTGAAGGACCACGAGATATTCATGAACACAATGAGACGCAAGTCCGAGACACAGATGTCCGAGTATTATCTCCCCTCCGACGGATCTTGCAGGTCAGTGTGTTGGTTTATCTCCCCTCCGACGGATCTTGCAGGTCAGTGTGTTGGTTATTTTTCTCATGGAAAAAAATGACTGTTTTTCTTATATATCACCACAAATATGTGGCTGTGACTGGAGCAAGTGGGTTTGTGGGTTTTATGTGAAGATCCAGATCAGCCTGTGCATTCGCACAGTCTGATCAGGATCTGCACTGTTCGTCATCCCATCAATGAAACACCGGCCGGCATGCTTCTATTCTAACAAGCAATATTGATTATTATCAGGCGACAGTAGCAGGGTTCAATTTTGAGGGCGAAGTGAGCGACGATTTTTTAGCTCAACTGAGCGAAGCTCATGCGAGCTATTGTTACCGCAATGTGTCCGTCGTCCGTGAACATTTTCAAACGTCTTCTCCTCGGTAACCATTGGGCCTATAGTCACCAAACTTCATGGTCATGGTCCTTAGGTAGGGGGATTACAAAATTGTTAAAATGACGTCGTTACGTAATCCAAGATGGCCACCGTCTAAAAATAGCACAGATTCTTCAAAAATCTTTTCAAGAACCGCCAACCGGTTTTCGACAAAACTTGGTGGGAATGATCGATGTACAATGCTCTTTCCAATTTGTTAAAATGGTGACCCTGGGGTCAAAAATGCGCGTGGCCCGTGGGGTCAAATTGCGGTCAAATTTTATTTTTAACCGAATATGGTCATGTCTATATCAAATCAAAGGTATCCAAGAGGCGATCGCTCTGGTACATTTTTTGTCGAAATTGGATTGTCATGTCATCCAAGATGGCCGCCGGAAGGTCAAACGGTCGTTCTTTTATTAGAGATTTCAAAATTCTTCTTCACACAAACAGCTTGGCCCGTGGTGGCCAAACTTCACAGTTATGGTCCATGGGTGAAGCCTTTTCAGATTTGTTAAAACAGAGGTCGTCGCTAATCCAAGATGACCGCCGTCTAAAAATAGCACAAATTCTTAAAAAATCTTCTCCTGAACCGCCAGACGGATTTCGACGAAACTTGGTAGGAATGATCGATGTACAATGCTCTTTCAAAGTTGTTAAAATGGTGACCCCGGGGTTAAAAATGGGCGTGGCCCGTGGGATCAAATTTTATTTTTGACCGAATATGGTCATGTCTATATCAAATCGAAGGTATCAAAGAGGCGATCGCTCTGGTACATTTTTTGTCTCAATTGGATGGTCATGTCATCCAAGAGGTTGTTCTTTTATTAGAGATTTCAAAATTCTTCTTCACACCGCTTGGCCCATGTTGGCCAAACTTCACAGTTATAGTCCATGGGTGAAGCCTTTTCAGATTTGTTAAAACGGAGGTCGTCGCTAATCCAAGATGGCCGCCATCTAAAAATAGCACACATTCTTAAAAAATCTTCTTCTCATGAACCGCCAGCCGGATTTCGACGAAACTTGGTAGGAATGATCGATGTAACGCTCTTTCAAAGGTGTTAAAATGGTGACCCCGAGGTCAAAAATGGGCGTGGCCGAATATTTTTGACCGAATATGCTCGTGTCATGTATCAAATTGAAGGTATCGAGGCAATTGCTCTGGTGCTTTGAACGTCTTTTTCTCGGGAACCACATGGCCGATGCTGGCCAAACTTCATAGAAAGTGAAGATCCTGGGTGAAGCATTTTCAGATTTGGTAAAATGAGTCATCGCTTAATCCAAAATTAAAAATAGCACAATAACTCAATGTCACATTCTCCTCCGGTGTTCATGGCGTCAGGTGAGCAAATTAGGGCCATCATGGCCCTCTTGTTTTTCGTTCACTTCGCTTTTTATTTCCTGTCGGGCGAAGTCGACTTCGCTTTGAAAAAATCCCGGTAATTTTCGGTGATTGCAGTTTCCATATAATCGTCATAAATTGAAACAATATTATTAGAATTTACCATTTCACACCCCGCTAACCTGAAATTGATATTCCCAGGCTTGTCAAATAGTGCTGTAAATGTTGAGTAATGGCCTTGGGCAGCGTGTTAAACCAGATTATTGTGTACACACACTGTGACACCACACGACGTCGGCACAGTTCAGTTTGATGCTGCATGTGGCAGAAATTGATAGAAATAAACACGGCCTTTGCAATTGACCTGTCAACCTGTCGATCATATCCCGGCCGTTTAGCACTCCTTGTGTTAACCGCAAGCCGATTTTCCAATACTCCACCCACAAGGCGGGAGTTTGTTTTAATTGGATGTTTTTATCGAGTATTTACATTCGCCTATGACGTGTGTGTATTAATTAAGTTACAGTACAATGCAAATATTGAGATGCAACGTCGGCAAATTCAAAGGCTTTACCGACTCCAAATATGTTTTCGTTAATAATTAAAGATGCGCCACTTGAAAGAAACAGGTAAGACGCCACTAATTATTAATTTGTAGTTTGGTTTAATCAAATTCAATTTGATATGACCAGCGATCTATTCTGGGACAAAGTATGAATATGCATTCTGATTGGACAATTATGATGACGATTGATGGACCGATTTCAAAACCGTATGTGTGATAAGTTTGATTTGTGCATTGTCTCCCGACTATTAGCGTAATTTTCACTTGCGGTTCATTTAAAATTTGAGTAATAGATGCTTGCTCTTAAATACAAACAAATTACATTGATTTACGATTGAAAGTGAGTTTTAAGGTGAACGAATAATGGTCGTATTGATCGACACCCGAGCAAGTCGCCCCCACACAGTTTCGGACCTAAAAATAAATTTGTGAGAAATGATAATTTCATTGTTAGCCAGGTTTTTTGAAGAAAAAAATCTAGGCTATTGGATTGGCGAAAGCCGGGCGGGCGGGCGGGCGGCGTCCACAATCAATGTTAAGTTTTTGTGTTTGAGACCATTTCTTTGTTACTGTACCACCTAGGACCACCAAACTTTCACAGCTTCATAATCAAGGGGTGCCCACCACATATTACTATCCAACATGTTACTATTTTTTTAACTTGACCCATTTTTTCCGCACAGTCGATTTAGCCATTTTCAATGTTAAGTTTTCGCATTTACAATGTTAAGTTTTCGTGTTTAAGTCCATTTCTTTGTTACTGTACCACCTAGGACCACCAAACTTTCACAGCTTCATAATCAAGGGGTGCCCACCACATATTACTATCCAACATGTTACTTTTTTTTTAACTTGACCCATTTTTTCCGCGCAGTCGACTTGGCCGTTAAGTTTTCGTGTTTAAGTCCATTTCTTTGGTACTGTACCACCTAGGACCACCAAACTTTCACAGCTTCATAACCAAGGGGTGCCTACCACATAAAACTATCCAACATGTGACCATTTTTTTTACCTTCACCTATTATTTCTACGTAATTGACTTAACTTTTTAACGTACGTCTGGTTAATGTTTTTTGGTTAAAAGTTTTTTGTTATACTATATCTCTGCAACTGCTTCGTCCATTACCTTGAAACTTCACATGGGTGTTTATCATCATCCATATTTTCATTCTACCCCCCAACCGTGCGGCCCCTGTGCCCAATGTCAAGGTCAAATTACTTTGAATATTTTTGTTAAAGTTTTTTCGTGTACTATATCTCTGCAACTGCTTCACCCATTACCTTGATACTTCACATGGGTTTTTATCATCATTGTCGCACCGCATCCGCTTGCAGAAAGCGCGATATCGTCAGCATTTTGGCATACGTTCGTCCGTACGTCCGTGTGTCTGGTTAAAGTTTTTTCGTTAAAGTTTTTCCATCTACTATATCTGTTTTTTTACTGTCCATGCCTCGCCCCAAGGCGCGACATGCAGGCCACGGCCATCTAGTCTACAAAAAGTGGGTATAATTATGTTATCCAAATGTCTATGCTTGGAAAAAACCTGGCCTTCGTGGCTTTGCCTCGTTTCTTGTTTTATATACTTTTTTAGCTCACCTGCAAGAAGTGCAGAAGAGCTTATGGCATACCCCCGGCATCGTCGGCGTCGTCCACAAACTTAACATTGGGGTAAAGGTCTTATAACTTCTGTTTCCTTTCATAGAACACCTTGTTATTTCTTACATGCATTCCTCAGATGACCCTCTATCATGCTGTAGCAAATTCATGACCCACCACCCAACACTTACCCCAAGGTCAAGGTCACAAACTTGGCACATTCATTACCTTAACGTTGGGGTAAATGTCTTATAACTTCTGTTTCCTTTCATGTAACACCTTGTTATTTCATACATGCATTCCTCAGATGACCCTCTATCATGCTGTAGATAATCCATGACCCACCACCCAACCCTTACCCCAAGGTCAAGGTCACAACCTTAGCACATTCATAAACTTAACGTTGGGGTAAATGTCTTATAACTTCTGTTACCTTTCATGCAACACCTTGTTATTTCATACATGCATTCCTCAGATGACCCTCTATCATGCTGTAGCAAATCCATGACCCACCACCCAACCCTTAACCCAGGGTCAAGGTCACAAACTTAGCATGTTCATAAACTTAACGTTGGGGTACATGTTGTTCAACTTCTGTTTATTTACAGGGAATGTCTTCATATTTCATACATGCATTCATCTGATGACCCTCTATCATGCTGTAGCAAATCTACAATCCATCACCCAACCCTTACCCCAAGGTCAAGGTCACAAACTTAGCATGTTCATAAACTTAACGTTGGGGTAAATGTTGTGTAACTTCTGTTTATTTACAGGGAACGCCTTCATATTTCATACATGCATTCATCTGATGATACTCTATCGTGCTATTGCAAATCCATGACCCACCGCCCATCCCTTACCCCAAGGTCAAGGTCACAAACTTAGTACATTCATAAACTTAACTTTGGGGTAAATGTCTTATAACATCCGTTTTCTTAACATCTGTTTTATTTCATCGAACGCCTTGATATTTCATTCATGCATTCCTCAGATGACCCTCTATCATGTTGTAGCAAATCAACGACTCACCACCCAACCCTTACACCAAGGTCAAGGTCACAAACCTAGCACATTCATAAACTTAACGTTGGGGTAAATGTTGTGTAACTTCTGTTTATTTACAGGGAATACTTTCATATTTCATACATGCATTCATCTGATGATACTCTATCGTACTATAGCAAATCCATGACCCACCCCTCCCACCCCTTTCCCCAAGGTCAATGTCACAAACTTAGCACATTCATAAACTTCACGTTGGGGTAAATGTCTTGTAACATCTGTTTCCTTTCATGGAATGCCTTCATTTTTATGCCCCACCACAATAGTGGAGGGGGCATTTAGTGTTACCCTTGTCCGTCCGTCCCGTCCCGTTTGTCGTCCGTCCGTCCGTCCGTCCGTCCGTCACAAAACTTTAACGCTCGGGTAAATGTCTCATAATTTCTTCATCCTTCGACCGATCTGCTTCATATTTCATATACACATTGCTCTAATGGTCCTCTACCGCCCTGTGCCAAATTCACGTTCGTCCTGCCCCCGCCAAACCCAGGGTCCAGGTCACATACTTGGTGCTTCAAAAACTTTAACGCTCGGGTAAATATCTTATAATTTCTGTTCCCTTTCACGGATCAGCTTCATACTTCATATACGCATTGCTCTAATGGTCCTCTACTGCCCTATGCCAAATCAACGTTCGTCCTGCCCATGCCAAGCCCAGGGTCAAGCTCACATACTTTAACAAAAACAGGTAATAAATTTTTATGCCCCACCACGATAGTGGAGGGGGCATTTAGTGTTACCCTTGTCCGTCCGTCCGTCCCGTCCGTCCGTCACGTAACTTTAACGCTCGGGTAAATTTGGCCTCATTTATTATCAAAGCGATATGTGGGGCATCCGTGTTCTATGAACACATTTTCTAGTTCATACATGCATTCTTCTGATGATACTCTATTGTACTATAGCAAATCCATGATCCACCCCTTACCCCAAGGTCAAGGTCACAAACTTAGCACATTCATAAACTTAACGTTGGGGTAAATGTTGTGTAACTTCTGTTTCTTTACAGGGAACGCTTTGATATTTCATACATGCATTCATCTGATGATCCTCTATTGTGCTACAGCAAATCAATGACCCGGCTACAGCAAATCAATGACCCCCCACCCCTTTCCCCAAGATCAACATCATAAACTTAACGTTGGAGTAAATGTCTTTTTATAACTTCGGTTTCTTTACAAGGAATGCCTTGCTATTTCATACATGCATTCATCTGATGATACTCTATCATGCTATAGCAAATCCATGACACACCACCCACCCCTTTCCCCCAAGGTCAAGGTCACAAACATAGCACATTCATAAACTTAATGTTGGGGTAAATGTCTTATAACATCTTTTTCCTTTCATGGAACGCCTTGATATGTCATACATGCATTCATTTGATGATACTCTATCCTGATACTCTATCGTGCTATAGCAAATCCATGACCCACCGCCCACCCCTTACCCCAGGGTCAAGGTCACAAACTTAGCACATTCATAAACGTAATGTTGGGGTAAATGTCTTATAACATCTGTTTCCTTTCATGGAACGCCTTGATATTTCATACATGCATTCCTCAGATGACCCTCTATCATGCTGTAGCAAATATCCACAACCCACCACCCAACCCTTACCCCAAGGTGAAGGTCACAAACTTAGCATGTTCATCAACTTAACGTTGGGGTAAATGTTGTGTAGCTTCTGTTTCTTTACAGGGAACTCTTTGATATTTCATACATGCATTCCAGGCGCGGATCCAGAAATAATTGCAGGGGGGGGGGTCTGTAATTACAGTGTGAAATCATAAAGTCCTCCCCCATGACATTTTTAAATGCCAGATCGCCGCAGATGTGATTTCCTGACATCTAGGCCACGAAAAACGTCATCCAACTATTCGAGTATTGTAGATTTTCGTTTTTGTGCTACAGCAAATCAATGACCCGGCTACAGCAAATCAATGACCCCCCACCCCTTTCCCCAAGATCAACATCATAAACTTAACGTTGGAATAAATGTCTTTTTATAACTTCTGTTTCTTTACAGGGAACGCCTTGCTATTTCATACATGCATTCATCTGATGATACTCTATCGTGCTATAGCAAATCCATGACCCACCGCCCACCCCTTACCCCAGGGTCAAGGTCACAAACTTAGCACATTCATAAACTTAACGTTGGGGTAAATGTCTTGTAACATCTGTTTCCTTTCATGGAACGCCTTGATATTTCATACATGCATTCCTCGGATGACCCTCTATCACGCTGTAGAAAATCCACAACCCACCACCCAACCCTTACCCAAAGATCAAGGTCACAAACTTAGCATGTTTATAAACTTAACGTTGGGGTAAATGTTGTGTAACTTCTGTTTCGTTACAGGGAACGCTTTGATATTTCATACATGCATTCATCTGATGATGCTACAGCAAATCCATGACCCTCCACCCCTTTCCGATCATCTATTGTGCTACAGCAAATCCATGACCCCCCCCCCCCCCCTTTCCCCTTTCCCCAAGATCAACATCATAATCTTAACGTTGGAGTAAATGTCTTTTTATAACTTGTTTCTTTTCAGGGAACGCCTTGCTATTTCATACATGCATTCATCTGATGATACTCTATCGTGCTATAGCAAATCCATGACCCACCGCCGACCTCTTACCCCAGGGTCAAGGTCATAAACTTAACGTTGGGGTAAATGTCTTGTAACATCTGTTTCCTTTCATGGAATGCCTTGATATTTCATACATGCATTCCTCAGATGACCCTCTATCATGCTGTAGCAAATCCACAACCCACCACCCAGCCCTTACCCCAAGGTGAAGGTCACAAACTTAGCATGTTCATCAACTTAACGTTGGGGTAATGTTGTGTAACTTCTGTTTCTTTACAGGGAACTCTTTAATATTTCATGTATGCATTCATCTGATGATCCTCTATTGTGCTATAGCAAATCCATGACCCACCCCCCCACCCCTTTTTCCTAGGTCAAGGTCACAAACTTAGCACATTCATACATACATTCTCATGTGAATAGCTATCATGCTGTAGAAAATCACCAACTTAGTGCGTTCATAAACTTAACGTTGGGTTAAATTTTGTTGTACTTCTGTTTTCAGGGAGCGCATTGATATTTCATACATGCATTCATCTTGATATGCTATATTATGCTATAGCAAACCCACGACCCACCTTGCACCACTGACCCCATTGTCAAGGTCCACCGCACACCCCTTAACCCAAGGTCAAGTTATATAATATTCATGTTTTTTTTATGCAACTGTGCCAAGTTTGAGTGAAGGCTGCCAACAGGTGAGCTTCGTTGTCGTCTGACAACTCTTGTACATATATTAATTGGTTAATGTAAATTAATTATAATAGGGGATAATTTCTGTTGACGGTCCTGAGCAATAAAATATACTGTTTTCAACATTTTAATGAATTTATATAGTGTAAAAATAAAATTATTGTTAAATAATATGCCTGGTCTTATTTGTATTATCTGTATTATCTGGTGCAGTTAAATTGTCTTTGCCGATAACCGACAACGACAACATTTAACATACTACAAATTATGGAGAAAAAAACACTTCTCCCACTTCCCCCTAAATTCCACCACTTCCCCCTAAATTCCCTGGAGGGGGAAGTGACTTCCCCCTAAAATTTGGAGCTAGATTGAACCCTGCAGTAGTGTGCTACAATTGTATCCCCCGGACGAAAGTCGGGGGATACTATGGATTTGACACCGTGCCGCGTCCGACACTTCTTGTCCGGAGCATAACTCGAACACCCTTTGGAATAGTTTCATGAAACTTCACATGCATAGACCGAAGGTATGTCGTGCACAAGAATGACAACTCTTGCATAGCTAATTTTTTAGTTATCTCCCTTTTTTGTTTCGCGCACTGATTTCGTGTCCGGAGCATAACTCGACCACCCTTTGGAATATTTTTATGAAACTTCACACATGCATAGACCACGACCCGAAGGTGTGTCGCGCACAAGAATGACAACTCTTACATGGCTAATTTTTTAGTTGTCTCCCTTTTTTGTTTCGTGCACTGATTGAGCATAACTCGACCACCCTTTGCAATATTTTCATGACACTTCACACATGCATAGACCACGACCCGAAGGTGTGTCGTGCACAAGAATGACAACTCTTGCATAGCTAATTTTTTAGTTCATCCCTTTTTTGTTTTCGCGCACTGATTTCCTGTCCGGAGCATAACTCGACCATCCTTTAGAATATTTTCTTGAAACTTCACACATGCATAGACCATGACCCGAAGGTGTGTCGCGCACAAGAATGACAACTCTTGCATAGCTAATTTTTTGAGTTATCTCCCTTTTTTGTTTCGCACACTCTACAAACTGGACAATAATGCATGAAGACCCGTTTTCTCGTGTGCTCTGTACACCTTACCTGTAGAGAGAACAATAGCCTTCTCCGGTTGAACAATAGTGACTGGGAGAACCATTCACCTGTGCATGTGCTAGCATGTGCAAATGTCCAGACTGACCACTAACTTATTACAGGTAATTTATACAGGTAAATGATTATATATTACATTTCCGTAAACTGTGTTGACAATATTGTGGCAATATGTGGACCTGTGCAGATATGATATGTAGATAAATATAGGAATATTAAAAAAAAATCTGGGCTCCAGTAGCGAGCATTATTATTTTTAATTTTTAAACTTTTTTTTTTCCATTTTTTTTTCCAATTCTTTTTCAATGTTTGTCTAGTAGCATAAGGTCGTAAGTGCTATATACAGACTATTATCATATAATAAAACAATTATTGACTAGTGAGCCATAGAATATAATCTGATATTCTATGGCTCACTAGTCAATAATTGTATAATATGTTCGGGCCAGTGAAAATTGCTTTCGGGCCCAGGCTCGAGGTCAAGGCAGCAAATGTCCAGACTGACCACTAACTGACCACTAACTTATTACAGGTAATTTATACAGGTAAATTATTATATTACATTTCCGTAAACTGTGTTGACAATATTGTGGCAATATGTGGACCTGTGCAGATATGATATGTAGATAAATATAGGACAATTAAAAAAAAATCTGGGCTCCAGTAGCGAGCATTATATGTTGGGGCCAGTGAAAATTGCTTTCGGGCCCAGGCTTGAGGTCAAGGCGGGACAAGGCGAGGCATTTGATTCCGCGGAATTTTTGTTTACTTATCTCCCTTTGTTGTTTCATGCACTGATTTCGTGTTCGGAGCATAACTCGAACACCCTTTGGAATATTTTCATTAAACCTCACTAATGCATAGACAACGACCCAAAGGTGTGTCGTGCGCAAGAATGACAACTTTTGCACATTAATTTTTTTTATTTATCTCCCTTTGTTGTTTCATGCACTGATTTCGTGTCTGGAGCATAACTCGAACACCCTTTGGAATATTTTTTATTAAACTTCACACATGCATAGAAGACGACCCAAAGGTGTGGCGCGCGCAAGAATGACAACTCTTGCGTCATTAATTTCTTAGTTATCTCCCTTTGTTGTTTCGTGCACTGATTTCGTGTCCGGAGCATAACTCGAACACCTTTTGGAATATTTTCATGAAACTTCACACATGCATAGAACACGACCCTAAAGGTGTGTCACGCAAGAATGACAACTCTTGCATCACTAATTTTTTAGTTATCTTCCTTTGTTTTTCCGCGCACTGATTTTGTCTCTGGAGCATAACTTGAACACCCTTTGTTCAAACTACTTGTGTATCTGGGGAGGGGGATACACATGTGCTTGTCGACAAGCGTCCATTGTCTCCAGTCAAAGTCACATATATGATGTTACCACTCAGTTGTACTGTCTCATATATCTATTATTTATTTCGGACAAAGGTCGGGAGTCAAATATGGTTTGAGTTTAACAAAATAGGCATGACTGACGATTTGGATTATTTGTCATCCACGCGTAATTGAGTGGCAGCGTAATTGAAAGCGCTTGGCAAGTGAGAAGTTCTTTCCTACGGGTATTAGCTATTCCTTACCTGTACAAATCACAGGTGAACACCTTCAAATCGAGGTGTTCCGAATGTGCAGATCACGCGAGTCCGTAAGCTGTGACATATGGTGGACGAGTTGGGCGAGTTGAGTGGTCGCCCTTGAAAAATAAATGGCGGACATTTCAAAGTTGAAAAACAACAACAACAATACAGAAATGGTCGCTGAGTTAAGGATTTTAATGTTTTGGGACTGGATTTTCGTGGTCACTGGTCGCGTTACAGAGGTGGTCGCTTAGTTAAGTTGTATTAACCCTTTCCCTGTTTTGCGATATTTCGACTCTTCCAAATCGAAAACATCTGAATAAAAGAATCAAATGCTGGGTCAAATGATATAGTTAAATTATCTGATAGAGTAGAAAACATTGTGGGAAAAGGAGAAATTGCTTGTTACAAGCAATTTCTCCTTTTCCCACAATGTTTTCAAAAGACATCTTCTGCAGAGGCGTGAAAAGTCGTTTCTATCAGGGAAAGGGTTAACGCTCAAAATTTCACGGGAGATGCTGAGACTTAGCACAGGAAGTCGCTTAGTTCAGGTGGTCGTAAGGGCAGGTGAGACTGTATACTTAAGGGACATAACTCGCTATTATATCTCATTACATCAGTGCCAGAGAATAATTATACAGATGTTTGCAATAGAAGGGAACTATGTTGTTAAACCAATATCCATTAGAACGTAATTAATTGATATTAAAATATTGCTTGCAGTTTCCTCAGGGAATGATACTTACTGAGGCATGACTGCATTTCCATCCTATTAGGCGTGATTGCATGTTTAAATCTCACGAAGGCCTCGAGATCTTTAGCCGATTTCATCAAATTGCAAAGTACAATGTGTACTTATCTAGCAAAGTATACTTTGAGGGAGTAATTATTTATTTTTCCCGAAATGCATTATTTCATATAGAACTAATGACTGCATGTATTTGATGATTAAAAGTATTCAGAATTATTATACTGAATTTATTACATTATCACAGCCAAAATTGCTGTGATAATGTAATAAATTCAGTATGATAAAAATTAATCAATTTATCCTTAAATTGAAAATTTCTCCCTCAAAGTATACTTTGCTAGATAAGTATACTTTTCTAGATAAGTATACTTTGCAATGTTGGTGAAATAGGCTACTGGTATTTTCTCCTTTTTCGTCGGCGTATTTATAGCCGATATATATTTGTAAAATGGGTCGTATTTGCCGTGAATGATGATGAAATTTGACAAAAAATTCAGCTGGATGGTTGGTCGGGAGCACGCTAAGGGTAAATTAATGGTAGGGGTTCCTCCTTATATGAATCACGATTTGCCTGGTTTGGCCCTCAGTTACGTTTTTATCTTTGGCTCTTTTGTTACCTGTTTGAGTTGAATTGGGTTATTGCCCATTATAGTAGTAAGTAGTAAGATTATTACTGATCGTACAGCTTTTGGGAGGGGCCAAGTGATTCTGGTGTGGCGAGGACCTGGCATCCGATCAGGATCATTCTGATTTCAGGGCTGAATATATAGTTTTTGTCGAGCCCACTTGCGGAAAGCGAGACATAGTGATCACAATGACGTCCGGGTGTCCGTGCGTCCGTCCGAAATCTGCGTTAAAGTTTTTAAATACCTTATATCTCTGCAGTCCTAAGTCACATTGACTTGAAACTTCATATGCTTATTAGTCATGATCCATATATTCATGCTGTATCCCACTCATGCGGCCCCTGTGCCCAAGGTCAAATGACTTAGAAGTTTGCATTCCGAAATCTGCGTTAAAGTTTTTAAATACCTTATATCTCTGCAGTCCTAAGTCCCATTGACTTGAAACTTCATATGCTTATTAGTCATCATCCATATATTTATTCTGTGTCCCACTCATGCGGCCCCTGTGCCCCTATGTCAAGGTCAAATGATTTAGAAGTTTGCGTTACAGTTTCTGTCTAAATTTGCGTTAAAGTTTTCACATACCTACTATCTCTGTAACCGGAAGTCAGATTTGCTTGAAACTTTGTATTCTTATTGGGCATCAAACTTCAAATAAATACACTCTGAGACCATCAAATGCCTCGGTGGGCTCGACACGCAGGCCACAGCCATCCTCGTTTTATTGTAGATATTCAGTTCTGATTTTGGGATTGTCCCCCCATTTGTACATGTATTTGAACATGTACTTGTACAGGTAATATATGGGATTTAGTACTAAACCCATTGACCCGGCCTTAAATGACCTTAGCTGTTGATAGGCCGTTAAACCCCAACATCGAAAATGGACACACAATTCAAAGCTCATGCGGATTAAAATTCCGCATAAGCTTTGAATTGTGTGTCAATTTTCGATGTCGTTTACAGAAAATATTGCACTTTTTTTCAAAGTCAATATTGGCTAAAAATGTCCACGCGATAAGGGAGGTTTTACCAGAGTTGGGACGATCATTTACAGGCAAAATCGTGAACACCTAATGATATGCACTGCTGAATAATTTATTTTGTGATTTTATGTCACCGACTATTTGTAGGAATACAGGTCGGTATGCACACAGATCTCAAATGCACAGCATGTTTTGGACATTTTCTGAGGTCCTCCGAAATATCAATGTGTGGTTTCCGATTTCTGGACTGCAAAAAGCTTTAAAGGTACATGCCCACTCAGAAGGCACAACATGTTCTTTATAGGAATTAAATAAGTGTATAATTGTGTCACTATTCCACCAATTCTGATTTTATGATTTTCTCCCCTATATGTAACAGGTTAAATGCGTGATCGAACCCGTTGACCCGGCTGTTGATAGGCCGTTACACAATAAAAAATCAAACACAAGTCCACCCTGCACATTGTGCATGTACCCGTCAGATCTGTCATCATCATATGGAAATAAAATAACAAGTAACAGCTCTGTATATTACAGTTTAACCGATTTCATGCTGAGGATATGCCATTTTGATTGGGGAAAATCATAATTATTTTCTTTAAATGTGCTTAGAAGTATATGTTGCGACCACCATTTGAACCGTCTCCTCGAGACGGTTCAAATGAGTGGTCGCAACATATACTTTCATTGATAAATTTCAAAAATAAAATGTTTAAATACATTCCTACTACACTGCAGCTCCATTATAACTCGGTCGCGTATAGCGCGATCTCCATTATGACGTGGGTCTCTCGTGGATCCAAAAAAAATGTTTTAAAAAATCGAGAGAAAAAAAAAAGAAAAAAAAAAAGAAAGTCGTCGGACGTCGTAGTCATCGTGTTTTCAGTTGATTCGTGATTTCTGCAAGTTTATTCAAACAACGAAGTTCAAAGTCCATGAAAGGATTATTATTAGTATGTTAGCAAATGTAATACATGTACCTTTAATCGGGTAATCATGTTAATAGGCATATTTGATAATTAATTCAATTACACATAATTGTCGCTAATAAATGGTTGCTGTTCGATCGCCTTTCTTTTTCTTTACTCCCAGGTGTAATATTTAGCGTTCTATAAATATACTGGTGTTTCAGCATTATCTGGGTATGGGATCACATGGTCTATTGTTTACACTGCAGCCCACGGCAATCTCGCTTAAATCGTAAATTTCATTCATCAATATGACGTAAACAATAGATCACGTGACCCCACATCCTGAGATTATGCACGTATCAACCGCATGAATAGGCAGGACACGTGACCATAGGCATTATTTATTATCAATTAATCCGTTTAAGCGTCTGTTGATCGTGAGTAGTATACATTGTAATAAGCGTCTGTCTATCGCGAGCACTATATAACTTAATAAGCATGATTTTATAAATATAAATATAAATATGTTCAATACATTATATAGTTTGTATGTCATAGACATTATTAATAATTACTTTAACTTCTGTTCAAATGACATGATTTTATATGGGTCCGTTGCTAATGGAATTCCCGCAATAGTTGGTAACCGAAATGCGAATGATACCAGTAACCCGTGCAGTACCAGTACCCGTGCATGTCCCGAAATTGTATAACGCGGTCGGATTCGATCGTGGTTTGAAATCTTGGACCACCACGTTATAATGGAGCTGCAGTGTAGTAATGGTGTATTCCGCATGTAATGGGTTATATCACAGGCATTCCGCGTGCTTCGGCTGTCATCGGTATAACTATATATATATGAACAAGGCTTCTAACTTTGGTCAGACACGACCTTGTATCATAACAAATTGTAGTTGCAAGTTCATATGATCATTTGAGAATTATCGATATCCTGCAGAAATACAAAGTTAGAAGCCTTGTTCATATACATATATAGATACAGTCGAGCACCAGTATCTCGAAGTCGAAGGGAGATCGTATTTTAGTCGAGATAGGACCTGGTTCGAGATAGCGAGAAGTGACATAATCAAATATTTTCCCAAAACAATATCAAATCATGTTATATACTCATCACATCACGAGTAAACAATAAAGGAATAATGAAACAAAGAAGCGTTATTGTGTTGTGAATTCATAATGAATGTAATATGCTTAATGAATCGTGTCAACACTCAAACAAATCGAGGTGGATCAATTGAGCAAACACGTGTGAATTGATTTTGTTTTGTTTGATAATAGGTTTTGAAAATTAGTGTTAACCACATCGATCTCGGCAGCCAGGCGCTTGGGTTATTTACCCAAGCGTTTATGTGATCGAGATTGCAAAGTGATTTTTAACGTATTTTTATACGAAGGGGACAGAATGAACAGTCGAGATAGAGAACAGATACGAGATAGGGCATGTACGTTCGAGATAGCCGAGGAAATTTATATTAAACAAATAAGGATATAATTTGGGACTTTAGCGAATCATCGAGATACTGATGTTCGAGGTACTGGTGCTCGACTGTATACCGATGAATTAAAGCCGAAAGCCGAAACACGCCGAATGCCTGTGGGTTATATATGTTTTACAACTTACAAAGTAACATGACAGTCCTACAATAACAATATACCCATGGGTATAATTATCATTGACACAGTGAAGTGGGCTAACATGCAATGTTCTCAGAAAAATGTGAATATTATATAACCTGTTACAATCGGATACAGCTTTGGATGTACATGTATGACAGTTTTGAAATATTTTCTTTCTGATTTTTCTTTCTCAATGAAAGTATATCTTGTGGCCACTCATTTGAACCGTCTCAATGAGAAGGTTGAAATGGTGGTCATAAGATATGCTTGTGATGAGAAACAAAGAAAATATTTATATCAGTAAAATAGTTTATCCTCCGAATATAATGGGCTGGCCACACATTGGTTTTAGAGAAATTGGAAGAAATTCAGACAAACATCCTAACAATTAGAGGGAGATAACTATTATTTACTGTGAACTCCATGTTGTGTGGAATTACCAGCCTTGAATTGCTATGAACAATATTACGCTCGCTGTTCTGCTTATAGATGGAAAATTCAATATCCCTGCTCGAAAGTATATGTTTGTTGCTTTTATATCTTGTCTTATTTCTCAATAAAAACATGGTTTGACAGCACTTCAGAATCATTTCCAATGGAAATGATTCTGAAGTGCTGTCAAAGCCTGTTGTAAATTATTCTAAAGTGCTGTCGAAGCATGTTTTTGATGATGAAAATGGAAAATAGAAAATAAACAGCAGACGACAAAAAAAATAAGATAGCGGTGTAAGGGTTAAATAGTTAATATTGTCATTGTTTTATGGGATGTAACACCAGAATGATTAATTGGGCTCATATTGCAAGTTGCATACTGCTTGCAATATAATGATCATACTTCACATGTATCAAGGTGTATGATCACGTGGTACTAACAACAACAACAACAAGTACCGATTCAAAGTACGTATTCTTTTATAGTGTCCTTATTACGTAACGGATTTTGATGAAATATGGCGCATCAAACGCGTCTTGTTAACCTGCACATTTGTGGACTCTGTAAGGAAACATAAAGGACACAAATAAAAAACAAATAAAAAAAAAGAATCAACCAAGGCACCAACAGCCATCAATACAAAAACCAACCCGAAATGAACAACAACAAACGCGTCTTGTTAACCTGCATTTGGTGGTCTCTGTATTTTCGCCCAAACTTCTGTCGTTTTCGCGAAGAATCGATTTCCGTGTCTCCGACATGGAAATCGATTCTTCGCAAAAACGACATAAGTCTGTGCCAAACTCCATAGACCACCAAATGCAGCTCATGAAGACACGTTTGCTGCGCCATATTTCATCAAAATCCGTTTCATATTAAGGAAAATATCAAATAATACTTACTTTGGAGTGGGCGACATTGTTGTTGTTGTAACCAAGTGATAATGCACCTTGTGTATGTGCATCACAAGGTAAATTTGAAGCCGTGTCACATGCATCCACTGGATTCCGTCCGTACTTTTATAGATATCTTCCATTGACAAATTATTCACTTGCTATGAAAACGATAGGGAGGAGCATCCGTGTTTGAGGAACACATGTCTAGTCGGTATGGCAGCAGTGCAGCATTCAATTTTCAATAAAATTGCTTAACATTTGTTCAGCCTTACCAGATTTATATGAGACACGCCATGGTATTTTGTACCTAAGAACTTGTGCGATATCTCGCGCAAAATCTTTACAAAATTTACAATATTTTCCGTAAATGACGTCGAAAGATGACAAACATTTTCATAGCAAATGCGGAGCGTTCCGTATTTGCTATGAAAATTCTGTCATCTTTCGACGTCATTTACAGAAAATATCATTTTTTTTTGTAAATATATTTTATGAAAAATTGCACTTGTTAATTCTTAGGTACAAAATCGCATGGCGTATGTTATATCGAAATAAACATCAACCAGGGGCGAATGCAGAATTTAGGTTGAGGGGGCGTGGATTCTCTGTTGTAAAAAAATCCACAAATTTTAGAGGAGGAGGCGATCGCCAGACACACCCACTCCTGGATCCACAACTGTCAACTTTGACAAGTAAACAGAAATTTTATTGGATATGTGTATAGTACTATTCACTTTGGAATATTAGTGATTCTATAGAGTCAAGTGCGCTTTGTCTGCCAATACCAGTTTCCTGCTTCACTATTGGCCTGTAGCAGATTACATGTAAGGGAAGGAACTGCTGATGATTTGGACAATGGGCATTTACTTTGTTATCTCCCTTGACATATTGATTGTCATGTATCTTCGAGCACATATCAACTGGTGTTAGACTTTGTTTAACTCTGCATGCTAGCGGCGAAAATATCCGCCAACCGAATTAAGAGTATATGTTTTATTTCGCTGTGTCTCCGGACACAATTCTAATGAAATTCCAAGACATATTCATGACATTTATAAGGAGAAATAAAAGAAAATATAATGAATTATCATCTGCTATTTTTGAACTATTTATAGCCCACAAATTTCCCAGCATGCAAAGAGTTGAGGGATCTTCAGTAGTTTGATTCTGGCTGACAGTTGAGTCACCTGTGTTAGCATTGGTAGTTTGATTCTAGTTTAGTACCCTGTGTTAGTGTTTGGTAGATTGATTCTGGTTGAGTCACCTAGCTGTGTTAAGCATTGTTAGTTTTATTCTGGTCGAGTCCCCTGTGTTAGTATTGGTAGTTTGATTCTAGTTGAGTCCCCTGTGTTTGTATTTTGTAGTTTGATTCTGGTTGAGTCCCCTGTGTTAGTATTGGTAGTTTGATTCTGGTTGAGTCCCCTGTGTTAGTATTGGTAGTTTTGATTCTAGTTGAGGCCCCTGTGTTTGTATTTTGTAGTTTGATTCTGGTTGAGTCCCCTGTGTTAGTATTGGTAGTTTGATTCTAGTTGAGGCCCCTGTGTTTGTATTTTGTAGTTTGATTCTGGTTGAGTCCCCTGTGTTAATATTGGTAGTTTGATTCTAATTGAGGCCCCTGTGTTTGTATTTTGTAGTTTGATTCTGGTTGAGTCCCCATGGTGTGTTAGTATTGGTAGTTTGATTCTAGTTGAGGCCCCTGTGTTTGTATTTTGTAGTTTGATTCTGGTTGAGTCACCTGTGTTAGCATTGGTAGTTTGATGCTGGTTGCGTCCCCTGTGTTAGCATTGGTAGTTTGATGCTGGTTGCGTCCCCTGTGTTAGCATTGGTTGTTTGATGCTGGTTGCGTCCCCTGTGTTATCATTGGTAGTTCGATGCTGGTTGAGTCCCATGTGTTAGCATTGGTAGTTTGATGCTGGTTGAGGCCCCTGTTTTAGTGATTGGTAGTTTGATTCTGGTTGAGGCCCCTGTGTTAGCATTGGTAATTTGATGCTGGTTGAGTCCCCTGTGTTATCACATATCACAACACATATCTGGCAAGGCTCAGGAAACGTGATGGGCGAGGCTCTGCCGAGCAAATCCCGTTTCTGTGCCGCGCCAGATATGTTTTCCCATTCACGGCACTAACCTACTATTCTATTTATCCCGTCAACACCTACAAATTGCTTTAAAATGCAAAAATAGTATTGACTGGATATCAAAAATGTTTCACGGCACCGTGTTTCACTGCACATGTGTTGACGGGATAAAATGCTTTATTGGGGTACAGTCGAACCCCTCTAAACCGGACACAGAGAAAATGTGTTGAGCTTAATTTAGATATGTTTCATTGCCATTTACCTCCGATAACACTGTCTGTTTATGATTGCTCAGCAGCCACGCGTGTCTTGACGTAGTCATCTGTCTCTTTTTACAGTGGAACCTCGTTTAGAGAGGTTCCACTGTACAATTTGTTTTCAGTACTATGAGTTTCTGGAAAAAATTGTGTCTAAATTTATAATTATTACGGTATTTGTGATTTTCTTGAGAGATTTATATATTAGTATGTATACAAACAGAGATTTATGAGTCATTAATGCTTTGGATGTTTTGCATTACATTCATGTTTTAGTTTCTTGTTCACATGCAATTTGAGAAATTACTGGGCACAACTTTGAAGAAAAGGCTTGTGTAAAAAGATGCCAGCATGACATAATACAGAGAAACCTCTCTAAACCGGAACACGCTGGGCTTAGAGAAGTTTTACTGTAGATCTGGGCCCGGTTGCTCAAAGCTTCAGTTAGCTTAACAGACTGTTAAATCCTTAACGGACTGTTAAATCCTTAACTGAATGGTTAAAATCTCTGTAAACAGAGATTTTAACCATTCAGTTAAGGATTTAACAGTCCGTTAAGCTAACTGATGTTTTGAGCAACCGGGCCCAGGTATTTAATATTCATTCTGAGCCGATAGTTGTATGTGTGCTGTGCTGAGCCGTATTCGTATTGTGTGCTGTGCTGAGCCGTGTGTGTAGCTGTTGCTGAGCCGTAGTTGTGTGCTGTGCTGTTGCAGACGTAGTTAGTGTGCTGTGCAGCCGTAGTGGTGCTGGCAGAGCGTAGTGTGCTAGCTGAGCAGTAGTTTGTGCTGCGAGAGGCCGTAGTTGTGTGCTGTGCTGAGTCACTGTGTTTGTGTGCTGAGCCGTAGTGTGTGCAGCCGTAGTTGTGTGCTGTGCGATCATGAACAGACATTACTTGTATCACCTGAGATAAATGACCAAGGTGTTTTCTTGATGTCCAGTTTAGAGGTTCCACTGTCCTAATTATATAGGCAGCGTTTTTACTGCGAAAGCCACTTTTATTGCCTCAAGTCGAGGGATAACTGTCTGTCTGGTGTCACTGTTGCTGCACTCTGCGCCAGCTTAAAATGTTTCACGTCGAAACAGGCGCCTGATTCCTGGCGAATTCCCATTCAGCTACATGCAGAAGATACTGCATAAACACATTTTCGTCTAGTAACCGGTGCAAGAAATTTACTAGACGAAAATGTGTTTATACGATAGCTCTAAGTAGAGCCGAGTTATATATCGTCAGAAAACCTGTGCATTTTTCGACGTGAAACATATTACGCCGACGCGGAGTGCAAAATCCAGTGGGTGTCTCTTTTGAATTCCTAATTGGAACTGAAGGCAAAATGGACGGAATTATGTTGCCATAAGCATTGAATTACGTTGGACACGTTGGGCACGAGTTGACAGAAATGGTGATTTTTTTTACAACTACAATGCCTCTCGACAGTGATTAGCATTATCGGAGAATTGCATTAGCGGAGATAAAGAGCTGTTTTTCTCGAGTATTTTGCCTGTTCTATCAATTTGTACCTTTTGAGCTGTACTAATGAGAATAAACGGTTCTATGGATTCTTGTAAGTTTTTTTCACATTGTCATATGGCATGGCAGTGTTAGAAAAATTGATCAAACAAGGGCCGTGTGTCGTGAATATGGCCATGGCAGCTACTTACTGGAATAATTGTTTTAACCCTTTCACCCCTAAGTTACTGAAATATATTTTTACACATTAATTTTGCAACCAATTTGATTATCTCAAAATTATTTTTAGCCTAATCCATTTCTCAAAAGGGGGTGTTTTTTTTCTCAAAAATATGAAAATTACTTGCAAAAAGTGCGGATCCTGATGAGACGGCTCGTCACGAGCCGGCTCATCAGGATCTACACTTTTTACCAATACCTCTATACAGGTCTGTGGTGTTGAAAGGGTTAAATGGTGCAAAGTTGTTGAAGGTAGTTTGAAGGTCGCGTGTCTGGCAGTGGTTTGTGATGTACATCACCGACTCCTGTTTCAGTGCAGTCTCCGTTTTTGTTCCGCCGTAGACAACACTTGCAAACTCAACGCGAACGCAACGCGAACGCAACGGTTTGCTGTAGCGTTATATACGTTCTTTAGACGTATAATACGGTTCATACACGTGTAATACACATTGTCAAACCGTTTAGTTTAAAAGCGTTGTATACGTTGTTTAAACGTATAATACGGTTCGTACACATGTAATACACATTGTCAAACCGTTTAGTTTAAAAGCGTTGTATACGTTGTTTAAATGTATAACACGGTTCGTACACGTGTAATACACATTGTCAAACCGTTTAGTTTTAAAGTGTGTAATACGTTTAGCTTCAAGGCGTATAGCACGCTTTGGCGTATACATATGTAGCGAGGTGAAAGAGTTGAAACGTGTACTACGCTTTACCTGGAAGCGTGTAGCTATATGAAAGCGTTGAAACGTGTACAACGGTTACACGTTTTAACGCGAATACCTGTTCGGCCCCGATCGCTTCGAGGCGTCCTTGTTTCGTCCCTTTTAAAATATCGCGAATACATACCAAATCAATCGAGTTCGGTTAAAGTATATCGGCGGTGTGATTTAGCACTTCAATTGATCCCTAATCCCTGATGCCTAATGAGTCACGCTTTTAACACGACAGATGTACCTTGTCGTTTATCAAAATGTTTGCGAATTGTAGATCACGTCAGCCGGCTCATCAGGATCTGCGGCATTCCTACATGTACATTTTATATACACACAAATGACCCCTAATACAGCGTAATGTAACAGTTCCTAACTTAATATGGAATAACCCGGGCCAATAGTCCGTGTCAGTTACTTGGGGTTAAATATTACGAACACAGATAAACACAGTGCATGGTTTCTGTATTTTATTTTAACATCATCAGAAATGGCGAGTCTAGGAACTCTCGTATCTTTACGCTGAAGCCAGTCTATTTCAGTCACTAATCCGCTATACACCTGTCCCACGCGTGTGTTAAGAAAAATCGATATTTTCAGAAACTGAATACACAGCGAGCTGCACACTGGTTTAACACGGATATGGCCCGCGGATATGTGTTATAAATTACTTGGTGGTCAAAACCGGTAAATTTACAAGGTTTATAGTGAAATAGCAGCCGACTGGTCTGAGAGTTCAAAAATCGGTCCAGAACCGGAAAATTTTAGAAGCCCTGCAGTGAGTCTAGAAGTATATATACACACACGAAGAACGATCTGAGCATGCGCATTCTACGCGATACACGGTTGGCATATCAAAATGTGTAATGCGTTAAAATCCGTGGAAACGTGTTATACGTATAACACGGTTTCATCTGTACGGTGCTGTGTACATGTAGAAGCGTGTAACCGTTCGTCAAAGAAAGCGTTAAATCGTTTAAACGGTTTACCTTAGCGTTATATACGTTTACAACCGTTGTATACGTTTACAACTGTTGTACACGGATTACACGCTTTTGAAACTCAATGCGTTGTTTACAACCATTGTATACGTTTACAACCATTGTACACGGATTACATGCTTTTGAAACTCAATGCGTTGAACACGGTTTGTTCGACTTTCGCGCATGCGCAATAGTGGGGAAACGCAACGCATGGCCGAAAACATATTACACGTAGACGACACACGGTTTGAAACGCAACTAACGGAAACTCCACGGATACGCAACGCACAACACTTTGTACACGTATAAACCCGGAACATTTTGACAGAAACGGCTGTATTGTGCGAGTATATAATTACCTCTCGGACGCTGAAGTCCATCTTTTTTTTGTGCATACCTTTAGCTAATTAAAGGTACATATACCCCACTCAGTAGGCTCAAAATGTTCTTTATTGGAATTAAATAAGTGTATAATTGTGTCACTATTCCACCAGTTCTAAAAATTACGAGTGCTCACCATACAAATATAATCATTTAGTAATATTTATTTTACTGATTGTGACTCGCGGTGGTATCAGGCTATTTTCATATGCAAATGAGGGATTATATTTTTATAATTATTTATATTAATTAAATGCGTCACCTGAAAAAATAATATTTTTGACAGATTATAAAGTATGCACATCAAAAAATAATTACATCCACTAAATAGTAATGTCCGTTAACATTTTAAGGAAACACGGTTATTGCCCCTGATATCAGTGTGAGAATTTACGTCTGATGTAAAATGTATGATGCCAATCAATACGTGGGGTAATGGTGAATTAATGTTTATTTTGCCAGAAAATGTCTCAGATGATGTCTCTGGTATAAAGACCAATTTGTGCCTCCTGAGTGAGCATGTACCTTTAAAATGTCAACCGTTATCTGTAATTTTTGTAACTTCATGGAATTATGATGTGCAGTACATTCCTTTCAGTCTACCAATTGCAAGGTTACTTGTGGCTGTGACTGGAGAATGGGGCTTATGGGTTTTTCGACCAGTGTCGATCCAGATAAGTCTGATCAGGATCTGCACTGCTCGCAATTCCATCAATGAAACACACCCATCGTGCTTCTAACGAGTAATATAAATTGTTATCAGGCTACGGAAGTGTGCTGTTCGATCAGAAGACACACTGGTCACAAATACCATAAGCTCCACTTCTCCAGTCACAGGCACATTTATCCTAAATAATAAATCAGAAATAAAGAATGGTTCCCATTTCTATTGTAAATAAGCAGTGCTCCAGATAAGGAATTAGTAATTGAGTATTGTTACTCCCATCATTTCTGAAGCAATTGGGTATTTCAAAATTTTAATTGGGTAAAATTAAATCACACTACTGTTTACACATCAACAGACAGCAATTATTGAATAGTTTGTTTCGAAATGAAAACATATCTTGGCATTTCATTAGAATTGTCTCCTTGGAGACAATTCTAATGAAATACCAAGATGTGTTTTCATGGAAAAATAAGAAAAATATGCTATATTGGTGGTCTGTTTATTGTTTTCTGCAGCATGATAAAGCAGGCCTTTCCCCAGCCCATTATAGCGCCGGCGCTATAACTTCAATTGTCAGTGTCCCGCGGCGCTTCAAGTCTGGCCGCAGAGCTTGTATTACGCCCTCGGTGCCTCAATCTGCTGGTGGAATAATGCTTACGGCCCGAGTTAAACCTTATTAAAATCGGTTGTTTCGTTTCCATTTTATTCGGTTGGTGTTGTTGTTTGTGCCGGAAACAGAAAGCAATAACACTCTGGTGCCCGATTTTAAGACCCCTTGTGTTTAAATGATCGGTTTGAGCCGGGACCGGAAATTCGTGTTGCAATATAACGTGTCCACGAATGAAGTCGCTCGGCACCGTCCGCCACAACTCGGAAATTTGCGGTAAGTATTTGATTGGCTTATTTCCGCTTAGTCGTACTATATTCCCACGGTTGTATTCAATATATGGGTGGACCTCCCATGCAGGTGGATGACAAGAGACTCCCTCATACGTCATGAGAGGTCGGAGATACCAGCCAGGATAAGACTGCATGGATGCACTTGGGATTATGCTTGTGGCCTTCTCAGCCCAGAATCAAGACGAGTAAGCGATCGTCACTATCACAAAAGACGCTGAATGCCTTGTTGACAGTGGCGATACAGGGTTCTCGTTCAGCCAGGCTGTGGATGAGTGGCATAAAGAGAAGCCCAGACGAACGTCATTTTTTAAATGAGTTTTTAAAACTGGACTTGAACATGATTCTGTGTCTTAGTTAGATGGATCTGTGTGTACATGTACTTTTGTTCATGTAAATGAAATTAAACAAATGAGGTAGGAGTGAGATTTTATGTTAAGTATCACATGTTGAGCCTCAGAGGAGATGCACTGCCCTAACCAAATAAAATACACATTTGACGATCTGTACTTATATCTTAACGGTGGATCTTACTAAGATGCACACATGAGGCCAAATGATCCGGTATATCAAGGGTGCCTGGAACTGGATCATCATACTGTCTTTCAGTGTTTAATTTTTTTTGTTGCAATTTTAGTGCTGAATACATACAATTTTATAACAATTTTTGTTAAGGCATAGAATCTCATGAACTCCCTCAAACTAATTTACCTCAGTTATTATACCCTGTCGGTCGGTCTGTTTGTCGGTCGGTCTGTTGGAAATTCCCTTCCGCTCTATATCTTCTACACCGATGCATGGATTATCAAATGGCTTGGCACAAATGTTTCTCATGATGAGAAGGTGTGTCGCGATCAATAACCACTCACCTACGTCCAAGGTCAAGGTCACAGTTGAAGGTCAAAGGTCAAACCTATCGAAATTCCCTTCCGCTCTATATCTTCTACACCGATGCATGGATTATCAAATGGCTTGGCAAGCCCCGTGCAGGCACCGGGGCGGGATCAACTGATCCTGAGAATAGTGCTGCAGTAGCCATTGCTTGTCGTAAAAGGCGACTAAACTGGCTTAACGATTGGGTTCATACTTTCCGGAACCCACTATACCGGATTTGGCCCTCATGTACATTTTTGGCTTTCTTGTATGTGAGAGTTGAGTCGGGCTATGCCCCATATATAAAAGTAAGATTAGCGCTAATCCTATTACTTTTAGGATGGGATAAATGATGCTGGTGTGGCGAGGGCCTGGCACCAGATCAGGTTGTTCTAATTTCAGGACTGAATATATATTTTGATTGTAAATATTGAGTTCTGAAGTTGGGATTTACCCCCCTTGGACAGGTGGATATGGGACTCGACCCCGTTGACCCGTCTGCATGTAGACTCCCTGAGGCTTGTACCTCTATGTCAGAAAAGCGGACGTTAAACCCTATTCACTCACTCACTCACTCAAATGGCTTGGCACAAATGTTTCTCATGATGAGAAGGTGTGTCGCGATCAATAACCACGCACCTACGTCCAAGGTCACAGTTGAAGGTCAAAGGTCAAACCTATTGAAATTCCCTGTCTCCCTATATTATAACCTACTGAGTGGGCATGTACCTTTAAACTCACTCACTTTCACTGTCAATCTTTATACATGTATCTGAGACCCTGGGAGCTGTTTCACTAAACTTTGTACGACTAAAATGTTCGTAATTGCAAAATTATGATAGTCTGTAAATTCCACATTAACACTGCTTTCTTTTAAATAATTATTGGATTTACAGTTATTGAGCATAGGCTGCATAGGCAGCCTATGCTCAATAAATGTAAATCCATCAATTGAAATTTCCAAACGATTTTAAATTTGCACTTACGAACATTTTAGTCGTACAAAGATTAGTGAAACGGGCCCCAGGGCCTTTCAGACACCCATTTCCCCCCATGTACATGTCCTTGTTGGATGGTTGTAGGGCTCCAGATAAGCTGCGTATTTGCTTAATTACCCAATTAAAATTGCCAAAAACCCAATTGAAATCAGAAGAGCGAGTATCAAAAAGCAATAAACAATTTGTGGTACCTTTACCATGCTGCAGAAAACAATAAACAGACCACAAATAGAGCATATTTTTCTTATTTTCCATGAAAACACATCTTGGTATTTCATTAGAATTGTCTCCAAGGAGACAATTCTAATGAAATGCCAAGACATGTTTTCATTTCGAAGCAAACTTTTCAATAATTGCTGTCTGTTGATGTGTAAACAGTAGTGTGATTTTATTTTACCCAATTAACATTTTGACATACCCAATTGCTTCAGAAATGAATGAGTGACAATACTCAATTACTAATTCCTTATCTGGAGCCCTGTGGTTGGTTATATTTTATTGCCATGTGATCGGGCCACATCCTGGCACTGTCACCGGTCCATTAGTAAGCACTCTGGGATATGTTGTTGTCGACTCGTTGATCAATCGGGCAGCTATACCATCATGCATCACTGGCTTGTCACTCACATGGTCGAATCATTGACCATTATCATGCAGGAAACTTGTATTATTGTCTTCTGCTGTTGTTTTATGTTTCGTCTTCTTTCTCAATAAAAACATGGTTTGGCAACACTTTAGAATCATTTCCATTGGAAATCATTCTAAAGTGTTGTCAAACTATGTTTTTCGTGAGAAAAGTGTAAAATAAAAAATAACCAGCAGACGACAAAATTGAATTAGCACTGTAAGGGCTAAACTGCATGTGTGAAATAACAATATAAAAGTCATGTAGTCTGAACAAAAATTATGTTTTGTAGACCCTTTATGCAACAGTCTTGTGAAAACCTGAAATGGCGGGAATCAAATATATTGTTGTTTGCTGTTTTTAATTTTTCATTTAGTCTCATAAAAAGACCTATTCTGCTGTTCATGAGAATTGTCACCATTACAGACAATTCTCACGCACTGCCAAAAACAGGTCTTAACCCTTAGACTGCTATCTTATTTTTTTTGTTGTGTGCTGTTTATTTTCTATTTTCCATTTTTATCATCAAAAACTTGCTTTGACAGCACTTCAGAATAATTTACAACATGCTTTGACAGCACTTCAGAATCATTTCCATTGAAAATGATTCTGAAGTGCTGTCAAACCATGTTTTATTGAGAAATAAGGCAAGATATAAATTGTTGTGAGTAGCGGTCTAAGGGTTAATCAAGAAAAAATGGAAAATAGAAAATTAACAGCAGACGACAAAGAATTAAGTTCTCATTGTAGTGAAAATGGTGAAGTCGTCCTAGAATTAGAATAGCATAAAATGGTGCAAAATATTTACCAACTCGTCTTACAATTAACTCGCTTCACGCTGATAATAAGTATTTGTTTTCAATAATAGCCATCGTCTCTTAAGAGAAGAAATAGGATAAATATTGATAATTTTCACTAATTAAGGCAGTCGGTTTATCTGCACCATGTCAATAGTTAAAGGGTTAATATTTTAACATCCCTCGAGAAGTTAATAAAATATTGCAAAACAAAACAATTGCACAATTTTGACATCTAATGTCAGAAACTGATGCTTTGTTGATATCTTTAACCCTTTCAACACCAAGTAACTTAATAGGATGTTCCATGCCAATGTTTCACGCTATTTCATTGGTCCATTCAAATTTTCAGGCTATTCCATTCTTCAGAAAGGGTAATTTTTTCAAATTTGATAACTATTAACAAACAGTGGAGATCCTGATGAGACGGCTCGTTACGAGCCGGCTCATCTGGATCTGCACTGTTTGCAAACATTGTCTCTATAGAGGTCTGTGGTGTTGAAAGGGTTAAATTAAAAATGTAGTTCTTGCTAAGACCTCCAGTGAAAATCAATAATATCAACATTTAAAGCAAGTACGATTGGCGACTTTAAAATCGCACATACGGTATGTACTGAAAGATTTAAAAACGCAACAGGGAGGTAGATATGTTATTTGACAACCCTATATGACTGCAGTATACCACTTCTGAGCTCCAGATAAGGTGCATATTTCACGCACTTCTTCTAGCAGAATACGCATTGATTATCAAAAGTGGGAGTACAAAATATTCAAAATAATGTGAAAATACGCATTGATTTTCAAATTGAGTAGTGAAAATTATGTAATAAAGTTAAAAATTTACTTCGTTGAGCTGCAATACAATGTTTGCTTTTTGCAGCTCAAATAAGTGAATTTTTAAATTTGTTTTGTTTTTTATCATTTGATCCCTATTTAATATGGAAGCAAATCAAGATACATTTGTAAAAGTTAAATATGCATTTAATTTGAAATCTGTGTGTATAAAACTCTTTAGATACAAAACTTATCTGGAGCTTTGCCACGTGAAATGTAGGTATCGATTCCACGGTATTACATAACTTGTTTACCACCTTGTTGCGTTTTTAAATTGTTTCAGTATATTTGAGACATATTCCAAATTTTCTGAATATCATAAAATATGACATGTTACATCCAGAATTCACGAAGGTTCATCAATTTCTGTGTTGATTCTTTGTCTGATGGCTCGGCCAATTTTATTTCCAGACGAATGTGGTCATATGACATAAAACATTCAAAGGTCTTGATGATATTGAACATCGAGCATTGAATGAGAAAACATTCACAATTTCTGAATTATATTGGAACTTCTGTTTCACCCCATCTCGCATATATACCTAAATTACAGTGGAACGTTTCTAAACCAGACACCCTGGGGACCTCCCAGGGTGTCTGGTTTAGAAAGGTTCCACTGTACCAAAACATCTCATTAGAGAACTGTACCAGAGTGTCCCATCGTGCCTTGATTGAGAAATGCATTTTATGGGACCTCCCAGGGTGTCTTGTTTCTAGAGGTTCCACTATACCAAAACACCCCATATTCAGCACTGTTTCACAGTGTCCCATATTGACCATCATGCGGTTGAGAAATGTATTTTATTGGATCTCCCAGGGTGTCTTGTTTCTAGAGGTTCCACTATACCAAAACACTCCTATTCAGCACTGTTTCACAGTGTCCCATATTGGCCATCATGCGGTTGAGAAATGCATTTTATTGGATCTGGGTGTCTGGTTTCTAGAGGTTCCACTAGACCAAAACACCCCATATTCAGCACTGTTTCACAGTGTCCCATATTGGCCATCATGCGGTTGAGAAATGTATTTTATTGGATCTCCCAGGGTGTCTTGTTTCTAGAGGTTCCACTATACCAAAACACCCCATATTCAGCACTGTTTCACAGTGTCCCATATTGGCCATCATGCGGTTGAGAAATGCATTTTATTGGATCTCCCAGGGTGTCTGGTTTCTAGAGGTTCCTCTATACCAAAACACCCCATATTCAGCACTGTTTCACAGTGTCCCATATTGACCATCATGCATCGGTTGAGAAATGCATTTTATTGGATCTCCCAGGATTTCTAGAGGTTCCTCTATACCAAAACATCCCATATTTATCACTATTCCAAAGTGTCTCACTTTGAACATCGTGCAACAAGTGAGAAATGCATTTTATTAGCCAGGTGTTTTAAAAAAAATCCAGGCTATTGGATTGGCGAAAGCCGGGTGGGCGGGTGGACGGGCGGCGTCCACAATCAATGTTAAGTTTTTCGTGTTTGAGTCAATTTCTTTGTTACTGTACCACCTAGGACCACCAAACTTTCACAGCTTCATAATCAAGGGGTGTCCACCACATATCACTATCTAACATGGTTACTAAATACTTGACCATTTCACGCGCAATCGATTTAGCCATTTTCAATGTTAAGTTTTCGCATTTGCAATGTTAAGTTTTCGTGTTTAAGTCCATTTCTTTGGTACTGTACCACCTAGGACCACCAAACTTTCACAGCTTCATAACCAAGGGGTGCCTACCACATACAACTATCCAACATGTGACCATTTTTTTTACCTTCACCTATTATTTCTACGTAATTGACTTAGCCATTTTCAACGTTAACTTTTTAACGTACGTCTGGTTAAATTTTTTGGTTAAAACTTTTTCGTTATACTATATCTCTGCAACTGCTTCGCCCATTACCTTGAAACTTCACATGGGTGTTTATCATCGTCCATATTTTCATTCTAACCCCCAACCGTGCGGTCCCTGTGCGCAATGTCAAGGTCAAATTACTTTGAATTTATTTGTTAAACTTTTTTCGTGTACTATATCTCTGCAACTGCTTCACCCATTACCTTGATACTTCACATGGATGTTTATCATCATTGTCGCACCCGCTTGCGGAAAGCGCGATATCGTCGGCATTTGGCATACGTCCGTCCGTCCGTACGTCCGTGTGTCCGGTTAAAGTTTTTTCGTTAAAGTTTTTCCATCTACTATATCTATTTTTTTAGTGTCCATGCCTCGCCCCAAGGTGCGACATGCAGGCCACGGCCATCTAGTCTACAAAAAGTGGGTATAATTATGTTATCCAAGTGTCCATGCTTGGAAAAAACCTGGCCTTCGTGGCTTTGCCTCGTTTCTTGTTGGACCTCCCAGGGTGTCTGTAGCCTATTTCATCAAAATTGCAAAGTATACTTATCTAGCAAAGTATACTTTGAGGGAGTAATCATTTATGTTTCACGAAATGCATTATTTCATATAGAACTAACCACTGCATATATTTGATTATTAAAAGTATGCAGAATTATTATACTGAATTTATTACATTATCACAGCCAAAATGGCTGTGATCATTTAATAAATTCAGTATAATAAAAATTAATAAATTTATCCTTAAATTCAAAAATTCTCCCTCAAAGTATACTTTGAAAAGTTGGTGAAATAGGCTACTGGTTTAGAGTGGTTCCACTGGATATATGCATTCCATTTAGAGCACTGTTTTCCAATTATTGAACATCGTCCACGAGTGTGAAAATCGTTTTACGGGGTTTGAAAATCTTCTAAAAACATCCCATATTTCAGCACTGTTCCAATGTATCCCACATTGAACATCGTGCATCGAGTGAGAAAAGTATTTACCGATCCACGATCAGATTGCGTGCGGAAGGTCAATAGTTTCTGTGATTGCCACTGTATTGGGGTAATGAACTGAGCACGTATCTATCTGCCCGAGTTATTACGTTTCCATTGGACCACGTTATCACTGCGTCTCCAATACTCTCGGTGGTACATGTCTGTGGATTGTGGTCAGGCCAGGAAAAGCTTGCGGTTGTGTGGATAAAAGTACAGAATCTAACGAGATAGGGTCTGAATTTCTAGCCAATCAGGGATGGGCTGTGGCCAGCGGGATATGGCATTGGACTTTAATACCGGAGGCTGTGAGTTCAATCCTCGATCACTATAGGGGTGACGTATACTTACATAGTATTTCCATCCCACTGGTCTGTTGGATGAGACTTTAAACTGTGGTCCTGTGTCTCTATATGACCTTAACTGCTCAATTGGGATGGGGGAGGGATCCCAAAAATCTGAACGGAATATTTACATCAAAAAGATGTTCAGCCCTGAAATTAGAATAACCCTGTCTTGGTGCCAGGTCCATACCACACCAGTGTCACTTGACCCCTTCCCCTAAAAGTAATAGGATTAGTAATAATGTAATGAAAGTATCAAATAAATGTCATCATGAGACAGGGCAGGATGTGTGCATGTCATTTGTGCACATTGTCGTAACACCTGCTCGGTTTGAATACGTTTAACCCTGAGACCGCTACTCACAACAATTGTCGTCTGCTGTTGATTTTTTATCTTGTCTTATTTCTCAATAAAAACATGGTTTGACAGCACTTCAGAATCATTTCCAATGGAAATGATTCTGAAGTGCTTTCAAAGCATGTTGTAAGTTATTCTAAAGTGCTGTCTAAGCATGTTTTTGAATTGAAACCAGAATTAGGAATGAGATACATATCATTTGCCGACGGCGTCTTCGGATCAAAGGCGCACAACGGTTCTGATACCATACGATCTACAGCGTGTAACGTGGAATAATAATTCCATTTATTGCATAAAACGGGCTTTCTTTCTATAACATTGCAGTGTATTAGACATTATAATACACCAGTGTGAGATATATGCAAATTTAGCATGTCGGGGTGGTCAGTTCAGCTTACATACATGGTCTGTACTTATGAATCTAAACATTTTTACTGATTTAATATGTCATTTATTAAACTATTGTCATTTATAAACTCATTATGTTTATTAAATTTGTTGACTGATTTCATATGAAACTCGTCATGTGATGTTTATTAAATTTGTTGACTGATTTCATATGCAACCAGTCCAATCGGCAAACAATGATTTTCAGTCCATTTATCAAAAGATATGAAAATGACTTGCGAAAAGTGCAGATCCAGATGAGACTGCTCGTCACGAGCCGGCTCATCTGGATGTACACTGTTTGCAAGCACCACTATAGACAGTTGTAGTGTTGAGGGTTAACCCTTAGACCGCTACTCACAACACTTGTCGTCTGCTGTTGCTTTTATATCTTGCCTTATTTCTTATTTATTATTAATAAAAACATGGTTTGACAGCACTTCAGAATCATTTCCAATGGTAATGATTCTAAATTGCTGTCAAAGCATGTTGTAAATTATTCTAAAGTGCTGTCAAACCATGTTTTTGATGCTAAAAATGGAAAATAGAAAATAAACAGCAGACAACAACAAAAAATAAGATAGCGGTCTACTTAGGGTTAAGCATAATAAATTCAAATTTATTGGAATAC
The DNA here is from genome assembly GCA_029237695.1 of Conchocele bisecta. NCBI lineage: Eukaryota > Metazoa > Mollusca > Bivalvia > Lucinida > Thyasiridae > Conchocele > Conchocele bisecta. Next base: position 37,956,540 of record CM055273.1, read on the forward strand.
CAATTACACCAAGGTCAATCAGCATTATGCAGCCTGACTTTTTCAAAGGTCATTAAAATAGAAGAATGCCTATAGTCTGTTTCACGAAAGCTGCCCAAATTTTACGGCTATATAGACAATTCAAAAACAATATTATTTTCGATAATATTAAATTAAAGGAAAATTTAAGAATGAGCCTTCTTTTTATTTCGTGAAATTCGGTCAAATATTGATTTTATTACGAAAAATTGATTTGTCTGAATTTAACATGGGGGGAAAAAGTGGTAAGGAAATGTGGGAGGAGTAAAAAAAACGAAAAAATTTGGAAATCGACTCTTGGATATGATGTAACTAAGAAACCTAAGAAAACAAAAGTTAAATTTTAAAAATCGGTCCAGTATTTCTAAAATTCAAAAAAAATTCCCCATGTTAAATCCCCATAGACATCTTCACTCCGTGAAGATGTCTATGGGGATTTAACATGGGGAAATTGTTTTTTCGCAATAAAATCAATATTTGACAAAATTTCACGAAATAAAAAGAACTCTCATTCTTAATTTTTCCTTTAATTTAATATTATCAAAAGAAATCTTGTTTTTGAATTGTTTATATAGCCATAAAATTTGGGCAGCTTTCGTGAAACAGACAGTAGTATTCCCTCCATAGTCAAAACTTATTTAAATATATTCAGCATAGTAGACAGGGACGGATCCAGGATTTCATGTTTTTGGAGGTGGGTGGGGGGGGGGACTTAATTGAAATAGTTTATATTTTCGAACTAGCACCGTTTGTTCATTGACCGAGCAGAGCTTGGGAGACTGCTAGGTGGGTCCGGCGGTATACCAACCGGAATACCTTTGATATCTACAACCCATTTTGCTGTGTTCTGGCGCATTTTAGAGCAAAAATATCTTTACTCGCCAAATTTTAGTGGGGGCGTGCGTGGTGTTTTCCCCCACATGAATCCGCCCTTGGTAGATGGTAAACTATGCTAATATACCAAATCAATGATTATGTACCAACCCAGAAGGTATCTTATGTATGTGTGACCTCATGTGGAAAAAAATGGTGAAAATGTATAAATGCAACAAGGGAGGTAATTCTGGATAACTTTGAACATTGGCGATATATCTGTAGTATTCTTTGAACATATGAAACCTTGTTCAACGGTACATACACAGAAAAATTGACGGACATACATGCATTCAATTAAACAAATTAAAGATATTAAATTAGGTCCCCTTTTTTTGGGACACCCTGCACTACTGTGTTTTATTTCGAAAAATGTATTTGTTTATGGAAATGGAAATGACTTTGAAATGATCTAACTGAAGAAAACAAAAGTTAAATTTTGAAAATCGTTCCAATCTTTCTGAAATTAGAAACATTTCTCCATGTCAAATCCCCATAGACCTGTACTGGGGAAATTGTTTTTTCGTAATAAAATGAATATTGGACCAAATTTCACAAAATAAAAAGAAGGCTCGTTCTTAAATTTTGATAAAATTTAACATTATCAAAAAAAACTAAAAGTTTTTGCATTGTTTATACATGTATAGTCGTAAGCCACATTTCTCAAGTCACAGCCACAGAGGTGACCTATCCAGTGCTCCAGTTAAATTTGCCATTTTTGATGAAGAAATAAAAAAAATTCACCCCAAGTTGGTCAAATTACGCACCTTAACTGGAGCTCTACTATCATGCCAATGTTGTATTGTCTGATTCCATATTGGCGCATTTGCAAAGTTGGACCGCTTCCCAGTATTTGAATTCCATTATTTCCGGTATTGAACACGAACCAGTTCCCACTATTTCTGGTTTAGGAATTGGGGCATGAAACACGGTTTGTTCACCCCAAAGCTCTGTGTTTTCCAGTATTAGGATTCCATTATTTCCGGTATTAACTGTTGATCTAGTTCCCACCATTTCTGGTATAGGAGGAATTGTACGGAGCCCCGCAGGGGACATGGATTTATTAATTTGTTCCCACGAATTAACAATTCATTCTCAATTTAACAATTCGTTCCCACAAAATAATAATTTGTCCTTCAACTTAACAATTCGTTCCCACAAAATAACAATTTGTTCCCTCAATTTAACAATTCAATTTGTTCCCTAATTAACAATTCATTCCCACGAAATAACAATTTGTTCCCTCAATTTAACAATTTGTTCCCACAAATTAACAATTTGTTCCCTAATTAACAATTCATTCCCACGAAATAACAATTTGTTCCCTCAATTTAACAATTTGTTCCCTCAAATTAACAATTCATTCCCACAATATAACAAATCGTTCCCACAAATTAACTGTTCCCATGAAATAAAAATTTGTTCCTTTACGCAAACACGTCTTATTTGGAATTAATAAATACGTGAACTACTTTCGGCAAGGGAGATAATCAATATCACGCAAACTATTTTCATGCGAGCCAAGCGGATTGTTCTGTTTATTAGTATATATAGTTTTAATCTATCTCCTGTGATATATAATGATACATTACTTCGATATGTTATGGGTACTAATACATGTTGTTTCAATAGTGTATATATGTAACGGTATCGTTGTAGATGGAGTTGCAAAATAATTTAATAATTATTACGTTCAAATGGTTGCGTAATACTGATAGCACTTCTGTATAAATGTAATCGTCGTAAATGGCGCAATAGTCGCGAGGTTAAGGTCGCCGACTTTTATGATTTAATTACCGATTCCCGAAAGGTCGTGGGTTCGAACCTCGACTTGGTATATATTTTTTTTCTCAATATATATTATTTTTCTGATTTTAATATATTCACAATTTTATGATTTTAATACAAATAGCTATAAATATGTTTTTTTAAGTTTGAGGTACTGTCTATACCATATAATTTTTTACTGTCCCAAAATCTATTTTTTTGGCTGTCACATTTTTTTATGAATTTGAAATAATTATTGTACGTCCTCCATCTGATCACAACACTGTTGGAACTGCGCATGTGGCTACCACGACCAGAATTCACTGACCGCAAACACAGAATTCGGCGTCTATTTATTAAATTATTATTTTTTATTTTATTTGAATTCCGCTTGAGCGCTGAATTTTGTGTCAAGACCATTTACCGAAAATATGGTGATTTTCTAAACAAATATCGGAGAAATGCGGCTATATATTTTGTGTCAATTTTCAACACCATTTACGGAAAAAAAATACTGATTTTTTAAAACAATATCGGCACAACTAAATACGGTGATAGAATTTTTGTCGACTTTTCAACACCATTTACGGAAATTATTACTGATTTTCTAAAAACAATATCGGCGAAGGTGTACTGAACTACTTTTTCTTTTAAATAACCAGCCGTCTAATAGATCTGTGTATACTCAAGAGTATATCGTTAATTGGCATGTTGTCTCCGACAGTGAGGTGTTGTGGCACACATCAAAACGACACGTCAATTTCAAAACATTGCCTAAGGGTCAGTCAACATTTACAGCTGTGTGGTGTCATCAGATCAACACCTCGTCACACACGACTGCATGATCGATTTTTTCCACACAAAGCGACGTGTATTTACAACTAGATCTGTGTAATGTGTCGGGTGTAGCCAAAGACCATACATAAATTCGTAATTAGTCACAGATGTAGCCTTAAAATATAATCGATTTCCTTAAATTACGTCCGCAAGTTGACAGATATTTCAGAGCAGACGTCATCGTAATTTGCCGTTATTTATTTCCAAAATTAGCCGTATATTCTGTAAATGACGTTGAAAGTTGACAATAAATTAAGGCCAGATTAGTACGTTAAATCGCTATATAGACGACAACTGACGATCCGATGAGAGAGAGTAATACCGTTTACGCGTATCCAATGTTAAATATACATCGTTATTTTTTTATGACTTTCGTAGTTTTTACCGAGAAATTACCGTTTCTATTATTGGGGAACATAATATCATGATTAGCACACTGTTTCACTAAGCTGGGGCTACTCAGGGAATGGGATTACACGGTATATTGTTTACACTGGATTAATGGCGGTCCCCATGAGGTATCAGGTAAATCTTATTTTTCAATAATATGACTGTGGTTTATTCCTTTTAGTGATGACCATGTTCCAGCCGTTAACACTTATTTAGCAGCATTACTTATGTAGTTAGTCTGAACATTCTGCAGAGAAATTTGAATTGGACGGAATCGAGCGTTGTTTAAACTTAGTCCGGTTCATATGCACAGGCCAAAATATGAACTGAAAATGGCACTTTGTGTGACAGAAATCCGTACGCGGACGAATAAAAAAAATATTTTGTTATAAATATCACATATAGCGAAACAGCGGTAGCATCTACTGTTTTAATAATATGCATACATATTGTAATTAATGTTTAATAGTGATATACTTATGAATAATATACGATACTATGGTTTATACTCCAGCACTATGTTTTATGGCTGTGTGATTTGCCTCGATATAAGCTGGATTAATTAATACTTATATTCATGCGCTTCATGAGAACATCAATACATTTAAAATATACAAATATTACTTAAAGGGGTACCGATATGATACATTTTAATAATATAAATATTGAAAATACACATTACAATCGCTTACAACATAAGTTATTGATCAAAAATAGTCACTGCATCATGACCTATTTGACCTCATTACCTATTGCGCGGGTACCTCATCATACCCACTGTTTACATAGGTAACTGGGGATATAGTGAGGTATGCTCGCTAATACAATGTTTGCGTAATGCCTCAAATTAACAATTCGTTCCCTCAATATAACAATTAATTCCTTCAATTTAACAATTCAAACAGCTTCAAAGTAGATCAAAGGTGTTGCACGTGCAGATGGGCACCAAAACAATTTGTGGGAACAAATTGTTAATGCGAGGGAACAAATTGTTAATTTGTGGGAAGAAATTGTTAAATTGAGGGATTGTTATTTCGTTGGAACGAATTGTTAAATTGGGGGAATTAATTGTTATTTCGTGGGATCAATTAAATTAATAAAAAAGAATTCTACGTCCGCTGCGGGGCTCCGTAGAATTAGGCCGTGAAACACAGTTTGTTTACCTACCCCACCCCCTCTCATAACAAAAGACCATGGCTTTTCCAGCAATGAAACATTAGCATCATATTCGGAATACAGTGAAACCTATCTAAACCGGACACCCTGGGAGTTCCCCAGGGTGTCCGGTTTAGAGATGTTTCACTGTAAATCAGGCATTACATCATTCTAGCCCATGTTTGTGTGTTATACAATAACGAACACACGTACATTATCACCTGCAATAAATGACCAAGAAACCAGTCATAAATAAGATCATATATGTTTTCATGATGTCCAGTTTTCAGAGGTTCTACTGTATTGTTGTAGCCACGGCAACCGATTCAGAGCTCCAGATAAGGTGCGTATTGGCGTATTTTACGCACTTATTTTAGCAGAATACGCATTGATTATCAAAAGTGGGAGTACAAGATACTCACAGCAATGTGACGCATTGATTTTCAAATTGAGTAGTGAAAATACTGTAATAAAGTTGAAAATTCACTTAGTTTAGCTGCAAAAAGCTAACAGGGTTTGCTTTTTGCAGCTCAAATAAGTTAATTTTAAAAAAAAAAAATTTTTTATCATTTGTTCCATATTTATTAACTAAGAAAATCAATAACACATTTGTAAAAGTAAAATACAATGTACGTATTGAATTTGAAATCTGGGGGTATAATACTCATTAGATACACAACTTATCTGGAGCTCTGCCAATTAAATGTATACTTGGCCCTCACTGGCAGTGTGACTTGGGGCCTATATGTTTAAAGCTACATGCCCACTCAGTTGGCACAAAATGTTCTTTATAGGAATTAAATAAAGCATATAATTATGCATTATTTCACCAGTTCTGAAGTTTACGAGTGCCCGCTATACAGATATAATCATTTAGTAATATTTATTTTACTGATAGTGATGCGCGGTTGTATCAGGCTATTTTCATATGCAAATGAGGCATGCTATTTTTAGCGAAGCTCGTGAGCTATTGTTACCGCAATGTGTCCGTCGTCCGTCGTCGTCCGTCGTCGTCCGTGAACATTTTTCAAACGTCTTCTCCTCGGTAACCATTGGGCCTATAGTCACCAAACTTCATGGTCATGGTCCTTAGGTAGGGGGATTGCAAAATTGTTAAAATGACGTCATTACGTAATACAAGATGGAGGTCATCACTAATCCAAGATGGCCGCCATGTAAAAATAGCATAAATTCTTAAAAAATCTTCTTCTCATGAACCGCTAGCCGCATTTCGACGAAACTTGGTAGGAATGATCGATGTACAATGCTCTTTCAAAGTTGATAAAATGGTGACCCCGGGGTCAAAAATGGGCGTGGCCCGTGGAGTCAAATTGGGGTCAAATTTTATTTTTGACCGAATATGGTCATGTTATATATAAAATCGAAGGAATCAATGAGGCATGTTATATATAAAATCGAAGGAATCAATGAGGCAATCACTCTGGTACATTTTTTGTCGAAATCGGATTTTTATGTCATCCAAGATGGCCACCGAAATGTCAAAAGGTTCTTTTATTAGAGATTTCAAAATTCTTCTTCACATGAACCGCTTGGCCTATGGTAGCCAAACTTAAAACTTATGGTCCATGGGTGAAGCCTTTTCAGATTTGTTAAAATGGAGGTCATCGCTAATCCAAGATGGTTGCCGTCTGAAAATAGCATAAATTCTTAAAAAATCTTCTTCTCATGAACTGCTAGCCGGATTTCGACAAAACTTGGTAGGAATGATCGATGTACCAGAGCTGCCAACTGTTACGATTTTTCCGTATTTGTTCCGGAAAATACGTTAGAAATACGGAAGTACGGATAACAATTAAAAAGTAGGATTTTTAAAAAAATCAGCGCGGGAATATCTGGAAATAATAATTTTGTTTCACAATTCTGCCAATAAATCCTATTTTTTTATTTACCCGTAATCATACTCGCCGAGGCGCTTACCATTTCGATTCTTGTTGTGTAGTAATAGTAGTTTCAAGCGCTCAGCGATATTGATGTATTCATCACGTAAATTCATAAAATGTCTGCTCCAAAGCGTGCAACCAACGAATTTGGGTATTTTTTATCGAAAGAAGTTAGGAGAACACATCTGTTCATCAATGATTACAGCGAGACATGGCCCAATTTGGTCCTGTCAAAGCGCGGTGATGAATTTGCGTCTTGCAAGCAGTGTAATTTTGATTTTTCGGTTGGTCATGGTGGCCGAAACGAGGGCTAAGGTTCTAAAAAAGTTAATTTATGCATATAAGTGAGTACTGATTTGTGTTCCGGAAAACATATGTGGTGTTCCGGAAAATAGCCCCTTTTTCTCTCCATGTTCCTCATGTGACCGACATGGGGTTGGCAGCTCTGATGTACAATGCTCTTTCAAAGTTGTTAAAATGGTACCACCGTGGTAAAAAATGGGCGTGGGGTCAAATTTTATTTTTGACTGAATATGGTCATGTTATATATCAAATAGAAGGTATAAATGAGGCGATCACTCTGGTGCATTTTTTGTTGAAATCGGATTGTTATGTGATCCAAGATGGCCGCCGGAATGTGAAAAGGTCGTTCTTTTTTTATTTTTCAAAATTGTTCTTCACATGAACCGCTTGGCCCATGGTAGCCAAACTTAAAAGTTATGGTCCATGGGTAAAGCCTTTTCAGATTTGTTAAAATGGAGGTCATCGCTAATCCAAGCATAAATTCTTAAAAAATCTTCTTCTCGTGAACCGCTGGCCGGATTTCGACTAAACTGGGTAGGAATGATCGATTTACAATGCTCTTTCAAAGTTGTTAAAATGGTAACCCCGGGGTCAAAAATGGGCGTGGCCCGTGGGGTCAAATTGGGGTCAAATTTTATTTTTGACCAAATATGCTCATGTCATATATCAAATTGAAGGTATCGATGAGGCGATTGCTCTGGTGTAATATTTGTCGGAATCGGATGATTATGTCATCCATGATGGCCACCAAAAGGTCCATTTATTCAAGATTTTTAATGTCTTTTTCTCAGGAACCACATGGCCGATGCTGGCCAAACTTCATAGGAAGTTAAGATCCTTGGGTGAAGCATTTTCAGATTTGGTAAAATGAGAGTCATCGCTTAATCCAAGATGACTTGCCATCTAAAAATAGCACAATTTTTTTAAAACACATGAACTCGATGTCACATTCTCCTCTGGTGTTCATGGAGTCAGGTGAGCGAATTAGGGCGCCCTCTTGTTTAATTATTATATACTATTTTATATACTAATCAAATGCGTCACCTGAAAAAATAATATTTTTGACAGATTATAAAGTATGATCATTGCACGTCAAAAAATAAATACAGATAATAAATAGTAATGTCCGTTTACATTTTATGGAAACCTGGTTATCGCACCTGATATCAGTGTGGAAATATACGTCCGATATAATATGTATAATAATGCCAATCAATATGTGCAGTAATGGTGAATGAATGTTTATTTTGCCAGAAAATGTCTCGGATGATGTCTCTGATATAAAGAACATTTTGTGCCTACTGAGTGGGCGTGTACCTTTAAGCCGCAAAATCTGCCATACTAAATTGCTCATATGCATTTTAAGAATACCAGGCTTGTGTCATTTGATACCAATTTGAACAGGTAAGACGCATAGGAATTCTGAGGCTTACTGAGTAATTCCTACCATTTCCTAGCCAAGCCGAACCTTAATAAACTATGTATGTATTTTGCATTTCTCCTAATAATGTCAGATGTTTCTCAAAGTTTATCTGTAGCTTCTTCACAATGATGGCTAACGACACGCGTACACATACCCCATACACATGTAACATGATTTGGAAAACTACCTGCTTTTAGAAATGTCGGATTTCAACTTAAACTGAACAACAAATAGTGTTACAATATGCGAATGACATGACAGTACAATTAAAAAAAATGATTTTCCTTAAAATGGTGAAAACATGTTATTTTCCATTGGAAACATAGCCATTGCTGAATTAAAAATTGTCGTCTGCTGTTTATTTTTTATTCTCAATTTTTCTCATCAAAAACATGATTTGACAGCACTTTAGAATCATTTCCAATGGAAATGATTCTAAACTACTGTCAAAACCATGCTTTTAGTGAGAGAAAAGACAAAATAAGCAAAAACAGCAGACGACAATTTTCGGTTCCCACATTCTAAAGGTTAAAACAACAAAAGCAGACCTTGTACCATTCGGATACATTGGCATTTCGTGGGTGACAATCCCTGGTTTTCAACTATGATAATACTATTTCCCTAGTAAGATTGTCAGCAAAATACTATTTTAGCCATGCTGTGTAACACATACATCAGAGCCCCAGATAAGCTGTGTATTTGCTTAAATACACAATTAAAATTGTCAAAAACCCAATTGAAATCAGAAGTAGTGAGTATCAAAAAGCAATAAAACAAAATTGTGGTACCTTTATCATGCTGCAGAAAATAATAAACAGACCACAAATATAGCATATTTTTCTAAAACACATCTTAGCATGTCATTAGAATTGTCTCCAAGGAGACAATTCTAATGAAATGCCAAGATATGTTTTCATTTGGAAGCAAACTATTCAATAATTGCTGTCTGTTGATGTGTAAACAGTATATAGTGTGATTTTATTTTACCCAATTAAAATTTTGAAATACCCAATTGCTTCAGAAATGATGGAGTGACAATACTCAATTACTAATTCCTTATATGGAGCCCTGATACATGTACATGGAAGAGTCCATACCAGTTATTACTAAATGGTGAAATGTTTAACCCTTTGAACCCGAAAGGCCGCTATATCGGTTTATGCAAACAGTGCAGATCCAGATGAGCCGGCTCGTAACGAGCCGTCTCATCAGGATCTGCACTGTTTGAAAATAATTTTCATATTTTTGAGAACAACAAATACCCCCTATTTATAAATGGAATAGTCTGAAAATCATTTTGCGATGATTGGGTTGGTTGTAAAATTAACATATCGCAGCCCATTCCAGTTACTTAGGGGTGAAAGGGTTAAATTGAGTAGATATATATGCACTGCTAATTTTGACATATTTACCTCTAGACTGAGCATCATAGAATGTTCTCGAGAACATCACTATGGTAACGTCATGGCAACAGTTCTGAAACAAAACATCAAGGTCAAGTGGTTAGTCCTATAACGTTGTATTGCATACAATTGGCTTTTGCAGTGTATTAAAACAGTGTATGAACCCTACTGTCTTTTCAACATTATGTGCCGAGAAACGTTTCGCTATTCAACCCATTAAATATAAAAAAAATATTTAAATGCAAGTACCGGTACTTTTTATTAATAACTAAAAATTAACCTTATCTGGAGCCCTGGTACATGTACTTGTGAAAATCAGCCGGCTTCATTTGTGTCTTCAGACAATTTTCTAGTTGACACAATATGAAGTGACAGCGGAATGAAACCCACGTTTTCAATATGTCAGAAGTATATTATAACTCAGAGAATACGATTCCCTGTGGAATTGTGACCTCTATATATTGACATTGGCTATTAAACCAGTCCACCACTACGTAACTGGAATAGACTGTGCTGTGTTAGTTTTGGACCATTCCATTATCCCTTAGACCGCTACTCACAACAATTGTCGTCTTCTGTTGCTTTTATATCTTGCCTTATTTCTCATAGTAGGGGGGGCTTAGCAAAAAAATCGTTCACTTTCATCGAACTCTTTGAGATTTTGGTCATAGATAGACATGGACATGGCATTTCATAATCCGCCGAAAGACAAGCTCAATTTTCCCTGTGGCGGCCATATTAGACAAATCCAAGATGGCCGCCATCAGCATTTGGGCACATCATAACTTATCGTAGAATCATGAACAATACCTCTATTTTGGGTGTCTTATGCATGAGGAGAACAATCGTCATCTTATTTTTGCGATTCAAGGTCCAGGTCAAGGTCAAATTACATTATAAATGTTAAAATTGGTCGGAAATATAGGTTTCACACATGTTATCATGTGTTTAACACAATTATTATATTATATTTGTGAATTCTTCTTTTGTTTAATATGCTGAGTTAGTTATTGTCATTTTATAGATATGTACATGCATGTCAAGACCACAATATAAGTCCAAATGGTCGCCAATGAAAACTGGGTGTTTGACAACAAAACCCATTTTGGTTTTGGTGCCTATATATATCTATGTTTGGTTCATAATAATTATCAAGGCATATAATGGAATGTCAAATCTAAGATGAAGTGGATGTCGTGTCATAGGAGGGTGTGTAAAAAATAAGTGACTGCAGTTCATTACCACCAGCAACAGCAGCAACAACAACAACAACAACAGATCATCTGCTAGTGCCAAAGATTTTCTAATTTTTCAGGTAATTATGCATTTTCTCATCACACATGCATGTTAATAACAAACCTATGAACAGTTCCACCCCAGCAGTAACTAGAAATAAATCTCTGTTTGTTGTCCTGAAAGTCCTAATGCTGAGTATATTGGTTATATAGTATATATTGTTGCCAAGTGCCTATACTCGTACGGTACCAATACCCAGACTGATGATCCCATACCCCTACCCTACACCCACCACACAGAGAAGAAACTAAAAGCAACTCTGGGCCCACAACCCCTGCCCACCAGGTCTCTCTTGTAGCTCTATCGCTTCTCAAGCAAGAGGCATATGCTGTCTACTGTGAAGAAGTGCGAGGACCTCCTCAATCATTTGACTTATGGAACATGAACCGTAGAAGCCATATACCTATGTTCAAGTACTGGTCCCAAATAACAGAAATGGAGCTCCTCCTGTGTCGCTTTGTTAGGTCACTACGGGAGGGTGATTTCGAACTCTACGTCCACGTACTGGACGAACTATGCCCCTGGTTCTTTGTCTTTGACCATTCCAATTATTCTAGGTGCGTGCCCATCCATGTGAAAGATTTGGTCGAGTTGCCTGTGAACAACCCGGACGTGTATGCAGAGTTCAAGAAGGGACATGTTGTTGTCCAGCGTTTTCGTCACAAGTTCTCACTTATGGCCATGAACACATCAACAGAAAACTGCAGGCAGGTGCTGGTGGCTTGTCAGACATGTATGATGATACTGATGCGATTGCCCTCTACATGCTAGCTGGTCCCAATTCTGTGAGGCTAATTGACCAATTTGAGAGTACTCTCTGTGGGTGACACATCTCTCGCTCATCATGAAGAGTCGCATGCTCTCCAAGTACGCTTCATCACTGATGTAAAGAAGTTTATGGGTGTGCTTAGAGACCGCAGCAACCCATTCCTGGAAACCGGTCATGAGCTTGTTGCTATCGACATTCACGATGTCATGGTACCCGAGGTGGCAGCATCACTGAATCAGGTAGATGAGCTCGGCCAATCTCTACATGACGAGTATGTTCAAACCAGGGTGCACACTGCTTCAGTCGCCATCTCAGACACCATTAAGCGCAACGGCATATATACATTTGCCAATCGCCCAGATGTTCGTTCAAAGCGTTCCGAGGCGGTGGATGTTCTTAAAAAGAACACTGCTCTTGTTACTCAGTTGTTCCTTTCTCTGCAGTCTCGACCAGATTCTGATATGTCAGATTTCTTCAGATTTGAGAATCAACGTGAGCCACCCTCTCTTGCTGATCGTGGAGGTATGAGATCAGGGACAAAATACGATATTCTTAAGTGTTTCGGTGCCCCGACAACAGCGAACGCTGATGCTCGTGATGTCACAGTCCAGGTCCTGGACATGCCAGCGGTGGTTCACATGGTGCGGCCAACTCGTGCAGCTACATTCAGCGACTATGTTCCCATGCATATAGTTCCCTTCTTGAAGAGTCATCTGACTCCATCTGTTCAGCGGGTCGATGCAGTGTGGGATGTATACCCAGAGACGAGCTTGAAGATACACACCCGACTACGGCGTGGTTCTGGTCCACGAACACAGATAGGAGGCAGCACACGCATCCCAAAGAGAGACTAGCAGAAATATCTTATGAACACCAAGAACAAGAAAGAACTGTTCTCTTTCTGCAGCAAGAAACTCTCTGAAATCACTCTGAATAACATCCTCATTCTTACAACAAAGGATGAAACTGTTTTGTCCAACAAGCCATGCGACACATCAGAACTGCAACCCTGCAACCACAGTGAGGCAGACTCGCGTATCATCCTCCATCTAGCACACGCATCACGTCAATGGCATAAGCGAGCATATATCCACACCATAGATAGTGATATTGTCGTTCTCGCCATTGCTTTTTTCAGTCAGTTCAATTTCTCTCACCTCTGGATTGGTTTTGGAAGTGGCAAGAACTACAGAGATATTCCAGTCCATGATTTATTCTCAAGGTTAGGTCCATCGAGATCACGGACCATTCCTCTCTTCCATGCCCTTAGTTGATGTGACACGACGTCTCAGCTCCTCGGATGTGGAAAGAAGACAGCATGGGCATGCCAGAGGTGACAGAGACATTGCTAGAACTTACTGACAACCCTGACACATTCACAATAGACTCAGTACACATGCAGCAGCTTGAGCGCTTTCATGTGATCATGTACAGCAAGAGTTGCAGTGCTGCGACGGTGAACCAGGCAAGGCAAAATTTGTTCTCACACGGATCACGCTCACTTGAGGCCATACCTCCCACACAGGCTGCACTGTTTGAACATTCAAACAGGTCAATCCTTCAGGCATGTTTTATTTGGCGACAGGCTGTCACGTGTCATCAGGAGATCCCTGACTTCAGCAGGTGGGGCTGGGAGCTTGATGTGAAAACAAACCAGTGGTTGCCGTTCTGGACAACACTGACTGATGCCAGTAAGGCGTGTTCCCTTCTTCTCCATTGTGGGTGTCAAAACACATGTCGAGGTCACTGCAGGTGCAACAAAGCTGGGGTGTGAAGGAGGCTGTGTCAATAATGTAACAGATGATCAGTGAGATAGTATATACTAATGCTATTTGAGTTACCAGAAAGTCCCAAGACAGGTGACACAGGACAAACATAGACTGAATCTGTGAGTGTTCTTGCCAACAATATTAAATTGCATAAAAAGAAGTTGGCTTTGAATAATGTGTATGTGATATGTTAGTTAAGTACTATATCATGTGAAAATCTGGAGAATTTTTGTTGTTGTGATTTTGTGAATGTTTAAACCATACCCATGTTGAAGTGGTGGTCATATTGAATTTTCTTACTAGTGTATTGCATGGTTATCAATCACCTTAGACAACTGAATCATTATCTTAAAAGATGGCCCATAGCTCTTAGACGTTTCAAATTCATCCCTAAATATCTGACATGATCACAATTATTCATGCCAATAGATTCATAAAAAAGTGGTATATCTTGAAGAATCAGAAAATGGTGGCAACAAATGTAGATCATAATGATTACAAGCCATCTCATGATCTAGATCTACACTGTTTCAAAACAGCAACCTAATAGCGTATGATATTGAAGGGACCGATTTATTTTACAAATTTGTAACCTAGAATAAATAACATATTTTCAATAATTTTAACCAAATTTCGCCAATTTTAACCTTGAAATTGTGATTTGATCTTGACCTTCACATTAATTTGCAATAATAATATGGCGAGTGTGTTCCTTGTCCCTGAAAACCTGAAATTAGAGGTATCGTTCATGATTCTACGATGTTTAGTTTAAAAGTTATGATGTGCCAAAATTCTGATGGCGGCCATCTTGGATTTGTCCAATATGGCCGCCACGGGGAAAATTGAGCTTGTCTGTCGGCAGATTATGAAATGCCATGTTCATGTCTATCTATGTCCAACATTTCAAAGAGTTAGATGAAAGTGAACGATTCGACCCCTAGAGCATGCTAAACCCCCCTACTATCAATAAAAACATGGTTTGACAGCACTTCAGAATCATTTCCAATGGAAATGATTCTATTGGAAATGATTCTGAAGTGCCGTCAAAGCATGTTTTAAATTATTCTGAAGTGCTGTCAAAGCATGTTTTTGATGATAAAAATGGAAAATAGAAAATAAACAGCAGACGACAACAAAAATAAGATAGCGGTCTGAGGGTTAATAAAAAAAGGGTTAATTTTCGCAAAATAATCTGAATATATTCACAGGTGGGAGCCAGGTGGGAGCATTTCATCGGTAATTTAACGATCGGGGTTTATCTTTACCGGAATTCCGATTGGAGACCTGGTTTAAATTTGGCCCTCACATACGTCTTTGGCATTTTGTATGTGACAGTTGAATCTGGTTATATCCCTTATGTGAGTATTTTGATTATTCGTAATCCTATGTTAGGGTTCAAGTGACTTTGGTGTGGTATGGACCTGGCACCAGGTCAGGTTATTCTAATTTCAGGGCTGAATATATTTTTTCTCAATGTAAATATTCCATTCTGGTATTTGGGATTTTCCCCACAATGCAGCGGGTTTGCCCTGCCTTACATGACCTTAGCTGTTGATAGACCGTTAACCCTTACTACGCTGAATTAAATGTTATCGTCTGCTGGAAATGTTTTATTTTCAATATTTCTCAACAAACATCTGGTTTTGACAGCACATGAGAAACGTCTCCGGAGACGTTTCTCATGTGCTGTCAAAACCAGTTGTTTTTTTTGTTAAGAATTAAAGCAAAAATGAAAAACAGCAGACGGCAATTTCCGTCAACAGCGTAGGAAAAGTTAAACACCAATAAACAAACAAACAAACTGAATATATTCCCAAACGGTGCAGATGTTGTTATGAGCCGTCCCTCTGCATCTACACTTTTTGCAAACAATCCCAGTGTGGTGCATAGTGTCTAGTGTGGATGGAGTTAAACCCTTATTTAACCAGATTATTACACGCTGATTAGATTATATTGTATAAATTGGTGCTCCATCGATTGCCTGGTAGGCACAGACAAATGCACCACATTCTGATCCAGCTGGGCTTGTTAGCTTAGCAACCAATGTACACCCAGCTCAGCTTGCTCATTTGCAATCACCGTCTACATGTGGGTGATTGGTCAGGTGCATGTGAAGGGTATAATTCATCAGGGTTCATCCTTGCCGGAATGCCGACTTGCATGGTTTGGCCCTCTAATACTCGCCTTCTAATACTTTAGAGGTAAATCGTGTTATACCCCATTAAAAAGTAATACAATTAGCACTGATCATATTACTTTTGGGGTTGGAGCTAAGTGACTGGTGTGGAATGGACCTGGTACCAGGTGAGGATATTCTAATTTTAGGGCTGAATATTATATTTTTATGTCTGATTTTGGGAATTTCCCTCATTAATATGGAGAGATTAAATACGGGATAGTCAAACCCGTTGGCCCGGCCTAAATGACCGTAGCTGTTGATAGGCCGTTAAACACCAATCAATCAATCAAATGACCGTCTACACAGTAGCAAATACTATGCGATATTATGACTGGTGGCCGGATTAGCTCAGTAGGTAGAGCGTCGGACTATGAACCGGAACCGGGAGACACTGGGATCGATTCCCATCTCGACCGCTGCGAATGGTCGATTCGGCGTGTCCTTGGGCAAGACAACTTGCTAGCCTAGTCCTATCAGATGGGGACTTACATAGTCGGTCCCGACATGCAAGGTCATCGAGCCAGTGCCGTCGTTAAATCAAAGCATTTATTTATTATGACTGGTTTTGACCCAAATTTGCATAAATCAGGGTCTACATTGTTCACCATTCAGTCAATGATCACTGGAGGGTGAGGGGGTATGCAAATATCTCTATAATGAATACATCTCTGAGGATTCAGGGCCGTTTGACTAAACTTTGTACAACTAAAATGTTTGTATGTGCACATTTAGGATTGTCTGGAAATTTCAATAGATGGATTTACATTTATGTAAATCCAATAATTATGTACAAGAAAATATTGTTAATCTGACTATCGCAATTTTGCACTTGCGAACATGTTAGTCGTACGAAGTTTAGTGAAACGGTCCCCAGATCTTATTAGTGAATCTTACTGGGATTCACATTGGGAATTGAACCAAGAGCATTGCAGACTAAAGATGCAATTATATGTTGTGTGATTATTTTGTTTATTTGTCACTACGAAGATATGTTATTGCCACCCATTTGTATCATCCTGTCGAGATTTTGTTATTGAAATAGGATCAGTCGATCCATCATCCATCAATCCTTGAATAATCAGGGGCCCGTTTCACTATACTTAGTACGATAACAATGTTTGTACGAAGATTTTTGTGAATTTTTTTATTAGATAATACCTCTGATCACTAATACCACCATTTTCAACCTACATGTACACGAATACATCCACAAACTATTTACCAACACTGGGTCTCCGTTCAGATGTTACCAGGGCTCCAGATAATGAATTAGTAATTGAGTATTGTCACTCCCATCATTTCCGAAGCAATTGGGTATTTCCAAATTTTAATTGGGTAAAATAAAATCACACTATATACTGTTTACACATCAACAGACAGCAATTATTGAATAGTTTGCTTTGAAATGAAAACATGTCTTTGCATTCATTAGAATTGTCTCCTTGGAAACAATTCTAATGAAATACCAAGAAGTCTTTTTTCATGGAAAATAAGAAAAAATATGCTATATTTGTAGTCTGTTTACCGTTTTCTGCCGCATGATAAATGTACCACAAAATTTGTATTGCTTTTTGATACTCGCCACTTCTGATTTCAATTGGGTTTTTGTCAATTTTAATTTGGTATTTAAGCAAATACGCAGCTTATCTGGAGAGCTGGATGTTACTGCAAACTTCTTAGTGGTACAATGTTTAGTGAAACGGGCCCCCCCCCCCCCCCCCCCCCCACCCCCCCCCCCCCCCCCCCCCCCCCCCCCCCCCCCCCCCCCCCCCCCCGGTCTGCTGCCATATCCTATAGTGGAAACGGTCTACTGGAAGTCATTCAGACGGTGATTATTTGATTCTCTGATAATTGGAAGTTGGCATGAGCACTACTGTGCCAAATTCAATGTACCGTAATAACCCTAAATGTACGGAGAGAATTCATTCTAGGCCGGATACAGATACAATTAAATATCTGGTTTCCCATAAAAACGAGTTTCCCAATTGCTTAGGGTTAGTATGGTTGTACAGGTTTATCGCAATAACAATATATTTGGATATAACTTGTTTTGGGAAACCCCTATTTTATAGTAATAACTGGATACCCTGGGGACTTCCCAGGGTGTCCAGTTTAGAGAGGTTCCACTGTACGGACCTCCCAGGGTGTCCAGTTTAGAGAGGTTACACTATACGGACCTCCCATGGTGTACAGTTTTGAGAGATTCCACTGTACAGACCTCACAGGGTGTCCAGTTTTGAGAGATTCCACTGAACGGACCTCACAGGGTGTCCAGTTTTGAGAGATTCCACTGTACGGACCTCACAGGGTGTCCAGTTTTGAGAGATTCCACTGTACAGACCTCCCAGGGTGTCCAGTTTTGAGAGATTCCACTGTACGGACCTCCCAGGGTGTCCAGTTTGGAGAGGTTCCATTGTACAGACCTCCCAGGGTGTCCAGTTTTGAGAGATTCCACTATACGGATCTCCCAGGGTGTCCAGTTTAGAGAGGTTCCACTGTACGGACCTCCCAGGGTGTCCAGTTTAGAGAGGTTCCACTGTACGGACCTCCCAGGGTGTCCAGTTTAGAGAGGTTTCACTGTACGGACCTCCCAGGGTGTCCAGTTTAGAGAGGTTCCATTGTACAGACCTCCCAGGGTGTCCAGTTTAGAGAGATTCCACTGTACGGACCTCCCGGGGTGTCCAGTTTTGAGAGATTCCACTGTTCAGACCTCCCATGGAGTCCAGTTTAGAGAGGTTCCACCGTACAGACATCCCAGGGTGTCCAGTCCAGAGAGGTTCCACTGTACGGACCTCCCAGGGTGTCCAGTTTAGAGAGGTTACACTATACGGACCTCCCAGGGTGTTCAGTTTTGAGAGATTCCACTGTTCAGACCTCCCATGGAGTCCAGTTTAGAGAGGTTCCACCATACAGACATCCCAGGGTGTCCAGTCCAGAGAGGTTCCACTGTACGGACCTCCCAGGGTGTCCAGTTTAGAGACATTCCACCGTACGGACATCCCAGGGTGTCCAGTCCAGAGAGGTTCCATTGTACAGACTTCCCAGGGTGTCCAGTTTAGAGAGGTTCCTCTGTACGGACATCCCAGGGTGTCCAGTTTAGAGAAGTTTCACTCTAATTACTCCAGCAAAGTCAACCTGACATTTTCGTATGCAAAACGGTCTTTTGCAGAACTAAAATTCTACTTCTATGCAATTCAGTATTTTTGCTTCACAGATATTCATAGTCTTGGAAATTGTTTCATTTAATTACTTCACATTTCCTGCCAATGACAGTCGTGACATTTGGGTCCTCGCGATATTCTTTTCTGTCGACGCTTATCTAATTCATGCTGAGAAAACTCGCCCTCTTCAGTCATTGTAGGCGTAGGTATTTTTTAGACGCGACATATTTTTCTAATAACAGTCGACAGGCTGAGAGCATGCAAAACTTATTTAACTATAGGTTTTATCCTTACTGGAATCCCGATATCCCTGGTTTGGCCCTCATTTATCTACAGGTTTGGCTTTCTGGTACATGGTAGTTGAATCCAGTCATAAACTTTATAAGAGTAGTAAGATTAGTACTAATCCTATTTAGAGGTGGGGCTAAGTGACCTCCCCCACCCTCTAATAGTAGCACTCTCTCTACACTCCAATAGCCCCCTCTCTAATAGTAGCCCCATCTCGTATTTTCAAGCAAGATAATTATGGCATTTTCAAGAACCTTAGTGATTTTCCAAATTTACTGGTTCGTTATCTCCCCTTGGTGGCCACATTTTTAGCTCACCTGAGCGAAGCTCATGTGAGCTATTGTTACCGCAATGTGTCCGTCGTCCGTCGTCGTCTGTCGTCCGTCGTCGTCGTCGTCCGTGAACATTTTCAAACGTCTTCTCCTCGGTAACCATTGGGCCTATGGTCACCAAACTTCATGGTCATGGTCCTTAGGTAGGGGGATTACAAAATTGTTAAAATGACGTCATTACGTAATCCAAGATGGCCGCCGTCTAAAAATAGCACAAATTCTTCAAAAATCTTCTTCTCAAGAACCGCCAACCGGATTTCGACAAAACTTGGTAGGAATGATCAATGTACAATGCTCTTTCAAAGTTGTTAAAATGGTGACCCCAGTGTCAAAAATGGGCGTGGCCCGTGGGGTCAAATTGGGGTCAAATTTTATTTTTGACTTAATATTGTCATATCATATATCAAATCGAAGGTATCAACAAGGTGATCACTCTGGTGCATTTTTTGTCGAAATCGGATGGTTATGTCATCCAAGATGGCCGCCGAAAGGTCAAAAGGTCGTTCTTTTATTAGAGATTTCAAAATTCTTCTTCACATGAACCGCTTGGCCCATGGTAGCCAAACTTAAAAGTTATGGTCCATGGGTGAAGCCTTTTCAGATTTGTTAAAATGGAGGTCATCGCTAATCCAAGATGGCCGCCGTCTAAAAATAGCATAAATTCTTAAAAAATCTTCTCATGAACCGCTTGCCGGATTTCGACGAAACTTGGTAGGAATGATCGATGTACATTGCTCTTTCAAAGTTGTTAAAATGGTGACCCCGGGGTCAAAAATGGGCGTGGCCCGTGGGGTCAAATTGGGGTCAAATTTTATTTTTGACCGAATATGGTTATGTCATATATCAAATTGAAGGTATCAATGAGGCGATCACTCTGGTGCATTTTCTGTCGAAATCGGATTGTTATGTCATCCATGATGGCCGCCGAAAGGTCAAAAGGTCGTTCTTTTATTAGAGATTTCAAAATTCTTCTTCACATGAACCGCTTGGCCCATGGTAGTCAAACTTAAAAGTTATGGTCCATGTGTGAAGCTTTTTCAGATTTGTTAAAATGGAGGTCATCGCTAATCCAAGATGGCCACCATCTAAAAATAGCATAAATTCTTAAAAAATCTTCTTCTCATGAACCGCTAGCCGGATTTCGACGAAACTTGGTAGGAATTATCGATGTACAATGCTCTTTCAAAGTTGTTAAAATGGTGACTCCGGGGTCAAAAATGGGCGTGGCCCGTGGGGTCAAATTTTATTTTTGACCGAATATGGTCATGGCAAATCGAAGGTATCAATGAGGCGATCACTCTGGTACATTTTTTGTCCAAATCGGATTGTTATGTCATCTAAGATGGCCGCCGAAATGTCAAAAGGTCGTTCTTTTATTAGAGATTTCAAAATTCTTCTTCACATGAACCGCTTGGCCCATGGTAGCCAAACTTAAAAGTTATGGTCCATGGGTGAAACCTTTTCAGATTTGTTAAAATGGAGGTCATCGCTAATCCAAGATGGCCGCCGTCTAAAAATAGCATAAATTCTTAAAAAATCTTCTTCTCATGAACCGCTAGCCGGATTTCGACGAAACTTGGTAGGAATGATCGATGTACATTGCTCTTTGAAAGTTGTTAAAATGGTGACCCCGGGGTCAAAAATGGGCGTGGCCCGTGGGGTCAAATTGTGATCAAATTTTATTTTTGACCGAATATGGTCATGTCATATATCAAATTGAAGGTATCGATGAGGCGATCACTCTGGTGCATTTTCTGTCGAAATCGGATGATTATGTCGTCCAAGATGGCCGCCGAAAGGTCAAAAGGTCGTTCTTTTATTAGAGATTTCAAAATTCTTCTTCACATGAACCGCTTGGCCCATGGTAGCCAAACTTAAAAGTTATGGTCCATGTGTGAAGCCTTTTCAGATTTGTTAAAATGGAGGTCATCGCTAATCCAAGATGGCCGCCATCTAAAAATAGCATAAATTCTTAAAAAATCTTCTTCTCATGAACCTCTAGCCGGATTTCGACGAAACTTGGTAGGAATGATCGATGTACAATGCTCTTTCAAAGTTGTTAAAATGGTGACCCCGGGGTCAAAAATGGGCGTGGCCCGTGGGGTCAAATTTTATTTTTGACCGAATATGGTCATTTTATATATCGAATCGAAGGTATCAATGAGGCGATCACTCTGGTACATTTTGTGTCCAAATCGGATTGTTATGTCATCCAAGATGGCCGCCGAAATGTCAAAAGGTCGTTCTTTTATTAGAGATTTCAAAATTCTTCTTCACATGAACCGCTTGGCCCATGGTAGCCAAACTTAAAAGTTATGGTCCATGGGTGAAGCCTTTTCAGATTTGTTAAAATGGAGGTCATCGCTAATCCAAGATGGCCGCCGTCTAAAAATAGCATAAATTCTTAAAAAATCTTCTTCTCATGAACCGCTAGCCGGATTTCGACGAAACTTGGTAGGAATGATCGATGTACATTGCTCTTTGTAAAGTTGTTAAAATGGTGACCCCGGGGTCAAAAATGGGCGTGGCCCGTGGGGTCAAATTGGGGTCAAATTTTATTTTTGACTGAATATGGTCATGTCATATATCAAATTGAAGGTATCAATGAGGCGATCACTCCGGTGCAATATTTGTCGGAATCGGATGATTATGTCATCCATGATATGGCCACCAAAAGGTCCATTTATTCAAGATTGTTAACGTCTTTTTCTCAGGAACCACATGGCCGATGCTGTGTGAAGCATTTTCAGATTTTGTAAAATGAGAGTCATCGCTTAATCCAAGATGACCGCCATCTAAAAATAGCACAATTTTTTTAAAACACATGAACTCAATGTCACATTCTCCTCTGGTGTTCATGGAGTCAGGTGAGCGAATTAGGGCCATCATGGCCCTCTTGTTTAATTATTCTGTTTCGTTGTCTGCGCAATAGCTAAAGCTCTAAATGAAGGATCGTAACCAAATTCAGTACACATGTTTACCAATGCACGAGGAAGAAGCCCATTGATAATAACCCTTAGACTGCTATCTTGTTGTTTTTGTCGTCTGCTGTTTATTTTCTATTTTCCATTTTTATCATCAAAAACATGCTTTGACAGCACTTTAGAATAATTGGAAATGATTCTGAAGTGCTGTCAAAACATGTTTTTTATTGAGAAATAAGGCAAAATATTAAGGCAACAGCAGACGACAATTGTTGTGAGTAGCGGTCTAAGGGTTAAATGAGTTATCTCCCCTACTTTACTGGCCATGCCTCAAAGGGCGTATAATTATTGTGACCTTCAACACTCTTGTTTTAGGCCTAAGATTAACCCATTTCATGCTGAGGATATGCCATTTTGATTGGGGATAATCAAAAATATTTTCTTTAAATGTGCTTAGAAGTATATATCGTGACCACCCCATCTCATCGAGACGGTTCAAATGAGTGGCCACAACATATAGTTTCATCGAGAAATAACAAAAATAAAATATTTTTAAAAAATTCATACCCGTAAAGGTGTAATCCGCATGTAATGGGTTAAGTTAGCTTAAGTTTTCTTTTGCTTTTAATGGAGATTCTGTTCTAAGTTTTTCCAGTTATTTCGTAATCGTGGTAAATGTATCATTACCATGTAATTTGTACGGATATGAGGCTGTATCGAGAAACAAAACGTATCGATGACATTAACTAACTTAATCAAACGGTGATTCTTTCAAATTTGCATGTTCCATGTTACTCCGTACTGCGTCAATGAAAATTGGAATTTCCAAATATAGCATACACGAAGCTTGCAATTTGGAGTAATTTGCTGAAGGCCATAATATATGGAGCCAAATTGAAACCAGAATTAGGAATGAGATACATCATTTGCCGAGGGCGTCTTAGGATCAAAGGCGCATAACGGTTCTGATATCATACGATCTACAGCGTGTAACATGGAATAATAATTCCATTTATTGCATAAAACGGGCTTTCTTTCTTTAACATTGCAGTGTATTAGAAATTATAATAGACCAGTGTAATATATATGCAAGTTTAGCATGTCGGGTGATCAGTTTAGCTTACATACATCATGGTGCTGTACTTATGTATCTAAACATTTCTACTGATTTAATATGTCATTTATTAAACTCATTGACCGATTTCATATGAAACTCGTCATGTGCTGTTTATTAAATTTGTTGACCAATTTCATAAGAAACTCGTTTAATAAATATCATATTAAATCAACACTCGTGTAAGATGGTAGGCTTCTATTTATTAAACGTGTTATAACCCTTTTCACCCCTAAATAACTGGAATGGATTTTGATATGTTGATTTTGCAACCAATCCAATCGGCAAAAAATGGTTTTCAGACTAGTCCATTTATAAAAAGGGTTTGTTTTTTTTTGTAAAAAAATATGAAAATTATTTGCAAATAGTGTAGGTCCAGATGAGACGGCTCGTCACGAGCCGGCTCATCTGGATCTAGACTGTAGACGGCTGCAGTGTTGAAAGGGCTAACCCTTAGACCGATACTCTTTTCACCCCTAAATAACTGGAATGGATTTTGATATGTTGATTTTGCAACCAATCCAATCGGCAAAAAATGGTTTTCAGACTAGTCCATTTATAAAAAGGGTTTGTTTTTTTT
Source organism: Conchocele bisecta (assembly GCA_029237695.1). NCBI lineage: Eukaryota > Metazoa > Mollusca > Bivalvia > Lucinida > Thyasiridae > Conchocele > Conchocele bisecta. The sequence goes on from CM055273.1 coordinate 37,981,022, forward strand.
TCTAAAAAAATATGAAAATTATTTGCAAATAGTGTAGGTCCAGATGAGACGGCTCGTCACGAGCCGGCTCATCTGGATCTAGACTGTTTGCAAGCACCACTATAGACGGCTGCAGTGTTGAAAGGGCTAACCCTTAGACCGATACTCACAACAATTGTCGCTTGCTGTTGCTTTTATATCTTGCCTTATTTCTCAATAAAAACATGGTTTGACAGCACTTAAGAATCATTTCCAATGGAAATGATTCTAAAGTGCTGTCAAAGCATGTTTTTGATGCTAAAAATGGAAAATAGAAAATAATCAGCAGACGACAAAAAGATTTAGTGGTCTGAGGATTAAGTGCATGATTCAGAGCCAATTTTTTTCTATTAATTCATTGAACTCATATTAACCCTTAAAATGCGGGAACCGAAAATAGTCGACTGCTGATAATTCATATTTTGTTTTTTTCTCTCGGTAAAAACATGGTTTGGCAGCATTTTAGAATCATGTCCATTTTAGAATCATGTCCATCGGAAATGATTCTAAAGTGCTGCGAAACCAAGTTTTTGATGAGAAAAATGGAAAAATAAAAAATAGTCAGCAGACGACACACATCTGATTGGATCTTAGGCAGACTATGCGTGTTTCGTAATAATTTCCCGAATCTCACCATCTCCTGGAATTGGGGACAGAATAATCCTCATGATCTGTGAACTGGAGCTGAAACATTTCACTGATCTCGCATGAGACGAGCCATGTCATTTTGTACCTTAGAAGATGTGTGATTTTTCATGAAAATATAGTATACAAGGTGTATGATCACGTGGTACTAACAACAACAGGTACTGAAATTTCCAGAATCCATCTGACTCAAAGTACGTATTTTTTTTATAGTGTCCTTATTACGTAACGGATTTTGATGAAATATGGCGCATCGAATGCGTCTTGTTAAGATGCATTTGATGGTCTCTGTATTTTCGCCCAAACTTCTGTCGTTTTTGCAAGATTCCCTGGATCCCAAACTCCCTGGACCACCAAATGCAGCTCATGAAGACACGTTTGGTGCGCTATATGTCATCAAAATCCGTTGCATATTAAGCAAAATATCAAATAATACTTACTTTGGAGTGGGCGACGTTGTTGTTGTTGTTGTAACCACGTGATCATGCACCTTGGTATATAGATTATTTGAATATTGGATAAAAAGACTGAGAACGAACTTCCCACATGGGTGTAATGTGAAGTGTTACATGTGACTTGGTGTTTTGATCCGGACGTCTTCAACCTGTTCATACTAGAAACGCAAACAATCGTGTTTCTGGTGTCACATTGAAAGTTGTTTTTTTTGTACTACAGCGGCGTCAATCTCTCTCCTGGTTTACCACATGCGGCCCGATGATGGAAATGCGAATATTCGCAATATTCGTGTCTCTGTAGCCGATTTCATCAAAATTGCAAAGTATACTTATCTAGCAAAGTATACTTTGAGGGAGTAATCATTTATTTTTCCTTAAATGCATTATTTCATATAGAACTAACAAATGCATATATTTCATGATTAAAAGTATGCAGAATTATTATACTGAATTTATTACATTATCACAGCCAAAATGGCTGTGATAATGTAATAAATTCAGTATAATAAAAATTAATATATTTCTCATAAAATTGAAAATTTCTCTCTCAAAGTATACTTTGCTAGAAAAGTGTACTTTGCAATGTTGATGAAATAGGCTACAGGTATCGGGTGTCATGAGATGGTTTTGACGTCCTGCAAGCGTGGGCTGCGCTGCTGCGCTGCTGCGCTGCTGCGCTGCTGCGCTGCTGCGCTACTGCGTGTTGGATCGCGGGATCATGATACACAGATTGTGTATCGTGGTTTGACGTACGGCCTATTAGCTTGCACGACGTCATGATATCCGGCTCATAACATCCGGATTGCTGCTACAATATGGACGTCACATAGTACTAATAATACAGTTTTACACTATTTTGATAAAGACCATGTGAAAATTTAATAAAAAGAGTGACTTTAAAATAATGTGTTATTGGAAAACTATTTATGAGCTTTTGAAGAATGCAACAAAATCCTTGAACTGTTCATCAACATGTACAAAGAGCAATCATGACCATTTCATGAACTGTAGTATCATAAAATAGTTCATGAATTGTTCTTAAACAATCAATTTAAGAACTATTCATGAGCTTTTGAAGAATGTAACAAAATCCTTGAACTGTTCATGAACATGTACAAAGAGCAATCAATTGTCCATTTCATGAATTGTATTATCTAACTGCATAGTTCATGAATTGTTTTTAAACAATAAATTTAAGAACTATTCATGAGCAAATTAAAGGTTGTCCACGTCAAAGTGATAAAATGAACTGCATGCATGAATGTACATGTATGTTATCACAAAGTATTAAATTGAATGTAGAGAATTGAAACAGATGTTGTATCTTTACATGTACATGTACTAGCTCCCATGAAAAAAATGTTATTATTGTTGAATGTTCAGTATTCCAATGTGAATTAAAGTATGCTAAAAGTTCCTATGTACTGAAAGATTAATCTATAATGCATCATTTTCTCACATCGGTCGCAAATATCTTAGTTTGGAAATATGAGAAAAGATCAGAAGAAATAAACTCTGCGAGATATTCTGCATTGTTTTGCGGAATTCCGCGCAGAGGTAAGGGGTCGCGGAGATTCACGTGAGGATCTACTGGCTTCCTACGCGACGTAAATAAAGTTACGGCTTCGTCGCCCACCAAATCATTAAATTATCCATATTATGCATATATGTATGAAAACTACAAAGAATTATCTTTTATTTGATACCAAAATTGTGTTTTGTAACCTAATATTGAGCTTCGCATTCAATTTTTAATGTACCCCTCCGCGCAAATTCTGTCCACTCACAAGTCGGCGCCATTTTGGAAAATCGAAATCCTATTCACGCTATACCTGGTTGAGAAAATCTATCAACAGTTCGATCGACAAAGCGTTGATTGTTCCAGACATGTTGTAAATTTAAGGTAAGTATCTTAACTGTAGTTTATTGATGTTTTCTGTCACAAATATTATGTTTAAACGGTTGAAATTATCATTAAATTGCCATCCGAAAGGCCGATGATTGCAACTTTCTGCTTCGACGAAAAGTGTGAAACAAAAAACAAGATTTACGTACGAAATCGATATATTCTGATGGAATCATTTGATGCCGAGAACTAATAATGTTTATTACATTATTAATTATTTATTTCAATCAGATTTGGCTAACTCTATTGTCAAAAAACGTAAACAAAATTCTTAAATATCTCGGAGAATTTCCGCGATTTCGTACCTACGTAGTTCCGTCCTTTTGAAACTTTTTCCAATCGATGTTACCGGAACCCAAATTTTGTGATATTTCAGTTGGGTATTTACTAAATATGCATAATTTATGCACACCGAAGTTCACAAATGGGTATTTTAAGTGAATTTAAAGTTTACTTTCCTATTCTTTTAAAATATTTACATAAATCATTAAATGTTGTTTTGCAACATGTATTTTATTTTTTAAAGCAAAGTGTTTTATTTTGGAGGCAATGAAACATTGTCATAGGTAACAAAAAAAGAACTTTCAAGTATATATCCTAATTTGTAGCTGTGAATGGAGAAATGGGGCTTATGGGATTTGTGAGCAGTGCAGATCCTGATCAGACTGCGGATGCACAGGCTGATCTGGATCTACACTAGACACAAAACCCATAAGCCCATTTCTCCAGCCACAGGCACTAATTATGAGGGGCCGTGGGTGCCATTAATACCTGTAACCCACTTTCTTTCCCTACTTCTGTCGCCCTTTCACTGAGTCTGCCACACAATTTCATATATTTTTCAGCAGTGAAAGACGAGCATGGATTATCCCGGCCCATACTGCCAGTCTCTGAACCCGACTACACAAGACGTTGCATCAAGGACATTCACAAACATAAAAACCTTGTAAAATGGACTTGTCCTTGAACTGAAGATTTACGCATAGAAAAAAAGAGGCTAAAAAAACATGAACTGAAATATGAAAGTGAAGCCGGCCGCAGACTTGTATCCCATTGGATAAATTTACATTAAGAGTTAATTCTAGTTAGAGTTATTTTTATTATGCCCCCATGTCAGGGGGCATTATGTTTTGCACCTGTCCGTCCATGTGTCCTTCACAGTTTTGGTTCACCTATTAAAGTTTTTTCTCAGCCACTGTAACACCTACAGTCATCATATATTCCAGGTGGCTCCACTTCTCACGCGCAATCCACCTGATTTTCCTGGCGGAATCTGCCTGATTTTCCAGGCGGAATTGAACAGTTCGTGAACTTTTTGCGTCCAATATTTTTTGGGATTGGGAACTGTTCATGAACAGTTCATGAACTATAGTTTTTGAACTGTTCTTGAACAGTAGTTCTTGAATGGTTCAAGTATATTTTATTTAAGATAAAATGACACAATGGATTTGGATGGGGAAAAGTTCATGAACAGTTCATATCTGAAAAAAGAACATTTCATGAATTTACAGTAATTGAACAGTTCATGAACTTTTTACGTCCAATAATTTTTGGGATTGGGAACTGTTCATGAACAGTTCATGAACTATTTTTCATAAACTGTTCATGAATCTATACAAGTTCATGAACTAAAATATTTAAGAAGATTTCAAGAATGTGTGCCATTTTATCTTCATGCACATCCCATGAATTGTTCATGAATCAGTTACTTGAACATTGCATGAATAATATATGAACAGTTCATGAACAGTAAGTGTTCATTTTGCAAGGGGATGCCCTGGGCAGTTTCTAGGCTGTCTTGTTATATTAGATCACTCCGACCTGAATTTCAGTGGAACCGCTCTAAACCAGACACCCTGGGCAGTTTCTAGGCTGTCTATTTTATTAGATCACTCAGAAATTGAATTTCAATGGAACCTCTCTAAACCAGACACCCTGGGCAGTTTCTAGGCTGTCTGTTTTATTAGATCACTCAGAAATTGAATTTCAATGGAACCTCTCTAAACCAGACACCCTGGGCAGTTTCTAGGCTGTCTATTTCATTAGATCAGTCAGAAATTGAATTTCAATGGAACCGCTCTAAACCAGACACCCTGGGCAGTTTCTAGGCTGTCTATTTCATTAGATCAGTCAGAAATTGAATTTCAATGGAACCGCTCTAAACCAGACACCCTGCATGGGCAGTTTCTAGACTGTTTTATTAGATCACTCAGAAATTGAATTTCAATGGAACCGCTCGCTCTAAACCAGACACCCTGGGCATATTGTAGCCTGTCTGTTTTATTAGATCACTCGGAAACCTGAATTTCAGTGGAATCTCTCTAAACCAGGCACCATGGGCAGTTTCTAGGCTGTCTGTTTCATTAGATCACACTCGGAATCACCTGAATTTCACTGGAACCTCTGGACCTCTTAGGGTGTCCGGTTTAATTGATGAATCATATTCCTGAATTACAGTGAAACCTCTCTAAATCGGACACCATGGATACCTCCCAGGGTGTCTCTGGTTTAGAGAGTTTCCACTGTATGATTGTTAAGCATTTCATTAACCCATTAAAGACGGGATACAATTATAGTAGTATGTAACTTTTTAGGGGAAAACAATCCTATTTTCTTTATTTCATCTCGAAAGTATATGTTGTTACCACTTATTTGAACCGTCTCAACGAGACGGTTCAAATAAGTGGCAACAACATTACCTTTATTTAGAAATGAACAAAATAATACAAAGGTCGATTTTAGATGGGCACACGTGAATACAGCTGTTCCAATTAGTACTCCAAAACAGCGAATCGAATGCATCCTTTCAACAAACAATATCGTAGCCTTAGACTGAAATGGGTTAATATGGGAAAGCCGGAAGAGTATGCAATGATTTTCTGATTAACGTCACAAAATCCATTTAATTGTCATCAGAAGCACCATTGTGCGATGCAGTTAATTTAATCACAGACACCAAAGACACGTCCATTTACGGCCTGTGTTATCTGCCGTGAACATTATCTACTTAAAAGCCCCTGACTGCCTGACTGCCTATAACTGTACACATCGGCGGTGGCTGTGACTGGAGAGCTGGGGCTTATGGCATGTGTCCAGTCGTCCAGGCTTTCACTTTTTTTTCCAGATGCTTGTTCAAATGAGTGTTCGCAACATATGCTTTCTTTGAGAAAAAATAAAAAATACAAAAAAATATTTTATTTGCATAAAAGGCTCAAGTGAGCTATTGTTTACGCTTTTCTTCCGTTTGTCCATTCGTCCGTTGTCCGTCCATCCACAATTTCAAACGTCTTCTCCTGAGCTGCAGCTGGGCTGATGTTGGTCAAACTCCACAGGGATGATGTGTGATGTTGGTCAAACTCCACAGGGATGATGTATGGGTGAGATCTGTTCAGATTTGTTCAAATGGAAGTTGTCGCGCAATCCAAGATGGCCGTCGTAGAAAAGTTGGTAAAATTCTTAAAAATCTTCTGATTTTGGCCAGACTTGGTAGGAATGATCAATTGTTGAAGCTCTTTCCACTTGTCAAAATGTTGACCCCACACAATCAAATATGGGCGGGGCCTGGGGGGTCAAATTTCACATTTGACTAAATATGGTCATGTCCTATAAATCGAAGGTATCGAAGATTATCGCTGAAGAGTATTTATTTGTTGAAATTGGATGATTACATCATCCAAGGTGGCCGCCGCCGAAAGGTCATTCTTTTATCAGAGATTTCCAATATCTTCTTCTGATGAAACGCTGGGCCAATGTTGGTCAAACTTCTTAGGGATTATCTATGGGTGGGGGCATGTCAGATTTGTAAATTTGGTGGTTGTCGCCTAATCCAAGCTGGCCGCCGTGGAAAAGTAGGTCAAATTCTTAAAAACTCTTCTTCTCGCGAACCGCCGTGCCAATTTCAACAAAATTTGGCAGATAGATATGATAGTCAATAGTCAATGTTGTTTCAGATTTGTTAAAATGGTGGCCCTGGGGCCAAAAAATTGGGCGGGGTCAGGGGGGGGGGGGGGTTAAGTTGTGGTCAAATTTCACATTGGACTGAATATAGTCCTGTCATATATCAAATTGAAGGTATCGACAAGACAAGCACTCTGTAGTATTTTTTGTCGAAATTGAATGATTACGTCATCCAAAATGGCCATCAAAAGGTCCTTAGAGAGTTCAAACATCTTCTTCTCGTGAACTGCTTGGCTGATGCTGGCCGACATATAAAGTTGGACAAGATCTTTAAACAATGTCTTCCCATTATAATCACCAGACTGGTTTCGACAACACTTCATAGGAATGATTAATGTATAAAGCTCTCTCAGATTTACTTGCATACATAGCGATATAGGGCCACAATGGCCCCTCTTGTTCAATAAAAACATGGTTTTACAGCACTTTATCTGTGAAACCATGATTTTGATGAGAGAAAAAATGGAAAGTAAAAAAAAAATGAGCAGACAACAATATGTAATTCAGCATTATAAGGTTTAACCCTTACAATGCTGAATTAATTTGTATCGTCTGCTGAATATTTTTTATTTTCCATTTTTCTCATCAAAAACTTGGTTTGGCAGCACTTTAGAATCATTTCTGATGAAATGATTCTAAAATGCTGCCAAACCATGTTTTTACTGAGAGAAAAGACAAAATATGAATTAACAGCAGATCACTATTTTCGGTTCCCACATTCTAAGGGTTAATATGTATGTGAAGGCACTTAGTACACAGCACTGTAGTTTTTCCATCCTAGCCAATTACTGCATCATGCAGTGTTCCAGCTGTAATGGAAAGCAGTGGGAACTGTAAATGGGAAATGCTGTTGTAATTGGTCCCCAGCGGGGACCCAGTTGCAGGTGCTTGAAATAACAATTAAGTAATTGGGAAACATATTCCTTCTTCCTATTTTAAAGGCCCTTGGCGCGGAAAGTGATAACACACATTTTGCAATTAGCTGTTTTTCTGCTTCCAATGGTGCCTGCAAACAATTGGTGATTGGTAAAAATAATGTTTATAATACTGAAAAATAACTAGCGTTGCAAACGTTAGTTTTCAGCTATCAATGTTCATTATAATTATTTTATTTAAATTAAGTAAACTAGTGTGTATAATTGAAACATCTTTCTAAATGTGGTAGACTATTATCATTTCACAACAAAAAGTGGAAGATTATGATCATTTCATAGTAAAAATAAAAATATTTCACAAAGTTGCCTTAATGGTAAATGTATAGCAAAAATACTATATTATACAAAGCCAAATTATCTCTTTTGTTTAACCCTTCATGCTGAATTAAATTTTGTCATTTGTTTATTTTCTATTTTTGATTATTTTGCCCCACCACGATAGTGGAGGAGGTATTTAGTGTTACCCTTGTCCATCTGTCCAATCCGTCTCCCCCCGTCCGTCCAAATTTTGGCTTGTAAGTCGTAAAACGTTTAATCCGTAATAGCTACAGACCTGAAACTTGGTATGTAGCTTCCTTATGATGAGTAGATGCGCCAAGTTTATTTCGATTTTTGATTCGACCCCCGGGTCATGGATTATCTGCCGTTTGGACATGGAATTTTGCCTCGTTTATTATCAAAGCGATAATATGTGGGGCATCCGTGTTCTATGAACACATTTTCTAGTTCTCTTCAAAAACATGGTTTGACAGAACTTTAGCTCTGTCAAACCATGTTTTTATAGCGAAAAATTACAAAATGTAAAAACACAGCAAATGACAATTTTTGTTTCCTGCATTGTAAGGGTTAACCAAGTTATACACTTGAATATAACCCATACATGGTAATATGATCAAATAAAATGTTGAAATTGGTTAATACTTGAGGTCATATACTGTCAAACCTGTCTTAAGCAGCCACCCAAGGGAAGTGACAAAACTGGCTGCTTAACAGAGGTGACCTCTTAATAGAGGGTTGTGTTTTCAGGTACATTTCAGGTAAATTTGGAAAATTGAAATGAAGATAAAGATAACATAGACATGTATGTTGACTTGATAATACAAATGTAATAAATAATATTAATTATTAATTTAGAGTACCATATATTGATTAAATATGTATGTTTTAATGCAATATAAATGTGTATCTTTATATTTATTTAATATTTTAAAAATTGAACCTGAACATGTAATGAGCAGATTTCTTCTTAACAAGTAACAAATATTTAGTTGAATTATATCATTTAATGAAATAAAAAATCTATCAACAAATAAAAACAAATAAAAACACCAATGTTCACGTTTTTGTTGTTATTTTACAGCCTATTGCAACTGCTAATCTGCAAGACTCGTATTGTAGACAACTTATATTGTAGACAACTCATATTGTAGACAACTTATTGTACTAGATAATAATCGGAAATGGTGTGGGATAAGCTATGCGATTTTTTTTAATTTTTTTTTTTTTGTCGGGTATTGGTCAAGTCGAATTTGGATTCATTTCCAATTGTGTATGTAAATAATGCATAGGCAATGTCAGCAAAAGCAGTCATTTGGCTCATATTTGACATATGAGGCCATTTGCTTAAATTATATTTGAGCCGGTTACACTCGGTCCTGGGCAATACACACCAATTATATCAGCTATTCATGTTTTCAATTGTCAATTTGGTAATTGGCAATGGGCTGTTCCTTTTTACAACATTTGTGTCGGTAACCTATAGAAATTACGAATCGACGGACAAGGGTGCAAGAACCCGGATGCGATAGGCTGTTCTTTCAATAATGCGCCGACAGTTCAGGCAACACAATTTGCACCTGTGAAACATACCCTCTCAATATCGCCGACGCGACAACGTGTTTGGTGTTTTAATTACCCGCATTCACTGCTGACATCATTGTTAATTCGCACTTCGGTAAAGACCGCCGCAGGGTACATTGAAATCGGGATTAGCGGTGACCGTTTAATGAAATTGGATCACTAGTTTGGGACGATAATTAATGACCGCTGGCCGCGTTAGACGAGTGACCGTTGAATGAAAGCGTTTTATATAGCAAAAATGCGCGGGGGAATTTGAAGTGGCCGCTTAACGGCGGTGACCGCTGATTAAAGGTGACCGCATGAGCAGGTTCGACTGTACTGTGCATTTAGCAGAAAACCAAATAATTATTGTATATCCGAGACACCGTCTGCGCCACAGTGTCTTTATATTCCAAATTTGTTTAGGAATGTCGATTTATTGTCTGCCAGGTGAAGAATTTGTCTAGCACGTGTTTGAACTTCTGCATTGCGTTACCCTTACTACACTGAAATAAATGTTGTCGGCAATTTTCGTCAACAGCGTAGGAAGGGTTAATACAAAACATTTAGATGCCATACTCCAGTCTGGTGAGGTGGCGGTGCCCCCTAAATAACTTCAATGGAACATGCTATTTTAATTTTTTGACCAATCCCGTCGTCACATACTGATTTTCAGACACGTCCTTTTATGAAAAAGGGGGTGTTTTTGTTCTCAAAAATATGAAAATGACACGAGCCGGCTCGCCTGGATTTACACTGTTTGCTAATAACACTATAAAGGTCTATAGGGTTGAATGGGTTAATTCCCAGTCTGCTTCTGCATCTATTTTACCTTTCTGGGTGGTATTTTGGCCACCTGGGAAGCTGATTGTGACCCTCATAGTACAGAATGCCCAAATTGGACAGTGTGCTTAACCCTACGCTACTCACAACAATTGTCGGCTGCTGTTGCTTTTATATCTTGCCTTATTTCTCAATAAAAACATGGTTTGACAGCACTTCAGAATCATTTCCAATGGAAATGATTCTGAAGTGCTGTCAAAGCATGTAAATTATTCTAAAGTGCTGTCTAAGCATGTTTTTTATTTTAAAAATAGAAATAAACAGCAGACAACAACAAAAATAAGATAGCGGTCTAAGGGTTAAGGTAGTAGGTCATAGATAGATAGACGCAGCTTCAATGACTTGCTTCATAAGAGTGATATCATATATGAATATAACATAATTATGTAAATATTAATTGTCTTGTTATTGTATACTATATGGTTCATTGAGTTGCCATCTCCGCCATCTTTACATAATAGACATAAATGACAACGGCAAGCTATAAATATTATGCCAGCAAACTATACAAAAGACGAGATATCTGACCATTTCTCCCATCAATCTCAAAATATATTTTGATGTGTAAACTTTTCAATCAGATGCACAGCCTATGTTAGTGTACACGTTACCCATAGGTAAAGCCATATTTACTCGTATAGTAGGTGAGCAGACACCAGGGACAATACACTCAGGTAACTGCTTACATGTCACTGGACTTGGTAGCTAATAACAGAGTACAGTAGTGGGTATATATGGTATGTGTTGTGTGGTTGGCCAGGTAAGAGTGATACACTGTGCAATTTTCTGTGTATGAGGCTATATATATCTATAATGGTGGTTCATGTTGTTAAAAACACAGGCACAAACCTGTTCATAAAACAGACATATCTTTCAGTTAGGTGTAATATAATGGATAGGAGTCCATTCTCCTGCCTTTTCTGCATGTGATTAGCTACATTATATCACAAGTTCTTCCTCACATTTTAAGTTCTTTGTCAAACGACAGAACAGGTGTAACTGGCTGATGGCTGGAACACACAAAGATGGCGGACTTGGCCACTCCATGTTCCGTATAGGATACAGTAACGAGGCAGTATTCACATACAGGCCACACTCACTTACTCGAATTCGAAGGGAGATAAAAAAATACTTTGAGTTAACCGTAGTTTGACGTATCCGTAGTACGCAACCTGTCGGACAACAAACTATTTTATTGACAGTTAGAACCAAATGATTACTTGCTGATGTAGCCTTGAGTAGTAAATATGATTTATTTTAGCAATTATAAATGTACATGAATACATGTTAAATGCTGTTTCTAAGACAAATCATATTTAAACACTTTCGGTTTGTTTACAAATACACATATGCATGTCTGTGTGTAATTAATAGATAACCCGGATGTGGCACACGTGACATGTGCATGTAGAGGTGTACCGCTTTGAGCTGGCGCGTAATTATTGTAAATATTATTGTAAACACGTTCTATTTTTAAATAGTTTACGTCATATGTTGTAGACATGGTATTTGTATACCAGCGCAAACGCATTAACATTCGATAGAATTGCTAATAATAGTAACATCGTTTACTGCTCTAGTGGGTAGATATGCTGTTTGGTGATCGGACGGTCGTGAGTTCGAATCCTTCCAAAGGCATACATTTTCTCTCGATTTTACTATTTTGGCGCCAGAGGTAACACACACATCCCGAAACAGTCGTGCATTTACTTTTACACAACATTATAAAACACTTCACTTTGAACCTAATCATTGTGAAATGCATTCTGCACATTCGTGTGTTATTGTGAAAGTCCACCTTGACTCACTACAAATGCAAATATGTTAGAGAACACCATGTCGAAAAATAAACCTGTCACTTCAGATAATAAACAAATACATAAATAAACGTGGATGCATGTGGTTCAAATTACCATGTTAATTGTTGTTACATGTAATAAAGATGCATTAAAAAGAAAAAGAAAACACAAAAACAATATTTAAAAACAAAAAAATATATATAATGGCGAAAGTGAGGATCGAACGCATGCAGTGCAAACTTAAAATCAAGTGCCACCGTTAGCCGCCAGTTTACCCACTGCTCCAGTATGAGAAACTGTTTTGTCAATCGCAATATATCGATCATGACTATAGCGACGCGCCATAATAAACAGGGAAATACCTACAGAAATTCCATGTTTATTTATACACCAATTTTTATATAAACAAAGCATGTAAACAACGCCATGTCAGGCTGGTATACTTATAGCGATATGTCCATATTCAGTTCACCAATGAAATATATAATAACAAGAACATAATATTTTATGAATTATTTTAATAAATTATACACGGAAACAACACAAAACAACAAGAAATACTGATTTGTAACACTATTATAAATGATTATTTCTGACCAGACTTGATTGTACAAACTAATAATGTTTAGAACATAAAACTCGCCCATTCAATGTTTCGTCCCTATACTGATGCTGTCACATTCGGGAGATATATACACACGATCGAGTGTGAAATATTTCACTAATTTCTAATCGCGCAACTTGTGTTCACTTTAATTAACGTTCGAGTAAAAGCATTTAATGTCAGTCCAATTAAAATAGTTGCCATTTATTGCTCACCACTTAATGATCACCGACGGTCATTTCGGGAGGCCTGTTTAATCAGTGTCAACGCAAACACCTTTAACTACGGTCTGAATACCCGACTTTGATCAGGTAAACTGCAGGTGACAAGTCGAAATGTCAATTTGCGGAGGTAAGTAGAATTTAACGAGTGTGAAATACAGTAGATTTACGTTTTCGGGACCTAAATATACCTTCGAATAAACGGAAAATTTGAGTTGTCGAAATTTGACTTAACCGAACTTAGTTATATGGAAAATAATATGATTTTAAACGGGACCGTGCTAGTAATTCGACGTAAGCGGTGATTTCGACGTAAGCGACTTTGAGTAAACGAGCGTAGCCTGTATATGTTATACATATATTCTATCACATTTACGAAGCAATTACCTTTGAATCAAACGATGATCATGTATAGAACGAGTCCTTAACCCTTTCAACACCACAGGCCTGTATAGCTCGTGTGGTATTTGCAAAAAGTGTAGATCCAGACGAGCTGGCTTCTGACGAGCCGTATCATCAGGATCTACACTTTTGGCAAGTAATTTTCATATTTTTGAGAACAAAAACACCCCAATATCATAAATGGACTAGTCTGAAAATTATTTTATGATGATTGGATTGGACGGAAAATTAATATACCAAATCCATTCCAGTTACTAAGAGGTGAAAGGGTTAAACACGATTTTGGGGAGCGATATTGCATGGGAAATTTCTGGCCTGTGTGGGTATCATGTTGTACAAAAGGTCTCATATTCAAGATGGCATCCAAGGTGGTCGCCGGTTTAGAGTATATTGATGAGAATTAACCCTTTCACCCCTAAGTAACAGGAATGGATTTTGATATGTTAATTTTGTAACCAATCCAACCGTCACAAAATGGTTTTCAGACTAGTCCATTTATGAAAAGGGGGTATGTTTGTTCTCAAAAATATAAAAATTACTTTCAAAAAGTGCAGATCCTGATGAGACGGCTCGTTACGAGCCGGTTCATCTGGATCTGCACTGTTTGCATAAACCACTATAGCGGGATTTCGGGTTCAAAGGGTTAAAGTCGGCACAAAATGTTCTGTATAGGAATCAAATGTGTATAATTGTGTCACTATTCCACCAGTTGTAAAATTACGAGCGCCAACTATACAGATATAATCATTTAGTAATCTTTAATTTCCTGATAAGAGACGCGCGGTTGTATCGGGCTAATTTGATATGCAAATTAGGCAGGACATTTTTAAATTATATTTCTATGAACTAAATGCTTCACCTGAAAAAATAATAAATGTTTCTGTTGACATACTACAAAGTTAAAGTATGATCTGGTTTAAAAAGGTTTTTATTGAGTGTTCCATTTAATTACTTTAAACTTTTCTGCCGTGTCTGTGATTGCCTTAAGCACAATCGATACTCAGTCTGACATTGGTTTATTCGAGGTCATATTCATGGTGACAGTACAATAGCAAACATGAGAATTGCCTCCATGTGCTACCATGACATGTTATTGTGTTTTCGTCGGTATACTATCAAAGTCTCAGCAGGCGCGACATGCGGGCCACGGCCATGTAGTCACCGTCTGTTTCCCGAAACCTGCCCAAATTTTACGGCTATATAAATAGTGCAAAAAACAATGTACTTTTTTATTTCATGAAATTTGGTCCAATATTGATTTTATCGCGAAAAAACAATTTCTACATTTCTATGGGGATTTAACAAGGGGAAATTTTTCTAATTTCAGAAATAGTGGACCGATTTTCAAAATGTAACTTTTGTTTTCTTAGTTAGATCATTTTCAAGCTATCTAGCTAGATTTCAGAATCAATTTCCAATTTTGTTTTGTTTTTCGACTCCTCCTCCAGGTTCTCCACCTCTTTTTTCCCCATGTTAAATTCCCATAGAGAACTCATTTTTCGTAATAAAATCCAAATTTGACAAAATTTCACAAAATAAAAAGATATTATCAAAGAAAATATTGTTTTTGCATCGTTTATATGGCCGTACAATTTGGTCAGGTTTCGTGAAACGGACAGTAGTTAACCCTCATTACGCGAGAGACGGAAATTGTTGTCTTCTGTTTTTATACGACTGTTTTAAAACCTTTAAAACCTTCCAGTCAATCGATCTGAAACTGTACACATATTGTCTTATACATATCGATGGTCTAGTAACATAAGGTCGTAACTGCTATGCTTTAGCATAGCAGTTACGACCTTATGTTACTAGACCATCGATACGTTGAAGAAGTGCACCTTGGTGTTTGTATGCAAAAATATCGCCTGTTTAATTTAGCCTTAGCCATTTTTTCTACATTTGTGTATGCAATTCTATGCAGGGTGCAGAGTTTGTGTACACAACTTCTCTGAAACCTTTCAGCCGATCGATCTGAGACTATACATATGTCTTCTGCACATATTGAAGATGTGCACCTTGGTGTTTTTATACATAAAAAAGTTTTTTTTTAACGAAAATGTCACCTTTTAGTTTCTGCATACACATCTCTACCTAAACGAGTATACCAGTTTATCACAAAAACAGAAAGGAATAATGCTATAGATTTTTGTTTGGTGACGGCTTCACATTTCTGCATCTTCGCTGTCTGGCCAATATTCGACGGGCGTTGTTCATTTTGTCTTACCGGTAATTCTTAACAAATTAAACGGGTCTTGACAGCACAATGAGAATCGGCTCCAGTGGAGACGATTCTCATGCACTGTCCAAACACGTTTTTGTTGAGAAATATTGAAAATAAAACATTTCTACCAGATGACCAAATTTAATTCAGCGTCGTAAGGGTTATAAAGGCACAGGGTCTCGGATATGCACAGAAAGTGATGATTATACTTGTGTTCGATGCAGAATTAACTCTATGGAATTAGGAGATAAAACATTTTTTAGCAGTGACACAGATAGTCGTAATTAGGAGATAATAGTAAGTCCTAAGTAGCAAATACTAATTCCTAATTAGGAAATACTAACTCCTAATTAGGAGGTACTGTCTCCCAATTAGGAGATACCATCTCCTAATTAGGGAGATACTATCTTCTAATTAGGACTTAGTATCTCCTAATTAGGAGTCGGTATCTGCTAATTAGGAGATACAAAATATTTTAGCATTGGCACCTGAAGCCCGTTTCACTAAACTTCGTATGACTGATTGTCTGTAAATTTCACATTAACAACATTTTCTTGTAAGCAATTATTGGATTTACATTTATTGAGCATAGGCTGCAGCCTATGCTCAATAAATGTAAATCCATCGATTGAAATTTACAGACGATCCTAAATTGCACTTACTAACATTTTAGTCGTGTGAAGTTTAGTGAAACAGGCCCCTGGACGCTTCCATAACTCTTGGCATGCTAGCGATGAAAATAACAGCCAACAAATTAGTTTCATATTTCTCCCTGTAAATGTGTCTTGGAATTTCATTAGAATTGCGTGACATAATTATATTCATGATATTTACAGCATGAAAGCAAATCTGATGAATTGTTGACTACTTTCAGAAACAGAAGCGAGACATTTCAGTTTTCATATGCTTGTGATAGATTTAAAACCATTCTCGGAAAGACTTCCCCATTCAAGTGCATGATCACGTGGTTACAACAACCACAACAATTACTGAAACTTCCAGAAGCGCCTCCGATTCAAAGGACGTATTCTGTGATATTGTCCTCCGATTCAAAGGACGTATTCTGTGATATTGTCCTCCGATTCAAAGGACGTATTCTGTGATATTGTCCTCCGATTCAAAGGACGTATTCTGTGATATTGTCCTCCGATTCAAAGGACGTATTCTGTGATATTGTCCTTATTATGTAACGGATTTATATGAAATATGGCGCATCCAACGTATCTTGTTAAGCTGCATTTGGTTGTCTTGGTACTTTGGCGCAGACGTCTGTCGTTTTTACGAAGAATAGATTTCTGTGTTCACTGTCAATACTGAATCGATTCTTCGCAAAAACGACGTGTGTGTCGAAGTCCCGAGACCACAAAATGAAGGTCATGAAAAAGCGTTTGCTGAGCCATATTTCATCAAAATCTGTTGCATATTAAGGAAACTATAAAATAATATTTACTTTGCAGGGGGCACGCTTTCAACACTTGCAGACGCTGTTGTTGTGGTAACCATCTCTGATCATGCACCTTGATAGCTAGTCAACCCTAAATACTGATTCACATCACAGGCAGCAATTACTTTCCCTATCTTCATTATTCCTGCAATAAAATATATGTTATGTCCACTCATTGGAACCATCTCGGCGAGATAGCTCCAATGAGTTGTCACAGCCCAGAGCTAGCTCCAGTAGCCAATTTCATCAAAATTGCAAAGTATACTTATCTAGCAAAGTATACTTTGAGGGAGTAATCATTGATTTTCCCAATATGCATTATTTCATATAGAACTAACCACTGCACATATTTGATGATTAAAAATATGCAGAATTATTATACTGAATTTATTACATTATCACAGCCAAAATGGCTGTGATAATGTAATAAATTCAGTATAATAAAAATTAATAAATTTATCTTAAAATTGAAAATTTCTCCCTCAATGCTAGGAAAGTATACTTTGCAATGTTGATGAAATAGGCTACAGATCAGGTGCATATTGGCGTATTGTATGCACATATTTTAGCAGAATACGCATTGATTATCGAAAGTTGGAGTGCACAATACTCGCACCAATGTGACAATACGCATTGATTTTCTAATTGAGTAGTGAAAATACTGTAATAAAGTTGAAATTTACTTAGTCCAGCTGCAAAAAGCACACTGTTTGCTTTTTGCAGCTCAAATAAGTTAATTTTTAAATGTTTTTTTTTTTTGTCATTTGTTTCCTATATAATTTGACTTTATATTAACTCTTTGCATGCTAGCGGTGAAAATATCCGCCAAACAAATTAGGAGTATATATGTTTTATTTCTCTCCGTAAATATGTCTTGGAATTTCATTAGAATTGAGTCCTCAGGACTCAATTCTAATGAAATTCCAAGACATATTCCTGATATTTACAGGGAGAAATAAAAGGAAATACAATGCGACCCCGTTAGTACACGGAAGTCCGGCGACATACAACCTTCCGTGTTGCTTATCCGAACCGTGTTATATCCGTTCTCGCCCAAGACGCATCATAATGTCAACAAAAAATACATGTACACTGTACACTGTGACTGCGAATGAACGACGTCGCCAATGCCTATAATATGCCATAAGTTTTCACTGTTATCTTCGCATGTAATAAATATATTGAATCCAAGAATTGTTAACGTCATGTTTTATTTATTCATCATGTTCATGTAGAATGTAGATCTACGCAGGTCCGTGCAATCCATTATTGTAAACGCGTGTAGAAAAAAGTGTAGTAAACGCGTGTAGATAATTTGATGACACAATGACCCAAGGCCAATGACCGATATCTGTTCCATCAGCTGCAACGTCACGTGACAAGCTCGTGCATTGCAATCTGTGTTTACTCCTATGGTGAGCACAGGTGAAAGACTCGGACCTATGACACCAAGTAAATGCCTTTTAAAAAAAATCCCATTATCCCACCCACCTGGTATCATACTGTACATGACGTTAATAATAGAACGAGATCAAGTGGGTGGGGTAATGGATATTTTTGTAATGGTCATTTTCTTTGTGTCACACGTCCGACTATTCCACCTGTGGGTTTGAGTACGCACAGAGTTAAACCCTTTCAACACCACAGACCTGTATAGACATGTTTTGCCCGACGTGTTATAATATTGCGCCAGTTCATGAGGTACGGTAATCAGGCTTATCACGTGAGATTTTCGACGAAGATGAATCTGATAATAGTGTACATTTTCTGTAAACGATATCGAATGTTGACGAATATTAAATTAGTAATTATTACGCATTTGCTCTGAAAATGTTATCAACTTTCCGATATATTTGCAGAAAAAGTCGAATCATTCTCGGCGAAAATCTCAGTTATATAATAAAGTTGATTATCTCATGCACTGGCTCAATTATGACGTAGCGAAACAAGGCCAGTTGTCACGTACACATTTGTGTACATGCGCCGGGGGCGTGGGCAGTGCTGTAACAATTTAGTTAATCTGGGTTGAGTTAATCTGCACGACTGATACGCGATCTCCGATTGGTCAGCCTTTACACCTAATTAATATTCCACCAATGGTGAGCGTGAACGCATGCCGGAAAAATGAAATCGAGCACATAACAATTAGCACTGCTTTGTTACTGGGACCAATAATTGATCTTATTCCCAGTTTGCTCGGATTAATTTACGAAATGTGCAAACGTGATCAGCTGCACATTCACATCGGTGAGATAAAAGGAGGCTAAAAATTCGTCCATTTTGGGTCTAATTTGAAATCTGGGGTTATATACGCTTTAGATACAAAACTTATCTGGAACGCTGACAACCTATACTTTGATGCCAAATTAAGAAAAAAAAAACATTTGGTCAAAGAAATGCTGTATACTCGACAGAAAAACCTTGTTGCAATGCAACAGACATACAGTATACACTCGTTACTTAAGTCAAACTACTTATAACTTTAGTCAAAGTCACCGTCCCAAATACATGTTTTCCTATATTATAACTCTCAGTAACTAATTGTAAATGCTTTGATTTAACGACGGCACTGGCTCGATGACCTTGCATGTCGGGACCGGCTATTTAAGTCCCCATCTGACAGGACTTGGCGAGCACGAAGTTGTCTTGCTCGAGGAGCACGCCGAATTGGCCATTCGCAGCGGGTCGCGGTGGGAATCAAAACTGGGGTCTCCGGAATCCGCAGTTCGACGCTCGACATACTGAGCTAAATGTGGCCACCCTCTCTCAGTAACTTGAATTTTCAGTTTAAATATTTCAGTTTAAAATATTTTGCTCAGTCCCTTGGACTTTTGAATAAATGAATGTAGAGTGTATTGGATACCTGTCATTGACAGTAGTGATTCCAATGAGGAAATCCACTACACTGTAGTTCCGTTGTCAACAAGGGGGCAACTTGATGAATGAGTGGGTTGCGGGCAGCTAATGAGAACTATATCAGACACTGACTCGAGACATATTGCTTGCCATGTGCATGTGATAGATGCATGCAGGGATGGGTCATGGCTTAGGGGATGTAATACAGTACTATGACATTGGACTTTAATTCTGGAGCTTGCGAGTTCAATCCTCACCCTATGCGTTAAAAGGTACTTCCCACTGTCCATCCCACTGATTTGTCGGATGAGCCTTTAACCCTTTCCCTGTTTTGCGATATTTCGACTCTTCCAAATCGAAAACATCTGAATAAAAGAATCAAATGCTGGGTCAAATGATGGTTAAATTATTTGATAGAGTAGAAAACATTGTGGGAAAAGGAGAAATTGCTTGTTACAAGCAATTTCTCCTTTTCCCACAATGTTTTCAAAAGACATCTTCTGCAGAGGTGAAAAGTCGTTTCTATCAGGGAAAGGGTTAATACTAGAGCCTGTCCCAAGTAAGTGCATGTCACCATATGACTATGATTTTCTATCAGGGAAAGGGTTAAGCTATGGTCGAGTCCCTATAAGACCTTAGCTGTTTCTGGGACATTAATCCACTTTCCCTTGTTTTACACCCGATGTATGATGCGTTCAAGTTTTTGGGTACCCATTATTTCTTTAACGTCAAAGTCGGATTGACCTCAAACTTCATTTACTTCCTTATCATCATCCATATGTTCATTCCATACCATACTCATGCGGCCTTCATGTCCAAGGTCTAGGTCAAATTACTTTACGTTAAAGTTTTTATTTGTCAGTCCAGACAGCTGCCGGGGGTATATGTGAGACCCTGCTCACTTTCTCTACTGTCTGTTTTGTCTCTTAAAAATATGAAAATTACTTGCAAAAAGTGCAGATCCTGATGAGACGGCTCGTTACGAGCCGTCTCAACTGGATCTACACTGTTTGCAAAATACTCATATAGAGATCTGTAGTGTTGACGGGGTTGAACAGTCACATAAAGGGGTATTCTATAAGAATAATACGGCAATTTCAATTTTCACCCAGCTGAAGTAGCAATGTTATTATAACAATGGCGCCGCCACAGGGTCATGGATTTGACGCCATCAATATTCTATTGCCATTTACCTCATCACCGATGGCAATACTTTACTGAAACCTATACGAACGCAATAAAATTCCAATCTATTGTGCCACTCACTCTCTGCTTTTTGCTTGCCAGGCGGGATGTTATTAGAACGGCCACATGAGAAACGGAACCTGGGGCCCGTTTCACTAAACTTCGTACAACTAAAATGTTCGTAAGTGCAAAATTATGATAGGCTGTAAATTTCACATTAACATTGTTTTCTTGTAAACAATTATTGGATTTACATTTATTGAGCATAGGCTGCATATGCACCCTATGCTCAATAAATGTAAATCCATAAATTGAAATTTACAGACGATCTTAAATTTGCACTTACGAACATTTTAGTCGTACAAAGTTTTGTGAAACGACCCCCAGCTTCATGATGGCTCTTCCTGGAATTTATTTACTGTTTGAATTTTTATCGAGTTGATATTTACACAGTGATGATTTGATGATATTATCATAAGTGTTTACTGATTGATAAGTAAAAGCTTGGCTACGTGCCAATTTTCGTATGAAATCAGTCAATAAATTTAATAAATTTGTCAAATCAACACAATTGTTTGATTATATTTATTGCATAAGCACAGCATCATACATGTACAATGCAGTTGTGATCAGGCAGGAGGGAGGTTATTAGAACGGCCATATGAGAAATGGAACCAGCTGGCTCTTCCTGGAATTTGTTGACTGTTTCCTGAATTTGCTATTGAGATCACATTACATGAGTGATGATCTATTAATGTGATTTTTATTAACCCTTTACTACGCTGAATTAAATTGTGTCGTCTGCTGGAAATGTTTTATTTTCAATATTTCTCGATATAAACCTGTTTTGGCAGCACATGAGAATCGTCTCCAGTGGAGACGATTCTCATGTGCTGCCAAAACAGGTTTTTTGTTAAGAATTAAGACAACAATGTAAAACAGCAGACCACATTTTTCCCCCGTAGGGAGGGTTAAGCAAGTTTACTGATATAAGAAACTCGGAGCTAAGCCAAGTTTTATAAATATCACATCAAGTCATCACTCGTGCATGCTCGTATAATCATGACCTTCATGTGACCTTGACCTGCAACACATTCTAGACCTGCACCGCCAGGCGCGTCCTTGTCCTCTGACACCCCTTGTTAATTTTCGTGTTCTGTATCCTTTTCCATGCAATAACTCAGATTCTCCGCAAAACTCCCAAAATTTTACAGGACATTTAGTTTGTATATAAACTTGAAATTTTTACCTGACCGGGACAAATATTTACCAGACCGAAGAAAAAAAAACATTTATAAAAATATAATTGATTTTGTGTGATATCTAAGAGCTTTTTAGCTCACCTGAGCGAAGCTGAGTGAGCTCTTGTTACCGCAATGTGTCCATCGTCGTCTGTCGTCGTCCGTGAACATTTTCAAACGTCTTCTCCTCGGTAACCATTGGGCCTATAGTCATCAAACTTCATGGCAGGGGAATTACAAAATTATTAAAATGACGTCATTACGTAATCCAAGATGGCCGCCATCTAAAAATAGCACAAATTCTTAAAAAATCTTCTTCTCATGAACCGCTAACCGGATTTCGACGACACTTGGTAGGAATGATCGATGTACATGCTCTTTCAAAGTTGTTAAAATGGTTACCCCGGGGTCAAAATTGGGCATGGCCCGTGGGGTCAAATTGGGGTCAAATTTTATTTTGGACCGAATATGGTCATGTTATATATCAAATCGAAGGTATCAATGAGGCGATCACTCTGGTACATTGTTTGTCGGAATCGGATTGTTATGTCATCCAAGATGGCCGCCAACATGTCAAAAGGTTGTTCTTTTATTAGAGATTTCAAAATTGTTCTTCACATGAACTGCTTGGTCCATAGTACCCAAACTTAAAAGTTATGGTCCATGGGTGAAGCCTTTTCAGATTTGTTAATATGGAGGTCATCACTAATCCAAGATGGCCGCTGTCTAAAAATAGCATAAATTCTTAAAAAAATCTTCTTCTCATGAACCGCTGGCCGGATTTGGACTAAACTTAGTAGGAATGATCGATTTACAATGCTCTTTCAAAGTTGTGAAAATGGTGACCTCGGGGTCAAAAATAGGCGTGGCCCGTGGGGTCAAATTTTATTTTTGACCGAATATGCTCATGTCATATATCAAATTGAAGGTATCGATGAGACGATTGCTCTGGTGCAATATTTGTCGGAATCGGATGATTATGTCATCCATGATGGCCACCAAAAGGTTCATTTATTCGAGATTTTGAACGTCTTTTTCTCAGGAACCACATGGCCAATGTAGGCCAAACTTCATATGGTGATTTGATTGAAGTTTAGAATAAAAAAGTAAATAAAATATATAAAATACATGTATACCATAATGAATCTAATAGACGCCCGGAATCACCACTGGCTCCGAAGTCCTGGATGGGCGTTTAATAGAGGCAAGTATTATTCAGCGAAGGGAAAATGATAAAAATATACGATTTTCTACTATCTGAACAAAAACAAAACGAAGGGATGTTACTATCAAACGTCTGACCCAACTTGATTGTCAGTTTATGGACATTTTGGACCAAGACGTTTCGGCCCACTTTGGTCATCATGGTACATGTACTTGGTAAAAATGTTTAAATACTTGTAATATATATATCAATACATCGTCAATCATTAATACTGATCAGATTTACGCATATGGACATTTCGGACTGTCACCGTTTCGGACCATGGACTTTTCGGCCCTTGGACATTTCGGTCCGTATCGGTGTGATTAATTTCGGCCAATGGCCACGTCCAGAACAAGACATATTTATTTTTGCTCATCTCCTAGAAAATATTGGCCAACAATCCAACATGATGTCAATTTCACCCATATTATACGAGATGGGTTTGAGATGCTTTGAAAATGGCGTCTCCATAACCGTGTAAATTCTGATCGCCCTGTGTCCGTGCAAATAGCTACTGCCGATGAGGAAAGTAGCAATTATGATGTTTTTTTCCCGATTTTCAAGGAAATACTGGAAAGAAAATAAATCTAGTTGGACAATTGGCTCCAATTTTGTTTCAAGTTAGTACTTGGCATTTATTAAAGGCGCAAACTTCGTGAAAATCAGCCAAAAAATAGGTAATTTTCAGCGTAAAAAGTGGAGGGTGGGCGTCCGTCTGGCTGTCCGGCTGTCCGTCCATCTTTCCGTCTGTCCGTCTGTCCGGGCACACATTAGGGTACTTATGTGGCTAGCCCCACAGGGTTATGGACTTAGTAAAGGATAGGGTTGGTTACAATTAGCCACCTAAAAAATCCTTTTATGTGGCTAAAAATCGTTTTATGTGGCTAATATTTAACATGTGATAAGCCACATAAGTATCCATTTGTAAGAACGTCCGTCTGTCACACTTTTCGGTTAACCAATTTGTCACAGTTTCTCAAATATGCTGCAGGTGGCATCCGCGTTCGACAGACGCATTTCTTGTTTTTTTTTAGTTTCGGACATTCGGTCCGGCGACTTCCAGTTTACCGTCGGACCGGTGGCAATTTTAACAGACATGTCCGATGGACTGACGACTTTCGAGGAGACTGGGCTATCTCCCCTTGGTGGCCATTTCTAATTTTTATACGACCGTTTTTAAAACACGGTACGTATTATGTTTTACCGCACGGTGGGCGGGCGGGCAGCTGAAGAAAAAGCGCATAGTTCGTGTACACAACTCCTCCTAAACCGTTCAGTTGATCGATCTGAAACTATACACACGTCTTCTACACATATTGAAGATGTGCACCTTGGTGTTTTTATGTCGAAATAATATTTTTTAACAAAAATATCACCTTTTTAACTTAGCCATTTTTTCTACATTTTTCTATACAATTCTATATACGGTACAGAGTTTGTGTACATAACTCCTCTGAAACCGTTCAGTCGATCGTTCTGAAATTATACACACGTCTTCTACACATATTGAAGATGTGCACCTTGGTGTTTTTATGTTGAAAAAATATTTTTTAACAAAAATATCACCTTTTTAACTTAGCCATTTTTTCTACATTTTTCTATACAATTCTATATACGGTACAGAGTTTGTGTACACAACTCCTCCGAAACCGTTCAGTCGATCGTTCTGAAACTATACACACGTCTTCTACACATATTGAAGATGTGCACCTTGGTGTTTTTATGCCGAAAAAATATTTTTGTAACAAAAATATCGCCTTTTTAACTTAGCCATTTTTTCTTCATTTTTCTATACATTTCTATATACGGTACAGAGTTTGTGTACACAACTCCTCCGAAACTGTTCAGTCGATCGTTCTGAAACTATACACACGTCTTCTACACATATTGAAGATGTGCACCTTGGTGTTTTTATGCCGAAAAAATATTTTTTAACAAAAATATCACCTTTTTAACTTAGCCATTTTTTCTACATTATTGTATCCAATTCCCTATCATTTCTACTTTACACTCTACTTTTCTATCTCTTAGTATACATGTTTAGCACAACGAGATGAAGAAATAATGCTATAGACTTTCAAATTCTCATTAATGTTTCTTGCCTTGGTGACAGCTTCACATTTCTGCATCTTCGCTGTCTGCATGGCCCATATTCGACGGGCGTATTTTGTGACTTGCGGCACTCTTGTTATGTTATGTTATGTATCCTTGTCCGCGCAACAACTCAATTTCTACTTTGTGGATTGTGAACCAAATTCAAATACATGTTTAGCACGTCAAGACGAAGAACATTATTGCTTTTCAAAAATTTCTGATGAGTTATCTACCCTTGGTGGCTGGTGGCCATTTCTTTTTTTCACATTCTGTATCCATGTCCACACGATAACTACTTGATATTGTGATGCGATCTTCGTCACTCTTGTTAACTCTCAAAACACTTTGCTTGTCTGGCGAACAACTTTACAATTCTCGGTCAATCTTCTTCGTACTTCAGATACTTCACAACAATCAAGTTGATGAATTAAACAAAAAATGCTCTACATCTGATCTATCAGTAGTTATGCCCCTTTTCAGATCTGAAAACACTTTGCTTGTCCCACAAACCGTTGAAGAACTTTGTAAGTTCACATACTTTTATATCATGAACTTCTAAAGTTCTTGAACTTTGAGTTCATCAAAGGCAAATTCCATCTGAAAAAAATATCAGTATTATAAAAGTAATACAGACTAATAATTCTGAAATAAATTTTACCATTGTAGAATATTTAGAAAATTAAAGTTTGCCTTTCCAGAAAATGGACCCCATCTTAACTTTTACATGTTGAATTTGGCTGCCACTGAGTCACTTAATTGTTGATCCGAGCTTAAGTTTGCTTTATCAGGTCATCTACATATGTAAATTTATGTCATTATAATTACTGGAATATGTTATTTTCATAATTTTGACACTCATTTCAGCTAAAAAATATTGAAAATGTTTTCCAAAATTAACTGCTAAAGTGTTCAATAAGACATTCGTTGGTTACTGGGCGCAGTCGGTTAGTGGTTAGTCCGAACTCAAACTTACGTTATTCAATTTAAATGATACATTAAGTCGCAATCATTTCTTGAAGTTGAGTTCATTTGTTTATGGAATCTCTTACTGTGGTTTGGTTTTTGATTTACATAAGTACAATTCACTTTTAAATGTAAATAATTTAAAACTTGCTTCTTTCTTCAAAACCATGTGCCTCAAAACTTCTAGTTGTTGTTGTTGTATATGTCTAATTCAGACGCTTATTTTTCGCCTCAACCTCTCTGCACATCCCAGTATTTTCAACCACCACAAAAACTCATGAACTAGGAATTCATCAAATTGAAAGTTCATGAACTTTTACAGCTGGTTCATGAAATGTTCAAGAACTTTTGAAAAGTTCTTCAAAAGTTCATGAATGTTTCCAAAAGTTCATAAACTTCATGAACCTTTTTCGCAGGAGGTGAAACCCCTCCAATGGGTGGAACCTCTGGTTAGAGAGGGATCCCACTGTAGTGCAGACACCTGTAGCCTATTTCATCAACATTGCAAAGTATACTTTAGTAGCAAAGTATACTTTGAGGGAGAAATTTTAATTTTTTTTAAAAATTTATTAATTTTTATTATACTGAATTTATTACATTATCACAGCCATTTAATGGCTGTGATAATGTAATAAATTCAGTATAATAATTCTGCATACTTTTAATCATGAAATATATGCATTTGTTAGTTCTCTATGAAATAATGCATTTCAGGAAAAATAAATGATTACTCCCTCAAAGTATACTTTGCTAGTAAAGTATACTTTGCAATGTTGATGAAATATGCTACTGGTCACTCCATGACATATACACATGCTTTGCAGTCATGAACAGGCATGGTCACCCAAACAATGAAACAAAACAATGAAACCCATCCATTTAACACATAGAAGTTTTCTGGGTTTATAGAGGTTCCGCTGTATTATATAATTAACTCTGCATGCTGGGAAACTTGTGGGCTATAAATAGTTCAAAACTAGCGGACAAAAATTCATCATGTTTTCTTGTATTTCTCCTCGTAAATATCATGAATATGTCTTGGAATTTCATTAGAATTGAGTCCTGAGGACTCAATTCTAATGAAATTTCAAGACATATTTACAGAGAGAAATAAAACATAAAAATTATACTCGTAATTCGTTTGGCAGATATTTTTGCCGCTAGCATGCAGAGTTAACCCATGTGGCCCATCATACCCAACTCACCATCAGGCCATCCAGTCACTATAGCATGTTGAGGTATCATTGATGGAAGTGAATATCGATGTATCGATTTTACACAGCTATGTTTTGAAATATCAATTCCACTAATGTGGTGATGGGGTAATGATTTTGTACTTAGTATAATGTTATTTTAATGTTCCATTGTTTTGCTTAAAAACTGAAACTTAGAAAATATGTCTTTAGATATAAAATGTAAGTATGCTGGTACTAAATGTTTGAATAATATTTCTTATAATATATGAAGTATATACCATCATGTTAAATAATCCACATACTGTCTTGTAACTGTAACTTATATATTTTATCTAAGGCCATAAAAAAAGTTATTTGGTTCTCAGATATCACCGCATCTACATAATCCCTGTGCGTCAAGCATTTTATCGCCATGGAGAAATATAATTGTACTGTAAATTCGCCACATGATCAATAAAAACACTACTGTGCAAGAATATGTTAAATCCAATCATGTCTGACGAAAATCTGATAATTTTTAACGTCTAAAGAGGTTATAGTAACTTTATAGAACATACCGGTATATGCATCTGGTGACTTGAAAAGAATCAGGGGGCCGTTTCACTAAACTTAAACTTTGTACGACTAAAATGTTCGTAATTGCAAAATTATGATAGTCTGTAAATTTCCCATTAACAGTGTTTTCTTGAAAACAATTATTGGATTTACATTTATTGAGCATAGGCTGCATATGCAGCCTATGCTCAATAAATGTAAATCCATCAATTAAAATCTGAAGATCCTAAATTTGAACTTACGAACATTTTAGTCGTAAGAAGTTTAGTGAAACGGGCTCCAGAATTGAATATCTCAAACAAAAAAGTCTTTAAAAAAAAACGGTACTCCCGCATCACATTCCGCAAACCCCGTGTCTGAGAACCAACATACTTTTTTTTATAGCCTAACAATCAATATATTGATGTATCATCAATATTTTAGTCTCAGTATATCGTAATGAAAGTTTCAATCAATGACACATAATATTTATTGTATATCCATACAATTTGTGCCGCTTTTGGTGAAACACACAGTGGTATCAGAAGATGTCTTGCAACCAGTTGCAACCCAGATCAGACTGCACCGTGGTGACCCAGATCAGACTGCACCGTGGTGCAGTCTGATCTGGGTCTACACTGGTTGCAAATAACCGAGTTGTTTCCGCCAATCTCGGATCTCGGCTTGTTAGCCGTTAATTCTAATTGGTATTGTCATCGGATTGTCCACGGTTTATGTTCTCATCATTATGATTGGATTGCCGGTTCTGTATCTCTCTGACTAAATCTAAATTCTGAAATCGCACCGAGCATCCGTCGAGGACACACGACCGCAGCTATTTGTTTCTTTTTCAAATGTATCACTATAGTATTTGATTGCAGTTGCGTATAGATGAAACAGATCTCGTAGAGGATTTAATTACGTAAGGCACACTTGTTGGCGGCGTCTGTTTCATATTGACTTAACTAGTTTCGGTATCTGGAAGTGCTGTGTATTTTCTTGTCGTTACATTTATTTAATTTCACTCTTCTTAAGTGTGGATTTAATTATATTTCTATGACATTTTAAAGGTCTGTTTAATATTGACTGAACTAGTTTAGTATTATGTTTGTTGTTGCATTTACTAATTACACAATCTCACTCTTCTTTTTTGTGGATTTATGATATTTTTATGACATTTTAAAGACTTAAAGTGTTTTTTCTTTAATGTGCTTTGTAATTGGTGTAGTCACACAGTGTTTTATGCTCCCATTTATATTTATTCACTTTGACTGGCTTACATTGATTTAAGAAATTCAATTGTTAAAACCTCAGACTACTGGCATCTGGAATTTAAAAAAAAGCATTTTGTAAAGTGAATGTGCCTTATATCGACTCATTTTTAGTCTTGCTTGTATATAACCAGTATTTCTCAAATTTATATATAAATGGTAAACTGTAATTTTTAACAATATGCATATATAAATGAACTTATGGCATTGATTACAGATTGATGATCGACATAGATAATATCTGGAATATTCATTTGAATATTCATAGTATTTATGGTATCTAAATTGGATCATTCTAGTTACATTTAGAATAAATGCATAGTGTTTAGTAAATATCAAAGTTAAACCACAGGAGCGTGCATGTTTTGTGATTGTTACTGCTGAGTTTGCTTCTTGAAAACATATGCATAATGTTGTTTAGCTTTTAACCTTTCATGCTGAATTAAATTTTGTCGTCTGCTCATTATTTATTTTTCATTATTATCAACAACAACGTAGTTTGGCAGCACTTTAGAATCATTTCCATTGGACCATTGGAAATTATTGACATTTTAACTGTTGACAAAAAATTATTCTCACTTTAAAACAATTGATAACAAACTATTTAGCTTATTAAAATGTGTGCATGTTTGATATCAAATTCTCTTCACATTTTCGAAAGTTATTGTCACCTGCTCGATATTTTCAAAATCCAAGATGGCCTCCAAGAAAGCATTATAAATCACATGTTCATCCGGTTATTAATTTTCTTATATTAACCCTTACAACACTAGAGACCTCTTTCCTAATATTTGCAAATGGTGTAGATCATGATGAGCCGGCTTACGTAACGAGCCATCTCATCAAGATAAACATCATTTGTGGATATCTTTTATTTTTTTACAAAATCACCTCTTTTTCGGCATAATGGAACAGCCTCAATCTTAACTCTTAGACCGCTACTCACAACAATTGTCGTCTGCTGTTGCTTTTAATATTGCCTTATTTCTCAAGTTTCAATGGAAATGATTCTGAAGTTCTGTCGAAGCATGTCGTAAATTATTCTAAAGTGCTGTCAAAGCATGTTTTTGATGATAAAAATGGAAAATAGAAAATAAACAGCAGACAACAACAAAAATAAGATAGCGGTCTAAGGGTTAACATGTATTTATTATAGGAATGAATGGCCTTTTTGTGGAATTTATCATGGTATAAACTTGGAAAAGTCGCGGGAATACTGGACGAAGGCCGGAAGGCCGGAAGGCCTCGTCCAGTATTCCCGCGACTTTTCCAAGTTTATATCCCCGATAAATTCCACAAAAAGGCCATTCATTCCTTATAATTCCAGCATTTGCAATAAATTCATCAAGAAAATGTGTTTATTTTTTTGTTTTCTTAATAATTATTTTAACTGCGCCTCACGGTTACGGAAAGTAATTTTAGCGTGGGAGTTTACTGGGATATAAATTTTGGACAGAGACTTGCTACGGACCAATATGTAACCCTTTGAACCTTTATAGCGGGGTTTGCAAAAAGTGCAGATTCTCTTGGGACGGCTCAATCAGGATCTGCACTTTTTGCAAGTAATTAATTTTCATATTATTTAGAAGAAAAACACCCCCTTTTCATAAATGGACTAATCTGAAAATCAGTTTGTGACAATTAGGTTGGTCGGAAAATTAACATATCACATTCGAGTTACATAGGGGTGAAAGTTAAACTGTGGTCCCGTCTCTATATTACCTTAGCTGTTACTGGGAGTGAAACCCATTCACTTTTCTCAGAAATGTGGTGCTGCCACGGGCCTATTCTGCTATTCCACAATTCCAGGAGAGGTGTATCGTAAACCAGTTACTCAGTGCCAATTAGTTGCCTCATACTTTTCTGGCTTACTGAAATGTTTCTTGCTGATTTTGTTTATAATCAATTTGTAGCTACATATGGTTTGCGGAAAACATTAGTTACCACAATCTATACAATGTTTACCGCAAACTACAGGGCTCCAGATAAGTTTGGTATCTAAAGAGTATTATACTCAAATTCAAATTCAGTGGATATTTAATTTTCTTCCTTATGAAATAGGGAACAAAAAAAAAAGGAAGCTTTTTTGCAGCTCAACTAAGTAAATTTTCAACTTTATTACAATTTGAAAATCATTGCGTATTTTCACATTGCTCTGAGTATTTTGTACTTTTGATAATCAATGCGTATTCAGCTAAAATAAGTGCGTAAACTTTGCAATTTTGATGAAATCGGCTACAGAGCTCCAGAAAAGGTGCATATTGGCATAGTTTACGCAATATTGAGCTCCAGAAAAGGTGCATATTGGCATAGTTTACGCAATATTGAGCTCCAGTGCATATTGGAGTGCAATATTGAGCTCCAGGGTGCATATTGGCATAGTTTACGCAATATTGCGTAAACTATGCCAATATGCACCTTTTCTGGAGCTCTGTAGCCGATTTCATCAAAATTGCAAAGTATACTTTGAGGGAGTAATCATTTATTTTTCCCGAAATGCATTATTTCATATAGAACTAACGACTGCATATATTTGATGATTAAAAGTATGCAGAATTATTATACTGAATTTATTACATTATCACAGCGAAAATGGCATTTTGACGGCCCGGTTGCTCAAAATTTCTGTTAGCTTAACAGACTGTTAATGCTAAGGATTTAACAGTCCATTAAGCTAACAGAAGTTTTGAGCAACCATGCTAAGGATTTAACAGTCCGTTAAGCTAACAGAAGTTTTGAGCAACCATGCTAAGGATTTAACAGTACGTTAAGCTAACAGAAGTTTTGAGCAACCATGCTAAGGATTTAACAGTCCATTAAGCTAACAGAAGTTTTGAGCAACTATGCAAGGATAACGGTCCGTTAACCTAACAGAAGTTTTGGCAACATGCTAGGGATTAACAGTCCGTTAACTAAAGGGTTTTAGATCATGCTTAAGAACATCTGTTTAACCAGAGGTTTTTACCACCATACAAAGGATTTAACAGTCCGTTCAGCTAACAGAAGTTTTGAGCAACCATGCTAAGGATTTAACAGTCTGTTAAGCTAACAGACATTTTCAGTAACCATGCTAAGGATTTAACAGTTTGTTGACCTAACAGAGGTTTTGAGCAATCATGCTAAGGATTTAACAGTCTGTTAACCTAACAGAGGTTTTGACCAACCATACGAAGGATTTAACAGTCCGTTCAGCTAACAGAGGTTTTGACCAACCATGCTAAGGATTTAACAGTCCGTTCAGCTAACAGAAGTTTTCAGCAATCATGCTATGGATTTAACAGTCCATTAAGCTAACAGGTTTTGAGCAATCATGGTATGGATTTAACAGTCTGTTAACCTAACAGAGGTTTTGACCAACCATGCTATTGATTTAAATCCGTTCAGCTAACAGAAGTTTTGAGCAACCATGCTAAAGATTTAACAGTCCATTAAGCTAACAGAATTTTTGAGCAACCATGCTAAAGATTTAACAGTCTGTTAACCTAACAGAGGTTTTGATCAACCATGCTAAGGATTTAACAGTTTATTAAGCTAACAGAGGTTTTGAGCAATCATGCTAAGGATTTAACAGTCTGTTAACCTAACAGAGGTTTTGACCAACCATGCTAAGGATTTAACAGTCCGTTCAGCTAACATACGTTTTGAGCAACCAGGCTAAGGATTTAACAGTCCGTTAAGCTAACAGAAGTTTTCAGTAACCATGCTAAGGATTTAACAGTTCGTTAAGCTAACAGAAGTTTTCAGTAACCATGCTAAGGATTTAACAGTTTGTTAAGCTAACAGAAGTTTTGACCAACCATTCTAAGGATTTAACAGTTTGTTAAGCTAACAGAAGTTTTGACCAACCATGCTAAGGATTTAACAGTTTGTTAAGCTAACAGACATTTTGAGCAACCATGCTAAGGATTTAACAGTCCGTTAAGCTAACAGATGTTTTCTGTAACCATGCTAAGGATTTAACAAAAAGAAAATTTGTTAAGCTAACAGAAGTTTTGAGCAACCGGCCCTGGTGTTGATTGGATATGATATTTGTTAAACTTGTTGACTGATTTCTAAGAAATTAGTAAACTGTTTAAGCCCTTGAACCCGAAAGCCCACTATATTTTTTATTACAAAAACACCCCCTTTTTCATAAATAGATTAATATGAAAATCATTCGAAATTTGTTAAGCTAACAGAAGTTTTGAGCAACCGGCCCTGGTGTTGATTGGATATGATATTTATTAAACTTGTTGACTGATTTCTAAGAAATTAGTAAACTGTTTAAGCCCTTGAACCCGAAAGCCCGCTATATTTTTTATTACAAAAACACCCCCTTTTTCATAAATAGATTAATATGAAAATCATTCTGTGACAATTGGATTGGTCGGAAAATTAGCATATCTCAGTCCATTCCAGTTACTTAGGATTGAAAGGGATAATAAATATCATACAAGAAAACTATATAATGCTGAGTCTGTTATGATATCAGTAAATTTGCTTAATAAATATCGTATATAACATCGTTGATCATGTAAGATCCTCTATATATGGAATAGGAACGACAATATTCATGAAAGGTGATTTGATTGAAAAAGTGAATGCGGCGACAACTGCGACGACATTCAATATTGGATTGTGGGATCTGTAAATGTGTGATAGATCTAATCGTATATTGGACCGGTTAACTCACAAAACGGCTGGTTCGGCCCAGAATTGTAACAATAGGTTGGAGACGTCGTATTGATTTGCAATAAGAATTATGTCAACGGGCAAAGACGACACAGGAAGTGCTGTGTCTAGCGAGGACATAAAGGAATGTAAAACAAATTACGAAAATAATTCCGCCGAGAAGACATCAAATGAAACTGGAATTTTAAAGTCTGTGGCTGAATGCGATAGTGGTGACGTGGTACCATCGACAGCGAAGACGGAAATGCCGAATAAAACGGCACCTACAAGACGAATGCCGCATCTTCATAAGTTGGAAAAGTAAGTGTTTTAATCTTTGAAAATAAAAATTGTCGTATGTTGTTGTTTTATATTTTGTCTTTCTTATTAAACACGTGGTCTGAGAGCACTTTGGAATCATTTCCATTGGAAATGATTCTAAAGTGCTGTCAGACCATGTCATTGCTGAGAAAAATGGAAAATATAAAATAAACAGCAGACGACAAAAGTTAAATTTAGCATTATAAGGATTATATTCGTAATTGTGCCATGCTCTGACATTTTTCACCGACATTGATTTAGAACAAATGTAATATGTTCAGCAATTAATTTAGAACAAATGTAATATGTTCCGCAATTAATTTAGAACAAATGTCATACATTCAGCAATTGATTGAGAACAAATGTAATATGTTCAGCAATTGATTTAGAACAAATGTAATATGTTCAGCAATTGATTTAGAAAAAATGTAATATGTTCCACACTTGAGTTAGAACAAGTGTAATATGTTCCACACTTGAGTTAGAACAAGTGTAATATGTTCCACACTTGAGTTAGAACAAGTGTAATATATGTTCCGCAAATGACTACAAAAGTTCATACAACTCAGAATGTGTTGCATGAGCTCTGATTTTTGTTGTCATATAGAGAAAATATGGTTTGTGACTTTTTACGAGACGAATGCTCCACCTTCTTAGCAGTGGGTGTTTTGTCGTGAGCATGCCAAGGGTAATTTAACCCTTAGACCGCTACTCACAACAATTGTCATCTGCTGTTGCTTTCATATATTGCCTTATATCTCAATAAAAACATGGTTTGACAGCACAGCAGAATCATTTCCAATGGAAATGATTCTGAAGTGCTGTCAAAGCATGTTGTAAATTATTCTAAAGTGCTGTTAAAGCATGTTTTTGATGATAAAAATGGAAAATAAAAAATAAACAGCAGACTATGAAAAAAATAAGATAGCGGTCTAAGGGTTAACATCCTTACGGGAATGCCAACTGACATGGTTTGGCCTTCGGATACTTGAGAGATAAATCCTGTTATGCCCCATTAAAAAGTAATAAGATTAGTGCTGATCATATTACTTTTGGAGTTGGAGCTATGTGACCCTGGTGTGGAATGGACCTGTCAGGATATTCTAATTTCATGGCTGAATATATATTTTTCTGTAAATATTGAGTTCTGATTTGGGGAATTTCCCTCATTATGGACAGGTTAAATACGGGATAGTCCAACCCGTTGGCCCAGCCTTAAATAACCTTAGCTGTTGATAGGCCGTTAAAAACCAATAATCAATCAATCTTAAGTTGGTGTTTTGTGCTTGTAGTTATGCGTGGCTCTGACTTTTTAGCTCATCTGAGCGAAGCTCGTGTGAGCTATTGTTAACGCAATGTGTCCGTCGTCTGTTGTCCGGAGTCCGGCGTCCGTCGTCTGTCCGTGAACATTTTCAAACGTCTTCACCTCGGTAACCATTGGGCCTATAGTCACCAAACTTCATGGTCATGGTCCTTAGGTAGGGGGATTACAAAATTGTTAAAATGACGTCATTACGTAATCCAAAAATAGCACAAATTCTTCAAAAATCTTCTTCTCAAGAACCGCCAAGAACCGCCAAGAACCGCCAAGAACCGCCAACCGGATTTCGACAAAACTTGGTAGGAATGATCGATGTACAATGCCGAAAGGTCAAAAGGTTGTTCTTTTATTAGAGATTTCAAAATTCTTCTTCACATGAACCGCTTGGCCCATGGTAGCCAAAAGCCTTTTCAGATTTGTTAAAATGGAGGTCATTGCTAATCCAAGATGGCCACTGTCTAAAAATAGCATAAATTCTTAAAAAATCTTCTCATGAACCGCCAGCCGGATTTCGACGAAACTTGGTAGGAATGATTGATGTACAATGCTCTTTCAAAGTTGTTAAAATGGTGACCCCGCGGTCAAAAATGGGCGTGGCCCGTGGGATCAAATTGGGGTCAAATTTTATTTTTGGCCAAATATGGTCATGTCGATATCAAATCGAAGGTATCAAAGACGCGATCGCTCTGCTACAATCTTTGTCGAAATTGGATGGTCATGTCATCCAAGATGGCCGCCAAAAAGTCAAAAGGTCGTTCTTTTATTAAAAATTCTTCTTCACACGAACCGCTCGGCCCATGGTGGCCAAACTTCACTGTTATGGTCCATGGGTGAAGCCTTTTCAGATTTGTTAAAACGGAGGTCATCGCTAATCCAAGATGGCCGCTGTCTAAAAATAGCACAAATTCTTAAAAAAATCTTCTTGTCATGAACCGCCAGCCGGATTTCGACGGAACTTGGTAGGAATGATCGACATAGAATGCTCTTTCAAATGTGGTAAAATGGTGACCCCCGGGTTAAAAATGGGCGTGGCCCATGGGGTCAACTTTTATTTTTGACCAAATATGCTCATGTCATATATCAAAGTGAAGGTATCGATGAGGTGATTGCTCTGGTGCAATATTTGTTGGAATCGGATGATTATGTCATCCATGATGGCCTCCAAAAGGTCCATTTATTCGAGATTTTGAACATCTTTTTCTCAGGAACCACATGGCCGATGCTGGCCAAACTTCATAGTAAGTTAAGATCCTTGGGTGAAGCATTTTCAGATTTGGTAAAATGAGTCATCGCTTAATCCAAGAAAATAGCACAATTTTTTAAAAACACATATGAACTCAATGTCACATTCTCCTCTAGTGTTCATGGAGTCAGGTGAGCGAATTAGGGCCATCATGGACACATATGAACTCAATGTCACATTCTCCTCTGGTGTTCATGGAGTCAGGTGAGCGAATTAGGGCCATCATGGCCCTCTTGTTTTAAAATATATTTATTGACAACAAAATGTAAAAAAGTTGAAAGAAAACTCGGAGCTCGTGCAGAATTTCTGGCCCGGCCTTAAATGACCTTAGCTGTTGATAGGCCGTTAAAAACCAATAATCAATCAATCTTATGTTGGTGTTTTGTGCTTGTAGTTATGCGTGGCTCTGACTTTTTTTTTAAATATATTTATTGACAACAAATGTAATATGTTCCATAAATAGCATCAAAAGTTGAAAGAAAACTCGGAGCTCGTGCGGAATTTTGATTCCACATGAGCTCTGATTTTTGTTGTCAAATTGTGACATTATGTACAGAAAATATGGGTATACTATAATTTTCAAAATCAGTGTTGGCGAAATACAGCGACACAATAAGGAAGGTATTTCCATTTCAATTATATACAACAGGAACAAGTTGATTTGTTAAATGTGCTACTATTCCAGATTTTCTGCCTAATTGAATTTCCGTTTGTGTCGTAGCGATTCAGAAAAAAATATGACGATTTCCGTAAATTGTCAGAAATTGGCGAAAATGAGTTTGGCGGTGCTCGGAAATATTTTGTAACATTTCTATGTCATTTACTAAAAGGTATCGCAAATCTTCAAAACCATTTTCAGAAAATTATTTAAGGACCCGTCCTACTAATTCTGGAGGCCGTTTCACTAAACTTCTTACGACTAAAATGTTCGTAAGTGCACAATTATAATAGTCTGTGAATTTCACATTAACAATTTTTTCTTGTAAACAATTATTGGATTTACATTTATTGAGCATAGGTTGCATATGCAGCCTATGCTCAATAAATGTTAATCCATCAATTGAAATTTCCAGACGATCCTAAATTTGCATTTACGAAGATTTTAGTCGTACAAAGCTTAGTGAAACGGGCCCCAGATTGTCATATAATTCAAACATAATCGCCTCCCAACTGTAAATGTGATGGAATATATGTATAACATGTATGTGAACGCTGCCTCGTTACTGTATCCTATATGGCACATGGAGTGGCCAACTAGGCCATCTTTGTGTGTTCAAGCCATCATTTAGTTTCAACTCTTGTGGAATTTGACAAAGAACAGAAAATGCAATGTAGAACATAGCATATATTCAATGGAAATTATTCTAAAGTGCTGTCAAATCATTTTCTCATTGAGAAAGAAGACCACATATAGAATGGGGTTTAACCGTTAGACCGCTACTCACAACAATTGTCATCTGCTGTTGCTTTTATATCTTGCGTTATTTCTGAATAAAAACATGGTTTGACAGCAGAATCATTTCCAATGGAAATGATTCTGAAGTGCTGTCAAAGCATGTTGTAAATTATTCTAAAGTGCTCTCAAATCAGGTTTTTGATGATAAAAATGGAAAATAGAAAATAAACAGCAGACGACAAAAAAAATACGATAGCGGTCTAAGGGTTAACGTCCCCGCAACAGCTAAAGTCATACAGGGATGGGACATAGTTTAAAGACTCATCCGACAGACTAGTGCGATGGAAATTCTATGAAAGTATTTTTTATGCCATAAGATAGGTTTTGAACTCGCAATCTTCAGTATTGAAGTCCTATTCTACCCATGAACGACAACCCGTCCCTACAAAATATAGAACAACAGCAGATGACAATATTTGTTTCCCACATTTCTGAATTAATTTTTGCCATCTGCTGTTTATTTTTTTTTCAATTTTTCTCATTAAAAACATAGTTTGACAGCACTTTAGGATCATTTCCAATGGAAATGATTCTAAAGTGCTGCCAAACCATTTTTTTTATTGAGAAGACAAAATATAAAACAACAGCAGACGACAATTTCCGTTGCCCGCATAATCTAAGGGTTATGGGTTAGGTAGCCCATGTGTGTGGCATTTATTATCCACCATGATTATTTAGCAGGGATTTTATCATTAGTCATTACAACACCATTGACGTCGGTGATTTGTGTGTATAATTATCATCACTGCTTACGGCTGCTCCGTTATTTGGCTTAGTGTAATTAATTTCCGTAATATAGATTGCGTAGTGTGATTAGCGTGCGAATTAATATAACCATTTTTGAAACCTAATAATTATCAGATGTTTATGTCCCAAAGAGATATTGTGTCAGATACAGACGCATTATCGGTGTCCTTTTCAGGGGCCGTTTCACTAAACTTCGTACAACTAAAATGTTCGTAAGTGCAAATTTCTGATCGTCTGGAAATCCAATTGATGGATTTACATTTATTGGCAGCCTATGTTCAATAAATGTAAATCCAATAATTGTTTTCAAGAAAACATTGTTAATGTGACATTTACAGACTATCATAATTTTTCACTTACAAACATTTTAGTCATACGAAGTTCAGTGAAACGGCCCACAGGTGAATAAGCACAATCAGATTTGTCTTCCCAGACCACCCCATCGCTCACCATAGGCCCACCACCTCCACTCCCAATCAAAAATATTTTGGAGCACATTTTTCACTAGATGTTGCAAATATGAATGTTTTTTGTATAGCACAAAAATCGGGTTTTCGAACCGTATTTAAAATATGGATTTTGTCGCCTGAAAATGAAGTTATGTGCTCCAAAATTCTCTGGGGTTAACTAGTTATGGGCGATGACTTCACATGCCTCTCATTTTAGCAATTTACGCCGCGATAGCATGTTGCAAGGTATGTGTATACACCTTGTTGCTAATGTTCACATTTGTAGCTGTGACTGGAAACTTTGGGTTTATGGGTTATGCGACCAGTGCAGCCCCATATCAGCCTGCACATCCACACAGTCTGATCAGGCCCTGTACTGTTTTCAATTCAGTCAGTAAATCACCTGTCCTGCTTCTAACAAACAATATAGCTATCCATATGGAACTGCAGTAGTGTGCTGCAAGATCAGTAGCCTATTTCACCAACATTGCAAAGTATACTTATCTAGCAAAGTATACTTTGAGGGAGAAATTTTCAATTTAAGAATAAATTTATTAATTTTTCTGATACTGAATTTATTACATTATCACAGTGTTTGGCTGTGATAATGTAATAAATTCAGTATAATAATTCTGCATACTTTTAATCATCAAATATATGCAGTTGTTAGTTCTATATGAAATAATGCATTTCGGGAAAAATCAATGATTACTCCCTGAAAGTATACTTTGCCAGATAAGTATACTTTGCTTTTTTGAAATCGGCTACAGGATCTTTGACTGTCCAGAAATACTGTAAGTATAAGCCCCATTCCTCCAGACACAGTCCATTTGTCAGCGCTCCAGTTAAGGTGTGTAATTTGGAGGTAAATTTCTTATTTCTCCATCAAAACTGGCAAGTTGGGAGTGCTTTAGAATCGTCTCAATGAGACGATTCTAAAGCACTCCCAACTTGCCATTTTTGATGAAGAAATAACAAAATTTCACCCCAAGTTGGTCAAATTAGGCACCTTAACTAGAGCTCTGGTTTGTGTTGTAACATCAGGAAGTGAATTCTGGATGAATTTAAATCAGGAACTGACATCAGGATGATCTAATTGGTTCTTTTCATGCTACAAACCAGTTTCATGTTCTTTTTTCCTGAATATGCAGATTGGAAACTCCGTGTCAATTTTAAGTCCTGCACACTCGCTATTTATTTATAGGCCTTCTAGATTAGTGGGACAATCTAGACTTAAAGGTACATGCCCACTCAGTAGACACAAAATGTTATTTATATCAGTAGCCGATTTCATCAACATGGCAAAGTATACTTTTCTAGCAAAGTATACTTTGAGAGAGTAATCATCTTTTTCCCCAAAATGCATTATTTCATATAGAACTCAACCACTGCATATATTTGATGATTAAAAGTATGCAGAATTATTATACTGAATGTATTACATTATCACAGTTTAATGGCTGTGATAATGTAATAAATTCAGTATAATAAAAATTAATAAATTTGTCCTTCAAAGTATACTTTGCTAGAAAAATATACTTTGCAATGTTGGTGAAATAGGCTACGGAGACATCAGCTGAGATTTTTTTCTGGCAAAATAAACATTCATTCACCATTACCCCACATATTGATTGGCATTATTATACATTTTATATCAAACCTAAGTTTCCACACTGATATCAGGGGCAATAATCGTGTTTTCTTAAAATGTTAACGGACATTACTATTTATTCTCTGTATTTATTGTTTGATGTGCAATGATCATACTTTATATTCTGTCGAAAATATTATTTTTTCAGGAGACGCATTTAATTAGTAATTTTGTAACTGGTGGAATAGTGACACAATTATATACTTATTTAATTCCTATAAAGAACATTTCGTGCCTACTGAGTGGGCATGTACCTTTAACCCTTTCAACACTAAGACCTCTATAGCAGTGTCATGACGAGCCGTCTCACCAGGATCTGCACTTTTTGCAAGTAATTTTAATTTTTATAAAAAACACACACCCTTTTCATAAATGGACTAATGACCTTCGCTGTTGACAGGCCGTTAGACACCATCAATCAAATCATAAATGGACTAGTCTGAATATCAGTTTGCAACAATTAGATATACTTTTGAGAATAAACAAGGAATTGATTTTTTTTGAGAATTATCTTTTGTGATATTTCAAATTTAGATACCCCAATAAAATAGAATTCTGTATGTAAGACGGTCAACTAAAAATAATTCACAATACTGTGTTCCTGTCTCTCATGGCTCCAGATAAGGAATTAGTAATTGAGTGTCACTCCATCATTTCTCAAGCAATTGGGTATTTCAAAATTTTAATTGGGTAAAATAAAATCACACTACTGTTTACACATCAACGGACCGTAATTATTGAATAGTTTGCTTCGAAATGAAAACATGTCTTGGTATTTCATTGACAATTCTAATGAAATACCAAGATGTGTTTTCATGGAAAATAAGAAAAATATGCTATATTTGTGGTCGGTTTACTTATTTCTGCAGCATGATAAATGTACCACAAAATTGTTATTGCTTATTGATACTCACTACTTCTGATTTCAATTGGGTTTTTGGCAATTTTAATTGGGTATTTATACAAATACGCAGCTTATCTGGAGCCCTGGTCTCTCCGCTTGCATGAGTTGTCATCATAATCTACTAGTTATCGGAACATTAGGACACATGATGATGTATCCATTGTTGATATGTTTATCTCGTTTATTTATCTCACTCCATATATATCCAATTTTACTGGTTCTCTTTTTTTTTATATAGCATATAGATTTGCTCTTGTCTGTCCCTGCGTCTGTGCATCCTAATTTTGTATCGCGCATATCTTCAAAAGTATTCAAAACTAATTGGAACTTTACAGAAATGTTAATTAGCATGCGCAACTTTTAAACGTTTTTGTGTTTCTAGAGTAAAAATAAAAATCATCATAATACATTGGACAAAAAGAAACAGAAAACAGAATGGGTTTGAACCTGTTTACAAATACTTGCAAACGGGAGAACGGGGATTTAATAGGTTTAAATTACTAGGAATACAGAAAACACTACATTCCTCTATAGCTGTGTTTGCAAATAGTGTAGATTCACATGAGCCGTTTCGTCAGGATCTGCACCTTTTGCAAGTAATTTTCATATTTATTTTTGGAAAAAACACACCCTCTTTATAAATGAAGTAATTTTCATATTTATTTTTGGAAAAAACACACCCTCTTTATAAATGGCGTAGTCTGATAATTTTAATTATTTTGTGACAATTGGATTTGTCGAAAAATAAACATATCAAAATCCAGTCCAGTTGCTTAGAGTTGAAAGGGTTAACCCTTAGACTGCTATCTTATTTCTTTGTCGTCTGCTGTTTATTTTCTATTTTCCATTTTTATCATCAAAAACATACCGTACTTGGACAGCACTTTAGAATAATTTACAACATGCTTTGACAGCACTTCAGAATCATTTCCATTGGAAATGATTCTGAAGTGCTGTCAAACCATGTTTTTATTGAGAAATAAGGCAATATATAAAAGCAACAGCAGACGACAATTGTCGTGAGTAGCGGTCTAAGGGTTAATACCACAAGCTGCCCAAAGAGTTGTGAATAGTTTTTTATCCAGTCAACACAGTGCGTATGTGCCGTGAAACACGGTGCCGTGAAACATTTTTGATATCCTGTCAATACGACCTAATAACTGCGTATGAATATGTGCGGTGGCTGGGGTTATATTTTTGCATTTTACAGCCATCTGTAGGTGTTGACGGGATAAATAGAATAGTAGGTTAGTGTCGTGAATGGGAATAAATATCTGGCGCGGCACGGAAACGGGATGTGCTCGGCATAGCCTCGCCCATCCCGTTTCCTGAGCCTTGCCAGATATTTTTTCCCATTCACGGCACTAACCTACTATTCTCTATCTATTTTCCTTATTTCTGA
Organism: Conchocele bisecta; assembly: GCA_029237695.1. NCBI lineage: Eukaryota > Metazoa > Mollusca > Bivalvia > Lucinida > Thyasiridae > Conchocele > Conchocele bisecta. Next base: position 38,025,002 of record CM055273.1, read on the forward strand.
ACCAAAGTATATGTTGTGACCACTCATTTGAACCGTCTCGGTGAGAAGGTTAAAATGAGTGGTCACAACATATACTTCTGATGAGAAATAAAGAAAGACTTGAGCCTTGCCGGATATTTTTTCCCATTCACGGCATTCTATAACCATATATGTGGTAAATAATGATTTGTTGTCTAGCAATAAAAGTTGTGTGGGATATTTATGGTGCATGATTCCAGCTTTTCATACAGGATTTAATGTACTGGCAAAAAGCCGGAAGTCATTCAGCATGAAATATAGCAACATTATTGTAACTGCCACAAGTTTATGGGTACATTAACCCTTTCACCCCTAAACAACTGGAATGGACTGACATGTTAATTTTCCTACCAATCCAATCGTCGCCGCAAACTGATTTTCTGACTAGTCCATTTGTGAAAAGGGGGTGTTTTTGTTCTCAGAAATATGAAAACTACTTGCAAAAAGTGCAGATCCTGATGAGACGACGAGCCGGCTCATCTGGATCTACAACGATTTGCCAATACAGGCCTGTGGTGTTGAAAGGGTTAATGTTATTCCTACATACAGTGTTTTTCCTAGTCTTCTATTGTTTTCAGAGCTCCAGATAAGCTGCGTATTTCCTTAAATACCCAATTAAAATTGCCAGAAACCCAATTGAAATCAGTAGCGAGTATCAAAAAGCAACAAAAAATGTGTTGTTTTACCTTTATCATGCTGCAGAAAACAACAAACAGACCACAAATATAGCATATTTTCCATGAAAACACATCTTGGTATTTCATTAGAATAAATGTGATTTTATTTTACCAAATGAAAATTTTGAAATACCCAATTGCTTCAGAAATGATGGGAGTGACAATAGTGAATACTCAATTACTAATTCCTTATCTGGAGCCCTGGTTTTTGTCTCGCCCGCGAAAGCGGAAAGCGATTTTTGTCTCGCCCGCGAAAGCGGAAAGCGAGACATAGGTTTTGCTTTTAAATTCCGGCGTTGGTGGCATCATCATTCAATTAATGTTAAGTTTTCGTGTTACAGTCATTACTTCAACACCTTATCAGCTACAGTCATCAAACTTTATACATACCTTTACTATGATATGTAGATGGGGCACCAGGGTCAAGGTCAAGGCCCCAGGGTCAAGGTCAAGGCAGAACAAGGCGAGACATTTGATTCCGCGGAATTCTTGTTTCCATAAAATCATTCAATTTTGATTGTATGGGAAAACATACACCTTGGCTGTTGTAACTGCAACCCTAATTTTCTTTTCTAATTGTAACATTTGTATATGCTTTTAGGCATATCAAATTTTGAAATATTATATCATCTTTTCTATTTTCTTCTTATTTCATACTGAAATTACATTATATACCAATGGAAATGATTCTAAGGTACTGTCAAACCATGTTTTTTATTGTGAAGGAAGACAAAATGCATAATAACAGCAGAAGACAATTTATGTTTTCCACTTTCTGGGTGCAACACTTGTACTTGGTTAACTCTTACAATGCTAAATTATAATTGTCGTCTGCTGTTTATTTTCTATTTTCCATTTTTATCATCAACAACATGGTTTGACAGCACTTCAGACTCGTTTCCAATTGCTGTCAAACCATGTTTTATTGATAAAAAACGACAAAATATAAAACAAAAGCAGACGACAATTTTCGTTTCCCGCAGTTGAAGACGAAAATTCATACCACGTACAGGCATCTTGCATGGCTAATCCAGGTTTCCACACCACAGCCCTCGATAGTCGTGTCTGCAAACAGTGTAGATCCAGATGAGCCGGCATCAGTATCTGCACTTTTTGCAAGTAATTTTCATATTTATTGGGGGGAAAAAAAACATCTTTTTCATAAATTGACTAGTCCGAAAAGCATTCATTGACAATTGGATTGGCGGGAAAATTGCTATATCAAAATCCATTCCAGTTATTTAGGTGTGAAAGGGTTAATGGTTTCAAGTATGGGATCCATTCTGGAATACCACACACTGAGACGGGGAGCTGTTAAAGCGGCCATTAAATAAGAAGTAATTGTCATTGCCAATTACAGGCAAAACATTTCCTCATTATTTCCCATCATCATCAAATATTACTGTCTTCGTAAATGCCATGGTGGGTAATGTACAGTTTGAGCGTCGCTAGAAGTGAATTTGGTCCAAACGTGCTACAAACATGATGGTCCAAGTGTCATGAAAACGTGGTCCAAGCAAGCATGGTCGGAGCGTGGTCCAAACACATATTTCCTGTATTTCTATTTCAAGTCTGAGATCTCGTTTACAAATGAGGTTTCCATTTTTTACAGACTTTTCTTGTATTCTTATTCAATGAAAATGCCATGCTAGTGGTGAAAATAGCATCCAACCGATATTGGTGAAAATAGAAACAACCCAGCAGTCCTAGTATCGCAGCCATACATCTTCAAATAAACCACTTTACATGCATAGATCATGATGAAAAAACATTTTAATTTTTTTATATTATTTTTTTTTTTTTTTAAATCCTGATTAGCCTCTTTAACCCCTTCATGCCTACGTAACTGGAATGGATTTTGATATGTTAATTAATTTTGCAACCAATCCAATTGTCATGCACAAAATGATTTTCAGACTAGTCCATTTATGAAAAGTGGGTACTTTTTGTTCTCAAAAAATATGAAACTTACTTACAAAAAGTGCAGATCCTGATGAGACGGCTCGTCACGAGCCGGCTCATCTGGATCCGCACTGTTTGCCAATACCACTATACAGGCCTGCAGTGTTGAAAGGGTATGAGTTGTGAGGATGGTGACACCACCCTCTGATATTATGCCCTGGGATTTCAGCACTGTGTTTCTTCAAACTTGCTCCTGCATGTAATTGCAAGTTATTTGATATATTTAGGAAAATGTAGGTGGAAACAATCATAAATAGCGGACACTCCTGACATTACTCATACATCATACCAGGGGCTGAAAAAATCCTTTTTTTTCCACTCGCCCAGCTGGCCAAGTACAAATAAAAAGTACTTGCCCAGAAAAAAGGTTACTTACCCAGTTGTTTTTTTTTAAATAAAATGTTATTTGTATTGTTGCATCTTATTTAAACAAAAGAAGCTTTTACATATGTATGATCATTACCAAAATTGTTGATATCTTTAACCCTTTCAACACCAAGTAACTTAATAGGATGTTCCATGCCAATGTTTCACGCTATTTCATTGGTCCATTCAAATTTTCAGGCTATTCCATTCTTCAGAAAGGGTAATTTTTTCAAATTTGATAACTATTAACAAACAGTGGAGATCCTGATGAGACGGCTCGTTACGAGCCGGCTCATCTGGATCTGCACTGTTTGCAAACATTGTCTCTATAGAGGTCTGTGGTGTTGAAAGGGTTAACCCTTTCAACACCAAGTAACTTAATAGGATGTTCCATTCCAATGTTTCACGCTATTTCATTAATTTTGTTCATTAAAATTATCCCATTCTTCTAAAAGGGTAATTTGTACGACGTTTAAAATTATTAACAAACAGTGGAGATCCTGATGAGACGGCTCGTTACGAGCCGGCTCATCTGGATCTGCACTGTTTGCAAACATTGTCTCTATAGAGGTCATATTAGTCATATTATTTGTTAGCCCGGCCGCGTACTGCCGACAAATAATCCGTGAATTAATTTGCCCGATATGGACCGTGTTCAAAATCGCTAGCGATTCTACCCGTAACCGTGTACATAGACACTGCTTGAATCTTACTTACAACAAATGGTCGCTGAATTAATACCATTTGTTGGTCATTATCGATGGAATTAATTGGCAATTTCTGCAGATAAAAAATATCCTGACCAAATCTTTCACTCACCAAACTGGGCGAGTGCCTGTAGAAAGTACTCGACCGCCATGGCGAACTGGGCGAGTGAAATTTCAACCCCTGCCATATATCAGAGCTCCAGATAAGCTTTGTGTCTATAGCATACTATACCCCCTTTTTGCAGCTCAACTAAGTGAATGTTCAACTTAATGACAGTATTTTCACTACTCAATTTAAAAATCAATGCGTATTTTCACATTTCTGTGCGTATTTTGTACTCCCACTTTTGATAATCAATGCGTATTGAGCTAATATAATTGCGTAAAATACGCCAATATGCACCTTATCTGGAGCACTGCATACACGGATGCATGAAAGGGTCTTCGGCTTAGAAAAGGGTCCGTTTGACTGGTGTAAACCCAGACCAGTCTGCACATCCATTTGGTTTAACCATACGGTTGAACCTGTGCTAAAGACCACCTCCGAATTATAGCAATCACCCGGGCCCGGTTGCTCAAAGCTTCTGTTAGCTTAACAGACTGTTAAATCCTTAGCATTGCTAAGGATTTAACAGTCTGTTAAGCCAACAGAGGTTTTGAGCAACCGGGCCCTGGCTGTAAAGGCCACACTTGTGTTGTCCCAATGCCACAATTACTATATACATGAATAAAAACAAGGCAAGATTTTTCACTTCCCATGACTGGCCTTTATTCACAGGTTTAACTATGCATGCCTTTGTTATAGTTGTATACACAGGATAATGATTTGGCCTCGGAGTTAATATCTTTGCCAGGTTTACAGGGTGTTATCCCGTATTTCACCTGTATGTATGGCTAGGGAGAAAATCCAATTTGGATTGTATTGAAAGCTGACACTTATTACATACAAATCCTCTGCAAAATGCGGCTTCTTTTAGTGGAACTACTCTCTGATTGTCCATTATTTAGTGGTTTGTCACCTATGATCTGCTCTCTGTGTGTTTCCTGGTGAAAATTGGAAACGACATTTTGATGACAGCCTGCAGACAAAACCAGCATCTATGAATATAATATACCAATTTGTTAACCCATTTCTGTCTAAGGATACGATAATTTTTATGCCACCGGGGTTTCGAAGAAACGGGTGGCATATAGTGTTTAGACCGTCCGTCTGTCCGTCCGTCCATCCATCTGTCTGTCTGTCTGTCCGTCCGTCCGTCCGTCACACTTTTCGGTTAACCACTTTGTCACAGTTTCTCAAATATGCTGCAGGTGGCATCCGCGTTTGACAGACCCATTTCTTGTTTAAAATAAAATTTCAGTACTTTGTTTATTTCTCCATAAAGGTATATGTTGTTACCACTCATTTGAACCGTCTCAACGAGACGGTTCAAATGAGTGGTAACAACATATACTTTCGAGATGAAATAATGAAAATAGGATTTTTTCCCCTAAAAGTTTCATACTACTATAATTGTTTTAATTGCACTGTATTTCAGATTATACCTACAGAGATGTATTTACCCCCAAAAAAGTGATTTTGATTTATGACTATCTTGCATGATAAACGTGCGTTGTGTTGGTCGGCTAATTATCGCATTTGCATGTCCGCATCAATGTTATAATTAGTCAAGTAAATTCCATGCTAAATTTAAATTGGAGGTATCTAGCATAGAATTGGTTCACCCTTTGAACCCTTAATGCGCCGACAAATCACATTCTCTAGTTTTCCAATTGTCACAAAATGATTTTAAGATGAGTTTATTTATAGAATGGGGGTGTTTTTATTTTCTAAAAAAAGAAGAAAATTACTCGAAAACTGTGCAGATCCTGATGAGACGGCTCGTTACGAGCATCGCTGTCGTAATCAGTAATCAGTCGAGTAAATTCCATGCTAAATTTAAATGTGCCGTATTCGTCATAAAATAATTTACCAATCTGCATGTACAGTCCATGCTATTGATGCTCGTAACCCGACTCGCATGACGGTAAAAGACACTCACTTCCCAGTCAATCCGTTTTCAATAAATCAATCTTTTCCATTTCCAATCAGCTAGCGCTCTCCGATGCAAACTCCTTACCTTAATTGTACTGTAAGCCTAAATTATATCAAGATTGCTTGCTGTAACAGAGGGGATTTTTGTAACGATATTCACATCAATTAAAGACGGATTGTTATACAGACGTACTAGAATAGATTGCCGTGGCCCCTAGGGGTATCAGGCATTAGACTGGCCATTTCTCGGCCATCGTGTCCGAGATTGCTCGCCTTCACTATTGTATTACTGTCATAGAATATAACACAGAATCACGGAATATTGTCTCTCCCCAGAACAGCTTGAGTATTTGAAGAATAGGGAGAGATACCTTTGCTGGCGTAGGCATACGTGTCCAGTTTATAACCCTATCACCACTAAATAACTGGAATGGATTTTGATATGTTAATTTTCATTACAAAATTATATTCAGACTAGTCCATTTTTTAAAAGGATGTGTTTTGTTTCTGAAGAAATATGAAAATTACTTGCAAAACGTGCAGATCCTGATGAGACGGCTCGTCACAAACCGGCTCATCTGGATCTACACTTTTTGCCAATACCACTATACAGGCCTGTCTCGTTGAAAGGGTTAAACCATATTACCCATCAATTAAAGACGGATTAATTGTTATAGACCTAGAATAGATTGCCATGGCTCCTAGGGGTATCAGGCATCAGACTGGCCATTTCTCGGCCATCGTGTCCGAGATTGCTCGCCTTCAGTATATTACTGTCATAGAATATGTCGCAGAATCACGGAATATTATCTCTCCCCAGAACAGCTTGAGTATTTGAAGAATAGGGAGAGATACCTTTGCTGGCGTAGGCATACTTGTCCAGTTGAACCCTTTCACCCTTTCACCACTAAATAACTGGAATTGATTTTGATATGTTTTTATCCGACCAATCCAATTATTACAAAATTATATTTAGGCTAGTGCATTTTTCAAAAAGGAGGTGTTTTGTTTCTGAAGAATATGAAAATTACTTGTAAAAAGTGCAGATCCTGATGAGACGGCTCTGATCTGGATACACATTTTTTGCCAATACCACTATACAGGCCTGTCACGTTGAAAGGGTTGAACCACCATATTCCCGTCAATTAAAGACGGATTGTTACAGGCCTAAAATAGCTTGCCGTGGCCCCTAAGGGTATCAGACTAGCCATTTCTCAGTTATCCTGTCAGAGATTGCTTGCCATCAGTATATTGCTATCATAGAATACAGGGGCGGATCCAGAATTTGGGAAGGGGGTCGGGATTGTCATATTTTCGAGCTCCACAGTGTGGAACGAGTATGCTAGGGGGAACGGGGTGCATGCCCGCCCCCGCCCCCCCCGTAAAGATTTTTAAGGCATTTAAATTCAGACTCCAGCTGATGGCAAACGGCAAACTGTGATCTATGTACACTCTGTGGCTGAATGCCCCCCCCCCACCACCCTGGAATATGTCACAGAATATTTTCTCTCCCCAGAACAGCTTGACTGTTTGTGGCTATGGCTGGAGAAATGGAACCTATGGGTTTTGTGACAAATGTAGATCCTGGCTGCACTGTTTGCCATTCCATCAATGAAACACGCATCATGCTTATAACGAGAATTGTAGATCGTTACCAGGCTACAAGAGTGTGCTATTTGACCAGGTGCTACACTGGTCACAAATCCCGTAAACACCATTTCTCCAGTCACAGCACATTTGAAGAATAGTGAGAGATATCTTTGCTGGCATAGCCATTGGTGTCCAGTTAACTATTAAATTGGCCAACATAATATCATCAATACTATTAGGCATTTAGCCACCATACTTGCACAGTACCCTGAGCTAGTGGTGTGCATCTTAACCCTTAGAATGCTGGAACCGAAAATAGTCGGCGGCTGTTAATTCATATTTTGTCTTTTCTCTCAGTAAAACATGGTTTGGCAGCATTTCAGAATCATTTCCTTTTTGGAAATGATTCTATTTCAGAATCATTTCCTTTTTGGAAATGATTCTAAAGTGCTGCCAAACCAAGTTTTTGATGAGAAAAATGGAAAATAAAAAATATTCAGCAGACGACACAAATTAATTCAGCATTGTAAGGGTTAAAGCAGCGTTATACGTGTGACCTTGAAGTGACCTTTCACCAACATTTGCCTCTACATGTTCATGATTTTTTGTTACTATTGTCACTCATATTTGGCCTTTTACCCCCATAATTGCACATAAAATAATGAGCTAGATGTGTGATTCTGGAACCACCGGCACCTACATGACCTTCAGGTGACCTTGGCATTTATTGTTGTAACAATGCTGCCATTAGTTTGGCTATGTCCTTCTCAAACTGTTCTTGTTTGTATATGCCAACAGTTCATTTATCATGCAATGTGGGCCCCGAATAGGAAAGGTACCTTATGACATTTGCGACTAGCGTAGTCCTGGATCAGACTACGCGTGCATGTGCGCAGTCTGATCAGGGCCTACACTGCTCGCTACCCAGTCACCGAAGTAGCATCAACGCTATCGGCCAAGGGATTACTGTCTGTTCCACATTTTGCAATTTGAAAAACGATTTTCAAAAGGAGCTGGAGGAGTCGAAAAAACGAATAATTGACTTTTGGAAATTGACTCCAAAACCTGCCTAGGTAGATTGGAAATGACGTAACAAAGAAAACAAAAGTTAGATTTTGTACCTTTTAATAAGGTTGGAAAATGTCCCACTGTGCTCGCCGCTCTAGGCACATCACTGGTATACTCTAATCCTACTGTGTGATGTACAATATGATCAAGATCTACAATTGCTGATGATGATGTCACAAGAACCTTTTTCTTGGCCGACGCCCCATGTATCGTGACAAGGGCTTCATTAGCTTGACAATGCTGGAGGATGGCAGTAAAATCATGCAAGCAAATGGAGATTCCTATCTGGACATGGCCTTGTCATGTATTATTTACACGTTCAATGTTTTAATCAGTGCTGCTACACTACATCTCGGGTCGTAGACAAAGCAGAGAAGCAAAATGTGAAGTTGGCATTTTTATTTTATTTAAAATTCGAACCGCTTCAAATTTAAAACCAGACACCCGGAAACATCATCATGCTGATACATACGCCATATTATTTGTGGAAAATCCTGAATACTTTCTTTATATGCGCTCAGAAATATATGTTGTGACCACCATTTGAACCGTTTCGTCGAGACGGTTCAAATGAGTGGTCACAACATATACTTTCATTGAGAAATTACAAAAATAAAATATTTTAAAAAATTCATACCCGTAAAGGTGTATTCCGCATGTAATGGGTTAAGTTAGTCAAACCTGTGAATAAAGCCCAGCCATGGGAAGTGATAAATATGTCCTTTGTTCACAGGTGGTCTTTATGTGCAGCATCATTTATGCGGTAATTGAGTAATTGGGAAACCAAAATCCTTGCTACTATAATAGTAGACAATGAATTGCTAGTCAGCCTGAGAGGTGGTCTTTAGTGGGCTGTATATTTAATATTTTCTAAAAAAAAAACAAACAAAAAACGCCTTTTGACAAATTCTTTTATTGTTATTTTCTTCATCTAAATTTGCTTGGCCCTATAATTAATTGATACTCTTTTATGTTGGTGGGCCGTTAAGCACCATTTCATTCCTTTTGACAATACAATTGATTAATTACTCGCAAATTTCATTTCTGCCTTTTATAAATTAATAAAGAGACAAAAAACAAAACATCAATAACCAACATTATACTTGTGACGTAGTCTAGTACCTTTTGTGGTGAAGGTCGTTTGTAATTCAGCTTGCAGCTTGCTTGTAACCTACAATAAGACAGTGATTATTGGTAATGAAGCTAGGAGAACAAACATCAGGAATGACCACAGACATATGAGACGCGCCATGAGATTTTCTACCTTTGAACATCTGCGTAATTTCATGAAATACGTTTACAAAATTTGCAATATTTTCCGTAAATGGCGTACAGAGTTTACAAATTTTCAGAGTACATGCGGAATTTATGCGGAATTGTCAACTTTTGCCTTTATTTATGAAAAAACATGGTAAATGTTGTAGACGTATTGAATGAAATTACGCAGATTTCCGACGGTACAAAATCACATGGCGTGTCTCATATGGGCCGTCATCCGAGGATCGAACGATACCTGATGAGATTTACAACCACTATAGGTATAGCAGGGTTCCCACTGGTCCTTAAATTCCTGGAAAGTCATGGAATTTGGAAAAATGGATTCCAGGCCTGGAAAGTCATGGAATTTGCCTCTTTTTCTGAAAAGGTCATTGAAAGTCATGGAATTTGGATTCCAGTCCAATTATTGGTGTTGTTGAGCAAAGTTCAGTGCAATTTCGTGATTTCGAGCCAAACGATTTGATGTGGTAAGGGCACCTGGCACCAAATCGGTATTTTGTAAATTCAGAACTGAAGTACTACATGAAACGGTGTCGAGTCTGGAATACACTTGTGTTGGGGAGAGCAGTAGCTTGACACCGTTTCATCAGCATCATCCATGCAAATATGGGTCCTTGAATTTCGAAAACAGGTCCTTGAAAGTCATGGAAAAGTCATGGAATTTGGTCTTCCCAAAAGAGTGGGAACCACAATAGGTATAGGTTCTCTTGCGTGATCACATAGTCTGATTATCTATAGAATCTACCATTGGAGGAAACATACCCCTTAGACCGCTATCTTATTTTTTTTGTCGTCTGCTGTTTATTTTCTATTTTCCATTTTCATCATCAAAAACATGCTTTGACAGCACTTTAGAATAATTTACAACATGCTTTGACAGCACTTCAGAATCATTTCCATTGGAAATGATTCTGAAGTGCTGTCGAACCATGTTTTTATTGAGAAATATGGCAAGATATAAAAGCAACAGCAGACGACTATTGTTTTGTGTACATAGCAATCTAAGGGTTAACACTTTCAGCCCTCAATAACTGGAATGGATTTTATATGTTCATTTTCCCTTGAATCGATTTGTCGCAAAATTATTTTCAGACTAGTTCATTGTCTCGCCCGCGAAGCGGAAAGTGAGACATAGGTTTTGCTTTTCCGGAGTCGGCGGCGGTGGCAGCTTTTCCGGAGTCGCGGCGGCGGCGGCGGCGGCGGCGGCGGCGGCGGCGGCGGCGGCGGCGGCGGCATTCAATGTTAAGTTTTCGTGTTACGGTCATTACTTCCAACACCTTATCAGCTGCAGTCATCAAACTTTATACATAACTTTACTATGATATGTAGATGAATATAAGACTATTAATTTGTTTTTCTCGGGGCCCCAGGGTTAAGGTCAAATTCTATTTTTTTAATACTTTCAATGTTAAGTTTTTGCGTTACGATCATTACTTCAACACCTTATCAGCTACAGTCATCAAACTTTATACATACCTTTACTATGATATGTAGATGAATATAAGACTATTAATTTGTTTTTCTCGGGGCCCCAGGGTTAAGGTCAAATTCTATTTTTTTAATACTTTCAATGTTAAGTTTTCGTGTTACGATCATTACTTCCAACACCTTATCAGCTACAGTCATCAAACTTTATACATCCCTTTACTATGATATGTAGATGAATATACGACGATTAAAAAAAAATTCTCCGGCCCCAGGGTGAAGGTCAAGGCAGAACAAGGCATTTGATTCCGCGGAATTCTTGTTTATAAGTAGGTGATTTTCCTAAAAATCTATGAAAATTAGTTGCAAGAAGTGCAGATCTTGATGAGATGGCTCGTCAAGAGCCGGCTCATCGGGATCTACACTATTTGCAAACACCGCTGTAGAGGTCTGTAGCATTGAATTTAAGTGATAAAACATTACATTACAACCATCAGGTCTTGGTAATTTCTACATTCATAAATTAGAGAAGCTAATGATTTTGCTGAATGACAAACAGTGTAAGCCCTGATCATCACTAATGTAAGATCCTCTCTATAACATTACAATTGCTGAAAAATTTATTTAGAAAAATGTTTGTCGAAGATCGCCAAAATATCAAGTGCGTACAAGGTAATGTACCCACTATCATGTTGCCAAACAAACCATCATGGGCATTTTCTTCCATTACTTGTATTTCATCAATATTGCGTTTTTATCACTTGCATATAATGAGATTGTATCGAAGGAATAAATGGGTTTGATCAAAGCGGGAATGACGTATTAGTGACCCTAAGTGGCACTAGGCTATTTGCCTTGAGGCAGAAACCTGCAATATATGACGCCCACTGGAGGATATTTGTTATTCAATTATTTGTCCTTTGATTTGCTCATGGTGGGTAATGTAAATCAAGAGTACAGTCAAACCTCTCTAAACCGAACACAGAGAAATGTTAGTTGTGCTGAATTTTGGGGGGGGGTATACTGGAGTCAGGTTGTCCGTGTGTCCGTCCGTCCGTCCGTCCGCCTGTCCGTCCGTCACTGCAGAGAAATATTGTTATAACTTATATTTCCTTCATCTAAAATACTTAATATTTCACACATGCATTCCTGTAACGCTCTACTACCATGCTGTGCCAAATCCACGACCATCCTACCCCCGCTGATCCCAAGGTCAAGGTCAAATACTTAGTCTCTTTGCAAAACTTAACATCAGATAAATATTGTTATAACTTCTGTTTCCTTCATCTAAAATGCTCAATATTTCACACATGCATTCCTGTAAGGCTCTTTTACCATACTGTGCCAAATCCATGACCGTCCAACCCCCGCTGATCCCAAGGTCAAGGTCAAATACTTAGTCTCTTTACAAAACTTAACATCAGAGAAATATGTTGTAACTTCTATTTGCTTCATCTAAAATGCTTAATATTTCACACATGCATTCCTGTAAGGTTCTACTACCATGCTGTGCCAAATCCACAACCGTCCCACCCTCGCTGATCCCAAGGTCAAGGTCAAATACTTGGTCTCTTTACAAAACTTAACATCAGAGAAATAAGTTATAACTGCTATTTCCTTCATTGAAAATTCTTAATATTTCACTTGTGCATTCCTCTAAGGTTGTACTATCATGATGTGACAAACCTACGACCGTCCAACCCCCGCTGATCCCTAGGTCAAGGTGACATACTTAGTCTCCTTACAAAACTTAACATCAGAGAAATATGTTATAACTTCTATTTCTTTCATCGAACATTCTTAATATTTCATGCATGCATTCCTCTAAGGCTCTACTATCATGCTGTGACAAATCCCCGCTAATCTTGAGGTCAAGGTCACATACTTAGTCTCTTTACAAAACTTTACATGAGCGAAATTGGTTATAACTTATATTTCCTTGCTCAGATCTCACACACATTTCACACACGATGGACCTCTACCACCGTGTGACAAATTCACGTTCGTGCCCAGAGTGAAGGTCACAAGCCCACACACTTGGATTTTGTTTACATATTTAGGGGTACATGGGCCTACGCGGGGGGTATTCCGTAAGCCTCGCTTACTGACCAATCTAGTTGTTGTTGGCGAGTAAATTTCAGCCGAAGGCTAAAAACGTGTGTAACACCTGATTGACTGAAGTGTAAACAATAACAAATTAAGTGACATCAACTGGTTCCCGTTTATATATTTCCTTTGAATACGTTCTGCTTTAGGACAGCGCATCAACCAAAACACAGGGAACAAGACCATTTGTGACACAAATCACATGACCGTAGGGTTTTCTCCGACGTCATCAAATGTCCATTGATCGTATCAGTTTGTGTACTCGTAATGTGATACTGGAAATGTATTAATCGAACAAGGTATTTGCACGGATCACAAATTTCAGCGTACGGTCAATTCAAAATAGTCCATAGTAAGCTCTATTATTTATTTAAGCGCATGGCAAGTGAGAAGTTTTTGCCTACAGGTATTAGCCATTCATTACCTGTACAAATCACAGGTGAACACCTTGAAATCGAGGTGTTCCGAATGTGCAGATCACGCGATTCTGCAAGCTGTGACGTATGGTGGACGAGTTGATCAATGGGCGAATTGAGTGGTCGCCCGTGAAAAATAAAAGGCGGACATTTCAAGTTGAAAAACAACAACAACAATACGGAAATGGTTGCTGAGTTAAGGATTTTAATGTTTTGGAACTGAATTTTCGTGGTCGCTGGTCGCGTTACAGAGGTGGTCGCTTAGTTAAGTTATATTAATTAACGCTCAAAATGTGACGGGAGGAGCTGAGACCGGTGGCTTAGCACAGGAGGTCGCTTAGTTCAGGTGGTCGTAAGGGCAGGTTCGACTGTACTACATTTCCATCAAATGTGATTTTTGTCGGCGCTTTTTGCGTCCCCGTCGTCCACGTCGTCCGGTTTTTTTGTAAGGCAAATGCGTTATAAAGTTATTGTTTTTTCACATTATCTCTTTAACCCCTTGCCAGACTTTGATAATATTTCACATCAATGTCTAGGGATGATGCTTCATTACGCACACTCCCACATCCAAATTCTCAAGGTCATTTATTTACTTGTAATGTTCACGGTCAAATGCCTTGGCAGGCGCGATACCGCTTCCGTAGCGGAATTCTTGTTTAGTAAAATTTCCTCCTGCATGACTAGGATGCATATATACGTGATTAATTCATTCAACAATTCATATTTCTGTTCTGGAGAACAAATGATTTCCTCTAGCTCTTCTTGAAATAGATTCCCTGATAACCTTTACCATTTTGACAAGTACATCTGAAACAAGAAACGGAGGCCTGTCTGCACACAAAGGCACCTAGTGGCAGAATGGAGATGGACACACTGGCCAGTAGGAATGTAAGAGCAGTGTTAACCCTTACTATGCTGAATTGAATTTTGTCATCTGGTGGAAATGTTATATTTTCAATATTTCTCGATGAAAACCTGTTTTGGCAGCGCATGAGATGGAGTCCAATGGAGACGTTTCTCATGTGCTGTCAAAACAGGTTTTTTGTGAAGAATTAAGGCAAAAATGAAAAACAGCAGACGAGAATTTTCGTCTCCCGCATAGTAAGGGTTAAAGATTGGGGCCCTCAAATTATGTAAAATATATGTTTACGGAAATTAAATGTGTACCTAATTATATAACTATTCCACAAGTTGTTAACCCTTAGCCTACTGAATGAAATGTTGTCGTCTGCTGTTTATGTTTTATTTTCGATTTTTCTCGTCAAAAACGTGGGTTGACAGCATTTTAGAATCATTTCCAATGGAAATGATTCTAAAGTGCTGTCAAACCATGTTTTTATTGAGAAACAGAGCAAAATATAAAGCAACAGCAGACGACAGTTTTCGCGACCAGCAGGCTAAGGGTTAACACCAAAAGTGTTTGTTTTTACACAGTATTAACTACTAAAATGTAAATGTAAATGCTTGGAGTTAACGACGGCACTGGCTCGATGATGACCTTGCATGTCGTCTCCCAAGAAGGGGAGAAAGGAAGGAGGTGGATACAGAGGAAACCGGCCCCAGTAGCCTATTTCATCAACATTGCAAAGTATACTTTAGTAGCAAAGTATACTTTGAGGGAGAAATTTTCATTTTTTTTTTAAATTTATTAATTTTTATTATACGGAATTTATTACATTATCACAGCCATTTAATGGCTGTGATAATGTAATAAATTCAGTATAATAATTCTGCATACTTTTAATCATGAAATATATGCATTTGTTAGTTCTATATGAAATAATGCATTTCAGGAAAAATAAATGATTACTCCCTCAAAGTATACTTTGCTAGTAAAGTATACTTTGCAATGTTGATGAAATAGGCCCCTGGGGTCCTAGCTCTTTTTAGAATAGTCCCCTCTGGTTCTTTAATTTGCCCAGACTCTCCTTTAAATCTGATACACGGGACCACCTTTTAAAGTCATTAACTAATCAGGGCCTGAAAATAGCAGCATTTACCAGTAGGTCCGGAACAAGGAAAAAAGTGAAAGGTCCGAGGAATTTTTTGGAAGGTCCGAGAGGATAATCGCTAGAAAAACTGTAGAAATATACGTCTGTTTTATGCAAAATTACTCAAAATACTCGCTATAAATCATCTTATAAGACGATAATCAGAATGGATTTAGCATCACCACTGAATGGTGATCGCAATTTCAATTTTATCACCGGTCCGGCGGACTTTTAACTTGTAAAATACAAAGGTCCGGCTTTAAAATTTGCAGGTCCAAGACCTCGGACCAGTGCTATTTTCAGGCCCTGCAAAAACATATTTCAATACCATGTTTAAGTAGTAATGATCACCAGTCTATGTGCATTTGAAGACAGTGTGCAAAGTATAGTTATTGTACACCAGAAATTGCATTGGAAAAATAAATATCGACATCCTTTGAATAAATATCAAATTTTGTTAATATTTTGAGAAAACACAGTTATCTCCCCTGACCTCAAAATTATTGATTTCCGTCGTATTAATAATGCAAAATAATACCAATATGTGTACTCGGTAATACAAATTAAACACTCTTTGTATATTAATGACATCTCTAAATGCTGAACCAAAAAGATATAACCCCTACAGTACATACTGATGTGCGGGACCCCATCTTTAAAGGTACATGCCCACTCAGTATAGGCACAAAATCTGTATAGGCACAAATTAATTGTGTCACTATTCCACCAGTTCTAAAAAGTACGAGTGCCTGGTATACAGATATAATCATTTAGTAATATTTATTTTACTGATAGTGACTCGTGGTGTATCTGGCTATTTTCATATGCAAATAAGGCATGACATTTTTTAATTATTTATACTAATTAAATAAGTCGCCTGAACAAATAAGTATGATCAATTCATTGCACACCAAAAATAAATACAGAGAATAAATAGTAATGTCCGTTAACATTTTAAGAAAACACGGTTATCACCCCTGGTATCAGTGTGAAAATTTACTGATATAAAATGTATAATAATGCCAATCAATACGTGGGGTGATGGTGGATGAATATTTATTTTGCCAGACACTGTCTCAGATGATGTCTCTGATATAATAAACATTGTGTGCCTACTGAGTGGGTATGTTCCTTTAATACTTGGACATAGATCCAAATTTGTTGACACCGACCCCTGTACTGGAATTGTGACCAGGGCTCCAGATAAGGAATTAGTAATTGAGTATTTTCACTCCATCATATCTGAAGCAATTGGGTATTTCAATATTTTAATTGGGCAAAATAAAATCACTCTACTGTTTACACATCAACAGACAGAAATTATTGAATGTTTGCTTCAAAGTGAAAACATGTCTTGACATTTCATTAGAATTGTCTCCTTGGAGACAATTCTAATGAAATAGCAAGATGTGTTTTCATTGAAAATAAAAAAAATATGCTATATTTGTGGTCTGGTTATTGTTTTCTGTAGCATGATAAAGGTACCACAAATTTGTTAATTGTATCCCCCAGACTACCGTCGGGGGATACTATGGATTTGACAGCGCGCCGCGTCCGCGTCCGCGTCCGCGTCCGCGTCCGCGTCCGCCGTAGACACTTCTTGTCCGGAGCATAACTCGAACACCCTTTGGAATATTTTCATGTAACTTCACACATGCATAGACCACGACCCGAAGGTGTGTCGCGCACAAGAATGACAACTCTTGCATAGCTAATTTTTGTTTTAGTTATCTCCCTTTTTTGTTTCTCGCACTGATGATTTCGTGTCCGGAGCATAACTCCACCACCCTTTCGAATATTTTCATGAAACTTCACACATGCATAGACCACGACCCGAAGGTGTGTCGCGCACAAGAATGACAACTCTTGCATAGCTAATTTTTGAGTTATCTCCCTTTTTTGTTTCGCGCACTGATTGACCATAACTCGACCACCCTTTGGAATATTTTTATATGAAACTTAACACATTCAATTAGACCACGAACCGAAGGTGTGTCGTGCACAAGAATGACAACTCTTGCATAGCTAATTTTTTAGTTATCTCCCTTTTTTGTTTTCGCTCACTGATTTCCTGTCCGGAGCATAACTCGACCACCCTTTGGAATATTTTCATGAAACTTCACACATGCATAGACCACGACCCGGAGGTGTGTCGCGCACAAGAATGACAACTCTTGCGTAGCTAATTTTTCAGTTATCTCCCTTTTTTTGTTTTGCGCACTCTACAAACTGGACAATAATGCATGAAGACCTGTTTTCTCGTCTGCTCTGTATACCTTTTCTCGTGTGCTCTGTACACCTTACCTGTAGAGAGAACAATAGAAACTGGGAGAACCATGTGCTAAGCATGGGCTAGCATGTGCAGATGTCCACTGCTTGACCACTGCTTGACCACTGCTGACCAGGTAATTATACCCCCCGCAACGAGTTGAGGGGGGTATACTGGAGTCAGTTGTCCGTCCGTCGTCCCCGTCCGTCCGTCCGTGTCCGTCCGTCCGTCCGCCGGATAAACTTAACATCAGAGAAAATATTGTTATATACTTCTTCATCTAAAATGCTTGATATTTCACACATGCATTCCTGTAAGGCTCTACTACCATGCTGTGCCAAATCCACGACCGTCCAACCCCCGCAGATCCCAAGGTCAAGGTCAATTACTTAGTCCGTAAACTTAACATCAGAGAAATATTCTTATAACTTCTATTTCCTTCATCTAAAATGCTTAATATTTCACACATGCATTCCTGTAAGGCTCTACTAACCATGCTGTGCCAAATCCACGACCGTACAACCCCCGCAGATCCCAAGGTCAAGGTCAAATACTTAGTCTCTTTACAAAACTTAACATCAGAGAAATATTGTTATAACTTCTATTTTCCTTCATCTAAAATGCTTAATATTTCACACATGCCTTCCTGTAAGGCTCTACTACCATGCTGTGCCAAATCCACGACCGTCCAACCCCCGCAGATCCCAAGGTCAAGGTCAAATACTTAGTCTCTTTACAAAACTAACATCAGAGAAATATTGTTATAACTTCTATTTCCTTCATCTAAAATGCTTAATATTTCACACATGCATTCCTGTCAAGGTCTACTACCATGCTGTGCAAAATCCATGACCGTCCAACCCCCCCCCTGCGTGATCCCAATGTCAAGGTCAAATACTCTTTACAAAACTTAACATCAGAGAAATATTGTTATAACTTCTATTTCCTCATCTAAAATGCTTAATATTTCACACATGCCTTCCTGTAAGGCTCTACTACCATGCTGTGCCAAATCCACGACCGTCCAACCCCCGCAGATCCCAAGGTCAAGGTCAAATACTTAGTCTCTTTACAAACAAAACTTAACATCAGTAAATATTGTTATAACTTCTATTTCCTTCATCTAAAATGCTTAATATTTTCACACATGCATTCCTGTAAGGCTCTACTACCATGCTGTGCAAAATCCATGACCGTCCAACCCCCGCTGATCCCAATGTCAAGGTCAAATACTCTTTACAAAACTTAACATCAGAGAAATAAGTTATAACTTCTATTTCCTTCATTGAAAATTCTTATTATTTCACTTGTGCATTCCTCTAAGGTTGTACTATCATGCTGTCACAAATCTACGAGTGTCCAACCCCCGCTGCTCCCAAGGTCAGGTCACATACTTAGTCTCTTTACAAAACTTAACATCAGAGAAATATGTTATAACTTCTATTTCTTTCATGGAAAATACTTAATATTTCATATGCTGTGACAAATCCCCGCTGATCTCGAGGTCAACGTCACATACATACCGTATAACCTTGGCTTAACGCCCCCCTCCTAATAAACGCCCCCCCACACTGACCGCCAATAAAACAATGAAAATGACGTCCTTGGTAATTTTCTCTTTTTTTTTCTTTTTTCTTTTTTTTTTTTTTATGGCTATAAACGCCCCCCCCCCCTGTAAATGTAACGCCTCCGGGGGCGTTAATTCGAGGTTATACGGTAGTCTCTTTACAAAACTTAACATCAGAGAAATCGGTTATAACTTCTATTTCCCTGCTCGGATCTGCTTCACATTTCACACACTCATTGCTCCAATGGACCTCTACCACCCTGTGACAAATTCACGTTCATGCCGCTCGCGCTAATCCCAGAGTCAAGGTCACAAGCCCACACACTTGGAAATTTGTACATATTTTAGGGTTACCTGGGCCCACGCGGGGGGTATATTCCGTAAGCCTCGCTTACTGACCAATCTAGTTTATACAGGTAAATCACTACATTGGGTACTGTGTTGAAAATATTGTGGCATTATGTGGACCTCTGCAGATATATGTAGATAAATATAGGACTATTAAAAAAAAATCTGGTCTCCAATAGCAAGCATTATTATTTTTAAACTTTTTTTTTGTCATTTTTTTTTTTTTTTTTTTCATTTTTTTTTTTCATTTTTTTTTTTCAAATTATTTTTCAATTTGACTGGAAAAAAAATCTGGGCTCCAGTAGCAAGCATTATTATTTTTAAACTTTTTTTTTCCATTTTTTTTTTTTCATTTTTTTTTTCAAATTATTTTTCAATTTTTGTCCAGTAGCAGAAGGTCGTAAGTGCTATATACAGACTATTCACCTGTACATGTGCTAGCATGTGCAACTGACCACTGACCACTTACAGGTAATTTATACAGGTAAATGATTATATTACATTTCCGTAAACTGTGTTGAAAATATTGTGGCATTATGTGGACCTGTGCAGATATATGTAGATAAATATAGGACTATTAAAAAAAATTCTGGGCTCCAGTAGCAAGCATTATTATTTTTAATTTTAAACTTTTTTTCCATTTTTTTTTTTCATTTTTTTTTTCAAATTCTTTTTCAATTTTTGTCTAGTAGCATAAGGTCGTAAGTGCTATATACAGACTATTATCATATAATAAAACAATTATTGACTAGTGAGCCATAGAATATAATCTGATATTCTATGGTTCACTAGTCAATAATTGTATAATATGTTCGGGCCAGTGAAAATTGCTTTCGGGCCCAGGCTCGAGGTCAAGGCGGGACAAGGCGAGGCATCTGATTCCGCGGAATTCTTGTTTACTTATCTCCCTTTATTGTTTCGTGCTCTGATTTTGTATCCAAAGCATAACTCGAACACGCATATACGCATTGCTCTAATGGTCCTCTACCGCCCTGTGCCAAATCCACGTTCGTTCTGCCCCCGTCAAGCCCAGGGTCAAGGTCACATACTTAGTGCTTCAAAAACATTAACGCTTGGGTAAATATCTTATACTTTCTGTTTTCTTTCATGGATCATGGATCATCTTCATATTTCATATACGCATTGCTCTAATGGTCCTCTACCGCCCTGTGCCAAATCCACGTTCGTCCTGCCCCACCAATCCCAGGGTCAAGGTCACATACTTGGTGCTTCAAAAACTTTAACGCTCAGGTAAATATCTTATAATTTTTATTTCCATTCACGGATCAACTTCATATTTCATATACGCGTTGCTCTAATGGTCGTCTACCGCCCTGTGCCAAATCCACGTTCGTCCTTCCCCGCCAAGCCCAGGGTCAAGGTCACATACTTTGTGCTTCAAAAACTTTAACGCTCGGGTAAATATCTTATAATTTCTGTTTTCTTTCATGGGATCATCTTCATATTTCATATACGCTTGCTCTAATGGTCCTCTACCGCCCTGTGCCAAATCCACGGTCGTCCTGCCCCCGCCAATCCCAGGGTCAAGGTCACATACTTGGTGCTTCAAAAACTTTAATGCTCAGGTAAATATCTTATAATTTTTCTTTCCATTCACGGATCAACTTCATATTTCATATATGCGTTGCTCTAATGGTCCTCTACCGCCCTGTGCCAAATCCACGTTCGTCCCGCCCCCGCCAAGCCCAGGGTTAACATCATATACTTAGTGCTTCAAAAACTTTAATGCTCAGGTAAATATCTTATAATTTCTGTTTTCTCTCACGGATCAGCTTCATATTTCATATGCATCTAATGGCCTTACCGCCCTGTGCAAATCCAGTTTGTCCTGATTCTGGTCCCACCGCCAAGCCCAGGGTGAAGGTCACATACTTGGTGCTTCAAAAACTTTAACGCTCAGGTAAAAGAAAATTTTGACTTGCAATTTGGCCTCATTTATATCAAAGCGATATGTGGGACATCCGTGTTCTATGAACACATTTTCTAGTTTATTAAACTTCACACATGCATAGAAGACGACCCAAAGGTGTGTCGCACGTAAGAATGACAACTCTTGCGTCGTTAATTTCTTAGTTATCTCCTTTTGTTGTTTCGTGCACTGATTTCGTGTCTGGAGCATAACTCGAACACCCTTTGGAATATTTTCATGAAACTTCACACATGCATAGACCACGACCCGAAAGGTGTGTCCCGCAAGAATGACAACTCTTGCATCACTAATTCTTTAGTTATCTCCCTTTGTTTTTCCGTCACTGATTTTGTCTCCGGAGCATAACTCGAACACCCTTTTTTCAAACTACTTGTGTATCTGGGGAGGGGGATACACATGCGCTTGTCGACAAGCGTCCATTTCTAGTTCTTTTTGATACTCGCTACTTCTGATTTCAATTGCGTTTTTGGCAATTTTAATTGGGTATTTACGCAAATACGCAGCTTATTTGAAGCTCTGATTGTGACCAATATGTCTCACTTTCCACTAACGTGGCTGAGACAGTAAAGTTACAATAACAATCAACAGAAAGCAGAAGTGCTTCCACAAATTCAGTCAACTGATCAATCTTTTGTACCATTATAGTGTCGGCTTTGCAGCCAATGTGACCATTTTGGAGCAAATATATCCACTGGTATGGCGTTAATTTCGGCAGCCGGCAATTATCACACTGTCTGGGAGTTTATAATCGGGCAGGATTACTGCACTTTTTGTCTGGTGCTAATGGGTCTAAAAATAAGGCCTAGAATTATTGCCTTCAAAGTTCCTGGTGTTAAGTATGGCTACCGTATTTATTCTAATAGTAGTCCCCTCTCTAATACTGTAGCCCTCCTCTCATATTTGCATTCTAAATTTGTTATTTTCACATACAAAAGCCATTTAAAACGGCTTTTGTATGTGAAAATAACATATATTGATCATGTTTTTCATATTTTGATCCTGGCAAATTGAATAGCCCTTGGGGAATTTATTAGAATATATACGGTATGTTTAATTCTCTCTAACATCCATAAACATGTACACACATATAATACAGTGCTACACAATTGAAGAATTAAGTTATGTGGTACATTGGATGTGGAGCAGAATGGAATTTGAACACTTGTGTGTGTGTCACAATTTGTTGGGTGTCATATTGGATTGGTGTCCTAATTGGATGGGTGTCATAATTATAATTGGATGGGTTGTGTGTCACAATTGGTGGATGGATGTCATAATCTTCATGGGTATTACAATTGAATGTGTGTTACAGTTTTATGTGTGTCACAATGTAATGTGTTTCACAATTGGATGGCATCACACTTGGTCGAATGTCACAATTGGATGTATGTCACAGTTGGATGTGTGTCACAGGTGGGATTGTGCCTCAATGATTGGATGTGTCAACAATTGCTCCCAATTGTGGCACATTGGAATGGTGGCACAATTGGATGCTGTGGGATCAATTGAATGTGTGGCACAATTGGATGACCGTCCCAATTGGATGTGTTGGTACAATTGGATCACTTTGGTCCCAATTGGACGATTTGCACAATTGGATGACGTCATTGTATGGGTGTCCCCAATTGGATGTGTGGCACAATTGGATGGCTGTCCCAATTGAAAAGTGTGGACACAATTGGGATGATGGATGACAATGGAATGGTGGCACAATTGGCATGACTGTACAATTGGATGTGGTTGTCTCAATTGGATGACTGTACCTCAATTGGGATTGTGGCACAATTGGATGCCCTTTGTTCCATTGGAAGATGTGGAGTGTGGCACAATTGGATGACTGTCCAATTGGTATGTGGTGTACAATTGGATGGACCTGTCCCAATTGGATGTGTGGCACAATGGATGGCTGTCCCAATTGAAAATGTGGCACAATTGGATGGCTTGGTCCCAATTGGATGTGTGGTGTGGCACAATTGGTATACGACTGTCGCAATTGGAGTGTGGCAGAATGGCTGTCACAATTGGAGGCTGGTGTGCATTGGGTGGTTGGCTGTCTCAATTGGATGTGGCACAATTGGATGACTGTCTCAATTGGATGTGGCACAATTGGACGACTGTCCCAATTGGATGTGGCACAATTGGATGACTGTCCCAATTGGAAGTGTGGCACTATTGGATGACTGTCTCAATTGGATGTGTGGCACAATTGGATGACTGTCTCAATTGGATGTGGCGCAATTGGATGCCTGTCCCAATTGAAAGTGTGGCACAATTGGATGCCTGTCCCAATTGGATGTGTGGTACAATTGGATGGCCGTCCCAGTGGCATAATTGGATTACTGTCCCAATTGGAAGTGTGGCACAATTGGATGTGTGGCAAAATTGGATGCCTGTCCCAATTGGAAGTGTGGCACAATTGGAAGTGTGGCACAATTGGATGACTGTCCCAATTGGAAGTGTGGCACAATTGAATGGCTGTCCCAATTGGAAGTGTGGCATAGTTGGATGGCTGTCCCAATTGGATGTGTGGCATAATTGGATGTGTGGCACAATTGGATGACCGTCCCAATTGGATGTGTGGTACAATTGGATCACTGTCAACAATTGGCACAATTGGATGACTGTCCCAATTGGATGTGTGGCACAATTGGATAGCTGTCCCAATTGGAAGTGTGACACAATTGGGTGACTGTACCAATTGGATGTGGCACAATTGGATGACTGTCCCAATTGGATGTGTGGCACAATTGGATGACTGTCTCAATTGGATGTGGCACAATTGGATGCCTGTCCCAATTGGAAGTGTGGAAGTGTGGCACAATTGGATGACTGTCCCAATTGGATGTGTGGTACAATTGGATGACTGTCCCAATTGGATGTGTGGCACAATTGGATGGCTGTCCCAATTGAAAATGTGGCACAATTGGATGGCTGTCCCAATTGGATGTGTGGCACAATTGGATGACTGTCCCAATTGGAAGTGTGGCACAATTGGATGGCTGTCCCAGTTGGATGTCTGGCACAATTGGATGACTGTCTCAATTGGATGTGGCACAATTGGATGACTGTCTCAATTGGATGTGGCACAATTGGACGACTGTCCCAATTGGATGTGGCACAATTGGATGACTGTCCCAATTGGAAGTGTGGCACTATTGGATGACTGTCTCAATTGGATGTGTGGCACAATTGGATGACTGTCTCAATTGGATGTGGCGCAATTGGATGCCTGTCCCAATTGAAAGTGTGGCACAATTGGATGCCTGTCCCAATTGGATGTGTGGTACAATTGGATGGCCGTCCCAGTGGCATAATTGGATTACTGTCCCAATTGGAAGTGTGGCACAATTGGATGTGTGGCACAATTGGATGCCTGTCCCAATTGGAAGTGTGGCACAATTGGAAGTGTGGCACAATTGGATGACTGTCCCAATTGGAAGTGTGGCACAATTGAATGGCTGTCCCAATTGGAAGTGTGGCATAGTTGGATGGCTGTCCCAATTGGATGTGTGGCATAATTGGATGTGTGGCACAATTGGATGACTGTCCCAATTGGAAGTGTGGCACAATTGGATGACTGTCCCAATTGAAAGCATGGCACAATTGGATGACTGTCCCAATTGGAAGTATGGCACAATTGAATGGCTGTCCCAATTGGAAGTGTGGCATAATTGGATGGCTGTCCCAATTGTATGTGTGGCACAATTGGATGACTGTCCCAATTGGATGACTGTCCCAATTGGATGTGTGGCACAATTGGATGACTGTCCCAATTGGATGTGTGGCACAATTGGATGACTGTCCCAATTGGATGTGTGGCACAATTGGATAGCTGTCCCAATTGGATGTGTGGCACAATTGGATGGCTGTCCCAATTGGAAGTGTGGCACAATTGGATGGCTGTCCCAATCGCAAGTGTGGCACAATTGGATGACTGTCCCAATTGGAAGTGTGACACCTGTCCCAATTGGAAGTATGGCACAATTGGATGGCTGTCCCAATTGGAAGTGTGGCACAATTAGATGGCTGTCTCAATTGGATGTGTGACACTATAGGGTTAACTGTATTGTAATTTTGAAATTTGCAGCAAATTTCAAAATTTCAATGCGGTTAACCTATTTCTAATGCACTCCTTTACTGTTTTGCAAACTTTATCGAGTCTAGTTGAAAATTGTACCGGATTGCAAGCTGGTTGAGTAGGTCATACTGAACGGATCACACAAATAATATTTTCTACGAAGAAAATAGTTCCAACACAATTACAAGATATTAGCAATTTTTGCATGAATGTATATACTTTTATGTTGCTGATTTCATTATTTTTCAATAATAAAAGCAATAAATTTGTCGTCGGAATTATAATTACCTTATTTACTACTTTGTGCTTTTAATGTCACTCCAGTGCGATCTCTTAGCAACAATATTTCAATGGCAGCTGCCTGTCAAACTTCCTGATGTTGATCAATATTGTGATAACTTGTCTAATCCTTCGTGATATACTACCATTTGAGATGCAAGATGAGATATTTGTAAAAAGATTTCACCATACGCTTCGGACCATGCAACATTCGGACCAGGTCACCAGGACGTTTCAGATGCAAGCCAGCTGTGTCTTTGGCAATAATACCAGAATACCACTTGGGACATTTTATGTGAGTTACTCCATGTTTTGGTCGGTCATTATGTGGAAGAGTAAATTGACCGACCTCAAACTTAGTATTGGCGTAGAAATACATATTGAAATAATTTGCGACCGTTCATCAACAATGATGTACCTGTGATGTATGACCATCAGCCAATCAGATTGCGTGATATTTATAGAGTGCATTAACAAATTGGATGCCTGTCACAATTTGAAGTGTGGCACAATTGGATGTATATCATAAGTAGATGGGTGTCATAATTTACGACGTGTGTCACAATTGGATGTGGCACAATTTGACGTGTGTCACAATTGGATGTGGCACAATTTGATGTGTGGCACAATTGGATGGATGTGTGGCACAATTGGATGTATATCATAAGTAGATGCGTGTCACAATTGGCCGCGTGGCACAATTGGATGTGGCACAATTTGATTTATATAATAATAAGTAGATGGGTGTCCCAATTTGATGTGTGACACAATTGGATGTGGCACAATTGGATGGGTGTCCCAATTTGATGTGTGGCATACTTTGATGTGTGTTGCAATTAAATGTCATTGAAATTTTTACACCTTGATGTACAACACAATTCGACATAATTTGGTACAATTGTTTTTTGTGGCACATTGAACAGGTGGCAGAATTTGGCTGTACATGTACTTGTAAATGCAACATGCTTTGATGTATGACACAATTATATCGGCACAATTGAATGTGTGATGCAAATGGATGTGTAATTAATCGGCACAACATAATACCGCACTTTAATGGCACCCTCAAACACAATATATCACATTACCAAATGCAGGGAGGACAAATTAGTAGGAACCAAAGGCGACAATAGGGAATTTACTACATTGTGTAATAGCCACTATCACGGATGAAAACAGCAAATCCCGCAATATTGACCCAGAAAACACGACAAGCCTGAGTTATGGGAGAATCATTGATTGGGTCGTCGTTGCACTGTTCCAGAGCTTTTGTGTAGACCGTGAAGAAGAGCTTCAGTTCGTGCCTTGCAATTCTCTGAGATTGTGCGGCTAGTCGGGCTATTGACATTTATGGAGATTTTGAAAATCAGTTTTTATGATGGTTTCAAAAGTGTGCGAAAATTCCAGAGCACATGCGGAATTAAATTCCGCATGCGCTCTGAAATTTTTGCACACTTTTCATTAAATTTATGCGAATTATTGCAAGTTGTGTTGAATGTTACGGGGTAATATACGGGCGTTACATAAGGTTCCTTGTTTCATGGGTATGCATATATGTGATTGATGATGCGATTTATCTTCGGATTTGTAGCATAGATAACTGTCTGCTCCGTCGCAGATGGAATTGTACAGAAATTGTGCCAATATGTGCACATTCAAGGGTGAATTTGCCATCCTGGTCCACATTCAATACTTTTCACAGTATTCCGCATCAAAGCACCAGATCAAGATACCGTCTTTCATTGCTGAACATTTTTATTGGAATTTCAGTCCTGAATGTATGGCCTTAATGTGGGAGGAAACAGGAGTATCCAGAGGAAATCTCTTGTCTGTTGTGTAT
Organism: Conchocele bisecta; assembly: GCA_029237695.1. NCBI lineage: Eukaryota > Metazoa > Mollusca > Bivalvia > Lucinida > Thyasiridae > Conchocele > Conchocele bisecta. Next base: position 38,052,973 of record CM055273.1, read on the forward strand.
GGTGGTCACTAGTTCGGGCCTCCCATATTAAGGATCACCCTTACGCGTTCGTCTGTGCCAACAAAAGCACTTTTGTACTATATTTATTTTAATAGTAGCCCACTCTCTAATAGTAGCCCCCCCTCCCATATTTGCGTAAATGTTATTTTCACATTTTCACATACGGAAGCCATTTAAAACATTGTTTTAAATGGCTTTTGTATGAGAAAATAACGTATTTTGATCCTACTTTCCAAGTTTTGATCCCCACAGATTTCATAGCCCCTGGGTTTTTTATTAGAAAACATATACTTTCATTGAGATATAACAAAAGCAAAAATAAAATACAAAAATAATTCATACCTGTGAAGGCGAACTCCGAATATTATGAGCTAAAGAAGGGAGTATCCAGTCTCCGCGAAACTATCAAAATGTTAAAGGACATTCGGTCTGGTAACATGACCGGACAAAAATTTTCATAAAAAATAAAATTGATTTTGTGTGATATTTAAGAGCTATTTAGGTTTTTAAGTATATCAGTCATATAAGAAAAGCTAGCTAGCACCTGAAGCGCATACCGAAGGAAGGTGATTTCATTGAAGCTTAGAATAAAAAAATAAATTACTTTTTTACAGTTGGACATTCGGTCCGGTGACTTCCGGTTTACCGTCAGATCGGCGGCACTTTTAACGCACATGTCTAACGGACCAATGTCTTTCGCAGAGACTGGAGTATCAGTCAGTGCCATGCTTGTAGTCTATTACTCCTTTCATTGAGATGCCAATTTACACCGAAACAATTACGGTAATTGATCACTGATCACATTTGCCAATTTGACAGCTTTAAAGGTTAGAGAGTATATGATTAACCGTGCTCTGGAATTACCATCCTTATCGCATTGCCGATTTCCTCTGAGGAAATATAATATTTTCCATAAATGACGTTATAAAAAGTTTGAAAGAATTAGAAGGTTCTGCAAGAAATTTGATACAAACAAATACTAGCCTTGTAGTCTAGCTATCTAGCTATCGGGTAACATTTTATGCGACAAAAAGATTAACCCTTAGACCGCTACACACAACAACTGGGGCCCGTTTCACTAAACTTCTTACGACTAAAATGTTCGTAAGTGCAAATTTAAGATCGTCTGTAAATTACAATTTATGGATTTACATTTATTGAGCATAGGCTGCATATGCAGCCTATGCTCAATAAATGTAAATCCAATAATTGTTTACAAGAAAATAGTGTTAATGTGAAATTTATAGACTATCATAATTTCACTTACGAACATTTTAGTCGTACAAAGTTTAGTGAAACGGCCCCCTGTTGTCTGCTGTTGCTTTTATATCTTGCCTTATTTCTCAATCAAAACATGTTTTTACAGCACTTCAGAATCATTTCCAATGGAAATGATTCATTGGAAATGATTCTAAAGTGCTGTCAAAGCATGTTGTAAACTATTCTAAAGTGCTGTCAAAGCATGTTTTCGATGACGAAAATGGAAAATAGAAACTAAACAGCAGACGATATATCACTCAGTGATACACATCAACAACAACTAGTTTTAGAATAGTGAATGACCACGATACAATGAATCAACGTCTGTACCTGATGCCGCACTTTGTTATCGGTCAGCATGTATGAGGTGCCAAATGGCTGTGATAATTTAATAGATTCAGTATAATAAAAATTAATAAATTTATCCGTAAATTGAACAAAGTGTACTTAGCAAGATAAGTATGCTTAGAAATTTTGGTGAAATCAGCTACAGGGGTTTTTGGGTACTTTGTATGACTAAGAAGTCCAATGTATGACTATATATATATAAGAAGTCCAAAACTAACTTTCACAATTTTGAGAAATCTTTGGCGAATTTGTTCTGTTTCAGTGATCTCTATATATAGGTAGTATATGATATCGTTTGTGAGCCACAAAAGGTACATGCCCACTCGGTAGGCACAAAATGTTCTTCTTAGAAATTAAATAAGTGTATAATTGTGTCCCTATTCCACCTGTTCTAAAAATTACGACTGCACGCTATACAGATATAATCTTTTAGTAATATTTATTTTACTGATAGTAACGCGCGGTGGTATCAGGCTATTTTCATTTGCAAATTTATGAAGCATAATATTTTTGAATTAGTTCTACTAGTTAAATGCGCCACCTGAAAAAATAATATTCTCGACAGATTTTAAAGTATGATCATTGCACGTCAAAAAACAAATACAGAGAATAAATAATAATGTCCGGTAACATGTTAAGGAAACACGGTTATCTCCCCTGATATCAGTGTGGAAATTTACTTCCGATATAAACTGTATAATAATACCAATCATTACCTGGGGTAATGGTGAATGAATGTTTATTTTGCCAGAAAATGTCTCAGATGATGTCTCTGATATAAACAACATTTTGTGCCTACTGATTGGGCATGTACATTTAATGTGTTAAAAGAAAATTTTAAAAATCTTCGTACGGACATTTTTATCGTAAAATGTTTAGTGAAACGGGCCCCTGATAACAACCAAGGACTGAATTATTTAGCTATCCTCGGAATCTGTGAATTAAATTGTGTTTAATTAGGGTATAAACTGGACTAAATTGTCATATTGCACATGTTCTCCTCGAAGATAGCCCTTGTACTACACCCACCGGCTCTGTGAAGTGGATCTCTGAACAACTGCAAGCAGCGTAGCCCCAGATCAGCGCAGGTGCAGTCTGATCAGGGTCTACACTGGTTGCCATTCAGTCAATCTTTCAATGTATACCCATTTTGGATCAGCTTATTGATTATGCAAGGTGACATGTTGATCGGGATCGACACCTGTCACACACGTACGGGATCTACACCTGTCACACACGTACGGGATCTACACCTGTCACACACGTACGGGATCTACACCTGTCACACACGTACGGGATCTACACCTGTCACACACGTACAGGATCTACACCTGTCACACACGTACAGGATCTACACCTGTCACACACATACAGGATCTACACCTGTCGCACACGTACATGATCTACACCTGTCGCACACGTACATGATCTACACCTGTCACACACGTACTGATCTACACCTGTCACACGTACAGATCTACACTGGTCACACACGTACAGGATCTACACCTGTCACACACGTACATGATCTACACTGTGCACACGTACTGTCTACACCTGTCGCACAACGTTACAGGATCACCTGTTCCACACACGTACATGATCTTACAACCTGTCGCACACGTACTGATCTACACTGTCGACACTCGTACAGGATTCTACACCTGTCACACTGGTACATACACCTGTCACACTCGTACGGGATCTACACCTGTCACACACGTACATGATCTACACCTGTTACACATGTATATGGGATCTACACCTGTCACACACGTACATGATCTACACCTGTCACACACGTACGGGATCTACACCTGTCACACACGTACATGATCTACACCTGTCACACACGTACGGGATCTACACCTGTCACACACGTACATGATCTACACCTGTTACACATGTATGGGATCTACACCTGTCACACACGTACATGATCTACACCTGTCACACACGTATGGGATCTACACCTGTCACACACATACGGGATCTACACCTGTCACACACATACGTGATCTACACGTCACACACGTACGGGATCTACACCTGTCACACACGTACATGATCTACACCTGTCGCACACGTACTGGATCTACACCTGTCGCACACGTACAGGATCTACACCTGTCACACTACACCTGTCACACACGTACATGATCTACACTGTTACACATGTATGGGATCTACACCTGTCACACACGTACATGATCTCACCTGTCACACACGTACAGGATCTACACCTGTCACACACGTACATGATCTACACCTGTCGCACACGTACTGGATCTACACCTGTCGCACACGTACAGGATCTACACCTGTCACACTACACCTGTCACACACGTACATGATCTACACCTGTTACACATGTATGGGATCTACACCTGTCACACACGTACATGATCTACACCTGTCACACACGTACAGGATCTACACCTGTCACACACGTACATGATCTACACCTGTCGCACACGTACTGGATCTACACCTGTCGCACACGTACAGGATCTACACCTGTCACACTACACCTGTCACACACGTACGGGATCTACACCTGTCACACACGTACATGATCTACACCTGTTACACATGTATGGGATCTACACCTGTCACACACGTACATGATCTACACCTGTCACACACGTACGGGATCTACACCTGTCACACACGTACGGGATCTACACCTGTCACACACGTATAGGATCTACACCTGTCACACACGTACGGGATCTACACCTGTCACACACGTACATGATCTACACCTGTCACACACTTACGGGATCTACACCTGTCACACACGTACATGATCTACACCTGTCACACACATACGGGATCTACACGTCACACACGTACGGGATCTACACCTGTCACACACTTACAGGATCTACACCTGTCACACACGTACGGGATCTACACGTCACACACGTACGGGATCTACACCTGTCACACACTTACAGGATCTACACCTGTCACACACGTACGGGATCTACACCTGTCACACACGTATAGGATATACACCTGTCACACACGTACGGGATCTACACCTGTCACACACGTACGGGATCTACACCTGTCACACACGTACAGGATCTACACCTGTCACACACGTATAGGATCTACACCTGTCACACACGTACGGGATCTACACCTGTCACACACGTACATGATCTACACCTGTCACACACGTACGGGATCTACACCTGTCACACACGTACGGGATCTACACCTGTCACACACGTACATGATCTACACCTGTCACACACATACGGGATCTACACGTCACACACGTACGGGATCTACACCTGTCACACACTTACAGGATCTACACCTGTCACACACGTACGGGATCTACACCTGTCACACACTTACAGGATCTACACCTGTCACACACGTACGGGATCTACACCTGTCACACAAGTACGGGATCTACACCTGTCACACACGTACGGGATCTACACCTGTCACACACGTATAGGATCTACACCTGTCACACACGTACGGGATCTACACCTGTCACACACGTACGTGATCTACCTGTCACACACGTATAGGATCTACACCTGTCACACATGTACGGGATCTACACCTGTCACACACGTACGGGATCTACACCTGTCACACACGTACGGGATCTACACCTGTCACACACGTACGGGATCTACACCTGTCACACACGTACGGGATCTACACCTGTCACACACGTACGGGATCTACACCTGTCACACACGTACGGGATCTACACCTGTCACACACATATAGGATCTACACCTGTCACACACGTACGGGATCTACACCTGTCACACACGTACGGGATCTACACGTCACACACGTACGGGATCTACACCTGTCACACACTTACAGGATCTACACCTGTCACACACGTACGGGATCTACACCTGTCACACAAGTACGGGATCTACACCTGTCACACACGTACGGGATCTACACCTGTCACACACGTATAGGATCTACACCTGTCACACACGTACGAGATCTACACCTGTCACACACGTACGGGATCTACACCTGTCACACACGTACGGGATCTACACCTGTCACACACGTACGGGATCTACACCTGTCACACACGTACGTCTCCTAAGGCACTGGTGCTACAGTTCACGCCATGCTGGTAAAATGTTTCATGTCGAAATACGCGCCTGCATGATTCCTGATTAATTCCCATTCAGCTACATGCAGAAGATGCTGCCTAAACACAGTTTTGTCTAGCAATCGGCACAAGAATTAGAGAATAGTAGGTTAGTGCCGTGAATGGGAAAAAATATCTGGCAAGGCTCACTAATTTCTTTATTTCTCATCAGAAGTATATGTTGTGACCACTCATTTGAACCGTCTCGCTGAGACGGTTCAAATGAGTGGTCACAACATATATTTTGGTTCAGAAATAAGGAAAATAGATAGAGAATAGTAGGTTAGTGCTGTGAATGGGAAAAAATATCTGGCAAGGCTGGCAGGAAACGGGATGGGCGAGGCTCTGCCGAGCACATCCCATTTCTGTGCCGCGTCAGATATTTTTTTCCATTCACGGCACTAACCTACTATTCTATTTATCCCGTCAACACCTACAAATGGCTGTTAAATGCAAACATTGTATTGACTGGATATCAAAAATGTTTCACGGCACATATACGCACTGTGTTGATGGGATAAATTTGCACCAGTTACTAATGGAATGGAATGGAATGGTTCCCACCATAACAGAAGAGTCATTTATCGCCAAGAAATTTAGATGAAGAAGAAATTAATAGTAAAATAGTATGCTAGATTTCACCTAGAAAAAAATTGCTTCCCCGCTCCATACCTCTCGCGAGGGTAGCAATTTAACCCCATCTCTTTAATGTAACACATGGAAGAGTGATTTTTGCAATCGGTTATCTGACGTGTTTGATATGTTAGCGATATAAATCTGTCAAATATGTTTCAATAAATTATTAATAAACAACATACACATGCAGAAATTGGTTATTTTACCATGTCAAGGTGTTTATCCGAAATTTACATGGATGACTTGTAAATTTGAAAGCTTCATTTCGTTATGTTGAATGTTGACAAACCGACTCGAGAAAAGATGGCTTCCATGGGAAAATGATTTCCCTGTTATATTATTTTTTTGCCAATTTAACGATTCTACATCAAAGATTATTTGTTTAAAGGTATAAAATATACAGTTTACTAAATGTTGACCTACATGCAACAGGTTTGGGTATAGGCACTTCGGTTGCACACATTTTTTGAATGGGTCAAATTGTAGCCGTAGATAACATATCGGAGGCGAATATTGTAGTTAGATTGCACCGGTTACTAAACGAAAACTGTGTTTATACAATAGCTCCAAGTAGAGCTGAGTGGCAACTCGTCAGGAAACCGGTGTATTTTTCAATGTCAAACAATTTATGTCAATGCAGAGTACGCACTAATGAGTGTAAGGACCGTTTTATCAACTTGGGCTCATTCTTGCCTATCTGATTCGGAACGTCCTGTGAATACCCCGAGGACTGCTGTCACAATTAGTGGAAGTTGTTTCATGGTTCCTTCCTGTCAGCATGCACAGGAGATAGATTGGTTACCTTATATGAGACACGCCATGTGATTTTGTACCTTCAGACATCTGCGTAATTTCATGAAATACGTTTACAAAATTTAAAATATTTTCTGTAAATGGCATTAAAAGTTGACAAAAAATTACTTTATTTATGAAAAATATTGTATACGTATTTAATGAAATTACGTAGATGTCCGAAGGTACAAAATCACACGGCGTGTCTCATATGTGGCTGTGATCGGAGAAATGTGGCTTATGTTTTTGTCGAGCCCGCTTGTGGAAAGCGAGACAGTAATCACAATGACGTCCAGGTGTCCGTCCGTCCGTCCATCCGTCCGAAATCTGCGTTAAAGTTTTTAAATATCTTATATCTCTGCAGTCCTAAGTCACATTGACTTGAAACTTCATATGCTTATTAGTCTTGATCCATATATTCATGCTGTATCCTAGTCATGCGGCCCCTGTGCCCAGGGTCAAGGTCAAATGGCTTAGAAGTTTGCGTTCCGAAATCTGCGTTAAAGTTTTTAAATACCTTATATCTCTGCAGGTTGCATATGCAGCCTATGCTCAATATATGTAAATCCATCAATTGAAATTTGCAGGCGATCCTAAATTTGCACTTACGAACATTTTAGTCGTACAAAGTTTAGTGAAACGGCCCCCAGATTTGGACCAGTTTCTGGATTAGCCCTTACTACGCTGAATTAAATGTTGCCGTCTGCTGGAAATGTATTATTTTCAATATTTCTGGACAAAACCGGTTCCGACAGCACATGAGAATCGTCAGTGGAGTGGAGACGATTCTCATGTGCTGTCAAAACTAGTTTTTAGTTCAGAATTAAAGCAAAAATGAAAAACAGCAGACGGCAATTTTCATCAACAGCATAGGAAGGGTTAACTCTTTGCATGCTAGCGGCGAAAATATCCGCCAAACGAATTAGGAGTATATGTTTTATTTCTCTCTGTAAATATGTCATGAAATTTCATTAGAATTGTGTCCTGGACACAATTCTAATGAAATTCCAAGACATATTCATGACATTTATAAGGAGAAATAAAAGAAAATGTAATGAATTGTCATCTGCTATTTTTGAACTATTTATAGCCCAAAAATTTCCCAGCATGCAAAGAGTTAAAGAGGTTTCGCTGTTTATATGATTATCAGTATGAAACTGGCGGTAATCCATTTTATGCTGAAGATTCGTTCTTATCTTATTTCTCACCAAACCAAAATAATACATTGTTACCACTCTCACTCACTCACTCATTTGAACTATCTTGTCGATATGGTGACATCATATACCGTAACTAGTCTAATAAATGCCCCCGGGGCTATGCAATGTTCTGAATTTGTTTTCTCATTATAATTGCACAAAAACACTGAAAAAGTTGAATTTTGAAATGAATTACTTTATTATGTGAAAATGAAAGAATTTGACTGAAACTATATATATATACATAAGAGTGTGTGTGTGGGAGGCTACAATTAGAATAAATATGGTATTTTCATTTACATAATTGAAATAGAAAAAATCCTGTGAATAAGAATCAGGCCTCATGGGTTAGTTGTCATAATGTGCATAATTAGAACAACCTGTGTGGACCCTGGTGGTTGAAAGTTATAATTAGAACTCCTGTGTTGGAAAGGTGGTTGAAAGTTATAATTACTGTGTGGACCCTGGTGGAAGTTATAATTGAACAACCGGGACCCTGTGGTTGAAAGTTATAATTGAACAACCTGTGGTGGAAAGTTGGGATAATTAGAACAATTGTGGACCCTGTGGTTGAAAGTTATAATTGAACTGTGTGGACCCTGGTGGTTGAAAGTTATAATTAGAACAACCTGTGTGGACCCTGGTGGTTGAAAGTTATAATTAGCGGAAATTCTTACAGGGTTCCTTCCTGGCGGACAAATATAGACCGCTGACAAAAGCATGGCTCCAGTAGCACAGTGTTAATTTCATCATTTTCTGCACCTATCCAAGACCCAACACATAAAAGGCACAGTGTCAATTTCATCACTTTCTGCACATATCTGTAGCCTATTTCATCAACATTGCAAAGTATACTTTACTAGCAAAGTATACTTTGAGGGAGTAATCATTTATTTTTCCAGAAATGCATTATTTCACATAGAACTAACAAATGCATATATTTCATGATTAAAAGTATGCAGAATTATTATACTGAATTTATTACATTATCACAGCCATTAAATGGCTGTGATAATGTAATAAATTCAGTATAATAAAAATTAATAAATTTATCATAAAATTGAAAATTTCTCCCTCAAAGTATACTTTGCTACTAAAGTATACTTTGCAATGTTGATGAAATAGGCTACAGATAAGGAATTAGTAATTGAGTATTTTCACTCCATCATATCTGTAGCAATTGGGTATTTCAATATTTTAATTGGGTAAAAAAAAAATCACACTACTGCTTACACATCAACAGACAGCAATTATTGAATAGTTTGCTTAGAAATGAAAACATGTCTTGACATTTCATTAGAATTGTCTCCAAGCAATTCTAATGAAATACCAAGATGCGTTTTCATGGAAAATAAGAGCTCCAGATAAGGTGCGTATTGGCGTATTTTACGCAATTATTTCAGCTAAATACGCATTGATTTTCAAAAGTGAGAGTACAAAATATGCAGAGCAATGTGAAAATACGCATTGATTTTCAAATTGAGTAGTGAAAATACTGTCATAAAGTTGAAAATTCACTTAGTTGAGCTGCAAAAAGCAAATGTTTGCTTTTTGCAGCTCAATTAAGTGAATGTTTTAATTTGTTATTTTTTTTTATCATTTGTTCCATATTTATCAATGAAAAAAAATCAATAACCGTTTTTGTAAAAGTAAAATACGCAATGATTTTGAAATCATTTTGTATATTACGCTTTAGACACAAAGCTTATCTGGAGCTCTGGGTGGGGGTCATTATATTCTGTCTGTCTTACAGAGCTGGGGGCCGTTTCACTAAACTTCGTAAGACTAAAAAGTTTGTAAGTGCAAAATTATGACAGTCTGTAAATTTCACATTAACACTGTTTTCTTGTAAATAATTGTTGGATTTACATTTATTGAGCATAGGCTGCATATGTAAATCCATCAATTCAAATTTGCAGACGATTCTAAATTTGCGCTTACGAACATTTTAGTCGTAAGAAGTTTAGTGAAACGGCCCCCAGATTCTCTGCTCTTTTTGCCAACTTGATTGGCAGAGTGTAGAATTAATACTCGCATGGCTTGAGATTATAAAACTTTCTGAGATTATTCTCCATTCTCCAGCTCAAAATCGGGAAGTTTATTGAATCTTTCTGATTTTTGATACAAATTTCAACAACATGCTGAACATGTTTTATATGCATCCTTATCAGGCTAGAAATTTAGTGTCAAGTGGGAGACGTCATATGTGTCTGTGACTGGAGAAATTGGGCTTATGGGATTTGTGACCAGTGTAAGCTCCTGATCGAATAACACAATCGCGTAGACAGATACCGATCTATATTTCTTGTTAGAAGCGTGATGTTTCATTGATGGAATGGCGAACAATGCAGATCCTGATCAGACTGTCCGGATGCACAGGCTGATCTGGATCTACACTGGTCACAAAACCCAAAAGCCGCATTTATCCGGTTAACACAGTGCGTATGTGCCGTGAAACACGGTGCCGTGAAACATTTTTGATATCCTGTCCATACGATTTGGAGATGCGTCTGTGGTTATTTTTTTGCATTTTAAAGCTATTTGTAATGTTGACGGGATAAATAGAATAGTAGGTTAGTGCCGTGAATTGGAAAAATATCTGGCGCGGCACGGAAACGGGATGTGCTCGGCAGAGCCTCACCCATCCCGTTTCCTAAGCCTTGCCAGATATTTTTTCCCATTCACGACACTAACCTACTATTCTCTATTTATCCAGTCACAGCCACATATAGGATTGTTTTGATGGCGGTATAAGCTGCGGAAATCCCAGGACTGCGACAAGTAATAACATGTGGGACAGCTCTGAATTAATCATTTCAAGTTGCAGAATTTTAAATTGGCACGTGCGGAAAAAATGTAACTATGCTGTTGCATATGCTCTTTCTTTATTATACCCCGACCATAATTATATCAATTAAATGCACCGTAATATCTGAAAACAATGGATGCATTTTCAGTGTAACAGACAGTCATTTAGCTGAAAAGTAAATATGAAGCTAGGTCATTGTGACCTGTGACTTGCCTCGCATATACACGGTGTATGATCACGTGGTACTAACAACAACAACAAGTACTGAAACTTCCAGAATCCATCTGATTCAAAGTACGTATTCTTTTATAGTGTCCTTATTACGTAACGGATTTTGATGAAATATGGCGCATCAAACGCGTCTTGTTAAGCTGCATTTGGTGGTCTCTGTATTTTCGCTCAAACTTCTGTTGTTTTTGCGAAGCCTCGTTGTTTTTGCGAAGAATCGAGGCTATTCTCTTTTGATATCAGGTTTATCAGGCTCGGCTCAGAAACGGTAGGAATTTCTCGGCAAGCCTCGGAATTCCTACTCGTTTCCTAGCCTTGCCTGATGAACTTTATATGAAAAGACAATTATAGGAATGAATGGCCTTTTTGTGGAATTTATCGGGGTATAAACTTGGAAAAGTCGCGGGAATACTGGACGAAGGCCGGAAGGCCTCGTCCAGTATTCCCGCGACTTTTCAAAGTTTATATCCCCGATAAATTCAACAAAAAGGCCATTCATTCCTTATAATTCCAGCATTTGAAACAAATTCATCAAGAAAATGTGTTTATTTTCCGTTTTCTTAAGCTGCGCCTCACGGTTACGGAAAGTAGTTTGGCATGGGAGTTTACTGGGATATAAATTTTGGACAGAGACTTGCTACGGGCCAATCAAATGTTAGGGAATTGTGTAAATACTTTTGTGCTGGAATTATAGCCTGCTATTCTCTTTATCTTGACATATGAACTCATGTTGTGCTACAAACATGTAACTTATACTTCCACGATGAAGAAAGACAATATTTATACATGTGTAGTTTTACCATCAGTAAAATGGTCACCGTCAGACACTCACACAAGATACATGATCACGTGGTTATAACAACAACAACAGTGGCTGAAATCTTGCCCACTCCAAAGTAAGTATTATTTGATATTTTCCTTAATATGAAATGGATTTTGATGAAATATGGTGCAGCAAAGTCGTCTTCATGAGCTGCATTTGGTCATCCAGGGAGTTTGGTACAGACTTATGTCGTTTTTGCGAAGAATCGATTTCCGTGTCTACCGACATTTGGGCCAAATTAAGTACAGAGACCACGAAATGCAGCTTAACAAGACGCGTTTGATGCGCTATATTTCATCAAAATCCGTTCAGGCCTCGACAAATCTACTCGTCCGCTCGTATTGGCGAGTGAATTTTCGATCTGGACGAGTGGTAATTTGAAGAGACGAGTTGTAATTTGAAGAGACGGTGCGGCACAAACATTTAAACATAGGAATGCATGAGTTGAAATCCAATCTGGACGAGTGGAAAATTAAGTATTTGTCGAGGCCTGCCGTTACGTAATAAGGACAATATAAAAGAATATGTACTTTGAATCGGATGGATTCTGGAAGTTTCAATACTGGTTGTTGTTGTTAGTACCACGTGATCATACACCTTGTCACAGCGTGAAATTGATTAACTCTTTCACCCCTAAGTAACTGGAATGGACACTCCCATGTTATATATCAGACTGCCATTTGATGTCGAAATCGAATGTTTATGTCATCCAAGATGGCCGCCGAAATGTCAAAAGGTTGTTCTTTTATTATTGATTTCAAAATTCTTCTTCAAATGAACCGCTTGGCCCATGGTAGCCAAACTTAAATGTTATGGTTCATGGGTGAAGCCTTTTCAGATTTGTTAAAATGGAGGTCATCGCTAATCCATGATGGCCGCCGTCTACAAATAGCATAAATTCTTAAAATATCTTCTTCTTATGAACCGCTTGCCAGATTACAACGAAACTTGGTAGGAATGATCGATGTACAATTCTCTTTCAAAGTTGTTAAAATGGTGACCCCGGGGTCAAAAATGGGCATGGCCCGTGGGGGTTAAATTTTATTTTTGACTGAATATGGTAATGTCTATATCAAATCGAAGGTATCAAAGAGGCGATCGCTCTGGTACATTTTTTTGTCGAAATTGGATGGTCATGTCATCCAAGATGTCCGCCGAAAGGTCAAAAGGTTGTTCTTTTACTAGAGATTTCCAAAATAATTTTTCACACGAACCGCTTGGCCCATGGTGGCCAAACTTCACAGTTATGGTCCATGGGTGAAACCTTTTCAGATTTGTTGAAACGGAGGTCGTCGCTAATCCAAGATGGCCGCCGTCTAAAAATAGCAGAAATTCTTAAAAAATCTTCTCATGAACCACCAGCCAGATTTCGACGAAACTTGGTAGGAATGATCGATGTAGAATGCTCTTTCAAAGGTGTTAAAATGGTGACCCCGAGGTCAAATTTTATTTTTGACCGAATATGCTCATTTCATATATCAAATTGAAGGTATCGATGAGGCGATTGCTCTGGTGCAATATTTGTCAGAATCGGATCATTATGTCATCCATGATTGCCGCCAAAAGGTCCATTTATTCGAGATTTTGAACGTCTTTTTCACATGGCCGATGCTGGCCAAACTTCATAGTAAGTTAAGATCCTTGGGTGAAGCATTTTCAGATTTGGTAAAATGAGAGTCATCGCTTAAAACACATGAACTCAATGTCACATTCTCCTTTGGTGTTCATGGAGTCAGGTGAGCGAATTAGGGCCATCATGGCCCTCTTGTTTTAGTGGCTGACTGTAGTTAAACTTTCAAACACTGTCAACACCTGTTGTTTTATACAACAGATTTCATATGGCCGCATAATTGGACCAAGTGTGAGGATTGCAATAACCAAGCTTAGTACTTTGTTTTGCATTGACCCACGTCCGACCGCCCAAGGTCAAGGTCACTGAGGATTTATGTTCACCTTGTTTGTGAGGCTTTGTAAGGCAAATGCGTTCAATTTTTAGCCAGGTTTTTTTAAAAATAATTCAGGCTATTGGATTGGCGAAAGCCAGGCGGGCGGTGTCCACAATCAATGTTAAGTTTTCGTGTTGAGTCCATTTCTTTGTTACTGTACCACCAAGGACCACCAAACTTTCACAGCTTCATAAACAAGGGGTGCCCACCACATATCACTATCCAACATGTTACTTTTTTTTTAACTTGACCCATTTTTTCCGCTCAGTCGACTTAGCCATTTTCAATGTTAAGTTTTCGTGTTTACAATGTTAAGTTTTCGTGTTTAAGTCCATTTCTTTGGTACTGTACCACCTAGGACCACCAAACTTTCACAGCTTCATAACCAAGGGGTGCCTACCACATACAACTATCCAATATGTGACCATTTTTTTACCTTCACCTATTATTTCTACGTAATTGACTTAGCCATTTTCAACGTTAACTTTTTAACGTACGTCTGGTTAAATTTTTTGGTTAAAACTTTCGTTATACTATATCTCTGCAACTGCTTCGCCCATTACCTTGAAACTTCACATGGGTGTTTATCATCATCCATATTTTCATTCTAACCCCGAACCGTGCGGCCCCTGTGCGCAATGTCAAGGTCAAATTACTTTGAATTTATTTGTTAAAGTTTTTTGTGTACTATATCTCTGCAACTGCTTCACCCATTACCTTGATACTTCACATGGGTGTTTATCATCATTGTCGCACCCGCTTGCGGAAAGCGCGATATCGTCGGCATTTTGGCATACGTCCGTCCGTCCGTACGTCCGTGTGTCCGGTTAAAGTTTTTTTTGTTAAAGTTTTTCCATCTACTATATCTATTTTTTTAGTGTCCATGCCTCGCCCCAAGGCGCGACATGCAGGCCACGGCCATCTAGTCTACAAAAAGTGGGTATAATTATGTTATCCAAGTGTCCATGCTTGGAAAAAACCTGGCCTTCGTGGCTTTGCCTCGTTTCTTGTTTGTTTGTTTGTTTATTATTATTATCAAGGCTGCCAGCGAGGGGAATAGCTTCGTAATAACAAGGCCCTTGTTATCCCCTCGCCGATAGGCAAGAGTGGATATAGCATTGGTCCATAATTTCTTTATTTCTCATCAGAAGTATATGTTGTGACCACTCATTTGAACCGTCTCACCGAGACGGTTCAAATGAGTGGTCACAACATATATTTTCAGAAATATAGCATTTACGGCCAGGTGCGTACGTGTGTTAGTGACACTTAATTTTTCAATAACTCATGAACAGCTTCACCGATTCTGACAATATTTGGCCACAATGTGTAACCACGTCCGGCTGCCTATGGTCAAGGTCACTGATGACTTATGTTCACCTTGTTTGTAATGCAAATATGTTAAAGTTTTTTTTTGTACATTTAATAACTTAGTAACGATGATGCTTTGCTTTGCATACGACCCACGTCTGACCGCCCAAGGTCAAGGTCACTGAGGACTTGATTTTTTTTTATTCTTATTATCAAGGCTGCCAGCGAAGGGATTAGCTTCGTTTAACGATGCCAGTTCTTGTTCACATAGTATCGTACGATATATAATTTTTCTCATACCACAATTAATGCATACCGAACAATGATAATTTCTAATTCCGCGCACATTTGAAATCATTGTTATCATGACGGAAAACGGGAAAATTGCATGTCTTGCATCATATTAGCTCCAAAAGCTTTTTGTGTGTTGTGCATTCACTACTTTATTTTCACCGGCATACAAATGTATTAATGTCGGATTACGCTTACAAATAATTAATCTCATTTCGTGGAGAATATTAAAACAAATCGATAGTGTGTAACGGTGGACACTCATATTATTTGAATTGCAACCGCTCTGCAATACCTAGCTATGGGAAGACACAAAACTGGTTATATTCCTTGCCACACAATGTTTTCACTTTCTTGAGCTGCAAGCGGGGACATAGAGAATAGTAGGTTAAGTGCCGTGAATGGGAAAAAATATCTTGCAAGGCTCAGGAAACGGGATGGGCGAGGCTCTGCCGAGCACATCCCGTTTCCGTGCCGCGCCAGATATGTTTTCACATTCACGGCACTAACCTACTATTCTATTTATCCCGTCAACACCTACTATTCTATTTATCCCGTCAACACCTACAAATGGCTGTAAAATGCAAAAATTGTATTGACTTGATATCAAAAATGTTTCACGGCACCGTGTTTCACGGCACATACGCACTGTGTTGACGGGATAAATTTGTGTACTGACCACGTTTCTAGTTATTAACCCGTTTCATGCCGAAGATACACACAATGTTTCCGAGAGAAAACTTGAAATAATTTTGACTTGAAATACTTCTGAACAGAAGTATATGTTGTTACCACTCATTTGAACCGTCTCGTATATGTTGTTACCACTCATTTGAACCGTCTCGCCGAGACGGTTCAAATGAGTGGTAACAACATATACTTTCATCGAGAAATGAAGAAATGAAAAAAAAAATATGTAAATTTAGATACCTGTGAATGGGTGTCCCCGCATGAAATGTGAATGGATATTCCTGCATGGAATAGTCTGAAACATCCATGCTAGTTATTTAGCGGAGACCTGGTTGAGAATAATCTATGTCATTATCTTGGTATCGTTCGTAACAATCCTATTACCCAGATGTAATTTGGCAGTAAATCTGGATTGTTTCTACCAATCTGCATCATCTCTGTACTATTAATTTTAACCCTTAAAAGGACGGAAACAAATATTGTTGTCTGTTGTTTTTCAGTTTTCTCAAATGCTATCAAAAGATGTTTTTCTTCCCCGATCTCGGTAGACTATTCGGTGTGTGTGTCCGGGCACACATTTGGGGTCTTAGCGGGTTGGAGGTGCAGACAAAAGAAAACAATTTATTCTGTATACCACCTATTGTTTCTTGTGGGGTCATTCCTTTGTTGGAAAACAATGGAAGTACTAGTTAAAGGGACATATCAGTAATTTTTTTTTTAAAATACTATAAAAAATAAAAATGTGTTTTAATGTTCACCGATTTAGGTACTTAAACTGAATATCAGATTTCCTATCTTGTTGCATTTAGCAAGATATAAAATCTGATACTTATGTACCGCTATTGGTGAAAATTGAAACAACCCAGTGGTCCTAGTATCGTCATACTATCTCTTTGCATGCTGGGAAATTTGTGGGCTATAAATAGTTCAAAAATAGCAGATGACAATGCATTATATTTTCTTTTATTTCTCCTTATAAATGTCATGAATATGTCTTGGAATTTCATTAGAATTGTGTCGGAGGACACAATTCTAATGAAATTTCAAGACATATTTACAGACAGAAGTAAAACATATACTCCTAATTCGTTTGGCGGATATTTTTGCCGCTAACATGCAAAGAGTTAAACCACTTTACACAACGCCATGATGAAAACACGTTTTTATTTTTTATAATATATTTAAAAAAAATACTGATATGCCCCTTTAAGGGGTGTAAATGTAAGAATGTGTGCGTCTGTGTGTCTGTGTGTTTAAGGGGTGTAAATGTAAGAATCTGTGTGTCTGTGTGTCTGTGTGTCTGTGTGTTAGTGGGTCCGGTTAAGAAGTTTCTTGGAGTTTCTCCAATCTGCCACTAAGGACATTTGTGTTCCTACAAGCCATATTTTCTTGTCATTTAGGAAAACAAATATAACCAGAATCACGATCCCAATAGCGTAGAGACGGTATGTCTCCCGCCAAAAACTGTACATAAAAACATATATACATAACATATAAAGCAAACAGCGGAGCAGAAATTTTAATTCAGCATTGTAATAGTTAAAGATTTAACCCTTTCAACCCTAAGGAACTGGAATGGACTGTGATATGCTAATGTTCCGACCAATCCAATGGTCACAAAATGATTTTCAGATTCGTCCATTTATGAAAAGGGGGTGTTTTTGTTCTAAGAAATATGAAAATTACTTGCAAAAAGTGCAGATCCTGATGAGACGGCTCGTTACGAGCTGGCTCATCTGGATCTGCACTTTTTGCATAAACCACTATAGCGGGATTTCGGGTTCAAAGGGTTAAATAAAAATCAACTTTATTAAATCGTGGCTTTGCTGCAAATTACTGTAACAGTTACTGAACTGTTTATAGCCTGTTTAAAGTGTAATTTAGTTGATCTATGAATTCCATTTCATTCTTTAATTAACTATAATTCCAGCACAAAAATATTTACACAATTCCCTAACATTTGATTGGCCCGTAGCAAGTCTCTGTCCAAAATTTATATCCCAGTAAACTCCCACGCCGAACTACTTTCCGTAACCGTGAGGCGCAGTTAAAATAATTCTTAAGAAAACGGAAAATAAACACATTTTCTTGATGAATTTATTTCAAATGCTGGAATTTTTAGGAATGAATGTGGAATTTATCAGGGATATAACCTTTGAAAAGTCGCGGGAATACTGGACGAGGCCTTCGTCCAGTATTCCCGCGACTTTTCCAAGTTTATACCCCGATAAATTCCACAAAAAGGCCATTCATTCCTATAATAAACTTTGAAAAGTCGCGGGAATACTGGACGAGGCCTTCCGGCCTTCGTCCAGTATTCCCGTGACTTTTCCAAGTTTATACCCCAATAAATTCCACAAAAAGGCCATTCATTCCTATAATAAATTCCATTTCATTCTTTAATTAAATTTGTCTTTTGCATGTTTCCGTAGTATTAACCCTTGGAATGCGCTGGAAACAAATAGTGTTGTCTTCTGTTGTTTTTAGCTCACCTGGGGCCCGTTTCACTAAACTACTTACGACTAAAATGTTTGTAAGTGCAAATTTAAGATCGTCTGTAAATTTCTATTATGGATTTACTTTTATTGAGCATAGGCTGCTTATGCAGCCTATGCTCAAAAAATGTAAATCCAATAATGTGAACTTTACAGACTATCATAATTTTGCACTCACGAACATTTTAGTCGTACAAAGTTTAGTGAAACGGCCCCCAGTCTAGTGAGCTATTCTTACCGCTTTTCGTCCGTCCATCGTCCGTCCGACCTCTTTTTCTGAATTACTGCTTGGACGATGTTGACCAAACTTCACGGGCATGGTTGGTCTATGCCATAAAATAGTAGTTCAAATTCTTAAAAAATCTCACGAACCGCCAAACCGATTTCGACGAAACTTTGCAGGAATGGTCGATAGTCAATGCTCTTTCAGATATGTTAAAATGATGAACCCTGGGTCAAAAATGGGTGGGCCCCGGGGGATGTGCAGGCCGATTTGGGCCTGTTGTATATTTTGTTGTTCTTCTCCGCAAAAAACAAGGTATGACAGCACTTGAGAATCATTTCCATTGTAAACCAGGGCTCCAGATAAGGAATTAGTAATTGAGTATTGTCACTCCATCATTTCTGAAGCAATTGGGTATTTCAAAATTTTAATTGGGTAAAATAAAATCACACTACTGTTTACACATCGACAGACAGCCATTATTGCTTCGAAATGAAAACATGTTACTATTGTCTGTTGATCTCAGGTGAGGCTTAGTCGGGAAACGAAACAGGCGTGCCAACAAATAGAGAATAGTAGGTTAGTGCCGTGAATGGGAAAAAATATCTGGCAAAGCTCAATAATTTCTTTATTTCTCATCAGAAGTATATGTTGTGACCACTCATTTGAACCGTCTCGCCGAGACGGTTCAAATAAGTGGTCGCAACATATATTTTGGTTCAGAAATAAGGAAAATAGATAGAGAATAGTAGGTTAGTGCCGGGAATGGGAAAAAATATCTGGCAAGGCTCAGGAAATGGGATGGGTGAGGCTCTGCCGAGCACATCCCGTTTCTGTGCCGCGCCAGATATTTTTTCCCATTCTATTTATCCCGTCAACACCTACAAATGGCTGTAAAATGCAAAAATAGTATTGACTGGATATCAAAAATGTTTCACGGCACATACGCACTGTGTTGACGGGATAAATTACAATCAGTTCCTACCCAAATCCGATAATCTAGGCATCAAAACATGAAGGTGCCTGGCTCCAGATCAGAATGCGAAATATTGTTGAATACCCGGCTGTCTATCACTCACTCACTCAAAAGCCCCGCTGAACTTGCTTTCTCACAAATTAACATTGTTATCTCGCTCATTCGCCCACTCACTGATCTCACTCACTCACTCACTCACTCACTCACTCACTCACTCACCACACTCACTCACTCACTCACTCACTCACTCACTCACTCACTCGCTCAACTCACTCAACTCACTCAACTCACTCAAGCTCACTCTACCTCACTCAACTCACTCACTCACTCACTCAACTCAACTCACTCAACTCACCTCACTATCACATCCACTCACCCTCAATCACTCAACTTCACTCAACCTCCTCACTCAATCAACTCACTCACTCACTCACTCACAGTCACTCACTGTACTCGATTATTTCCACTCAACTCATTCGCTCGCTCACTCAGTGACTCACTCTACATCTCCACTCGCTTGCTTATCTCATTCACTCCATGTGATGAAATATCTGCTGTTGCCATCAAACTTCATGTTCTCTTACATGCATGAGACAAATGACCTTACGACATGTGTAACCAGCATAGCCCTAGACTAGACTACGCTAATCACCATCCCATCCATCTAACATGGATTAAAACTGATTTGCTGGGTCATAAACAATCTAATCAGATTGTATGTGTACATGTAGATTGATATATGATCTCAGGGAAGATTGGCTAGGCCAACTGAGCTTCTTCTATAAATAAAGACGTTGCTTGCTTGTTTGCTTGCTTGCTTCTTACTTACCTTCTTACTTTCCTTCTTACTTACCTTCTTACTTTCCTTCTTACTTACCTTCTTACTTACCTTCTTACTTTCTTCTTCTTACTTACCTTCTTACTTTCCTTCTTACTTACCTTCTTACTTACCTTCTTACTTACCTTCTTACTTTTCTTACTTACCTTCTTACTTTCCTTCTTACTTACCTTCTTACTTACCTTCTTACTTTCCTTCTTACTTACTTTTACTTACCTTCTTACTTCCTTCTTACTTACCTTCTTACTTACCTTCTTACTTACCTTCTTACTTACTTCTTACTTTCCTCCTTACTTTCCTTCCTGCTTACTTCTTACTTTCCTTCTTACTTTCCTTCTTACTTACCTTATTGCTTACCTTCTTACTTACCTTCTTACTTACCTTCTTACTTACCTTCTTACTTACTTCTTACTTCCCTTCTTACTTTCCTTCTTACTTACTTCTTACTTTCCTTCTTATTTTCCTTCTTACTTTCCTTCTTACGTTCCTTCTTACTTACCTTTTACTTACCTTCTTACTTTCCTTCTTACTTGCTTACTTACTTACTTACTTACTTACAAGATGATCAGACTCTACACTGTAGCCTATTTTATCAAAATCGCTAAGCATACTTTTCTAGCTAAGTATACCTTGAGGGAGCCATCATTTATTTTTACCGAAATGCATTATTTCATATAGAACTAACAACTGCATATGTTTGATGATTAAAAGCATGCAGAATTATTATACTGAATTTATTCACTGATAATGTAATAAATTCAGTATAATAAAAACTAATACATTTATCCTTCAATTGAAAATTTCTCCCTCAAAGTCAATTTTAGTAGGCTGCTGGTCACACAAGTCCTAAGGACCCTTTCACTTGAACCACTTGCCATTTTAACCCTTAGACCGCTACTCACAACAATTGTCGTCTGCTGTTGCTTTTATATCTTGCCTTATTTCTCAATAAAAACATGGTTTGACAGCACTTCAGAATCATTTCAAAGTGCTGTCGAAGCATGTTGTAAATTATTCTAAAGTGCTGTCAAAGCAGGTTTTTTTATGATAAAAATGGAAAATAGAAAATAAACAGCAGACAACAAAAAAATTAAGATCTAAGATCTAAGCAGTCTAAGGTTTTAAAGACTGAGCTGTCATATTTGATCATGTGCCAAATCTGTACATCCTCCCAATCTGGGGGCCGTTTCACTAAACTTCTTACGACTAAAATGTTCGTAAGCGCAAATTTAGAATCGTCTGCAAATTTGAATTGATGGATTTACATTTATTGAGCATAGGCTGCATATGCAGCCTATGCTCAATAAATGTAAATCCAACAATTATTTACAAGAAAACAGTGTTAATGTGAAATTTACAGACTATCATAATTTTGCACTTACAAACATTTTAGTCGTAGGAAGTTTAGTGAAACGGGGCCCCTGCATGGGCTGCTCCAATTCAGTCAAAACTGCCAGTTTGTCAAATCAGCTCTTTGATGTAAAGAATGATAAAAGTTAAAAATCAATGCTTCTTTTTCATTATCTCAACACTTGTGGCAGTTCCAAGTTTCCAAGTGCAGTGAATCCTCCTCTCTAAAGCAGACAGCCTGGCAGGTTTCTCTGGCATATTCGTGTACAGTGGAACCTCTCTGAACCGGACACTCTGGGGATCTCATTGTGTTTAATTGTATCCCCCGGACTACCGTCGGGGGATACTATGGATTTGACAGCGCGCCGCGTCCGCGTCCGCGTCCGCGTCCGCCGCAGACACTTCTTGTCCGGAGCATAACTCGAACACCCTTTGGAATATTTTCATGAAACTTCACACAGGCATAGACCACGACCCGAAGGTGTGTCGCGCACAAGAATGACAACTCTTGCATAGCTAATTTTTGAGTTATCTCCATTTTTTGTTTCTCGCACTGATTTCGTGTCCGGAGCATAACTCCACCACCCTTTCGAATATTTTCATGAAACTTCACACATGCATAGACCACGACCCGAAGGTGTGTCGCGCACAAGAATGACAACTCTTGCATAGCTAATTTTTGAGTTATCTCCCTTTTTTGTTTCGCGCACTGATTTCGTGTCCGGAGCATAACTCCACCACCCTTTCGAATATTTTCATGAAACTTCACACATGCATAGACCACGACCCGAAGGTGTGTCGCGCACAAGAATGACAACTCTTGCATAGCTAATTTTTGAGTTATCTCCCTTTTTTGTTTCGCGCACTGATTGACCATAACTCGACCACCCTTTGGAATATTTTTATGAAACTTAACACATTCAATTAGACCACGAACCGAAGGTGTGTCGTGCACAAGAATGACAACTCTTGCATAGCTAATTTTTGAGTTATCTCCCTTTTTTGTTTTCGCTCACTGATTTCCTGTCCGGAGCATAACTCGACCACCCTTTGGAATATTTTCATGAAACTTCACACATGCATAGACCACTACCCGGACCCGGTTGGTGTCGCGCACAAGAATGACAACTCTTGCGTAGCTAATTTTTCAGTTATCTCCCTTTTTTGTTTTGCGCACTCTACAAACTGGACAATAATGCATGAAGACCTGTTTTCTCGTCTGCTCTGTATACCTTTTCTCGTGTGCTCTGTACACCTTACCTGTAGAGAGAACAATAGAAACTGGGAGAACCATGTGCTAAGCATGGGCTAGCATGTGCAGATGTCCACTGCTGACCACTGCTTGACCACTGCTGACCAGGTAATTTATACAGGTAAATCACTACATTGGGTACTGTGTTGAAAATATTGTGGCATTATGTGGACCTCTGCAGATATATGTAGATAAATATAGGACTATTAAAAAAAAATCTGGTCTCCAATAGCAAGCATTATTATTTTTTAAAACTTTTTTTTATTTTTTTTTTTTTCCATTTTTTTTTTTTTTTATTTTTTTTTTTCAAATTATTTTTCAATTTGACTGGAAAAAAAATCTGGCTCCAGTAGCAAGCATTATTATTTTTTAAACTTTTTTTTTCCATTTTTTTTTTTTTTCATTTTTTTTTTCAAATTATTTTTCAATTTTTGTCCAGTAGCAGAAGGTCGTAAGTGCTATATACAGACTATTCACCTGTACATGTGCTAGCATGTGCAACTGACCACTGACCACTTACAGGTAATTTATACAGGTAAATGATTATATTACATTTCCGTAAACTGTGTTGAAAATATTGTGGCATTATGTGGACCTGTGCAGATATATGTAGATAAATATAGGACTATTAAAAAAAATTCTGGGCTCCAGTAGCAAGCATTATTATTTTTTTTTAATTTTTAAACTTTTTTTCCATTTTTTTTTTTATTTTTTTTTTCAAATTCTTTTTCAATTTTTGTCTAGTAGCATAAGGTCGTAAGTGCTATATACAGACTATTATCATATAATAAAACAATTATTGACTAGTGAGCCATAGAATATAATCTGATATTCTATGGTTCACTAGTCAATAATTGTATAATATGTTCGGGCCAGTGAAAATTGCTTTCGGGCCCAGGCTCGAGGTCAAGGCGGGACAAGGCGAGGCATCTGATTCCGCGGAATTCTTGTTTACTTATCTCCCTTTGTTGTTTCGTGCTCTGATTTTGTATCCAAAGCATAACTCGAACACGCATATACGCATTGCTCTAATGGTCCTCTACCGCCCTGTGCCAAATCCACGTTCGTTCTGCCCCCGTCAAGCCCAGGGTCAAGGTCACATACTTAGTGCTTCAAAAACATTAACGCTTGGGTAAATATCTTATACTTTCTGTTTTCTTTCATGGATCATGGATTATCTTCATATTTCATATACGCATTGCTCTAATGGTCCTCTACCGCCCTGTGCCAAATCCACGTTCGTCCTGCCCCACCAATCCCAGGGTCAAGGTCACATACTTGGTGCTTCAAAAACTTTAACGCTCGTGTAAATATCTTATAATTTTTATTTCCATTCACGGATCAACTTCATATTTCATATACGCGTTGCTCTAATGGTCGTCTACCGCCCTGTGCCAAATCCACGTTCGTCCTGCCCCCGCCAAGCCCAGGGTCAAGGTCACATACTTAGTGCTTCAAAAACTTTAACGCTCGGTAAATATCTTATATCTGTTTTCTTTCATGGATCATCTTCAATCTTATATACGCATTGCTCTAATGGTCCTCTACCGCCCTGTGCCAAATCCACGTTCGTCCTGCCCCCGCCAATCCAGGGCCCGGGTCAAGGTCACATACTTGGTGCTTCAAAAAACTTTAATGCTCAGGTAAATATCTTATAATTTTTATTTCCATTCACGGATCAACTTCAATATTTCTATATATGTGTTGCTCTAATGGTCCTCTTAACCGCCCTGTTGCCAAATCCACGTTCGTCCCGCCCCCGCCAAGCCCAGGGACAAAAATTAAACATCATATACTTAGTGCTTCAAAAACTTTAACGCTCAGGTAAATATCTTATAATTTCTGTTTTCTTTCACGGATCAGCTTCATATTTCATATATGCATTGCTCTAATGGTCCTCTACCGCCCTGTGCCAAATCCACGTTTGTCCTGCCCCCGCCAAGCCAGGGTGAAGGTCACATACTTGGTGCTTCAAAAATCTTTAACGCTCAGGTAAAAGAAAATTTTGACTTGCAATTTGGCCTCATTTATTATCAAGCGATATGTGGGACATCCGTGTTCTATGAACACCATTTTTCTAGTTTATTAAACTTCACACATGCATAGAAGACGACCCAAAGGTGTGTCGCACATAAGAATGACAACTCTTGCGTCGTTAATTTCTTAGTTATCTCCCTTTGTTGTTTCGTGCACTGATTTCGTGTCTGGAGCATAACTCGAACACCCTTTGGAATATTTTCATGAAACTTCACACATGCATAGACCACGACCCTAAAGGTGTGTCCCGCAAGAATGACAACTCTTGCATCACTAATTCTTTAGTTATCTCCCTTTGTTTTTCCGTCACTGATTTTGTCTCCGGAGCATAACTCGAACACCCTTTTTTTCAAACTACTTGTGTATCTGGGGAGGGGGATACACATGCGCTTGTCGACAAGCGTCCATTTCTAGTTTAGATGGGTTTCACTGTAACTTATCTCATTGTAGTGTCTGTTCATGATTTAAAATCGTAAACAAAAATTCATGGAGTGCTAAATTACAGTTGAACATCTCTGAATCGGACACCCTGGGGACCTCCCAGGGTGTCCGATTCAGAGAGATTCCACTGTATAATAGGGCTCATGAGTGAAGTACTTCTACTGTTTTTGGCCAATTTTCATACTCTGTACACATCCCAACAACCATCAAGAGCAGGAGAGCGTAACGAAAGATTTTTGTTGTTCAACGATCAATCCAAATTTATGCCCCTTTTTCGACTCCAATCACTCACTCAATTATTGCTTGTTTTATTCATGAATACTTAACAGCATTTTGTTTTGCAAACAATTTTCTAGTTTTCATTTTTTTCTTTTCAACAGCATGTTCTTTGACAACAACACTTTAGTGTTGTCAAATCATGTTTTATTGAGAAATATTAACAACAGCAGACAACAATTTTTCTTTTCCACATTTCCTGGGTTAAGTAAGACCTATGCTATCCATCATGTGTAGACTTCAGGAGAAAAACGTATTTCATGGGAACAATCATCAGTATATTATATACTGCATGCTCTGCATGCTAGCGGTGGCGAAAATATCCGCCAAACGAATTAGGAGTATATGTTTTATTTCTCTCTGTAAATATGTCTTGAAATTTCATTAGAATTGTGTCCTTCGGACACAATTCTAATGAAATTCCAAGACATATTCATGACATTAATAAAAGAAAAGAAATAAAAGAAAATATAATGAATTGTCGTCTGCTATTTTTGAACCACAAATTTCCCAGCATGCAAAGAGTTAATATTAGTCTGTGGGGGATACAGTGGCATTTGTTGTAGCGGTATTGGACACATTGTGTGGTGCTAATTCACTTATCTGTTCATTGTCCCACCGACTAATAAGATCAAAGGACTTAACGTCCTGAAATTCTTCACAGTATGTGTTTGTGGATGACATAGACTAATAATTAATCTAGAGTGGAAAGAATTTCGAGAAAAATAAGTGCAGGAATTTCACAGCAGCAACAACAACAAGTTAAAAATAGGTTTTGGAAAATAGCAAGATTGTATTCGTGCACCGAACCATGGAGTTACGAATCACAAATAATCGAGTATGACGGTTAATTTTCGCACCCTTAGACAACGGAAAAATTTGCAATACCATAAATTTAGCACAAAAAAAGCAAACAAAACATTTATCACACTGAATAGGCGATCAAGCTAAGAACTATTTTTTATGGAGTAAGACCCGTGTTTTTAACACGTTCAACCCACAAAATATGTGCTACGACCGACATTACCTTATTTGCATAAAAGCTGTAAGACCTCAAATTTGGATGTTGGTTGTATAATTCTTATATTAGATGTGTGTGGTTCTAGTTTACAGCGTGTGATTTTCAAGCCCGCTTGTTGCTAGTGACACAGTGATCACAATAATGTAGGGTGTGCACTGGTGTATGTGTGTCTGTCCGGATTCTGCGGTTTTTACATACCTTATAATATTATGAGACATGCCATGGGATTTTGTACCTTCGGACATCTGCGTAATTTCATTAAATAGGTTTACAAAATTTACAATATTGAGTACATGCGAAATTATATTAAATTATATTAAGATTTTGTCAACTTTTTACTTTATTTATGAAAAATATTGTAAATTTTGTATTTATTTAATGAAATTACGCAGATGTTCGAATAGAAGGTACGAACTCACATGGCGTGTCTCATATCTCCCCGACCATTACTTTGGTGTACTTCTAACTTCAAACACTGAGGACGCACAGTGGACCTTCACTGGTTGCAACACCCATAAGGCCCATTTCTCCCGTTACAGACAGCCACATATGTGTCTGTGACTGGAGAAATGGGGCTTATGTGATTCATGGCTAAGGCAGGTTCTGATCAAATATCATACTTCTGTAGCCTGATACTGATGTATATTGCTTGTTAGAAGCAGGACGGATGCTAATCATTGATGTAATGGAGAACAGTGCAGATCCTGATCAGACTGCTGTGCCAGCATTTCACTAGTCACACAGACAGTCAAATATGAGCTTGGTAAAACCCCAATCAATCAATTTATCATTCCATTCAAAATCATCTTTCAGGTTGCCATTTCCATTACTGTTGACTTCTTGTTGCTATTGTCCATCAGTCAATTGAGCAATCAATCAATCAAGTAATCAATCAATCAATCAAGTAATCAATCAATCAATTAAGAAATCAATTAAGAAATCAATCCTCAATCAATTGCCATTCCATACAAGAAACATCATCCAGCTTGTCATTTCTGTGACTGTTCGACTTGTCTTGTTGTCGTCCATGGAAACATCTTCCATTCATGCGCCTTTCTTGATTGTATTAGCGGAACGAGATATGAAATATAATTGCTTCCGTGCTTATCTACATTATGAAAATGATCAATGATGATTTCTGTTGTCGCAAATGTGTCGTGTCGTGAGAAAAGTGGATAAATTGTCTTGCCAACATCCGTGCTGAGGAATACATCGAGATAAACACTGTACATAGAGAATATACCAGGCTAGTGTATTTTGATATCAAGTTTAATCAGGCAAGGCTAGGAAATGTGTAGAAATTCCCAGGCGAGCCTCGGAATTCCTACACGTTTCCTAGCCTTGCCTGATAAACTTGATTGCAATATATTATACATGACTGCGTCATTACACAGGCATCATTCAATCACATGTGACCTGGTTCGACCAATGAAACATCGACCAATGAAATGGTTGTGACCCAGATATAAGTCTCAAGTCAATGCATGATACGACAATTGTTATCAGTATTTTATTGTATGACTAACGGTGAATTACTTAGAGGTTAATACGTGGCTTGTTTGATATCGGCCTAGGTATCGGCCCGAGGTAACTTGGTATCAGCCTGATACCTAGGCCGATATCAAACAAGACACGTATTAACGTCTTTATTACTTAGATTACTTAGATATCAATTTCAATATCAATCATCCGGCAGTTGTGATACTCCTATATTAAAATCTATACCGTTATCCATGATTGAATGATGAAATACAGAGCCTACAAATTTAAATTCCTGGCATCTGTCAAAATTTACGCAGCCGATAAAGTAAACATACGCAATGCGCATGCCCAAAGGAACTGGTTTAATACGCACGCGAGACATGGTATCGGACTGGAAACAGCGGTATCAGACTATATAGTAACGATGGTATCAGACTAGAAATGGCAGTATCAGACTAGAAGTTTCAGTATCAGACTGGAAAACACGCCTTATCAGCCTGGACTGTGTATGTTATTGCTGTAGGCAAATACAGGCAATTTCTAGGCAAAAATTGATATCTAAGTAATAACGGGATTTATTAGTTGAATATCACTCGATCAGACAATGACAGCCTAGCTGTTTATTCAGCCCTCGTGACAGTGGGAATTTTGGTCAGCTCTTGAATTGCCTTACAAACGGTTGAATCTGGTGAAGTACTGTGCAATATATACTGATAGTGAATACATTCCTGTTGTTAAATTGTGTTACTTTCGTTTATCAGTTATTTTAACTCTTTGCATGCTAGCGGCGAAAATATCCGCCAAACGAATTAGGAGTATATGTTTTATTTCTCTCTGTAAATATGTCTTGAAATTTCATTAGAATTGAGGACACAATTCTAATGAAATTCCAAGACGTATTCATGACATATATAAGGAGAAATAAAAGAAAATATAATGAATTGTCATCTGCTATTTTTGAACTATTTATAGCCCACAAATTTCCCAGCATGCAAAGAGTTAAATCCAGATTGACATGATCTTCAATCTTCACATGGAATGAATCACAGTGGGTTGAGTGGTGGCCATTGTTCCTGTCGGGCATAAATTTTGTTGATATTACGCCATGGGGGCGTGGCTTAAACTGTCAAATCTATCAATAAAATGTGTATTATTGTTAATTGTATTATTTTATTGTTTAATTATTTGTGTAAACTGTATTTTATCTATTATATTTTAATATTATGAGTTGAATATCAGCATAATAAATTATAAAATGGAATAATTTTGTATGCAACAAGAGATTTTAGTAATTGGTCATGCTGAGAAATGAGGCCCCCCACAGGTTTCCTAGCGAAGTCCTAGAGGTACGATGCGGGTGCTAATGTAAATACTAAATCAGCCAAGAGCGTAACTATTGTTATATGGTCATAAAATTAACAGAACATTTGTTGTTTTCAGTATAAGATCGAATTATTTTTCATCTCGTGAACACCAAACGTTATATTTTCACTCGAAAATACTACGGTTGGTGTTCACTAGATGAAAAATAATTCGATCTTGCACTGAAAACAGCAAATATCCTCTATGTAATAGGCCTATGCAAGCTTCTTGTTACCTGATAAAAAAATATAAACAGAATTATTTAACTCTTTGCATGCTGGGAAACTTATGGGCTATAAATAGTTCAAAACTAGCGGACAAAAATTCATCACATTTTCTTTTATTTCTGCTTGTAAATATCATGAATATGTCTTGGAATTTCATTAGAATTGAGTCCTGACGACTCAATTTTAATGAAATTCCAAGACATATTTACAGAGAGAAATAAAACATATAGTCCTAATTTGTTTGGCGGATGTTTTCGCCGCTAGCATGCAAAGAGTTAAAACATAATAAACGCAACAAAAGCTGCCATATATTTATCATAATGCTGAATCTACAGTTTATAGAAACAAATTAATAATCAATTTGCTTAGTGTTAATTTAAAATTTATTGTCTGCTTGAAAACTCCTGTGGGAATTAACACAATTGACACAATTTATTTATTTATTGATCTACTGTTGTTCTTTATTTTCCAATTTTTTATACACCCGTTTCAAATACCCAGACTTATTATATATTCATACTTTATGGGCAGATAGATGGTGGTGGGCGGGCACAGCTTGTCCCCTTATCCCGTCAACACAATGCGTATGTGCCGTGAAACACAGTGCCGTGAAACATTTTTGATATCCAGTCAATACTATTTTTGCATTTTAAAGACATTTTTAGGTGTTGACGGGATAAATAGAATAGTAGGTTAGTGCCGTGAATGGGAAAACATATCTGGCGCGGCACGGAAACGGGATGTGCTCGGCAGAGCCTCGCCCATCCCGTTTCCTGAGCCTTGCCAGATATGTTTTCCCATTCACGGCACTAACCTACTATTCTCTATATATTAACCTAAGTTCTACATGACAGATCTTAACCAAATTTGGTAAGCATCTTTCTTTATCACAGAATTTAGCAATAAGATAAAAAAAAAACAGCAAATGACCGTGATCATCTGTTTTGTTTCCCACATTTTAAGGATAAAAATCCCTTAATGTGTACACTTATAACATTGAGTGAGTATCAAGGTTAAAAGTGAGCTGGGATTTGACACAATTTGTTTATTTATTATGAATTCACTGTTTTTCTGTCAATAAAAACTTGTTTTGTCAAGACACAATGCAATGTTTTTGTTGACAAATAAGACAATTTTGAAACAAATATGTGGACAACAATATTTCACTAATTTAACCCTTGCACCACTAACTATAACTGACTGACATGGAACGTTTAATGTTAACCCTTAGACCGCTAACTTAAATTTTTGTATTCTGCTGTTTATTTTTTAATTTCCATTTTTATCATCAAAAACATGCTTTGGCAGCACTTTAGAATAATTTACAACATGATTTGACAACACTTTAGAATCATTTCCATTGGAAATGATTCTGAAGTGCTGTCGGACCATGTTTTTATTGAGAAATAAGGCAAGATATAAAAACAACAACAGACGACAATTGTTGTGTGTAGATGTCTAAGGGTTAACCCTTGCACCCCTAACTAACTGACTGACATGGACTGTTTCATGTTAACTTGTAGTCATTTGCAAAAAAAATAACAATATAGCCACAAATTGTGCAGATTCTGTAGAGACGTATTGTTACGAGCCATCTCATCATGATCTACGCTGTCTGGAAACACTGCCATATAGAGGCCTGTAGTATTAACCCTTAGACCGCTACACACAACAATTGTTGTCTGCTGTTGCTTTTATATCTTACCTTATTTCTCAATAAAAACATGGTTTGACAGCACTCCAGAATCATTTCCAATGGAAATGATTCTTAAGTGCTGTCAAATCATGTTGTTAATTCTTCTGAAGTGCTGTCAATGCATGTTGTTAATTCTTCTGAAGTGCTGTCAAAGCATGTTGTTAATTCTTCTGAATTGCTGTCAAATCATGTTGTTAATTCTTCTAAAGTGCTGTCAAAGCATGTTGTTAATTCTTCTGAAGTGCTGTCAAAGCATGTTTCTGATGATACAAATGGAAAATAGACAATAAACAGCGGGCAACAAAAAAATTAAGATAGCGTTGTAAGGGTTAAGTCCTTTAGTGTGTGTGTTCACCTTTAAAATCAAGTGATTGTCTGGATGAAGACGGATTGGGAATTTCCGCCAATTTACAGGGTGAATGAATCAGCCACAAGACATTGGCTGTATAATAATGAACTGCATTCTAGAGGTGATTGAGTCAGGGTTGTTAGACCTAGCTGCGACCTGCCATGATAAAAGGGGACTTATTGAGTGTCAGACCAGTGTAGTGGAGCATGGGCAGGATGCAAGGATTACGTATTCAATTCTTAACCCATTCAACCCTATATAACTGGAATGGAATTTGATACGTTATTTTTCCCACCAATCCAATGGTAAAAAGAACAAGATTTTCGAACTAGATTTATCAGAAGGGGGTGTTTTGCTTCTAAAAAATATGAAAATTACTTGCAAAAAGTGCGGATCCTGATGAGACGGCTCGTTACGAGCCGGCTCATCTGGATCTACACTGTTTGAAAACACTACTACAGAGGTATGTAGTGTTGAAAGGGTTAAAAGTGAATCTTACGGGGGGAAACTCACCTGTGGCCGAGTTATCTGGTGTAGTGACACTAGATCAGGATACTGTCTTTCAGTTTCTATTGCAATTTTAGTGCCGGTGCTCCCTCCTACAGGTGCATTCCAATCTGTATATGGAATGGATTTTGATATGCTAATTTTGCACCCAATCCAATTGTCACAAAATGATTTTCAGATTAGTCCATTTATAAAAAGTGAGTGTTTTTGTTCTCAAAAGTATGAAAATTACTTGCAAAAAGTGCAGATCCTGATGAGACGGCTCATTACGAGCCGGCTCATCTGGATCTACACTATTTGCCTGTGATGTTGAAAGGGTTGACACATGTTACACGCAGCCGGATTAGTTTTCTAAAACCATATCTTAACCCATTACAGACGGGATACACTTTTAATAGTATGAACCTTTTGAGAGAAAAATATCCCTATTTTCTTTATATCCTTTGGAAAGTATATGTTGTTACCACTCATTTGAACCGTCTCAACGAGACGGTTCAAATGAGTGGTAACAACATATACCTTTATCGATGAATGAACAAAATAATGAGATTTTTTCAACAAAAATCAGAGTATCCTCAGCATGAAATGGGTTAAAGGCAACGTGGATGTTCACCCAACAAAATAGTGAACAGTGTAGCGCCATCTCGGACTGATCTGGCGCTACTCCGGTCGCAAACCCAATAAGTGTTTTTTGTAGCGGAAAATAAGCATGGACTAAGGACCACTATTTATATGCAATGACTATTGTATAGAGGACACTATTTGTATGCTAGTCTTACCAAGAAATGGATTTTGTGCGCTGATTGTTTCAATAGTTCATTGGGGGGGGCAACTGATTGTTTTGGCGAGAAAGCATGGCTGTCATGAGACCACGTTGTCAAGAATTTGACTTACTAGATTATTAATTGAACTTATAGGCGGTTGGTTGGGTGCAGGCGAGCTAACACGTTGATGGCACAGGATTTCTCACAGCGCAGGAGCTAGACTGGCCATAAATGTTATACATGTCATTATACCCCCCCCCCCCCCCCCACCCCCCCCCGCAACGAGTTGTGGGGGGGTATACTGGAGTCAGGTTGTCCGTCCGTCCGTCGGTACGTCGGTCCATCCGTCCGTCCGCGTAAACTTAATAACATCAGAGAAATATTGTTATAACTTCTATTTCCTTCATCTAAAATGCTTGATATTTCACACATGCATTCCTGTAAGGCTCTACTACCATGCTGTGCCAAATCCACGACCGTCCAACCCCCGCAGATCCGAAGGTCAAGGTCAAATACTTAGTCTCTTTACAAAACTTAACATCAGAGAAATATTGTTATAACTTCTATTTCCTTCATCTAAAAACTGCTAATATCACACATGCATTCCTGTAAGGCTCTACTACCATACTGTGCCAAATCCATGACCGTCCAACCCCTGCTGATCCCAATGTCAAGGTCAAATACTCTTTACAAAACTTAACATCAGAGAAATAAGTTATGACTTCTATTTCCTTCATTGAAAATTGTTATTATTTCACTTGTGCATTCCTCTAAGGTTGTACTATCATGCTGTGACAAATCTACGACTGTCCAACCCCCGCTGATCCCAAGGTCAAGGTCACATACTTAGTCTCTTTACAAAACTTAACATCAGACAAATATGTTATAACTTCTATTTCGTTCATTGAAAATACTTAATATTTCATATGCTGTGACAAATCCCAGCTGAGCTGATCTCGAGGTCAACGTCACATACATACCGTATAACCTCGAATTAACGCCCCCCCTCCTAATAAACGCCCCTCCCCCCCCCCCCCCCCAAACCCCCCCCCCCCCCCCCCCCCAAATAAAAAAAAACAACTTTTTTACTGGCTAATAAACGCCGCCGCCAATTTCAAACACAATTAATCTTTAAATCCTTATTTGTGTTTGAAATTGGTGGTCCTTGGTAATTTTTTTTTTTGGGCTAATAAATGGACCTCTACCACCCTGTGACAAATTCACGTTCATGCCACTTGCGCTAATCCCAGAGTGAAGGTCACAAGCCCACACACTTGGAAATTTGTACATATTTTAGGGGTACCTGGGCCCACGCGGGGGGTATTCCGTAAGCCTCGCTTACTGACCAATCTAGTTTTACCAGACTACGTGTCATTTTGCCAGACACAGATCAGGATCTAGAATGGCTACAATTATCATCAACCTTATTTCTCCAGTTACAGGGCAGGAGATATCTACCACAAATGGCATAAGCCACATTAATCCTGCCGCATATCCTGAACTAGACTGCCCACAAATGTCATAAGCCCCATGTTTCCATTCACAATCACGGGGGGTGGGGTACTTTTGCCACACATCCCATAAGCCCCATTTCTCCAGTCACAGACGAAAGGCAAGACTGACCACACATGTCCCAAATCAGAAGCTAGACATGTCACAAATGTCATAAAGCCCCATATTGTTCCAGTCATGGATCAAGAGCCAGAATGGCCACAAATGTCCCAAATCAGAACCTAGACTTGCCACAAATGTCATATTACAGTCACAATTCTTCAGTCATTGGTATTTTTGGAATCCCCGCTCATGCGTCATCAGCATATTTGAAAAGGGGATGTGACTTTCAGCTGTGAAGCCACCTAAATCTGTAAGGGGTCCTGGGACCCCTTACAACGGGTCCTGGGACCCCTTACAGATTTTGGTTGCTTCACATGGGATATCTGTGTACAATGAGCTTCTGGGACAATTTGAAAAGTGTATTTCTGGAAATTGGCATCTTGCAATATGTTTGGCATCGCTTGACTGTGTTTTGTTAGTCGGGCATTTGAATAATATATTATTTGCTCATTCATGTGCTGAATATGGCTATCACGGATCTCATTTATATAAAAAAAAGGGTGGTTCGTATGAAGCCAACAAACCTCCACTAATGACACCCTTTCCACTTCTATGGAAGCTAACGGCCCTCATTGTCTTGTCTCAAGTACAGGACGGGGGGATTCTCAGCTACCCATTGCTCTAAATTAACCCTTTTCATGCTGAGGATGCGCCGTTATGTTTGCAGAAAATCCTAAATCTTTTCCTTCTATGCGCTCAGAAGTATATGTCGCGACCAGCATTTGAACCGTTTCGTTGAGATGGTTCAAATGTGTGGTTGCAACATATACATTCATTGAGAAATAACAAAAATAAAAATAACTGGCATTATTGGAACCCCACTTCTATGGAAGCTAACGGCCCTCATTGTCTTGTCTCAAGTACCGAGGACGGGGGGATTCTCGGCTACCCATTGCTCTACACTAACCCTTTTCATGCTGAGGATGCGCCGTTATGTTTGTGGAAAATCCTAAATCGTTTCCTTCTATGCGCTCAGAAGTATATATCGCGACCAGCATTTGAACCGTCTCGTTGAGACGGTTGAAATGTGTGGTCGCAACATATATTTTCATTGAAAAATAACAAAAAATAAAAAATAACTGGCATTATTAATTGGAACCCCACTTCTGTAGCCTATTTCACCAACATTGCAAAGTATACTTTTCTAGCAAAGTATACTTTCAGGGAGTACCTAATCATTTATTTTTCCTGAAATGCATTATTTCATATAAAACTAACAAATCCCCAACAAATTGTGTTTATTCCTATATAATTCCAGCACAAAAATATTTACACAATTCCCTAACATTTGATTGGTCCGTAGCAAGTCTCTGTCCAAAATTTATATCCCAGTAAACTCCCACACCAAACTACTTTCCGTAACCGTGAGGCGCAGTTAAAATAATTCTTAAGAAAATGGAAAATAAACACATTTTCTTGATGAATTTATTTCAAATGCTGGAATTATAAGGAATTAATGGCCTTTTTGTGGAATTTATCGGGGATGTAAACTTGGAAAAGTCGCGGGAATACTACACGAGGCCTTAAAAAATTACAATTTTCGAAAAAAAATCGAAAAAATAAATAAAAAAATCTCTTCGTCCAGTATTCCCGCGACTTTTCCAAGTTTATACCCCGATAAATTCCACAAAAAGGCCATTCATTCCTATAATGTTGGTGGAACTGAAACTGGGACATAACGACATAGCGACAATGATGCGCCACGTGACAAATCGCAATAATG
Source organism: Conchocele bisecta (assembly GCA_029237695.1). Classification (NCBI taxonomy): domain Eukaryota; kingdom Metazoa; phylum Mollusca; class Bivalvia; order Lucinida; family Thyasiridae; genus Conchocele; species Conchocele bisecta. The sequence continues at coordinate 38,090,092 of CM055273.1, forward strand.
CGTCAGTTGTTTGACAGTTGCATTGTCGGAACATGACTTGCGACAGACATCGACGTGTATTATTGGCAATTATATTTACTGGGGATGACATGCTGGATATTGTGTTTGGTATATAATTGACATTTGACATGCTATGGCATAATGGAGGTTTATTGTAGTTTTGACTGGTTTTGTTCCAGATAGGAACTGCACAGGTGACATAACAAGTGCCAGTGTGGCCATAAATACATTATAGTCTGTTTCACGAAAGCTGCCCAAATTTTACAGCCATATAAACAATTCAAAAACAAGATTTTTTTCGATAGTATTAAATTAAAGGAAAAATTAAGAATGAGCCTTCTTTTTATTTCGTGAAATTTGGTCAAATATTGGTTTTATTACGAAAAATTTATTTCTCTATGGTAATTTAACATGGGGGAAAAAGAGGTAAAGGAGTGTGGGAGGAGCTAAAAAACGAAAAAAATTGGAAATTGACTCCGAAACCCAGCTAGATAGCTTGAAAATGATCTAACTAAGAAAACAAAAGTTAAATTTTGAAAATCGGTCCAATATTTCTGAACTTCAAACAAATTTCCCCATGTTAAATCCCCATAGACAATCTTCACTCCGTGAAGATGTCTATGGGGATTTAACATCGGGAAATTTTTTTGGCGCAATAAAATCAATATTTGACCGAATTTCACGAAATAAAAAGAAGGCTCATTCTTAAATTTTCCTTTAATGTAATACTATCGAAAAAAATATTGTTTTTGAATTGTTTATATGGCCGTAAAATTTGGGCAGCTTTCGTGAAACAGACAGTAAGCACTTGTTATGTCATCTGTGCAGTTTGATTCTGGAACCATACCCCTGATCAGAATGCACAGTTGGGGCAATCCCAAAATCAGAACTGAATATTCACAGAAGAAAATATGTATTTTCTGCCCTGAAATTAGAATACCCTGTTCAGTAGCCTATTTCATCAACATTGCAAAGTATACTTTACTAGCAAAGTATACTTTGAGGGAGTAATCATTTATTTTTCCTGAAATGCATTATTTCATATAGAACTAACAAATGCATATATTTCATGATTAAAAGTATGCAGAATTATTATACTGAATGTATTACATTATCACAGCCAAATTGGCTGTGATAATGTAATACATTCAGTATAATAAAAATTGATAAATTTATCATAAAATTGAAAATGTCTCCCTCAAAGTATACTTTGCTACTAAAGTATACTTTGCAATGTTGATGAAATAGGCTACTGATGCCACCTCTCCACACCAGAGTCACTTAGGCCCATTCCCTAAAGATAACATGATTCGTACTAATCTTACTACTTGTATAATGGATATAACCGGATTCAACTCTCAAGTAACAAGAAAGCCAAAAATGTTCATGAAGGCCAAATGAGTGATATCAGGATTTCAGTGAGGTTGAACTCTATCGTTAAATTACCCTTCACATGCTGCCAGCTAGACGCCCACGCCTTATATGTGGCTGTGACTGGAGAAATGGGGCTTATGGAATTTGTGACAAGTGTAGCTCCTGATCAAATAGCACACTCCTCTAGCGTGATAACAATCTATATTGCTTGTTACAATCATGACCTATGGGTCTTCCATTGATAGAATGGCAAACAGTGCAGATCCGGATCAGACTGTGCGGATGCACAGGCTGGTCTGAATCTACACTGGTCGCAAAACCCATAGCCCCATTTGTCACATTCACATATGATAACATTATATGAACCAACATTAGTCTTGTATTCTCACTGCGTGACTCCTTTCTGTGTTGCGGGTAATATGTGTATTGCAGTCTGTTATGTTACACACGAATGGTAAATATGGTGGAATTATATACAACAAACTTCTTCATAAGTAGGTTCAATAAATTTATTACATGCATCGTGAATTTTTAATAAGCATATTAATCAGTAAATATCAATAAATACAACATAATTTTAGATAATATAAAGTGTAATTTATGCCTCTATTAGTAAAGCTGACCTTTGGCGATCTTTTTGTCACCGATTAGAGAGCCTAACAGCACACGTTCAGCATTGTGGATATGTCTGTACGTTATAGGTTCTGCAATCATCATGGCCATTGTACACAACTACATGCTTAGAATACAGATGCGCGTTGTACACCAGTGCGCGCAATACACAGTGAAATATGGTAGGCCAATGACATCTGTTCACAACGTCAATATTATCTGGTAATGCACGTCAGTTCTGGGCATTTTCCGCTAATTATTTTCCGAGAAAGATATAACACAATTGACCGCAGGAAGTCGGTCTGGGAGGCGGTAGATCTCCACTGACACGAGAGCATTTCCATGACGTGACGTTCTTAAGTGCTAAGTGGAGGACACCAATTTCTTTGTGATGGGTTGGGATTTTTAACCCTTTCAACCCTAAGGAACTGGAATGGACTGTGATATGCTAATGTTCCGACCAATCCAATGGTCACAAAATGATTTTCATATTCGTCCATTTATGAAAAGGGGGTGTTTTGTTCTAAGAAATATGAAAATTACTTGCAAAAAGTGCAAATCCTGATGAGACGGCTCGTTACGAGCCGGCTCATCTGGATCTGCACTGTTTGCATAAACTGATATAGCGGGCTTTCGGGTTCAAAGGGTTAAGTTCCCGACCACTTTGCATATGCAACTAGTGTGAATCCAGGGAATATCATCTTCAGACGGGCAATACGAGACGATATTGACTTTGTAGAACCACAATAACATATTTGTCATACCACAGATTCTTTATATTTCTCCAGAACTTAATTAGTTTTAGTTAAAATATGACTCCAAACGGCACAACATAGTGACCCGAGGCGCAGCCGTGGGGGAATGAAGCTTCAGACAGGCAATACGACACCATATTGACTTTGTAGAATCACAATAACATATTTGTCATACCACAGAATGATACTTTATATTTATCCAAAATTTAGTTTTTAATCAACTACATATTATGTTTTACCACGGGCGGGGCGGGCGGGCGGGGGCGGGCGGGCGGGTGGGTGGTGGACAGAAAAACTGCATAGTTTGTGTACACAACTCCTCTGAAACCGTTGAGTCAATCGAGCTGAAACTATACACACGTCTTCTACACATATTTACGATGTGCACGTTGGTGTTTTTTATGCTGAAAAAAGATTTTTTTCCAAAAATATAACCATTTTAACTTTATAGCCATGTTTTCTACATTTTTAGCTCGACTATTCGAAGAATAAGTAGAGCTTATGTTGTCACCACCCCGGCGTCGGCGTCGGCGTCACCGTGTCACGCCTTGGTTAAGGTTTTTAGTCAAGCTTGTATATGGAATACTACTGGCCCTACACCCACCATACTTGGACAACTTCATCTCCTAGTGATGTACATCAATAACCCCTGATCTATATTTGACCTTGACCTACATTTCCTCTTGAATTACTTGGTTAATTCCCCTTGGTTAAGGTTTTTAGTCAACCTTGGTTAAGCTTTTTAGTCAAGTTTGTATATGCAATACTACTGGCCCTACACCCACCATACTTGTACAACTTCATCTCCTAGTGATGCACATCAATAACCCCTGATCTATATTTGACCTTGACCTACATTTCCTCTTGAATTACTTACTTAATTCCCCTTGGTTAAGGTTTTTAGTCAACCTTGGTTAAGGTTTTTTTTCAAGCTTGTACATTGAATACTATTGTGCATCCAGACACCATACTTCGACAACCTTTTCTCATAGGTATGCACATCAATAACCCCTGATCTATATTTGACCTTCACCTACATTTCCTCTTCAATTACTTACTTAATTCCTTTTGGTTAAGGTTTTTAGTCAACCTTCTATATGGAATACTACTGGCCCTACACCCACCATACTTGGACAACTTCATCTCCTAGTGATGTACATCAACAACCCCTGATCTATTTTTGACCTTGACCTACATTTCCTCTTGAATTGCTTAATTCCCCTTGGTTAACGTTTTTAGTCAAGCTTGTAGATGGAATACTCCTGGCCCTACACCAACCATACTTGGACAACTTCATCTCCTAGTGATGTACATCAACAACCCCTGACCTATATTTGACCTTGACCTACATTTAACCTTGAATTACTTACTTAATTCCCCTTGGTTAAGGTTTTTACTCGACCTTGGTTAAGCTTTTTACTCAAGCTTGTACATGGAATACTATTGTGCATACAGACACCATAATTGGACAACCTTTACTCATAGTGATGTACATCAATAACCCCTGATCTATATTTGACCTTGACCTACATTTCCTCTTGAATTACTTACTTAATTCTCTTTGGTTAAGGTTTTTAGTCAAGCTTGTAGATGGAATACTCATGGCCCTACACCAACCATACTTGGACAACTTCATCTCTAGTGATGTACATCAACAACCCCTGACCTATATTTGACCTTGACCTACATTTAACCTTAAATTACTTAATTAATTCCCCTTGGTTCCTTAAATTACTTAATTAATTCCCCTTGGTTAAGGTTTTTACTCAACCTTGGTTAAGGATTTTAGTCAAGCTTGTAGATGGAATACTATTGTGCATACAGACACCATACTTGGATAACTTTTTCTCATATGGATGTACATCAATAACCCCTGACCTTTATTTTACCTTCACCTACATTTAACCTTCAATTACTTGGTTAATGTTTATAGTCAAGCTTGTATATGGAATACTTCTGGGCCTACATCAACCATACTTGGACAACTTCATCTCCTAGTGATGTACATCAATAATCCCTGACCTATATTTCACCTTGACCTACTTTTATCCTTGGATTACTTAGTTATCTCCCCTTGGTTACGTTTTTTACTCAAGCTTGTATATGGAATACTCCCGGGCCTACAGCAACCATACTTGGAAAACCACGCATCTACGTCCAAGGTCAAGGTCACTGTTGAAGGTCAAAGGTCAAACCTATTGAAATTCCCTTCCGCTCTATATCTTCTACACCGATGCATGGATTATCAAATGGCTTGGCACAAATGTTTCTCAGGATGAGAAGGTGTGTCGCCATCAATAACCACGCACCTACGTCCAAGGTCAAGGTCACAGTTGAAGGTCAAAGGTCAAACCTATTGAAAATTCCCTTCCGCTCTATATCTTCTACACTGATGCATGGATTATCAAATTGCTAACCACGCACCTACGTTCAAGGTCACAGTTGAAGGTCAAACCTATTGAAATTCCCTTCCGCTCTATATCTTCTACACCGATGCATGGATTATCAAATGGCTTGGCACAGATGTTTCTCATGTTGAGAAGGTGTGTCACAATCAATAACCACGCACCTACGTCCAAGGTCAAGGTCACAGTTGAAGGTCAAAGGTCAAACCTATTGAAATTCCCTTCCGCTCTATATCTTCTACACCGATGCATGGATTATCAAATGCCTTGGCACAAATGTTTCTCAGGATGAGAAGGTGTGTCGCGATCAATAACCACGCACCTACATCCAAGTCAAGGTCACAGTTGAAGCTCAAAGGTAAAAAATATTGAAATTCCCAAATGGCTTGGCACAAATGTTTCTCACGATGAGAAGGTGTGTCGCTATCAATAACCACGCACCTACGTCCAAGGTCAAGGTCACTGTTGAAGGTCAAAGGTCAAACCTATTGAACTTCCCTTCCTCTCTATGTCTTCTACACCGATGCATGGATTATCAAATGGCTTGGCACAAATGTTTCTCGTGATGAGAAGGTGTGTCCCGATCAATAACCACGCACCTATGTCCAAGGTCAAGGTCACAGTTGAAGGTCAAAGGTCAAACCTATTGAAATTCCCTTCCGCTCTATATCTTCTACACTGATGCATGGATTATCAAATTGCTAACCACGCACCTACGTCCAAGGTCACAGTTGAAGGTCAAAGGTCAAACCTATTGAAATTCCCTTCCGCTCTATATCTTCTACACCGATGCATGGATTATCAAATGGCTTGGCACAGATGTTTCTCATGATGAGAAGGTGTGTCGCAATCAATAACCACGCACCTACGTCCAAGATCAAGGTCACAGTTGAAGGTCAAAGGTCAAACCTATTGAAATTCCCTTCCGCTCTATCTTCTACACGATGCATGCATTATCAAATGCCTTGGCACAAATGTTTCTCAGGATGAGAAGGTGTGTCTCGATCAATAACCACGCACCTACATCCAAGGTCAAGGTCATAGTTGAAGGTCAAAGGTCAAACCTATTGAAATTCCCTTCCGCTCTATATCTTCTACACCGATGCATGGATTATCACACTATGCCCAGGGTCAAGGTCACAGACTTGATGCGTTTGAAACCTTAACGCTCGGCTAAATGGCTTATGATAAAAAATGCCTCGTTTTCTTTGGCTGCCAGTGGGGTTATTCGTGTGCCGATAGGCCACATTTCTAGTTTCCCTTGGTTAATGTTTTTAGTCAACCTTGGTTAAGGTTTTTATGTAGGCCGCAGCCACCTTCTTTGTCAAGCTATGTGTACATCGACACCCTCGTAGTCGAGCTATGCTGTTCTCCTACAGCTCTTGTTAGCCAGGTTTTTTGAAAAAAAATCCAGGCTATTGGATTGGCGAAAGCCGGGCGGGAACGGGCGGGCGGCGGGCGGCGGGCGGCGGTGTGTGGGCGGGCGGCGTCCACAATCAATGTTGTTTGAGTCCATTTCTTTGTTACTGTACCACCTAGGACCACCAAACTTTCACAGCTTCATAATCAAGGGGTGCCCACCACATATCACTATCCAACATGTTACTTTTTTTTTAACTTGACCCATTTTTTCCGCATAGTCGACTTAGCCAATGTTAAGTTTTCGCGTTTACAATGTTAAGTTTTCGTGTTTAAGTCCATTTCTTTGGTACTGTACCACCTAGGACCACCAAACTTTCACAGCTTCATAACCAAGAGGTGCCTACCACATACAACTATCCAACATGTGACCATTTTTTTACCTTCACCTATTATTTCTACGTAATTGACTTAGCCATTTTCAACGTTAACTTTAAGGTACGTCTGGTTAAAGTGTTTTGGTTAAAACTTTTTTGTTATACTATATCTCTGCAACTGCTTCGCCCATTACCTTGAAACATCACATGGGTGTTTATCATCATCCATATTTTCATTCTACCCCCCAACCGTGCGGCCCCTGTGCCCAATGTCAAGGTCAAATTACTTTGAATTTTTTTGTTAAAGTTTTTTAGTGTACTCTATCTCTGCAACTGCTTCACCCATTACCTTGATACTTCACATGGGTGTTTATCATCATTGTCGCACCCGCTTGCAGAAAGCGCGATATCGTCGGCATTTTGGCATACGTTGGAAAAAACCTGGCCTTCGTGGCTTTGCCTCGTTTCTTGTTGTATACAATTCCATATTGGGTACAGAGTTTGTGTACAAAACTCTTCTGAAACCGTTCAGTCAATCGATCTGAAACTATACACACGTCTTCTACACATATTGAAGATGTGCACTTTGGTGTTTTTATGCAGAAAAAAATAGTTTTTAGCAAAAATATCACCTTTTTAACTACCTTTTTAACTTTACTTTTTTGACTATCTAAATTAGTATACCTGTTGATCACAACAACAGGAAGAAATAATGCAACAGATTTTCAAATTCTCATTAATGTTTCTTACCTTTGTGACAGTTTCACATTTATGCATCTTCGCTGTCTGGCCTATATTTGACGGGCGTATTTTGTGACTTACGGCACTCTTGTTATGAGTGTATTGGTCCATGTTTAATATTGTAAAAATATGGCTCCAAACGGCACGACGTCGTGACGTTACAAATATTATCTGACGTCATCCAGACATAAACGAGTAGAAATTCATTAATAACATGTCAATTTCTCGACTGATTTTCAAAATCTAACTTGTTTTCTTAGTTAGGTCATTAGCAATCCACATGACTATATGTTTTCGAGGTTATTTCCAAAAAATGGACTCGTATTACCTGTCAAGCTGACCAATCAAAACGCGAGAAATTTGTCTGCGGCATGGCAATTCACCTTATCTTACCGAACCCCACCTGTTTATCAGGCAACCTACACATTGATTAACCCTTAGACAGTTACTCACAACAATTGTCGTCTGCTGTTGCTTTTATATCTTGCCTTATTTCTCAATAAAAACATGGTTTGACAGCACTTCAGAATCATGTCCAATGGAAATTATTCTGAAGTGCTGTCGAACCATGCTGTAAATGATTCTCATGTGCTCTCAAACCATGTTTTTCATGATAAAAATGGAAAATAGAAAATAAACAGCAGACGACAAAAAAAATAAGATAGCGGTCTAAGGGTTAAAGGTACTATTGGATTAAGAAATATGAAGCAAATGTACAATTAAATTATTTTTCACTTTCCGGTTTCATCACATATCACTATATCACTGAGGTAGACCCTTTAACCCCTTCAACACTACAGACCTCTATAGTTTGCAAACAGTGTAGACCCAGACGAGCCAGCTCATGACTAGAAACAAAATTGCTACCCCGCTCCAGACCTCTCTCGAGGGTAGCCATTTAACCCCATCTCTTTTAATGTAACACATGGAAGAGTGATTATCGGTTATCCGGCATGTTTGATATGTTAATAGCAATATAAAACTGTCAAAGCTGTATCAATAAATTATTAATATAAGAACATACACATGCAGAAATTGGTTATTTTACCGTGTCAAGGTGTTTATCTGACATTTACATGAATATCTTGTAACTTTGAAAGCTTCATTTTGTTATGTCGAATGTTGAACAACAACTAGAGAAACAATGGCTTCCATGGGGAAATGATTTCCCTGTTCTATTACTTTGGCAATTTACTAGTCCTACATCAAATAGTATTTGTTTAAAGGTATAAAATATACAGTTTACTAAATTTTGACATAATATCAACAGGTTTGGGTATGCACTGTGGTTGCTCACATTTTTTGAATGGGTCAACTTGTAGCCGTAGATAACATATCGGAGGCGAATTATTGTAGCTAGCTCGTGACGAGCCGTCCCATCAGGATCTGCACATTTTTGCAAGTAATTTTCCTACTTTTTAGAGAGAACAAAATAATTATTATAAATGGACTACATGTAGTCGGAAAATCATTTTGTGAAAATTGCAGTGGTCCTTAATTAAGTTAACAAATCACAGTCCATACCAGTTATTTAGGGTTGAAAGGGTTAATGATGAATCTTACTGGGATTTTCACAGTGGCCGATTAAACCTGTAGCCTCTTTCACCAACTGTATTAAACTGTGGTCCCCGTCTCTACATGACCTTAGCTGTTGCTGGGATGTTGAACCCTTTTACTTTCACTTTTTTCACTTTCCCTAATACCGCTATTGACGACGGCAAGAAAAGTTGAACAGTCATTGAAATGACAACCTGGAAGATGTTTTTGTATGGTATGACAATTGGTTGATTGATTGGATTTTTATGTCCGTTCAAGTTCATAATTATGTAACTGTAACTGGGGAAATGGAGTTTATGTGTTTAGCAAGCAGTGCAGATCCAGATCAGCCTGTGCATCCGCACAGTCTGATCAGGATCTGCACAGTTCCCCATTCCATCAATGAAACACAATTTAAGTCGTGCTTGTTAATTAACAAGCAATATTGATCGTTATCATAATCTGAGGCTGCAGAAGTGTGCTATTCGATCAGGAGCTACACTGGTCACACGTCCCATAAGCACCATTTCTCCACTCACAGCCACACATGATGTTGCTATTGAATGGACATAAAACTGCCTTCGATCAATCAGACAAAATGATTTGGCTTACAATACCAAAGAAAGCTGAAACATGTACAACTCCGTGTTAAGGATTTGTCAAACAGCTGATTATCCTACATATATTATGCAAGACAATCATCTGTTTGACAAATCATTAATTCATTCATTCATTTGGCTTATATTTAAGGGTGGGAATTGGCTCGAACACCTTCCATACCGTTTTAACAAATCGCAAACACAGGAATTATATACCAGCTCTAAAGCACAAAGGGAAATAACTCTTATGAAAACATTCTACTTAGTCAAGTTGTAGTTCTCTCCCTTGGAGTATATTTATTCCTGCTGCAGAAATAATTTTCTCAACATATTTTGATTATCAGGCGCGGATACAGGGGGGGGGGGGGGGGGGAGGGGGGGGGGGGGGGGGGGGGGGGGGGGAGGGGGGGGGGTCCAGGGGGTCCGGACCCCCCTCCCCCAACTGCTCCCGGCAAAAAAAAAAAAAAGACGAAAATCTACAATACTCGAATAGTTGGATGACTTTTCGTGGTCTAGGTGTCAGGAAATCGCATCTGCGGCGATCTGGCATTTAAAAATTTCCTGGGGGAGGACCCCCAAACCCCCTGACTTTACGATTTCGCACGCGCGGAGGTCGGGTACGCCAAATTGTAATTACAGACCACCCCCCCCCCACCCCCCCCCCCCCCCCCACCCCCCCCACCCCCCCCCTGCAATTATTTCTGTATCCGTGCCTGATTATGTTTGGTATTCATGTACGTCTGTATGCAATGAGTATCCAAGCAACTTTGACCTTGGGTGTAGGAAGTTAGGGTACATAGTACCCTAACTTCCTACACCCAAGGTCAAGGTTGCTTCGTTGGAATTTTACAATGGCTTTACATTCACTGCCCATCATGCAAGAATATGTCTCTGTACTATATAGATTCTGCATGGCCAATTGTACACAACTACACAGAGCTCCAGTTAAGGTGCATAATTTGACCAACTTGGGGCGAAATTTTTATTTCTTCATCAAAAATGGCAAGTTGGAAGTCCTTTAGAATCGTCTCATTGAGGCGATTCTAAAGCACTCCCAACGTGCCATTTTTGATGGAGAAATAAGAAATTTACCTCCAAATTACGCACCTTAACTGGAGCTCTGCAACTACATGCTTAGAATCTGGGAATTTATTTGGGCGAGGCCGAGCTGTGCTGCCTGATTCTGAGTATTCTTGCTCCTGTGAATTATATTGTTTTCAAATTTAACTCTGGATGGGCTGTGGCCTAGGGGTTAGAACACCTGACTTCCAATCCGGAGTCTGTGGGTTCAAACCTCCTCGCGTCACAGGTTGAAGTAACATACCAAGGCCTATAAATACATTAAATATACAGTGGAACCCCTCCAAACCGGACCCCCTCTATACCGGAATTCGCGCTATACCGAACATACGACCACGTCCCGAATATTCTGCTATATAAACACATTAGTTTCTACCCCTCTATTCCGGAACCCCTCTACTCCGTAATCCGGACGCCATTTTAAGTCCCAAAACCATATTTCAGCGTTAAAATAACCCCGGAAAACCGGAAAACCGGAAACACGGTCACCTGTCAGGATGTCATCAAGAAATACACGCGCCCAATTTCAATGTTGTTGTTTCAAGCGGGTGTCAAAATCACACCGTGTTTACAATAGACTGGTTCCCGGTAGTATTGTTCAGCTCTGGTTCCCAAAATGTGGAGCCACGAGAATGAGACGATTCTAACGGACTCTCAATTTGACATTTGTGTGGAAGAAATAACAAAATTGATCAAATTACGCACATTAACTTGAGCCTTGTACAAGCGCTATACATGCGTGTAATGCGCTAAGCGGCGTGATTTTTAACGTTATAAGCGGCATTACAAAGTTAAGAATCTATTCAATACATGCGACCTAAATACGAGACATGTTTGCTGTTTTACAAGATCATTACAATAGCATGGTTCACAATTGAATTATATGAACAATTACGGAAATAAAATAATCGGCACATTATTTGTGAACCTACCGACCGATTAATTGAGATAATCTGATAATTCCTTAACCAGGCTGTAAACTCGTGACTGTAGCCTGTGGGCTATTGTAGCAGCTCGCGGTAACTACACAGCACACGCGAAATGTGTCATATGCTCTTTGCGACCAGTGTAGACCGTAGACTCGGATTACATTGCGAATCTGCACTATTTGCTATGCACCTTGCGAATCTGCACATATTTATTGAAAAAATGTGTACATATGCTTTCAATATGCTAATAATGGTATATACTATACAAATCCAAGAGTTAATGATGGAAAACATACATTTCCTTAACTGGAAATAGAAAACCCCTCTAAACCGAAAACCCCTATAAACCGAACTTTTCAGTCTGTCCCCAGGGTGTTCGGTTTGGAGGGGTTCCACTGTACCTAAAAGTATCAAGAAGTAAAAAAAGTTGGTTAAACTTTTTTTTACTCCCTAGCTGTTATAACATTTTCAACCAATTTTTCCCACTTATTGATACTTTTAGGTATATTTAATGTATTTATAGACCTTGGTCCGTTACTTCAACCTGTGCCTCGCCTAGGGCAAAAAATACGTTCATACTATTTCCATCGCACTGGTCTGTCGGATGAGACTTTAAACTATTGTCCCCTACTATTTCCATCCCACTGGTCTGTCTATATATGACCTTAGCTGTTGCTGGGATGTTAAACACACTCACTTTCAATTTTCAAATTTAACTCTGGTTACATAGGTATGGTCTGTGACTTTCTTGTCACCAATATGTGACTGTGCTTCAAATGGGGCTTTTTATTTTTAGCAGGGTTCCAGATAAGCTGCGTATTTGCTTAAATACCCAATTAAAATTGCCAAAAACCCAATTGAAATCATAAGTAGACGGTATTAAAAAGCAATACAAATTTTGTGGTACCTTTATCATGCTGCAGAAACAATAAACAGACCACAAATATAGCATATTTTTCTTATTTTCCATGAAAACACATCTTGGTATTTCATATGAAATTCCAAGACCTGTTTTCATTTCGAAGCAAACTATTCAATAATTGCTGTGTGTTCATGTGTAAACAGTAGTGTGATTTGATTTTACCCAATTAATATTTTGAAATACCCAATTGCTTCAGAAATGATGGAGTGACAATACTCAATTACTAATTCCTTATCTGGAGCCCTGTTTTTAGTTTTGCAATATTGAATACTTTGAATATTGGGTTTTATCCCGTCAACACAGTGCGTATGTGCCGTGAAACATTTTTGATATCCAGTCAATACTATTTTTGCATTTTACAACCATTTGTAGGTTCCCGTTTCCTAAGCCTTGCCAGATATTTTTTCCCATTCACGGCACTAACCTACTATTCTCTATAACTGTTTTTGCGCTAGAATATTCAAAGCTTCACTAACTGGCCTAGATTTCAGTAAGTGCCATTTTGTCACATTTATTTACAACTCAATCAATAGTTGGTGCTGTGATTGTATTAACCCCTTCAACACCACAGGCCTGTACAGTGGTATTGGAAAAAAGTGTAGATCCAGATGAGCCAGCTGTTGACGAGCAATTCAAAATCACGTTTCGGGGCGGAGCTTCGCGAGGGGGCTGGTAAACAATAAGTACGTTATAATTCACATATTGAATTTTTAATAAATTAATTTCTCGCTCGCTACAAAATTAATTTATTAAAAATTCAATATATGAACTATAACTATTACGTATTGTTTCTTAGAAGCTTGACCCCGATATTTCACTGACTGAACGACAAACAGTGAAGACCCTGATCAGACTGAGCAGGGGGCCGTTTCACTAAACTTTGTACGACTAAAATGTTCGTAAGTGCAAAATTATGATAGTCTGTAATTTTCACATTAACATTGTTTTCTTGTAAATAATTATTGGATTTACATTTATTGAGCATAGGCTGCATATGCAGCCTATGCTCAATAAATGTAAATCCATAAATTGAAATTTCCAGACGATCCTAAATTTGCACTTACGAACATCTTAGTCGTAAGAAGTTGAGTGAAACGGGCCCCAGATGTGCAGGCTGATCTGGGTCTACACGGGCTGTAAATGCCATTGGCTCCTGACCTCCAGTCACAGCCATATCTTGGATCCTTATTTGGATCCAACTGCCAATTCTCACTGAAGCTGGTACAATCGTGTATTACTTTGCAATTTTGTTTCTCTTTATTTTCAGGTAAGTACCCAGCACAGTAAGGGGAATCTAGATTGACTGACAGTAAATGAAGGCAAGTCAACCAGGGGACAGTGGGTGTCGGTGGACTTTCCACTACTCTTCGTACGACTAAAATGTTTGTAAGTGCGAATTTAGGATCGTCTCGAAATCTCAATTGATGGATTTACATTTATTGAACATAGGCTGCTGCATGCAGCCTATGCTCAATAAATGTAAATCCAATAATTGTTTACAAGAAAACATTATTAATGTGAAATTTACAGACTATTATAATTTTGCACTTACAAACATTTTAGTTGTACCAAGGACGGACGGACCCCAGTTGGGAGCATGTGATGGGTAATTTAACAATCTGGATTCATCCTTACCGGAATCCCGAACGGAGACCTGGTTTGGCCCTCAGGTATGTCTATGGCATTCTTGTATGTCAGGGTTAAATCTGGTTATACCCCTTGTATGAGTAATACGATTATTCCTAATCCTAATACTTTTAGGGGAAGGGGCCAAGTACCTTTGATGTGGTATGGACCTGTCACTAGGTCAGGTTGAATTTATATTCCGTTCTGATTTTGGATATTCCCCCAATGCAGCAAGTTGACTGCGGGATCGAACCTGTTGGCCTGGCCTTAAATGATCTTAGCTGTTGATGGGCCATTAAACTTCAATAAATCAAATCAAATAAAATCTAGTAGAAAAAAAAGTATTTGGTCAACCGTGTCCACTTGTCCATTTCCTTCTGTCCTTGCGTTTTTTCGCGCCCGCTTGCGTGTGTCCGGTTAAAGTTCTTGGTTAAGTTGTTTGGTTAAGTTTTTTGGTTAAAGTTTTTGGTTAAGTTCTTTGGTTAAAGTTTTTGGTTAAGTTTTTTGGTGGTTAAGTTTTTTGGTTAAAGTTTTTGGTTAAGTTTTTTGGTTAAAGTTTTTCGTTATACTATATCTTTTTTTTTAGTGTCCATGCCTCGCCACAAGGCGCGACATGCAGGCCGCGGCCATCTAGTTAAGATATGTTCATAATTTACTACGATGGTATACGTTGTGACGTGACATTGAAATTGTCTGTGTCCGATTATTCAAATGAATCAAAACTCAGTTGGTTTTGTTTTTCAACCAGCAAAAACAACAGAAACAAAAAAATGTGGAGATTTAAATTTGGCCACCTTGGTCACACTCTGGTTTTAAAATTAAATCATCGTTTTATTTCATTCCTGAGAAGTATAAGCTGCCACCACCATTTGAACCGTCTCGTTGAGACGGTTCAAATGAGTGGTCACAGCATATATTTCTATGGTAAATGAGGAAAATAGAAAAAGATTGTTAAAAAATGTTCATTCACTTAAATGTGTGTTCCGATTGTAATGCCAGAGCTCCAGATAAGGAATTAGTAATTGAGTATTGTCACTCCATCATTTCTGAAGCAATTGGGTATTTCAAAATTTTAATTGGGGAAAATAAAATCACACTACTCTTTACACATCAACAGACTGCAATTATTGAATAGTTTGCTTCGAAATGAAAACATGTCTTGGTATTTCATTAGAATTGTCTCCTAGAATTGTCTCCTTAGAGAGACAATTCTAATGAAATACCAAGATGTGTTTTCATGGAAAATAAGAAAAATATTCTATATTTGTGGTCTGTTTATTGTTTTCTGCAGCATGATAAAGGTACCAGAAAATTTGTATTGTTTTTTAGCTCGCCTGCACGAAGTGCATAAGAGCTTATGGCATACCCCCGGCGGCGGCGGCGTCCACAAACTTAACGTTGGGTAAATGTCTTATAACTTCTGTTTCCTTTCATGGAACATCTTGATATTTCGTACATGCATTCCTCAGATGACCCTCTATCATGCTGTAGCAAATCCATGACTCACCACCTTACCCTTACCCCAAGGTCAAGGTCACAAACTTATTAAATTCATAAACTTAACGTTGGGTAAATGTCTTATAACATCTGTTTCATTCCATGGAACGCCTTGATATTTCATACATGCATTCCTCAGATGATCCTCTATCATGCTGTAGCAAATCCACGACCCAACCCTTACCCCAAGGTCAAGGTCACAAACGTAGCATGTTCATAAACTTAACGTTGGGGTAAATGTTGTGTAACTTCTGTTTCTGTACAGGGAACGCTTTGATATTTCATACATGCATTCATCTGATGATCCTCTATTGTGCTACAGCAAATCCATGACCCACCCCCACCCCTTTCCCCAAGGTCGAGGTCACAAACATACCTCATTCATAAACTTAACGTTGGGGTAAATGTCTTAACATCTGTTTCCTTTCATGGAACGCCTTGATATTTCATACATGCATTCATCTGATGAAACTCTTATCATGCTATAGCGAATCCATGACCCACCACCCACCCCAAATGTCGTATAACATCCATGACCCACCCCCCACCCCTTTCCCCAAGGTCACAAACTTAGCACATTCATACATGCATTCCTCATGTGAATAGCTATCATGCTGTAGAAAATCACCAACTTAGTGCGTTCATAAACTTAACGTTGGGTTAAATTTTGTTTTACTTCTGTTTTCAGGGAGCGCATTGATATTTTATACATGCATTGATCTTAATATGATATATTATGCTATAGCAAACCCACGACCCACCTTGCACCACTGACCCCAATGTCAAGGTCCACCGCACGCCCCTTAACCCAAGGTCAATTATATATAATATTCATGTTTTTTTATTCAACTGTGTCAAGTTTGAGTAAAGACTGCCAACGGGCGAGCTTCATTGTCTTCTGACAACTCTTGTTGATACTTGCTACTTCTGATTTCAATTGGGTTTTTGGCAATTTTAATTGGGTATTTAAGAAAATACGCATCTTATCTGGAGGTCTGTAATGTGTTATTGATTATCCCTCGCCGATTGGCAAGAAAGGATATTTTTCAATAACTTGTACTTCTTCACTGATTTTGATAATATTTGGCAGCAATGGTGTGTCCAGGGATGGTGCTTTTGTTTTGCATAAGACCCACGTCCAACCACCCAAGGTCACTGAGGACTTATGTTCACCTTGTTTGTAAGGCAAAAATGTTTTTAAAAAATATTCTTATATCATCAAGGCTGCCTATGAGGGGGGTGGGGGGATTAGCTTCTTTTAACCCTTTCCCTGTTTTGCGATATTTCGACTCATCCAAATCGAAAACATCTGAATAAAAGAATGAAATGCTGGGTCAAATGATGGTTAAATTATCTGATAGAGTAGAAAACATTGTGGGAAAAGGAGAAATTGCTTGTTACAAGCAATTTCTCCTTTTCCCACAATGTTTTCAAAAGACATCTTCTGCAGAGGCGTGAAAAGTCGTCTCTATCAGGGAAAGGGTTAACAATGCCAGTTCTTGTTTTTGTAAATTATCTGTTTTTCAGTTACATGTACATACAGTATGACTGATTTATTTTGTTTCTACTTGAAGTTTAGGTAAATAAAATGTAGACATAAAGATACTATCAGTATGTTTTGCCTGATTTATCTGATAACATCCTACCTATCAGAAAATCAAACTGCGTTTGTAGGTACGTGGAACAATGCGCATACATGAACATATGTTATGTTTAGTGAACTTTGTAAGATACAGACGCTTGTGCATAGAGTTTGTAATTGAGTGTAAAAACAATATTTGGATACAGTTATAGTTTTAAGAATTTGCACCATTAGTAGATGTACATGTTCCAAGATGGATTATAATAGTGTTCTGATGCGAGTTATCTCCCTTTGAATATCATTTCAGGAGATACCAATATTTTTTTCTATTTTCTTTAGTTTTCAAGGAAATTAAGTACATGTTGTTACCACTCATTTGAACCATCTCAACGAGATGGTTCAACTGAGTCGTAACAACACATACGTTTGTTGAAAAATAAGTAATATATTCGTCTTTTTCCATGACCAATGGGCTTTATTGGATATTGTAGTCTTTATTTCATGAAGAAACAGATACATTCCCGAAGGTCATCAGACTGCTCTGATCAGCAATCTATTTTCTGTTCCATGGATGAGCGTGAAAACGCCAATCTGTGAACCTTGAGTAGATATGTATTGTTAAATTCTATCTTTTTCGATTCACTGTGGTTGGCATAAATTCTTCAAAGTTTCATAGCCGATTATGATGATTCAGATACCGATACAGATATGTTGTGTCCACTCATTTGAACCGTCTCTTCAAGACGGTTCAAATGAGTGGTCGCAACATATACTTAAAAACAGTGGATTTTGATTTGCGTGGAAGTATTTATAAACTTTATGATCAATGAATTGGGAAGTGTCATCAAGCATGAAATTGCTTAACCCATTACAGACAGGATACACTTTTAGTAGTATGAACCTTTTGAGAGAAAGATATCCCTATTTTCTTTATATCCTTTCAAAAGTATATGTTGTTACCACTCATTTGAACCGTCTCAACGAGACGGTTCAAATGAGTGGTAACAACATATACCTTTATCGATGAATGAACAAAATAATGAGATTTTTTCAACAAAAATCATAGTATCCTTAGGCTGAAATGGGTAAAGAAATATGACGGTGAAATAAAATTACATGGTATTTAATGAACTGAATCTATTTATATAATAGAAGGGGGTGGGTGCACAATGTCATGTAACTCATATCCTACACGGAAGTTACAAACAAATTATATTGAAATAAACACAAAAATTGGTTTACAATATTTAGGACACGTTTACCATTCACAAGCATTGGCCAGCTGTTAACAATTTAAGTATTTGTAACAAACATGAGTGACTATAACAGCGGCAAATCAACAGGATCCATTACAAAAGGTGCGACACCATCGTCAACACACTACATGTAAGTAATCATCTCACTATTCATGGTGGCAATAAAATTGAAAAAATGTGATATCTTACAAACGTAGTATGTTTGTGAACAATGTAGTCTACACTATTTGCTGTTGTATTCTGTATGGTGTCAGGGGGACATTGTTGATGAATCTAACAAAAGCTATATCTATATTACTATTAGGCTGGATGCAGGAGAGCGAGTACTATAGCTGATCAGTAGCTGCTCTGGAGGGAAAAATACCCAATACTTCTTGTTTAACCTATGTCATGTTGAGGATACGCCATTTTGTTTGTAGAAAATATTTTCTTTATATGAGCTCGGAAATATATGTCGTGACCACCATTTGAACCGTCTCGTCGAGACGGTTCAAATGAGTGGTCACAACATATACTTTCATGGAGAAATAACAAAGGTGTATTCCGCATGTAATGGATTAATGGTGATAGTCATGTATGTAATAACCCTAAATATTTGGACACACTTTGTTTTGGCGAAACCCCTAAAACAAATTGTATCTGAATACATTGTTATTGTGCTAAGCCAGTACCACCATACTAACCCTAAATAAGAGACGATTCCAGAGGAGACGATTCTCATGCACTGTCAAAACAGGTTTTTGTTGAGAAATATTGAAAATAAAACATTTAATTCAGCATGGTAAGGGTTAAGAATAGAATCAGTATCAAACATGGAACGTTGATCACGTATACAACACAGGCATTCGGCGTGTTTCGACTTTCATCGGTATAACTATATATGAATAGCTTTGGCAGAACACAACCTCGTATCATCAGCCCTTCCAGCGGTCCTATAATTCTTATAATTCCTATATTTTTCAGACTTTTTCAAAATGTCCTATAATATCCTATATTTTGGGCAAAAATTCCTATAATTCCTATATATTTTATGGGTAAGCAAAAGGTTGCTTTTTCTTTGGTTAAAATAGAACTTTTTTGTTAAATTTGTTGCACTAAATTCATTTCAACAAAATTAATTTATGTAGTACCATGATGTGTGCCAATTCATTCTTAATTGTTTTTCAAAAATCCCTTTTTTAATGTAATAAGTTGAGGTAAATGACATATTTGCACAAATAAATGATTTGTGGTGGAACGCGGCTGGCTAGAAGGGGTGTTGGGAGGCCAGATATAGTGTCCTATATTTTTTTTCTCACTGTGCTGGAAGGGCTGTATCATAACAAATTCCACAATTTTATTAACGCTAATGTAAATATTTTGGCTGAAAGTGCACATGTTCATTTGAGAATTATTGTTGTATTGCTGAAATAGCATAGTTAGAACATAATTACAGCTGGTTTTCCTAGGTCGGACACGACCTCATATCATAACAAATGAAATAATGTGTTTACCGCTCTAACGTCGATATTGTAGTGGCAAGTTCATAATTATTATGTTAATTTGAGAATTATCGTTATCCAGCAGAAATACATAGAATGCATAGAAAATTACAATTTTAAACATGTTATTTCGTTACAATATGAGCTTGTGTCCGACGAGAAGCTACATACGTTACTATAAACAACAAAGCAAATGGCGTTATTTTAATCTCAAGGGAAGTAATATTTGTAATGTATTCAGTATTACCAGCGCCATAAGCTACTTCCCTTACTATAAACAAAGCAAATGGCGTTATTTTAATCTCAAGGGAATTAATCATTTTCATGTATTCAGTATTACCAGCGCCATTCAATTATAGCAGTACCGACGAAAGCCGAAACACACCGAATGCCGGTGGTATACAAGGTAACGTAGCTACTGTGTCTGAATAATGATTTCCCGCGTGGACTCAAGATATGAAAGGCAGCCGGCGTGGAATTAGATTTGCCCAGTTTACCATGCACAATGTACCGTAACTAACATCAGACAGTCTACATCATTTTGTATGCACCGCCTGCTGATACAATGGACTCTATATGTGGCTGTGACTGGAAAAAATGGGGCTTATGGGTTTTTGCGACCAGTGTAGATCCAGATCAGACTGCATCCGCACAGTCTGATCAGGATCTGCACTGTTCGCCATTCCGTCAATGAAACACCCGTCATGCTTATAACAAAGAATACAGATATCCGGCGCGACCAGTGTAGATCCAGATCAGCCTTGATCACGATCTGCACTCTCTATATGTGGCTGTGACTGGAAAAATGTGGCTTATAGGTTTTGCGACCAGTGTAGATCCAGATCAGACTGCGGATACCTTGATCACGATCTGCACTCTCTATATGTGGCTGTGACTGGAAAAATGTGGCTTATGGGTTTTGCGACCAGTGTAGATCCAGATCAGACTGTGCATCCGCACAGTCTGATCAGGATCTGCACTGTTCGCCATTCCGTCAATGAAACACCCGTCATAACAAAGAATACAGATATCAGGCGCGACCAGTGTAGACCCAGATCAGCCTCTGTCTGATCAGGATCTGCACTGTTCGCCATTCCATTAACATTTCTCCAGTCACTGTCACATATGTTGAAACAATTGTGCATTTTTTAGCTCACCTGAGCGAAGCTCGTGAGCTATTGTTACCGCAATGTGTCTGTCGTCCGTCGTCGTCCGTCGTCCGTCGTCAAACTTCATAGTCATGGTCTTTAGGTAGGGGGATTACAAAATTGTTAAAATGACGTCATCACGTAATCCAAGATGGCCACCGTCTAAAAATAGCACAAATTCTTCAAAAATCTTCTTCTCAAGAACCGCCAACCGGATTTCGACAAAACTTGGTAAGAATGATCGATGTACAATGCTCTTTCAAAGTTGTTAAAATGGTGACCCCGGGGTAAAAAATGGGCGTGGCCCGTGGGGTCAAATTGGGGTAAAATTTTATTTTTGACCGAATATGGTCATGTCATATATCAAATTGAAGGTATGAACGAGGCGATCACTCTGGTACATGTTTTGTCGAAAATGGATGGTCATGTAATCCAAGATGGCCACCGAAAGGTCAAAAGGTCGTTCTTTTATTAGAGATTTCAAAATTCTTCTTCACACGAACCGCTTGGCCCATGGTGGCCAAACTTCACAGTTATGGTCCATGGGTGAAGCCTTTTCAGATTTGTTAAAATGGAGGTCGTCGCTAATCCAAGATGGCCGCCGTCTAAAAATAGCACAAATTCTTAAAAAATCTTCTTCTCCTGAACCGCCAGCCGGATTTTGACGAAACTTGGTAGGAATGATCGACGTAGAATGCTCTTTCAAAGGTGTTAAAATGGTGACCCTGGGGTCAAAAATGGGCATGGCCCATGGGGTCAAATTTTATTTTTTACCAAATATGCTCATGTCATATATCAAATTGAAGGTATCAGTTATTCAAGATTTTGAACGTCTTTTTCTCAGGAACCACATGGCCGATGCTGGCCAAACTTCATAGTAAGTTAAGATCCTTGGGTGAAGCATTTTCAGATTTAGCAAAATGAGAGTCATCGCTTAATCCAAGATGACTGCCATCTAAAAATAGCACATATGAACTCAATGTCACATTCTCCTCCGGTGTTCATGGAGTCAGGTGAGCGAATTAGGGCCATCATGGCCCTCTTGTTCTTATCCTGCACATTATTGATTATGCCTGCTTTTAAAAAAAAAAAGTGGAGTTACATGCTTGAAGTTTGTTTTAGCTTTAGTTTGTCCTTTCATCTGTCCATCATAATTCTTTCTCCACCTATAACTTTCTCACTACTGGGTCAATATACTGTTGAAACTTGGTTTGTAAGTGCAGTAGATGGGATATGACATGGCTATAACCTTTGGCCTTTATATCAAGGTCAAATGTTCATAAAATATAGTTTAAATTGGCATGCACTGCTGAATGATGGTATGTAGGTTGCTTGGGGTCACAGGATGGGTAGAGTTTTCATTTTCCGGCAGTGACCTTCAAGGGTCATCTGATGGTCAAATCATGAAAGTTCATGTCCATTTCTCAGTCACTCCAAACTTGCACTCCGTGATCAGCTAGTGTATACTGAAACGATTTAAAAACACAACAAGAAGGTAAGCATACTATGTATTCACCCATTACCGGTACATAATTTAGCAAAACATTTTATTATGTAGATATAAACAGCAATTCATCTACCGTAGTTATTCTAATAGTAGCCCCCTCTCTAATAGTAGCCCTCCTCCCATATAGTAGCCCTCCTATACTCCCATATTTGTATTCCAAATATGTTATTTTCACATACAAAAGCCATTTAAAACATATTGTTTTAAATGGCTTTTGTATGTGAAAATAACATATTTGGATCCTATTTTCCACGTTTTCATCCCCACAAAATTGCATAGCCCCGGGGGCGTTTATTAGAATAAATTTGGTATATAATAACCTGGAATTGATACACCAAAGTGAGGTGGTACACTGCAGTCACATGGATAATCACATAGGGGTGTCCGATAACGTATCTACCTCCATGTTGTGCTTTTAAATCATTTCAGTACACATTAGAAACCTATGGAAACAATTTAACCATCATTATGGGTGGTTGGTCGGGTGAACATGATGGCGTAAATTAATGGTAGGGGTTCCTCCTACCATTAACCTACCTCACGATTTACCTGGTTTGGCCCTCAGGTACGTTTTTATCTTTGGCTCTTGTTATCTGGAAGTTGAATTGCGTTATTGCCCGTTATAAAAGTAGTAAGATTATTACTGAACCTACTGCTTTTGGGAGGGGGCCAAGTGATTGTGGTATGGCGAGGACCTGGCATCAGATCAGGATTATTCTGATTTCAGGGCTGAATATATAGTTTTTTTATTGTAAATATTCAGTTCTGATTTTGGGATTTCCCCCCCCCCCCCCCCCCCCCCCCCCCCCCCCCCCCCCCCCCCCCCCCCCCCCCCCCCCCTCCCCCCCCCCCCCCCCCCCCCCACCCCCCCCCCCCCCCCCCCCCCCCCCCCATTTGTACATGTACTTGAACATGTACATGTACTTGTACAGGTAATATATGGGATTTAGTACTAAACCCATTGACCCGGCCTTAAATGACCTTAGCTGTCGATAGGCCGTTAAACAAACAAACAAACATTAGAAACCTATGGAAACAATTTGACCCATCATTTGAAGTTCACCTATATTTTCGCTTCTCTAACCATGCTTCGATGGGCGTATATTATAACTTCTGGCATTCCCATTTTGTCAGGATACTTTGTACACATCATCCAAATAATGGTTTCTACATGGTGGGCAATTTACGCCAGTCGTTTCTTGGTCATTACGCCGACCAAACTTGCACACAATAATCGGCTACATCTCTACATGTGAAACTGACATATAACGTCAGAGCTGCAGATAAGCTTTGTGTCTAAAGCGTACTATACCCCCTGATTTCAAAATCATTGCGTATTTTACTAAATAGGGAACAAATGATAAAAACATATAACAAATTTAAACATTCACTTATTTGAGCTGCAAAAAGCAAATACACTGTTTGCTTTTTGCAGCTCAACTAAGTGCATTTTCAACTTTATGACAGTATTTTCGCTACTCAATTTGAAAATCATGCAATGCGTATTTTCACATTAATTGCTGTGCATATTTTTGCTACCCAATTTGAAAATCAATGCGTATTTTTACATTGCTGTGCGTATTTTGTACACCCACTTTTGATAATCAATGCGTATTCAGCTAAAATAATTGCGTAAAATACGCCAATACACACCTTACCTGGAGCTCCGTAACGTATAATTGGAATGAACGGCCTTTTTGTGGAATTTATCGGGGTATGAACTTGGAAAAGTCGCGGGAATACTGGACGAAGGCCGGAAGGCCTCGTCCAGTATTCCCGCGACTTTTCCAAGTTTATATCCCCGATAAATTCCACAAAAAATGCCATTCATTCCTTATAATTCCAGCATTTGAAATAAATTCATCAAGAAAATGTGTTTATTTTCCGTTTTCTTAAGAATTATTTTAACTGCGCCTCACGGTTACGGAAAGTAGTTCGGCGTGGGAGTTTACTGGGATATAAATTTTGGACAGAGACTTGCTACGGGCCAATCAAATGTTAGGGAATTGTGTAAATATTTTTGTGATGGAATTATAACATAATTATACTGTCTGGGTTCATGTCCATTCCTTGGCCACTCAGTGATTGATCATGCTAACGTTTAGGGTAACTTTTCACCATGTTGGTGTACAATACTGCATGGAGTACCATATAGCCTGTGCTTATGACCCACTAGTCCTACGCTGTCATGGATATATGCTTTGAAACTGCTACATCTGAGGCCGTCCTTAAAAAATTGTTTGTTTCCTGTAACCCTACCCTGAATTTTAGAAGGGGGTCGGTCGGTAGGCAATTTCCTTTTTTTTCTGTCACATGACATATTGAATTTAAAAATTATTAATATTAAAAAGGTACAATATTTTAACACTTGCAATAAAAGTATGTCAATTGCTGTATGTGTCGTATGAACATGTATGCCATTTAGGGCCAGAGATTATATTAACCCTTTTAACCCACTGTAGCACTGAATTGAAAAAAAATGAAGAAAAATAAATTGTAAACGAAATTGCAATAAAGAAAAATCGGGTCGCACCGTTTTTAGCGGGTCGGTCGGGATACAGGAAACGGAGATATAATTATGGATGGCCTGAGTGCAACATCATCAGCAATTCACTGTTATACCCCTTATATGAGTAATACAATTATTTCTAATCGTATTACTTTCAGGGGATGGGTGACCAAAGTGACTTTGGTGTGATATGGACCTGGCTCAAGTAGCCTATTTCACCAAGATTGCAAAGTATACTTATCTAGCAAAGTATACCTTGAGGGAGAAATTTTCAATTTTTTGATAAATTTATTATTTTTTATTATACTGAATTTATTACATCATCACAGCCATTTTTGCTGTGATAATGTAATAAATTCAGTATAATAATTCTGCATACTTTTAATCATCAAATGTATGCAGTGGTTAGTTCTATATGAAATAATGCATTTTGGGAAAAATAAATGATTACTCCCTCAAAGTATACTTTGCAATTTTTTATGAAATCGGCTACTGGTACCAGGTCAGGTTATTTTAATTTGAGGGTTGAATATATATTTTTTTTCCATGTAAATATTCTGTTCTGATTTTGGGATTTTCCCCCCAAATGCAGCAGGTTAAATAAATGCCAGATTGAACCTGTTGAGCCGGCCTGAAATGACCTTAGCTATTGATAGGTCGTTAAACACTAATAAATCAAATCTTCTGTTCAGATTTTCCCCGTTGGCCCAGCCTTAAATGACATACGCTGTTGATTGGCCGTTAAACACCAATAAATCAAATCACTGTTTTTCCCAGCTTTATCATACACAATTAATCTCGTCATTGCTAAGGTGCAAGGTGTATGATCACGTTGTACTAACAACAACAACAAGTACCGATTCAAAGTACGTATTCTTTTATAGTGTCCGTATTACGTACCAAATTTCTGTATCATACTTCCCTGTTATATGTTGCTATATAGCTTCTATTGGGGCTACCCATTCCGAATACAATTTATTGACCCGCACCTACGGTAGTCCGCACTTACACCTGTCCCATCCCATATCGACCGCGCATGCACGCACGGGAGACTTCCTCTTTGCTTCGGACGGCTGACGTGAAAGTATCCTTTTTGGTGCACCTTTTCGTTTGCTGTTTTATACACTCTATTCATGGTTATTGTCCGTAAGTAGGCAATAACTTCAGTAATAGAGTGTGGGCTATTCATTTCTATAAGTTGCTAGTCAAAAACATTTCATTTTGAAAGTATTTTGAGTTTTTCTTAGTGTGGCCACAGAGCGCGAACTTCGCGATTTTCCTATTATCGGATGTTCCTATTTTCGACTTTGTTTCGTTCGATATTTTGAAGAAGTTTTCCGTACCGCGTTCACTATGGGCAAAGTGACGCCTAAGCCCAGTTCGGGTCAGGAAAATTTGGTGGTGGTCACAAAGCGGGAACTTGTGATTCTCATGAGATAATTTGTTTCTGTTGTTGCTAGAGACAAAACGGTTGCTCTAAGGAGAAACCGTGCTTGTCTCAGCCCTATGGGGCCTCTAATGTGGAGGCGCTGACCATTAGGTCCTATGAGGATAAGTATCAGTCAGTGTTCGGCAAGATTCAGAAACTAAAGACTGTTTCTGAGTCTACGCCAAGTCCGAGTCCGAATAGTGCCAGGGTGTCTCTTATGACCTGAGACATCCAACGTCGCTAGTTCTGCTCTGGTGGTCCGCTACCCACTCAGTAAGGACAACGGACAACGGACACCACCGGACACCGGACACCGGACACCACCGGACACCACCGGACACCACTGAGTAAGGACACCGGACACCGGACACCACTGGACACCGGACACCACCGGACACCGGACACCGGACACCACCGGACACCGGACACCACCGGACACCACCGGACACCGGACACCAGTTCTGCTCTGGGTTATACGTTAACCACTAAGCAAGAACACTGGACGCCGGATACCAGTTCTGCTCTGGGTTATACGTTAACCACTAAGCAAGAACACTGGACACCGGACACCGGACACTGGACACCGGACACCGGACACCAGTTCTGCTCTGGGTTATACGTTAACCACTAAGCAAGAACACTGGACGCCGGATACCAGTTCTGCTCTGGGTTATACGTTAACCACTAAGCAAGAACACTGGACGCCGGATACCAGTTCTGCTCTGGGTTATACGCTAACCACTGAGCAAGAACACTGGACACCGGACACCGGACACTGGACACCGGACACCGGACACCAGTTCTGCTCTGGGTTATACGTTAACCACTAAGCAAGAACACTGGACGCCGGATACCAGTTCTGCTCTGGGTTATACGTTAACCACTAAGCAAGAACACTGGACGCCGGATACCAGTTCTGCTCTGGGTTATACGCTAACCACTGAGCAAGAACACTGGACACCGGACACCGGACACTGGACACCGGACACCGGACACCAGTTCTGCTCTGGGTTATACGTTAACCACTGAGCAAGAAAACCGGACGCCAGACACCAGACACCAGTTCTGCTCTGGGTTATACGCTAACCACTGAGCAAGGACACCGGACACTGGACACTAGTTCTGCTCTGGGTTATTCGCTAACCACTGAGCAAGAACACCGCATACCGGACAGGTAGCATCAAGGGGATAGGCGATGTTGGAATAGTACACGCAAATCCAATTGAGCGCGCCTCGGTGGAATGCAAACGTATTCCACCGGACAACAGACGTGTCAAATATAGCCACTGATATCGGCGACGCTGGTCTTGACCACGCCGTTTCAGCGGACTATCTGTTCAAGGTTATGGCTTTCCTCAATGGAATGCTCCTGGATAAGATAATGGAAGCGGCATCCTGGAAGTCTCATTCCACTTTTTCTCAGTTTACATACGTACACTGACGGCGCAAAGCGCAGATATTTACACATTAGATCCCCTAGTCGCGGCTGGCAGGGTTGTTGCGGGTGGAAAACATTATGTGTAAAAGGCTCACTTTTTTAGCCTGTTGTTATTCTGGGCCAGTGGATCCAGTCCAGGATAACAAATTGGTAGTAGATTCACATTGGCAGTACAAAGCGATCTAGTTATCAGCTAGTTCGAGTTATGTTCCTGGAAAATTTTCTAAATTGTTTTCTTGATGACACATGACTAGTTAATGCCAGTCTGGATACATATTTTACTATAATGTGTACAGTTGTGAGTTGTTACCAATGATTATGAGGTCCGGAGAGGGTACCGGTGAGTTCCCTGTGCTCCGGTGCACTAACAGTACTATTTATCATGACACTCGAAAACAGACATAATCATTCATCCAGGGTCATGCATACTATGTATTGTAATTATTGATAGTATGTGGTTGTCAATATGCATAGGGTAATTGATGTTAGCATTACTATTTGTGAGTGATGTGGGTTAGAACTTTAAGAGACTTGTGGACATGGCCAAGGGTCAGTGTAGATACTGTGAGTCTTAGATGTGAGGCACAACATTGTGGATGACATGACGCTAACATGCTATGAGTTAGTCACATTCAGTGCGTGTGAAACTGCGACTGGAGACAGTACTCAAGCAGACCAGTAGCCTATTTCATCAACATTGCAAAGTCTACTTATCTAGCAAAGTATACTTTGAGGGAGTAATCATTTATTTTCCCCGAAATGCATTATATCATATACTACTAAAGACTGCATATATTTGATGATTAAAATTATGCAGAATTATTATACTGAATTTATTACATTATCACAGCCAAAATGGCTTTGATAATGTAATAAATTCAGTATAATAATAATTAATAAATTTATTCTTAAATTGAAAATTTCTCCCTCAAAGTATACTTTGCTAGAAAAGTATACTTTGCAATGGTGATGAAATAGGCTACTGAAGACTAGCTTAGCTGGCGGCTCAGTTATCTTCTGGGAGCTAAAAAAGGGGGGGGGGTGCTGCTCAGATGGTGCCCGGGTCTCGTCTGCAAGTTGTCAATTTATTGATCCTAGGTTAAGTATTCACAGAGCGAATTAATTTATTTTTCTGGTTTCTGTATTACCTTACCTTCCCACCTTGGAGACAAATTCTAGCAACATATAACAGGGAAGTATGATACAGAAATCAGAATTTTTCAATGTAAAATTAGTTTCTGTGAGTACTTACCTGTTATATGTATTTAACACCTGCCTCCCACCCCGCAAGGTGAGAGATTTATTCTATCGCAAAGAGGAAGTCTCCCGTGCGCGCATGCGCGGTCGATATGGGATGGGACAGGTGTAAGTGTGGACTAGATGCGGGTCAATAAATTGTATTCAGAATGGGTAGCCCCAATAGAAGCTATATAGCAACATATAACAAAAATTCTGATTTTGATGTAATATGGCGCATCAAACGCGTCAGATAAGCTGCATTTGATGGTCTCTTGATTTTCGCCCAAACTTCTGTCGTTTTTGCGAAGAATCGATTTCCGTGTCTCTGACACGGAAATCGATTCTTAGCAAAAACGACATATGTCTGTGCCAAACTCCCTAGACCACCAAATTCAGCTCACGAAGACGCGTTTGCTGCGCTATATTTCATCAAAATCCGTTGCATATTAAGGAAAATATCAAATAATACTTACTTTGTAGTGGGCGACGTTGTTGTTGTTGTAACCACGTGATCATGCACCTTGAGGTGTGTGGAAACAGGCAGGTACACTGGACATACATTGCCCACCGGGTTTCATGATGGTTTCTAGATCACTGGGAAACTAATGAAGTGCAGGCTCCTCATGGATGTCTGTTTCATTCATTAGTGGAAATTACCTGAGCACAAGGAGAAAACATTTCTTAACGGGTGACACAGTGCATTGTGCACATTTCTTAGGGTTTATAGTGCCTGGGGACCTCCATTGTAACTATTGGACGACTCGAAGATCGCTGGTGTAGATAGGTGGTTATTGTATAGATAGAGATGGCTGTTGTAGAGAGGTGGTTGTTGTATAGATAGAGGTGGCTGTTGTAGAGAGGTGGTTATTGAAGAGAGGTGGTTGTTGTAGGGAGGTTAAACCTTTCAACAGCCTGTATATTGGCATTGGCAAAACGTCTAGATGCTCGTCACGAGCCGGCTCATCAGGATCTGCACTTTTTGCAAGTAATTTTCATATTTTGAAGAACAAAAACACCCCCTTTTCATGAATGGACTAAGTCTGAAAATCATTTTGTGATGGTTGGATTGGTTGCAAAATTAACAGATCAAAATCCATTCCAGTTACTGAGGGGTGAAATGATCAAAATATAGATGAAACTGCCCATTTGGCATATAAAATGGTTGAAGGGGTCAGGCAAAGAAATTAAGCCCCAGGATTTATACACAGTCAAATCCAGTAATCTAATTCCTGCAACTAGGAATATAATTTCTGTCTAATTGCTGGTGAGCAGCTGTCTAATTTGTTGGGTTGTTTCTGTGGAAAACATGCCGTTTAAACCCTCAGGAATTAACATACAGATTTAATTTCTGAACGAGCCTCATTCTCCGGGGATCGTCTCTTTGTCCACCACTATTAGGAAGACATTTTTCACACAGTCTGATCTGGGGCTACACTGGTCACAAGCTCAATAAGCCGTAACCCTTTCAACCCCATGGGCACTGGCCTGTATAGTGGTATTTGCAAAAAGTGTAGATCCAGATGAGCCGGCCCGTCTCGTCAGGATCTGCACTTTTTGCAATTAATTTTCGTATTTTTAAGAACAAAAACGCTCCCTTTTCATAAATGGACTAGTCTGAAAATCATTTTGTGATGATTGTATTGGTTGCAAAATTAACACATCAAAGTCCATTCCAGTTACTTAGGGGTGAAGGGATTAATTTCTGAACAAGTCTTGTAACACCGGGGATTGTCTCTCTTTGTTCACAACCATTAGGAAGACACCGGTCACAAGCTCAATAAGTATTAACACTTTCAACATACCTCACTGGCCTGCATAGTTGTATTGGCAAAAAAAAAAGTGTAGATCCAGATGAGCCGGCTCGTGACAAGCCGTCTCATCAGGATCTACACTTTTTGCAAGTAATTTTCGAGAACAAAAACACCCCTTTTTCATAAATGTACGTCATTTTGTGACGGTGGGATTGGTTGCAAAATGAACATATCAAAGTCCATAGCTCCAGATAAGCTGCGTATTTGCTTAAATACCCAATTAAAATTGCCAAAAACCCAATTGAAATCAGAAGTAGCGAGTATCAAAAAGCAATGCAAATTTTAGGATACGTTTATCATGCTGCAGAAAACAATAAACAGACCACAAATATAGCATATTTTTCTTATTAGCTCAACTATTCGAAGAATAAGTAGAGCTTATGTTGTCGCCCCGGCGTCACCGTCACCGTCACGCCTTGGTTAAGGTTTTTAGTCAAGCTTGTATATGGAATACTACTGGCCCTACACCCACCAGTAGCGAGTATCAAAAAGCAATGCAAATTTTAGGGTACGTTTATCATGCTGCAGAAAACAATAAACAGACCACAAATATAGCATATTTTTCTCATTAGCTCGACTATTCGAAGAATAAGTAGAGCTTATGTTGTCGCCCCGGCGTCGTCGGCGTCACCGTCACGCCTTGGTTAAGGTTTTTAGTCGAGCTTGTATATGGAATACTACTGGCCCTACACCCACCATACTTGGACAACTTCATCTCCTAGTGATGTACATCAATAACCCCTGATCTATATTTGACCTTGACCTACATTTCCTCTTGAATTACTTACTTAATTCCCCTTGGTTAAGGTTTTTAGTCAACCTTGGTTTAGGTTTTTTTTCAAGCTTGTACATTGAATACTATTGTGCATCCAGACACCATACTTCGACAACCTTTTCTCATAGGTATGTACATCAATAACCCCTGATCTATATTTGACCTTGACCTACATTTTCTCTTCAATTACTTACTTCATTCCTTTTGGTTAAGGTTTTTAGTCAACCTTCTATATGGAATACTACTGGCCCTACACCCACCATACTTGGACAACTTCATCTCCCAGTGATGTACATCAACAACCCCTGATCTATATTTGACCTTGACCTACATTTCCTCTTGAATTACTTACTTAATTCCCCTTGGTTAACGTTTTTAGTCAAGCTTGTAGATGGAATACTCCTGGCCCTACACCAACCATACTTGGACAACTTCATCTCCTAGTGATGTACATCAACAACCCCTGACCTATATTTGACCTTGACCTACATTTAACCTTGAATTACTTACTTAATTCCCCTTGGTTAAGCTTTTTACTCGACCTTGGTTAAGCTTTTTACTCAAGCTTGTACATGGAATACTATTGTGCATACAGACACCATACTTGGACAACCTTTTCTCATAGTGATGTACATCAATAACCCCTGATCTATATTTGACCTTGACCTACATTTCCTCTTCAATTACTTACTTAATTCTCTTTGGTTAAGGTTTTTAGTCAAGCTTGTAGATGGAATACTCATGGCCCTACACCAACCATACTTGGACAACTTCATCTCCTAGTGATGTACATCAACAACCCCTGACCTATATTTGACCTTGACCTACATTTAACCTTAAATTACTTACTTAATTCCCCTTGGTTAAGGTTTTTACTCAACCTTGGTTAAGGTGTTTAGTCAAGCTTGTAGATGGAATACTATTGTGCATACAGACACCATACTTGGATAACTTTAGGGATGTACATCAATAACCCCTGACCTTTATTTTACCTTCACCTACAGTTAACCTTGAATTACTTGGTTAATGTTTATAGTCAAGCTTGTATATGGAATACTTCTGGGCCTACATCAACCATACTTGGACAACTTCATCTCCTAGTGATGTACATCAATAATCCCTGACCTATATTTGACCTTGACCTACTTTTATCCTTGGATTACTTACTTATCTCCTCTTGGTTACGGTTTTTACTCAAGCTTGTATATGGAATACTCCTGGGCCTACAGCAACCATACTTGGAAAACTTTATCTCCTAGTGATGTACATCAATAACCCCTGACCTATATCTGACATTGACCTACATTTAACCTTGCATTACTTACTTAATTTCCCTTGGTTAATGTTTTTAGTCAACCTTGGTTAAGGTTTTTATGCAGGCCGCAGCCACCTTCTTTGTCAAGGTATGTGTACATCGACAACCCTCGTAGTCGAGCTATGCTGTTCTCCTACAGCTCTTGTTTTCCATGCAAACACATCTTGGTATTTCATTAGAATTGTCTCCAAGGAGACAATTCTAATGAAATGCCAAGATATGCTTTCATTTCGAAGAAAACTATTCAATAATTGCTGTCTGTTAATGTGTAAATAGTAGTGTGATTTTATTTTACCCAATTAAAAATTTGAAATACCCAATTGCTTCAGAAATGATAGTGACAATACTCAATTACTAATTCCTTATCTGGAGCCCTGAAAGTCCATTCCAGTTACTTAGGGGTGAAAGCTCTCAGACACAGCTCAGGTGAGATATAATTAGGTATCTATTTCCACCTGCTGTTGCTCCCATGTGACAATCATAGAGCCGTATAATGTGATAGAATAAGCACATACTGTCTATCTAATCTGTACATATTTTAAGCCGCAGATGTTGTTAGGCAAACCGTACACGTCAGGAAGTTACATTGGGTTTGTTGTTGTTGTTGTTGTTGTTGTTGTAAGCAATATATTTTTAAATATTTTGTGGCTGTGGTTGGAGAAATTGGGCTTATGGGTATTGTAGCCAGTGTAGCCAGTGTAGCCAGTGTAGCCAGTGTAGCTCCTGATCAAATTGTAGCACACACCTGTAGCCTGATGACCTCTTGCTTGTTAGGTTTATTGATGGAATGGCGAACAGTGCAGATCCTGATCAGACTGTGCGGATGCACAGTCTGATCTGGATCTACACTGGTCGCAAAAACCCATATGCCCCATTTCTCCAGTCACTGCCATATCATATAAAATCAGAAATTGAAAGGGCCAGTGATACAAGGGGGCTAACTCTAATGATCGAGGGAGTCACGTCTTTCTATGACCCCCATCATCAATTGGTACAGCATTTGTTTGTTTCTTTTTCTTTTTTTCCACATTGGATATTCTTTGAAAATCATTGCAGCGATCAAGTGATCCTAAAGTCTCAGAGAATATATTGTGGAATATGTTCCTCATTTTGCTATTAGAAATTGAGAAATGTTACCTTCCTCGTCCAGCACATTGCCACTTTTCGTCAACACTGCTTTGTAAAAAAAATGCACTATTTTAAGTAAATTACGTATACTTTCCGTAAATGACCTAGAAAATCAAAAAAAAATCAGACCTTATGCGAAATTGAATTTTCCATCTGCTCTGAATTTTATTTCAGTTTTCAACATCATTTACAGAAAAAAAATTGCTGAAAATTAGCAATGTGAGAATGGAGGTAATAAATATTAGAGCCAGTTATAAACGTATGACATGATATATTCCATGATAACCCGACCATTTCATACTGAGGGTACGGCATTTTGTTTGCGGAAAATCCGAAATATTTTCTTTGTATGTGCTTATAGGTATATGTTGTGACCACCATTTGAACCGTCTCGTAGAGACGGTTCAGATGAGTGGTCACAACATATACCTTTCTAGAGAAATGAGAAAAATGAAAAATAGAAAATTAAAAAAAAAATCATACACGTAAAGATGTATTCCTCCTAATGTAATGGGTTCGACAAAGACGATGAACACTACTTAGCTGGTGATGTGTTAATTCAAGTTACAAGTACTTGAACTTAAGGAATACATACAACGTATATATTGCTGATTGCTCGGCGTACCAGTGATATATAGTGCATTCAGGAAGTTAAACAGGAAAACGTGGATGTATATTTGTAATTATGATGACCGAGTTTAATACTGCTTATTGTGTGGTGTTTACTCGGTGTTGCTATTTTCATATTTTGTTTACAAAACCATATTAATTAGTGGAATTAAAAAAGGAATTATGAATTGATGAAATAAATTCAGATTTGGAAAAAGGCAATCACAACCGGTGAAATATGGGATTCGACCCCGTTAACCCGGCCTAAAATGACCTTAGCTGTTTACATTAACTGAAATAAATTAAATGGAAAAAGACTGTCGAAAATATTAAAATATGCTAAATATGTTTTTCTTGCCATAGATTATTTCATTTAATGGTAAAATAAATGAAATGAATCACAAATATCCAGATTTCAGTAGTCGATTTCATCAAAATTGCAAAGTATACTTATCTAGCAAAGTATACTTTGAGGGAGAAATTTTCAATTTAAGGATAAATTTATTAATTTTTATTATACTGAATTTATTACATTATCACAGCCATTTTGGCTAAATGGCTGTGATAATGTAATAAATTCAGTATAATAATTCTGCATACTTTTAATTATCAAATATATGGAGTCGTTAGTTCTATATGAAATAATGCATTTCGGGGAAAATAAATGATTACTCCCTCAACGTATACTATGCTAGAAAAGTATACTTTGCAATTTTGATGAAATCGGCTACTGGTACTGGGTCGCATAGGATTAACCCTTTCAACACTGCAGCCCTCTTTAGCAGTGTTTGCATTGTCTCCTTTGTGAAGAGCCATCTCATCAGGATCTGCACTTTTTGCAAGTAATTTTCATTTTTTGAGAGAGAAGAAATTTTTATATATTTTTTATAAATTGACTAGTCTGAAATTCATTTTGTGACGATTGGATTGGTCGGAAAATCTGTCCATTCCAGTTATTTAGTGGTGAAAGGGTTAATTTAATATTCTGGCTAAAACAATCTGCAATCCTCGTTCACCCTATGCCGCCCAATACTAAAAACACGAAGAGCTCCAGTTAAGGTGCGTAATTTGGAGTGTAAATTTCTTATTTCTCCATCAAAAATGGCAAGTTGGGAGTGCTTTAGAATCGTCTCAATGAGACGATTCTAAAGGACTCCCAACTTGCCATTTTTGACGCCCAATACTAAAAACACGAAGAGCTCCAGTTAAGGTGCGTAATTTGGAGTGTAAATTTCTTATTTCTCCATCAAAAATGGCAAGTTGGGAGTGCTTTAGAATCGTCTCAATGAGACGATTCTAAAGGACTCCCAACTTGCCATTTTTGATGAGGAAATAACAAAATTTCACCCCAAGTTGGTCAAATTACGCGCCTTAACTGGAGCTCTGTAGCCTATTTCATCAACATTGCAAAGTATACTTTACTAGCAAAGTATACTTTGAGGGAGTAATCATTTATTTTTCCTGAAATGCATTATTTCATATAGAACTAACAAATGCATATATTTCATGATTAAAAGTATGCAGAATTATTATACTGAATTTATTACATTATCACAGCCAAAATGGCTGTGATAATGTAATAAATTCAGTATAATAAAAATTAATAAATTTATCATAAAATTGAAAATTTCTCCCTCAAAGTATACTTTGCTACTAAAGTATACTTTGCAATGTTGATGAAATCGGCTACTGGTGATATAAGAACTAATAGTAATGGGTAGATGTAGATGTGTGGGCTGGTTGAACACTATACTGATGGACAACATTATGTAGCACTCCTTGTTGTTTTCTAATGTCATAAAAATCAGTGTTTTGATTCTCAAGTATAGCCACATCTGAAATGAACCTGTGCGTCAGCTATTTTTATCTTTTTTGAATTTTTTTTTTTAAATAAAGGCTGACAATGGCAGCATTATACCGGTTCACTTCCGACTACTGCTGATGAAACGTATGCACCTGGGGCCCGTTTCACTAATCTTCGTACAACTAAAATGTTCGTAAGTGCAAATTTAGGATCGTCTGGAAATTTCAATTGATGGATTTACATTTATTGAACATAGGCTGCATATGCTCAATAAATGTAAATCCAATAATTGTTTACAAGAAAAACATTGTTAATGTGAAATTTACAGACTATCATAATTTTACACTTACAAACATTTTAGTCGTACAAAGTTTAGTGAAACGGCCCCCAGATGTAGAAAACTACTTATAATGAAGGAGGTAGCTAGTTATCTCCCATTGAATCTATATATAGAAATCCGGTCCAAATTGTGTAGTTGAGGGGCTTTATTGGTTGTAAAAGGGGTTATGTCGCATGTTTTGTTATGTTAAGGAGTAATTATAGTGATTTTGACTAGTATTGATCCAGATCATCAAAAAGCAATGAAAAATGTGTGGTATCTTTATCATGCTACAGAAAACAATAAATAGACCACAAATATAGGATATTTTTATTATTTTCCCATGAAAACCCGTCTTGGTATTTCATTGGAATTGTCTCCAAGGAGACAATTCTAATGAAATGCCAAGACATGTTTTCATTTAGAAGCAAACCATTCAATAGTTGTTGTCTGTTGATGTGTAAACTGTAGTGTGATTTTATTTTCGCCAATTAAAATTGTGAAATACTCAATTGCTTCAGAAATGATGGAGTGACAATACTTAATTACTAATTCCTTATCTGGAGCCCTGCTACATATCCGCGCAATCTGATCAGGGTCTGCATTATTTGCCAGAATCATATTTTCACACTTATTATAATGCTATAATTGCAATCAGTGTAGACTCAGATCAGACTGCACAGGTGTGCAGTCTGATCTGGGTCTACTCTGTTCGCAAAACTCACTATTTGTGCTATTTAGTAAGAAATAAACGCTGAAATACAACATAGGACCGGATCTCTATAAATAATTTTACAAAGGGAAATAACTTGCTACGATCCCTCATTGTTTTACAAAGGGAAATAACTTGCTACGATCCCTCATTGTGAAACAATCTGTCTATTTGTTCTATTATAGCAACAACCTGCTAAAGAAATCAATAAAAAATAAGAAATAATTTAACCAGCGCTTCCACATCACTTTAGAAATTAGTCAGAAAACCAAACAATGTTTTTGTGGCCTAATGTTGAAATAATTGAAGTAATTTTCTGTTAACCGTTTCCATGTGTTCTTGGAGTTCATATGTATGTAAATAGTTAACCTTGAAAAGGCATGGAAACAAAAGGTGTCATCTGTTGATTCATATTGTGTCTTTTTCCCAATGAAAACATGGTTTGGCAGCACTTTTGAATCATTTCCATTGGAAATGACTCTTAAGTGCTGCCAGACCATTTTTTTGTTGAAAACTGGAAATTAACAAAATGAACAACAGAAAACAAAATTCAATTCAGCATTTTAAGTTTTAAAAACGCAAGATAATTTAATTTACCTTCAACCCTTAGACCGCTATCTTAATTTATTTGTCGTCTGTTGTTTATTTTCTATTTTCCATTTTTATCATCAAAAACATACTTTGACAGCACTTTAGAATAATGTACAACATGCTTTGACAGCTTCAGAATCATTTCCAATTGTACAACATGCTTTGACAGCTTCAGAATCATTTCCATTGGAAATGATTCTGAAGTGCTGTCAAACCATGTTTTTATTGAGAAATAAGGCAAGATATAAAAGCAACAGCAGACGACAATTGTTGTGAGTAGTGGTCCAAGGGTTAATTTCAATGTATTCGCTTATCACCAAATACCTGGAATGGTCAGGTTAAATTTTGAATAGTGTCCTACCCGGTGTAAGTTGATATTTAACAATGGAAGATAAAACAAGCGACCGACATACAGATACACATAGAATCGGAACTAAGAAAGTGATGTATATCCATAGTCCCGATACCTGTAAGGATGTAAGCGATGTTGATGAAGCGACAGGTGATTCGAAGAAAACGGAAATGTTGGATGATGAGGATAAAACATATCGCGGGTAAGTTGTCGGATAAATTTGCCACATAGCCAGTTGTGCATTGACGGAATATGTATTGACTGATAAAGTTGTTGGCATTTATCAAGTGCATGGAGTGAATGAATACATACTATAACATATAGCTTCAATAATTCGCCTCCGATATGTTATCTACGGCTACAATTTGACCCTTTCAAAAAATGTGAGCAACCGATGTGCATATACAGTCAAACCTGTCTTAAGCAGCCACCCAAGGGAAGTGACAAAACTGGCTGCTTAACGGCGGTGACCGCTGATTAAAGGTGACCGCCCGAGCAGGTTCGACTGTACCCAAACTTGTTGATGTTATGTCAAAATTTAGTAAACTGTATAGTTTATACGTTTAAACAAATAATCTTTGATGTAGAACTTAAAGTAAATTGCCAAATAGATTAGAACAGGGAAATCATTTTCTCATGGAAGCTATCTTTTCTCTAGTTGTTGTTCAACATT
The DNA here is from genome assembly GCA_029237695.1 of Conchocele bisecta. Classification (NCBI taxonomy): domain Eukaryota; kingdom Metazoa; phylum Mollusca; class Bivalvia; order Lucinida; family Thyasiridae; genus Conchocele; species Conchocele bisecta. The sequence goes on from CM055273.1 coordinate 38,129,582, forward strand.
CAACATAACGAAATGAAGCTTTCGGATAACCGATTGCAAAAATCACTTTTCATGCATGCAGATGGGGTTAAATTGCTACCCTCGCGAGAGGTATGGAGCCGGATATCAATTTTGTTTCTATATAACGTATAGCTGTATATCAGGCATTGCATATCAGTTCCTAAGCTAGCATTTGCGATTAACCCTTAGAATGCTGTGAACGAGAATTGTTTTATTTTGCCTTTTTTTTTTATTGATAAGAACACGGTCTGACAGCACTTTAGAATCATTTCCGTTGGAAATGATTCGAAACTGCTGTCAAACCATGTTTTTTATGATGAAAATGGAAAATGAAATAAACAGCAGATGACAAAGTTGTTGAACCCACAGGGTTCAACAACTTTGTCATCTGCTGTTTATTTCATTTTTCATCATAAAAAAACATAGAATTGTTGATGCTGACATTACACTATTGCAGCAAACCCAAAATAATCTGATTTCTTTTTTATAATTTAACCCTTATACCGCTACACACAACAATTGTCGTCTGCTGTTGCTTTTATATCTTAATAAAAACATCGTTTGACAGCACTTCAGAATCAATGGAATTGATTCTGAAGTGCTGTCAAAGCATGCTGTAAATTATTCTAAAGTGCGGTCAAAGCATGTTTGTGATGATAAAAATGGAAAATAGAAAATAAACAGCAGACAACAAAAATTTAAGGTAGCAGTGTAAGGGTTAATAAAAAAAACCTTTTCTGATAAATATTGGAATAATCTGAAAATTGACATCTATTTTTGTCACACCCGCTTGTAGACAGCGCGATATATATATAGTCGGCATATTGGCGTACGTAAAGTTTTTTTCATATACTATATGTGATATATGCCTCGTCGGGCACGACAAGCGGATCGCAGCCATCTAGTTATCACATGAAAACACTATTATTCCGGGCTGTAACCCATTTCATAAATGTGATATGTCGCACGTGTAATAACACCTGGAGCGAATTTGATTGGCTGGTCGCATCACCCTAATTATGGATTCATATTTTGCGCCAACGTTATGTCAAATGAATAAGATGGAGACGTTCCAATTGACGTCCTTATGACGCGACAAAGCAATGATGTTTTGACGTTGACTACATTAGTTTTAAAAGGCATTAGAAGCGGCAGTGACTCGTTAAAATTACTGAAATTGTTCGAATGTACTCCCGTTTTGTCGTCTGCTGTTTATTTTCTATTTTCCATTTTTATCATCAAAAACATGCTTTGACAGCACTTTAAAATAATTTTCAACATGCTTTGACAGCACTTCAGAATCATTTTCATTGGAAATGATTCTGAAGTGCTGTAAACCATGTTTTTATTGAGAAATAAGGCACGATAATTGTTGTGAGTAGGGATCTAAGGGTTAAGTGTTTACTAAGAACAGGAACCATATTATGGCATATTCATAATGCTTTTCTTGTTGGGATTAAAACTATTTTTCTCTGTAGAGATTTTTAAATAGATGCGAAAATAGTCCATGGCATCTACTGACTGAAACGCATTGGATATCTCCATGTTTGCTGCTCTTTGGAATGTAATAAATTGGAGGCCATTTCACTAAACTTTGTACGACTAAAATGTTCGTTGGAAATGATTCTGAAGTGCTTTCAAAACATGTTTTTATTGAGAAATAAGGCAAGATATGAAAGCAACAGCAGACGACAATTGTTATGAGTAGCGTTCTAAGGGTTAACAATGTTTTCTTGTAAACAATTAGTGGATTTACAGTTATTAAGCATAGGCCTATGCTCAATAAATGTAAATCCATCAATTGAAATTTCCAGACGATCATAAATTTTCACTTACAAACATTTTAGTCGTACAGAGTTTAGTTAAACGCCCGCATAGAATCTCAAACTTGTTTCCATTTGATATGAGATTTAAGAAACTCGCCTGCAATTGTGCGTGACTCGTTTCATAAATCTCATATCAAATGGGAACTCGTTTGAGATCCCCTATGAGTTACTTTTTACGATTTAAGAGATAATTGGAATCGTATCGAACGAAGAATCAAGGCCTGTCAGGATTATTGGTTCAGGCTAAGTTCACTGCTACCTAATTACAGGTTTGGTCCCTATCTGGATAACACTGCACGGAATATATACCATTTCATTTGTCAATAATTATGTACTTCAAAGATAAATTATGTTTTCTTAATGATAACTATAAGTTTCTGAATATATGTTTCTGGCGAAAGTACTCATTTGCCTGAATAATTGTGGTTGGGACTGGGGAATCGGGGCTTATGGGATTTGTGTCGGTGTAGCTCCTGATCACATAGTACACTCCTATTTTCCATTTTTATCATCAAAACCATGCTTTGACAGCACTTTAGAATCATTTACAACATGCTTTGACAGCACTTCAGAATCATTTCCATTGGAAATGATTCTGAAGTGCTGTCAAACCATGTTTTTATTGAGATATAAAAGCAACAGCAGACGACAATTGTTGTGAGTAGCGGTATAAGGGTTAAGTAAATAAATAAGTATTTCAACGTGTATATAAGCATTAGTTCTTATTAAATGAAAACTGTAAATTTGTTTAACCCTTAGCCCGCTATCTTAATTTTTTGTCGTCTGCTGTTTATTTTCTATTTTCCATTTTTATCATCAAAAACATGCTTTGACAGCACTTCAGAATCATTTCCATTGGAAATGATTCTGAAGTACTGTCAAACCATGTTTTTTATTGAGAATAAGGCAAGATATAAAAGCAACAGCAGACGACAATTGTTGTGAGTAGCAGTCTAAGGGTTAATAAATATCATAGTAAATCATCGCTCATGTATGTTCCTCTATTTAATTTAACTCTGCATACTAGCGGTGAAAATATACGCCAAATGAATTAGCAGTATATGTTTTATTTCTCTATGTAAATATGTCTTGAAATTTCATTAGAATTGTGTCCTCCGGACACAATTCTAATGAAATTCCAAGACATATTCATGACATCTATAAGGAGAAATAAAAGAAAATATAATGAATTATCATCTGCTATTTTTGAACTATTTATAGCCCACAAATTTCCCAGCATGCAGAGTTAATTAAACAAACCTTCTAATGCACTGGATCTTGGGTATATATATTTGCCTCCGTTATATTATCTACGGCTACAATTTGACCCATTCAAAAAATGTGAGCAAACGAAGTGCATATACCCAAACATGTTGATGTCAAACTGTATATGTTATACCTTTAAACAAATAATATGTGATGTAGAACTAGTAAATTGGCAAAAATAATAGAACAGGGAAATCATTTTCCCATGGAAGGCATCTTTTCTCTAGTTGTTGTTTAACATTAAACATAACGAAATGAAGCTTTCAAATTTACAAGACATACATGTAAATGTCAGATAAACACATTGACACGGTAAAATCACCAATTTCTGCATTTGTATGTTCTTAATTAATAATGTATTGATACAGCTTTGTGACAGTTTTATATCTCTAACATATCAAACGCGCCGGACAACCGATTGCAAAAATCATTCTTCCATGTGTTAAAGAGATGGGGTTAAATTGCTACCCTCGTGAGAGGTATGGTGCGTTTCCAGCTTTTCAGACGGGGTGTTCGAAAATAAGAAAAATAACACTATAAAGTGCAATATTCAACAGAAAAAGTAATTCAACTATTTGATGACTGAAATTTAACCAAAACGAGTCTCACAAATCGAGATATGAGCAAAAAATATTTATTTTTTTATTTTTTGCCATTTCGTAATATCGATGCCCTTGTTACCCTCACACTTCATTTTACCCTGTCTTGTGTTAGCACTGATTGATCAGGACCTACACGGGTCGTAATCAGACTGATCATCATTTTTTTCTCGGGTTGTGCGCCAATAAAATATATTATCTCTTTGATGTTCTCGTGTTGTATCAGTCTTTGTCAATACAGACACCAGTAATTTCCATCAAGAAATAATGACACGTTGGCTTTTCATCATCTATTTCTGTAACTAATAGCAGTAATTACTGTAACGTCAACGACTATCTTCCACCGTGATCATGGCACTACGTGATGCTGCCAGCTATTCATCAAGTTTATAAGAGTTGACAAGTCAATGAAAATATATGTTGTTGCCACTCGGTTGAACCGTCTCGACCGTCTTGTAAGAAAAATTGTCAACTACCGTCTTCAACCGTGATGCTGCTAAGCTGTTTATCAGGTTCGCAAGAGTTTTTGACCATTCAGTTTTTTGCTTGCCACTGGTAGAATCTATGTACACCATGTACACAGGGCTCCAGATAAGGAATTAGTAAGTGAGTATTGTCACTCCATCATTTCTGAAGCAATTGGGTATTTCAAAATTTTAATTGTGTAAAATAGAATCACACTACTGTTTACACATCAGCAGACCGCACATATTGAATAATTTGCTTCTAAATGAAAACACATCTTGGTATTTCATTAGAATTGTCTCCCTGGAGACAATTCTAATGAAATACCAATATGTGTTTTCATGGAAAAATAAGAAAATATGCTATATTTGTGGTCTGTTTATTGTTTTCTGTAGCATGATAAAGATACCACAAATTTTACATTGCTTTTTGATACTCACTACTACTGATTTCAATTGGGTTTTTGGCAATTTTAATTGGGTATTTACGCAAATACACAGCTTACATGTATCTGGAGTCATGTGCATGGTGGTATGGTGTTTTAATATGAAACCAATTTCATACAAGTTTATTCATAAAATTCTTAGTTCTCGATGAAATATATGTTGTTGTCACTCAGTTGAACATCATACACATCATAACATCATATACATTTGTTGAGGTATAAGATCGATAATCAGCTTTTTCCATGAGAAGAAAATTGTCTTCAACCATTAACCGGAATTGTGGCACTACGTGATGCTGCAACTCTAGCAATTTATCAGATTCAGAAGAGTTTACCACCATTTACGTTCTGTGTTCTTTATTACACCCCCTGCATACAAAGTATGTTGAGGGGTATGTGGTTTGCGTCTGTCCGTCCTTACGTACGTCTGTAACATAAACTTAACTCATTGCATGCTAGCGGCGAAAATATCCGCCAAACGAATTGAGAGTATATGTTTTATTTCTCTCTGTAAATATGTCTTGAAATTTCATTAGAATTGAGTTCTCAGGACTCAATTCTAATGAAATTCCAAGACATATTCATGATATTTACGGGGAGAAATACAAGAAAATATGATGAATTCTTGTCCGCTAGTTTTGAACTATTTATAGCCCACAAGTTTCCCAGCATGCAAAGAGTTAACATTTTGCTATAATTTCTGTTTCCGTTCATGGATATATGCCACTTGCATGTGGCCAGAGGTGACTTTGCTTTTTTAATAAACAATATATGTTCTGGAATGTTTTCATATTTGACTGATGCCTTACTAACATCGTCCTGCATAATTCTTTGTAAAATGCTCCACCTAAATGGCTGCATGTCCAAGGTCAAGGCCAAATGAAAATATTTGGTGGTCGGACCAGGTAGCGGCCGGTGGTATGGCCGTGAGCCCCTGTTCACTTGCTCTAGTTTTTCAATGAAAATATATGTTGTTGCAACTCGGTTGGACTGTCTCGATGAGATGGTGGGCATAAGTACTTGAGTAAAATAGTGTATCTTCAGTGTGATATGGGTTAATGGGTTTCACTAATCTAATCGGTAATGGAATTGTTTGTACAAGATTGCAGAAAGACGTGTCTGGGAATGCTCTTATAGTAGTTAATGTTGAACCTTTCTAAACGGAACACTCTGGGGACCTCCTCGACATTGGGATGGTTATGTGTTTATTTATGAAAAATCTATGCGGATGGATTCGTACCTTATTGTGATTACACAATGTGTCCAGTGATCCAGTGTAGTAAGGGTGCCGGGCACTGGATCAGGATACTGTATTTCAGTGCTGAAAATGATTGTTGTAATTTTAGTGTTGACTATCAGTCAGGTTCTCCGTAGATCTCCTAGGGGTGTAGATCTCCTAGGGGTGTAGATCTCCTAGGGGTGTAGATCTCCTAGGATCTTCCTAACGATGGAAATTTTGAAAGTATATGAGCCCATAAGAGGTTTCTTTCGCTAAACAAATGAGTGCGCATAGCGAATGGAGTTTGTTTGGCGGTAGGATGCAATCATTAGTGAATTATTTCACAATAATCAGCTTACATTGTTAAATATACATTTTTTGACATTGCACACATTTTTATAAACACAAAGTGAAACGAGCATATCCTCAGCATGAAAAGGGTTAAACAAATTTGTCGACCTATCCTTTTCTGATAAACAAATTTCAAAATTGCATGAAACTTGACCCTGTATTATTCTATAGTGCCATATTACGACAACAGAATCTTAATCCATTTCATGCTGAGGATATGCCATCATGCTTGCGGAAAATCCTAAGTGAGTGGTCACAACATATACTTTCATACAAAATAACAAAAATTATATATTTAAAAATAAATCATGCCCGTAAATATGTATTCCGCATGTAATGGGTAAATCGAGCGCAATGTATCATAAACAGTTGAGACAATAATAATCTTTGCAATGAGTCTGCATGATGCTATGCCGTAATACCAATGTGACAATGTGTTATGTTGGATTCTGTTTCCAAATTTCCCCCGTGGCCGATAATCACAAATGTGAGTGTGGCTGGAGGAATGGGGCTTATGGCTTTTGTGGCCACTGTGGATGCAGATCAGCTTGTCCTGTAGCCTATTTCATCAACATTGCAAAGTATACTTTAGTAGCAAAGTATACTTTGAGGGAGAAATTTTCAATTTTATGATAAATTTATTAATTTTTATTATACTGAATTTATTACATTATCACAGCCAATTTGGCTGTGATAATGTAATAAATTCAGTATAATAATTCTGCATACTTTTAATCATGAAATATATGCATTTGTTAGTTCTGTATGAAATAATGCATTTCAGGAAAAATAAATGATTACTCTCTCAAAGTATACTTTGCAATGTTGATGAAATAGACCAGCATCTGTACCATTATCCATTCAGTTTGTCAATATTTTTATGTAATTTCCAATAACCTCCGAAGGGAAGCACATTTATATACACATTGTTTTAAAGTCACTCTTTTTATTACATTTTCAACCACATGGTCTTTATCAAAATAGTATGAAAATGTATCGGCAGCCCATTGGCTACACTATGGACGTCACATAGGACTGCCGTGTTATGAGCCCCCATTGGCTACACTATGGGACGTCACATAGGACACCGTGTTATGAGCCCCATTGGCTACACTATGGTCGTTATTAGGACTGCCGTGTTATGAGCACCATTGGCTTACACTAAGGACGTCACCATAGGGAACTGCCGTGTTTATGAGCCCCCATTGGCTACACTATGGAGCGTCACATAGGACTGCCGTTTGTTATGGAGCCCCCATTGGCTACACTATGGACGTTAATAGGAATACGTGTTATGACCCCCCCCCCCCCCCCCATTGGCTACACTAAGGCTCACATAGGGTCTGCCGTGTTTATGAGCCCCCACCCGGCTTAACAACTATTGGAGTTTAATAGGACTAACCGTGTTATGTGCCCCCATTGCTAACACTAATGGACGTACTTTAGGACTACCGTTTGTTATGAGCCCCCATTGGGCTTACCACTATGGACGTCACATAGAGGTGCCGTGTTATGAGCCCCCATTGCTACACTATGGACGTCCACCATAGGAACTACCGTGTTTATGAGCCCCCCATTGGCTTAACTCTGGACGTCATAGGGACTGGGCCGTTTATGAGCCCCCATTTGGCTACACTATGGACGTCCACTTGGAATACCGTTGTTGTTATGAGCCCCCATTGGCTACACTATGGACGTCACATAGGACTGCCGTGTTATGAGCCCCCATTGGCTACACTATGGACGTCACATAGGACTGCCGTGTTATGAGCCCCCATTGGCTACACTATGGACGTCACATAGGACTACCGTGTTATGAGCCCCCATTGGCTACACTATGGACGTCACATTAGGACTTGCCGTAATGATCCCCCATTGGGCTTACACTATGGACGTCACATAGGATGGCCGGTGTTATGAGCCCCCTTGGTACACTATGGAGTTTCACATAGGACTTACCGTGTTTGAGCCCCCATTGGCTACCATGGACGTTACATAGGACTACGTGTTACCACCCCCATTGGTACACTATGGACGTTTACTAGGACTAACCGTGTTATGAGCCCATTGGCTACACTATGGACGTCACATAGGGACTACCGTTTGTTATGAGCCCCCATTGGTACACTATGGACTTCACATGGACTACCGTGTTTGAGCCCCCATTGGGCTACACATAGGGACTTCACCTAAGGAACCTTAAACCGTGTTATGAGCCCCATTGGCTACACTAGGGACGTTACTAGGACTAACGTGTTATAGCCCCCCATTGGCTACACTATGGACGTTACATAGGACTGCCGTGTTATGAGCCCCCATTGGCTACACTATGGACGTCACATAGGACTGCCGTGTTATGAGCCCATTGGGCTACACTGGATGGCTTCTCATAGGACTGACGTGTTATGAGCCCCCATTGGCTACACTATGGACGTCACATAGGACTGCCGTGTTATGAGCCCCCATTGGCTACACTATGGACGTCACATAGGACTGCCGTGTTATGAGCCCCCCATTGGCTACCATTATGGACTCACATAGGATAACCGTGTTATGTGCCCCCATTGGCTACACTATGGGTCGTCACATAGGGATACCGGGTTATGAGCCCCCATTGCTACACTATCGTTCCATATAAGGGACCGTGTTATAGCCCCCTTGGTACACTTTGACGTTACATAGGACTGCCGTGTTTGAGCCCCATTGGCTACACTATGGAATTTATGGACTGCCGTGTTATGAGCCCCCATTGGCTACACTATGGACGTCACATAGGACTACCGTGTTATGAGCCCCCATTGGCTACACTATGGACGTCACATAGGACTGCCGTGTTATGAGCCCCCATTGGCTACACTATGGACGTCACATAGGACTGCCGTGTTATGAGCCCCCCATTGGCTATATGGACGTCATTAGGGACTGCCGTGTTTATGAGCCCCCATTGGCTACACTAGGACGTTTACATAGGACTGCCGTGTTATGAGGCCCCCATTGGGCACTATGGACGTTACATAGGTCTGCCGTGTTTTGAGCCCCATTGGCTACACCTATGGACGTCACATAGGACCTGCCGTGTTTATGAGCCCCCATTGCACACTATGGCGTCACATACGGACTACCGTGTTAGAGCCCCCAGTGGCTACACTATGGACGTCACATAGGACTGCCGTGTTATGAGCCCCCATTGGCTACACTATGGACGTCACATAGGACTGCCGTGTTATGAGCCCCCATTGGCTACACTATGGACGTCACATAGGACTACCGTGTTATGAGCCCCCATTGGCTCATAACATCCGGTTTACTGCTACACTGAACGTCACATAGGACTGCCGATACATTTTCATACTATTTGATAAAGACCATGTGGTCTAAAATTTAATAAAAAGAGTGACTTTAAAACAATGAATATTTTTATGTAACCCGAAAAATGTTTTGAGGTGCATGTAGTCGCCACCCTGTCTGTCTATTCGTCTGTCCGAGTTTTATATTATAGATTTCGGCTACCTACTATCTATGTGACCGTAATGTGGGTGGTGGACGGGTGAATGAGACGGCGTAAATTAACAGTATTGGTTCCTCCTTATAGGAATCAAGATTTGCCTTGTTTGGCCCTCAGGTACGTTTTTGTCTTTGGCTCTTTAGTTACCTGGGAGTTGAATTGGGCTATTGCCCATTATAAAAGTAGTAATATTATTACTGATCCTACTGCTTTTGGGAGGGGTCAAGTGATTCTGGTGTGGCGAAGACCTGGCATCAGATCAGGGTTATTCTGATTTCCGGGCTGAATATATAGTTTTGTTATTGTAAATATTCAGTTCTGATTTTGGGATTTCCCCCCCATTTGTACATGTACTTGTACAGGTAATATATGGGATTTAGTACTAAACCCATTGACCCGGCCTTAAATGACCATAGTTGTTGATAGGCCGTTAAACCCCAACAAACAAACAAACGAAACTATGTGACCATAAGTTGGATTGGCTTGAAACTTCATATACTTATTTGTCATCATCCACATTTTCATAGAACACCCATGCAGCCTCTGGTCAACGCCAAATAACGAAATTTCCTCGTTAAAGTTTTTCAGGGGTAGATCTCCCATCAGTCTTACTGGAATACCTGTGTCCCCTTCAGTCTTGTCTTTTGTAATTAATGGCTCAGACCTGTAGCCTATTTCACCAACATTGCAAAGTATACTTTTGTAGCAAAGTATACTTTGAGGGAGAAATTTTCAATTTTATGATAAATTTATTAATTTTTATTATACTGAATTTATTACATTATCACAGCCATTTTGGCTGTGATAATCTAATAAATTCAGTATAATAATTCTACATACTTTTAATCATCATATATATGCAGTAGTTAGTTCTGTATGAAATAATGCATTTTGGGAAAAGTAAATGATTACTCCCGCAAAGTATACTTTGCTAGAAAAGTATACTTTGCAATTTTGATGAAATCAGCTACAGGAACCATACTGTATATTTGACCAACATAGGGCCTGATCAGCCTGCTCATTCACACAGTCTTATCAGGGCCTACACTGTTCACCATTCATTCACAGATCTTCAAGACCAAACTTCTTCAGCAGCTTCTTTATATTGTTGGCTAACCATCCTGTAACATTAACCCATTTGATTTCATGCTGAGGAAATTTTGATTGGGGAAAATCATAAATATTTTATGTAAATGTGCTTAGAAGTATATGTCGCGACCACCATTTGAACCGTCTCATCGAGACGGTTCAAATGAGTGGTCGCAACATATACTTTCATTGAGAAATAACAAAAATCTTCTAGATCACGTCCACTAAAACTGATGTATATGGCCGACGTTTACATATATGTTCTGAATATGTTAGTCAGATCTTTACCATACTTTATCAGTAGCTTCCACATGTTGGTGGCTAACTATCATTCGGGTGAGTGGATGGCAGGTGGGAGAGTGCGATGGGTAATTTAATGATCAGGTTTCATCCTTACCGGAATTCCGACTGGAGATCTGGTTTTGCCTTCACATACGTCTTTGGCATTTTGTATCCAGTTGAATCTGCAGGTTATACCCCTTATGTGAGTATCACGATTATTTGTAATCTTGTTTTAGGAGAAGGAGCCAAGTGACTTTGGTGTGGTATGGACCTGGAACCAGGTCGGGTTATTCTAATTTCAGGGCTGAATATATTTTTCTCGATGTAAATATTCTGTTCTGATTTTGGGATTTTCCCCCCAATGCAGCATGTTAAAATGGGATCAAACCCGTTTGTCCGGCCTTTCATGACCGTAGCTGTTGATAGGCCGTTAAACACCAATAAACAAATAAAATCATTCGAGTGACAGTGACCTACTCTTTTGAGGGTAAGATTAATTTCTGGCAAAAGCGCACTTAAACTTTTGACCTTGGGACAAGGTCAGCATGGGTCATACACCCATGCTGACCTTGTCCCAAGGTCAAAAGTGGAATGTGATGTGGATTGTGAACCATATACACACACTTGAAATAACAATGTTATTCTAAGGCAACAACCAATTATCTAATTTCTATTTAATGGTTGCTGTCATCTATAAACAACCTGAATATTCCGCCAGTCTCTCGGTTGAGCGGAAATTGCAATGCCACCGCCAACATTTGTAATTGTGCCTAGCGAGTTGAAAATTGAGCGTATTAAATAGTTGCTAGCATAATGGGAATGGTGTTTTATTGGTATTCTGCACTCGAGTTTGTAAATGTGATTGATAAATGGATTTCTAACGATGGGTGATATGTGTCAGACGCACCTGCTATTTATGTTTCGACATAAATTACGCCGGTTTGAAAAGCGGGATATATTATGTTGTGGCATTGTCCGTTCGTAATTACGGACTGACGAACGGACAATGCCACAACATAATATTAAACTTTAGTCTGGTACTGCAAACTAGTCCTACAGTTTTCCACCGATGAAGCTCATCCTTCCCATACATGAATACTACAAAGTCTCACTGTGCGTAATGCAAACATTTTTGCTCCACCTCAAATCCATACGGAATCAGGCCCGTAGCCAGGGGGGTCGGAGCGGTCGGACGACCCCCCGCCCAGCCTCGAGGTGCACTTTTTTAGCCTCGAGGTCCACTTTTTAGACCCCCCTAGATACCTCAGGCACATTGGGCCTTCGAAACGACCCCCCCCCCCTTCAAACAGGTCTGGCTACGGGCCTGGGAATTATCACCATTTTTTGACTCCGAAATTCACATTTTTGGCTCGTACAGGAAACTAATCCCAACATTTTCCCACCGATCCAATCCATACTTCACATGCCTGACCATCATTCTTTCTTTCTTTCCTTCTTCGATCCACTCAATGTTCAGTAACCTCTTTGCTGAGTAGGAATGCTCCTTCACAACAATGCAACCACTACCAGTATTTACATAATAATATAACACTTGAAGCTGAGTGTTGTCTATCTTTTGTTAACGTTGTGCGCCACGAAGACTGCACTTCCTGTTACTGGTCTTTGTTAAGTATTTCTGTTGCTCACTAGGGTAGACATATATATGGAGTCCACTTTGAGTTGTGTTGGGGTGGGTACACAGGGCTCCAGATAAGCTGCATATTTGCTTGACCCAATTAAAATTGCCAAAAACCCAATTGAAATCAGAAGTAGCGAGTATCAAAAAGCAATACAAATTTTGTTGTACATTTATCATGCAATAAACAGACCACAAATATAGCATACCGGTAGTTTTCTTATTTTCCATGAAAACATATATCTTGGTATTTCATTAGAATTGTCTCCAAGGAGACAGTGAATTCTAATGAAATGCCAAGATATGTTTTCATTTCAAAAGAAACTTTAATAATTGCTGTCTGTTGATCTGTAAACAGTAACTAGTGTGATTTAATTTTACCCACTTAAAATTTTGAAATACCCAATTGCTTCAGAAATGATTGACTGAAAATACTCAATTACTAATTCCTTATCTGGAGCCCTGGGGTAGACATATGTATGGAGTCTGCTTTGAGTTGCGTTGGGTACAAGTTTGTATAAAAACGTTGTGTCGAGTAATGTCTGGATTTGAGCTGATATTGTTCAAAGTTCAGAAGTTGTAGGTTACACATAACGCTCCGTGTTTCATTGATATCAAGGAGCACATTTTCTCTAACTGTATCTATAGTATTGCACAGGTGAGTAGCAAATGTTCAAGCGTTTCATATACTGAAAGGATAAAGAAACGCAGGGTAAACATTTGAGGTGATTTAAAGTGATGTGTTTGCTGTTATATACAATATTTTATATGAGTATTAAAAAAACATCTTTAGTCAACACATTACCAAAATTGCATTAGGTTTTGACCGATAATTCGTTAGTAATCATGGTAATTGAATCACAATTGACGGTACCCCCCAATATCGCACAGTGAAATCCACTGTTTTGTCAGTATCTCGTATGCCCCCCTCGCTCATCTGTCACAGCCCTGATTCTCTTGTGCATGGAATTCATCAGTGCATTTATCCTTCTTATTGGGATATTGTTCCACTCTTCCAACAATGCAGTTCTTAGTTGGTCGAGATTAGAAGGGGTATTCCGACACCCCCTTATCCTCCTGTCAAGTTCGTCCCACAGATGTTTGATTGGGGACAAATCGGGACTGTACGCTGGCCAGTCGAGTGGGTTAATGTTATGGTCAGCGAGAAAGTCTTGACAAACTCTGGCTACATGGGGCCGGGCATTATGATGCTGGAAAATTAGTTGACGCTGTTGCACATATGGAACAACAACCGGGCGGAGGATTTCATCCCTATATCTCACGGCGGTTAAATTCCCGGCTACCACAATCAACGGTGACTTTACCCCATGAGATATCACTCCCCAGACCATAACCGAGCCACCCCCAAACCTATCCCTCTCAAGAACGCAAGCGTCGGCGAAGCGTTCCCCACGATGTCGGTATACACAACATCGACCGTCCGGATGAAAAAGAGTGAACCGGGACTCATCTGTGAAAAAGACTTGTCTCCATTGCCTCATTGGAAATCGTCTGGGAGCATGTGCCGCCAACAAAGCCATACGACTCGCGCGACGTGCACGAGTGAGAGGCAGACCAATGTAGGGACGACGTGCTCGCAGACCAACCTCGCGCAATCTTACAGTTTTGTGGTGAATGTGGCGATTATGATTGCCTACCGTGTTAATAGCGGTTTCAGTGGCAGTAACGTGGCGATTACGTAGGTGGGCGAGACGAATAGCCCTGTCTTGACGTCTCGATCTCGGTCGGTCGGCAACCCTTCCGGTCTCTCTCAGACGACGGACAAGACGTTCTATGGTGGAAACATTCACACCAAACTGCATAGCAACCTGCTGTTGCGTTTGACCTTGCATTAGCAATGCAATAGCCTGACACCTCTGAACTTCCGTCAGACGTACCATGATTGTGAGAGCTATAAATTCAGTGTAAATAGCGGAAAACGATGTGTATACCTCAAGCGTATGACAAAATGTTTTGACGAACTTATCATCATGCTGCACGTGTTTTTGGCTTTTTATCACTTTCTCTATGTGGTACGGTGCATTACACGGTTGAGTAACGTTAGGCACCGGTTTGGGTGCATAGTGACCAAGATAGTCGCCTGACCGGTTTTCATAATTTTAGGCCAAGCATTTAAATAATTATTGCGTATATTGTTACCCTGCGTTTCTTTATCCTTTCAGTATATATATATCTATAGTATTGCACAGGTGAGTAGGAAATGTTCAAGCGTTTCATATGTTGCATCATAAAATAGAGATGTCTTGTTTACTTCGGATGGATTGAACTTCATCCTATGCGTTTGTAGTATAACAATTCACATGTTAGTTTGATTTTAACCTACAGTCTTCTGGTTTCTCTAACACAGGCATCACGCATACATACAATAGGGTGCAGTTAGCCAGGTTTATTGTCGCGCCTGCTTTAGCAGAGGCGCGACTATAGTCGGCGCTTTTTCCGTCGTCGTCCGCGTCGGCCGCGTCGGCCGCGTCGTCCTTTTTTTTGTAAGGCAAATGCGGTAAAGTTATTGTTTTTTCACAATATCTCTTTTAACCCCTTGCCAGACTTTGATAATATTTCACATCAATCTTTGTCTAGGGATGATGCTTCATTACGCACACCCCCACATCCAAATTCTCAAGGTCAAGGTAATTTATTTACTTTTAATGTTCACCGGTTTTGTAACAGAAATGTGTTAAAAGTTATTGTTTTTTCACAATATCTCTTTTAACCCCTTGCCACACTTTGATAATATTTCACATCAATCTTTGTCTAGGGATGATGCTTCATTACGCACACCCCCACATGCAAATTCTCAAGGTCAAGGTCATTTATTTTCTTTTAATGTTCACCGGCTTTGTAACAGAAATGCGTTAAAGTTATTGTTTTTTCACAATATCTCTTTAACCCCTTGCCAGACTTTGATAATATTTCACATCAATCTTTGTCTAGGGATGATACTTCATTACGCACACTGCCACATCCAAATTCTCAAGGTCAAGGTCATTTATTTACTTTTAATGTTCACCGGTTTTGTAACACAAATGTGTTAAAAGTTATTGTTTTTTCACAATATCTCTTTTAACCCCTTGCCACACATTGATAATATTTCACATCAATGTTTGTCTAGGGATGATGCTTCATTACGCACACCCCCACATGCAAATTCTCAAGGTCAAGGTCATTTATTTACTTTTAATGTTCACCGGCTTTGTAACAGAAATGCGTTAAAAGTTATTGTTTTTTCACAATATCTCTTTAACCCCTTGCCAGACTTTGATAATATTTCACATCAATCTTTGTCTAGGGATGATACTTCATTACGCACACCGCCACATCCGAATTCTGAAGGTCAAGGTCATTTATTTACTTGTAATATTCACGGTGAAAGACCTCGGCAGGCGCGATACCGCTTCCGTGGCGGAATTCTTGTATATATGAGAATTCAGATTCGACAAATATGGGTATAGTTGAGCTTGTGTGGGTTTGCCATGTTCTGCAGTGAGTTCACCCATTCACACCTTCACTTTCACTTTCACTTTCACCTTCACCTTCACTTTCACTTTTTTCACCTTGATGACCTTGACTTTTGTGTCAAGAATTTTAAATGTATGTCCAAATGTTGAATATTTCCTGATCTGTGAATTCAGATCGTCACAAAACTTCATCAATAGCTTCCTCACATTGATGTCTATCTACCATTTGTGTTACCTTGACCTTGGTGATCTTGACCTTCATGGCTGAGACCTTGCTATTAGTGCTCAACTAGCTTAGAAAAATGAACAATAATAATGCCAATTAACACATCCATAAAAGGATGGACGAAAAAATATGTCTCGCCATTTTACAAGCTGACATGTGGGAGTCCGGCTTTAAGAATTGACCCTAATTGCATGTTGGAACTGACTATTGTGTTTTCTCTTTTCTCTCAACAAAACTTGGTTTAGCAGCCTCTTTGTGCTGTCAAAGCATGTTTTTGAAGGGAATCAAAGTACTGAAAGTACTGAACATAGGGTACTACAAGATTAAACTAGATTGATTGATTTATTGTTGGTGTTGCAGTTTCATTAACCCTTAAAGGTACATGCCCACTCAGTAGGTACAAAATGTTCTTTACATCAGAGACATCATCTGAGACATTTCCTGGCAAAATAAACATTCATGCGCCATTATCCCACGTACTGATTGGCATTATTATACATGTTATATCAGACGTAAATGTACACACTGATATCAGGGGCGATAACCGTGTTTGCTTAAAATGTTAACGGACACTACTATTTAATCTCTGTATTAATTTATGATGTGCAATGATCATACTTTAAAATCTGTCGAAAATATTATTTTTTCAGGTGACGCATTTCTTTAGTATAAATAATTAAAAAATGTCATGCCTCATTTGCATATGAAAATAGCCTGATACCACCGCCACTATCAGTAAAATAAATATTCTAAATGATTATATCTGTACACTGTATAGCGGGCACTTGTAACGTTTAGAAACTTGTTAGATTTTTTTTGTCGTATTTCAGTACTTGCATTAATATGGGTATTAATATAAGCTGGGTTGTGTTATACTGTCATTAATGTGTTCCCTGACTGTAAGTTATCACCTTAAATACTGACTTATTGACCCCCTTCCCTGAACGTAGAATTGACACTCATGTTGGCGTGTATTGGCCACCATAGACAAATGTCAATCGGGCCATATTCAGGAAATGTCACTAAAATCCACTGTAAATCCATCGATAGAGAGAGAGAATGAGGATTAAACATCAGTTAGACCTACGCGTGCGAGTTTTGTTTCGCACAGGTGTCGGGTGAGTTTAAAAATAGGCTGTCGGAATGTCAAACTTGATGTAGTTTGTGTGTTAAACGCGTCGCTTGTTTCGGAGAGTATTCGGAGGGGAGTTAACTCTGTTACTAAATTTAGCGATGACCGCACGATTCCAACGCGATTCCATTGGCTGTTTTATATGCAGATATTCTCAGCTGTCAATCACAGGCGTCCGCACCGCGGGGGGTCGTGGGCGGAGCCAAATGATCCCGCTCGATCGCAATACATACGGATACACATGTACCCTATGTAAAAATGAAACAGCAGACGACACAATTAAATTCAGCATTTTATACCAAGCATGAATATATTCATGGCCATGGTTCTGACAATATTTCTTTGTCTGGAATCTTGTTTGCTCTTAATTACTGCATGTACTGTGCCAGAGAAATTCATGATATGTCTGTTACGTTTGTAAGAAAAAGTACGGAGCCCCACAGGGGACATAGAATTCTTTTTTTTATTAATTCGTTTCCACGAAATAGCAATTCATTCCCACAAAATAACAATTTGTTCCCTCAATTTAACAATTCTTTTCCACGAAATAACAATTGTTCCCACGGGAACGAATTGTTCATTTGAGGGAATGAATTGTTAAATTGAGGGAACGAATTGGCATTTCTTGGGAACGAATTGTTAATTCGAGGCAACAAATTGTTAAATTGAGGGAACAAATTGTTATTTCGTGGAAACAAATTAATAAAAATAAATCCATGTCCCCTGCGGGGCTCCGTAAAAAAGACACCATCGTATTACGGCATATGCAGCAAAATTATTTAGTGAGCATTCGTTCGTTTTTATGTTTGCCAGATCACCTTATGACATAAACGAGTGCATACTGTAATAAACCTAAATATGCGGACGGAAGTTATTCTGGAAAACACCTGTAAATATAAGGTTTCGCACAATGAAGAAGTCTATGGTTAGTATTATTGTACTGATTTATCACAATAACAATGTATTTGCAATACAATTTGTTTTGGGAAACCCCTATAAAATAGGGGCTATAAAATAGGAGTTTCCCAAAACAAATAGTATCCAAATACCGGTACATCGTTCTGATACACCAGCAGAGCTCCAGATAAGCTTTGTATCTAAAGCGTACTATACCCCCTGATTTCAAAATCATTGCGTGCTTTACTTTTACAAGAGGATTATTGATTTTCTTCATTACTAAATAGGGAACAAATGTTTGCTTTTTGCAGCTCAACTAAGTGAATTTTCAACTTTATTACAGTACAGTGGATATACCTAGGTTCTGGATAATAAGCCTTCGTTGGCCAGTTACTAGAGCTATAAGCATACAAAAACAATTATTGAAAACTTTTTAAAACAATAAACTTATCGTAAAAGTGCTATGAAACAAGATTTATCTAAAAGTCCTGCTTGTTTCCATGTCGTCCATTTTGTTAACGTATCATCCTGGCGCTTGTAGAAAATAGACTGTGCTCAGAGTCTGGATTTTTGTTGTTTGGTTATACTCATCCTGTATTGCGGCGCACCATCGGGTCAGTGTACAAAATGGTTATCTAAATTATCAGAGGAGTGTACAGTACAGTAAACAATTTTCCACCATTTCCTATGCCAGTCATAAGTGACAATAATATTATCACAAGGCTAATAATCATAATGAAAGATGCTTTCAGATCACATTTAATTTTCAGTTGTGGTACATGCTATTTTACCACATTCATTATGGTGCACACTACAGGTAGGATTTATACCAACAACAAAATTATATCGATCTACAAACTGTAGCATATTATTCTGAGCATTTTTATAATCAACAGAACAATAAATTCTACTAAAAACACAGAGTTTATATCTACATCTGTGTAATGAAATATAATTCTGTGTTAGTTTTTTGTTGTTTTTCATATAAGACCCCCCAGTATAATGAGAAGCTCTATTCTGATAATTTGACAGCTACACGTCTGTGTTTACATGACCTTGACTTCTCAAAATGGCTAAAGAATCCAGTGGCGCAGACTGACCCATGCTTTGTAAATCTTTTTGAATAATGATGTTTATGAGTGGACACAAGTGGGAATAGCTGAAATACAACATTTTGAAGGTATTCTAACACATTTGATTAAAACCTTACATAACCAATGGCGATGTGGAACATTTTTCTCCATTTGACAGATAAGTGTCTTCTGCAAAAAATGTCCGGGAAACTGACCGTGTAATTTTCTGTGATTAGTGACAAATGCGATTTACGAAAATTCCTGACGCAGGGGTTATCCCGACAAATGGTTACGCTACTGTATTTTCACTACTCAATTTGAAAACCAGTGCGTATTTTCAAATTGCTGTGCTTATTTTGTACTCCCACTTTTGATAATCAATGCATATTCAGCTAAAATAATTGCGTAAAATACGCCAATACGCACCTTATCTGGAGCTCTGCAACCATACTAACCCTGAATATTGGGACATTCTTTGTTGTATATTGATATGTGTTTCCCAGAACAAATTGTGTCCGAATAGTTAGGCTGATAACGGTATATAGTAGCATCTGCATTTTTACTCCACTTTGAAAGCAGAAGTGATCAACGTGGTCCAAATGTGATTGAAATGTGGTCCAAATATAGAGAATAGTAATATCTGGCAAGGCTTAGGTAACAGGATGGGTGAGGCTCTGCCGAGCACATCATGTTTCCGTGCCGCGCCAGATATTTTTCCCATTCACGGCACTAACCTACAATTCTATTTATCCCGTCAAGACCTACAAATAGCTTTAAAATGCAAAAAATAACCCCATCCGCATCGTCAAAATCGGAGAATCGACTAGTATGACAACCGCACATATTCATACGCAGTGATTAGGTCGTATTGACAGGATATCAAAATGTTTCACGGAAACGTGTTTCAAGGCACATATGCACGGTGTTGACGGGATGAATGCGTGTTCTGTATTCCAAATAGCAAATCAAATCAACATTTTCAAGTTTACAAACGGGTTTTCTCATTTTTGTCGCGCCTGCTTTAGCAGAGGTGCGACTATAGTTGGCGCTTTTTCCGTCGTCGTCTTCTGCGTCGTCCGCGTCATCCATTTATTTTGTAAGGCAAATGCGTTAAAGTTATTGTTTTTTCACAATATCTCTTTAACCTCTTGCCAGACTTTGATAATATTTCACATCAATGTTTGTCTAGGGATGATGCTTCATTACGCACACCCCCACATCCACATTCTCAAGGTCAAGGTCATTTATTTACTTTTAATGTTCACCGGTTTGTAACAGAAATGCGTTAAAGTTATTGTTTTTTCACAATATCTCTTTAACCCCTTGCCAGACTTTGATAATATTTCACATCAATGTTTTGTCTAGGGCTTCATTACGCACACCCCCACATCCAAATTCTCAAGGTCAAGGTCATTTATTTACTTTTATGTTCACCGGTTTTGTAACAGAAATGCGTTAAAGTTATTGTTTTTTCACAATATCTCTTTAACCCCTTGCCAGACTTTGATAATATTTCACATCAATGTTTGTCTAGGGATGATGCTTCATTACGCACACCCCCACATCCAAATTCTCAAGGTCAAGGTCATTTATTTACTTGTAATCTTCACCGGTTTTGTAACAGAAATGCGTTAAAGTTATTGTTTTTTCACAATATTTCTTTAACCCCTTGCCAGACTTTGATAATATTTCACATCAATGTTTGTCGACGAATGATGCTTCATTACGCACACACCCAGATCCAAATTCTCAAGGTCAAGGTCACTTATTTACTTGTAATGTTCACGGTCAAATGCCTCTGCAGGCACGATACCGCTTCCGTGGCGGAATTCTTGTTTGACTGACTTCAACTCATTTTGCATTTTCTGGTATTGTTATCCAATTAATGAATCCTTTTTTGCATAATGTAGTATTTCCTCATGTGCATTTTCGCGTTTCCAGCCGTTTATTGTGGTACATTTATCATGCAATAAAACAGACCACAAATATAGCATAGTTTTCTTATTTTCCATGAAAACACATCTTGGTATTTCATTAGAATTGTCTCCAAGGAGACAATTCTAATGAAATGCCAAGATATGTTTTCATTTCAAAACAAAGTATTCAATAATTGCTGTCTGTTGATGTGTAAACAGTAACTAGTGTGATTTAATTTTACCCAATTAAAATTTTGAAATACCCAATTGCTTCAGAAATGATTGACTGAAAATACTCAATTACTAATTCCTTATCTGGAGCCCTGGGGTAGACATATGTATGGAGTCTGCTTTGAGTTGCGTCGGGTACAAGTTTGTATAACAACGCCGACACTACTGTATATTCGATCTGTGGGTTAATGTGGACTCGTCTATGTGTCCGGTTTGGAGAGGTTCCATTGTCCATTATAGGAATTAATGGCCTTTTTGTGGAATTTATCAGGGTATAAACTTGGAAAAGTTGCCGGAATACTGGACGAACTGATAACAAATTACAATTTAATTTTTTTTTTTTTTTTTTTTTTTTTTTTTTTTTTTTTATTTATTTTTTTTTTTTTCGTGACTTTTCCAAGTTTATATCCCCGATAAATTCCACAAAAAGGCCATTCATTCTTTATAATTCCAGCATTTGAAATAAATTCATCAAGAAAATGTGTTTATTTTCCGTTTTCTTAAGAATTATTTTAACTGCGCCTCACGGTTATGGAAAGTAGTTCGGCATGGGAGTTTACTGGGATATAAATTTTGGACAGAGACTTGCTACGGACCATTCAAATGTTAGGGAATTGTGTAAATATTTTTGAGCTGGAATTATACAGTGGTACATGTATATGATCCTGCAGACTGTTATTACTTGCAAACTAAAACCACCTGTGAACAATGGCCAAAATATGTGGCTGTGACTGGAAAAATGGTGCTTATGGCATTTGTGACCAGTGTAGCTCCGGACCTTCTAGCACAGTCTTGTAGCCTGATCGATAGCGATCTTTATTACATGATTGAAGAATGACAGGTATTCATCAATGAAATTGTGAACTGTGCAGATGCACAGGATCTGGATCTACACAGGTCGCAAAACCAAAAAGCCACATTTATCCAGTCACAGTTACATATGATCGAGCAATCAAAAACCACTTGCAAACAAAAACCGCCTGTGAACAACAGCCACAATATCCATTTCTCGTTTCTGCCCATTATTCGGAGGATTTACTGATTTAAATTTGAGAGCTATGAGTACAGTCAAACCTCTCTTAACCGGACACGGGGAAATGTTAGTTGTGTTTAACCCTTTTCATGCTGATCGAGGATACAAAAAACCTAAATAATTTCCTTCTATGGGCTCAGAAGTATATGTCGCGACCACCATTTGAACAGTCTCGTCGAGACGGTTCGAATGAGTGGTCACAACATATACTTTCATTGAGAAATAGCAAAAATAAAATATTTAATAAATTTCATACCCGTAAAGGTGTATATATTCTGAAAGGAATGGGTTCATCTTGAGGAGTAAGTTTCTTTGCAATTTACCTTCATTGAAAATGTAAGATCACAATCACAAGACACAAGTAGGCATCTGTCTGTTTTACAGCAAAACCTCTTTAAGCCAGACACCCTGAAGACCTCCCAGCATCTCCGGATTAAAGAGGTTCCACTGTACAATTATATCTGTTTGTTCAAAATCCATAGCATTTTTTGCAAAGTACATAAAGTTTGTTTCGTCTAGCGAATGCAAATTTCAGTTTTGGAATCCATTCACATTTCTCAGCTGGTTTTCTATTATACGGTTTTTGCTTTCGCCAAATTAATTCTGACGTGCGTGAACGACAAACCAGCATGGAAGTGTTCAACCATAGTCCGCAATAATTACAAACGACTTGCATCACAAACTATGCAGGCATTGCCAGAAGTGGTTAAAACGAAAAACACTCTGTGAGTGTCTTTGCAAGTGTTTTCTCTTTTGAGTTTGGTTTTCTTGATTATACTCCGCAGTTGCTGCCGTGCAACAGCAGGACGATCAATTCTTGATAGACCTAAAGTATTATAGACTTCACGTAATTACGGAGAGATTTAAGCGAGTTTTTGAAATTGCGTGCCAGTGTTATTTGCGAATCAATCACTGGGATTATTGTTTTCGCTGAGTATGAGTGTGTCGACTTTGTGCCGAGTTTGTGCCTTGCTGGAAGAGTGGCTATCGACTTAGAACATTTATATAGATGGATAAGGAGGCGGTATTTTAACCCTTAGACCGCTATCTTAATTATTTTGTCATCTGTGTATTTTCTATTTTCCATTTTTATCATCAAAAACATTCTTTGACAGCACTTTCGAATAATTTGCAACATGCTTTGACAGCACTTCAGAATCATTTCCATTGGAAATGATTCTGAAGTGCTGTCAAACCATGTTTTTATTCAGAAATAAGGCAAGATAGAAAAGCAACAACAGATGACAATTGTTGTGAGTAGCGGTCTAAGGGTTAACACATGCATTCTAAGGACAGACACTTTTTTCTGGAAAGTTCTGAATATGTTTTCTTAACTCTTTCACCCATAAGTAACTGGAATGAAGTTTGATAATTTAATATTCCGACCAATCCAATCATCACAAAGTGATATTCAGACTTGTCCATTTATTGAAAGGTTTTTTTTTTACTTGCCAAAAGTGCTGATCCTGATGAGACGGCTCATCTGGATCAACACTGTTTGCAAACACCACTATAGCGATCTGTTGTGTTGAAATGGTTATATCTCTTTCAAGTCTATGTTGTAACCATCATTTAATTAATTGCGAGAGAGTGCTAACGACCGCAGCATTTAGTTCCTGAAAAATTCAATATGTGAACAATAACATACTTATGGTTAAGCCAAGTGTACAATGCAATGTCCTATCCGAGTATTGATTTTCCATTTCCTGTCGAATACGTAATCATTAAATCTGGTAATATGTAACTTATTTGTGTTAAACATTGCAATATGTGCCCTACTGGTAAGATATATTGAACCTTTGCCTCGATATAAAGACACAAGAATTCCGCGGAATCAAATGTCTCGCCTTGTCCCGCCGCCTTGACCTCGAGCCTGAGCCAGAAAGCAATTTTCACTGGCCCGAACATATTATACAATTATTGACTAATGAACCATAGAATATCAGATTATATTCTATGGCTCACTAGTCAATAATTGTTTTATTGTATGATAATAGTCCGTATATAGCACTTACAACCTTATGCTACTAGACAAAAATTTAAAAAGAATTTAGAAAAAAAAATTAAAAATTAAAAATGTAATTTACCTGTAATAAGTTTATAGTGGTTAGTTAGTGGTCAGTCTGGACATTTGCGCATGCTAGCACATGCACAGGTGAATGGTTCTCCCAGTCACTATTGTCAACCGGAGAAGGCTATTGTTCTCTCTACAGGTAAGGTGTACAAAGCACACGAGAAAACGGGTCTTCATGCATTAATGTTCAGTTTGTAGCATAGAAAGAAATAGAGTTTGACCTTGACCCTGGAGCCCGGATTTTTTTTTAATAGTCCTATATTCATCTACATATCATAGTAAAGGTATGTATAAAGTTTGATGACTGTAGCTGATAAGGTGTTGAAGTAATGACCGTAACACGAAAACTTAACATTAGAAAGTAGGACGAACTATGATTCTCAATTTCCAATAACCTCCATGTGATCGAAAAAATTAATAAAACGAGTGACTTTAAAACAATGTATAATTGTCAATATAGAACGTTTGTAAGTTTTCATATATTTAACTCTTAGAATGCGGGAACCGAAAATAGTCGTCTGCTGTTAATTCATATTTTGTCTTTTTCTCTCAGTAAAAACATGGTTTGACAGAGTTAATGTGATTATTCAAATCATGTAACTTGGAACTGTAGCTAACTTATAATCTGCCAATAAGTGTAATCTTAGACTACCCATAACATGATATTGACAATACCAGTAGCCTATTTCATCATCATTGCAAAGTATACTTTAGTAGCAAAGTATACTTTGAGGGAGAAATTTTCAATTTTATGATAAATTTATTAATTTTTAGCCAGGTTTTGTGAAAAAAAATCCAGGCTATTGGATTGGCGAAAGCCGGGCGGGCGGGCGGGCGGGCGGCGCGTCCACAATCAATGTTAAGTTTTCGTGTTTGAGTCCATTTCTTTGTTACTGTACCACCTAGGACTACCAAACTTTCACAGCTTCATAATCAAGGGGTGCCCACCACATATCACTATCCAACATGTTACTTTTTTTTTAACTTGACCCATTTTTTCCGCGCTGTCGACTTAGCCATTTTCAATGTTAAGTTTTCGCGTTTACAATGTTAAGTTTTCGTGTTTCAGTCCATTTCTTTGGTACTGTACCACCTAGGACCACCAAACTTTCACAGCTTCATAACCAAGGGGTGCCCACCACATACAACTATCCAACATGTGACCATTTGTTTTACCTTCACCTATTATTTCTACGTAATTGACTTAGCCATTTTCAACGTTAACTTTTTAACGTACGTCTGGTTAAAGTTTTTTGGTTGGTTAAAAGTTTTTTGTTATACTATGTCTCTGCAACTGCTTCGCCCATTACCTTGAAACTTCACATGGGTGTTTATCATCATCCATATTTTCATTCTAACCCCCAACCGTGCGGCCCCTGTGCCCAATGTCAAGGTCAAATTACTTTGAATTTTTTTGTTAAAGTTTTTTTGTGTACTATATCTCTGCAACTGCTTCACCCATTACTTTGATACTTCACATGGGTGTTTATCATCATTGTCGCACCCGCTTGCGGAAAGCGCGATATCGTCGACATTTTGGCATATGTCCGTCCGTCCGTCCATACGTCCGTGTGTCCGGTTAAAGTTTTTTTTCGTTAAAGTTTTTCCATCTACTATATCTATTTTTTTTGTGTCCATGCCTCGCCCCAAGGCGCGACATGCAGGCCACAGCCATCTAGTCTACAAAAAGTGGGTATAATTATATTATCCAAGTGTCTATGCTTGGAAAAAACCTGGCCTTCGTGGCTTTGCCTCGTTTCTTGTTATTATACTGAATTTATTACATTATCACAGCCATTATGGCTGTGATAATGTAATAAATTCAGTATAATAATTCTGCATACTTTTAATCATGAAATACATGCATTTGTTAGTTCTATATGAAATAATGCATTTCAGGAAAAATAAATGATTTTTTTTTTTTTTTGCTTATATTTAACGGCGGCACTGGCTCTAGGACCTTGCATGCCGTCTCCCAAGAATGGGAGAAAGAACAGAGGTAGAGATTTTTGAGAGAAGCCGGTAATTCGTATTTACAGAGCAACTACGAATTATCGGTACCCATTTACAGCTGGGTGAACTGGAACAGTGTGGATAAAGTGTCTTGCTCAAGGACACAACGCACGCCGCTAGTGAGGCTCGAACCCACGACCCTTGGATCAGTAGTCAGATACACTGACCATTACGCCACGGCGCTCCACTAAAAATAAATGATTACTCCCTCAAAGTATACTTTGCTAGTAAAGTATACTTTGCAATGTTGGTGAAATAGGCTACAGGCTAGTGGCTTTTGATATCGTATGTCTGCATTCGAAATTGCACTATTTCTTCTGTTTATTTCACACGTTTCTTGTCATATCATTGATCATTTGCATCACAAAAGAAGTGTAAGAGGTTGAAGACGTTTTCATCCATGTGTTGTATTCTATCGCCATTGTGCATACACACGTGTGACAGTAAACGTTATCTACGTAAGCATCCTATTTCCAAACCATGTAACATGTTTCACAGATAAACACTGCATTATGAATGTGTTACCAAAGTGCTTTTCTGGTAACGAGCTTTGTATATATTGGCCGAATACGTACTGACTGATAACACATATTGCTGTATCAGGCATTGACATGATACGAATATCCGGGTTACAACAAATTGAAAACTAACGTTTCATTGGTCGAACAGGGTCACATGAGATAGTAGGATTCTGAGGCAAGTTTCCTAGACTTGACTGATAAACCTGATCTCAAACTACACTAGCCTGATTATCTCGATACATGGTATATTTAACCCTTACATTGCTGAATTAAATTGTGTCGTCTGCTGTGTATTTTACATTTTGCATTTTTCTCATAAAAAAACATGTTTTGACATCACTTTAGAATCATTTCCAATGGAAATGATTCTAAAGTGCTGTCACACCATGTTTTTATTGAGAAAAAAGGCAAAATAGTAAGCAACAGCAGACGACACTTCGTTTCCAGCATTATAAGGGTCAAAGGTGGCTTGATCAGCTTTCCCATCCTTCTACTGATATCAAATGGCTGTTGCAAACAGACATCAACACAGACACAATGTATCACAGCTCACACTCACAAAACTCTTGTATAAATAAGTATAATAACTACCATATGAGGTTGACAAGCTGTTAAACGCCAATAAATCTTCATTTTCAGGCTAACATTAACGGCAGAATCATCACGTGCGAAACACCTATCTGGGCTTATATGAGCATTTTTGATTACCATTCCTTTCTGGCGTGTCTTTTGTTCTAACCAGGAAGCCCATCAACAAGCAGGAAATTGCCGACAACTCCACGTTATAATGGCAGGCCATTCATCGTTTCCCGGACTTTATTGTTTCTCTCGCATGTATATACCTCTGGGACATCTCTAAGCCGGACACCTTGGGAAGTCCCCGATGTGATTGGTTCAGAAATGTGACATGATAATTCAAGCATATGAGCTTGGTAATGCTATATGTGAGTGCTTTGCGATCATGAACAGATATTATTATTGATTTTTTTTAGCATGCAATTCGCGCATATTAAGCAAATCCTAACCAGAAGTCTTGCCTGCAACCATTTAATCTGGTATTTTAACCCGTTCAATGCTACAGACCTGTATAGTGGTATTGGCAAACAGTGTAGATCCTGATGAGCCGGCTCGTGACGAGCCGTCTCATCAGGATCTGCACTTTTTGGAAGTAATTATCATATTTTTGAGAACAAAAGTATCCCCCCCCCTCTTGTCATAAATGGACTAGTCTATTCCAGTTAAAGGGTTAAGACACCTGGCATCAGATAAGGACATAATGAATCAGTACTGTACGGATACATTTAATTTCAGTTTTAAATTTAGATGATTTTGTAATGTTATTGAATGTATGCAAACCCTCATTAATTCAATCAATCAATCAATCAATCAATCAATGACTTCTATACACCAAGGTAAATGACTTCAGTATTACACTCGGACATCAGGAGGCCGTTTCACTAACCTTCGTACGACTAAAATGTTCGTAAGAGCAAAATTATGAGTGTAAATTTCACATTAACAATTTTTTCTTGTAAACAATTGATGGATTAACATTTATTGAGCATAGGCTGCATATGCAGAGTATGCTCAATAAATGTAAATCCATCAATTGAGATTTCCAGACGATCATAAATTTGCACTTACGAACATTTTAGTCGTACGAAGTTTAGTGAAACGCCCCCAGATCTCTGATTTCTCGTTTGGTGGATTGTGACGTTTCCAATGAGGAATGGCAACAGCCACAATCTGTGACCTATCAATCAAGTCATGCTGTCACCCTTCTTGAGAGCAATCAAGTCCGGCTGCCACTGTTATTGATATGAATTGACCTGCCCTACATTCTTTACATATTAACCTTGAGTGTGTTGAATTAAATTTTGTTTTCTGCTGTTTTTTATCATCACTTGTTGTCAACCATATTTTTTTGTGAGAAAGCGACACAATATGAAACAACAGCAGACAACAAATTTGTTAACTCTTAAGATATGTAAAGTTAATTTTGTCATTTCTTTTTTGTTTTTCATTTTTATCATAAAAAAACATGGGCTGACAACACTATAGCATCATTTCCAATGGAATGATTCTAAAGTGTTGTCAAACCATGTTTATGTCGACAAAATATAAAACAACAGCAGACGAAAAGTTATGTTTCCTGCATTAACCCTTGAGCCGCTATCTTATTTTTTTTGTCGTCTGCTGTTTATTTTCTATTTTCCATTGTTATCATCACAAACATGCTTTGGCAGCACTTCAGAATCATTTCCATTGGAAATGATTCTGAAGTGCTGTCAAAACATGTTTTTATTGAGAAATAAGGCAAGATATAAAAGCAACAGCAGACGACAATTGTTGTTGAGGGTTAAGGGCAAATCATCACTTGTGTAATAAAGTCTATAGTATTATGGAATAAAAATCACTTCATGAATTTTGAAACTGGCATCCACCCTGCTGGCTGCTGTGTTCTAGATAATGTAGGCCGCGCGACCTTCAATTTTTTATCTGATTATACTGTGCAATGTTCCGCAGTATCTGCACTTTATCGTATTAAAAATACAAAAAAATAATAATTAGTATTTAGTATTTATTCTAATAGCAACCCAGAGGATGGAAAGTTACTCGTATCTTAACGATGAATCCATTTTTACGGATTCATTTATCTCAATAATGACTAAGTGATCCGGTGTGGTAATGGTGTCTGGCATCAGATCAGGACACTTTCTTTAAGTGGTAGAAGTTTTTATGCCCCCGGTTTCGGACCTGGGAGGTATATAGTGTTCGAACTGTGTGGGCATCCGTCAATGTGTCTGTATGTCGGTTAAGAAGTTCACCGGAGTTTCGCCAATCTACCAACGGGGCATTTGTGTGCGGACAGGCCACATTTTCTTGTTATTGTAATTTCAGTGCTAACGATATGGTACTCGCATATATATAGGTAGATTTCTCTCTTGTACATGTATATGACCTTGCTGTTGCTTAAAACTCCAATGAATGAATCGATCAATATTTATAAAAAATAAAATCAGCAAAATGGAGTATGTCTAACCCTTTCGACACCTCAGGCATGTATAGTGGTATTGACAAAAAAATGCAGATCCTGATGAGACGGATCGTGACGAGCCGTCTCATCAGGATCTGCAATTTTTGCAAGTAATTTTCATATTTCTGAGAACAAAAACCCTATTCATAAATGGACTAGTCTGACAATCATTTTGTGACAGTTGGATTGGTCGCAAACTTAACATGTCATAATGTCAAAATCCGTTCCAGTTACTTACGGGTGAAAGGGTTATTATGGGAATGCACTTAGTGGAAATGTATCCGGCACACTAAAAGTGAAATGAACACAGATTTATTCTCTTATCGGGAACAATATTCAGTATTGGCGTAAAACCGTCGCAAGTCAATCTTTGACACAACAGACTCGCATATGTAATTGGATGGAATTGTACAAAACAGGTCATTTGTAATTGACAAAACAATAAAATTGCACCACACTGTTTAATTACACCAGGAATATGCGACGAAGGC
The DNA here is from genome assembly GCA_029237695.1 of Conchocele bisecta. Lineage (NCBI taxonomy): Eukaryota > Metazoa > Mollusca > Bivalvia > Lucinida > Thyasiridae > Conchocele > Conchocele bisecta. The sequence goes on from CM055273.1 coordinate 38,160,385, forward strand.
TAATTATATAAAAGGTGTTGGACGTTCACGAGTGCAGTAAATATTTGTGCGATCTGGGATTGTTAATATCGCGTGTCGTGCTACGATTTAAAGATGGATACGAGTCGGCATGACTTGCAGCGGAATAATATGAAGCCGGAAGATGGTGTGCAACTGTAAGTTTCGCTTTCTTTTAACTATTTATATTTTGAAGATATAGAATTTTCCTATCGTATTGGTGGTACTAATTACCAATGACTTAACAACTTGATTTTTATTTATTTTGACTCCAATTGGTGGTAAACTGTGATCTATGTAAACTCCGTGGTTGAATGGGGGGGGGGGGGGTTGCAACCCCGGAACCACCCCCCCCTCCCCCCCCATTCAACCACGGAGTTTACATAGATCACAGTTTACCACCTTCCCCCCTTCTAGATCTGCCCTTTTGTACCCTTGTATGTGAATAAAAATGCAAACAACAATAAAATGGTTGGTAGGAATTTAAAAGATGTGAAAGTTTATGTAACACTGGCAGAATTTTTTCGGTCTATCGTATACTAGTTAGCGATGATCATCACATAATGTGGCAATGGCTGTTGCCATGATAAAAACAGCACCTCCTGTTTTGCGCATGTCATATGTGACACATATTTTACAAAATATGATGTAATTTTATGATCAAATGATTAATGCAACATTTAACCCTTACACCACTATCTTATTTTCTTTGTCGTCTGCTGTTTATTTTCTATTTTTCATTTTTATCATCACAAACATGCTTTGACAGCAATTTAGAATAATTTACAACATGCTTTCACAGCACTTCAGAATCGTTTCCATTGGAAATGATTCTGAAGGGCTGTCAAAATCACCTGAACATTTGTCACACACTCATGCCACCATTAACACGACCTTGACCTGAAATTGCTGAAATACTTTTGTTAGTCAAAAAGTTTGTAAGAGTTTCTCCAACATGTAATATCTTCAATAATATGCGAAGGCTTGCGTTAATACTTGGACACTTGAATCACTTGAACATTTGTCACACACGATCGTGCCATCATTAACACGACATTGACCTTTGTCACCTTAGAAATTTCGCTGAAACACTTAGCCATTTTGTTCCGTCTAAAAGTTTGTAAGAGTTTCTCCAACATGTAGTATTTTCAATATTACGTGAAGGATTGCTTTAATGTTTGGACATGTAGTTCATTCACCTGAACATGTGTGACACAATCACACCACCAATGATATGACCTTGACCTTTGTCGCCTTCAAAATGGTGCTGAAACACTTAGCCATTTGTTACGTCAAAAAATTGTAAGACTTTCCCGAATGACTTTGAAATTTGTGTATACAAAAATTTTGACACACAATATCTAGTTAAGAGTCCAGTATGCCATGGGGGAATATCCATGTTTTACAAACATAATTTCTTGTTAAGTTTCTTAGCTGTCACCGGTATTTAGTATACAACGTTAGTTAGGAAACAGAGGATATATGTTGTTACTGGTCACTCATTCGAACCGGTTTCCAATAGGAAGTGATTCTAAAGTGCTGTCGAACCATATTTTTCTTCAGAAAAAAAGAGAAAATATGACACAATAGCAGACGACAATTTACGTTCTAAAGGGTTAAAACTACGATATATTCGTGATGTCGTACAATGAGAAATAGGTTACCAAACTTGGAAACTCACAGATATCTTTGCTTAGAACTACTTCCGAGGCATCATCGGCTTTTAGAATTGGCAGAGTTTGTCCGTTTTACTCTATCATGTTCATGTTGCTTAATCTTACAGTGAAAATAAGTAGGAGAAATCGAAGCACCCACGAATTCTGCCAATTTAACCCTTAGACCGCTACTCACAACAATTGTTGTCTGCTGTTGCTTTTATATCTTGCCTTATTTCTCAATAAAAACATGGTTTGACAGCACTTGAGAATCATTTCCAATGGAAATGATTCTGAAGTGCTGCCAAACCATGTTGTAAATTATTCTAAAGTGCTTTCAAAGCATGTTTTCGATGATAAAAATGGAAAATAGAAAATAAACAGCAGACGACAAAAAAAATAAGATAGCGGTGTACGGGTTGAAGTTCAGTAACCTATGTTTAATACTATCCAATACTACGGTGTGTCGTATATTTGAGTGAAGACACTATTAGTGGCTGAATATGACTGACTTTAATGATTCCATCCATTAATGGCTGTCTATTTAATGCATGCATAGCTTTTCTAATATATGGTGCAACCTGGATTTAGCGTACTCGGATTTCACAAATTCACAGATTGGATGGCGGTTTTTTAGTTGTTCTTTAACCCTTTGCATGCTAGCGGCGAAAATATCCGCCAAACAAATTAGGACTATATGTTTTATTTCTCTCTGTAAATATGTCTTGGAATTTCATTAGAATTGAGTTCTGAGGTCTCAATTCTAATGAAATTCCAAGACATATTCATGATATTTACAAGGAGAATTAAAAGAAAATATGATGATTTTTTGTCCGCTTGTTTTGAACTATTTATAGCCCACAAGTTTCCCAGCATGCAAAGAGTTAAATTCTGTTTGTAATAATTTATGCTATTGTGCAGTTTAAAATAGCCATGGCCTCTAACTGTTTCACATAAGTTTAAAGTTACGGTGATTACTGAGTGGTCAGATAGGAATCATGATATTATGTTGCACTTCATCACCGCATTTAGTAAGTTAGATGTTATTAAAATCAGTCCAATCTGCAAAATATCTGTGGCCGACATAGGTGGGTTCCATTTATTCCATTTGCCTATAGTACAGTAGCACAAACATGATTTTTAGCCCAACCTTGAAAATATCGAATTAAGTTTTTATATTGCTGAATAATCACCCTATGGCATGTCTTGTCATGTGTTCCAGGTGGGTGTGGAGTTGTCACCCGTGGGAAACTTTCTTGGTGGCCATTTTGAAAAATAAACATCCCAAATTTCTTTTGGTTAAGATCTCGAGCTGTTGGACTCGTAGAGGTAGCATTCTGTTGTCTATTTCAATGTTTTCAGTATCGGTAAATATGATACATTATTGTAAAAAGTAACAGTAGATCATTTGTTTTAGACAGCCATCTTGATTTTGAAAATGTCTGCACATATCTCAAACTTTTGGACTTGGAGCCGTGCTTTTATGGTTTATGACCATTTTTGCAGGGTCAATAAAGATTATAAAAATAATTGCATACTGGAGTTGGGATATACACTGGAACCTCTCTAAACTGGACACCCTGTCCCAGGGTGTCCAGCTTAGAGAGGTTCCACTGTAAAACAGACAGATAACTACTTCAAGACAAGCATGGATGCTTGCGATCATGAACAGGTTTCATCATTGAAGGTTAATGGCACTGAAACATGTTGAATCCACCACTCTCAATTGCTTGTTTTGTTCACACCTTTTGAGCCAGGTTCTAAAGGTGGATGGACCTCCACCATTGATTTTTCCTTGTTACCTAACCAACGATCTACTACCTATTTTCCCATAACCTGCACACATTCTGCTCTGGATATTCACTAATTAAAATATAGGTTTAATTATTGTTAACCCTTTGAACCCTATAGGCCCAATGGATACAATTATATAACACTGGGCTCCTGAGTAGACATTGTGCATACATGGGATATGTTGCATGTGTACCCATATCACAATAACGTTCAGGTGAATCCTCGTGAAATTTTGAGGATCTGTACATAAATGGAAATTGTCACTATTCTACTATTTACACCTGTCATATTCCTCATATTACCTGTGTAACAGGTGACATAATTACAGGTAAGTCATATTTTTGTACACAACTCAATAAAATATTGAAATAATAAACAAGTATTGATTTACTAATGTGAAGTCTGCTAATTACAGGTGATCCAGGTAGCGAATAAGAACATTTTCGGTGTCATTTTCCGATTCAAAATCACTGTCATTGCCATAATTATCATCGTTCAAACCCTCTTCGTCATCACTCAACACCTGTGCCAACACCTGTTCAGCTGACAGACGATTTCCACTCATTTTCGACGATTTTTGACGGAAAAAAACACAGAAACATCCGCTGTGACCTTCCTTTTACGACAATCTGACGATTTGCGGTATTCAAGCCGAATACGAGATGTAAGCGAGCTGTTGATTGGTCAGATTAACGTTACCTGTTGTTTGGCCGTAATTACGGCCGCTAGGGTGCACCGACTTTTAGGCTGAGGCCGGTTTTCCGGCCGCCAGGGTTCAAAGGGTTAAGAAAGGTAAATTCAATCTCATGTGACCACCCTGGTGGTGGCGCAAAAAGTCAATGGCTGGAATTGAAACCGCCTCACATGACATACATTACAAAATAATCCACAAACATATGCTTGAAAACGATGTAAATGATACATTGACATGCTTGTGAAGTAGATTAATACATCAATTGACCGGTTTCTGCAAGCAAAGAGTGTTGTCTATGGCATAATTCATTAGATTATTTATTTTACTGTACTACTTTTGACTACACCGCTCATGAATATCTGCCGATTTAGTGTGGTTAACCCTTACTATGCTGAATTAAATTTTATTGTCTGCTGGAAATGTTTTATTTTCAATATTTCTCGACATAAACCTGATTTTGACAGCACATGAGAATCGTCTCCAGTGGAGACGATTCTCATGTGCTGTCAAAACCAGTTTTTTGTTAAGAATGAAAGCAAAAATGAAAAACAGCAGACGGCAATTTTCGTCAACAGCCACTGCGTAGGAAGGGTTCAACCTAAAACCGGTAGATTTTCACAGTGATTTTCCTAACTGCTGCATATCTTAAGATTACACAAATCTGTGTCCAGCAGATGCACTCTGGCCCTGTATTTTGATGCACATAACTTGTCACTACACGTAGCTATTGTATTTTCACCGGAGTAATATAAAGTTTTCTTCTTGCTCCGTGTATTTTAGCTGATCAAATAAAATGTTAATTAGGGCCCTGCCGATAGTGCCCTATAGGTTTTGTCCCGTCCGTCCGTCCGTCCCGTCCGTCCGTCTGAGCTTACAAATGGATACATATGTGGCTAGGAGAACAATAGGTTATGTAATATTCTATTGTTCCGTGATTTTATGTGGCTAAAAATGGGTTTATGTGGCTACAGAACAATAGGGATTAACAAAGGAAAAGGTTAGGGTTAGCCACATAAGTATCCATTTGTAGGAATGTCCGTTCGTCCATCCGTCTATATTTTTGGAAAGTTTTTGTATGTGCTTCTCAAATAACCTATAATTTCTTTTGCCAGCTAATATCTTCATATTGCACACATGCATTACTAAGTGACTTTACATCATTCCACATTAATACAATTACCCTCACTACTGATCTGTCCATCTGTCTGTTTATTTATTTGAAAGTTTTTGTAAGAGTTTCTCAAATCACCTATAATTTCTGTTTGCCTTCAGCTAATATCTTCATATTGCACACATTCATTACTTAGTAACAATACATCCTTCCACATTAATACAATGGTTCCTCGTTACTCCTCGTACATCCGTCTGTCTGTCTGTTTATTTATTTTTATGCTCCCCATGTAGTTATTGCTTTTGGCGTCCGCCGTCAGAGTTTTACATTAAAGTTTTTCAAATTGCTATGTCTTGGTGATTGCTTGGGATATCAAGTTGAAACTTCATATACACATTGATCACCATCCATATTTTCATTGTATACTCTACCCATTCTGCCCAGGAGCCGAAGGTCAAGGTCAAATGACTAAGTTAGTGCCGTGAATGGGAAAAAATATCTGGCGCGGCATGGAAACGGATGTGCTCGGCAGAGCCTCGCCCATCCCGTTTCCTGAGCCTTGCCAGATATTTGTTCCCATTCACGGCACTAACCTACTATTCTCTATCTATTTTCCTTATTTCTGAACCAAAATATATGTTGTGACCACTCATGTGAACCGTCTCGGCGAGACTGTTCAAATGAGTGGTCATAACATATACTTCTGATGAGAAATAAAGAAATTATTGAGCCTTGCCAGATATTTTTTCCCATTCACGGCACTAACCTACTATTTTCTATGCCCAAGGTCAAGGACTTTCAATCCAGACGTCATCGGGGAGCATTTGTCGGATTTACCGACCATCTAGTTGTGAAAGTTTTTGTAAGAGTTTCTCAAATAGGGGCCATTTAAGTGCGTCCACAGACCACATTTTCTAGTTTTGTTCTGTACAGGGGCGGATCTGGAGTGGGGGGCGGGGGGTTCAGGGGTAAAATTCCGTAAAACACAGGAAAGTTCATTTCCGGACATCTAGATTTCAAAATCTTTACGGGGGCATGCACCCGGACCCCCTAGCATACTCGTTCCACTCCGTGGAGCTCGAAAATAGGACAGCCCCCCACCCCAAATGCTGGATCCGCCCCTGCTGTATGTAAGCTTCTGAAAAGTCTTGCACATATGGTCAATGAATATTGTAGCATCAGCTAATGACAATATAATGTTGACCATGTCAGGTGGCTGACATGTGCTGCTAGCTGAAAAAGATAATGTCACATTTTGTCTGGCAGATCCTGTATGGGAATACAATCTGATAAAGCTGGATTTAATATCTTTAGTCCCGGTGTAACAGGAAATCTTCCCCCCCTGAAAATCTTCCCCCCCGGGGGGGAAGATTTTCAGGGTTCATCCTAGGAAATCTCCCTCCCCGCCTGATGAAAACTTCCCCCCCACCTATTTACATACAAATTTTGCTATATCCATATATTAAACAATTCTGAAATATTTTATGTATGTATTTATAAATACGATCAATATATATTAAAGGTCGGTTTTATTCACACAAGGTAAAAAAATAAAATAGATTGTTTGACATATAGAGAAACTGATGTTTTCCAAAATACATGTGGATGTTGTCAATGGGACATGTACAAATGATCAAGTGAATGTAAAATAGATTGGGGCAGTAATACTAAAAGGCATATTGTATCCATATTCAAATGTACATATATGTAGGTGGGAATATAATTGTCTCCATAATTGTATCTCCCTGACAAAAATATACTATGGATTTGGTGTAGTCACACATACAATATCTTGACTGGGGGGGGGGGGGAAATTTCAAATCTCCCCCCACCCGACGACTTATTTGATCTCCATACACCAGTACTTACAATATCATGAGGGGGGGGGGGGATTTCCTAGGAAATCTTCCCCCCACCCGACATTATTTGATCTTCCATACACAAGTACTTACAATATCATGAGGGGGGGGGGTATTTCCTAGGAAATCTTCCCCCCCACCCGACATTATTTGATCTTCCATACACAAGTACTTACAATATCATGAGGGGGGGGGGGTATTTCCTAGGAAATCTTCCCCCCCACCCAACACTTATCTTCCATACACAAGTACATACAATATCATGACGGGTGGGGGAGGATTTCCTAGGAAATCTTCCCCCCCACCCAACATTACTTTATCCTCCATACACATGTACATACTATGTCATGATGTGGGGGGGGGGGAGGATTTCCTAGGAAATCTTCCCCCCCACCCGACATTATTTGATCTTCCACACAAGTACTTATCATGTGGGGGGGGGATTCCCCCCCTAGGAAATATTTTTCACCCAACAATATTTTATCTTCCATAAACAAGTGGGGGGATACCCAACATTTATTTTTGACGTGGGGGGGGGAGGATTTCCTAGGAAATCCCCCCCTTCCCCCCCACCCGCGACATTTATTTTGATCTTCCATACACAAGTACTTATACATATGACGTTGAGGATCCCTAGGAAATCTTCCCCCCACCCGGACATTATTTGATCTTCCATACACCAGTATTACTACATGAGGGGGGGGGGGAGGATTTCTAGGAAATCTTCCCCCCACCCGACATTATTGATCTTCCATACACAAGTACTTACAATATCATGGGGTGGGGGGGGGAGGATTTCCTAGGAAATATTTCCCCCCCACCCAACATTATTTTATCTTCCATACACATGTACATACTATATCATGACGTGGGGGGGGTGGGGGGAGGATTTCCTAGGAAATATTCCCCCCACCCAACATTATTTTATCTTCCATACACAAGTACATACAATTTTATGACGGTGGGGGGGGGGGGGAGGATTTCCTAGGAAATCTTTCCCCCCCACCCGACATTATTTGATCTTCCATACACAAGTACTTACAATATCATGGGGGGGGGGGGATTACCTAGGAAATATTCCCCCCCACCCACATTATTTTATCTTCCATACACAAGTACATACAATTTTATGACGTGGGGGGGGGGGGGAGGATTTCCTAGGAAATAAATCTTCCCCCCCACCCGAAATTATTTGATCTTCCATACACCATACTTACAATATCATGAGGGGGGGGGGGAGGATATTTCCTAGGAAATCTTCCCCCCCACCCGACATTATTTGATCTTCCATACACAAGTACTTACAATATCATGGGGTGGGGGGGGGGGAGGATTTCCTAGGAAATATTCCCCCCCACCTATTTACATACAAATTTTGCTATATCCATATATTAAACAATTCTGAAATATTTTATGTATGTATTTATAAAATACGATCAATATATATTAAAGGTCGGTTTTATTCACACAAGGTAAAAAATAAATAGATTGTTTGACATATAGAGAAACTGATGTTTTCCAAAATACATGTCTGATGTTGTCAATGGACATGTACAAATGATCAAGTGAATGTATAAAATAGATTGGGGCAGTAATACTAAAAGGCATATTGTATCCATATTCAAATGTACATATATGTAGGTGGGAATATAATTGTCTCCATAATTGTATCTCCCTGACAAAAATATCTATGGATTTATGGTGTAGTCACACATACAATATCTTGACTGGGGTGGGGGGGGGGGAATTTCACATACTATATCATGACGTGGGGGGAGAGGATTTCCTAGGAAATATTCCCCCCCACCCAACATTATTTTATCTTCCATACACAAGTACATACAATTTTATGACGTGGGGGGGGGGAGGATTTCCTAGAAAATCTTCCCCCCCACCCGACATTATTTGATCTTCCATACACCAGTACTTACAATATCATGAGGGGGGGGGGGGATTTCCTAGGAAATATTCCCCCCCACCCAACATTATTTTATCTTCCATACACTTCCAAGTACATACAATTTTATGACGTGGGGGGGGGGGGGTGGGGGGAGGATATCCTAGGAAATCTTCCCCCCCACCCACATTCGACATTATTTGATCTTCCATACACCAGTACTTACAATATCATGAGGGGGGGGGGGAGGATTTCCTAGGAAATCTTCCCCCCCACCCGACATTATTTGATCTTCAAAAAATAACTACGTGGAATTATTACTAGTAAACATGTAGCCATATAAATTTGAATTATATGGGGACAAGAGGCTGACTGACGAGCGTTGTTTAATGTTTTCAGGAAATTATACTCCAATAAAATTAAAGCACCCCACACAGTTTGCTGTAGGTTTGGTATCATGGCACAGTGTTTCTAATATATACAAGTTATTAACCACAAACTGATTACATGCACCGTATTTATTATTGTCTAATCGGAGCTATTTTATTAGGAAAAAGTTGTTAAGACGGAATTGGTATACAAGAGGTATGGGTTCAAATCAATAGTGTGGAATTCTGGGAAGAGGTTAAAATTAACCCATGCCCCGCCATATATTACGACACTAGTAAAAGACAAATCCCAACCATTAAAAAGTGGCATCATTAGTAAATTTAAGGTACCATAACATACATGCGGGGGCATTATTTTTTAACCCATCATCAGCATTCCGCAGGCAGTACAGATTTTAACCCATACATCTTTTTGTAAACTTCCACGAGAGATCATGTGGCTAAAAATGGGATTTGTTCTAGTTTGCTTGGGGACAAAGGATGCATACGGTACACTTGTTTGGTTGATAACTTGCACATTTCCACGAGAGACAATTCAAATTGCCAAAATAAATAATACATGTATATTCATTCTCTAGATTTAATAAAAAGAGTAGCTCTTATGAATCACATGGCTATGTTATGCTAGACGTAAGCATTATCCTTGCTATTGGCTAATGACATGGATGCAAGCTGATCAAGACGGATGCTGTATTTACAGAAACTACTTCTTCGCCAGGCACGTGTCTTGAAGACCTCCAATGAATTGAAACTCCTGGCGCAGAAGGGCTTGTGCTGAATTGATGTCCAGGTCATCCAGCCAGGAGTGCTCTTGCTGAATTGTGTTCAAGCGTTCGTCATCTAATGCGCGGAACTTTGGATGCTGATATTTTCTCTTGTCGGCGTTTGGTTTGCTTGATGTGAAATCCGTTATAATACAGTCCTCGACACTGTTGGGCATTGGGGGTGTTGGGTCCTCGACACTGTTGGGCGTTGGGGGTGTTGGGTCCTCGACACTGTTGGGCGTTGGGGGTGTTGGGTCCTCGACACGTGTTGTTGGGCGTTGGGTCTCGCACGTTGGGCGTGGGGTGTTGGGTCCTCGACACTGTTGGGCGTTGGGGGGTGTTGGGTCCTCGACACTGTTGGGCGTTGGGGGTGTTGGGTCCTCGACACTGTTGGGCGTTGGGGGTGTTGGGTCCTCGACACTGTTGGGCGTTGGGGGTGTTGGGTCCTCGACACTGTTGGGGCGTTGGGGGTTTTGGGTCCTCGACACTGTTGGGTGTTGATTCGACATTTCGCCTAATGTAGATTTTCAGTCTTTTCCGCCCGTTGACGGTTTTCTTCAAATCTTTCCCATTTCGCCTTAGTCTGTACACTCCCTTCTTCACTACCTCTGTCACTGTATAGGGTCCGGTATATCGCTCGTCAAATTTCCCGCCACATCTATTTACATTCTTCTTCTCTTCCAGTAGTACTTCCGTTCCAACATCAAAATTTACCAATTTGTTTCTCTTCTCATACGATTTCTTCTGTCTGTTCTGCGCTACGTGGATATTGTCCATTGCAGTTCCCGCTGCCACTTTTCTCAGTTTCTCCATTGCTTCTATTTTCTGCTCCATGGAAATGTCATCCCGAGCTTCTTCCTCATTGTTGGTAGTTTCATTGGAAGCATTCTCAACCACCAGCTCCACAGGCAAACGAGGTTCACGTCCATACAGCAGATAAAACGGCGTGTATCCCGTGGAGCAGTGTTTGGATGTTCTGTAGGCGAATAGAACACTGTCAAGAATTTGTGCCCATTCATCTTGTTTGTCGAGATATTTCAACAGAACGTTCTGAGTCGTTTGATTCTGTTTCTCGGCTAGTCCGTTGCACTGCGGATGATAGGCTGATGTCATCCGGTGATCAACACCAGTCAGTTTATGTAGCTCAGCTGACACCTGATTCACAAATTCACGTCCCTGGTCACTGATTTCAATTTCAAAGCACCCGTGTCTGCATATAATCCGATAAATGAATTTTGCTACATCTACAGCACTTTTTGTCTTCAGTGGTTCTGACTCCACCCATTTCGTGTAGGCACAAATTGCTGTGGCGAAATATTTGTAGCCTTCGGCCGTTTCCGGGAGAGGTCCCACCAGGTCAATACCTATCCGTTGAAAGGCCTCTGGCTTCACAGGGATCGGTTGCAGTTCACCGACACCTTTCCGGAAACGTTTGTTTACACGTTGGCATGTATCACACGAATGAACAAAGTCCGTTACATCTTTGGTTATTGTCGGCCAATAAAATCGTTCTGTGATGCGCGCCTGGGTCTTGTCGTGGCCGAAGTGACCGCTCAACGCCTGAGCCTCCATTGTGTCCCCGAGGCCCTCGTGACACGCCTGGACTATCCGCAACTGCTCACCCCGCTCTGTGATTACGCGGGCGGACTTTTCTGAAAAGAATAAAATGAAATTGTCAGGAGATATAATTGGAAACCCATTAACGATTGCATTGATGTAACCAAGAATTGTCATCTGCTGTTTGTCATATTTTTCAAATTTCTGAAGAACAACATGATTTAACAGAAAATTGTATTAGAAATCTCTTTTTTATGAGAAATTAGAAAAACATGGATATTCAGCAGACGACAATTTTTATTGGTGTAGTATAGTAAAGTTCTAACTATATATTCTGAGTTTCCAATTTGATATAAGATTTATGAAACGAGTCAAACACAAATTGTTGACGAGTTTAATAAATCTCACATCAGATTGAAACGAGTAATGTCACATTAGGAAATCCTCCCCCCCCCCAACGCCATGATATAGTATGTACATGTGTAATTGGAAGATAAAATAAATAATGTTTGGGGTGGGGGGGGGGAGATTTCCTAGGAAATATCCTCCCCCCCCAGATAAAATCAAATGTTTGGGTGGGGGGGGGGAATATTTCCCTAGGAAATCCTCCCCCCCCCCCCCCCCCCCCGTCATTAGATATTGTATGTACATGTATCATGGAAGATAAAATAATGTCGGGTGGGGGGAAGATTTCCTAGGAAAATCCTCCCCCCTCCCCGTCAGGATATTGTATGTACTTGTGTATGGAAGATAAAATAATAATGTTGGGTGGGGGGGAATATTTCCTAGGAAATCCTCCCCCCCACTCATGATATTGTATGTACTTGTGTATGGGAGATGAAATATTGTTGGGTGGGGGGGAATATTTCCTAGGAAATCCTCCCCCCCCCCTCATGATATTGTATGTACTTGTGTATGGAAGATAAAATAATGTCGGGTGGGGGGGAAGATTTCCTAGGAAATCCTCCCCCCCCCCCACGTCATGATATTGTATGTACTTGTGTATGGAAGATAAAATTGTTGGGTGGGGGGGTAAGATTTCCTAGGAAATCCTCCCCCCCCAGATAAAATAATGTTGGGTGGGGGGGAATATTTCCTAGGAAATCCTCCCCCCCCCCCCCCCCCCCCCCGCCCCCCCTCATGATATTGTATGTACTTGTGTATGGAAGATAAAATATTGTCGGGTGGGGGGTAAGATTTCCTAGGAAATCCTCCCCCCCCCCAACGTCATGATATAGTATGTCATGTATGGAAGATAAAATAATGTTGTTGGGTGGGGGGGAAGATTTCCTAGGAAATCCTCCCCCCCCCCCCCGTCATGATATTGTATGTACATGTATATGGAAGATAAAATAATGTCGGGTGGGGGGGAAGATTTCCTAGGAAATCCTCCCCCCCCCCCAACGCCATGATATAGTATGTACATGTGTATGGAAGATAAAATAAGGTGGGTTGGGGGGGGGGGGAAGATTTCCTAGGAAATCCCCCCCCCCCCGTCAGGATATTGTATGTACTTGTGTATGGAAGATAAAATAATGTTGGGTGGGGGGGGAATATTTCCTAGGAAATCCTCCCCCACCCCCAACGTCATGATATAGTTATGTAACATGTGTATGGAAGATAAAAGTAATTGTTGGTGGGGGGAATTTTTCCTAGGAAATCCTCCCCCCCCCCACGTCATGATATTGTATGTACTTGTGTATGGAAGATGAAATATTGTTGGGTGGGGGGGAATATTTCCTAGGAAATCCTCCCCCCCCCCTCATGATATTGTATGTACTTGTGTATGGAAGATAAAATAATGTCGGGTGGGGGTTGATAGTGTGGTACATATAGGGGTTGATAGTGTGGTACATATAAAGCACAATATTTGTTTAGGAGTGAATTTTGATCAATAAAGACACAACTGAGTACGCTTTTGACTACAAAATAACAATAATAAAAAATAAAAAATAAAAAAAATAATTGGTGGGGGGGAATATTTCCAGGGTGGGGGGGAAGATTTCCTAGGAAATATACCCCCCCGGGGGGGAAGATTTTCAGGGGTGCACCCTGAAAATGTTCCCCCCCGGGGGGGAAGATTTTCAGGGGGGAAGATTTCCTATGACACCGGGCTGTATGGTGGTCGGCAGACTGGACGTGTGGGTTTCCTTCAGGTACTCCGGTTTCCTCCCACATTAAGGACAACCATTACGTCCCTATCCATGCTAAAGAAGTATTTGTATAAGTTATCTCGCGCTTATACTTGTAAAAGAAATAAAGTTTAAACTTTGTTTAACCCATTCCATGCGGAGGATATGCATGCCATTTTGTTTGAGGAAAATCCTAAATATTTTCTTTATATGTGCTCAAAAGTATATGTTGCGACCACCATTTGAACCGTCTCGTCGAGACGGTTCAAATGAGTGGTCACAACATATACTTTCATTGAGAAATAAAAAAATATATATTTTTAAAAAATTATACCTGTAAATGTGTATTCCGCATGTAATGGGCTCATTAATAAGTTTGTTACCATTAGACCTCGACAATCTCTGAATAGCGAATAGTGTCATAACTGATCAGACTGTGTGTATGTGCAGGCTGGTCTGGACTACACTGGTCACAAATCCCATAATCCCCATTTCTCCAGTGACTACCACTAATATCTGAGGATCAGCCCTGATAGATTATATGAGGGCCGGGTGTCAATCAGGTCTAGATTGGTCTAGACTGAGTAGATCCCACTTCTGGCACCTGTATCCATACTTTTCTTTCTTTAGCTTATATTTAACGGCGGCACTGGCTCTAGGACCTTGCATGCCGTCTCCCAAGAATGGGAGAAAGAACGGAGGTAGAGATTTTTTGAGAGAAACCGGTAATTCGTATTTACAGAGCAACTACAAATTATCGGTACCCATTTACAGCTGGGTGAACTGGAGCAGTGTGGATAAAGTGTCTTGCTCAAGGACACAACGCATTCCGCTATTCCGGCTCGAACCCACGACCCTTGGATCAGTAGTCCGACACACTAACCATTACGCCACGTCGCTCCACTAGTATCAATACCATCAGGCCGCTATACTACATAAGCCGCCGCTTGGGAAAATGGACCTTATGACGTTTGTCGCCAGACCGGACAAGTGGGCTCTTTCTGGGTACTCCAGTTTCCTCACACATTAAGGACCGCTTGTTTGTAATCGTTTTATAATTATTAGTTTAAAATTTTGTTTTTATATCCGCCACAATGAGTTGTGGGCAGGGAGGGTATACTGGAGTCAGGTTGTCCGTCCATCCGTCCGTCACTTAACTTAACATCAGAGAAATATGTTATAATTTCTATTACCCCACTAAGCTGTAGAAAAAAATACTTATTTAGGGGTACCTGGGCCCACGCGGGGGTATTCTGTAAGCCCCGCTTACTGACAAATCTAGTTTTAACCCTTACACCGCTATCTTAATTTTTTTTAGTTTTCATTTTTATCATCAAGAACATGCTTTGACAGTACTTTAGAATAAGTGCTGTCAAACCATGTTTTTATAGAGAAATAAGGCAAGATATAAAAGCAACAGCAGACAACAATTGTTGTGTGTAGCGGTCTAAGGGTTAACTTGTATTTGATCAATGCTCAGCTGACTACATGAGAAAATTCTAAATTATAATCATATCGAATTCGCAGGTCCAGAATCCTGGAGATTCCATTTTGTTGTAATTAGCGTCACATTTTACTCATTAAGAAGGAATTTCAGGTCTAATTTTAGAATGTATTGTTTCTGCAGTTTGTAGTTATGCAACACACCTGTACATACATGCAAATAGCTGACAAAATGGAATCGCAGTTTGTTTCACCAATTGTAAATCATTTGATGACTATTTGAACCTGATATTTTTTGCTAAGCGATATCAGTCAGGTATGCTTCCATGACTAAATAGTGAGCTTTTAAGGAATTTTGTTTCGACCCCTGTGTCATGAATTATCTCCCCATTTCAGAGTTGAAACATTTTTATTCCAATCACATAGCACAAATGGGATATAGGGATACAAAACTTGTTGTCTGTCACATTTTGCATTCTGCTATAACTTCTTTACCGTATGACTGATGTCTTGAAACTTCATGTGCATGTTTATTATCATCCATATGTTCATTCCCTACTCTGCCCATTCTCTCCCCATGCCCAGGGTCAAGGTCAAGTAATTTTGAAATTTCCATCAAGTAAATTTTATTTCCATCTACCGATTGTAGATATGTTCGCATATCTACTACATTTTCTTATAACTTTTTACTGTATGGCTCGAAATATCATGTGCATATTAACTCTTTGCATGCTAGCAGCGAAAATATCCGCCAAACAAATTAGGAGTATATGTTTTATTTCTCTCTGTAAATATGTCTTGAAATTTCATTAGAATTGTGTCCTCCGGACACAATTCTAATGAAATTCCAAGACATATTCATGACATTTATAAGGAGAAATAAAAGAAAATATAATGAATTGTCATCTGCTATTTCTGAACTATTTATAGCCCACAAGTTTCCCAGCATGCAAAGAGTTAATGATATCTAACCACCACATGGATTGGATACATGCTGTTGGTGGCATCCTTGTTATGCATTGCAGTAGCCTATTTCACCAACATTGCAAAGTACATGTATACATATCTAGCAAAGTATACTGTGAGGGAGAAATTTTCAATTTAAGGATAAATTTATTAATTTTATTATACTGAATTTATTACATTATCACAGCCATTCGATCTGGCTGTGATAATGTAATAAATTCAGTATAATAATTCTGCATACTTTTAATCATCAAATATATGCAGTTGTTAGTTTTATATGATATAATACATTTCGGGAAAAATAAATGATTACTCTCTCAAGATATACTTTGCTAGATAAGTATACTTTGCAATTTTGATGAAATCGGCTACCGATATTCATCTGGGATCACCATCTGTTCAGGTGTATATATAGCGCTGTTATGATGTAAATGAGTAGACAACTACCAATACATGTATATCCTATGTTGCAACAGTACAACGTTCACTTTAACCCTTAGACCGCTACTCACAATGATTGTCATCTGTTGCTTTTATATCTTGCCTTATTTCTCAATGAAAACATGGTTTGACAGCACTTCAGAATCATTTCCAATGGAAATGATTCTGAAGTGCTGTCAAAGCATGTTGTAAATTATTCTAAACTGCTGTCAAAGCATGTTTTTGATGATAAAAATGGAAAATTAGAAAATTAACAGCACTTTGACAGCACTTCAGAATCATTTCCAATGAAGTGCGGTCAAACCATGTTTTTATTGAGAAATAAGGCAAGATATAAAAGCAACAGCAAATTACGACAATTGCTGTGAGTATCTAGCGGTCTAAGGGTTAAACTATCAATTGAGTAAGACATACCTAAATGGAGCCCACTCTCTTGCTGTGTGGAAATGCTATTGTTACATGGTTTCCGTTGTTTGCACATATGTGCAAACAAATAGCGCGTGCTGTTTGCACATGGCTTTAGGCAATGCTCATTCCGGGGCCGCGCGTAATGGAAGTGCTTTCATGACGTCACTACACGGAAATGCCTTCATGACGTCACTACTTCATGACGTTCATGACGCGGCCCCGGAATATGCATACCGAAAACTATCTACGTGATTTTATAAAAGTACTGAAAATACTGAATATAATGCTCAAATTACATCAGGTTTTTGTTGTAAATGTAACAATAACGTTTGATCATGTCCAGCCGTGTGCAAACGTTTGCTGTGGCCCGAGGGAACTGTTTGAACCCCAAGGCCTGCATGATCAAACCTTATATTGGCACCAGTGCTTTATCAGTGCACATACTTGGCATACCATGACAAAAAAGGGCTATTGCTGGTTTTTCGCCCAGTGTATTAAAAATGCCCATGCACTCAGTAGGCCCAACATGTTCTTTGTAGAAATTAAACAAGTGTATAATTGTGTCACTATTCCACCAGTTCTAAAAATTACGAGTGCCCGCTATACAGGTATAATCATTTAGTAATAATTATTTTACTGATAGTGACGCACGGTGGTATCAGGCTATTTTCATATATCTGGAGGCATGAGGCATGATACTATTTAATTATTTATACTAATTAAATGTGTCACCTGAAAAAAATGTTCGACATATTATAAAGTATGGTCATTTGTACATAAAAAATCTGGGTCTATGCTGGTCGAAAACTTGACAACCCGCCTTTTGTCGCGGTAAGAAGCAACATAAGGTGCACACTGCTTTATATCAATTATAGTCTGTTTCACGAAAGCTGCCCAAATTTTACGGCTATATAGACAATTCAAAAACAATACTATTTTTGATAATATTAAATTAAAGGAAAATTTAAGAATGAGCCTTCTTTTTATTTCGTGAAATTCGGTCAAATATTGGTTTTATTACGAAAAAATTTATTTCTCTATGGGAATTTAACATGGAGGAAACAGAGGCAGAGGACTTGTGGGAGGAGTCAAAAAACATTTTTTTTTGGAAATTGACTCCGAAACCTAGCTAGATAGCTTGGAAATGATTTAACTAAGAAAACAAAAGTTAAATTTTAAAAATCGGTCCAGTATTTCTGAAATTCTAAAAAATTTCCCCATGTTAAATCCCCATAGACATCTTCACTCCGTGAAGATGTCTATGGGGATTTAACATGGGGAAATTTTGTTTTCGCAATAAAATCAATATTTGACCAAATTTCACGAAATAAAAAGAAGGCTCATTCTTAAATTTTCCTTTAATTTAATATTATCAGCTTTCTTGAAACAGACAGTAAGTTCCAAGAATGCATATTAACGGCTGTTAATGCACAATCTCTGTGCAACAGCTGCTGTCTCTTACCTGGCACACATGCTAATGTGATTTGTCATACCGCAGATAAGTTTCTCGGCTTTTGATTGGCTAGCTTGCCTGGTCATATATATTATATGACCTGCCAAGGCCGTCGGACACACAGGAATTGCGATTCCCCTCCGGCGCCTCGCGTCCAATGAAGACACATTTTGCAAGCGTCTACCGATTGCGAATTGTATTCCTCACTAAACACAATAAAACCCCGAATTGATCAATACAACTAACAAATTGTACACTCAAAACCAGTATTTATTGTTTATTTTTCCATAAAAATTTGCCAAAATAACGAAAATTGCTTTTCAAATCTCAACACGCTTGCCTTCGTGACACGGCTATATTTAGGTCACAAACTATGGGTTCCACGCACGAAACCGCGGCGTAGCAATGACAGCGAATGTTTGGGAACCAGTCGCATTATTCTAGAGGCGCCAAAGGGAGAGCAGATCGATAGAGCAGTGGAATATAAATTAAATTACACGATATAAAAAAACTGTCATGAAGTCGTTTTCGATGGATTTCTTACTCCATATGTACATGTAGTTTGTTTTCGTTTAATAAAAAAACAAAATGTTCATTTACGCCTTTATATTAAGACTGACGGTAGAAAATCGAATCTCGGATTATTTTTCTTCCTGAAAAAAACGCAAACATCAAAAGAAGAGATATGTTTATACGGCCAAATACAGGATCTGCGGTATGACAAATACGTTATTGTGATTCTACACAGGCTATATGGTGTAATATTGCCCGTCTGGAGGTATGTTCACCCGAGGCTAATATTGCCCGTCTGAAGGGTGAACATACCTCCAGACGGGCAATATTACACCATATATAGCCTGTGTAGAATCACAATAACTTATAATGTCGAGACAAAATGATGGTTATTATGTTTTAGCAGCATGTTTTACGCTTTATAAGTATTAGGTTGCTCTATATCGCTGCTACACCACAGTCAACGGTATAAAGTTGCGCAATAATGGTTGCATTTCACTCCCTGAAATATAGGAATAATCTGCAGGGCGCTGACATTCATTATAGGAATGAATGGCCTTTTTGTGGAATTTATCGGGGTATAAACTTGGAAAAGTGCGGGAATACTGGACGAAGCGATAAAAAATTACAATTTTCGAAAAAAAAAAAAAAAGAAGAAAAAAAAAGTTTTTATTTTGGGGGGATTCTTTTTCGAAAATTGTAATTTTTTAAGGCCTCGTCCAGTATTCCCGCGACTTTTCCAAGTTTATATCCCCGATAAATTCCACAAAAAGGCCATTCATTCCTTATAATTCCAGCATTTGAAATAAATTCATCAAGAAAATGTGTTTATTTTCCGTTTTCTTAAGAATTATTTTAACTGCGCCTCACGGTTACGGAAAGTAGTTTGGCGTGGGAGTTTACTGGGATATAAATTTTGGACAGAGACTTGCTATGGGCCAATCAAATGTTAGGGAATTATGTAAATATTTTTGTGCTGGAATTATTCTTTTCTTTGCTATATTGTTATTGAGAGAAAATTCTACAATATGAGACAAAAATATTATCATAAACTCACCTGATAAAGTCTGTATTAGGAAAATTCTTAGGTCACTCTCCACGAAGTAGAAAATAAATAAAGAACGCTTCAAACTCAAATTTGTAAATACAACTCTTGTCATAACGCTTATGTAATGCAATGTAATGTAGTGTGACTTATGTTCTCAGAACTACAAGCTTGTGTGTATTGGGTTATTGCCCATTATAAAAGTAGTAAGATTATTACTGATCCTACTGCTTTTGGGAGGGGCCAAGTGATTCTGGTGTGGCGAGGACCTGGCATCAGATCAGGATTATTCTGATTTCAGGGCTGAATATATAGTTTTGTTATTGTAAATATTTAGTTCTGATTCTGGGATTTTCTCCGCATTTGTACATGTACTTGAACATGTACATGTACTTGTACAGGTAATAAACCCATTGACCCGGCCTGAAATGACCTTAGCTGTTGATAGGCCGTTAAACCCCAACAAACAAACAAACAAAACAAGCCTGTGTGTGTGTGTGTGTTTGGTCCTTCGGATGGAATCTGCAACTGAGCTTCTGTCTCTAAATGAGCTTAGCTGTTGCTGGGACATAAAACCCATCTACTTTCACTTTATCAGTGTGGGACCAATGAAGCCTGAGATCAGCCTGCACATTTTCTCAGTCTGATCATGGCCTACACTGTCTGTAAAATGTTTGTAAGTGCAAAATTATGATAGTCTGTAAATTTCACATTAACAGTGTTTTCTTGTAAACAATTATTGGATTTACATTTATTGAGCATAGGCTGCAGCCTATGCTCAATAAATGTAAATCCATCAATTGACGTTTCCAGACGATCCTAAATTTGCACTTACGAAGATTTTAGTCGTACGAAGTTTAGAGAAACGGCCCCCAGATAATTATGGGGATTCTATGGATATGACGTCGTTCTGCCACAGACACTTTTGTGTCTGGAGGATAACTGGACCGGAATACCCATTGGAATATGTTCATCAAACTTCACACCTGCGTTGTCGTGTACACCAGACAGATATGATGATACTACACTGGACCCAAAGTTTTGAATATTGTTTATTAACCCTTAGACCGCTATCTTATTTTTTTGTCGTCTGCTGTTTATTTTCTATTTTCCATTTTTGTCATCAAAAACATGCTTTGGCAGCACTTTAGAATAATTTACAACATGCTTTCGCAGCACTTGAGAATCATTTTCATTGGAAATGATTCTGAAGTGCTGTCAAATCATGTTTTTATTGAGAAATAAGGCAAGATATAAAAGCAACAGCAGATGACAATTGTTGTGAGTAGCGGTCTAATGGTTAAAGTAAATCACAGCCACACATATTGATGTCAATGTACCCAGACTATGGTATATTACAGAAGCCATTTGTGGCTGTGACTGGAGAAATGGGGCTTATGGGTTTTACGACCAGTGTAGATTCAGCTCAGCCTGTGCATCCAATCAGGATATGCGCTGTTCGCCATTCCATCAATGAAACACCCATCATGCTTGTAACAAGCACATGCAGTATAGATAATTATCAGGCTACATGAGTGTACTATTTGATCAGGCGCTGCACTGGTAAACAAATGCCATAGGCCCAATTTGTCCCATCAAGGCCACATTTATTACACCAAAGATGTGTCTACCAGACAGCTATGATGGTGTCAGATAGCATTTTTCATATCTGTCTGCTGTGAGCATATCCCAATTTATTAACAGGGACATCAGACACTGGAACATGATGTTTGTGCTCATTTTGGGAGCTCTAAAACTAATAGAAGTTGATAGTGAGTGAGTTATGTCCCTTCACGGAGGTCCAGTTGAAATATATACCTTTCCGCAGTAAAGTATGTTGATTAATAAACTACAAACTCACAGTTCCAACATTTCAGCTCCCATCCCTATATGACCTTAGCTGTTGCCGCGACGTTAAACCCCATTTACTTTATTTTACTTTACTTTTCTGTTGCATTTACTTTACTTTTCTGTAGCATAGAGTTACCCGAGTTAACATACTAGCGTCTTTTGATATTAACCATTTCACCCCTAAGTAACTGAATGGGCTGCGATATGTTAATTTTGCAACCAATCCAATCATCGCAAAATGATTTTCAGACTATTCCATTTATAAAAAGGGGGTAATTGTTGTTCTCAAAAATTACTTTCAGACAGTGCAGATCCTGATGAGACGGCTCGTTACGAGCCGGATCATCTGGATCTGCACTGTTTGCATAAACCGATATAGCGGGCTTTCGGGTTCAAAGGGTTAAGTTTATCAGGCTCGGCTCAGTAGGAATTCCTACGAGTTTCCTAGTCTTGTCCGATTACATTAACCCTTAGACCGCTATCTTAATTTTTTGTAGTCTACTGTTTATTTTCTATTTTCAATTTTTATCACCAAAAACATGCTTTGCCAGCACTTTAGAATATTTTACAACATGCTTGGAAATGATTCTGAAGTGCAGTAAACCCATGTTTTTATTGAGAAATAAGGCAAGATATAAAAGCAACAGCAGAGGATAATTGTTGTGTGTAGCGGTCTAAGGGTTAATATCAAAAGGCAATAGCCGGGGCCCGGTTGCTCAAAACCTCTGTTAGCTTAACAGACTGTTAAATCCTTAGCAATGCTAAGGATTTAACAGTCTGTTAAGCTAACAGAAGCTTTGAGCAACCAGGCCCTGGTATTCTCTAGCCATACACCATCTGTGATAATATACAATTGTTCTCTTTTGATGAGGTGTACACGAGATTTACGGACCCGAGGAAAGTTATATTCACCGAGGCCGAAGGTCCGTATATCTCGTGTTCATCGACTAAAAAATACAGATTTTGAGAGTGTTATTCGAAATGGAGATGAATATCTCATTTTGAATATCATTCTCGTTGCGCGGCCCCGTGCAGGCACCGGGGCGGGATCAACTGATCCTGAGAATAGTGCTGCAGTAGCCATTGCTTGTTGTAAAAGGCGACTAAACTGGCTTAACGATTGTGTTCATACTTTCCGGAACCCACTATACCGGATTTGGCCCTCCTGTACATTTTTGGCTTTCTTGTATGTGAGAGTTGAGTCCGGCTATGCCCCATATATAAAAGTAAGATTAGCGCTAATCCTATTACTTTTAGGGGATGGGATAAATGATGCTGGTGTTGCGAGGGCCTGGCACCAGATCAGGTTGTTCTAATTTCAGGACTGAATATATATTTTGATTGTAAATATTGAGTTCTGAAGTTGGGATTTACCCCCCTTGGACAGGTGGATACGGGACACGACCCCGTTGACCCGTCTGCGTGTAGACTCCCTGAGGCTTGTACCTCTATGTCAGAAAAGCGGACGTTAAACCCTATTCACTCACTCACTCTCGTTGCGCGAGAAGAGTCCGAGACTGATGTCCAGGGGGCCATTTCACTAAACTTCTTACGATTAAAATGTTTGTAAGTGCAAAATTATGATAGTCTGTAAATTTCACATTAACAATATTTTCTTGTAAATAATTGTTGGATTTACATTTATTGAGCATAGGCTGCATATGCAGCCTATGCTCAATAAAAGGTAAATCGATCAATTTAAATTTCCAGACGATCATAAATTTGCACTTACGAACTTCTTAGTCGTACGAAGCTTAGTGAAACGGGCCCCAAATGAATATCATTTATGTCCACAATCATGTGAACAGAAATTGGACAATTCAATTTCATTGGCTGAAATTATCAGTCATATCATAAAAGTCCTTACGGAATTTCAAATGGTTCTCTCATAAGCTCTGTGAGATAATCTATCATAACCTTTTGGATATCAAACTACTGTCTGTTTCACGAAACCTGCCCAAATTTTACGTATATATATAAACATTAAAAAAAGAATATTTTTTGAGGAGTCAAAAAACGAAAAAATTGACTGGATAGCTTGGAAATGATATAACTCATAAAAGTAAAATTTTGCAAATCGGTCCACTATTTCTGAAATTGGAAAAATTTAATCGCCATAGACATCTTCTTCACAAAGTGAAGATGTCTATGGGGATTTAACATGGGGAAATTTTTTTTCGCAATAAAATTGATATTGGACAAAATTTCACGAAATTGGGAAGAATATTAAGGTTCATTCTTAAATTTTGCTGTAATTTAATTTTATTGAAAAAATATTTTGTTGCAT
This sequence comes from Conchocele bisecta, assembly GCA_029237695.1. Classification (NCBI taxonomy): domain Eukaryota; kingdom Metazoa; phylum Mollusca; class Bivalvia; order Lucinida; family Thyasiridae; genus Conchocele; species Conchocele bisecta. Next base: position 38,184,641 of record CM055273.1, read on the forward strand.
TGTTTACTGTATATAGCTTGAAAATTTGGGCAGGTTTCGTGAAACAGACAGTACATGAATTCCAGTACAAAATTTGAAGAATGTGCTTTGAAAGTTGGTTGATTAAGCACGGTCACAGTAGCCGATTTCACCAAAATTGCAAAGCATACCGGTACTTCATATTTAGCAAAGTGTATTTTGATGGAGTAATCATTTAATTTTCCTGAAATGCATTATTTCGTATAGAACTAACAACTTCATGTATTTGATGATTAAAAGTATGCAGAATTATTATACTGAATTCATTACATTATCACAGCCAAATTGGCTGTGATAATGTAATAAATTCAGTATAATAAAAATTAATGTAATGTGATAATGTAATAATGTAATAAATTCAGTATACAGTAATAAAACTTAATAAATGTATCCTTAAATTGAAAATTTCTCCCTCAAAATGTACTTGGCAAGATAAGTATACTTTGAAATTTTGGTGAAATATGCTACAGGTGTCTGTAGCTGCGCAGGCTGACCTGGGGCCACAAATTATTTTTCTCGGAAAAAGTCACAGGGCTGTGATAGGACTAAAATGTTCATAAGTGCAAATTTCGGATCGTCTAAAAAATTAAATTGATGGATTTACATTTATTGAGCATGGGCTGCATATGCATATGCATATGCAGCCTATGCTCAATAAATGTAAATCCAATAATTGTTTACAAGAAAACACTGTTAATGTGAAATTTACAGACTATTGTAATTTTGCACTTACAAACATTTTAGTCGTACAAAGTTTAGTGAAACGGCCCCCTGGGTTGACCTTCCAATACAATTTTTGGCTTAATTGTATGTGAGAGTTAAATCTGGTTATACCAATTATTAGAATAGTAAGATTAGTACTAATCCTATTATTTTGAGGCTAAGTGACTCTGATCTGGAGAGGATCTGGCTCAGGTTATTCTAATGTGAGGGCTGAATGTATATACATGTTTTTATATTTTTAGGTAAATATTCAATTCCGATTTTGGGATCCCCCCCCCCCACCCCCATCAATGCTGGTGAAATATGGGACCCTGTTAACCCAACCTAAAATGACCTTAGCTAAACAGGCAGTTAATCACCATTAAATAAATCAAGAAATTTTTCCACCCCACCATACACACACCATTGGCAAACTAACAATGGGGGCTCTGTTTGGTGCCATGCTGTTATCTCCAGACTTTTTCTGTGTCTTGCAACGTTATTGTTGGCAGGCTTCAGACTGAGTGAGTTTCTTATTCTCTGGAAACTATTAAAGTATGTAACATATGCAGATACTTGCACAAATCGATTGATCGTAGAATGAAAATGTGGAACAACTTTGCATACATTGTGTATAAATTGTGGGAATTGATGGCAACATTATTCCCACTGTCAGTACTACCAGGGAAGCTAACTGCGAGATAGACGAGAAATGGGTCTTAATCATTTATTGCATTTGCGACCGGTGTAGACCCAGATCAGCCTGCACATCCGTGCAGTCTGATCTGGGCCTACACTGGTCACATTTCAGTCGGTGAAAGTTAAGTTCACAAAACATTATAGATTGTTATTGTGCTACAGGTGTGTGCTTGCATATCGTGAGCTAGACTGGACACATATGCCATAACTCTTTTCTTTAGTCATATTGATCATATTTTAATTCAATATCTGTTATTGTAATACATCGTAGAGTAGATTCTGTATGTGTTTTGTTGTCAGCAACGTAGTTGTCCAGGTTTTGATGATCCTGTATTTATTGTCAACAACAAAGTAGACCAGTTCTGGCATTGTATTTAGTGTCGACATCACAGTAGACCAGGTTCTGACATTGTATTTGTTTCCAACATCACAGTAGACCAGGTTCTGACATTGTATTTATTTTCAACAACACAGTAGACCAGTTCTGGAATTGTATTTAGTGTCAACATCACAGTAGACTAGGTTCTGACATTGTATGTGTTTCCAACACCACAGAAGACCATGTTCTGACATTGTACTTATTGTCAAACTCACAGTAGGCCAGGTTCTGACATTGTATTCATTATTAACATCACAGTAGACCAGGTTCTGACATTGTATTTGTTATCAACATCATAGTAGACCCGGTTCTGACATTGTATTTATTGTCAACATCATAGTAGACCCATTTCTGACATTGTATTTGTTGTCAATATCACTGTAGACCAGGTTCTGGCATTGTATTTGTTGTCAACATCACAGTAGACCATGTTCTGACATTGTATTTATTGTCAACAGACCAGGTTCTGATATTTTATTATTTGTCAACAACAGAGTGGACCAGATTCTGATATTGCATTTCTTGTCAACAATAGAATAGACCAGATTCTGTAATAATTGTCAACTACTGAATATACCATATGAAGGTATGATATTATTGTTAATTAACAACTGAGTAAATCAGATACTGATATTTCATTTATTGGCAACAACATAGTAGACCAGGTTCTGATGGCTTATTGTCTGGTGTATAGTAGACCATGTTCTATTTACTTATGACACAGAACTTTATCGCATACATGTACCAACCCAATGAGTGCCAATATTTGATTAGTCTTAGAATAGCGTGAGATAATTTCTATTGATTATTTTTGCTGCTGGGAGTGACAGACAACATAGAAAGTGGGAAAATGCTTTTGTCGTCCGCTTTTTAGCTCACCTGAGCCAAGGCTCAAGTTAGCTATTGTTACCGCTGTTCATCAGTCATTAGTTTGTCGTCCATCCGTTGTCCTTCCACACTTTCAAATTTCTTCTTCTCAGGAACTACTGGGCCAATGTTAGTCCAACTTCACATGGATGATCTATGGGTGGGGTCACGTCAGATTTGATGATCACGCTGGATAATCTTTTGTAGAAATCAGATGATTAGGTCATCCAAGATGGCTGCCAAAAGGTCATCATTTAATGAGAGAGTTCAAACATCTTCTTGTGAACCGCTTGGCCAAATTCTCACGAACCGCCTGACAGATTTCAACGAAACTTGACATGAATGATCGATAAGCAATTTTCTTTCAAATTCATAAAAATGGTGACCAAGCCTAAAAAATGACGCGGTTTGTATCAAAATCGGATGATTACATCATCCAAGATGGCCGGCAAAAGGTCAAATCTGTATATTTTTTATTGCTGGCCAAACTTCATAGTTATTGTCTTTTGGTGAACAAATTATCAAATTAACTCATCACATAATCCAAATTGACCACCATATAAAGTTGGACAAAATCTTTAAACAATGTCTTCCCATTATATATTGTATAAAGCTCTCTCAGATTTACTTGCATATATATAATAACCAGGGCCCAGTTGTTCAAAACACCAGTTAGCTTAACGGACTGTTAAATCCTTAATGGACTGTTAAATCCTTAACTGAATGGTTAAAATCTCTGTTAAAACAGAGATTTTAACCATTCAGTTAAGGATTTAACAGTCCGTTAAGCTAACAGATGTTTTGAACAACCGGGCCCAGGTGAGCGATATAGGGCCATAATTACCCTCTTGTTCCACTATTTTTCAATAGAATAGATTTTTAGCACATTTAAATATTGATAAATGGATAAGTGTAATGTTCTAACATCGAGTTTCTGACGTGAAGGAAATGAAAATAAGACAAAAATAGAATGCAATAAGAAAATATGAAAAAGTGAACATGAAATATATTCATTTCCAGCATGTTAAGTGATGAAGACAAGTGTGAAAATTTATCAGTATAGACTCTTGAATATTGCCTTCTGTGCTGGGCTTATATTGAGTCGCGCGAGCATTAACAGAAAATCTTGAGATTCATTCCAAGATGACGGCATATAATATTTACATTGGATGAGTTGTATGATGGATAGTATTTTCTATGAGACTGAATTCCATATTGCTTCATAGTAGTATAGAAGATTGGCCCATTATATGCTGTGGCTATACAATTTTTCATACAAAAAAAACAACAATTATCTTAATTATGCACAGAAGTATATGTTGTTACCACTCATTGGAACTGTCTCGCCGAGACGGTTCCAATGAGTGGTAACAACATATATTTCTGAATAGAAACAAGAAAAATATGAAAAATTATTCCAGTTTTTCATACGAAATATAAAAATAATTATCTTAATTATGCACGGATGTATATGTTGTTACCACTCATTGGAACCGTCTCGCTGAGATGGTTCAAATGAGTGGTAACAACATATATTTCTGAATAGAAACAAGAAAAATATGAAAAATTATTTCAACTTGTTCATACTTGAAATATGGGTTACGATTCAGCATGGAGTGGATAATTAAGGACACTTAAATGACAGGATGGTTGTGTAATTTGGAATAGTATTTACGTTGTACTATTTTCAGTTTCTGTCTTTTGAATATATAACTTGAAGGATTACTTATTTGGATGCCAGACACATTCAACACACTCGCACCATGAGCTTGACGTTTTTGACCTTCACAAGGTCATTGGATCACTTACTATAAGTAGTAAATTCTTTCATCAAAATGTTTGTTACTTCATGGTTCAACAAAGGAAGTAATACTGGAAACTGGGGCCCGTTTCACTAAAATTCCTACGACTAAAATGTTCGTAAGTGCAAAATTATGATAGTCTGTAAATTGCACATTAGCAATGATTTCTTGTAAACAATTATTGGATTTACATTTATTGAGCATAGGCTGCATTTGCAGCCTATGCTCAATAAATGTAAATCCATCAATTAAACTTTCCAGACGATCCTAAATTTGCACTTACGAACTTCTTAGCCGTATGAAGCTTAGTGAAACGGGCCCCAGATTTGTGAGTTTACATGCCTCATTATAGTACATGAAACATCAAAGGAGCATATCAGAATTTTTTTTAAAAATTACTATAAAAAATATATACATGTTTTCATCATGGTCCTGTGTAAAGTGGTTTATTTGAAGATATATGACGTTACTAGGACCGCTGGGTTGTTTCAATTTTCACCGATATCGGTACATAAGTATCAGATTTTCTATCTTATTGCCGCAACAAGATCGGAAATCCGATATTTATGTACCTAGAGGGGTGAAAATAGAAACAACTGAGCTGTCCTAGTATCGTCATATATCTTTAATTAAACCACTTAATCCACTTATTGGATTTTTCAGTAACTAAATGCTGCAGTCGCTTGCCTCCCATTAATTTCCTTAAAAATCTAATATGTGAACAATAACTTATACGCATTGTAAGTGTAAATATTCAGTTCTGATTTTGGGATTTTCTGTACTTGTACAGGTACTATATGGGATTTAGTACTAAACCTGTTGACCCATCCTTAAATGACCTCAGCTATTGATAGGCCGTTAAACCCCAACAAACAAACAAACAAACTTACACCCCTATCTTAATTTTTTTATCATCTGTTTATTTTCCATTTTTATTATCAAAAACATGCTTTGACAGCACTTTAGAATAATTTACAACATGCTTCGACAGCACTTCAGAATCATTTCCATTGATGATTCTGAAGTGCTGTCAAAACATGTTTTTATTGAGAAATAAGGAAAGATATAAAGCAACAGCGGACGACAATTGCTGTGTTTAGTGGTCTAAGGGTTAAACCTGTATCATATGACACCATAAGGAAGTTTGAGACATGATTTCAAGTACTGATCTATATATAATTTCCTTACCATCAGTGAATTCAGCCGACACTTATTAGAATGCAGGAAATGTAAATTGTCGTCTGCTGTTAATTTCTATGTTGTCTTTCTAAATACAAATTTCGGTTTGACAATACTTTAGCATCATTTCCAAATATCATTTCTAAAGTGTTGTCAAGCCATGTTTTTGATGTGAAAAAGAAAAATGTGATTAAACCGCAGAAATTTTATTCAGCATTGTAAAGGTTATATAACCCTCACTATGTTGGAGACGGAAATCTGCTGTTTTTATTTTTTGCCTTAATTCTTAACCAAAAAACTGTTTTGACAGCACATGTGAATTGTCTCCAGTGGAGACGATTCTCATGCGCTGTCAAAACCTTTTTTGTCAAGAAATATTGAAAATAAAACATTTCCGGCAGACGACAATATTTAATTCAGTGTAGTAAGGGTTAAAGGTACATGCCCCTCAGTTCAGCCATTTAAGGGTTAGTCACGGTCTTCACATTCGATCTCCACACTATTAAAGTATAAGTTATTGTTCACATATTGGATTTTTAAGGAATTAAATGTCAGGGAGCGCTATCGACCACAGCATTTAGTTCCTGAAAAATCCAATATGTGAACAATATGTGACTTATAGTTCAGCCAAGTGTACAAAGCAATGTTCCTATTTATTATTTATTTATTTTCCATTTCCTATCAAACAGTTAATCCTTAAATCTCAGATAAGATATAACTAATGTTGTTAAACGTTGCAATATGTGAAATAAGTGGAGCACAATGCTATCCAGTGATTGGCTTAGAAAGTAAGGCGAACTACAATTTATATTACTTCCTCAAAATGAAAATATTTACACCACAACTCAGTTACCAGTTAAAAGTGTAAACAGCAAAACACACATCTATCGCATATTGTATTTTATTTATGCTGTGACTCGGATCAGTGACCAATGTAATCACCAAAACACAAACACATATAGCTTATGTCGTGTTTTAGCTTATTTACAGACGTCATTGCTTGTGATTAATTAGTTGAATTTTCTATTTCTGTATTCGAGATCCACTAATTGACTCTGTGCTGTTAGAAGGCAGCATCTTCTGTTTATGTGATTGAGGCAGGGATGTCTGACTTGAATGACACTTCGGTTCCAAAGTTTGAGATAAGTTGTCATGACAACAGTGTAACCAATGGCAGCCAGGACATGGAGGATGTATCCAGATACCAGATGTAAGTTGTACATGTATATCGGTGTCTTGCTTGTTATAACAGTAGAACCCCTCTGAACCGGACACAGAGAAAATTTGTTGAGCTTAATTTAGATATGTTTCATTGCCATTTACCGCCGATGACTGTGTCTGTTTATAGTTGCTAAGCAGCCACACGTGTCTTGAAGTAGTCGGCTGCCTGTTTTACAGTGGAACCGCTCTAAACTGAACACCCTGGGGCCTCCCCAGGGTGTCCGGTTTAGAGCGGTTCCACTGTCGATGTCTTTTTGATCTTGTTGGGGTGGATATCTTCTCTACCTGTTTGGATCATAAACAACTTTAAATATTTATTGCATTTATTTCTTATTTTTAGCTGGTTTTCTTTTTTAAAACTTGCGACTTTTTTAAAAAGTACTGACTATTGGATTGGCAAAGGTTGAATGTTAAATGTTCGTGTTTTGTCCATTTCTCTGTTACTGTACCACCTGGAACCACCATACTTGCACGGCTTCATAACCAATGGGTGCCCACCACATATCACTATCCAGCATGTGACCTTTTTTGACATTGACCTATTTTTTTTCTGCGTAATTGACTTTATAGCTATTTTAAATGTTAAGTTTTCTTTTTTTGTCCATTTCTCTGTTACTGTATGACCTAGAACCACCATACTTGCACAACTTCATAATCAACAGGTGCCCACTACATACCACTATCCAACATGTGACCTTTTTTTTTACCTTAACCTATTTTGTCCACATTTTCAACGTTAAGTTTTCGTGTTTTGGTCCATTTTTTTATTACTGTACCACATAGAAACACCATACTGGTAATTCATAACCAACGGATGCCCACTTTTATTTTTACCTTTACCTAATTTTTTCCACGTAATTGACTTAGCAATTTTCAACATTAAGTTTTTTAGTTTTTATCCATTTCTCACTTTCTGTAACACCTAGTAGCACCATACTTGCAGCACCATACTTGCACTTGCAGCACCATACTTGCACTTGCAGCACCATACTTGCACTTGCAGCACCATACTTGCACTGTTCTTCAGCACCATACTTGCACTTGCAGCACCATACTTGCACTTGCAGCACCATACTTGCAGCACCATACTTGCACTTGCAGCACCATACTTGCACTTGCAGCACCATACTTGCACTTGCAGCACCATACTTGCACTTGCAGCACCATACTTGCACTTGCAGCACCATACTTGCAGCACCATACTTGCACTTGCAGCACCATACCTGCACTTGCAGCACCATACCTGCACTTGCAGCACCATACTTGCACTTGCAGCACCATACTTGCACTTGCAGCACCATACTTGCAGCACCATACTTGCAGCACCATACTTGCACTGCTTCATAACCAAAGGGGTGCCCACCACATACCACTATCCATCAACTGACCTTTTCTTTTTACCTTTGCCTTTTTTTTTCCAGCTTAGCCATTTTCAATGTTAAATTGCACAACATTCATCAGACAGCACAGATGTTCACTCATATCTTGTACTAATACATGTATGCCAGCCTGCAACTGCATGTAGGGTTTCTCGTACATTGGCTTCTTTTGCCATCTGAGACACCTCACAGCTACCATTTTCAATTAATAGCCAATTATCTGTTATCAAATTGTTTATGCCTTGAAGAACACCTGGCTTTCATGGCTTTGCCACGTCACTTGTGTTTATGTTCAAAAGCATAATTATGTACATTTTATTTAGGCTTTCTTGTTTCTTGAGAGTTGAATCCGGTTATACCCATTATAGAAGTAGTACGATTAGTACTAATCCTAATATTTTTAGTGAGTGGGGCTAAGTGATTCTGGTGTGGTTAGGACCTGCCCCCAGCTCCGGTTATTGTCATTTCAGGGCTAAATATATTATTTTTTTCTGTAAATATTGCGTTTTTATTTTGGGATATTAACCCTTTCCCTGATAGAGACGACTTTTCACGCCTCTGCAGAAGTTGTCTTTTGAAAACATTGTGGGAAAAGGAGAAATTGCTTGTAACAAGCAATTTCTCCTTTTCCCACAATGTTTTCTACTCTGTCAGATAATTTAACCATCATTTGACCCAGCATTTGATTCTTTTATTCAGATGTTTTGGATTTGGATGAGTCGAAATATCGCAAAACAGGGAAAGGGTTAATACCCAAGTCTATACAATTGAAACCTGGGAATGGACCCCCGTTTAATTCGGCCTAAAATGACATTAGCTGTTGACAGGCCATTAAAAACCATTAACCCTTACACCGTTATCTTAATTTTTTGTCGTCTGCAGTTTATTTTCTGTTTTCCATTTTCATTATGAAAAACTTGCTTTGACAGCGTAGCAGTTTAGAATAATTTAGAACATGCTTTGATCATTTCCATTGTCAAACCATGTTTTTATTGTCCCGCCTGCTTTAGCAGAAGCGGGACATAGGCATAGCTTTTCCGTCGGCGTCGTCGGCGTCGTCGGCGTCGTCGGTGGCGGCGTCGTCGTCGTCGGCGGCGTCGGCGGCGGCAGCGTCAATATTTCACGTTAAGTTTTTGCGTTTAGCTCAGTTTCCAGAAAACTATAACTCCTACGACCTCCATACTTGGTATACATCAACACTGTGGTGTAACCATCTCACACAGAGGGAACCCATGTTACCTTCACCTACTTTTCATGGTTCATTGACCTACTTTTCACATGCATTCAACGTTGAGTTTTTGCGTTTAGCTCTGTTTCTAAAACTTAACGCTCAGGTTAATTCATTGTAACTTCTGTTTCCCTCAATGGAATGCTTTAATATTCCATACATGCATTTGTAACAACATCTCGCATCATTCTACAGAAATCTCATTGTGCCCGCTAACCCCAAAGGTCAAGGTCACTGAATTAGAAATTTCCGTGTTTGGAAAAGTTAGCGCTCAGTTATTGCTTTAATATTCCATACATGCATTTCCCGCATCATTCTACATAAAGCCCATGGTGCCCGCAAACCCCAAAGGTCAAGGTCGCTGACTTAGAAATTTCCGTCTTTGGAAAAGTTAACGCTCAGTTTATGCTTTAATATTCCATACATGCATTTGTAACAACATCCCGCATCATTTTACAGAAAGCCCATGATGCCCGCTAACGCCAAAGGTCAAGGTCACTGACTTAGAGAAATTTTCGTGTTTGGAAAAATTAACGCTCAGTTTATGCTTTAATATTCCATACATGCATTTGTAACAACATCCCGCATCATTTTACAGAAAGCCCATGATGCCCGCTAACGCCAAAGGTCAAGGTCACTGACTTACAGAAATTTTCGTGTTTGAAAAAGTTAGCGCTCAGTTTATGCTTTAATATTTCATACATGCATTTGTAACAACATCCCGCATCATTCTACAGAAAGCCCATGGTGCCCGCTAACCCCAAAGGTCAAGGTCACTGACTTAGAAATTTCCGGTATTTGAAAAAGTTAACGCTCAGTTTATGCTTTAATATTCCATACATGCATTTGTAACAACATCCCGCATCATTCTACAGAAAGCCCATGGTGCTCACTAACCCCAAGGTTATTACAAGCTCCTTATATACTATCAAACTGCGCCAGGCGGGACATTTTGCTCCACGGAGCTCTTGTTGAGAAATAAGGCAAGATATAAACAAGAAATGCGTCTGTCGAACGCGGATGCCACCTGCAGCATATTTGAGAAACTGTGACAAAGTGGTTAACCGAAAAGTGTGACGGACGGACGGACAGACGGACGGGCGGGCGGGCGGACGGACGGACAGACGGACGGTCCAAACACTATATGCCACAAACACTATTCGAAACCCGGTGGCATAATAAAAGCAAAAGCAGACGAAAATTGTGGTGTGTAGCAGTGCAGTCTAAGGGTTAAATAAGAAAATATCCTACATCCTGAAATATGTGGTTTACCATGGTTGAATATGCTATTCTATCATGTTTATGTTTTATGGCCTAATGGGATAAAGTGCCAAATGACCGATATTCTAACTGATCACTCTGATGTAGAGAAGAAACTGTATTGTGGAGATGCTGAATCAAATAACTTGAATATCTGGTGTCATTGTGCTGAAGTGAACAGGGAATATGGCCCAGAAATAAAACACTGTCGACAAAAGGAACTTTAAAATGTCTTCGACAAATCGGCCTGCACATCCACACAGTCGAATCAGTGGTTGTTACCCTTTTCACCATTTTGTCACTAAACTAGCATTTTTTTCGTCAGTAAGATGATTGGGTCATACTCTTGACTGTATCAGAGGAATAGGTTGGACGGTTTTACAAATACCGTAATGACCTTTTTAGCTCACCTGAGCGAAGCTCATGTGATCTATTGTTACCGCAATGTGTCCGTCGTCCGTCGTCGTCGTCCGTCGTCGTCCGTCGTCTGTGAACATTTTCTAACGTCTTCTCCTCGGTAACCATTGGGCCTATAGTCACCAAACTTCATGGTCATGGTCCTTAGGTAGGGGGATTACAAAATTGTTAAAATGATGTCCTTACGTAATCCAAGATGGCCACCTTCTAAAAATAGCACAAATTCTTCAAAAATCTACTTCTCAAGAACCGCCAAGCGGATTTCGACAAAACTTGGTAGGAATGATCGATGTACAATGCTCTTTCAAAGTTGTTAAAATGGTGACCCCAGGGTCATAAATGGGCGTGGCCCTTGGGGTCAAATTTTATTTTTTACCGAATATGGTCATGTCATATATCAAATCGAAGGTATCAACGAGGCGATCACTCTGGTGCATTTTGTGTCGAAATCGGATGGTTATGTCATCCAAGATGGCCGCCAAAATTTCAAAAGGTTGTTCTTTTATTACAGATTTCAAAATTCTTCTTCACATGAACCGCTTGACCCATGCTAGCCAAACTTAAAAGTTATGGTCCATGGGTGAAGCCTTTTCAGATTGATTAAAATGGAGGTCATCGCTAATCCAAGATGGCCGCCATCTAAAAATAGCATAAATATTTAAAAAATCTTCTTGTCATGAACCGCTAGCTGGATTTCGACGAAACTTTCTAGGAATGATCGATGTACAATGTTCTTTCAAAGTTGTTAAAATGGTGACCCCGGGGTCAAAATTGGGAGAGGCCCGTGGGGTCGGTCAAATTGGGGTCAAATTTAATTGTTTACCAAATATGGTCATGTCATATATCAAATCGAAGGTATCAACGAGGCGATCACTCTGGTGCATTTTGTGTCAAAATCGGATGGTTATGTCATCCAAGATGGCCGCCGATAGGTCAAAAGGTCGTTATTTTATCAGAGATTTCAAAATTCTTCTTCACATGAACCGCTTGGCCCATGGTAGCCAAACTTAAAAGTTATGGTCCATGGGTGAAGCCTTTTCAGATTTGTTAAAATGGAGGTCATCGCTAATCCAAGATGGCCGCCATCTAAAAATAGCACAAATTCTTAAAAAATCTTCTTCTCATGAACCACTAGCCGGATTTCGATGAAACTTGGTAAGAATGATCGATGTAGAATATATGCCCTTTCAAAGGTTTTAAAATGGTGACCCAGAGGCCAAAAATGGGCAAATTTTATTTTTGACCAAATATGCTCATGTCGTATATCAAATTGAAGGTATCGATGAGGCGATTGCTCTGGTGCAATATTTGTCGGAATCGGATGATTATGTCATCCATGATGGCCTGCCAAAAGGTCCATTTATTCAAGATTTTGAACGTCTTTTTCTCAGGAACCACATGGCCAATGCTGGCCAAACTTCATAGTAAGTTAAGATCCTTGGGTGAAGCATTTTCAGATTTGATCAAATGAGAGTCATCGCTTAATCCAAGACCGCCATCTAAAAATAGCACAATTTTTTTAAAACACATATGAACTCAATGTCACATTCTCCTCTGGTGTTCTTGGAGCCAGGTTAGCGTATTAGGGCCATCATGGCCCTCTTGTTTCTAAATCGCGGTGACTTGTGTCAGATGATAGATGCATCTTCAATTATCTCGACTGAAGTGTTTTTGAGTTTTGCATGCTGGGAAATTTGTGGGCTATAGATAGTTCAAAAATAGCAGATGACAATTCATTAAATTTTCTTTTATTTCTCCTTATAAATGTCATGAATATGTCTTGGAATTTAATTAGAATTGTGTCCGGAGGACACAATTCTAATGAAATTTCAAGACATATTTACAGAGAGAAATAAAACATATACTCCTAATTCGTTAGGCTGATATTTTCGCCGCTAGCATGCAAAGAGTTAACCCTTAGAATGCGGGATACGTAAATTGTCGTCTGCTGTTGTTTTATTTATTTTTCCTCAATAAGCACATGGTTTGACAGCACTTTAGAATGATTTCCATTGGAAATGATTCTAAAGTGTTGTCTAAAACATGTTTTTGATGTAAAAAAATGGAGAGAGAAAAAAGCAGACGTCATAATTTAATTTAGCATTATCTCTGCAACGGTAAGTCGGATTGAGTTCAAACTTTATATACGTCCTTATCATCATCCATATTTCCATACAAACCCATGCAACCTCCATGTCCAAGGTCATGGTCAAATTACTTAGAAATTTGTGTCCGTAAGATTTGCGTTAAAGTTTTCGGGTACTCATTATCTCTGTAACGGTAAGTTGGATTGACTTCAAACTTCATATACTTCCTTATCATCATCTATATTTCATTCCATACGACACCCACACGGCCTTCATGTCCAAGGTCAAATTAATTAAATTTGCGTTAAAGATTTTTTGAAATATTTGTGTTAAAGTTTTTGTTTGTCGGTCCAGGCGCCAGTCGGGGGTATCCTTGAGTCTCTGCTCACTTGCTCTAGTTAAACAAGCAATAATCCCCGTCCTGTCGTGATGGATCACATATTTTCATCTGTGACTGGAGAAATGGGTCTTATTCGTTTTCTGACCAGTGTAGATCCAGATCAGCCTGTGCATCCGCAGTCTGATCAGGATCTACTCTCTTGGCAATTCGATCAATTTCTAGCAAGCAATATAGATCGCTATCAGGCAACAGGAGTGTGCTTGTTGATCAGGAGCTACACTGGTCACACATCACATAAGCCCCATATTTCCAGTCACAGCCACATTTATTGGGTCTGATACTTAGAGTGCAGGCAGATGTCTGTTATACAGCTTGACAGGTCTCCATTGCATTTCCTTGGAGGATAGGCTGGGACTAGAAGGATATTGCGCTTATCTTACCACACACTTAAGGATCTCTATCTCAGATGATGTCTCCGATATTCAATATGCCAAAATTCAATATCGCCGGCTATTGTCGCGTCTGATACTAAAGCAGGCTCGACTATAGTCAGCGATTTTTCCCTCATTGTCGTCTGCGTCCACAAATGACAAAAAGTTTTTGGTACAAGTTTCTTCATCATGATACAACTTTAACCCTTAGACCGCTACTCACAACAATTGTTGTCTGCTGTTGCTTTTATATCCTGCCTTATTTCTCAATAAAAACATGGTTTGACAGCACTTCAGAATCATTCCATGGTTTGACAGCACTTCAGAATCATTTCCAATGTTGTAAATTATTCTAAAGTGTCAACAATTTCTGATTAATTACCTCCCCTTGACAGCCATTTTTAGCCAGGTTTTTTAAAAAAAAATCCAGGCTATTGGATTGGCGAAAGCCGGGCGGGCGGCGTCCACAATCAATGTTAAGTTTTTGTGTTAAGTCAATTTCTTTGTTACTGTACCACCTAGGACCACCAAACTTTCACAGCTTCATAATGAAGGGGTGCCCACCACATATCACTATCCAACATGTTACCTTTTTTTGAACTTGACCCATTTTTTCCGCGCAGTCGACTTAGCCATTTTCAATGTTAAGTTTTCGCGTTTACAATGTTAAGTTTTTGTGTTTGTTTAAGTCCATTTCTTTGGTACTGTACCACCTAGGACCACCAAACTTTCACAGCTTCATAACCAAGGGGTGCCTACCACATACAACTATCCAACATGTGACCATTTTTTTTACCTTCACCTATTATTTCTGCGTAATTGACTTAGCCATTTTCAACGTTAACTTTTTAACGTACCATTTTCAACGTTAACTTTTTAACGTACGTCTGGTTAAAGTTTTTTGGTTAAAAGTTTTTCGTTATACTATATCTCTGCAACTGCTTCGCCCATTACCTTGAAACTTCACATGGGTGTTTATCATCATCCATATTTTCATTCTACCTCCCAACTGTGTGGCCCCTGTGCCCAATGTCAAGGTCAAATTACTTTGAATTTTTTTGTTAAAGTTTTTTCGTGTACTATATCTCTGCAACTGCTTCACCCATTACCTTGATACTTCACATGGGTGTTTATCATCATTGTCGCGCCCGCTTGCGGAAAGTGTGATATCGTCGGCATTTTGGCATTTATATCCGTCCGTACGTCCGTGTGTCCGGTTAAAGTTTTTTGGTTAAAGTTTTTCCATCTACTATATCTATTTTTTTAGTGTCCATGCCTCGCCCCAAGGCGCGACATGCAGGCCACGGCCATCTAGTCTACAAAAAGTGGGTATAATCATGTTATCCAAGTGTCTATGCTTGGAAAAAACCTGGCCTTCATGGCTTTGCCTCGTTTCTTGTTAATTTTCGCACTCGGTATCCTTGTCCACACAATAACTAAAGTTCTACTTGACAGAACGTAACCAAATTCGGTATACATGTTTAGCACGGCAAGACAAAGAACCCTATTCATTTTCAAAACTTTCTGATTGCAGGTCTCCCCTTGGTGGCCATTTTTAATTTCAAACTTTTCTGATGAATCATTCAGTTCATCAAACTTTAATGGTGATTCCGTCCTTCCTGGAATTTACACCTGGGACCAAACGGTGTGGTACATATAATGATATTGTGGTTTAAATTGAAATTAAACCCACCCACAGTAAAATCCCGCCCACATGCGAAATAAAATTAATGATCACGGTATTACAAAACTTTAAGAGGAAATGATTTTTTAAAACCAATAAATCGTTTCTGAAATGAAAGGATGGGGCAAGCAATCAAAATAATAATTGCAGAGAATTATTGCCAATTTATATGATTAAATGCATTTTGAAGCAATCAGATTATGTGAACGATATGACTATGTCGATGTTGTGGAATATTTATGGAACTCTCTGTGCACTGGGCGACAAAACAGAACTACTGTTTGTTCCACGTTTTGCTGCCGACAAACTTTTGGCTACTATTAAAACGAATTAAATTTAAAAAATATTTAAAAGTGAGTACGTTTTTATCAATAACAAAAAAGTCGCCCTCCCCAAAAAATTTAACATGTGGGCTAAAAATAGATTTTTAAAAAAATATTTTTTTGATTTGTGGACCGATTTTCAAAATCTAACTTGTTTTCGTAGTTACATCATTTTCATCAATTTCCAAAATTGTTAGGATCAAAAAAGGAAAAATTTGGAAATTGACTCCCCCATGTTAAATTCCCATAGGAAAATCATTTTTTCGCAATAAAATCAATATTTGATGGAATTTCATAAATTCCATCAAATATTGATTTTTTGGGGAGGGTGACTTTTTTGTTAATGTGTTTAATAGCCAAAAGTTCGTCGGAAGCAAAACGTGGAACTGTCAGTACATGTGTTGCCTGCCATCTTTCTGATCAAATCATCAAATTTGGTACAGTTGTTTCTGTCAAAATGTTCCGGGTTTATACGTGTACAAAGTGTTGTGCGTTGCGTATCCGTGGAGTTTCCGTTAGTTGCGTTTCAAACCGTGTGTCGTCTACGTGTAATACGTTTTCGGCCATGCGTTGCGTTTCCCCACTCTTGCGCATGCGCGAAAGTCGAACAAACCGTGTTCAACGCATTGAGTTTCAAAAGCGTGTAATCCGTGTACAACGGTTGTAAACGTATACAACGGTTGTAAGCGTATACAACGCTAAGGTAAACCGTTTAAACGATTTAACGCTTTCTTTGACGAACGGTTACACGCATCTACATGTACACAGCACGAACAGATGAAACCGTGTTATACGTATAACACGTTTCCACGGGTTTTAACGCATTACACGTTTTGGTATGCCAACCTTGTATCGCGTAGAATGCGCATGCTCTGATCGTTCTTCGTGTGTGTATATATATACTTCTAGACTCACTGCAGGGCTTCTAACATTTTCAGTTTTCCGGTTCTGTACCGATTTTTGAACTCTCAGACCGATTGAGATTTGAAAACTAGTCTTAAAAATCGGTCCGAGAAAAATTGCCAGTCGGCTGCTATTTCGCTTTAAACCTTGTAAATTTACCGGTTTTGACCACCAAGTAATTTATGACACATATCCGCGGGCCATATCCGTGTTAAACCAGTGTACAGCTCGCTGTGTATTCAGTTTCTCCAAATATCGATTAATCTTAACACACGCGTGGGACAGGTGTATAGCGGATTAGTGACTGAAATAGACTGGCTTCAGCGTAAAGATAATACGAGAGTTCCTAGACTCGCCATTTCTGATGATGTTAAAATAAAATAAAGAAACCATGCACTGTGTTTATCTGTGTTCGTAATATTTAACCCCAATTAACTGACACGGACTATCGGCCCGGGCTATTCCATATTAAGTTAGGAACTGTTACATTACGCTGTATTAGGCGTCATTTTTGTGTATATAAAATGTACATAGGAATGCCGCAGATCCTGATGAGCCGGCTCACGTGATCTACAATTCTCAAACATTTTGATAAACGACAAGGTACATCTGTCGTGTTAAAAGCGTGACTCATTAGTCATCAGGGATTAGGGATCAATTGAAGTGCTAAATCACACCGCCGATGTACTTTGAACTCGATCTGAGGGTATGTATTCGCGATATTTTAAAAGGGACGAAACAAGGACGCCTCGAAGAGATCGGGGCCGAACAGGTATTTTGTGGTTAAAACGTGTAACCGTTGTACACGTTCAACGCTTTCATATAGATACACGCTTCCAGGTAAAGCGTTGTACACGTTTCAACTCTTTCACCTCGCTACATATGTATACGCCAAAGCGTGTTATACGCCTTGAAGCTAAACGTATTACACGCTTTAAAACTAAACGGTTTGACAATGTGTATTACACGTGTACGAACCGTATTATACGTTTAAACAACGTATACAACGCTTTTAAACTAAACGGTTTGACAATGTGTATTACACGTGTACGAACCGTATTATACGTTTAAACAACGTATACAACGCTACAGCAAACCGTTGCGTTCGCGTTGCGTTCGCGTTGCGTTCGCGTTGCGTTTGCGTTGAGTTTGCAAGTGTTGTCTACGGTGGAACAAAAACGGAGACTGCACTGTACCCAGGCAGAGCTTGGGTCCCGTTTCACTAAACTTCTTGCGACTAAAATGTTCGTAAGTGCAACATTATGATAGCCTGTAAATTTCACATTAGCAATATTTTCTTGTAAACAATTATTGGATTTACATTTATTGAGCATAGGCTGCATATGCAGCCTATGCTCAATAAATGTAAATCCATCAATTTAAATTTCCAGACGATCCTAAATTTGCACTTACGAACTTCTTAGTCGTACGAAGGTCGTACGAAGCTTAGTGAAACGGGCCCCAGGTTCTTGCCGAAGGGGTGCAAATTGTGGATTGAAGTTGGAAAGAAATAATATCCACGTTCAATTTCCTTGATTATAGTGATTTTAACCCTTAGACCGCTACTCACAACAATTGTCGTCTGCTGTTGCTTTTATATCTTGCCTTATTTCTCAATAAAAACATGGTTTGACAGCACTTCAGAATCATTTCCAATGGAAATGATTCTGAAGTGCATTCAAAGCATGTTGTAAATTATACTTGAGTGCTGTCAAAATATGTTATGGATGATAAAAATGGAAAATATAAAATAAACAGCAGACGACAAAAAAATTAAGATAGCGGTCTAAGGGTTAATTAAAGCTTTAATTTTCACAATATATTGTAGTTATTTCCATAACAGAAACCGTTAAGTTAAATAGAAAGTAGAAAGTTAAGTAGAAATGCACACCTGACAAACTTTTAGGGAACGCACGCACCCCTAGCACCCCACATGTGGACATGCATATACAACACAATTCAGATATTAACGCTTTCACCCCAAAGTAACTAGAATAGATTTGGATATGTTAATTTTGCAACCAATCCAATCATCACAAAATGGTTTTCAAACTAGTCCATTTATGAAAAGGGGGTGTTTTTTTGTTCTCAAAAATATGAAAATTACTTGCAGAAAGCTAGTGCAGGTCCTGATGAGATGGCCGTCTCCACATTTTACCAATACCTCTATACTGGCCTGCATGTATACTGGCGGCCATTTTCCAACATATTCAAACAAAACTGAACTGATTGGCGACCAAAATGGCCGTCAATTTCTGCCGCAATGACCACTATATCCACTTTTGTCATCACCAGCCGCGAGTTGCTGGATTGGGAGTGTGTGGCCAGTACAGCCCCGAATAATTTACTTGGTCAGTCTGCAGTCTCCTGATTGTTAAGTTTTCTTAACTCTTTGCATGCTGGGAAATTTATGGGCTATTAATAGTTCAAAAATAGCAGATGACAATTCATGATATTTTCTTTTATTTCTCGTTATAAATATCATGAATATGTCTTGGAATTTCATTGGAATTGCGTCCTCTGGACGCAATTCTAATGAAATTCCAAGACATATTTACAGAGAGAAATAAGAAACATACCGGTACTCGTAATTTGTTGGATGGTATTTTCGCCGATAGCATGCAAAGAGTTAATGGAAATCTTGACAGATTGACTTCCGCCAAATGTTGTTAACCACTTTCAACCCTAAATAAATATAGAAATAACTGGAATGGATTGTGATATGTTAATTTTTCCGACCTATCCTATCATCATCAAATGATTTTCAGACTAGTCAATTTATGATAAGGTTGTTTTTTTTTCTAAACAATGTGAAAACTACTTGCAAAAAGTGCAGATCCTGATGAGATGGCTTGTGACGAACACAGCTATAAAGGTCTGTTGTGTTGAATGGGTTAATGGAAATCTTGACAGATCGACTTCGGCCACATGTCGTCATTAAGAGCTAGCACAATGTCATCAGCGAGGCGTCAGTATTGGTCAACAACTGATTGACCCATTTAGACCGAGGATAGATACAAGATCACCGTGGACAACAAAATATGTCGTACCCATTTCTGCCGGCTTCTACATATGGTTTGTATTCCATTTGGAAACACGAAGTGAACGTGATCCAAACGTGGGTCAAACTTGGGCCAATCAAATCCATGTATTCCTGTTTGCAAATGTCTGCACAACAGATTTTAACAGTTAACCCGTTTTCCATTGTCTGGTTTTCTTATTCAATGAAAATGTCATTTTTTTCATGACATAGCATTTCTCCTAAAAACCATGCACATTGAATCTAAAACGCAAAACAGGTTTTCTTGAAACTCTGCACATGTGCAGTGATTGATATAAAATAGGATAAACGTTCATTGCAAATGTTTCACCTTTTTAGCTCACCTGAGCGAAGCTCATGTGAGCTATTGTTACCGCAATGTGTCCGTCGTCCGTCGTCCGTCGTCCGTCGTCGTCCGTGAACATTTTCAAACGTCTTGTCCTCAGTAACCATTGGTCATGGTCATGGTCCTTAGGTAGGCGATTACAAAATTGTTAAAATGATGTCATTACATAATCCAAGATGGCCGCCGTCTAAAAATAGCACAAATTCTTAAAAAATCTTCTTCTCAAGAACCGCCAACCGGATTTCGACAAAACTTGGTAGGAATGATCGATGTACAATGCTCTTTCAAAGTTGTTAAAATGGTGACCCCGGGGTCAAAAATGGGCGTGGCCCGTGGGGTCAAATTTTATTTTTGACCAAATATGGTCATGTCATATATCAAATTGAAGGTATCAATGAGGCGATCACTCCGGTGCATTTCTTGTCGAAATTGGATGATTTTGTCATCCAAGATGGCCGCCAAAAGGTCGTTCTTTTATTAGAGATTTCAAAATTTCTTCTTCACATGAACCGCTTGGCCCATAGTAGCCAAACTTAAAAGTTATGGTCCATGGGTGAAGCCTTTTCAGATTTGTTAAAATGGAGGTCATTGCTAATCCAAGATGGCCGCCATCTAAAAATAGCATAAATTCTTAAAAAATCTTCTTCTCATGAACCTCTAGCCGTATTTTGACGAAACTTGGTAGGAATGATCGATGTACAATGCTCTTTCAAAGTTGTTAAAATGGTGACCCCGGGGTCAAAAATGGGCATGGCCCGTGGGGTCAAATTGGGGTCAGATTTTATTATTGACCGAATATGGTCATGCTGTATATCAAATCGAAGGTATCAATGAAGCGATCACTCTGGTACATTTTTTGTCGAAATCGGATTGTTATGTCATCCAAGATGGCCGCCAAAATGTCAAAAGGTCGTTCTTTTATTAGAGATTTCAAAATTCTTCTTCACATGAACCGCTTGGCCCATGGTAGCCAAACTTCAAAGTTATGGTCCATGGGTGAAGCCTTTTTAGATTTGTTAAAATGGAGGTCATCGCTAATCCAAGATGGCCGCCGTCTAAAAATAGCATAAATTCTTAAAAAAATCCCCGGATTTGGTAGAAATGATTGATTAACAATGCTCTTTCAAAGTTGTTAAAATGGTGACCCCGGGTCAAAAATGGGCGTGTCTCGTGGGGTCAAATTTTATTTTTGATTGAATATGCTCATGTCATATATCAAATTGAAGGTATCGATGAGGTGATTGCTCTGGTGCTCTTAATCCAAGATGACCGCCATCTAAAAATAGCACAATGAACACATGAACTCAATGTCACATTCTCCTCTGGTGTTCATGGAGTCACGGCCCTCTTGTTTTTTGTGTAATTGCATGAGCACGTGCAGTGAAGATAAAACACACAGAAACCACAAAACTGGCGAACATAGCACATGTCCGAACGCTCAAGCTCAAGGTCACCAAGTCTCAGTAACAAAGGTCACTTTGTTATTGTTGTCCCGCCATAGCTTTTACGTCGGCAGCGTAGGCGGCAGCGTCACCATTTCATGTTAAGTTTTTGCGTTTAGCTCAGTTTCCAGAAAACTATAAGTCCTATGACCTCCATACTTGGTATACATCAACACTGTGGTGTAACCATCTCGCACAGAGGGAGCCCATGTGACCTTGACCTAGTTTGCATGGTTCATTGACCTACTTTTCACATGCATTCAATGTTACGTTTTTGCGTTTAGCTCTTGTTTCTTAAACTTACGCTCAGGTTAATTCATTGTAACTTCTGTTTCCCTCAATGGAATGCTTTAATATTCCATACATGCATTTGAAACATCCCGCATCATTCTACAGAAAGCCCATGGTCACTGGCTTAGAAAACTTAACACTCGGTTTAATTTATTTCAACTTCTGTTTCCCTTGATGGAATGCTTTAATACTTCTTAGGTGTAAACTATAGCAACATCCGGCATGATACTACAGAAAGCCCATGGTGCCCGCTAATCCCAAGGTCAAGGTCACGGGCTTAGAAAATGCTCAATTTTGAAAACTTAACTCTTGGGTTAATTTATTGTAACTTCTGTTTCCCTTCATGGAATGTTTTAATATTTCATACGTACATTTGTAAGAACATTCCGCATCATCTACAGAAAGTTCTTGGTGTCCGGTAACCCCAAGGTCAAGGTCACAGACTTAAAAAATGTCTAGTATAGAAATTTAGCATCGGTGCCAGGAGATACATGTCGTTGGCGGCATTCTTGTTTGTGTTTAGCTGTGTTTGTTGGAAAATAAGTGTTTTGGGTTCGAGTTTATTATCCCCTCGTGTAGCGAAAAAGGGATATAGGGATGCAAAAGTTGTCTTCATCCGTCCGTCTGTCTGTCCATCTGTCCATCACAAAAACATTGGGGTTAATCTGCAATAACTTCTGTTTCCATTGATGGAATGCTTTAATACTTTAATATATGCATCATTCTACAGAAAGCGTATGTTGCCCGCTAACCCCAAGGTTATTACAAGCTCCTTGTGTACTATCAAACTGCGCCAAGTGGGAAATCTTGCTCCTTGTAGCTCTCGTCTCATCTTGGCTGCAAGTATGAAGATTTGCTTTGTGTAATGATGCCATTTCTTGTTGATTATGTAGTACATTTGTCTAATAGGTTGGAACTAATCAGCTTTACATATGTGACTTTGACTAGAACAATGTGGCTTGTGACATTTGTAGCCAGTCTAGTCCCTGATCTTATAGTATATTCCAGCAGCTTAATAGTAAAGTTATATACACCTGGGTGCCATTTCGCTAATTAATTTGTACGACTAAAAAGTTTCTAAGTGCAAATTTAGGATCATCTTGAAATTTCAATTGATGAATTTTACATTTATTGAGCATAGCAGCCTATGCTCAATAAATGTAAATCCAACAATTGTTACAAGAACGCATTGTAAATGTGAAATTTACACTCATAATTTTGCACTTGCAAACATTTTAGTCGTACAAAGTTTAGTGAAACGGGCCCCAGGTTAGACGCACGACAGGTGTTTTATATCTTGCCTTATTTCTCAATAAAAACATGGTTTGACAGCACCAATGGAAAATATTCTGAAGTGCTGTCAAAGCATGTTGTAAATTATTATAAAGTGCTGTCAAAGCATGTTTTTGATGATAAAAATGGAAAGTAGAAAATAAATAGCAGACAACGAAAACAAATAAGATAGCGGTCTATTGTCAAAGGGACCAGCTGTATTTTAGACTAGTACTGTGGAATCTGTTTGGACCAGACGCTGTGGGACGTCCCCATGGTGTCTTGATTTAGAACCTGGGACCACTGAGCTGTATTTTAGACTGTAATACTCAGGAATCTCTCTTGACCAGGGGCCTATTTCATCAACATTGCAAAGTATACTTTAGTAGCAAAGTATACTTTGACGGAGAAATTTTCAATTTTGTGATAAATTTATTAATTTTTATTATACTGAATTTATTACATTATCACAGCCAATTTGGCTGTGATAATGTAATAAATTCAGTATAATAATTCTGCATACTTTTAATCATGAAATACATGCATTTGTTAGTTCTATTTGAAATAATGCATTTCAGGAAAAATAAATGATTACTCCCTCAAAGTATACTTTGCTAGTAAAGTATACTTTGCAATATTGATGAAATAGGCTACAGGTTTGATGGTTTAGAGAGGACCAGCTGTATTTTAGACTGTAGCACTGTCTCTCTAGACCAGACACTATGGGACGTCTCCAAGTTGTTCGGTTTAAAGAGAATCCAGTTTCGACTATTTAAGCCTGTAGTACTGTGAAATCTCTTGAAGCCAGACACCATGGGAGTCTCTCTGTATTTTTCAGTGATGTTCAGTGACTCGCAAGTCACCTGCAACTCTGCGCCATAAATATGAAAGGTCTCTCTGTATTTTTCAGTGATGTTCAGTGACTCGCAAGTCACCTGCAACTCTGCGCCATAAATATGAAGCAATATCAGACGTCAATATTTATTTTCTGCTTTTAAATGGTAAATGAAGGAATCAAGACCTAGTGCCGTTAATAAAGAAAATAAATATGAAGAAATAGTAGACAACAATGTTTGTTTTATGCTTTTTCCTGATGGAAATTACTGGTGAGTGTGCAATGCAATATCAAGAGATATTTAGTTAATGAACAAAACAGGACCCAGTGTCATTAACCCTTTGAACCCGAAAGCCCGCTATAGTGGTTTATGCGAACAGTGCAGATCCAGATGAGCCGGCTCGTAACGAGCCGCCTCATCAGGATCTGCCCTTTTCATAAATAGACTAGTCTGAAAACCTTTTGTGACGGTTGGATTGGTTGCAAAATTAACGTATCAAAATATATTCCAGTTACTTAGGGGTGAAAGGGTTCAAATAAATGGTTAATTGAGATAACTGTTCAGTTGACACTGTGTCACGGGTATTCGAGGATGCTATTGTCATGATTTGTGAGGGTGCTATTGTCATGATTTGTGAAGACTGCTATTGTCATGATTTGTGAGGATGCTATTGTCATGATTTGTGAGGATGCTATTGTCAAGATTTGTGAGGGTGCTATTGTCATGATTTGTGAGGATGCTATTTCCACAATTTTTGATCGAAATGTTGTTGTCACGATTTGCGAGGATGCTATTTTCACGATTTCTGTTTATGTTTTGTCACGATTTGCGAGGTAGCTATTGTCACGATTTCTGTGGATGTTTTGTCATGATTTGCGAGGTTGCTATTGTCACGATGGTCACAATCATCACGATCGTCACGTTTGTCACGATTTGCATGGATGTTTTTGCACGATTTGCGTGGAACCAAATTGATAGATACCAGTCTCTCTGTCAAAGCCCTGCTGGCAGTCTCTGAGATTTAATTAATGTTATGGCGGAACATTTCTAGATAATAGAAAATGTTACACACTGCACTCATTTAGTGAACTTGATGAACGGGAAAATTGTTTATGGAATAGAATAGCAAACGGCAAATGGCACTCATATAATATATATTAGTGTGCATTTTTAAACCATAGACGGCTACTCACTACAATTGTCGTCTGCTGTTGCTTTTATATCTTGCCTTATTCCTCAATAAAAACATGTTTTGACAGCACTTCGGAATCATTTCCAATGGAAAGTAGAAAATAAACAGCAGACAATAATAAAAAAAAAGATAGCGGTCTAAGGGTTAAAGTCACTTGATGTTATTATAATAGTAATTTAACTTATATATCATGAAATGTTTTGTTATAAATACAAATCGCCGGTTTTTCTTTTTGTAGCTCATTTGTTGTGATTTATATCTTGGAGATTTCCCATAATTGGAAATAAAATCTGGCTGTGACTGGAGAAATGGGGCTTTGCAACCATGTATCCGCACAGTCTGATCAGGATCTGCACCATTCACCATTCTGTCAATGAAATACCTTTCATGCTTCTAACTATAGCAATATGTATCATTGTCAGGCTACAGATGTGTGATATTGATCAGTAGCCCATTTCATCAACATTGCAAAGTATACTTTACTAGCAAAGTATACTTTGAGGGAGTAATCATTTATTTTTCCAGAAATGCATTATTTCACATAGAACTAACAAATGCATATATTTCATGATTAAAAGTATGCAGAATTATTATACTGAATTTATTACATTATCACAGCCATTAAATGGCTGTGATAATGTAATAAATTCAGTATAAGAAAAATTAATAAATTTTTAAAAAAATTGAAAATTTCTCCCTCAAAGTATACTTTGCTACTAAAGTATACTTTGCTACTAAAGTATACTTTGCAATGTTGATGAAACTACAGGAGCTACACTGGTCACACATCCCATTAGCCGCATTTCTCCCGTCAGTCACAATTATATTCTATCCTATCATAAATAAGGCTGTTATTGTTCATATGTCCAGTAAATATTGAATGAAAGTATTAATGATACATTTTATAAGGACGTTATGCTGGTATTGTCTCTCCGACTCTTTTAGGTCACACCGACTTGAAACTTTACTTGATTTAACTGTTACCCTTTCACCCTAAGTAACTGGAATGCATTTTGATATGTTTATTTTTTTACCAATCCAATCATCACAAAATTAATTTCAGACTAGTCCATTTATGAAAAGGGGGGTGTTTTTGCTCTCAAAATATGAAAATTACTGTGCAGATCAGAACTCCAGATAAGGTGCGTTGGCGTATTTTACGCAATTATTTTAGCTGAATACACATTGATTATCAAAGGTGGGAGTACAAAATACGCACTGCAATGTGAAAATACGCATTGGTTTACAAATTGAATAGTGAAAATACTGTCATAAAGTTTAAAATTCACTTAGTTGAGCTGCAAAAAGCAAACAGTGTTTGGTTTTTGCAGCTCAAATAAGTGAATGTTTAAATTTGTTATATATTTTTTTATCATTTGTTCACTATTTAGTAATGAAGAAAATCAACAATCCATTTGTAAAAGTAAAATATGCAATGATTTTCAAATCAGGGGGTATAGTACGTACACTTTAGACACAAAGCTTATCTGGAGCTCTGCTGCATTGTTTGCATAAACTGATAGGTGTTTGGGATAAAATGGTTAATTTGTATGTATTAATCCTTTCACCCCTAAGCAACTGTAATGGATATTCCCATGTCATGTCTCGGACTATTCCATTAATAAGAAACAAAAAAAATCAGGAAAAACTGGTGCAGATCCTGATGTGACGGCTCGTTATGAGCCAGCTCATCCACAGGTTGAAGTAACGGACTGAGGTCTATAAATACATTAAATATGCCTAAAAGCATCAATAAATGAAGAAATTTTTTTTTCTTCATTTATTGATGCTTTTAGGCATATTTTAACCCCTACTTCAACCTGTGGGCTCATCTGGATCTGCACAGTTTGCAAACACCACTATAGAGGGCTGTAGTGTTGAAAGGGTTAAACTCAATTACTGATTTCATAAGAATAAAGAGTATGCTGATACTATCTGTTGCATAAGCACAGCATCATGCATCAAAGTTGTACGGAACTTTATTGTCAGTAAAATTGTCTATCTTCTGAATTCAACGGGTTATTATCTCTTTCACCCCTAAATAACTGGAATGGATTTTGATATTTGAATTTTCAACCAATCCAATCATCACAAATGATTTTCAGACTTGTCCATTTATGAAAACGGGGTGTTTTTCCCATAAAAATATGAAAATTACCCTGCAAACAGTGCAGGTCTTGACATTCATGGAAAGGGAGTGTCTTGATTTTGTTTTGGTTTTTCTTAAAAAAAAAATATTATAATTACTTGCATAAAGTGCAGATCCTGATGAGACGACTCGTCACGAGCCGGCTCATCTGGATCTACACTGTTTGCAAACACCACTATAAATGGATGTAGTGTTGAAAGGTCTTATGTTGCAAGATGGTGTAAATGGCTGTTGGTCTGCAAAACTAATCAGTCAGTTATGTCCGTGTAAATACACATTTTGATCATTTAAAGATCCGGATACACAACATCCATTTACCTATATTCCTTGTTTATCAATCGCAGTCCCTGCTAATTTGGTGTTATTTAGAATCGTCAAGATGTGATGATTCGAGAAAACGTCAAATTGTATGTTTTTTGCCCAGAAAATTTGGGATAAATTCTACAATGAAGCTGAAATGGGAATCTTATCTGTGGTACAGTTAAGCCAATAATTACCGATCAACAATGCTATAGGGCTTGTATGTGTAAGCTGGTCTAATCCGAATTGAACATTAATCAATCTTCTTTGGCCAGCTGAAAAATAGATTGCCAAGGATACAAGTTGGTCAGATTTTGCAGTTGATCAATGGACGATGGGTCGGAGGTGATTCCAGAACCACAGAATACAATTTTACTACTGTGGAACCTCTCAAAACTGGACACCCTGGGAGGGGACCTCCCAGGGTGTCCAGTTTGGAGAGGTTCCACTATAATTATGTTATATCAGCGGTTTTTCATGTGGTTTGTGATCATGAACATACATTACTACAGGCTGCATATGGTGAACCCCATCAACATTTGTTTTCCACCCCTTATAAGAGTAATTATTATTCCTAATCCTATTACTTTTAGGGGAAGGGGCCAAGTGACTTTGGTGTGGTATATGGACCAGGCATCAGGTCAGGTTATTCTAATTTCAAGAATGATCGAATACATATTTTATTTTTATGTAAATATACCGTTCTGATTTTGGGATGTTCCCCCAATGTAGCAGGATAAATGTGGGATTGAACCCTGGCCTGGTCTTAAATGACGTTAGCTGTTGATAGGCCGGCCGTTAAACACCAATAAATCAAATCGACCATTGACATTCAACAAGTTGAGCAGTTCTGGATGTCTGCTTTAGAGAGGGTTTACTGTGTTTATAAAATATATTCAGACCCAATACTAGTTACATGTATAAACATTGTTGAGAGCTCCAGATAAGCTGCGTATTTGCTTAAATACCCAATTAAAATTGCTAAAAAACCCAATTGAAATCAGAAGTAGCGTGTATCAAAAAGCAATTACAATTTTGTGGCACTTTTATCATGCTGCAGAAATCAATAAACAGACCACAAATATAGCATATTTTTCTTATTTTCCATGAAAACACATCTTGGTATTTCATTAGAATTGTCTCCAAGGAGACAATTCTAATGAAGCAAACTATTCAATAATTGCTGTCTGTTGATGTGTAAACAACAGTGTGATTTTATTTTACCCAATTAAAATTTTGAAATACCCAATTTCTTGAGAAATGATAGAGTGACAATACTCGATTACTAATTCCTTATCTGGAGGACAAAACTCCATTATTAATTCCTTATCTGAGCCCTGATTGTTTTTTGTTTTTTTGCGGGATATAATTATAATAGTATGAAATCTTTATGAGAAAAATGTCCATATTTTCTTTATTTTATCTTGAAAGAATATGTTGTTATCACTCATTTGAACCGTCTTGACGAGAAGTTCAAATGAGATGATTAAAAGTATGCAGAATTATTATACTGAATTTATTACATTATCACAGCCAAAATGGCTGTGATAATGTAATAAATTCAGTATAATAAAAATTAATAAATTTATTCTTCATTTTAAAATTTCTCCCTCAAAGTATATAATATTATATACTTCGCTAGATAAGTATACTTTGCAATGTTGGTGAAATATGCTACAGATCTCCAGTTTCATGTCCATAGCTGCATGTTGTACGGGCATATATTAACTACACATATATTAACTACATTCGGTTACAATGTACTCTCCTTTTGATTTGTTAATGTGTCTGTTCTTGTCATATCGTCGACATTGTTGCCGACGTTAATGCCCATAATGCAATTCTTCATTCTGAAGTGTGGTGAGAAAATCAGATTATGTCAGACTCAGGGCTCCAGATAAGGAATTAGTAATTGAGTATTTTCACTCCATCATATCTGAAGCAATTGGGTATTTCAATATTTTAATTGGGTAAAATAAAATCACACTGCTGTTTCCACATTAACAGACAGCAATTATTGAATAGTTTGCTTCGAAATGAAACGTGTCTTGGCATTAAATTAGAATTGTCTCCTTGGAGACAATTCTAATGATATACCAAGATGTGTTTTCATGGAAAATATGCTATATTTGTGGTCTGTTTATTGTTTTCTGTAGCATGATAAAGGTACCACAAATTTTGTATTGCTTTTTGATACTCACTACTTCTGATTTCAATTGGGTTTTTGGCAATTTTAATTGGGTATTTACGCAAATACGCAGCTTATCTGGGGCTCTGAGACTGGCACGAAATTCACAATTCCTACAGTCTAGTTCACAATTCCCCAATGTGTTTCAGGCAATTAAATGCATTCAAAGATGAATATTATCAAAAGTTCAGTACATTGTTCGAAATGATAAAATTATTGGTATCCTCAAAAACTTATTTGATTTTCTAAATTTAACAGATTTGCTACGATGGTCACAAACAGCGTACGGTTCCTTTTGTAAGTTGGTGGCTCCAAACAAAAACATTGGTTAATGTGGTCCAAAAAACATGGGTAAAATGTGGTCAAAACCAGCTTTTTATTAAATTTATTCCTGTGTTCCCGTTTGAAAACGGGTTTTCAATTTTTTACTGCTTTTTCCATTTTCCCATCTTCTTATCCAGTGAAAATGCAGATTTTTACCTCAAACCTCAGCACATGTACACTGAATCCAAAACGGGTTTCCCTGAAACTATGCGCATGTGCTGTATATGCGATGCCATACAAAAACGGTTAATCATTTCCAAAGAAAAACTGCATAGATGATCCAAACATGGGGCAAACCAGACCGCCACATATAAACTTGGAACAAACACACAAACGCTACTGTAGTACCGGGGCCCGTTTCACTAAACTTCCTACGACTAAAATGTTTGTAAGTGCAAAATTATGATAGTCTGTAAATTTCACATGAACACTGTTTTCTTGTAAATAATTGTTGGATTTACATTTATTGAGCATAGGCTGCATGTGCAGCCTATGCTCAATAAATGTAAATCCATCAATTCAAATTTGCAGACGATTCTAAATTTGCGCTTACGAACATTTTAGTCGTAAGACGTTTAGTGAAACGGCCCCCTGATTTCTAGATTTCAAGTACATTATATTTCTTCAATCACATTGTGTATGGACATGAAAGTTGATAGGCATGTTTATCATCATCCATTTTGACTGTGGGTCAAATCGATGCTGGTCACAGTCAAGATTAAATTGTTTGAGAAATGTGGCTGTAACTGGAGAACTATGGGTTATGCGACCAGTGTAGCCCCAGATCAGCCTGATCCAGCCCTATACACTGTTTGCCATTCATTCAGTAAATCGTCTGTCATGCTTCTAACAAATGGTATATATACATATAAGACTGTAGAAGATCAGGGTCCCCATTTCTCCAGCTTGAGGGATAGTCCGTGGCCTCGGGGATATGGCATTGGACTTCAGTACCAGAGGTTGTGAGTTTACACCTCACCCTGGGCGTAAAAATACTTACATAGTATTTCCATCTCATTGGTCTTTCGGATGAGACTTTAAACTGTGGGCCCGTCCCAGTATATTGAGACATGCCATTTGATTTTGTACCTTCGGATGTCTGCGTAATTTTATGAAATATGTTTTTAAAATTTACAATTTTTTCCGTAAATGGCGTCAAAAGTTTTCACTATTATCATTTTCAGAGTACATACAGAAATAATTCCTCATGTACTCTGAAAAAATTGACTTTATTTAGGAAAAATATTGTAAATTTTGTAAACATATTTAATGAATTTAATAATTACGCAGATGCCCGAAGGTACAAAATCACATGGCGTGTCTCACATGACCTTAGCTGTTGCTGGACCGTTAAACCCATTCATTTCACTTTTTCTCCAGTTTGGGCCACAAATAAGAAGAAAAAATTGATATCTGTACAACCTGAAAATGGTGAGCGAACACTCAGCGAGACAGTATATACCTTATTGAAAATGGTGAGCGAACACTCAGCGAGACAGTATATACCTTATTGAAAATGGTGAACGAACACTCGGCGAGACAGTATATACCTTATTGAAAATGGTGAGCGAACACTCGGCGAGACAGTATATACCTTATTGAAAATGGTGAGCGAACACTCGGCGAGACGATTATACCTTATTGAAAATGGTGAACGAACACTCAGCGAGTCAGTATATACCTTATTGAAAATGGTGAACGAACACTCAGCGAGACAGTATATACCTTATTGTGGGGATCGAACACTCGGCGGACAGTAATACCTTATTGAAAAACTGGTGAGCGACATCGGCGAGACAGTATATACCTTATTGAAAATGGTGAGAAAACACTCGGCGAGACAGTATACTTATTGAAAAATGGTGAGCGAACACTCAGGCGAGACAGTATACCTTATTGAAAATGGGTGAACGAACAAAAAAAAACTCAGCGGACAGTATATACCTTATTGAAAATGGTGACGAACACTCAGCGAGACAGTATATACCTTATTGAAAATGGTGAGCGAACACTCAGCGAGACAGTATATACCTTATTGAAAATGGTGAGCGAACACTCAGCGAGACAGTATATACCTTATTGAAAATGGTGAACGAACACTCAGCGAGACAGTATATACCTTATTGAAAAATGGTGTGAACGAACACTCAGCGAGACAGTATATTTACCTTAATTGAAAATGGTGAACGAACACTCAGCGAGACAGTATATACCTTATTGAAAATGGTGAACGAACACTCAGCGAGACAGTATATACCTTATTGAAAATGGTGAACGAACACTCAGCGAGACAGTATATACCTTATTGAAAATGGTGAACGAACACTCAGCGAGACAGTATATACCTTATTGAAAATGGTGAGCGAACACTCAGCGAGACAGTATACCTTATTGAAAAATGGTGACGAACATCATTTCGAGAGTATATACCTTATTGAAAATGGTGAACGAACACTCAGCGAGGGACAGTATCTACCTTATTGAAAATGGTGAACGAACACTCAGCGAGGACGTATACCTTATTGAAAATGGTGAACGAACACTCAGCGAGACAGTATATACCTTATTGAAAATGGTGAACGAACACTCAGCGAGACAGTATATACCTTATTGAAAATGGTGAACGAACACTCAGCGAGACAGTAAATACATACCTTATTGAAATGGTGAACGAACATCGCGAGACAGTCTATACCTTATTGAAAAATGGTGAACGAACATCGCGAGACAGTATTACCTTATTGAAAATGGGGGGTGGACGGAATCACTCGGCGAGACAGATATTACCTTATTGAAAAATGGTGAAGCGAACACTCAGGCGAGACAGTATATACCTTATTGAAAATGGTGACGAACGGCGACTCCATTGAAAATCGAGCAGTATATACTTATTGAAAATGGTGGGAGCGAACACTCAGGAGACAAGTATATACCTTATTGAAATGGTGATGAACTCAGCGAGGACAGTTTATTACCTTATTGAAAATGGTGAACGAACACTCAGCGAGACTAGTATATACCTTGATGAAAATGGGTGAACGAACACTCAGCGAGACAGTATATAACTTTTTATTTTGAAAATAAAATGGTGAACGAACACTCAGCGAGACAGTATACCTTATTGAAAATGGTGACGAAAAACACTCGCGAGACGTATATACTTATTGAAAATGGTGAACGAACACTCAGCGAGACAGTATATA
Organism: Conchocele bisecta; assembly: GCA_029237695.1. Classification (NCBI taxonomy): domain Eukaryota; kingdom Metazoa; phylum Mollusca; class Bivalvia; order Lucinida; family Thyasiridae; genus Conchocele; species Conchocele bisecta. Next base: position 38,218,143 of record CM055273.1, read on the forward strand.
CCTTATTGAAAATGGTGAACGAACACTCGGCGAGACAGTATATACCTTATTGAAAATGGTGAACGAACACTCAGCGAGACAGTATATACCTTATTGAAAATGGTGAACGAACACTCAGCGAGACAGTATATACCTTATTGATAAAAGCATAACAGAAGATTCATTGTGAATTCCGGATTTCTGTTTTTCGCACAGTTTGATGCAAATCAATTGCATAATGAATACATTAGAAAGTGCATTTCAATCATAACTTTGCTTTGTTGTACGGAATTCAGATACACACAATCAATATTGGTTATTAACTGTTTGCATGCTAGTGGCGAAAATATCCGCCAAACGAATTATAGGAGTATATGTTTTATTTCTCTGTGTAAATATGTCTTGAAATTTCATTAGAATTGTGTCTCCGGACACAATTCTAATGAAATTCCAAGACATATTCATGACACTTATAAGGAGAAATAAAAGAAAATATAATGAATTGTCATCTGCTATTTTTGAACTATTTATAGCCCACAAATTTCCCAGCATGCAAAGAGTTAATTTGCAAGTGTAATTTCTGTATGAGCTTAGAAAGCAGTGTTGTTCTTTGGTTGTGGCAGAAAAAAATGGCCTCAACTCTTTGCATGCTGGGAAACTAATAATGTGGGCTATAAATAGTTCAAAACTAGCGGACAAAAAAAATCATCATATTTTCTTGTATTTCTCCCCGTAAATATCATGAATATGTCTTGGAATTTCATTAGAATTGAGTCATGGGTTTATGTGGCTACAGAACAATAGGGATGAACAAAGGAAAAGGTTAGGTTAGTCACATAAGTATCCATTTGTAGGAACGTCCGTTTGTCTGTCCGTCCATGTTAAAGTTTTTGGGTACCCATTATCTCTGTAACCGTAAGTCGGATTGACTTCAAACTTCATATACTTCCTTATCATCATCCATATATTCATTCAATACCACACTTATGTGGCCTTCATGTCCAAGGTCAAGGTCAAATTACTTAAAAATTTGCATCCGTAGGGGTTGCGTTCAATGTTTTTGGGTACCCATTATCTCTGCAACGGTAAGTTGGATTGACTTCAAACGTCATATACTTCCTTATCATCATCCATATTTTCACTTCATAACTATATAATAATACACGGCAGACTTTTTAGAGGCCCTCTGTCCCCGAACCCCTGTGACCCCAAGTGTAAAATACAAATTTATTATGTTTATATAGAAAATTTGTCCACCTGGGGGCTGTTTCACTAAACTTCGTACAACTAAAATGTTTGTATGTGCAAATTTAGGATCGTCAGTGAATTTCAAATGACAGGTTTACATATGCAGCCTATGCTCAATAAATGTAAATCCACTAATTATTTACAAGAAAACATTGTTAACCCTTAGACCGCTACTCACAACAATTGTCGTCTGCTGTTGCTTTTATATCTTGCCTTATTTCTCAATAAAAACATAGTTTGACAGCACTTCATTGGAAATGATTCTGAAGTACTGTCAAAGCATGTTGTAAATTATAGTTAAGTGCTGTCAAAGCATGTTTTTGATGATAAGAATGGAAAATAAAAAATAAACAGCGGACGACAAAAAAAATAAGATAGCGGTCTAAGGGTTAATGTGAAATTTACAGACTATCATAGTTTTTGCACTTACAAACATTTTAGTTGTACAAAGTTTAGTGAAACGGGCCCCTGTAATGCAAATTCCGGGAGTCAAAATCAAATTTTAAAGGTCAAAATGCCCTAAACAGTCGCACCAGTACAGGCTATTGTCAGTAGAATATTGATCTTCTGAAGTAAAACATACATCAAAAAAGAAAACAGTGGCTATGGCCGTGCTTCCTGTGGTGCTTTGTTCTCAAATATTTTGCAGGAAGAATGATGGTTGATCTATACGTTTGACATTTAACATTTATTCCCCCTAAAATAGCATCTATTTCTGGATCTGTAAGTGGAATTGATGACGCCATTGACAGCTTCTAGCACCCCCTGGTGAACAGGGAGCAGTCTTGTATTGTGCCTTATCCCTTTCCCCCCTAAGTAACTGGAATGGATTTTGCTATATTAGCCCTTAGACCGCTATCATATCTTTTTTGTCGTCTGCTGCTTATTTTCCCACTCCAAATTGAGTATTATTTGATATTTTCCTTAATATGCAACGAATTTTGATGAAATATGGCGCAGCAAACGCGTCTTCATGAGCTGCATTTGGTCGTCCCGGGAGTTTGGCACATACTTATGTGTCTGTAGACAAGGAAATCTATTCTTCACAAAAACGACAGAAGTTTGAGCCAAAGTACCGAGACCACCAAATGCAGCTTAACAAGATGTGTTTGATGCGCCAGATTTCATCAACATCTGTTACACAATAAGAACAACGTAAAAGAATACGTTCTTTGAATCGGAGGGCTTCTGGAAGTTTCCGCACTTGTTGTTGTTGTAACCACGTGATCATACACCTTGTACCCCTCAACATCGACATTGAATCTTTCGTCTGTCTCATTGCAGAAAACACAGTAGCGGTGACCTTCACAGTCGTTTGAAAACACGAAAGTTGCTCGGGGTCGGTGAAACGGACGATGGGGACGTTCACAGATCCAAGGTAAATGTGGCTGTGACTGGTGAAATGTGGCTTATGGGATTTGTGACCAGTGTAGCTCCTGATCAAATAGCATACAAACCTCAAACCTCCACAAACAGTCGCCTGTGTACAAAATACCTTCTATGACAGCTGATATTGTATTTATCAGGTAACGAGCTTGTTAGTAGCATAACAGGTGCGTCGTTGATGGAATGGCGATCAGTGCAGATCCTGATCAGACTGTGCGGATGCACAGTCCAGTGGCGGATACAGAAATAATTGCAGGGGGGATCTGTAATTACAATTCGGCATAGCCGACCTCCGCGAGCGCGAAATCGTAAAGTCTGGGGGTCTGGGGGTTCTACCCCAGGAAAGTTTTTAATTTTTAAATGCCAGATCGCCCGCAGATGCGATTTCCTGACACCTAGGCCACAAAAAAAGTCATCCAACTATTCGAATATTGTAGATTTTGTTTTTTCTGAGAGCATGGGTGGGGGGGGGAGTGGGGGTCCGGACCGGATATAATGAGAAATGCTGCGATACACCTAGTGAATAATTGAATAAAAAGTGGTTATAGAAGTGTTTTTAATTCAAATATTTGGCTGTTGTAGAGGTTTCACTGTATTAATTGTTGATCTAAACTACAGATTTTACAAAACAGCAACTGTAAATGCAAATTTTGTTCCTGAGCCAGACTAGTTCATCTGTACTAGCTAGCTAGACATCATGGAAGATACGTGATCTGCCGCCACAATAATGTGCCTTATTCAGTTATAGAACCAAGAGTCTTTATTAACTCGTTCACCCCTTTTTAAATGGAATGGACTTTGATATGTTAATTTTCCGACCCATCCCATCATAACAAAATGATTTTCGGACTAGTCCATTTATATGAAAAGGGAGTGTTTTTTTTTCCCTAAAAAAAATATAGAAATTGCTTGCAAAAAGTGCAGATCAATACGAGCCGGATCATCTGGATCTACACTTTTTGCCAATCCCACTATACAGGCCTGTGGTGTTGAAAGGGTTAACTTACTTGTATCATATTGTTTATCAAATTTGACAGCAAATGCATGTAGTGTACACCTTGATCAGACTGCATAGGCTAATCTAGAGCTACACCTGTTGTAAATGTAATATCGAGCTACACTGGTTATAAACTAATTTGATCCCTGTTGTCGTGGTGAAGCTTAATCAATCAATGAATAGATCAATGATTGATCTCCAAAAATACACTGCTATGTTGCCAGACAGTAAGCCATTTTCAATTAATCCAATATAGTCCGTTATTTGAGAAAACCTAGCTTTTGTGACTATTGTAGATCCAAACCAGCCTCATTAGCCCTTTTCATGCTGGGGATACGCCATTATATTCGCGGAAAATCCTAAATATTTTTCTTGTATGCGCTCAGAAGTATATGTCGCGACCACCATTTGAACCGTCTCGTTGAGACGGTTCAAATGAGTGGTCACAACATATACTTTCATTGAGAAATAACAAAAATAAAAAATAAAACATTTCATACCCGTAAAGGTGTATTCCGAAAAAAATGGGTTAATTTTTTAGCTCACCTGAGCAAAGCTCATGTGAGCTATTGTTACCGCAATGTGTCTGTCCGTCGTCCGTGAACATTTTCAAACGTCTTCTCCTCGGTAACCATTGGGCCTATAGTCACCAAACTTCATGGTCATGGTCCTTAGGCAGGGTGATTACAAAATTGTTAAAATCACGTCATCACGTAATCCAAGATGGCCGCCATCTAAAAATAGCACAAATTCTTCAAAAATCTTCTTCTCAAGAACCGCCAACCGGATTTCGACAAAACTTGGTAGGAATGATCGATGTACAATGCTCTTTCAAAGTTGTTAAAATGGTGACCCCTGGGTCAAAAATGGTCGTGGCCCGTGGGGTCTATTAGGGGTCAAATTTTATTTTTGACCGAATATGGTCATGTCAGATATCAAATCGAAGGTATCAACGAGGCGATCACTCTGGTGCATTTTCGGGTTGTTATGTCATTCAAGATGGCCGCCGAAAGGTCAAAAGGTCCTTCTTTTATTAGAGATTTCAAAATTCTTCTTCACATGAACCGCTTGGCCCATGGTAGCCAAACTTAAAAGTTATGGTCCATGGGTGAAGCTTTTTCAGATTTGTTAAAATGGAGGTCATCGCTAATCCAAGATGGCCGCCGTCTAAAAATAGCATAAATTCTTAAAAAATCTTCTCATGAACTGACAACCGGATTTCAACGAAACTTGGTAGGAATGATCGTTGTACAATGCTCTATCAAAGTTGTTAAAATGGTGACCCCGGGGTCAAAAATGGGCGTGGCCCGTGAGGTCAAATTGGGGTCAAATTTTATTTTTGATCGAATATGGTCATGTCTATATGAAATCGAAGGTATCAAAGAGGCGTCGCTCTGGTACATTATTTGTCGAAATTGGATGTTCATGTCATCCAAGATGGCCGCCGAAAGGTCAAAAGGTTCTTTTATCAGAGATTTCAAAATTCTTCTTCACACGAACCGCTTGGCCCATGGTGGCCAAACTTCACAGTTATGATACATGGGTGAAGCCTTTTTAGATTTGTTAAAACGGAGGTCGTCGCTAATCCAAGATGGCCGCCGTCTAAAAATATCACAAATTCTTAAAAAATCTTCTTCTCATGAACTGCCAGCCGGATTTCGACTAAACTTGGTAGGAATGATCGACGTAGAATGCTCTTTCAAAGGTGTTAAAATGGTGACCCCGGGTCAAAAATGGGTGTGGCCCGTGGGGTCAAATTTTACTTTTGACCAAATATACTCATGTCATATATCAAATTGAAGGTAACGATGAGGCGATTGCTCTGTTGCAATATTTGTCGGACTCAGATGATTATGTCATCCATGATGGCCTCCAAAAGGTCCATTTATACAAGATTTTGAACGTCTTTTTCTCAGGAACCACATGGCCGATGCTGGCCAAACTTCATAGTAAGTTAAGATCCTTGGGTGAAGCATTTTCAGATTTGGTAAAATGAGAGTCATCGCTTAATCCAAGATGACTGCCATCTAACAGTAGCACAATTTTTTTTAAAACACTTATGAACTCAATGTCACATTCTCCTCTGGTGTTCATGGAGTCAGGTGAGCGAATTAGGGCCATCATGGCCCTCTTGTTTATTAATAGGTCTGCTATTTGCCAATGAAATGTGAAATGGACTCTTGGGGATGGGAAAAGGTACCTTATGACATTTGTCACCAGCTTAGCCTTCCAATCAGCATGCACTGCAACCGTGCAGTCTGATCAGGACCTACACTGTTCACCATTCAGTCAAAGAATGATGAAAGTTGCTATCATCAGCAAAGCGATTAGACCTTAATCCTGCTTCATTTACAATATTATTGCACTATTGTCGTCCGATTTTAATACACTGTGTTATTACATTGCGAAAACCTATTTTATGCAATAAAGTAAATTTACAGCATCTGAGTACAATAATTTCCGTAAAAAATGTTGAAAGTGGACAAAAACTTTAGAGCACGTGCAGAATTCCATTCTCTGAAACTTTCATCCATTTTCGATATTAATTTCGAAAGATAACGGTTTCAGAAAATTTGTTCATGGCGCATTATTGTTTTTCAGCTGTCACAGATTCTGGGCCACAGTGACCAGCTGTATATCCGGCTGCCCCACGGTCTACGCCTCTGGCAGATTGCTCTGGCCACACTGTTCAGTGCTATGGCCACCTGGGTGAGTTACCCATGTCCCACCCCAACCCCCGCCCCCTCACCCCATCCTAACCCCCAGATCCCGGGGCCACAGCGACCCGCTGTATATCTGCCTGCCTAACAGGGTGAGTTACATGTGTCACACCCCCACACCTACCCCCCAATCCCCACCCCCAGATTCTGGGTCACAGTGACCAACTCTATATACATACGGCTGCCCTATGGTCTACTTATCTGGCAGATTGCTCTGGCCACCTGTGTGAGATACATGTGTCCCATCCCGACCCACACCCCAATCCCAGTGTCCCACCCTAGCCCCCACCCCGATCCCATCCCACCCCAACCCCATACTTAGTTGTAACGTTAGCATGTAATATGTATTGACATACTGTGAACATTATAGGAATGAATGGCCTTTTTGTCGAATTTATCGGGGCATAAACTAGGAAAAGTCGCGGGAATACTGGACGAAGGCCGGAAGGCCTCGTCCAGTATTCCCACGACTTTTCCAAGTTTATATCCCTGATAAATTCCACAAAAAGGCCATTCATTCCTTATAATTCCAGCATTTGAAATAAATTCATCAAGAAAATGTGTTTATTTTCCGTTTTCTTAAGAATTATTTTAACTGCGCCTGACGGTTACGGAAAGTAGTTTGGCATGGAGTTTACTGGGATATAATTTCTGGACAGAGACTTGCTACGGACCAATCAAATGTTAGGGAATTGTGAAAATAGTTTTGTGCTGGAATTATCATTGAATGACCTATTTCTCTGTTACTGCCCTGTTAAAGACCCAGTATTACAATTTTCCGATTTTTTCAAGCACAAAAAACATGTTTGGCAACTGATTTAGTACACAAAACTAACATGTTTGGCAACTGATTTAGTACAGAAAACTAACATATACTGTCTAATAGAGACATCTCCAGTCTTGAGATTTACATCTTAATCGCAATGTGAAGACAACACAAACTTGTTTTGTGTACCACTCAGTGCAAAATGTCAATATTGACAATTTCATTTCCGAAACCCAACGGCATCGGCTCGGAAGCGAGTCGATAAACTCCGGCTATCGGAATTCATCGGCCGCGAATCGGGGTGTTGATGAGTTGACCCAGCGTCTATCGGAAAATCGATCGGGCTTTGAAACAATTATTGATATTTTCATCGACTACAAACTCATTTTTTGTACCAAAATGAATGCAAACAGTTTCAAAGTGTGTGTAAATAGAAACCTGTTGGATTTATGTGTGGGAAAACCCAATAGGAGGCCAAATTCGGCAACTTGAGCCGTATAGGGGCTTTAAATGTGCGATAACTTGATGACATTATTGATGTTTATACAAATACTTTATTTACGAATGTATACTATATCATAATATATGGTTTCACATATTCGGAAAGTGAGTCATAAATATTGAGATGTACGAGGGTCATCCAACAAATAGTGAAAACAAATGTGTAAGTTGATATATTTATACTGCATATATCTGAATGAAATTTGGCATACCGCTATATATTGACAGTTCAGTCAATGACGTCGCATTATATTACGTCACTACGTTTTATGACATCATCATCACTTGACGTCATCATCACATACGTCGCGCATCATGGACACGGTGATGAGTGACCAGAAAAATATTTTGGTAAAAACATGGCGTTTTCAGTGAGAATACCTGTATAGAAATGCATAATACATTGGTAATACGTTGCATCACTTTTTGTCGTATGTTTTGTATGGTATACAGACTGATTTATTGGATTACAATCGGAAACGTTTGCATTTCTAATGAACCTCTCTCTGAAAATAAAATGAGATTGACTTTTATATAGATATTAATTGAAGTTGGTAGACGATATGTATGTGATCAGATACCCAAGATTATTGGTATTAACGATGGATCAGCTCAAATATTTCATACTCGTAGTTTAAGTATAAGAGAATGGTGGCTGCGCAGTGTTGTCCACGCTGTCTAAAATAACTTTCTGCACAGGATCTGCACTATTCCCCATTCCATCAATGAAACACAAGTCATGCTTGTTAATCCTTAGACAGCTATCTTATATTTTTTTGTCGTCTGCTGTTTATTTTCTATTTTCCATTTTTATCATCAAAAACATGCTTTGACAGCACTTTAGAATAATTTACAACATGGTTTGACAGCACTTCAGAATCATTTCCATTGGAAATGATTCTGAAGTGCTGTCAAACCATGTTTTTATTAAGAAATAAGGCAAGATATAAAAGCAACAGCAAATGACAATTGTTGTGAGTAGCAGTCAAAGGGTTAATTATGCCGTGACCATGGGAGGTTGATGTGTCCCCTCCGGTTGCCTAGCAACCAGTATAGAAGCATTACCGAATTGTGCAACCAATTATGACACAGACAGATGGTTATGTTGTAGGATTGTGGATACATGGCAAGGATTGTACATGCCAAACAAATCATACTGAACAGTTTTCACATTCAGTTGAACCTGTGCTAAAGACCACCTCCGAATAGCAATCGCCTGGCTGTAAAGGCCAAAATTGTGTTGTCCCAATGGCACAATCACTATATAAATGACCCTGCAAATAAAGACCACCTGTGAACAAAGACCTGATTTTTCACAATGGCTGGCCTGTATTCACAGGTTTGACCATATATTGGATGACCCTCGTAATATGTCATTACTTAAATCATGGTAAAAGCAGTTTGGTGTCATATCAGAAAATGTCGTTGATACTTCTTTAACCCTTCCAATGCTGAATTAAATTGTGTCGTCTGCTGTTTATTTTCTATTTTCCATTTTTATCATCAAAAACATGATTTTACAGCACTTTAGAATCATTTCCATTGGAAATGATTCTAAAGTGCTGTCAAACCATGTTTTTATTGAGAAAGAAGACAAAATATAAAACAACAGCAGACGACAATTTACATTTCCAGCATGCTAAGGTTTAACTACTTATATTTAGTCCATTACATCCTACACATAGACAACTATTACATGTATAAATATACTGTCTGTTCCTACACATAGACAACTATTACATGTATAAATATACTGTCTGTTCCTACAGATAGACAACTATTACATGTATAAATATACTGTCTGTTCCTACACATAGACAAATTACATGTATATACTGTCTGTTCCTACGTAGACAACTATTACATGATAAATATACTGTCTGTTCCTACACATAGAAAACTATTAATGTATAAACTTTCCTGTTCCTCGACAGATAGACAACTATTACATGTAATAAATATACTGTCTGTCCTACAATAGACAAACTAGTACATGTAATAAAAATCCTGCTGTTCCTACAATAGACAACTATGACATGTAAAAATATACTGTCTGTTTCCTACACATAGACCCTAATTACATGTATAAATATACTGTCTGTTCCTACAGATAGACAACTATTACATGTATAAATATACTGTCTGTTCCTACACATAGACAACTATTACATGTATAAATATACAGCTGTCCTCACAGATAGACAACATAATACATTGAATAATATACTGTCTGGTTCCTAACACATAACAACTATTAACATGATAAATATACTGTCCTGTTCCTACAGATGAGACAACTATTACATGTATAAATATACGTCGTTCCTACAGATAGACAACTATACAGAGTATAAATATACTGCTGTTCAACACAAAATACATCAATTGACATTATAAATATACTGACTGTTCCACAGATAGACAACTATTACATGTATAAATATACTGTCAGTTCCTACGTAGACACTATACAATTTAAACTATTACTTGTTCCATATTTACTGTCTGTTCCACAGATTAGACACATATTACATGTATAAATATACTGTCTGTTCCTACACATAGACAACTATTACAATGTATATATAAACTGTCTGTTCCTACAAGTATAAAACAACTTTACATTGTATTACATATATACTGTGTTCCTGTCACAGTCTGTTCCTACAGATAGACAACTATTACATGTATAAATATATCTGTTCCTACACAGACAACTATTCATGATAAATATACTCTTTCCTACATATAGACAACTATTACATGTATAAATATACTGTCTGTTCCTACAGATAGACAACTATTACATGTATAAATATACTGTCTGTTCCACGTTTTGCTGCCCACAAACTTTTGGCTATTAAACACATTAAATCTAAAAAAATAATACTTTTTCATCATAAGTACTTTTTCATCAATAACAAAAAGGTCACCATCCCCCAATTTTTTTTTAATTGCAAAAAAACAACAAGTTTCATGGGGCCTAAAAATATTTTGTTTAGCTCATGTGAGCTATTGTTACCGCAATGTGTCCGTCGTCCGTCGTCGTCGTCCGTGAACATTTTCAGACGTTTTCAAACTTGGTAGGAATGATCGATGTACAATGCTCTTTCAAAGTTGTTAAAATGGTGAGCCCGGGGTCAAAAATGGGCGTGGCCCATGGGGTCAAATTTTATTTTTGACCGAATATGGTCATGTCATAATTATATCAAATCATAGGTATCAACGAGGCGATCACTCTGGTGCATTCGGTAACCATTGGGCCTATAGTCACCAAACTTCATGGTCATGGTCCTTAGGTAGGGGGATTAAAAAATTGTTAAAATGACGTCATTACGTAATCCAAGATGGCCACCGTCTAAAAATAGCACAAATTCTTAAAAAATCTTCTTCTCAAGATCCGCCAAGCGTATTTCGACAAAACTTGGTAGGAATGATCGATGTACAATGCTCTTTCAAAGTTGTTAAAATGGTGACCCCAGGGTCAAAAATGGGCGTGGCCGTCAAATTATTTTTGACCTGATATAAAATATAAAAATAGCATAAATTCTTAAAAAATCTTCTTCTCATGAACCGCTGGATGGGCGGCGGCCCGTGGGGTCAAATTGATGTTAAATTTTTTTTAACCGAATATGGTCATGTCTATATCAAATCGAAGGTATCAACGAGGCGATCACTCTGGTGCATTTTGTGTCGAAATCGGATGGTTATGTCATCCAAGATGGCCGCCAAAAGGTCAAAAGGTTGTTCTTTTATTAGAGATTTCAAAATTCTTCTTCACATGAACCGCTTGGCCCATGGTAGCCAAACTTAAAAGTTATGGTCTATGGGTGAAGCCTTTTCAGATTTGTTAAAATGGAGGTCATCGTTAATCCAAGATAGCCGCCGTCTAAAAATAGCATAAATTCTTAAAAAATCTTCTTCTCATGAACCGCTGGATGGGCGTGGGGTCAAATTGGTGTTCAATTTTTTTGGACCGAATATGGTCATGTCTATATCAAATCGAAGGTATCGAAGAGGCGATCGCTCTGGTGCATTTTTTGTCCAAATTGGATGGGCATGTCATCCAAGATGGCCGCCGAAAGGTCAAAATGCCGTTATTTTATCAGAGATTTCAAAATTCTTCTTCATACGAACCGCTTGGCCCATGGTGGCCAACTTCACAGTTATGGTCCATGGGTGAAGCCTTTTCAGATTTGTTAAAACGGAGGTCGTCGCTAATACAAGATGGCCGCCGTCTAAAATAGCACAAATTCTTAAAAAATCTTCTTCTCATGAACCGCCAGCCGGATTTCGACGAAACTTGGTAGGAATGATCGATGTACAATTCTCTTTCAAAGTTGTTAAAATGGTTTATTTTTTACCGAATATGGTCATGTCTATATCAAATCAAAGGTATCATAGAGGCGATCGCTCTGGTACATTTTTTGTCGAAATTGGATGGTCATGTTTTCCAAGATGGCCGCCAAAAGGTCAAAAAGGTTGTTCTTTTATTAGAGATTTCAAAATTCTTCTTCAAACGAACCGCTTGGCCCATGGTAGCCAAACTTTACAGTTATGGTCCATGGGTGAAGCCTTTTCAGATTTGTTAAAACGGAGGTCGTCGCTAATCCAAGATGGCCGCCATCTAAAAATATCACAAATTCTTATAAAATCTTCTTCTCATGAACCACTAGCCGGATTTCGACGAAATATTTCGTTCTGACCATGTACATGTACATTATAGGTAATATATGGGATTTAGTACTAAACCCATTGACCCGGCCTTAAATGACCTTAGCTATTGATAGGCCTTAAACCCCAACAAACAAACAAACTTATTTTACAGGCATTCCTTTTCCCGTCACATTATTTCCTCACGATGTTCGAGGTGGACGGACAGACGTTCACGTTTCCCATCCGACTGTATGCAGCAGCTTTAGCTTGTAAGTATAGTGGAACCCCAACAAAATGATCACCCAAGAAAGCTTTACAATATACTCTCTAAAATTGTATGTCCAAGAAAGCGATAGCTTGTATGTCCAATGGAACCTCTCTATAAAATTGACACCCAACATAGTGTTAGCTTGTATGTGCAATGGAACCTCTCTAAAATTGACAACCAAACATGTGATAGCTTGTATGTCCAATGGAACCTCTAAAATTGACACCCAAGAAAATGTTAGCTTGTATGTCCAATGGAACCTCCCTAAAATTAACACCCAAGAAAGCGATAGCTTGTATGTCATTGACACCCAAGAAAGCAATAGCTTGTATGTCCAATGGAACCTCCATAAAATTGACATCCAAGAAAGTGATAGCTTGTATGTCATTGACACCCAAGAAAGTGATAGCTTGTATGTCCAATGGAACCTCCATAAAATTGACACCCAAGAAAGCGATAGCTTGTATGTCCAATGGAACCTGCATAAAATTGACACCCAAGAAAGCGATAGCTTGTATGTCCAATACAACCTCTCTCAACCAGATACAGGTTATGCCATCAAACTGCAGGAGGACTGGAGGGTATGTGTATCTTGGTGATGAATCCATCCTTAGGGATTCATATCTTAGCAGTGCTGATTGGGGCTGGGTGTAACAGTGGTGCCTGGCAACAGACCATGATATTGTCTTTCAGTACTGAAAACTTCTATTGTAATATCAGCGCTGAACATATTGTACTCCCCACATACAGGTGCATTCCCGTTTGTATATGACCGTGCTATTATAGGAATGAATGGCCTTTTTGTGGAATTTATCGGGGTATAAACTTGGAAAAGTCGTGGGAATACGAAGGGATAACAAATTACAATTTTTTTTGATTTTCTTTTTTTTTTATTTTTTTTTATTTTTATTTTTTTCGAAAATTGTAATTTTTTAAGGCCTCGTCCAGTATTCCCGCGACTTTTCCAAGTTTATATCCCCGATAAATTCCACAAAAAGGCCATTCATTCCTTATAATTCCAGCATTTGAAATAAATTCATCAAGAAAATGTGTTTATTTTCCGTTTTCTTAATAATTATTTTAACTGCGCCTCACTGTTATGGAAAGTAGTTCGGCGTGGGAGTTTACTGGGATATAAACTTTGGACAGAGACTTGCTACGGACCAATCAAATGTTAGGGAATTGTGTAAATATTTTTGTGCTGGAATTATAGAACATATATGTGACTGAGAAATGGGGCTTACGGGTTTAGCGATGAGTGTATATCCAGATCAGCCTGTGCATTCGCCATTCCATCAATGAAACGTCCGTCATGATACTAACAAGCAATATAGACCGTTATCCGGCTATAGGAGTGTGCTATTTTCTCAGGGTCTACACTGGTCACAACGCCAATAAGCCCCATTTCTCCAGTCACAGCCACATATGAAACCCAATCAGTTAAATCAATTGGGGATGAACCGTGGCCTAGGGGATATGGCATCGGACTTCAATACTGGAGGTTGTGAGTTCAATCCTCGCCCTGGTGTGAAAAATACCAACATAGTATTCCATCCATCCCACTGATCTGTCGGATGAGACTTTAACCCTTACAATGCTGAATTAATTTGTGTCGTCTGCTGAATATTTTTCCATTTTTCTCATCAAAAACTTGATTTGGCAGCACTTTAGAATCATTTCCAATGGAAATGATTCTAAAATGCTGCCAAACCATGTTTTTGCTGAGAGAAAAGACAAAATATGAATTATCAGCAGACAACTATTTTCGGTTCCCGCATTCTAAGGGTTTAACTGTGGTCCCATCTCTATGACCTTAACTGTTGCTGGGACATTAAACCCATTCACTTTTTCCCTTTCCCCACATACATTTGTTACCTAAAATTTGAAAGTGACGTATAGGTCCATAAGGTTTTGGTCAATATTATATTGTACATATTCCCCGTTTCGTTTAACACATGTCACTATAATAATCAAATTATTCACTTACTGACTTACTTACTTACAGGTGCATTCCTGTCTGTATATGACCTTGCTGTTGAACATACATAAAGCCCAATCAATCTATCAAACTGTATTTCAGCTATATCTGTGGTGTATTGGAGCACGATTCAGGCAGCTGACCGTGACGTAATACGACTCGTTCTTCTTTCGAGTGTGGTGTTTTTCATCCTGCAGTCAGTAGGTGGGTATCCCCTTACATCTGTGACAATTTTATCCCGTGCTCCAGATAAGGTGTGTATTTGCTTAAATACCCAATTAAAATTGACAAAAACCCAATTGAAATAAAAAAGCAATGAAAAATGTGTGGTATCTTTATCATGCTACAGAAAACAATAAACAGACCACAAATATAGCATATTTTTATTATTTTTCCATGAAAACACATCTTGGTATTTCATTAGAATTGTCTAAGACAATTCTAATGAAATACCAAGACATGTTTTCATTTAGAAGCAAACTATTCAATAATTCCGGTCTGCTGATGTGTAAGCTGTAGTGTGATTTTATTTTACCCAGTTAAAATTTTGAAATACCCAATTGCTTCAGAAATGATGGAGTGACAATACTCAATTACTAATTCCTTATCTGGAGCCCTGTTATCTACAGTTTCCTTGTGTCGGAATTGTTTGCATGATGCTTAAAGGCACTGGGTCTACGATATGTGCAGAAAGTGAAACAGATTCAGAGCTCCAGATAAGGTCCGTATTGGCGTATTTTACGCAATTATTTTAGCTGAATACGCATTGATTATCATAAGTGGGAATACAAAATACGCACAGCAATGTGAAAATACGCACAGCAATGTGAAAATACGCACAGCAATGTGAAAATACGCGTTGATTTTCAAACTGAGTAGTGGCAATTCTGTCATAAAGTTGAAAATTCTCTTAGTTGAGCTGCAAAAAGCAAACGTGTTTGCTTTTTGCAGCTCAAATAAGTGAACGTTTAAATTTGTTATATTTTTGTTATCATTTGTTCCCTATTTAGTGATGAAGAAAGTCAATACTCCATTTGCAAAAGTAAAATACGCAATTATTTTGAAATCAGGGGGTATAGTACGCTTTAGACACAAAGCTTATCTGGAGCACTGCGATTTATAGCAAAAAAGTACTTCTATCTCCCGGATACTATGGATTCGACCCCGAACATCATCCACATCCATCTCAGACAGTTCTAGTCTGGAGCTAGTTGCAGCTTGTAACTCTGTGACCCTCCCGTACCGTACACACCAGAGCTACAGTTCCTCTCACAGCATTCCCCTGCAGAGTAGCGAATCAGATCTGATTCACACTTCAAATCTTAATTATGAGCAATTTTGTGTATATTTGATATGAAGTAAATGTCCGTATTATGAAACCAGTATATTACATTAATTATTTCATAAATTTACCAATGCACAAGACATACTAAGTAAATTTAAGCTAGAATCTATTAGAAACCCAATCAATACCAACCAAAACTCACATGAAATATCTTTGTTCTAAGTAGGCAACATTTTATTGCCTGGATATTTTGCAAGGATAAAAACTACTTTTATAGAAGTATTGGTTTATATCAGTATCCTAATTCTAACACAGATTTCAATTGAAAGATATTTTAAAACTGTACGTCATAATCACTATAATATTATAAAGTGCGAATCAGGTCTGATTCTGCAGGGGAATGCTATGGGAGGAACTGTAACTCTGGTACGTACGGTATGGGAGGGTCACAGAGTTACAGGCTGCAACTAGTCTGGAGCATAACTCAAATACCTTTTGGAGTTATCTCCCTTTTTCTTTCCGCACACTGATGTCTTGCCCGGAGCATAACTCGTGCATGAATGACCACTTTTGCCTCACTAATTTTCGAGTAATCTTCCTTTATTTACGCACTTATTTCTTGTTTTCATGAAACTTCATTCATGCATTGATCACGCATGACCTAAAGGTGTATTGCACACCTAATTGGTGGCTTGCCATGCTAATTTTCGAGTTATCTCCCTTTGTCACTGATTTCTTGTTTGGAGCATAACTTGAATACCCTTTGGAATATTTTCACGAAACTTCACACATGCATAGACCACGACCCAAAGGTGTGTCGTACGCAAGAAGGACAACTCCTGCCTCGACAATTTTCTTCTTTTGTTTTTTCGCTCAATGATTTCTTGTCTGGAGCATAATATCAATACCATTTGGAATATTTTCATGAAACTTCACACATGCATAGTCTTGACCCAAAGGTGTGTTTCGCACAAGCATAACAACTCTTGTCTCACTAATTCTCGACTTATCTCAGTTTTATTGTTCTTAGAATAACTCGAGTGCCCTTTGGAATATTTTCATGGAACTTTACGCATGCATAGATCACGACGCAAATGTGTGTTGTGCGCAATAATGACAACTCTTGCCTCACTAATTCTCGAGTTATCTCCCTTGGTTTTTTTGTGCACTGATTTCTTGTCTAGAATATTACTCTTTAATACCCTTTGTAATATTTTCATGAAACTTCACACATGAATAGACCACGATCCAGCGGTGTGTTGCATGCAAGATAATGCAACTCTTGTCTCACACATTTTTTAGTTATCTCCATTTGTTTTTTCGCAGATTCATTTTTTGTCAATCCGAAACTTGATTACTCTTTGGAATATTTTCATGATATTTCACACTTGCATATACTATGACACAAAGGTGTGTTTCATGCAAGAATGACAACTCTTACCTTACTAACATATTAGTTATCTCCCTTTACTGTAGGCGGGGAGGGAGATACACATGCACTTGTGGACAAGCGTCAATTTCTAGTTTAAATTACAGATTTGTGTCCTATTTCTGAATCCAATTGTACCTATGATTCACCAGAAAACGTAATGGTTTGTTAACCCTTTCCCTGATAGAGACGACTTTTCACGCCTCTGCAGAAGATGTCTTTTGAAAACATTGTGGGAAAAGGAGAAATTGCTTGTAACAAGCAATTTCTCCTTTTCCCACAATGTTTTCTACTCTATCAGATAATTTAACCATCATTTGACCCAGCATTTGATTCTTTTATTCAGATGTTTTGGATTTGGATGAGTCGAAATATCGCAAAACAGAGGAAGGGTTAAACAAAAATTATAGTACTGAAAAATAAATAGTGATGCACATGCTAGTTCAATGGCTATTATTAATTTATTTTATAAAGTTGATTCAAATAGTGTTTGGAACGTTAAAACTATTTCTGTTAGGTACAATAGTGATTATCGTGTCATAACTATATAAAAATATGTTCTTGGTAAAAATTGATATGAATCATCAATTAAAATAGCGCTTACTTATTTCTGTCAGCACTTTCTATACATATCTGAGATCCAGTGGTTTGAACTAAAAGGACATCGGACCTGTCTCAGTCCTTACCAAGTCAATTAAACTATTACATCCGCATTACGGGTATGAATTTTTTAAGTAGTTTATTTTTATTTTTGTTATTTCTCAATGAAAGTATATGTTGCGACCACTCATTGAGACGGTTCAAATGGTGGTCGCAACATATACTTCTAAGGACATTTATAGAAAATATTTATGATTTTACCCAATAAAAATGGCATATCATCGGCATGAAATGGGTTGACGTAAACCCTTACACTGCAGTTGTGTAGCCAGGTTCTTGTCGAGTGGGGATCTAGTTTGGAAAGTGGTGCGGGATAATCCTTCCATGGGAAAATATTGATGTACCTCATTCAATTTGCTTGATTATAGTGATTTTAAATCTATAATTTTCACTAATAGTGTAGTAATTTCCCTTGGAAAAAAACTTGAGATAAAGTAAAAATAAACGCCTGACCAAATTTTAGTGGGTGCGTTCGCCCCTCTTGCACCGCTGCTGGCTACGCCACTGCACATATAACTTAACGGTATATGTCGTCTGCTGTTTATTTTTAATTTTTCTCTTAAAAAAAACATGATTTGACAGCACTTATTGGGAAAAAAGACAAAATATAAAACAACAGATGGCAATTTTCGTATCTCATTGTAAGTGTTTTTAAATACAATGTTTAATGACAATCTGCGAGA
The DNA here is from genome assembly GCA_029237695.1 of Conchocele bisecta. Classification (NCBI taxonomy): domain Eukaryota; kingdom Metazoa; phylum Mollusca; class Bivalvia; order Lucinida; family Thyasiridae; genus Conchocele; species Conchocele bisecta. The sequence continues at coordinate 38,236,699 of CM055273.1, forward strand.
TTACCATTCTAGTCAGGGGAGAGAATTACAGGTTCCATGTGGCACTTGTAATAGCAGAGTTGCATCCCTTGATTGTATTGGAAATGTTTGTTTGACATTGTCACTAATTCCAGTCAGATATCATGATACAATATAATTTTGGTTGGAATAATTCAACTCTTTTGCTATTTTTCAACAAATGTATATGTTTTGACCTCCCATGTGAACCATTCATCGAGACATCTTAACCCCTTCAACATTACAGACCTCTTTTGTGATGTTAACAAACAGTGTAGATCCAAATGAGCCGTTTCGTCGGGATCAGCACTTTTTGCAAGTAATTTTCATATTTTTTAGGGAAAAAAACCCACTCCTTTAGGCGACAACAAATTAATGTTTAGATTCTCATCCAAATTTTGGGGGAAAATGGGGCGGGTGGGACACTTTTATTTTTTATTTTCAGGCAATACTTAAACGAGGTGTTGAACGGCAAGGCGCAGTTGCGTGCAATAGTGTTTTGTAATAACATGTTCATATTGAAGTATTGCTAATCTGGAGGGGGCGGGTTCCGGGGTTACTGTATTGCGCTACGTAAATCACTTGGATAAAAAGCTGTGGGAGCGGTATAATACGCGGGCCACATCATTCGTAAATTTTACTAAATATTTTTTTAATTTATTTTTTTTAATAGAAAACCCTTAATCTAAACATTAATTTTTTGTAGCCTTATATATTTATATAAATGGACTAGTCTGATGATTGGATTGGTCAGACACAGTCCATTCCAGTTACTTATACATATATATATATAAATATATATGGAAAAGGTTAAATTAATGTTGACAACAAAAACGTTCATAAAGACTGATGAAAAAAATTCTATAAATTGACATATCATACCGGGTAAGTATAATAATTGTGTTTACGCTTAAGCGGGGGCTAGAGGGTGTTTGTCGTCTACTTTAGCGGATCGTGACATCGCCTTAAATGTACATGCTCACTCCGTAGGCACAAGGTGTTCTTTATAGGAATTAAATAAGTGTATAATAGTGTCATTATTCCACCAGTTTTAAAAGTTTAATAATATACAGATATAATCATTTAGTAATATTTATTTTACGATAGTGACTCGGTGTGTTGTGGGGGGTATACTGGAGTCAGGTTTTCCGTCCGTCCGTCCGTCCGTCCGTCCGTCCGTCCATCACTAAACTTAACATCAGAGAAATATTGTATAACTTCTATTTCCTTGTTCTAAAATGCTTAATATTTCATACATGCATTCCTGTAAGCTCTACTACCATACTGTGCCAAATTCACGACCATCCAACCCCCGCTGATCCCAAGGTCAAGGTCAAATACTTAAGTCTCTTTACAAAACTTAACATCAGAGAAATATGTTAGAACTTCTATTTCCTTCAACTAAAATGCTTAATATTTCACACATGCATTCCTGTAAGGCTCTACTAACATGCTGTGCAAAATCCACGACCGTCCAACCCCCGCTGATCCCAATTTCTTTGCTCGGATCTGCTTCACATTTCACACACACATTGCTCCAATGGACCTCTACCGCCCTGTTACAAATTCACGTTCGTATCGCCTCCGCTAAGCCCAGAGTCAAGGTCACCAGCCCACACACTTGGAAAATGTTTACATATTTAGGGGTACCTGGGCCCACGTGGGGGGTATTCCGTAAGCCTCATTACTGACCAATCTAGTTTCATATGCAAATGAGGCATGATATTTTTTAATTATTTGCTCATTAAATGGGAAAAACATGTCACCTGAAAAAAATATTATTTTCAACATATTATAAAGTATGGTCTGTGCACATCAAAACATAAATGCAGAGACTAAATAGTAATGTCCGTTAACATTTTAAGGAAACACGGTTGTCGCCCCTGATATCAGTGGAAATGTACGTCTGATATAAAATGTATAATAATGTCAATCAATACGTGGGGTAATGGTGAATGTATGTTTATTTTGCCAGAAAATGTCTCGAAATGATGTCTCTGATATGAAGAACATGTTGTGCCTACTGAGTGGGCATGTACCTTTAACATAAATGAACAAGAAGATAAAACCAAATCACACTTTTTTGTATAGCAAACTATGACAGTGCAGGATCCATTTAGTATTTCCCTTGTCTGTCCCATCTGTCCATCATGAGGTTAAAGTCTTTGTTTGAGCTTGTATATTCAATAGTATTAGGTCTACAGCCACTATACCCCGGCCTTACATGACCTTAGCTGTTGATTGGCCGTTAAACACCAATAAACAAACAAACAAAATAGCCACTGCATTCCGCTGACCGTCCTCTGTCATGCTGTGACAAATTCACGATCCTATGGCCCTTCGTGTTTTCATATGTCCCTCGTTTTCGTTGGCTGCCAGTGATGGCATTCGTGTGCCGACAGACCACATATTTCTAGTTTAAATAGATTTTAGAACCTTTAGATGTGTAGAACAAGTTGTAACCCATTATATGCGGAATACCCATACAGGAGTATAACAATTTCTAAATATTTTTCTGATTTTTTTTTTCATTTCTCATCAAAAGTATATCTTGTTACCACTCAGATGAACCGTCTCGATGAGACGGTTCATCTGAGTGGTAACACCATATACTTTGGGTGAGAAATAAGAAAAATAATCAGATTTTTCTGTGTGAAAAAATGTTTGTCGTCAGCATGAAATTGGTTAAATATTGTTGTGGCACAGTACTCCCTTAGCATATAAACATATGAATATTAGCTACATTATATTGTAAGAGTGCAGGAAGATGGCAGGGTAGGTGTATCTTAACGATGAATCCATATTTAAGGATTTGTATCTTAGCGATTAATCCGTTTAGAGGGATTCATAGCTTAACAGGGAATCGTACTGAACTGTGTTGGTGAGGTTACAATTGTTGAGCCAAATATCAACGTGCTCATTTGTGCTGGTTGCAAACATAGCAAACCTCTTTTTATCATGGCATATTACAAATGTGGCTGTTACTGGAGAAATAGGGCTTATTGGATTTGTGACCAGTCTAGCTTCTGATGAAATAGCACACTTTTGTACACTGCTTGTTAGAAGTATGACAGGTGTTTCATCGATGGAATGATGAACAGTGCAGATCCTGATCAAACTGTACGGATGCACAGTCTGATCTGGATATACACTGGTTGCAAAACCCATAAGCCCTATTTTGCCAGTCGCAGCCACAAATATGGTGTTTAAATGTGGCTTCAAATGTTTTGATTCATTGATAGCTTTGCACAATATATATATATATATATATATATATGTATAACTATTATATGGCAGTATGTCTGTGGTGTGCTTTATCTGCCTCATTATAACAGGGGCTCATTATTATACAAAATATGTCGCTTTGTATATAGTTTTCGTAATTCCGTCCGTCCGTTCATTTGTCTGTTCAGTCAGTAAGACTTGTGTTAAATCTGCAACCGTTAGTCGTATTCACTTGAAACTTCATTCATCCATATTTTCAATCTATAGCCCACGATCAAATGAATTAGAAAATATTTGATGGTCATACGATGATACGAGGCACCAGCCGGGGGTATCCGTGATATTTGAAATTTGTGCTTTAGTTTATTAGATATTTGTGCTTTAGTTTATTAGATATTGGTGTATAATTCCAGCACAAAAATATTTACACAATTCCCTAACATTTGATTTGTCCGTAGCAAGTCTCTGTCCAAAATTTATATCCCAGTAAACTCCCATGCCGAACTACTTTCCATAACCGTCAACCGCAGTTAAAATAATTCTTAAGAAAACAGAAAATAAACACATTTTCTTGATGAATTTATTTCAAATGCTGGAATTATAAGGAATGAATGGCATTTTTGTGGAATTTATCGGGGATATAAACTTTGAAAAGTCGTGGGAATACTGGACGAGGCCTTCCGGCCTTCGTCCAGTATTCCCGCGACTTTTCCAAGTTTATGCCCCGATAAATTCCACAAAAAGGCCATTAATTCCTATAATGGTTGCAAACTGGTATGGTGACTTTTCTCCCATCTCTCTCCATCATTTTCAGACCAATCCAATCATCAGCAATTGATTTTCAGACTAGTCCATTATCAAAATATGAAAACTACTTGTAAAAAGTGCAGATCATGAGATGGCTCGTCACGAGCCGTCTCATCTGGATCTACTCTGTTTGCAAACACCGCTATAGAGGACTGTAGTGTTGAAAGGGTTAAGTGCAAGTTTGGTTTCATATACCATTTTGGGGAAATAATGTTTAACAAATAATGTGTATGTTTTTGATTCACTTCAAATCTTTTTTTTGTATACATGTACTTGTACAGTGCATGGACAGTTTTGTTTTTTGTTTATCGACCCAAAATATCACTCGTCCATATTTATTACCACATCACTTAAGTCACCAAGTAAATATGCATAAAATGCCTAGACCAATTATAGGTATACAAATTGGTTGTCTGGTAAGAGAAATAATTTATTTGTAATGAGTACAAATTGGTTGTCTGGTAAGAGAAATAATTTATTTGTAATGAGCACGCTTGTCTCACATGCGACCTGGGTTCGATTATCATTCGGGGGAAGTACGTGGGGTGTTTTAGTGGTTGCCAGATTGGACAATTGGGTTTTTCCAGCTGGGTTCTGCGATATCCTCCCATATTACGTGGGGAGGAATATCTGCAAATGAATTTTCTCTGACATGTTTACAAGGGTGCTTGTTTCTATATGAGAACACTTCATCTGACTACGTGCACACTAACACACTTTATAATTCACCCTACTTTCTAAGCCAATCGCTGGCCAGTATCTCTCTTCACTTATTTCACATATTGCAAGATTTAGCCCCAATAAGTTACATATTACAGGACTTAATGACTACATGTTCGACATGAGATGGAAAATCAATACTCTGATGGGAGACTGCATTATACACATGGCTAATTATAAGTATGTTATTCTTCACATATTGGATTTTTAAGGAACTAAATGCTGCGGTCGCTATCACTCCCTCGCATTTAATTCCTTAAAAATCCAACATGTGAACAATAAATTATACTTCTCACACAGAGATATTTACAGCTAGAATGTAATACTGGACGAAGCGATAAAAAATTACAATTTTGGATATTTTTTTTTCGAAAATTGTAATTTTTTTAAGGCCTCGTCCAGTATTCCCCCGACTTTTCCAAGTTTATATCCCCGATAAATTCCACAAAAATACCATTCATTCCTTATAATTCCAGCATTTGAAATAAATTCATCAAGAAAATGTGTTTATTTTCCGTTTTCTTAAGAATTATTTTAACTGTGCCTGGCGGTTACGGAAAGTAGTTCGGCCTGGAGTTTACTGGGATATAAATTTTGGACAGAGACTTGCTACGGGCCAATCAAATGTTAGGGAATTGTGTAAATATTTTTGTGCTGGAATTATTCTGGCTGTAAATCGCCTGGTGTGACAGCCGGAAAATCTCGGTTACACCTGCTAACATTTACTTGACATTCATGTCTGTCTACAGTAATGATGACATTGTGGTTGCCATGGATATCATCACCCGCCATGCCCCTCCCATATGCCATATTGACGTTTGCTGCACGGCTTTCTGTCGTATGTCTCTCCTCCTACTTCTATTGGCTAACGTGTAAAGATGGCAAATCGAAGGACGTGAAGTACTATCGATAACACGAGAGTGAGCGAGGGTCGCGGACTACACAAGGTGGTATGACTTGCACAGCCTGCTCACCTCTCTTTGCACGTTAACCCTTGGTTACGCTAAGTTAGCGCATTTCATGTTGTATATCGATTCGAAGGGTGTTAAATTTTTGAATATTTTGTTTTCTCGCCAGATTTTTTTATGCCCTCCCCCCCCCCGTAACGAGTGTTGGGGGGGGGGGGTATACTGGAGTCGGGTTGCCCGTGCGTGCATGTGTCCGTCACTAAACTTAACATCAGAGAAATATTGTTATAACTTCTATTTCCTTAATCTAAAATGCTTAATATTTCACACATGCATTCCTGTAAGGCTCTACTACCATACTGTGCCAAATCTACGACTGTCCAACCCCCGCTGATCCCAAGGTCAAGGTCAAATACTTAGTCTCTTTACAAAACTTAACTTCAGAGAAATAAGTTATAACTTCTATTTCTTTCATTGAAAATTCTTAATATTTCATGCATGCTTTCCTCTAAGGCTCTACTATCACGCTGTGACAAATCCCCGCTGATCTCGAGGTCACGGCCACATACTTAGTCTCTTTACAAAACTTAACATCAGAGAAATCAGTTATAACTTCTATTTCCTTGCTCGGATCTGCTTCACATTTCACACACACATTGCTCCAATGGAACTCTACCACCCTGTGACAAATTCACGTTTGTGACACCCCCGCTAAGCCCAAAGTCAAGGTCACAACCCCACGCGGGGGGTATTACGTAAGCCTTGCTTACTGACCTATCTAGTTATTTCTGCATACAAGTATATGTTGTCACCACTCATCGGAACCGTCTCGCCAGCGAGACGGTTCCGATGAGTGGTGACAACATTATACTTCCGTGTAGAAGTAAGAAAATATTTATTTTTCTTGGTGGACGAAATATAAATTGCCAGAATAGGGCATCAATATCCACCCAGTGTTGTTCGGGTGACCTTGAAGACCTTGACCTTCATGAGTGAGACGTTCGCTGGCAATCGATCACCTCTTTTTATACATTTCTCGTTTGGAAAATTTATTTGTATACCCATGACATGAAATGAGCCAATTGAAGACTTCAGACAAGCTCTGTTGAATGTGTTAAATATATAGTGTCGTCTGCTGTTGTGTTATATTTTTGTCTTCTTTCTCAATAAAATCATGGTTTGACAGCACTATGGAATCATTTCCATTTTAAATGACTTTAAAGGGCCGTCAAAGCATGTTTTTGATGAGAAAAATGGAAAATAAAAAATAAACAGCAGACAACAAACATGCAAGGGTTAAGAAAAATTAAACACAAGCGGTGTTATTCGGAAACCTTGATTGAATCGTCTCAATTAATACACGCCATGTGATTTTGTACCTAAGAACATGTGCGATATCTCATGAAAAATATTTACATTATACATTATAATACAGAATTAAATAAATTAAATACCTTAAATATTCGGACACCAATTTTTTTGGGAAACCCCCATTTTTCCGCAACAAATGTGTCCACATATATTATTATTACAATAAATTAGTACAACCCTACTAACCCTAAACATTGAGACACTGTTTGTGGTGGGAAGCCCGAGATTTATATGTGTTTCCTAGCATAACTTGTGTCCAAATATTTAGGGTTCTGACGGTAATAAGATGTCTTGAAACTGAAGCAAATTGAAACCTTGAGCTTTTCTGAAGTCATTTTAGTAATGATAGTTGCATGTAGCCCTGCTTTGCTTGTTTAGTTATATTTATTTGCACGATTCTACGTATTTATTCAAGAATGAACATTTAAAGGCACTGTTACTCGGATCATGTACTATTTACTATCATACATGTAGGTTGTGATACACAGGGGAGATAATTGTATCCCCCGGACGAAAGACGGATGATAATATGGATTTGACACCGAACATCGTCTGCATCCACCGCAGACACTTCTAGTCCGGAGGATAACTCAAATACCCTTTGGAATATTGTTATGAAACTTCACTATATGCATAGGCCATGACCCAAAGGTGTGTTGCACGCAAGGACAACGCTTGCCTTACTAAGCTTTAGTTATCTCCCTTTGTTTTGCCGCGTACTGATTTCTTGTCTGGAGCATAACTTGATTACCCTTTGGAATATTTTCATGAAACTTCACACATACATAGACCGTGACAACTCCCATTTCACAAATTTTTTATACGCCTGTTTGAAAAAACCGGACGTATTATGTATTCATCTTGTACGGGTGGGCCGCGGCGCACGGCCGGCGGGCACAGCTTGTCCACGCAATATCTAGTGTTCTACTTGACGGATTGTAACCAAATGTGGTATACATGTTTATCACGGCAAGCGGAAGAAGCCTATTGATTTTTACTTGACGAATTGTAACCGTAATTTTCGCACTCCGTATCCTTGTCCACGCAATAACTCAAGTTCTACTTCACCGATCGATCAAAACCAAATTCGGTATACATGTTTATCATGGCAATACAAAGAAGCCTATTGATTTCGAAAAACGGGTGGCATATAGTGTTTGGACCGTCCGTCCGTCCGTCCGTCCGTCTGTCCATCTGTCTGTCCGTCCGTCCGTCCGTCCGGGCGAACATTAGGGGGTTTAGGGGCTCCGTCCGTCACACTTTTCGGTTAACCACTTTGTCACAGTTTCTCAAATATGCTGCAGGTGGCATCCGCGTTCGACAGACGCACTTCTTGTTAATTTTCGCACTGTATCCTTGTCCACGCAATAACTCAAGTTCTACTTGACCGATCATAACCAAATTTGGTATACATGTTTATCACGGCAAGCCGAAGAAGCCTATCGAGTTTTACTTGATGGATCGTAACCAAATTTGGTTTACATGTTTATCCTGTCAAGATGAGTTATCTCCCCTTGTTGACTGGCCTTGCCTCGACGGGCGTATATTGTGACCGTCGGCACTCTTGTTAGTTATTTATCTCGCTTTGTCGCTCTTTTCTGGAGCATAACTCGATTGCTCTTTGGACTATTTTCATGAAACTTCACAAATACATAGACCACAGCCAAAACGTGTGTTGTATGAAAGATATATTTCATGAAACTTCACACATGTATAGAATATGACCCAAATGTGTGTTGTGTGGAAGATAGACAACTCTTGCCGCACTAATTTGTTATCTTCCTTTGTTTTTTTGCCGATTGATTTCCTGTCAATCCAAAACGTGATTGCATGTACTCGATTTGGAATATTTTCATGATATTTCACACTTGCATAAACCATGGCCCAAAGGTGTGTCTCGTGCAAGAACGACAACTCTCACCTGACTAACATATTAGTAATCTCCCTTTATTATACGCCCGGCATACAAAGTATGTCGAGGGGTATATAGTTTTCGTCATTCCGTCCGTGCGTTCGTCTATCCAGGCAACCAAACGGGAGGATTTTTGGGGCCATTGGGAGGAGCCTAACACAAAAGAATCCTTTGATTTGTTCCGATTGGCCCGTTATTCTATTCATAACAAGGGGCCATTTCTATTGTTCTAGAACAATTGAAATGGCCCCTTCCTCCATACCGGTGGCACGTCCGTCCGTCCGTCCATCCTTTCTTCCATAAGATTTGCGTTAAAGTTTTTATTTGTTGGTCCAGGCAGCGGCCAGGGGTATCTGTGAGCCACTGCTCACTTGCTCTAGTTTGTTTAGTGGCTGCTTGTAGGCGGGCAGGGGGATATTACTGTTCCAGGAAGCACAATTTGTAAAACATAACAATATTTTGTCGTGAAATGATAATAATAGTTTGAATCCCCTGCTGCTCATATCTGTGCCTTTAACCCTTTGAACCCGAAAGGCAGCTGTAGCGGTTTATGCAAACAGTGCAGATCCAGATGAGCCGGCTCGTAGCGAGCCGTCTCACCAGGATCTGCACTTTTTGCAAGTAATTTTCATCTTTTTTAGAACCAAAAATACCCCCTTTTCATAAATGGACGCGTCTGAAAATACGTTTGTTACGATTGGATTGGTTTCAACATTAACATATCAAAATCCATTCCAGTTACTTAGGGGTGAAAGGGTTAAAGGAATTTTGTCAAGATAACTTGCAGGGAGCTTGACATTTTTTAGTATTCACATTGGCATCTGGTTTTAGTGTGTTCATCACTGTATGCATCCATCTGTCTATTTGTCGTTTGTTTTTTCAATAAAATTGTAACCCCTTGTCCAATTTTCATAATATTTGGCTGAAATGTGCTACTAGACATAATGATGTGTTGCGCATGTGCCCCACGTATCAATGCCCCAGGTCAAGGTAACCGAGGATTTATGTTCAAGTTTTGTGTTCAGCATATGCATTTGGGTCTTTGTATTGTTGATCAAATTTTGATAATGTCTATAGGCTCTCGTCAAAATATTTCTAAACCCTTGACGGATTTTGATAATATTTGGTTACAATGTGTGTGTGTGTATGTGTGGTAGTTGGTTGGGAGCATGCAATTGTAATTTAACGATAGGGATTCGTCATTACCGGGATTCGTCATTACCGGAAACCCCACTGGAGACCTGTAGCCGATTTCACCAACATTGCAAAGTATACTTTTCTAGCAAAGTATACTTTGAGGGAGTAATCATTTATTTTTCCCGAAATACATTATGTCATATAGAACTAACGACTGCATATATTTGATGATTAAAAGTATGCAGAATTATTATACTGAATTTATTACATTATCACAGCCAAAATGGCTGTGATAATGTAATAAATTCAGTATAATAAAAAATAATAAATTTATCCTTAAATTGAAAATTTCTTCCTCAAAGTATACTTTGGTAGATAAGTATACTTTGCAATGTTGGTGAAATCGGCTACTGGTTTGGCCCTCAGGTAAGTCTTTGGCATTCTTGACAAAGTTTGTAAGAGTTTCTCAATCATGCAATCTCTTCAATATTACTGGAAGGATTGCTTTAATGTTTGGACAGTTCATTCACTTGAATATGTGTGATGCAATCACATCACCAATAACATGATCTTCACCTTTGTGACCTTCAAAATGGTGCTGAAACACTTAGCCATTTTCGTGTGTCAAAAGGTTTGTAAGACTTTCCGAACTGACTTTCAAATTTGTGTAAATTTTTGTTTAACTTTTTCTTTTTTTATACACAATCTCTAGTTTAAGAGTCCAGTATGCCATGGGGGCATATCCATGTTTTACAAACATAATGTCTAGTTAATATACTGTGTTATTACATTGTGAAAGCAGAGCTCCAGATAAGCTTTGTGTCTAAAGTGTATTATACCCACTGTTTTCAAAATCATTGCATATTTTCTTTTACAAATGGGGTATTGATTTTCTTCATTACTAAATCGGGAACAAATGATAAAAAAAAATTAAAACATTCACTTATTTGAGCTGCAAAAAGAAAACAGATTTTGCGTTTTGCATCTCCACTAAGTGAATTTTCAACTTTATGACTTTATTTCCACTACTCAATTTGAAAATCAATGCATATTTTCACATTGCTGTGCATATTTTGTACTCCCACTTGATAATCATTGCGTATTAAGCTAAAATAATTGCATAAAATACGCCAATACGCCCCTTATTTGGAGCTCTGGTGAAAGCCAATATCTTGAAATAACCACCGTATTCTGCCGATTATAAGTCACATTTTTTTTACTCAGATTTGTATCCCAGAAAGCCCCTGCGTGTTATAAATACATTTAATACATGAGCATTTTTTCCGACATAAACGACAAAAAATAAAAAAAATAAAATGCGTTCGTATATTTGTTGTTGTTGTTTGTCTTTGGGGTAACATCCGGTATCCGGCCTTGCTCGTTCCGGCCCTGTGTCACATTCGGTACACATTTTCTATACCGAAGGCGAACAGTGTATACCAAGATCAGATCCGGTCGACATTTTCTCTGCCGAATCACAATCTGGCCTCTAGCTATCATTTTAATTATCTTTTGAAAACATTTACCGGGCCCATATCGGTCCGTGTCATTTTGCCGTGAAAAATATTGCATGAGACCATTAACGGTAAATCCCAATATGCATAATGCAATTCCACGAAAGTTATAAAACTCCATCATTAGTTTTGCAACTGTGTTTACACGATGCTGATGAAAGTGGCAAGCCTAAGTCAGCTGGCCGACATCAAACACACCGCGTGTCAAGATTTACAACACAAATCCATATCAAATATCAATACACGCGGTTGCTGACGTCAGTTTCGTATTCGTCACTAAACTGGTACCCTGTCTGATGCGTCCCAGTGAAACTGTAAACTGTGTGACCTTCAGGCTATGTTTTGAAATTGCACTGATTGGTCAACACGCCTTTTGATGGCATCCTCGCATCATGGGGGCAATCAGTAACCCATTTCATGCTGAGGATACGCTTATGTTTGCGGAAAATCCTAAATATTTTCCTTCTATGCACTCCGTCAAGACGGTTCAAATGAGTGGTCACAACATATACTTTCAGTGAGAAATAACGAAAATAAAAATAAAATATTTAAAGTTCATATCCGTAAATGTGTATTCCGAAAGGAACGGGTTAAAATAACACTCTGGATTATACGCAGATCTGTCGCCATATTTCGCTGATATTGATTTTGAAAATAGTTTCCGTAAATTCCGTAAAAGAGATAATACATACCGCAATCAATAACTAACAATATAATACCACTTTCGGCAGCAATATGATCGCAAATATAACACGATTTCTGACAATAGTCTGTTACACATTTAACACGATTTTGATATACAAATAGGCAAACAAATCGGGAGCCAATGCATAACCGTGTACTAACCGAGCACATGTTATAGTGAAGCGTGTACTACCGAGTTCACAGTGTAATTGAAGATACTAGAAAACGGTGAAATATGGACCAGGGAATCACGGACATAGAGTCTGCAAATCACGGACATAGCAAATTATGATGGGGAAAATACAGACAAAAACGTCTTTTTTGATTTTCTTAGGAAATTGGGTGCGTCTTATAATCTCATGTAGACATTTTCCCCCAGATTTTGGACTGAAAATAGGGGTGCGTCTTATACACTCTTGCGACCTATAATCAGCGGAATACGGTACACCTTCTCTCTTGCTCTTCACTTGGTGTCAACTGTTTTGTTGCTCAAGTTTTGTCCAATTTCAGTTTGTATGTCTGTATTGTATTTTATGTCGTGATATGGACAGACAGTATACAGTGAAACCTCGCTAAACCGGACAGTTTAGCGAGGCTTCACTGTAAATCAAGCATTTGATTATTCTGAGCCATAGTTGTGTGCTATGCGATCACGAACAGTCAGTGTCACCTGAAATAAATAACCAAGAAACCCATCAAAATTATGATCATATATGTTTCTTGTTGTCTGGTTTAGAGATGTTCCACTGTATTTGTGCCACAGTTTTGTATTTAACCCTTTCCCTGTTTTGCGATATTTCAACTCATCCAAATCCAAAACATCTGAATAAAAGAATGAAATGCTGGGTCAAATGATGGTTAAATTATCTGATAGAGTAGAAAACATTGTGGGAAAAGGAGAAATTGCTTGTTACAAGCAATTTCTCCTTTTCCCACAATGTTTTCAAAAGACATCTTTTGCAGAGGCGTGAAAAGTCGTCTCTATCAGGGAAAGGGTTAAGGAATAAGGAATTCTGTTGCCTTGTTAAATAATAAAACCATGGTCTGTGTGTGTGTGGAGTCCAAAGGTGCAAACGCAAACTTTAAATAGACAAAATGTGTTTCATACATTCATACCACAGTAAATGCAACTTACCATGGCTTTTATCCCATCACGTAGAGAAAATGGGATATAGGGATGCAAAAGTCGTCGGTCCGTCCGTCTGTCCATCTGTCACATTTTCTATTATGCTATAACTTCTTTAGCGTATGACCGATTGGCTTCAAACTTCATGTACATGTTTATTGCCATACATATTGTCATCCCCCACACACCCATACTTCCTCAGGCCCACGTTCAAGGTCTTTTGACTTGGAAATTTCATAGTCAGTAAATTTTCGAATTAAGTAGATATGGGCACGTTACTCCATTCTCCTATAACCATTATAACTACTTTAGTGTATGACCGATTGGCTTCAAACTTATTTTACATGTTGATTATCATCCATATATTCATTCCCCAACCCACCCATGCTTCCCCCATGCCCAAGGTCAAGGTCAAATAACTTTGACATTTTTATTTTCATTAGATTTTCGCATTTAGCGTTTCTTCTTTCTCTTATAAATTCTTTAGTGTATGACCTTGACCTTCAACCTTGATGTACAAGTTTATTACCCTCCATATATTCATTCCCCACCCCACCCATGCTCCCACGTGCCCAAAGTCAGGGTCAAAATAACTTTGAAATTTCATATGCAGTAGAATTTTCACATTCAGTAGATGCGTGTGCGTTTCTCCATTCTCCCATAACTTCTTCAGTGTATGACTGATGGCTTCAAACTACACATGTACACAGGGCTCCAGATAAGGAGTTAGTAATTGAGTATTGTCACTCCATCATTTCTGAAGCAATTGGGTATTTCAATATTTGAATTGGGTAAAGTAGAATCGCACTACTGTTTACACATCAACAGACCGGACTTACTCAATAGTTTGCTTCTAAATGAAAACACATCTTGGTATTTCATTAGAATTGTCTCCTTGGAGACAATTCTAATGAAATACCAAGATGTGTTTTCATGGAAAAATAAGAAAATATGCTATATTTGTGGTCTGTTTTCTGTAGCATGATAAAGATACCAGAAATTTTTCATTGCTTTTTGATACTCGCTACTTCTGATTTCAATTGGGTTTTTGGCAATTTTAATTGGGTATTTACGCATATACGCAGCTTATCTGGAGCCCTGATGTACATGTTTATTATCACCCATGAGCATGCAATTTCAGATATAAAAACAGCTCCAGTTAAGGTGCGTAATTTGACCAACTTGGAGAGAAATTTTGTTATTTCTTCATCAAAAATGACAAGTTGCGAGTCCTTTAGAATCGTCTCATTGAGACGATTCTAAAGCACTCCCAACTTGCCATTTTTGATGGAGAAATAAGAAATTTACCTCCAAATTACGCACCTTAACTGGAGCTCTGTAAAAAGATACATGTTGGCAATGGAGTTCCAGGATTCCGGAACAGGTGGGATGGAATAGGAAAGGCTGACAACAACCCAGTTGCTGGTTGCGAAATTCTTTACCCGGTCACTGGGTGTGTGTGTGTGCGAGTAGAGACTTCTGCCATTTCTTTTTGTGATGTTAATACATGCATTCACGTGACAAATCATTAACCGTAGCTCCATTCCTCTCTCCCAACAGACTTAGACAATTTGGTGTTGGTTCTTTCTTACTGACAGATCTACTTGACTGATGCTGTTTTAACATCGGCCCCACCTATGACTATTGGCTGCCAACCGGCGAGCATTTTTGTCTTCTGACAACTCTTGTTCAATTTGATGGATTTACATTTATTGAGCATAGACTGCGTTTGCAGTCTATGCTCAATAAATGTAAATCCAATAATTGTTTACAAGAAAACATTGTTAATGTGAAATTTACAGACTTGTGAAGCGCTTCACCGATTTTGATAATATTTTGCCACAATGTATGTCTAGAGATGGACCCAAGGTCAAGGTCAGTGAGGACTTATTTCACTGATTTTGATCATATGTTGCCGCAATGCATGTCTAGTTTTGGTTGTCGCGCCTGCTTTAGCAGAATAGTCGCCGCTTTTTTCGCCGCTGTCGTCGTCCGATATGTCAAAAAGTTTGTACAAGTTTCGTCATCATGGTATAACTTTAATATTACTTGACGGATTGCTTCAATATTTGGACACATGTAAGCATTTGGAACATACTCCTGCTGCCATTAACATGACTTTTTCATGTTTTATTGCACTTCTCTGGCGGTGTTTGTGATGCTTACTTTAGTACATGCCCTCGATCATGTTATGGTCAAATGCCTTGGCAGGCGTGACACCACTAACGTGGCAAAATATTTGTATTATTAAGGCTTCCAGCGAAGGGATTAGCTTCGTAATAACAATTCCCTTGTTATTTCAGTAACGGGATTACACATGCTGTCGTCGGTTAGTACGGTGTCACGTCGGGGTGTGTGGCTATTGGTGGGCAGGGTCGTCTCCTCTCTGATTGGCTACTACTTCTACTGGGGTCTCACCGGCTGTCGGACAGGAGGTATCAAGAGAACAACCTCCACCAAGGATTTGGAAAAAGAGTTTTAACCCATTTCATGCCATGGGTACAAAATATTGTTTGTGGAAATCCGTATACACTCTACACTCGTTACCTCAAACTCTCTTAACCCTTTCAACACCAAGTAAAACTTAATGGGCTGTTCCATGCCACTGTTTCATGCTATTTCATTGGTCCATTCAAATTTTCAGGCTATTCCATTCTTCAGAAAGGGTAATTTTTTCAAATTTGATAACTATTAACAAACAGTGGAGATCCTGATGAGACGGCTCGTTATCTGGATCTGCACGCACTGTTTGCAAACATTGTCTCTATAGAGGTCTGTGGTGTTGAAATGGTTAACCCTTTCAACACCAAGTAACTTAATAGGATGTTCCATGCCAATGTTTCACGCTATTTCATTAATTTTGTTCATTCAAATTATCCCATTCTTCTAAAAGGGTAATCTGTACGACGTCTAAAATTATTAACAAACAGT